>OY728119.1:1784226832-1785625378 GCA_963277665.1 Viscum album | reverse complement strand
ATGTCAAACATGTCACACTCTTGTTTTTAATAACTATAATACTTCTAATTTGGGGTTATCCAAAGGATATGTTTGAAAATAAATATTATTTTAAAATATAAAATATTTATATAAATATATTTTTAATTTTTGTTAAACAAATTATTAACTTAAATTCTTACACAATACAGATGTTGTAATTATTTAATTAATGAAATAATAAAATAAATGATATTAAAAATATTAAAAGTAACTTGATTTGAGGTATTTAAGGTGATAAATGAATTAGATTGTTGATTTTTTTTTATATTATAAAATAGTTGGTTTTAATTATAATTGTTTTAATGATGTTTTTAAAGTCGAAGTAATGATAATATTGAAATCGACAAAAATTATATTTTAAGGATTGAATATTTAATTAATTTATTTTAAAATATAAAAATATTGAATAAGTGAAAATAGGATAATTTATTTTATAAAATTTCATACCCTATTCATTTATAGGCTATTTTGAAGCATTTGGATCTAGAATAGTCTTATTATATTATAATCATTTTAAAAATTTCAAAAGTGCCTCTATCCTTTATTTTTTAAGGGAACCTCTTCCCCGACTTATTCACACCACATTGAGCCTTTTATTTCAACTAAGTCCTATAAATTATCCTTCTAAACTTCCTTATCTATGTTTTGGAGGTGATGGTCTCTTCAATAGACCAAACTTAATTCCCTTATGATAGGATCCAAAGGACTCGTGAAAAAGAGGTAATTGTCCTACCTGAACTCTTTCAATTTATTTATTATTATACCTGTTATTTGTATCCTTAATTTATCATAAAATGGTAATATAACTATTCTAAATATAATTAAATTTTATCATGATTATAAAACCATCATTATCCCCCACTTTCCCATCAAATGGAAAGTGAAAGTAGCGCTCATGCGTACACACGACTTACCATCTCCTTGTAGCGATACCAATTTTCATCACTATAAATTATGGATGATACTTATGATGGGTTTAATGTTTATATATTATATTTAAAACATAATTATACTTATATAATGTTAATATCATAACTAACTTATTACCTTCCAATCTATTGGAAAAAATAACGTCGCTCATGCGTATGTGTAGACTACCACCTCCACGAAGCGATGCGATTCATTTTTAATTTATTTTTCTATTTGAAGGTAAAAAATATGTATTTGATGAATATATATTATTTATATGATATAATAATTATTCAATAAATGATAATTATTTTTTACCATTCATTTTTTTCATTCTTTGTTCAATGAAAACAACGTTGATGCTTACATACCACCCACCATCTCCACAAACAATGTAATTCAATTTTATATCCGAATTTTATTAACTAATATAAATACATATATAATGAATATATATTATATTTATTTCATTATTAATTTTTTTATATGATTAAAACTTGATCAATGTTTAAGGACTGAAACTACCATACCAAAACATATATAAAAAATGAAGTAGTTATTACCCAAAATAGCGAGTTTAACAAATAATTGTTAATAAAAATGTGATAAAATAAGTAAATAATATATATTATTACACATATTATAATTTTTATAGTTTTATAATAAATATATATTTATTATATTTGAGGTTAAAATCACATATGAGGGAAGTCGAACGTTAGGTAATGGTTTTCACCTCACTTTCAATTTTGTAGGACATATGCCTTACACAATACTTATTTATTTTATGTGGTGTATGTACTTCACATAAATTTAATTTATGATTTTTATCATTAAAATAATGGTATATACATATCCATATGAAATTATTTCATTAATGGGTTTTATGATTCACAAGTTACAAAAGCAATAAGGGTTTTAGTTCACAATCTCTTCATTATTCGGGTTTGATTATGGTTAAGTCTCCACTGGGGAATATTTCTATTCCATGTTTATGTTTTCTAAAGGTTTTTTCAATTATTTTTAATATTATATTAAAACGTTTTAAAGTTATTTTTACCCATTGTTTAAATTTTTAAGAAATGTTTTTAATGTATCTTTTTGTCATTTTCCAAACAAGACACTTTGGGAATTTTCTGACAAACATACGGAAGGAGTAATTTTTTAACTTATGAAAATTGAGATGATTTTAATGCCATCATGAAATATTAATTCTTGGATTATTTCATTACAAATTTACAAGGTTATTTTCAATGAATTTTTCTTCTTCTTACTTTCACATTTTTTACTTTAAAAGCGAACTTCAAAGTGAAAAATATATTTTCCTCAAAAATGTTTTTAATGATATTTTTATATTACTTTTATTCTTCAATTACAAAAACCATTTTTCTAGTTATTCAACACTATGTATATTTTTTAATGATACCATTATTTGAAACATTAACTTACTTAAGATCATTAGATATTGAATTTCTTTTAAATATCCATATTCTTGTGTCATGGATGTGATTATTTCCTAAGTCGTACACCATTTCTACATATGGTATTACATTTTGAAAGTATTTATTATTAGGGAATTATTTATAAATTTATATTATTTAATCAATACTTATATTTGTAAATAAGTAATATTATGGAGGAATTAAATAGATCATTAGATATTTGAGGAATGCATTGGACATGTAGAGAAGGGTGGGACCTTGAATTATATATCCTCTTGATGTATCAACCGGTTTGATGAGACCGATTAGTTGAAAAAATAAAAAGGGTTTTTACAGATAGTTTTAAACTTTCTTGGTAAAATGTATTTATGGTAGAGATATCATGATCTCAAAAATCACGATGTCTAATAATATGTGTTTCCATGATTGAGAATTTATTTGTTAATATCCCTAAGATTTTAACAAGGATATTATCCATGGATTCATTTTTTCTGAAGATATTGATTAAATAGAATGTGTGTTTAGTTATTTACCGTGAAATATTTATTGTTCTTACTCATAATAGTTTCCATTGTACATTACCCTTGATGAGCATTTGAGATCACACTTATTTTGTTTCCTTTCCTAGGATATGAAGATGACATCTTTGATTGTGTTCAAGGATATAGATTACTTTTGTATTTTATGATCTATGATTAATTATTAAATTAATAAGGGATCAATATATATATATATATATATATATATATATATATATATCTAGTTCCACAATACTACTAAACTGATCGATCATTGGTGATGTGTTCCATGTATCTTATCCCAATGTAATAAAATAAGTACTGATTCTGAGCTTCTAGATTTGGGGTTGTTAGAATAGCATGACCCATGGAAAAGAAAAATGTTTCATAAATATTTCATCATATCATACTAATAATCCCTCCAATGAAAGATCATGGATGGTATTGTTAGATCGTATCCCTATTGAATTATAAGAAACATTAAAGGATGTTGGAATAGACAAGAAATATCATTAATAGATCATTTTAGCATTTCTTTGAAAGCATGGGAAAATATCCTTCCACATTAGTATATTTAAAACTATAAATTTATATAATAGTGGTAAAAGGATTTTATTTAAAAATTAAAATGTATTATTTTAATTGAAGCTTCAAATTAAATAGTGGTCATGAGAGTGGTAAAATTAATTATTGCAGTAAATGTCAAAAAAATATTCCTTTCACATATTTTTTAAAAAGAAAAAAAGTGCCGCATTTGATAAATTATAATAATATTCCTTTTAAAGTTTTTAAATGAAAGTCAAATATGGTTGAAAATGATTCTAGATAATCCTTTTATCATAGAAAATAATTGACCAAAGAGGAAATAAAGTTTAATTTTCTTAAAAATATTTTATCAATGATTTTATGTACCAAAGATTGGAGAATAAATGAAAAAAAATAAAAAAAAAATTAACCAAAGGAGATAAAAATATTTGGGTTTTAAAGGTTAAGTTCAATATTATATTTCTAAAAATAAATTTAACATTTATAATCCTGAAAGAAATAATATTGTTGCAAAAACCCTTACTCCAATCCTGTCTTTCTTCGTATCAATTATTAAGATCCTTTATAATAAATTTAGATTTATTACACAAAAATAAAAAAATAACATTATTAATTTTCATATAATATTATATTCCCTTATAATTTTCCATTATCTATTTGTTAATTTTTTTTCATTAAAATCAACATTCAGTTGAATACTAATCCGTTTTTCATGCATGTTTCAGTTTGAGAGTTCTAGTCCTTTCCCCATTTTCATAGTTTCATAATCTACATAATATTAGTCATGTTATAATCATAATATTTATTAATTATATATAATTTTATAACCATTAACATAGGGAGTTGATGAAAAATGAATTACATCACTTTTTGGACATGGTTGTCTATATGTTTGCACATGTGATTTTTTTAACATTTTAATGGTTGAAATGAAATAAATGTAAATAAAAATTCAAATTAAAAGAATAATAATTATATAATAAATATAATATATTTTCATTAAATTTATCATTATGATAATCTATGCAAAAAATAAATGTAAAACAAATCACATCGCTACGTGGAGGTGGTAATCCACACGTACACACGAGTGATGTTATCATTTTCCAAAGGATGTGAATGAGATATAAAATAGATGTTGCATTAACATAAGAACATATAATTATAGTAAACGTAGTGATTACACCTTGTTAATTGGGTTATACAACATTTTTATGTGGTTTAAGAAGAAAGAAGCATGAAAAATATTGGTAAGAACATATATATCTTCCTTGGGTATCCTCATTTGGGAAGCACCATAAGAATCCTTGGATGAGTTTTTTGGGAGGAAAAGAACCTAAAGGTAATGAATAAGGAAGTTACAAAGATATTGTTTTTCATGTATTGAATTAACTATGTGGCTCAAAATCTGTGAAAAATAGAGGATAAGAGGCGCCCTTTCATAACTAAGGGGGGTAGAAAACTTGAAAGTACTTCCAACATTAAAATATGATAAAGTCATATTCAAGTGAAAGTGGTACCATGGAAACCCAAATTGTAATATAAGATAATTTAACATCACAATATGTCCAAAAAATCAAATTTAGATAATGTTAAGTTATATTTTAAACCTTATCTTTTAGTTTAACCCCTTTGTTATCTCCTTTTAACCTTAACCGTGGGGATGAATTTTTACCATACTAACTATTAATTATGAAAAAATGAAGGTGTACTCATTAAAAAATTTAGAAATTATGATTACAAATAATGAATTTTTTTAAGAAATTAAGTTCCTATAAGTGGTAGAACTTCATTTTAAAATAAGCGTAAAAAATACAACAAAATATTGTCATTATAAAATGCATCTTAAGCATAAAAATTATTTTATCATCATTACTTTTTTAGTAAAAACAATTAAATGAGTGTTATAATTATTTATTTATTATATTATCTACAAATTTCATTGAAATAATAAATAAATAGTGACTAACTAAATTTATTAAAAACAAATTACGTGTATAAAAGTAGTTTTTTTCAGAAAAAATATATTTTTTTAGTTTCAAATGATTTTATTTTTATTTATAACCAATTAATAACCAATGAATTAATTTTATACATGTATATTTTTTTCATATTTTATGTGATCCTATTTTTACCGTTCAATCTAATGTCTAGTTATAAGTACCACATTAGATAATAATATTTCAATTGTATATCACGGTTCGTTTAAACTCAGTGTTGTTTGTAAAAAAATCCATTGAAATCATCAAAATTATTTAAGGAGAAATATATCATAAAATACTTCCGTGATAAATATTATTTTTTTCCACACCAACCTTCAACTTATTTTGGTATTCTTGTTTATATTATGTATTGGGTGTCACTTTACATTTAGTTCATAAAATGATGTTTGGATGTTTTGTTACTTTCATCTTCTTATACCATTTGTTTATTGATGATTATTTTTAAACAATTAATTCATATTAATTTATATAAAAAATTAAAATATTTAATTAGGGATTCCTAGACTACATTAGGAAATTGGTTTATGGGATTTCTAGAGTGAAATTTTTCTTAAAGATTGTACTTGATATCCTCAAAACTTATCATGATGATCAGGAATAAACTTTATGTGTCATGGACGATCGGTTTTGGTGACATGATAGGATGAAATAAGTTATTTAATTACAAAATAGTATTATTTAACTGTTGATATTTGATTAATTATGGCAGGTAGAATATAGGACTAATAGAACTTAAGATGTGGGTTTAGGGGAGTTTCCAACAAAATCTTCTTTATGTTGAGTCTCAAGTACAATGGGTGTTCAGCAATTTTGTCATGAATTGGAGATTTATTTTAAGGTATTTTGTTATGATTTTATGTGTTTTACTATAATTATTTATTTTAAGGTATTCTAGTCAGTTATTTTAGAAAATTTCAAGTTTTAGGGAAGAAATATGATGAAATATAGATGTGTACGGTTTTGGAACATAGTCTAGAAAATCATGATAAAATCATGGAACTTGTTTGGGGAACCTTCAAGTTGTAATCACATAGTTGACATATAGTTTGGTAAAATTTTTATAAAAATACCATCCCAAATTACCGCTAAATCAGTACCTAGACTGATTGGCCACATTGTCTCAAGTATGTCTTCCCGTATGCAGGAGGCTTCCAACTAACATCGAGGGTCTTAGGAGGTGATAATGAGGAGACCATACCCTCATGATCAGAGCAGCACAACGAAATATCAAAAATAAAATGATAAACAATATCATATGCAATAATAAATGAATAAAAGCAACATAATAATAATATAATATCTGAATGAAAGTGTCCAATGACAATTTACAACAACTCATATATGGCAGTTAATGCTACAAGTATAAGAATTGAAAATTGCAAATAAAAATACAATCTAATAAAAGAATAACTACAAAATTAATAGTTCCATGCTAATCACGAGCAATAACTCAGTCCTCTGCCTCAAATCTGTCCTAGTAATATAAATCCAACATTGGTAGCTGGTTTCTTCCCCTTTATCAATACCTTCATACATAAAGTCTACTTGACTACCAATGGTATCTGAGTAGGGTGTGAGATACAATCATAGTGGGGCATAACCCACAATTTCTAGGCCATTCCATTTCATTAAATATAAATTAAGAAGTGTAGAGGTGATATGAAACAACAAACAATACTAAAATAATAACACAGGTCGACTCAGGTTCCAATCAGACACCTGGGCGACTCTACCTTCTTCAGCACCATGTCGGTAAGAATGTATGATCAATAATATATATATATAGTAATATATATATATATATATATGTATATATATATACATTAATAGTATATATATATTATATTTGTATATCACATCCACCTATATGGACTAAATGTGTGGAAACACCTAATGGCCATATACCAGAAATACTAGGTACTGGCTGGACTGGGGCATAACTGAGTTATCTATAACTAGTTTAAACAATACTATAGGCTCATGAAATAGGGTACATGACCTACATCCAAGTAGTGTGAGATGAATCAGCCAATAACACTCATCATGGATATTGAGCCACCACGGAATCACTCTAATCATGGATCATGGCATGTAAAGCCCCACACCTATATATATCACTGGTTTGAGATGTACTAAACTCTACACCTGATGTATAGGATCATGATACCTCCATGATCAATATAACCCTTACCATCATTCCACATCCAATGTATAAGAGGTAATCATACTTATATAAAACAACCATGAGGTAATACTTGTCATGACTTGCATTTATCAGGACCATATAAGGGTGTCATTAAAAAATATTAATAATTACTAGAGTTCTGAGGCATTACCTCTCATGATCTAAATTTATCAATCCCATTCATAAAAAGGGAGTTCCATTTATTACAATTAATATAAATCATGTACTAAATAGAGTGGACTTTCCACCCTTCATATTTACTTCGAATTTAAACATTTTAAATCGTTTAATAATGGAAAGCCCTCATGAACACGCCAACCCTCATAATTCAATCCATTAAATTTACTAAGGTAATACAAATCAATTTATAAGGATCAATGAGCACTTATAAGATGTCATTATAAAAAAATGAAAATTACCTACATGGGTAATTACCACTTATAAAGAAAGCCACTCGGTTTATAAAATAGGCCAAACACCTAAAAAGAGTTTGGTTCATTAAAAATTTACCATATAAAGGGGAAAAATAATTTAAGAATAACAAGAGAGTCCATGTACATTATTCCACTTATTAAACTCTAACATGAAAGCATAAGAAACTCCAATCCATAAATCGAGTATGAAATAATTAACTAATCATTACTTTTTTTAATTTGAAGACAACACACCACATTCGAAGGGTTTATTATAAAATAATGACATTGTTTATCAAACACTTAACTTAAGAATAAACATGCATAAAATATTAAATTCATACCCTAATTCACTTAAAAGAATAATTTATTATAAAAATCATACAACATTAATTAATATCCATGGATGGTGAGAAATGTGAGAAATTGATTCATTTTTCAATTTAAAGGGAAAAAGTAAAGGAATCTTACCTCAAGAAGAAGAAGACTGAGCCAAAACATCTTGGTACTCTATCACTTTTATGACAACCCTGCTTTTTATTACAACTTAAACATGCTTTATTACATAAAACTTAACTTGATACAACAAAGAAGATCGAGAGGTTTAGTGTCTTTGGGGCTTAGGATCGTTACATAAAAACTTTAAACTTGAAATACAACATCCTTATTGAAAACTTCCTTTACATGACCACTACATTCCTTCGTACTTAGCATTGCATGGGATAACCTGAGGACATGCATAAGAAAAGGGTGAGCTATAAAGCCCAGTAAGGGAGTACATAATGAATAACATGAGGAGTACAATACATGTTAGGCAATATGCATATCAATAGAGCATAAGAGAGACATGAACATAAAGGCATGATAAAGAATGATAATCATAACATGGAAATGTGGCAACAACACTTAACATTGAATTAGCATGAGCCAAGGCTCATTGCACATGGAGCATGAGTAAACCCTCATTGCACTTGAAGCACGAGTAAACCCTCGTTTCACTTGAATTATCATGAGTCAACACTCATTGCACATGACGTATCATGATACTATACTTTACCCAATGCATTGGAGCGCTATCAGGGCGCACCCTTCTTAAACATTTCATTTCATGCATAAGTGTGCTACATGGATCATAAAACATGGATTCATAAAACATAATCATTTATTCCACGATAAAGGAATGTGGAATTCATACATGAAACTTTACAATCAATAAGTAAATGTGCATAAAGGTGAATACCCTTGATGGAGAAATGGGCATGGTATTCACTACACAATGATATTGGCTTAGAAAATCGGTGTGATTTCGGCAGCGTAACAGCGTGACATAAGAATTCATAAAAAAGGCTGATGAGAGAGAAAGGGGTTCCTCATCATATTTACATGTAATGGACAGTAAGAAGGTAATGTAGATACATGTCCCAACAATTGAAAAGGAATTTAGATTCATGATACAAAAGTATTGCTTGAATATAAAAGAGGAAAAAAAAGGTTCCTTTCGGAATTTCGGCATAGTAACGGGTGTACATGGGAGGCATTTAATGAGAGATAAAGGGGTCTCCCATCATTCAAACAATAAGAGGGCAGTATGGGAGAGGTGAGAAACCATACCCCAACATTCATAAATGAAATTAAAATGGCAATACAACTTAAAGAAAATTGACAAAAATGAGAAAGGAAGAAAAACCCTTACTTGGAAGTGTGCTTCCAAAGGAAAGAGAGAGGCTTGTGAGAGGCTTCTTGGGAGCTTGGGGCACCTTGGGAGGATTCTAGAGAGAGTAGGGCAGAGGTTGGACGAACTTCAAGGGCTTTGAGTGAGGAGGAAGTGGGAGCTTGGGTGGGTTTATATAGGAAAGGTGAGAGAATTCTTTATTATTTAGGTTTGGGACCCCTTATATTAAAATAATCCAAAACACAAACCATCCCATGGTATTTGCCCATGGTTTCTAGAAAAAGGAAAGAGGAAAACAATATTTTACAAGTCCAAGTTCCTAACTTATTAAAAAATTAGGGTTTCTTATGTGGAGGTGAGTCACACTCCCATGGAAATTAATTTAAAAAGGCAAAGTGTTGAATAAGTCTTGAGGGCTCCATTAATGCTTTGAAAAGTGAGTCAAACAAACCCAAAACCTCATTATTTTAATGATAAAACACATATTGGCAGAACATAAGGATTATGGTATTTTATCACATCACCATTGGGTCATTATGATGTCATAAAACACATTATATATTTAAATGGTATTTAATTTTTACCCAAAAATTTGACTGTCTCAGAAAATTATGAAAAATTCACCGTTGGATAATTTCGACGTCCTGATTCCAAAAATAATATTTATTTTATCTAAATAATTTTCTAAATATGTGAATTTTTACTTTTAATATAAAAACTGACATTTATAAAAAATTCACGGGTTTTGACAGAAATGGCTTTCAAACCTTAATAAAAAATTTAATTGCATTCATAAACTTATAAGATCATTTATATTTAATAAAAATTAATTTAATATTAATAGTAATATTTTATTAAAATATTATTTAATTCAAAAATCCTTTAATTTAATAAAATATAATTCTTAATTAAAAAATAACTAAAAACATCATTTGTACTTTAAAAACTAATTACAATGCATCAAAAATGACTAGAAATTATATTCATTATTATATACAAAAATAATGTACATGAACATGGTGCTACTTATTTGTTACATAACCCCTTAAAATAGCCGCATAAGACCTAAGGGTTAGGTGTGCGATGGTGACAGACTCTTGGGGTTGCTCGGATAACATCGCTCGAGTGGTAATCTCTATCAACTTCCATTTTTCCCGTAGACGATCACGTTCGAGCTTGACTTGATGAAGCTCAGCTTGGGCTTGGTAAAGGGCAAAGCCCAAAGACGCCACCTCTTTTCTGAGCTCCGACAAATGGGCTTCGTAAGGGGCGATTCTACTGGATGAGGCCATCGCTTCCTTTGTCTGAGTAGAAAATTGGTTCGTTAAAGCCTTATATTTAAACTACCCAGATGATCACTGTTCAACGGCTATAAAAGTAACGGTCACAAATCTTAACGTTAAACTAAAGAAGTTGACATCTTATAAAAAAACATTTTTCATAAAGAAACATTTAACTGGATCAAGAGGGATTTTCCATTAATGAAATTTTGGGTCGTTACAACATTCCCCCCTTAAGAAATTTCGCCCTCGAAATTTTCCTTTTTCCCACACTAAAACAAATGTGGGTAACTTAGCTTCATCATATCCTCTGACTCCCAAGTTGCTTCTTCAAACTTGTGGTTTCTCCACAACACCTTGACGAGGGGCATTGTCTTATTTCGTAGAACTTTTTCTCTACGATCCAAGATCTTTACTGGTTGCTCCTCATAAGAAAGATCGTCTTCTAATTGTACCACCTCAGAAGAGAGTACATGTGAAGGGTCTGGTATGTACTTCCTTAAGAGGGATACATGGAAGACATCATGCACCTTGGCCATAGTAGGTGGAAGTGCTAGTCGATAGGCCACAGCCCCAACACGATCAAGAATCTCGAAGGGGCCGATGTACCTTGGACTTAACTTCCCTTTCTTTCCAAACCTCATGACCTTCTTCCACGGAGATATGCGTAAAAACACCATGTCTCCGACTTTAAACTCAAGGTCTCGTCGACGATTATCTGCATAACTCTTTTGTCGACTTTGGGCTGCCTTGATATGCTGCTGAATGGTTTTCACCTTCTCCACCATTTCTTCGACCATTTCTGGTCCAAGCAGCTTACGTTCACCGACCTCATCCCAACATGCCGGTGTTCTACACCTTTTCCCATACAGGGCTTCATATGGTGCCATTTGGATGCTCGAGTGGAAACTATTATTATAAGAGAACTCAAATAGAGGAATATGTTGATCCCATCCTCCTTTAAAGTCCATTGAGCACGCTCTCAACATATCCTCAAGTGTTTGGATAGTCCGCTCGGATTGGCCATCAGTTTGAGGATGATAGGCCGTACTGAAGTTCAGTTTAGTATTCAGAGCATGTTGAAGACTCTTCCAAAACTTAGAGGTAAATCTTGGATCTCGGTCAGACACAATAGATAGTGGTACTCCATGCAACCGTACCACTTCCCTGATATATATCCGTGCCAGTTGATCCAAAGAGAAATCCTCTCGAATAGCAATGAAGTGTGCAGTCTTTGTAAGACGATCCACAATAACCCAGATTGCATTGTTGCTTTTGGATGTCCTTGGAAGTCCAGTGACAAAGTCCATGGTGATGTTCTCCCATTTCCATTCTGGTATGGGCAATGGTTGCATCATCCCCTTAGACTTCTGCCTCTCTGCCTTCACTTGCTGACACACCAGGCACTTTGATGTATATTCGACGATCTCCTTCTTTATATTATCCCACCAAAATTTTTCTCGGAGATCTCGATACATCTTTGTGCTCCCTGGGTGAATAGAGAAATTTGAACTATGTGCATCATCCAAAAGTTCCTTCTTCAGCTCCGAACTTGATGGGACACATAGTCTTTTCCCAAACCGCACAATTCCTTCTTCATTAACATTAAACTCTGAGGATTTTCCCTTTTTGATAGCTTCCACTTTTTCTTGGATTCTCGCATCATCCTTTTGAGCATCCTTTAACCTTTCCAAAAGAGATGGTTGAGCAATCATTTGTGAAATGATTGATGATGTTCCCTTCTTTATGATTCCCACGTCCATCTTCATCAAGTCTAAGAAGATTGGATCCTTCTCAATTCTCATCATTGATAGAATTGCTGAATCCTTTCTACTTAGGGCCTCCGCCACCTTGTTCGCCTTCCCAGGGTGGTAATGTATTGAACAATCATAATCCTTTATGAGCTCTATCCATCTTCTCTGGCGCATATTAAGCTATTTCTGTGTGAATATATATTTAAGACTCTTGTGGTCAGTATATATCTCACATTTCTCTCCATAGAGATAATGCCGCCAGATTTTCAAGGCAAAGATCACCGCCGCCAACTCCAGATCATGCGTTGGATAGTTTCGCTCATGGATTTTCAACTGTCTTGAGGCATAGGATATCACTTTATCATTCTGCATCAGCACACATCCTAAGCCCTTCTTCGAAGCATCACTGAATACCACAAAAAGCTCCCCACTTGTGGGTAAAGTGAGCACAGGTGCAGTGATAAGCCTCCTTTTCAACTCCTTGAAGCTTTCTTCGCATTCATCACTCCAAGCAAACTTTACTCCCTTTCGAGTTAGCTTGGTAAGAGGGTTGGACAATCGTGAGAAGTTTCTCACAAATCGTCGATAATATCCAGCTAACCCCAAGAAGCTACGGATATCAGTTACCGATGTTGGCCTCGGCCATCCCTTAATTGCATCTGTTTTGGAGGGGTCCACAGATATCCCATTGCTTGTGATGATATGGCCCAAGAATGAGACCTCCTTCAACCAGAACTCACACTTGCTGTACTTGGCATAGAGCTTATCCTTGCGCAAAGTCTCCAGTACAGTTCTTAAATGCTCCTCATGGTCCTCCTTGGTTTTGGAGTATATTAGAATATCATATATAAATACTACCACAAATTTATCTAGGTAATCTCTAAAGACTCTATTCATCAAGTCCATGAATATTGCTGGAGCATTGGTGAGTCCAAAAGGCATTACTATGAATTCATAGTGCCCGCACCTTGTACGAAAAGCAGTCTTGGGGATATCTTCCTTCTTCACCCTTAGTTGATAATATCCCGACTGCAAGTCGACCTTGGAGAAGTATTGTGCTCCACGCAGCTGATCAAACAAGTCATCGATTATTGGGAGAGGATACTTGTTCTTTATCGTGATTTTGTTAAGTTCACGATAATCGATGCAAAGCCGCATTGACCCATCCTTCTTCTTGACGAAGAGGACTGGTGCACCCCATGGTGATGCACTTGGGCGTATAAACCCTTTATCCAGATTCTCCTGTAGTTGTTTCTTCAGTTCTTCAAGCTCAACCACAGCCATTCTATATGGAGTCTTGGATATTGGTAGCGCCCCAGGTATAAGTTCAATTGAGAACTCAACATCTCTTCTTGGAGGAAGACCAGGAAGTTCCTCGGGAAATACTTCAGCGAATTCCCTCACAATAGGCATTTCTTCAAGGGTGGTTTCTTCCTTGGACTCAATCATCTGAGCCAGATATGGGTCCTCATAAGGCAGTAATATCCATGCTTGAGATGATGGAGCTAAAGGAGATTCATCTTCCTCCTGACACTTGTAAATAATCGGGGGTCGATTCTCCATATGGAGTGTGATTTCCCTCTCCCGACAATTTATGTTGGCTCTATATAGGGAAAGCCAATCCATGCCAAGAATTGCATCAAATTCCACCAAAGGGAGTATAACGAGGTTCGCCGGGAAATTCAATCCACAGATTATAACAGGGGAGGACTTATACTCATGGGATGCAATGATTTCCCCATTTGCCGTACTCACCGACATCTTTACTTCCATTATTTGTGGTGGTGCAGGGATTGTTCTACTAAACTTTTGAGATATAAAAGAATGCGTAGAACCTGAATCAAAAAGTACGTTCGCTATTCTTGAATGAATAACTAGTGTACCTGTCACCACTTCATTGTCGGGGTTCACTTCGGCAGAAGTGATGGCAAAATCTCTTCCTTGCTGTCTTGGAGGTTGTTGATTGCCTCCGATAACCCTTGGATTAGGGCACTGATTCACAAAATGACCCGGTTCTTTGCATTTGAAGCATTGAACAACGCGTTGAGGTTCGAACGGAGCGTTCCTCCCCTCCGTCGCAGCCGCGGGTCCTTCTTGCTGACAGTTAACAGCTAGGTGCCCTTCTCTTCCACACTTGAAGCATTTTCTTGTCCCCCTAAGGCAATTTCCAGGGTGCTTTTTTCCACACTTTTGGCAAGTGGGGTGCTGGAATTTCTTAGCGCCGTTGGATTTATCCATCGGACCACCAGCATTGAAGTCCACCTTCCACTTCTTGTCCCCATGATACCCCTGTGATTCTCCAATCTACATTTCAACCTTGAGGGCACATCGAACAATTTCCTCATAGCTGTCGAAGTCACGGATCGCTAATGCTTTCCGCAAGCTAGGCTTCAGCCCACCAAAGAAGCGGTCAACCTTGCATTCGAGGGTAACGACAAAGCCGGAAGCGTATCGTGCAAGCCTTGTGAAGTTTTCCTCGTACGCTCCCATAGATTCCTCATCTTTCTGCTTGAGGGAAAGGAAGTCCCTTTCCATCTTAAGACGGAGGGTGCGTGGAAAATATTTATCGAAAAACATCTTCCGGAATACCTTCCATTCCAAAGCCTCGATCTCCTCCTCAGGCTTCGTATTTTTGATCAACGTCCACCATTGATCAGCTTCACCCTCCATACGATAAGCCGCCAGGAGAACCTTCTCTTTTTCAGAGCATTGGAGGATGGAGAATATCTTTTCAATGGAGTTGATCCATTGTTCAGCAATCGTGGGATCGGATGATCCACTAAATGTAGGAGGCCTTTGTCTCATGAAGCTTTCAATAGCGACTTGTTCTTTCTTAGGTGGGGTTGAACGTTCCTCTTGACCAGTGTTTCTATTCAAAACTTGAGTTAGCTGAGAGAGAAGCGTGACAAAGTTTGCGATTCCCGCTCCCATTGGATTGGGCATCTCATAAGTACAATCATCACACTGATCTTCACAACAGTTGTTAGCCCGAGTTCTCCTATTACCGGCCATTGGCTGGAATAAAAGGAAAGTTAGGGGTAACACATAAAGGGTAATCCAAAGACAAAAGTTGATGACTTATAAATAAACTTTAATCTCTTCAACTCATGAGTCTATAGGATTCAATCCAGGCTTTTCATGATCTTCCTTCTAACAGATATTATTAGGGGCATTTTTCCCTTAATAAGGGTTCATACTAAGATTGTGAATTTATCAAAACATATCCCCCAGGAGTGTCGTAACCAAGAGTGCAGCAAGGCCCATTGTCGTGCACCAGTTCCTGTTCGAGTCTAGCTCAAAGTGGTGTTTTCGGGTTTTACCCCTAGGATACATCTGTGCCAGAGCCGCCTCTACCTGCTCGTATCCAGACAGGGATGTATTTGTTTGATAAAACACTTACTTAGTATTTACCAAAACTTAGGGATGTTTTTATTATTCTTAGTCTTGTATCTAAGGCTTTACTAGGGTTTCCTAATCCCAAAAATAACTAAACCTATCCTCTGATACCAACTATGACAACCCTGCTTTTTATTACAACTTAAACATGCTTTATTACATAAAACTTCACTTGATACAACAAAGAAGATCGAGAGGTTTAGTGTCTTTGGGGCTTAGGATCGTTACATAAAAAATTTAAACTTGAAATACAACATCCTTATTGAAAACTTCCTTTACATGACCACTACATTCCTTCGTACTTAGCATTGCATGGGATAACCTGAGGACATGCATAAGAAAAGGGTGAGCTATAAAGACCAGTAAGGGAGTACATAATGAATAACATGAGGAGTACAATACATGTTAGGAAATAGTCATATCAATAGAGCAAAAGAGAGACATGAACATAAAGGCATGATAAAGCATGATAATCATAACATGGAAATGTGGCAACAACACTTAACATTGAATTAGCATGAGCCAAGACTCATTGCACATGGAGCATGAGTAAACCCTCATTGCACTTGAAGCACGAGTAAACCCTCGTTGCACTTGAATTAGCATGAGTCAACACTCATTGCACATGAAGTATCATGATACTATACTTTACCCAATGCATTGGAGCGCTATCAGGGCGCACCCTTCTTAAACATTTCATTTCATGCATAAGTGTGCCACGTGGATCATAAAACATGGATTCATAAAACATAATCATTTCTTCCATGATAAAGTAATGTGGAACTCATACATGAAACTTTACAATCAATAAGTAAATGTGCATAAAGGTGAATACCCTTGATGGAGAAATGGGCATGGTATTCACTACACAATGATATTGGCTTAGAAAATTGGTGTGATTTCGGCAGCGTAACGGCGTGACATAAGAATTCATAAAAAAGGCTGATGAGAGAGAAAGGGGTTCCTCATCATATTTACATGTAATGGACAGTAATAAGGTAATATAGATACATGTCCCAACAATTGAAAAGGAATTTAGATTCATGATACAAAAGTATTGCTTGAATATAAAAGAGAAAAAAAAGGTTCCTTTCGGAATTTCGGCATAGTAACGGGTGTACATGGGAGGCATTTAATGAGAGAGAAAGGGGTCTCCCATCATTCAAAAAATAAGAGGGAATTATGGGAGAGGTGCGAAACCATACCCCAACATTCATAAATGAAATTAAAAGGGCAATACAACTTAAAGAAAATTGACAAAAATGAGAAAGGAAGAAAAACCCTTACTTGGAAGTGTGCTTCCAAAGGCTAGAGAAAGGCTTGTGAGAGGCTTCTTGGGAGCTTGGGGCACCTTGGGAGGATTCTAGAGAGAGTAGGGCAGAGGTTGGACAAACTTCAAGGGCTTTGAGTGAGGAGGAAGTGGGAGCTTGGGTGGGTTTATATAGGAAAGGTGAGAGAATTCTTTATTATTTAGGTTTGGGACCCCTTATATTAAAATAATCCAAACCACAAACCATCCCATGGTATTTGCCCATGGTTTCTGGAAAAAGGAAAGAGGAAAACAATATTTTACAAGTCCAAGGTCCGAACTTATTAAAAAATTAGGGTTGCTTATGTGGAGGTGAGTCACACTCCCATGGAAATTAATTTAAAAAGGCAAAGTGTTGAATAAGTCTTGAGGGCTCCATTAATGCTTTGAAAAGTGAGTCAAACAAACCCAAAACCTCATTATTTTAATGATAAAACACATATTGGACGAACATAAGGATTATGGTATTTTATTACATCACCATTGAGTCATTATGATGTCATAAAACACATTATATATTTAAATGGTATTTAATTTTTACCCAAACATTTGACTGTCTCAGAAAATTATGAAAAATTCACCGTTGGATAATTTCGACGTCCTGATTCCAAAAATAATATTTATTTTATCTAAATAATTTTCTAAATATGTGAATTTTTACTTTAAATATAAAAACCAACATTTATAAAAAATTCACGGGTTTTGACAGAAATGGCTTTCAAACCTTAATAAAAAATTTAATTGCATTCATAAACTTATAAGATCATTTATATTTAATAAAAATTAATTTAATATTAATAATAATATTTTATTAAAATATTATTTAATTCAAAAATCCTTTAATTTAATAAAATATAATTCTCAATTAAATAATAACTAAAAACATCATTTGTACTTTAAAAACTAATTACAATGCATCAAAAATGACTAGAAATTATATTCATTATTATATACAAAAATAATGTACATGAACATGGTGCTACTTATTTGTTACATAACCCCTTAAAATAGCCGCATAAGACCTAAGGGTAAGGTGTGCGATGGTGACAGACTCTTGGGGTTGCTCGGATAACATCGCTCCAGTGGTAATCTCTATCAACTTCCATTTTTCCCGTAGACGATCACGTTCGAGCTTGACTTGATGAAGCTCAGCTTGGGCTTGGTCAAGGGCAAAGCCCAAAGACGCCACCTCTTTTCTGAGCTCCGAAAAATGGGCTTCGTAAGGGGCGATTCTACTGGATGAGGCCATCGCTTCCTTTGTCTGAGTAGAAAATTGGTTCGTTAAAGCCTTATATTTAAACTACCCAGATGATCACTGTTCAACGGCTATAAAAGTAACGGTCACAAATCTTAACGTTAAACTAAAGAAGTTGACATCTTATAAAAAAACATTTTTCATAAAGAAACATTTAACTGGATCAAGAGGGATTTTCCATTAATGAAATTTTGGGTCGTTACAACTTTGACTTCAGAAGCTTGAACCTTAAATTTATGAGTTTCATGATTATGAAACTTCACTTATATGAATGGATACCTATCCCCTATGTACATATTTTCACAGTCAAATATGTACATGAGATCCTTATATATATGCTTATACCTCCATATAACACCTTTTATTTACACAGATCTATATTTTCAAATACCTATATAAGCACACCTAGCCCCATTATTTATATTTCTCCTACCATGGATGGATATATATAAAGGGGAAACACGTACAAGTACATGGATACATATTCATACACATGTGAGTCTTGTTTGACAATGGAAAACAAAAAACCACTACGGAAAGGGCCAAGACACATAAAAAAAATTACCCAAAACTTAGAAAACTTTAAATCACCAAATAAAAATTAATAAATAAAGTAGAATAGAGGAAAACCTACTCAAAATTAATGGATTGTAGATCAAAACACTTCTCCTTTAGTAGTGAATAATGGAACATGCCTGGAGGTAACTAGAGAGTCCCACCACATACCCTAACAAAGGAATAAAAGCAAATGATTTGTATTAACCCCAACCCTAGGGTTTAGTCCAACAAAATGGGTGATGAGATAAGAGAAAAATTCCAAATAGAGGGATGAGGAAGGAAGATGAGGCTTACCTCATATATTTGACTAGGAATCCCTAAGAAAATCCAGAGAAAAAAGCCACAGAAGGAGGGATGTATGAGGGGTGTTAAAAAAACTATAGGAGAAGGGTGGGTGGTGTGTCACATGAGAATGTATGGGGGAAAGGTGAATCCTAGGTTTTATTTTATTTTATTTTAATTTTGGTTTAATTAATTTTTTTAAAAACATATCACACTGTTTAGGTCACATGGCTATTCAAACAGTTCACTAACGATGCACCAACCATAAGATTAATAGTTCATGCTCAATGCCTAAATGAAACTAAGTATCTGGGCTAGGTGCATTGTTTGGTTAAACCATACATAGTTTGTGGAACACCAGATGCACCCCTAGGTCAGGATGCATTGTTTCCTGTTAGAGGCCACATGGTTTTAGACAAATCGTGTGCCCCTACTTGCTCCTCCGAACTGGAGGTTTCAGGGCCCAACTATCACAAAACTTGATGAAACACATGGAGAACACCCCAAACATTGAATAAAGTCCAAAAACAGTACATTGAAGTTCTGAAAATCTTATAATTCCATTATTAAACTCTTTTTGGGAAACTTCTCACCCATTAATCACTAAAATTAAAATTCCCTTTGAATTTTATCTTGGCTCAAAACACAGTTCAATACGACCTCCCCACCTTCAAACTTATCATCCTTGATAAGCCTTTGGGAACTATGAAAACATCACCCAATCTAAGAGGGTCACAACATACCATTTAAATGACCGTGTTGCATTACCAAATTTCTAATGCACCACCAAACACTTCTTAAGAATATGGAACTTACACCATCAAAACCTGATCCAATATTTGATTTCCAACAGAAACACTGTGACAACTCTTATCCAAAGATGTTTAATTATAGACCTGATAAAATATTCATATATTTAAACATGTGACCAATGGTTCTTACCACCGTAGGTTTTAACACCATAGGGGGACAATTTTAAACCATAGATCCTCCACCATTGGAATTTCCTTATAAAGCACGCCCCTAAGAGTTCTCTCGATGCTTTCGGAATGATTATAAAAATAGTTTAATGGTTAATTCCCCATCAAACAGAAATCCAAGTTGATTTGGATTTCCATGAATGGCCTTGATTGAAACAAAATGAACTTGACTCCTCATGAATACATTTGAAAAAACAGTCTTGCACTGACCGTATATATTAAACAAGAAAGAATAATTGTCAAACTACCTATGGTTGACCATTATCAAGGCACTCAACTTTGGTGGCCGATGCAATTCAATTAAACTGGAATTACCTCTTCCTATGATTTTTTCATTTACAATTAATGAGCCCAAAAATG
Source organism: Viscum album (assembly GCA_963277665.1). Taxonomy (NCBI): domain Eukaryota; kingdom Viridiplantae; phylum Streptophyta; class Magnoliopsida; order Santalales; family Viscaceae; genus Viscum; species Viscum album. The sequence continues at coordinate 1,785,604,495 of OY728119.1, read as the reverse complement.
TCTATCCTAGACTTCCGATGATGTTCCTCATTCAAATCATCACCTGAACATCTAAGCTTCTATGGCTTAGCATGAATAATGGTGTAACCTAGATCCAACCCACTAGGATCATTACCCTTTAAGAACACAACCTCAGGGATAAATAAAACTGTGATGTAACCTCATATTCATTAAACTAAAACCCAAGGAACTAAACCAATGTAGCCCATACACCATGTTTATGAGAGAGACATTAGTACAATGCCAAGATGTCCACATTAGAACATTGACTGAACCCAAAAAGACATCTTCCTGGGGGCCACATCAAAGGAAAATGGCTAGTTTCCAAGATTCTATCCAAGGAACTGCTTCTTAGGAAACCAAGAATCACTTATAACAAAAATAATCCTTGATAAGAACCATGAATCAATATGAAACACAGATAACAAGCATAAAATAACTAGCAATTTTTAAAATATTAGCGTGGTATAAGACCAACACTCTCTTAGTGCATCAAGGATAATGTAAATATATGGGACATTCTCATATATTTAAAAATAGAAAAATAATATGAAACCAAGAAATCTAAAAGGAGAAATAACACTTGAACCACTACTGATCGAATTCCCTTGAAAGAAGCTTGGCTTCACTTACTGATGGACCGCCAAAAACCTAACCACGAGGCCTTCACCATCCAAGTAATCCAGTGATCATTTAAACTAAACCAAGAAAGTCCATCCATAAAAAATAATGTTTCTTAGGTATTACATACACAAATAACCACATCAAAATCATTCTATCATGAAATCACCAACCTGATTCCAATTAGAAATCCTCAATGGAATTCGAGAAAAACTGACCATTTCAAAAAGGCACTCCTTGGTTGTGTTCCTTCTATATGTAAGGGCACATAATAAAAAGAATCGACATGAAACTGCCCACCTTAGGAGTGTCCAAGTCATCAAAAATGAGAGAAAAACTAGCCACTCACAAGTGCATTGGATAAAAAACACTTCAAACATATGTGTGTCACTCCTCTGAGTCATGATCACTACATTACGACATCTGAGAATTTGGAATGAAATCCAGAACCAACCTAACAAGTGTGTCAAAAAAAACTAATCCCTAGAAAATAATATCGATATTGGGAAAAATTTATTCCTTTAATGTCTAGGTCACCCTACTATATAGATAACCAAATATCACACTCAACCTCATAATGCTTATCAAATACACCGAACTCAACCGGTTTGTTACATCATTTATAACTCGACAGTACCATGTATAAGGATGCATACTACCCTAAGGTTATAGAAGAAAAACTACACATACTGAATACTATCCATAGGCTAGACACCCCATGAATTTTGGTATCATACGGCCCATACAAGTGACTTAGTCCAAATTTGTATTTCCCATGTGACTGTAAAATAAACTAATGACCACTAGAGTCTCCCATGGAAAGGGAAATAGGGTCACAAGACCTAGAAAGTGGCTGAACATTACCTTGGAATGTCTAACCTACCAAAACAAAGCATTTCTCGATGCTCACACCCACCACAAGGGTTAAGGAAAGCATGACCACCCATACTAACAAGGGCGACATTTAGAAGCTTATCATCCAACTATGGACAATAACACCATACAAGAGAGGGATCACTAAATTATCAAGGAATTTAAACTCTAAGGGTGATACCTACCAAAGGATACCCCCTTACGAAAGAAAAAGTGCCAACGCTATCATTTGGCAGCACTAACTAAAAAGTCACTAAGCTCAAAATACTATCTATTAAGACATTGCTAAAAATGTGGAAGCCTATAGGAAACACCAATGGTTCAGTTCCAGGGCAACTCAAAGGAAATTTTCAACTACCCTTTAAACATTTACAGTATTTAAAAAGGAACGTCAAATTAAAAAAAGCTATCATTATCAAACTAACTTTTAAAAATATTGACCATTTATTAAGAACCCTTCATAAATTAGGAAATTTATAAAATAAATTCCTTTTTAGGTTATAATAGATAAGGCGACCTACTAGGGCCCTGTTAAGCCAACAATGGTTTATCTGAATGAAACCCAATATCATTTTTTAGTTATTAAAAGTATCAAAATACCTATAAAGGGCTATCCTATAAGAAACATAAACCAACAAACCTAATTGGATATAGTGGTGAATTTTATAAACTAACCACACAATCACCATGCCGGTGTGATAGAGCCACAAGAATTTATAGAGGAAACCGAACAATTTTAGTTCAAAATTAAATAGAATTTACATTTTTAAACATTCAAAAATATAACCTAGCCATATAAAATAGTTTTATTATTTGGGTTTCCATTACCTAGCCAATAAAGCACCTATACACTTTATAAACTAAAGTTTATTTCCCATTATACCTAACACAATCCAATTTAAAATTTGTAATCATGAATCCCTTTTCATTTATAAGCATCTACAAAAACATACCATGGTCATATATAGTGGTCCAGTTACATGGGTGGCCACATAAAAACCTATAAAGTGAAAATAAACTTTATAGTTTGGCATGTGTATCCCATTTACTAACCAATACCATTTAAAATTTGAACTTTAGTAACATTTACATTTTTAAAAATGTTCTAAATATGTATAAAGTTTAAATTATATTTCAATTGAATGGGTTACATTTTCAAAATTATAAGGTTCCCGTATAACCTAAAAATGAAAACCAGTTCCCTTTTAATCATAACCATTACATTTATCCCATGAAACTTCATATGTATATCAAAATAGAACTAACATGTCATTTCATGCAGTAAACACCAAAGGCATGATATAATCACAGGAGAATGATACATTGAAATAAATTGATAAGTAAAATAGCCAGTATGGCACATATTTATCTAATTATGTTATAAAACTAGGCATCTTAAAGAAACACCAAAACAAGAACAAAAATAATCTTGTAATAACACTCAAGGCACATGATTAGATCAGCAAGAAATCTACAAATGTAACTACAAGGCATGGAATGTGTATGACATGTGAATTTCTTGTTTCCAAATACAATTCATATAATTATTCATTTTTCCCTAATAGGCCAGGGGTAAAATACCATAAATTCACAACTCAATAAATAGTGGAAGGTACACCATTACGTCATGATAAAATCACATTAATTGTAATAACGAACATCATAGAAAACAATCCTAGTCCTATCCACTTCGTTATTTCTTTATGGGTTGGGTGATCAGTCCGAGGCACAACTATTTACCAAGCACCAAAAAATTTCTAGTCTCTTGTTAACTAGGTCAAAATAGTTAGAAAAAGGTAAAAAAAGGCACTAAAAACACTTTGTAACATCCCAGCTGGACTTACCATTAAACTGGTATCTAGAATGATGTGTCACATAGCCTCAAGTGAACCTCTTCATATACCAAAGGGTAATGAATAGTAGTGAGGGTCTAAGGAGGTGACAACAAGGAGACTATAACCTCACGATTAGAGTAACAAAATAGTATATCAGAAATTAAATGATAGACAACATCAAATTTCGTAATAAATGAATAAAAGTAGTAGGAGAATAATATGATATCAGAATAGAAGTGTCCAACAACAGTTAAATAAAATTAACTGAAACATAGAAACTATGACATCCATAGAAAAGTGAAGTCACAAAGGATAATAGAGTAAAAACTACTTTAAATTGATAATGGGTAGACTGAAATGCTTCTCCTTCACCGGGGGTTGCCCAAACATGCCAGAATATGACCCGAGAGTTCCAATACGTGGCCTAACAATGGAAGAAAAGCCCAAAATCTGAATTAACCAAATCCCTAGGGTTCAGCTAAACATGAGGGGAAATAGGAGAAGAGATAGACACAAAATTGAGTGAGTATAATGTAATAGGAGGCCTACCTCAGTGATTCGACCATGAATCATAAAGAAAATCTGGAGCAAAATTTGTGGAAGGAGGGAGTTGAGAGGGGTGTCGCGCGCACCATGGGAGAAGGGTGGGGGGTGCATAAGAAGATAATTGAGTAAGGGGGAGGGGTATCTTAGGTTTTGTTTTATTATATTCTTTTAAAAATACAACACACCATTTGGGTTTATGGTTATCTGAACCATGCACCAAATGTGTGATGAACAATGTATGCTTGCTCTCTAATTGTCACTAAGTGTGAAGGATATGCACACATTTTGGGTAAGCCATCCATATATCGTGTGACAGAAACTACACTACAAGGTCAGGCATCATGGTTTTATGCTATAGTATGCATTGTTTTAGACAAATTGTGTGTCCTTGCTAGGTCCTCCTAACCTGAGGTTTCAAATCTCGATGCTCTTGAAACTTGGTAGAACACGTGAGGAAACCCCTAAGCGTTGAATCACATAAACAAAAAACATATTTAATGGCTAAAATTCTCATAATTCTATTCCTAAACTCCATTTGTGAATTGTCCTATTCAAGAATCCCCAAAATTAAAATTCCCTTTGAATTTTACCGTGGCCAAAAACACAGGTCGTCACAACTTGAATCTGAATGATGTGTAGTGATAAAATGTTGAATTTTTTAATTTTTCCCCTGTAATATATTCTAGATTATTATTATTATTATTTTTACTTGTTTATGAGTAATTTTGTAAACTTGTGTGTTTCATAAAGGCAACATGAAGTTGATTTAGGTATTGATAAAGTATTGTGTTATCTGTTTTATTGACGATTCCTCTAAGAAAGACTCCATCTAATCATAAAGTGGGAACTATAAAGAATGTTATGAAATGAAAAACTCCCATGGATCTAACTATTGTTGAGTTTTTTCTTTGAAATATTCAATTTATGTGCTTGGAAAGTGAGTGATATCAAGATTGAGTGGCATTCCACACTCAAGAGTTTTTTAAGAAGAACCCACCTTTATTATATAGTGATCGAGGGTATAAAAACCCCAAGGAATCGATGGAGAAAATTGATTTTATCATTGGGTTTTTTGACCAATAAAACATATAATGAACGTTTTACACTTATATTATGGAGGGAATAATCCATAAATGATGGGAATATATTTTTTATGACAAGTTATATGGGAACCTCACTTATGAAAAATTTGAAGAGATGTTAACCCTGTAGGTTTACATTCAGACCCGAAAGATGGTATTTGACATAGATTTTGAGACTCTATAGAAAGGGAATCATTATATGATAGAATATTCCTCTTGGTTTTTCAAGTTTCTCTAATTTTCCTTTATATCGTATTGAATGGTTTCCTGAAGTATGTAAAATTTAATATGGGGTTGAGACCTAAGGTTAGATTGAGAATTGATCATTTTTTCCTTCCATCCTAGCCTAAGGTGGTCAACAAGGATACGATGGTTAAGACTAATATTATAATACATATCATATTTGGTAGTTCCAATATTGAGATAGGATGAATTTAGAGTTTATCATATGTTCAAAAGTTGAAGTATGAGGAATATCAAATGGGAAGTAATGGGTATGTAAATTTTTCGATGATTCTATTCCCATGATACCTTCATAGAATAAGCCCTTGTTGTGTGTCCAATGTGGGATGTTCGTTAACTCTAGACCATATTATTAGGAATCCCAAAAAAATTTCCATCTTTGTGGGTAACTACATTATTTTCAATTCAATTTCAAGTGACCTACTTGAAGTAGTATGGTTGGGTGTTCTTGTATTAGGGGCTCTCATTTGTAGTTAGATTCATCTAGGAGAGAAAGGTCTCATCCTTATAGATATGAATAAAATATTAAAATTAAGGGGGATTATCATCCCACTAATAATCCTCATATTAAGCCTAAATTTAGGCTTTTATATGAAATAGATCATGTATATGTAGAATCCAAAGTCAGGAATACAATTGTTAGAGGTATGGATCTCTCCATATTTATATAAAAGACTAAGGAGTAGGGTTTCAAGTGTTCTTCATTCCATGTGATAGTCACTGATATTGATATTTTATGGTATTTGATGGTTCTTGACTAAGATATCATAGAGATTATTTTTAGAATAGATTGGATGATTTGATCTATATCTCAGATCAACTGCTATAACTAAAGGGTCTATTACTTTTTCTAGATAGAAGCATTAAGGTATTCCAAGGGGAGTGAGATTTTAAATTAGGAATGGAAGGACTTGTATTTTCTGATATATATATGGTTTCTTGTCAGATATACATTGTACTCTTAGCTCTAATTGAAGAGATATTATATGGCCAACTTCCTATGGTGGCATATTGGCACCCTGGGGTTTTTCCTGATGACTTCTCTAGATTTTTACCCTAGTGGGTGGTGGAATTATCTTTATAAATACTCCTAGGAACAAATACTATTTCCTTTAAATTTTAACGAATGTCTCCCACTAATTTATTGAAATTTAATGTATAAATTTAATATCTAGAGAGTAAGGATTTTAAATATCAGAGTATTTCACCACATGGGTGACTTCTCTTTGAAAAGAAGATATAACAAGTCTTTGAATTTGAATTGAATATATAAATTAGAATCAACTGACTATCAAGAACAAGTGATCAGTGCCTCATATCAGTGATATATTTGACTGACTATGGGGAGAAAAATAGTTTCCAAACATTGACCCTAGATAGGGGCACCACTAGTTAAAATTATTAAAATAAAATATTCCTAAGATATATTTTTGGATTATAAATCGTAATTATGAGTATATTATTATGAATTTTGGGCTTTTAAATTCTCATGTTGTTTTTATGGAATTGATGAACTAAATTTTTGAAATTCATCTTGATACTTTTTTCATTATTTTCATGGGTGATATATTTGTTTACTCGATGATGAAAGAAGATCATGAGAACCATATAGTCATTGACTTAGAAACTTTTAAGCATTATCACTTATATTCAACTTATCTATGTGATAAATCTTGTCAAGAAATTGAAATTTACTGGTCTTGTGGTATTAGAGATGTTAAGTTTATGGATACCAAGAAGATCAAAGTGGTTATGTATTGGGAGATACCCAAGAATGTATTTGAGAATAGAATATTTCTAAGCCTAATAGGTTAATACCTTGGTTTTTAAGGATATCTCTAATTTAGAATCATTTTTGATGACTCTTACCTAGATGGGAGTGATATTTGAGTGGGATGATAAGTTCTATAGATGTTTCAAAGAATTTAAATCAAGTTTGACATCAATTCCTTTTCTAATTATTATAAAGATTAGTGAAGGTTTTTTGGAGTATTTTAAATCCTTCAGTATATGGTTGGGGTGTGCTTTTATGCATCTTGATCATGTCAAATACTATTTATCTCACTAGTTATGACCTCATGAGGATAACTACCCACCCATTAACTAGAAGTGGAAGTAGTGATGCCGACATTGAATACATGGAATCACTAGTTTTTAGGGGAGAAGTTCAATGTATATACTGATCATAAAATTTTGAAGTAAATATTTTCCTAAAATGATCTCAATATCAGATAGAGATGTTGAGATCACTATCTCCAAAAATATTATTTTTATTTCTCATACTCCCTGATCAAAGGAAATGTGGTATCTGATTCCTTAAGCAGGAAGTTTCTAACTTAGGTAATGAAATAAGATGAGGATAAATAGAATTTGATAAGGCTATTTTTCAGGTGAATTTTGACATGAAAAAAGAGGGTGATTAAGTATTCTTGGTTAGTTTATAAATCCCATTTTTGGATGATTAAATTTGTAAATATTAAGCATGTGATCTAGACAGTTAGTGTGTAAGTTTAATTATAAATAGTGGAGAGACCTCATATGAAAACTCTTAATATCTTGAAGATTTAATTTGGTTCGGGAATAAGTTGGTGGTATATTTAAACTTGAGGTAGGAGGGTTTAAAATATGGGAACAATTTGAGCTAATTTTTACCCCCAGTAATAACAAGATGTTTTATATCCTCAAACATAATTATTGGTGTCCCAGGTTGAAGAATATTTTTTCTAATCCATGTCTCAGTGCCTTACTTTTCAAAAGTTAAATCCTAAATATCAAAATTCCATATGATTATTTCAATAACTTCTTATTTTGGTATTGAAGAGGGATGAAATATATAGATTTTTTTTCCTTTATCTCTTAGTAAAATGATTTATTTATTGGTTATTATTGAATAATTAGTTAAATAGATCCACTTTCTTCCAATATAGGATTCAACCAAAGTTGAATAAATTAGACACCCATATCTCTAATAAATCATGAACCTTAACAGTATTCAATCCACTATTGTTTTTGATTGAGACCCAAAATTTCCTTTTTTGATTCTGGAGGGGACTCTAGGAAGTGATAGGATTTCAGTTGAAATTGAGCATGGTGTATCACCCACATATGGATTGTTAGAATGAGTAGGCCATTTTGGTTCTTGAAGATATTCTATAGGCATATGTGATTGAATTTGGAGAATAATGAGAGAAAAATATATCATTGGTTTAATTTTCTTGTTACAATAATTGTCAATCCTTGATAAATACGGATCTGTTAGCATAAATTTCTGGTGGTTCATGTTGATCCCATATTTGATGGATAGAATTGGGTGGGACACCATTTTGGATTGATAATTATTCATAAGATTAATTTTATATCTCAAATAACCTATAAAATATTATAGATGGATCAAAGTTACTAAAAATCATATACTACCTGTATTCATCTTTTATTAGAGTTCTCTATTAGTGATCTACTTTTTCTAAATATGTCTCATTGGTTGGGATAATATCATTTGGGAGAATAGGGAAATATGATATCATGATATGCTTAGCCATTTGAAATAGTTGATCATATGAGGAAAGTGACATGCTAGCTGGCCTTACCATTCTAGTTGAAATCTATCCATGATAGATTTCACATATTCGAATCAAATATTTATCTTCCATACCCATATCACTTGGTTAAATGGAAACATATATATTCAAAACCTGACGCCACCATGATTGAGAAAAATATCTATATTATGGAAAATAAAAAAAATGTTTTGTGGGGTAAATATATTCTATTGTTCCATAAAATGTGATAACACGGTAAAGACAACCACAAGATTTTGGAGCATTAGGCTTTGATGAAAGAGTAGTGGCCTCATATATTCTCTAATAAAGAGCTCTAAGAAATTTATGGGGGTAGAGAATGTCATGGTGGAGTTAATTATGGAATCCCTAGGTTAATGATACATATTTATTTTGATTATTTTATTATTTTAGTAATAGGATGTTAAAAAATATGAAAATTAGGATGTCAGTGTAGGGTGAATGATTAGCATATGGTTAATGTTAACAATGAACCCCTTGCATTCTAGGGTAATATTACTTATAGATAATGCATTGCGGGCACATATATTCACTAACGGTCTGTCCAAACCATGAGAATACCTATATTATATGGAATTAGGCACACAGTTTCCAAAAAAGTGTGGACAAATCATGATACTTTACTAGAAGACTAAAAGGTGAAATTATCCTCTTAGATCTACTCAATTTATCTCATCCTTTGGATTCTATTATCCCATTTTTATGCCCTATAAGCTCTCCTATCCACGTATCTCCTCCCCAAATCTCCCATAGTGATCTTCTTTTTGTTCTAGTGGAAATATCTTAGGTAATAAATATTTTCCTCTTTATTTACTTCGACACTTATATTTTTTTCTCTTCTTATCCCATTTTCCTTTTAATTTATTGAATTAACTAGACATAGTGGTGAATCTATTAGATATGGTTGGTTCTGAAATCAAATTTCATGTATCATTGGGTACATGAGGTTCCCCTTTTCTCTAATCTCATTGTATTTTATTAAGGAAACAAGGTTTCAATGGATTTGAAGTATATATGTTTCTATACATAATCACCTTTCCCCTTAGAATACCCTTGGTGATTATGTTTTCTAGTGGGTTTTTATACCATATTATAATCAAAATAAATTACTAAGGTCTTATGAATACTTTTTGTTTTCTTGATTTTTTACTGGACCAAGTCATGGGTTTCCATGGATTTCACATGATATTTATTTTCAAATTATTCTTATGCCTATAAATTGTTTTATAAAACATTTTAAAGAGTGTCTTTAATTAAAATGGATTTCCAAATTATTTTTTGAAAGTATATTTATATATAAATGAAACATTTATGTTTTTAAGCCTTTGTTTCATATAATGTCCTATTTGGTTATATAAGAATTTGTTTTGGATGTTTTTATTATTTTGTTGAGAATATGAATCAGTGAATTTTATATAATTCCTAAAATTTATATTTAATGTTATATATGTTATAATATTAAGTTTTAAATTATTTTCACATCAGAATACTTGGGTAAATGGTATAAATGATACACTACATTAGATTAACACTGATCAGTGTCCATAGTGGTATTCATGAAACAAATATTATTTTATTTATAATCTTTTACTTTATAAAAGGAAAAATGTGTTTTTATAAATTCTATTATCAAACTAGTTCCAATAGTTTTATTTTTTAAGGATATTATGTTGATTCTTTGTTGTATTCTACTATGTTATTTTTTCATGCCCAATATGGTGAACCACCTTTTTATTTCATCAAACTTTCATTACATGGTACAGAATTTAATAATATAGAGGATCTTCTGATGTTTAGTTTCTTGGAAATAAAAAATATTTCATGAAGAAAATAAAATATTATTATAATACACTTTAAATACTTCTTCATAGGTTTTTTATATGCCACTTTTACTACATGTCATATCCGAGGGACATACATCTAATAAAGGGGTGAGCATAATTCTTATAAAGGGAATAAATAAACGAGATACTTAGCATATGAAAAGGAGGAATGTGTGTAAGTAATGATCATGTGAACATTAAGAATATCTTAATAGAAAGAATAGAAATAATAACATGGAAATGTAGAAAAAACATTAGAAGGAGACATTCATATTCATGTCACCCAGGTTTATCACCAAGGTGTCATAAATCATAATTACCAAGGTTATTCATAGAGGCATCATAAAGGATGTCATCACTATAGATTAATTATTTACCAAATACATTGGAGGAATATCAGGGATAAAACTTCATATTTATTAATTCATGTGAGAAACCTTGATCATAATAAATAATCTCATCAAAAACCGGTGGAGAAAAAAATTGTTTTCATTTGAAAAGACTAAGTTCATAAGTCCTTAAAGACATGAAAATTATATTATTTTTATCCCATAAAAGGCTATGTGAGTTTCATACATGTACATACACTAATAAATATATTATATTTACATTTAGGTGAATTCCCTTGGGTAATGAAAATGTTTTTCTATTCACCATATAAGAATATTTCATGGAGAGGAGAAAAATTCATGAAATGATTTCAATAGAATAACGGTATAAAACATTAATTAAAGAGAGGGAATAATGAGAGGGAAAATATTTTTTGTCATTGGTAATTTTTTTAGTAATACATATAAGATAAAATGTTCAGGAAATAAAATAATCTATTACATTGAGGAGACTCACTAAATATGAGTACTTGAATGAAAAAGGGAGAAGAGGAGAACTCACTTACCTTGAAGATTTGTTTCCAAAAACATTAGGGTGTCACCTTAACACTTCGAGGAAATAATAGAGGGAATATTTGGGAGGGAAGATTTCTATAAATTTATGTCTTATGATGTCATGACCCGTCCCTCAGGGACCATGCCATGACTACCCCAAGCTCACCTTCTATAGTCCAGGGGCTAGAGACTAGAACCGAAAGGCGTATTCCCTAAAAATAGGAACAAATTTCCTTTATAACATGTAAATGCACAAAAATAAGCACAAAGCAGGATACAAGCAAAAAGTAAAACTATATATAGTAAACAGGGTGTGTACAGAAAGTAAAAAGGGGCCAGAATACAAGCCCAACTGTACAGTACAAGTAAAGTGAAAAGTACAAGCAAAACTGAAAACAACTCCTGTGAACACCAGCCAAGGATCCTACCTAAAGGGTAGGTACAACTCTCGAACAATCGTCTCTACGGTACGACTCGTCTAAATTCCACCTCTGAGCTACCTCTAGTCCTGGTACCCTCTTCCTCAGTCAACACTGTCCGTCGTCTGCCTCAAACACAATAAGGTGTGGGCATAACCCATGCATGGGTGAGTGTAATGATACTCAGTAGGGACCCTGAGACCCCATATGTCTCCTAGAGTTCCATAAGGAAAGAACTCAAAGAAATTACCAACTCTACTTAGGTATATGACCATACATACACCTAAGTTATCATGTTATACTCATCTCACACATGTGGGAAGTATACCATGAAGGTAACACCATGTAGGTGAAGTATCACATCACATAACCTCAATCACAATCACAGACTAAAGACAGCTCACACCTATATTTATTCTAGGGGTCGTAACAAGTAACATCCCCAGTCACATCGTTGGACAACTCGAATATTGGTGAACTCCTCCTTTATCGAGTAAAGTGGGCCTGCCGCATCACATAGAGGCACTTCCCACTAATCTTGGACTGCTGAGGTACTCCTGTCGATTACTATGGGTCTGCTTTGTCACACAAGAGTGCTCCCCACTAGGCCTGTCGAGTTACTCTGAGTTGTAATGGTCAACGGTCGTCAGATCTCAGCCTCTCGCAGGGTTCCAAACGTAGCACGCTTGGGAGAACTACTCCCCAATCCATCGGTCATACCTCAACTATTCCAAAGTTCCACAAAAAAGTATCCCAAAGCTCTATAACCTCTTAAGGGACCCAACACAACAGATGCGTGCCACCCTTCCTCCTTTATCGCCGAATGGGTGCCGGTCGCCGCCTTCTTCCGTGTGCCACTGCAGCTTCGTTCCAGGCCTAAAAAATTAAACGATCATGTATTCACGATCCTTGCATCGAGGGATCCGTGTCCATATATTGCGCTCAGTGAAACTCTGTGTTTCAAGCGTCAATAAATATTAGGCGTTGAAGAATGTATGAAGAATGAGCGAAGAATAAAAAGAAAGAGGATCATGGTTAATGTGAGTGATGATGGCCATGTTTGTTTGGCCATCGTCGTCATGAATTTAGGATATAAATAATAAATAAAATTCAATCATATTAAAAAACAAACCCCTACATCAACTTGAAATAATTATTCCTAATCCTACAAGAAGAAAACATCTGCAGATCAAGTAGTTAGTGAGTTTATCCGTGTCCTTAGTTTAGAAGAGAAGAACATGGGAAACAATAATCATATAGATTTTAACCCCTACCTCTATTTTCCAATGGAGGTGGCACAAGGAATAAGATGAAGTCATTGAAGAACATCAGCATTCGTTGCTTCCGCAAAATGCTTCTGATCCGGGCTCGGGGTCGGTTCCCCATTCTTTGTTGGGGGTGGTTCTTCATTGGAGAATTTTTTTCCCAGTTCTCCAAGGCTCTCCCAACTCTCCTTTTCCAATTATTTCCAACAAGGAAATTAAGAGCCGACATATTAAAACAAGTTTATCAATTTAATTAAAGTTGACACAATTAATTAAGTTATGTTGGCACATCAATTAAGGGGAGAAACCAAGAGTCACCTCCCACATTAAAAAGGGAGTCCAAGGGTCGGGTGGTCCCCACCATTAATTTCAAAATGGGAGGTTTCAAGCGTGGGTGGTCCCCACCACCAAATTCAAATGGGTGGTTTCACAAAGTAAAATACAATAAAAGATGTTTTGTTTTATTTTATTTATTTTATTCTTTTAACATACCCATGAAAAGTATGAAAAATAAATTTCACCCTCGACCTACTACGGTTGAGGTGAAGGTCTCCTTAAGAAAATATCGGCATTGTGAGTTCAATAGTTCCCTCAGATTTCAATTCTGAGCATCGGTTCAAAATTTATAAAATACCGCTTGCGTGTTTACTGAACGTACCTGAAAAAAAGTTTGGAAAATTATTAACAGTCACCCTAAACCCGCACCAGTCAAGGTTAGGCTCTATCCAAGTGAAACATGCCCCAAAAAACCTAACTTTACTCTCGGATTTACAATCCATGTTACCGTTTAAAAGTTACGAATTTTGCAATAAAATATTTTTCACTTAATTATTTATTTACAACCAAAAACTAAATTTCACTGGTGGCATGCGCCGACCAATGTTAGTATCTTCCAAAATAAAGTATACCCTCATGAGTTCAGTGGTGGTCTTGGATTTTTAATCCTAGTTATCATTTGTGAGTTATAATAATTTTAAAAATAAAATAACTTTATTTAATTATTTTATTTACAATTATGCCATTTTCGTGTTTTCTCACAGGAGGCCTGCACCGACTAAAATTAAGTCGCACCTAGGGTAACACCACCATCCTGAACACAATGGTGCCCTCATATTTGTGTTCTGGACAAATATTTAAGAGTTATTCCAATTTTTTAGGAAAACTGCTTATGCGTGTTAATTAAATATTAACAAAACCTTGATGGATCATTCCGGGCACTCCGGGACTCGGAATCGCGCGCCGTTAGATTTTGCAGTCTCGAAATAATTCTATATAATTAAAAAAAATTATACGGAAATTATGGGACATTACATATTAATTTGGAGTGGAGAGGAATGGCTAATAGGTGATATTTATACCTGAGGAGGGGTGTGTTTTAAAGGATTAAATATTGGTTATTTTATAATATAAACCAAGAAACTATGGGTAAATTGATTTAAATTTTTTATGGATAATTAATGTGGGTTAGAGTGTGTTTGGATGTTAAAGGATTTCCAAAACTAAACCATACCTTCCAGGCAACTCAATAATTGTAAAAAATACAAAAAAATGAATTTTATTTCAAAAATCCATTTTTTTGGTTTAAAAAATAAAGCACAAATTTATAAATTAAATTTAACATTTCTATATTTTTTTTATAATTATTAAATGATATTTTACTAATAAAAATTCTTTAAAAAATTTCTAATTAAACTAACATAATAATGATTTCATAAAATCACAGTACTCATAAAGTTCTAATTTTCAAATTTTTCACCAACAATTCCACTTTATCAGAAAATTCCCAAAAAAATACCTAAGATAAATGGGACATGATTAGTTAAAAAACAAAATGTATTCCATCAAAATAATTCTCTATGTATTATAATTTTATCTTTTAGATAAATCATTATTTTAATGAAAATGAATCATTGAATAGAAAAATAAACATTCTGACCATTATAAAAATTACTTAGGTCACTATTAATATATATTACCATTTAAAAATAATTTTATAAATTTATTTCAGGAAATAAATTTTCATTTAAAACTTAGACAAAAAAATATTTTAATACAATATGTTTATATTCTCGAAAGATAATATTATTTTGATTATATCATTAAATAACCCTAACGATTATTTAAATGCATCTACATAACCAATAACAATTACAACCTAATGTTTTATTAAATAATAGCCATAATATTTATCAAATGTACAAGTTGAAAAAGTAAAGTATAATTATCATATTTCTCTATAAGTATACTGTCATTATTACTCCTCTTCATTCACATAAATTCGAACCAGGTTTCAATATCATTTCAAAAATGAATAATATCTCACAAGATCTCCATAACTCTATTATTATGATGTTAATGTGTGGAATTATTTTAAGGGATCAAAGAAGAATAGATTTTTATATTGTAGTTTCCTTATCCTCCATTTTCCCATTGTAATATTTGGTATTATATTATGTGTTTTATACTAAATATAAAATTCTTAATTGATTTAATATGATATTTTTGGTTTCTAGAACGTGTTTTCTATCAATTTACTATTATTAGTTTTATTAGTTCATATATACACATGTTGTGTAAATTTTATAAAAGGTATTTCTATGTTCTACTATTTTATAACATAATAAAATTTTATTGAATGTTAAGTGTTCTTTTAGTTAATGAAGAACATTTTTTAGGTCATTATATTATCCAACCCTTATAGAAATTACATCCTTGTAAATTTAAATTATTGATTGATACCATTAATTCAAATGATAAGGGTCTCACTCAATGTTGCTGATATTTAATTTGTTCTTTAGTATAAAATCTAAAACTCCAATACATAAATGGTCATGTCATAGTTGGTGCTTCGTTTCTTGAAAGCGACAATAGAATTAATCTTTTGAAATTATATCATAATACTCCATGACTGATAATTTTTTTTGTGAAATGAAAAGGTATTTGATAGATAAAAATATTTCTTGTAGGTGAGTTGAAAATATGAAAAAAATTCAAAATAATTCAACCAATCCTTTTTAATAATATTGATGATTAAATCATTTGAATGGGATAAGAATGTTTTAAAAAATTTCTTTCCTTCCATCTGATACGTGATCTATTGAAAAGGAAAAGTAAAAACATAAAATTATCTATCTATAACTAAATCATAACATGTTTAATTACCTCATATTTCTATCCATTAAATAAAAAAACTTAAATAAGAAGAAGGATACTTTTAATAAGAAAACATTCTCCTAAAGGACATATAATATGACTTGTGAGATGTAAATTCCCATAAACTTTACCACATGATACAATAATCCTAAAATATTTCTCCTTGTTGAAATCAATTCATTTCGGGTAGTGAATCAATAATTTTAGAAAACATCCCTAATAAACTAGACTCACTATATGAAAAACCGAACTCTAGAGTGGTGCGTAATAATCATCATAGGGTAGTCCCTTCCCAGTTCCCTTGGTTTAAATATTACATATACTTATCGTCTTTATTATACTTTGGATTATGGAATTGAATTGGATAATACCCAAGTCCCCTCATCTACAACATTGAACTATTAGTGGTGCTTTAGGTTTAACCTTTCCCCATTCCATAGAGTTAACTAAACTATTCTTTTTTTCTTTAGTAATTAGATGATTAATTTCTCCATTTACACACATAAAGCATCTTCCAGTTCATTTAATACATTCTCTATGGTTTCTCTTCCCACATTTTGGACATGTAGGATTCGAATATTCATTTATTTATCAAATTTATCTCTTGAAATTCTATGAGATTACATCCTTATCTTATTCGTTATGTTTTTAAATTTCTCTAAATTCTAATAATTAATCGTAGCACACGATAACTGGATTATCATAATTACAAGATGACTTACTTATGATCCCCCTATTTTCATAGGGCCTCATCACATTGTTTGTTGCATCAATTATTTGCATGAGTTATTTTTTTTCTAGAAGGAGAGAATATAAGTGAGAAATTTTTTGATATTGGGAATATTATAATAAAAATTATAAGGGAAATATTAATCTTAAAACTTTCTAATAGAGTGTTACTAAGATGATATACTTCAATCTCAATAAAATTTTTACATTATCTCTACATTCTTAATAATGGTTTTTAAAAGTATGTGATTAAGAAAAGAATATATCCCGAGAGTGTCAAACTAGG
This sequence comes from Viscum album, assembly GCA_963277665.1. Lineage (NCBI taxonomy): Eukaryota > Viridiplantae > Streptophyta > Magnoliopsida > Santalales > Viscaceae > Viscum > Viscum album. The sequence goes on along the minus strand of OY728119.1, from coordinate 1,785,587,158 downwards.
TGTGTATCAAGACCTTTTATCATTTAGTAGTTCCTAATTGAGTCTAGGTCAATATAGTGTTTTCATAGTTATTAAACCTAGGTTCAGTTTTTCTAGATCCACATCCACTTTCAGTATCCAGACATGGGTGTATTGTTTTGAAAACAACTTTCTCTAAAATTCATAAAAATACCAGAATGTTTTCCTATATTCAGAGTTATCCCTAGGGTTTTTACAATTTTTTCAAATCTTAATTTCTAAAAATATCCAAACCTTCGTTAGATACCAACTAGGGTGGCTCACTTTTTTTATTTCTTAAACCTTTCATCACATGGTACAACATTTAATGACACATTGGATCTTTTTAGGTTTAGTGTCTTAGAAATAAGAACATAATAGATGAAAAACATAAAAAATTCTTATAATCCAGTTGAAATACTATTTAATAGCTTCATCCTAAGTTAATTTTACAGGATCTCATATCTCGGGGACATACATCAAACAAAGGTGTGAGTATAAATCCCAATAAGGGAATAATCGAAGGCGATAAATAGTATATGAAAAAGAGGAATATCTATAAAGAATGATCATATGAATATGTTATATATAATAATAAAAATAAAAAAATCAAAACATGGAAAATTTTCTATAACACCAGAATGAGACATTCATAAGCATATCACCATGGATTATCACTAGGTTCCATATATCATAATTATCAAAGTTATTCATTGTGGTATCCTAAAACATGTCATCTCTAGAGATTAATTATTTAAAAAAATATATTGAAGATCTATTAAGGATCACAATTAATAAATATTAATTCATGTGAGACACATTGATCATAATAAATCATCTCATAAATAACCTGAGTAGAAAAAAAAACATGTTTCATACGAAAACACTGAGTACATAAGTGATTAAAGACTTGAAAATTAAATCATTTCCAACCCATTAAAATGTAATGTGAGATTAATACATGTAAATACCGGATTAAATATATTATATTTACATATAGGTGAATTCTCATTTGTAAAAAGTGGTTTTAATATTCACAATATTAAAATATTTCATGAAAAATAGAAAAATTCATGAAATTATTTCACCAGCATGACATTATTCAACATTGATTAAAGGGAGAGAAAAATGAGCAGTAATGTAGCTCTCCCATTGGTAATTTTTTTATGTATATGGAAAATAAAAATAGAATGAGATGATATAATATTTTAAATTTAGAAGTCTCATAAAAGAGGAGTACTTGAATAAAAAAAATGATAAGTGGATAATTCCATTACCATGAAGATTTTCTACCTAAAACATGAGGGTGGAACCTTGAAACCTTGAAAAAATCTTGGAGGGAATATTTTGGAGGGGAAATGACCATAAATTTGTTTCTTATTAATTTTGAGTAGATTAATTTCTAATAGGTGATATTTATACTTGAGAAGGGGTGGATTTTAATGGAATAAATATTGATTATTTTATCATATAAGCCAAACACTTGTGAGTAAATTGAATTATAATCAATTTTCTGGATAATTAATGAGTGGTTGACTATGGTTTGATGTTCATTATTTTAATATAACTGAACCATATATTCTGTCGAACCCAATAAATGCATATAATCCATAAAATGAATTTTATTTAAAAAAATCAAATTTTTGGTTTAAAAAATAAAGCATTAATATCTATATTAAAAATAATATTTATAAATTAATTTTTTATAATTGTTAAATTTATTTTTTATTGGAATAAGTTTCATAAAATTTATAATCACTCTTACATAATAATGATGTCGTAAAATTATACTGATTTTAAAGTGACAATTTTCACATATTTGTCAAAAATTTAAATTTGTCAGAAAATGACCAAAAAACCACCCTAAGATAAATTTTATGTGATGAGTATAAAAAATGATTTTTATTTCATAAAAAAAATTCTATATGTATGATAATGTTTACATCAAAATAAATATCTATTTTAATCAAAATTAACCATTTAATAGAAAAATAAACATTCTGACAATTATAGAAATTACTTAGGGATTAATTAAAACTTATTATCATTTAATAATAATTTTATTAGATTATTTCATGAAATAAATTTTTATTTAAAACTTCCCCATAAAACATATTCAAATAGAATATGTTTATAGTCTCCAAAAATAATACAATTTTGATTATATCATTAAATAATCCCAAAAATAATTTATATACATCTACGTAAACAACAATAATATGGACCAACTATTTTATTAACTAATGGCCATACTATTTTTCATCAAAATTATTTAAAAAAATTAAAGGATGATGATAATGTTTCCCTATAAATACACCATCATCCTTACTCTTCATTATTCACTTCTATTTGAATCACGATTAAATATAGTTTCCAAAATGAATATTATATTACTACCACTTTGTTCCTCTACTATAGTGTTTATTGTTGGTGAAATTATTCTAAGGGATTAGAGAAGACCATATTTTTATATTTCACCTTATTTATCCTTCATTTTTATTCCCATTGTAAAATTTGAAATGATATTGGGTGTTGTTTTAGACTGAATTTATTTTTATTATATAATTTAATTAAGTATTGATGGTTTATAGTATACATTTTTAATAACTTTACTATTATTAGTTATACTAGTTCTTATCAACATATGATGAGTAATTTTTATAAAAATTCTTTATATGTTCTACTGTTGTGAAGCCTAATAAAAAACTATTAAAAATAAAGAGTTCCTTTATTTGAATAAGAACATTTTTTGGGTCATTACACAACCTACACCCATTAGGGGTATATAGACTTGGTTTTTTTTCTAATATGGGAAAAGGGAAAGAATCCAAATCCATTATTGTAACTTCTTTATGGCTTCTTCATCTTTGGATGTCATTGTGGTGGGGTTGTGACTGTGCTTCACATGTTGGTATATTGTGTTGAATATTTTAGGAGATTATATAACTGTTATTTTTTTGGTTGTTTATGTCTAAACCACACCATCCTTCCCTTTAATTTGATATATATACATTTCTTTGGCTAACAATTTACTCTCAGTTTAGGAAGTGGTGTTTGGATGTTTGGTTAATTTCATAATTTTATTCCATATTTAGACTGAATATTAATTTTTCAAAAATATTTATTTATATGCACATCTATCCATTATTTAGATATATCAAGGAATATTCTCGAATGTATTTATGTAAATGGTTTGTGGGATTATGAGGGTAAATAATTCCCAAAGGTTTTATTTGATACCCTCATAATTTTTTTCTATCATTTGGCCATCAAGAATAAACTTCAGGCTTTGTAGGGGGTTGGTTCAGGTAGAAAGGCAGGTTAAACTGGGCCAGTTCATTGCAAGTTGACGCCAACAAGGATCAAGAGATGTGGATAGACAAACAAGACCGAATTTTGGCCCGGGGCTTCAATCAGGGCAAAATCAACATAGATGAATTCATCTAGAAAATGGAGAGGATGCTTACCCACTTTGAAGATCTTATTAGAGAAGAACCAAAAACATAGGTTAGTCCTTTGAAATGGGAGCTCTATAGGGCAGGTAACTCGGGTAATCTAAGTCTCATGTTTAATAATTTTGTGGGCTCTTTTAGCACATAGTTGTTTTGTAAGTGTATTTGGTTTCCCATTTTTCCTCAAAATGGCTTAATAAAAAATTTAAATTTGGATGGATGTTGAGTTAGGCAATATTTTTTTCATTCCATAATCAAAGAGTTATATCTGATATAATTAATAATGTTTTATTAAAAAAATTCAAATTCCTCAAGTGATTATCTTATCTGAGTTATGACATGTAACCATATGGATCTTGGACTAGAAAATTTATAATATCGAGCATTATCATTTTATAGTGGGTATATTAAATAAAATATTATATTTAATAATAAAATAAATGATACTAATAATGATAGATATTTTGTTGTATATATTATTTACATAAAACACGAATTATAATTTGTCCTTAATATAAGACCTCGAGATGGAAAATTGAATGGTAATAACTTTCTTAACTGGTATCACAATTGGATAATTATTCTCAAACATGAGTAGAAAATATATGTTATTGAGAAATACATCCCAGATAAACCTACTTCCAATAGTCCACATGATGATACCGATTCTAATAAGAATTATAAGAAATATTCTCTATATGTATCTTGTTTATTGATAACAATCATCAATCTTGAGATTCATAAGAAGTATGAATCAATAGATGCATTAAATATGATTTAACACCTTAAATAAATTAATTAATAGAAAGTTATAATTAAATTATATGAGGCAAAAAATCATTTTTTAGTGTCATATGCCTAATGGAACACCTATTTCCACTAATGTGCATAAATTATTTAAGCACATAAATTATATGGAAAGTCTTGCATTCCCTCTCAAGAGATATATAACCATTGATACACTCTTGAATTTGTTTTTGGTAAATTTTAATAAATACATTATTAATATTAATATGAACATGATTTTTTGTAAGCTTCTAAGTATTCTTAATATGTTAAGAATACTAAAAAACATGAAAGGGGTTCACCCTATCATGATAATGAATAATGTTAAGGGAAAATTCAAGGTCCATAAGAAGAAAAGTATTACAAAGTATTGAACTTTAATCGATGAAATAAAAAATGATAAATTCAGCATTGTAAAGAAAGGATAATGTTTCTTTTGTAAAAAACTTGGCATTGGTTGAAGAATTTCCTTAGAAACTAAATATTCTTAAGAAACAACATAGTAATGGTTTGACACATTATATAATTATGTCATAGAGATAATTTTCTCAATCTATTATTCATGGGTATTAGATAATGGATGTGTGTTTCATATTTATAGAAATTAGTAGCTATTTAAAGAACAAAGGAAGTAAATTAAGGGAGAAGTAAACCTATGAGTTGGGAATAGAGTAAGATTTTCAACATTATCCATGGATACTTTTAATTTATTTCTTCCTAGTATATTTTAATTTTTTTAGATGATTTTATCATGTTATATAAATAATTTGATATTTTATTTCTATATGTTTCTGTGATAATATATGTTTTTTATTTTTAATAGTGAACAATTGGTTTTCTATTTATATGAATTAAATGTTTTTTGGCTCCACTATATATATATCATATCTTGAAAATACCATCTATAAAGTAAATAATAAGAATATCAAAAAATTATTTAGATTACACTTATCTTTTTTATTGTCTCTTAGGCTATATAAATAAGAATAACATGAAATGATTCCATCATTTGATGTATATGAATCATTTTTATTAGAAACAATTACCAAATCACCTTTTAAGGGTAAATGGAAATAATATAGTTATTTATTAAAACCCATATATAATGATTTAAATTATCCTAAAAATAAAATATTCCAAGGTGGATTCCAATACCTTACTATATTTACTGAGGACTTCATAATATATGGGTATTTGTATCTTATAAAACACGTGTTTTAATCTTTCAAAATATTCAATGAATTCAATAATAAAGTATAAAATCATTAAAAAAATTATTAAAACACTTTCATCATATTTTAGTGGAGAATATTTAAGTTAATATTTTTATGACCATATATAAGATTTTGGTATATTATCAAAATTAACTATTACATGTGAAAAATACATAAATAGTTTAGTTGAATAGAGAAATAAAACTTTGATAGACTTTGTTCAATCAGTGATGGAATATGAAAGCAATTTTCTTTCCATTTAGGTTTATTCAATAGAAAATAATTCAATTACACTAAATTTTTTTCAATTGAAGGATATTTAAAATACACTCCATGAGATGTGAAATGGGAAGCTTCCAAATTTTCCATTTATAAATATTTTGGGTTCTAAGGCATATGTGATATATAACACCTCAATTATACATGAACCAAGACCAGATAAATTTATATTTATTGGTTATCTTAATGATTCAATGGGTTATTATTTCTATAATCCATTTGATCACAATTTTTTTTACTTCTTGACATATTGTCTTTAGAGAGGTAATTTATTTAAAAAAGAACTAGTGGGAGTAAATTTTAACCTTATGAAGTTAAATACCAATAATGTGATACCCAGAACATCACATGTACATATCTATTTTATTTTTATATAATTATTGATGTTTTTGGAGTTTAGGATATCAAAACTTAAAAAATTGTGGGGAAATATTGGATTCACTATTGAAGCATAGTTACTGATAACCATGTATCAAAACCATGCTAGTGTGGGAGGTTCAAACCTAATTCCCTTAAATAGTTTTCACATGGTTTCCCTAACAGTGTCGCCAAACCAAGAGACCTACCTAGTTTTTTAATTTTTTAATTTTCTTTTTCATTTATGATTGGGGGGATTCATCCTCCTTCTTATTTCATGTTCTCATGAGCCATATTTCTAATATAAGGTATTAGGTTTATTTAAAATCTTTCAATTATTGGTTTCTAGGGGTTTTTATGTTCTTATTTCACTCAATATCTCATCAAACAAAGAAGGTGTATTGTTTCTAATATATTTTGAGAAAGTGCTTCATTCGGATTCATTTTATTTGAGACGAACATAGTGATTGAATATTCTATAAATGTTTTCGTCATAAATTAGTACTCCCTAGGTAGATTTGATATGAAATCTATGATTTCTCTAAATTGTTCTTGTGTTTTTCAAACTTGACATAAATGGATTTTCCATGGTCTCTAAAGGTGATATTCCAAAGTGTGATCTAATTCCCAAAAAGCAATTCATAAATTGTTTCTAATTTTTTTAGTTTAAATGGACTTATAAAGGATATTTGTTGGATGATTTGGTTTATGTAAAGGTAGTTTCATGATTTCTTGTTACTTTGTGACTTTTAAATTATATTGGGATTATGATTATTGTTATTGAACGAAGATGCCCTCTTTTATATATACCCCTTATTTATATCTTCTATAAATTTTGAATAAATCACGTTAGTCATTGTTTATATAATTGATGAAGATGACTACTATATAGAAGATTATTTGTGATTATTTCAATATAATTTGTCAATTAATTTGATTTAAATATGATATATTTTATTAAATCCTTTTGGTCTAAGTGGTAAATAAAGGATGAGTTCTACAATAACTATGTTTTCACTCTGGCTAGTGTTCTTAGCTAGGAGTTCTATGTGCCTAAGGGTTGGAACCCTGTGAGGTAATTGCTTCTATGTCAGGTTCTATGTTAGTTTTATCAGATTTTAAGCTGATAGATTTATCTATTTATCAAGTTCATATGTTTCAATAATATTAATTTTAGTTTTCAATCCCATATTTTTCAGATTTTTTGTTTTTGTGCTCAGAATTACCTTATGGATTGGGATATCTAATTATATTGGTTTTTTTATTAATCCCATTTTCCCACATTTTCTAAATTAAATGGTTTTTTAATTGAATAATATTTGTGATTGGTTTTTACCTTCAAAATAATAAATAAATAAATATTTTTTTTATTGTAGTTCAAACTATTTTTTTGGGTATGACATATTAAAGAAATTGAATTTATTCTTGATATCATCCAAGTGAGAATTTTCTCAAACCCAATATCAACACTCTTGTGTATATGTGGACATGATTATGATCGATTTAGGTAAACGAAATGGATCATAATATATTGGTTTAATTCCTTAAATAAATTCTTCATGATTTGATGTAATGATGATTGGTTAGTGACCTTAGAGTATAAGGATATAGTTATATCTCACTTTTATACTTTTGGGTTTATGTTATGTTGTACATGTATTGATCACTTAATAATATATTCCTCTGATAAAATTTTCACTAGAATAATATATATAATTCCTTAAACCTATTTTTTATATAAATTCAAGTTTGTACATTTATTTGGATTTTCATTTCTTATGCCATGTTTGGATGGAATGATATTTTGAAACAATTACTATACAAGGTATAAACATCAAATGTACAAATACAAAATGTTGAGTTCTTAGTAAGAATACAATACACAATTTATTATATTTAGAGTGTGAAATAATTCCCAAGAGCATATGTTTATTAAACTTGAAACTTTTTACAAGATTATAGTGTTTAGGAACACACTTTGGGATTTTTGGCATGTCAAATAGGGTTTTGTGGTTAGATGAATCAGGTTGGTTCATTGAAAAATGGCACGATAACCCTTTTTTATTTGGGAAATAAAGTTATAAAGGTGATAATATCACTCTTTGAATCAATAGGTAGGTGTGAGGAAGTGTCTTAATTTTTTTTCTTATATTGAGTCACAAGTTACAATCAATAGTTAAGATTCATACCTCGGATTTCCTTTTTACATTAAGTGGTTGTCAAAATATTTTGATTTGGTTTAAAATTATTATGGATTTTATGGAATATTTCATAGATCTTTTAGAAACTACAAGACTTGAAGTGAAAATAAGAAAACTTATTTGGGGTTCATGGTTACTATAAATTATCCATAAAACTATGAATAGAACATGAATTTGCTTCTAGAATCCTTCTAATAGATCATGCATAGTTGTCACATGGTCTACTAAACCATATAAAAAAAATTTATAGTGGAAAATTATTTGAAAGTTATTGTTTAAAATGAATATGATTTCAAAAAAATATTAATATTTTATATCATCTATTTTTTTTATGAAATTAAATCAATATTTATTATATGTTGATATTATTTGGGATGAGTTGTTTATTAATCAATTTTTATGTCCTTTATTTTTATAAATAATAAATTATACAAAGATAACAGTGACCTATAGAGAGGGATATGTGGCTAATTTTCTATAAGTAAACGTAATGGTACAACCCAAACTTATTGAATCTATTATTTGAACTATTTTAACTTTTGTGTAATAAAGGAAAGTGAGGTAAAGATTAGGATATGTATTATACTTATTAATTCCCCAAGTAAAACGAAAATCCCTTTCATAGTGATCAAGGATCACAATAAACTAAGAAGTGAATAAAAAATATCGATCCTATTTTTGGTTTTCTTTATATACCTAATACTTTTATTGTGAAATTCATCACATATATTCCATTCATCTAAGTGGCGGTAATTGGTTTACTGGGCGGAGTTGCATGAAGGAATTTCCTGAGAAATGTTTAAGGAGAAGTTTGACTAAAATTTATACCCAGAAAACCTGAAGATATGAAAATATAGGTAGTTTATTAATTTTTATCAAGGGAATAATTTTGGAATGGATTAAACCACCCTCTTTAATAAATTGTTTCAGTTTTATCATGATCTTATTACAAATTTTTTTCTCAAATCACATTGATTTGAGTTGGGCTTGTGGCCCAATTTTAGATAAAAATTTTATATTTTCTATCTATCTACATAATGTAAAGTATTAAATAAGGAATAAATGGATAATAAAAATATTTAAATATATATAAATATGGGTGGTGATAAAATTTCTAGATGATGAATCTACAATTATTCATCTAGACAGAAGAGAACTCATGATAGATTTTATAGGGGTAGTAGTGGGATTGTTCAATGATCCTCTAGAAATTATTATTCTATATTATTGTGGTTTTATAACTCTTTTATGTTTCTATTTTGGGAATTATTGTCATTAAAGTCTTAATTATCAAGATTATTGAGTCTTTCCACCAGTGTAGATGGTTAGGTCACTTACAATGCTTTTGTAAAGTCCTTCAAATAGCAAGGATAATAATTTTTATCATAAAGGATCACAAGATTAGTATTATAAATCATAGAGATATGGGTAATAATCATAGATATGGGAAAATAGAATCAATATGTAAGGTAAATCTTATAAAAGAATGATATTTAGGGTAAGTGTGACTCTATGAATTTTTTTATGGTAGAGAAAACACTTATAAAATCAGAGGTGGGGAAAAATAATTTTTCGAGGTGAAAAACTAATTTATTATTATATAATTCTATATTTATTTGATATAGGTTCCTTATATTACTTTTTTTCTTCTAAAATTTTTAATTCATTATTCTTTCAAACCAAACTTATGCGATATGTGATAGATATTACAACTCCTTTGGGAAAGAAAAAGAAACATAGTTTTAAATTCCCTTAATGTCATATTGTAATTATTGACATCGAAGCTATTTGATATTTTATGAATCTTGATCTGGATATCTTGGATATAATCATTATCAGGGATTTAATGAATATTTAAAAGTACCAGATCATTTTTTTTATCATTTGAATGTTTTTTCTCTCTACTGATAAATCAATCGTACTTTTCACGGTGAGTGGGATCCAAGATTCAGACGAGTTCCCCTATTATTCCTTATATAAGTTATATATCATGAAAATTATTTTTTTCAATTTTAGATAATATTTATGTCAATTTAGATGTTCATCTCCATATATCGGTGAACTTATATTTGAAGGACTTTTCTACTGTTTTATCTTTGTTTCCACGAAAATAGGAGGTTAAATTCTCCATTAATTTTCTTTAAATGATAACTAATTTATTTTTAAAATCATATCCAATGGCTCTAACCAAGTTGAAATAACATAAATTTTTTCTTTATGATATTGAGAGTAAATGTTTTATATCCCTAGCATGTCACAATGGGTGACTTATTTCCTTTTTGAAAATAAGTTTCAAAAAAATTCTCTAACTTTCACTTAACTAACGAAAAGTAAATTTAATAGTAATAAAAAATAAATATCCACTTATTTAGAATGAAGGTATATTGGATCAACTTAGGGGATAATTATAGTTCTACAAACTTTACCTCATATAAGGTTAATATCAATTGAGAGTAAATAAGGATGATATTATCAAGACTATTTTCAGGATAAAATATGAGGTTGCTATTAGGTAAAGTTTATGATTTGGTTTTCTCTGATGGTTATAGTAAGTTTTATGCAATGTAAGATTTTAGATTCATTAAAATTGAGTATAAGAATCCACAAGATAGTTTTTATTAATGATTTTTATGGTTTGAGGACATGGGAGGTCTATTCCTTTAATTTTTTTTTGTGATTGAATCATGTTTTGGTTAAGTTTTATGTTCTTTTAACATTTCTTTTTCCTAGGTGGGTGTTTGTTTTATTGGTGGTCAATTTTTTTTATATTTGGAAGTTATTTTTATTTCCCTTATTTGTGTATATCTAGTGTTTGGTTAGTGGTCTTGATATTTTTTTTCATCTTCTTAAAATTAATTCTCTGAAAAGATTCGGTGGTGGTTTGGGTTCGTAAAGCTAAAGGTAGTTTAAGTGGTGAAACTATTAGTAGTTATTATTTTATATCAATGATGGTGGTGTATGGGGATCAAAAAATCATGAAATTATTGGTATATAATGATGTTAATATGTGGTGAGTGGAATGGGGTGGTCTGAAGAGGCATATGTCATGTGGGACTCAATGCGTGTCTTGCCAACACTCCCTTATTTTTTTGAGGACCCCACTATCCACTTGCACCACTGAATTTTGACTAGATCCACCTATGGTTTTCAATTTAAGATGGGGTTTTCAAAATTGGGTCTTATATCTATGCACTTTTTGACTTTTAAATATATTGGTTTCTCAAATTGGTCCACATAAAAAACCATTCCCCTCTCTTTTTATAGATTTTGGCTACCCAAAACACCCACCTTGTTTTTATAGGTTCTTACATGACCCAAAAAGTGGAACTTTATTCTAAAAATAAAAAAATAGGAATAGAGAGAGTATCCATTGATTAAATTTGGGATTTCCTATAATCCTATATTATTTATTGTCTAGATAAACCATATCTTTTTTATATACCTTAACACCTTCATTGTTGTCTTTATGAAAAAATATATTGATTTAATATATATCGAAGGAGGATGATGAGAATCATTTAGAAATTTTTTTGAGAACATGGAAAGAGAATCACCTATATAAGAAGTTTTATTCATGCATGTTTTGGATTTAGGAATTCAAATTCATAGAACATGAGGTATGTTGAAAGGTAATTTCCCTTGTACCTAATAAAATTCATGCATTTTGGTCTTGGGAAAATCTCCAAAAATGTTCTCAACATCAAAATATTTTTGGGTTTAACTAAATATTTCATGTGATTTTTGTAGTTTTTATCAAATATGAAATTCCCAATATTGTATTTTACTTAAAAATAAATGATATTCTAATGGATTTTAGAGTTATATAATTCTTTTTACGAGTTAAAGGAAAGGATAAAATATGCCAAAATCTAATTCTTCCCAAGATCAGCGAAGGTTAAAAAGTGTACTATGATTCCTTATGTATGAGTTTGGGTTGTATTTAAATGAATAAATAACATATAGTAGTGTATATATCTCACCATATGTTCCATAATGAAAGGAACTACCCCACTCATGAAATAGATCTATTAACAGTCAAGCATGCATTAAAAACTTGTCTGCACTATTAGTTTGGGGAGAATTGTATAGTGTGTACAGTTAATAAATTCCTAAACTTTATTTTAAAATATAATATTATAAACCTCAGACCATTTCACTAGGTTTATTATCTTTATATATTTCATATTGATCTAGCATATACACTTGGTTAGGAAAATGTGGATATAGATTTTCAAATCAAGAAGTTTTTAATATAGGTTATGGAGGTGTTTGAGACGGAATGGGATTTGATGAAACTTTTTATCAAAATAAACTTGGATGTAAAGGAAGAAACAAATTATGCATTATTGAGTAATATAAAATTCATTCACTCCTTAAATAGTTTTGTTCAACATGAAGAACCATTTGATCCAAATCATTAGTTTAAAAGTGTAATTCTAAATTGTGGGGAGATCCCTGTTGATTTGTATTAACATCATTATGAAGAAATATATTATAGGAAGAGGATAGAAGTTCCTCCATAATTGATATAGAAATTGATAAAATTTATTCATTATTCTTGTTGGACCATTCAACCTAGTGACATAGAAATGTTTTATGAACTCTAAAACAAATATTGGTGGCTAGGGATAAAGTGGGAAATTTCCAAATTTGCCTCTTATTTCTTTAATTTTCAAAGGGTAATGATGAAGAATATGAAACCTATAAGAATATTTTATACCCTTCACATTAGTATATGTATATCAGAATATATATATATGGAAAATATGTTAGGATTTCCTTGATCTACTTAGAGAGAGAGTGCTATTTGAGCCGGCGTTGATTGTTTGACAAAGTTAGATTACTTTCTTCCTATAAAAATTAATGGTAAAAGGGATTAAAAATCTATATATCTAAGATATAATAAGGTTTCAAGGATTCCACACACAATTTTTTTCCTAAATAGGAACCATGATTACTTCTTGATTCAAGAAGGGTCTTTAGGAAACTATGGGTTATAAGTTGATGGTGAGAATGAAACATAACTTGTTACACCACTACTAAAGTTTTTAAATGATCAAACCACTGAACCAAAAAAGAAGAAATATATTTAGAAGGACAAAAATGAATGAAATTAAAAATCAGTGTATCCAAAACTGATAAGATTTAAACCCCATAGTCACACTATACAAACACTGGATGATCTCCCAAAACAAACCACCAAAATAGATCTAATAAAAACCAGGTAATCAACACTAGACACATGGATTTATGTAGTTTAGAATAAGTCAAAATCTATTAGAGAAATGAAACTTCAATATAATATAAATAATAGGAAAACTTTTAATTGAGTTATAAGTGAAAAATATGAGGTCTCACAACTGAAGAGATTCAAAACTAGACTTTACAACCACTATTATGCACAAGATAATATAAGCTTCATCATGTCATCAACAAGAATAGTGAAATTAACTCAATAAAATATTTATAGAAATGTTCCCATAGAATTTAGATTATTTCATTGATTACAAAACTCTCTAATACTCATGGGCAACCCTCACTTGATCTTGGCTACAACCAACTACATGCTGAAAACAATGACTCTTCCACTTCATTAAGTGAACATAACACACATATGAAACTGATCCTTCCAAATATACACTTCCAAAAGGTTTATTCCATAATTGGTTCTATAATATGTATAAATTATTCTTCTATATGATTTTGAAACATTAAATCAATAATTTGTATTTCTAAATTTTTAGGATAAAAATTGAATGAAATTTTTACAAGATTCATAATCTCCCACTTGAAGAATAATTTCCAAGGATTCAACAAAATTTAACTAGGTAAAAATTCACTATGATCTAAAAAATTATATTATATTATTTAAATATTCCTTTTTATTTTTGAATACATGATCTTTGGATCACTAAATCATCCAATCCCTATTGAAGAGAAACACCGTTTTAGACTTTCCTTGACTATGAATTTAGTTAACTTGTTTGTTTGATTCTAAAAACCACTCACCCACCATATTTTTATAATTATATATCCCCAAAGATTCTAGATAAGGTTTATATTCACACATATGTGTTTTTTCCCTGAGTTAAATGTTAGATTCTTGGATATTTGAATCACACATTATGTGACACAAAACAATATTCCAATCTTTTACTTATTCTAACTTACTCTAACAAACCATTATTACACATCAATTAATTTCAAACTTTCATTTATATAATGTACTCAAGTTACATGGTTGAAAATTAAACTAAAGTTAAAGTTTCAATATCCATCGCATGGAAGTTCCTTTTGAAGTAAACACATTGCCACTGGTAGTCTTCCTTAAGTACACATCTCCTCCAAATTTAACATCCACAAACCATTAAAATGTGTCATCCATTCTAAAATGTAGTGTAGGATCTAAAAATATGTCAAAATTTAAAATAATAATCTTAATAATATCTTAGTAATACTTTCCTTGAATATTTATGAATATAAAAACTACAATAACATCATATTTATTACCTGAACCTTTATAAACCATGGTGTACATAAAACATCCCACAATTGATGAAAAAGGAACATCCACTATATACATTTCATATTTTAACATTTAATGCACCTTATCCTTGGAATGGTTTAATTTTTTTCGATATGGGTGTTCACATGTTTCAACTCTATCATTCTAAATTTCTTTAATGCCTTCTTGATGTATTATGACTGAGTTAAGAAAAATGTTATGGAATTTTAGTCTCCTCCAATCCTATTTACCAACATCATATTTATAGAAAAAAGATTATTAATTTAGAATCCGTAGGATAAATAAATGTTTAACTCTCCAAACCCACCCTTAAACAATCCAACTAAAATATTATTAATGACATAGAGAAGTTCAATGATGAAATTCACATAATATTATACCTTCTAATAGTTTAAATGATCATTATTTCTAGAGATGAAATTATATTATTCCATTAAGGCATAATTTTTTTGATTACACTATCTTATTTTCTTGTTAATACCATACAAAATCTGTTTGATATGGTACACTAAAACATCCATTCCATTTATTATGAAACTTTCTAGTTTCTTCAAATAGATTTTTTTTCCAAATATCCATGAAGGAATCAAATCTTGAAACCGAGTTATTCAAGAAACTATCACACCCAAAGTGTCATTTTCATTTATAAAATGTATTTAATATTTGTTTCTATATGTATTCTTCCTTTCAGTGTCTTTCTCATACAAAAATTATTAAAATCGGGGACAATAACTATCACATGGTTGGAACATAGTTAGAGTTAAATTGGTGATAACCAAAACAAATATATAGTTTTATATCAATGGTGGTTTTCTTGAATGGAGTATAATTTTACCAATCATGTGGTCAAACCATTAAACTTACCCAAGTATGTCTAGAGTTATCCTTATGGTTGACACATGGTTTAAAAATACATGCTTCCAATCCCTGAATCTTGGCCATACTATTTAAAATAAGAAATTACATGATTTCCCCTAATTGAATTAAACACCCCATGTCTCATTTTCTATCCATTTCTAACACCATCACTTCCTCCCAAATATAAACACACCTTCTCTTGGGATGATTTTTTATATTTCTTTATGTATTCTTCAAGGATATCATTAAGTAAATGATCACTCATTTTCTCCTTATATCCAATCTCTATTCTTCTTTGAAGGTTTTTTCTAGTTAATTTTTTTGTATGTACTATTGTTTTTATGGAAAGTCATTCTATTTAGATGGTTTTCCCTACATTTATTAGTGTACTCATCCTGGTTATCATTATTTACAATGAATTTAGTTAGGTAGTTCCTTACCATGACTTTTTTAATCTAACCTCTGGTTCTTGTCTCTTAAAACAAAATTTCTAAAATTATATTAATGGCGATCTAAATGTTTTAAGGTATAATTTATACATTATATGAAAGTTTCAATCATTTCAATAATTTTAGAAGAATAATGTGGTTTAGAAGATTATTGAAAGAGAATTTTATTATTCCTATTAATTGTTTTTTAAAATTCTTTACTAAATAATAATTGTTTACATTGATTAGTATTCATGGGAAGCCCATGTGATTGGGTAAAAATCATAAAATTGATAAAGTTAACTTCTCACTAGTTATGTGCGTCTCGCTGAATAGGTAAAGTAATGACATATATATCCCCACTAGTAAGTGAATCCATTTTATATCAATCTACTAGTTGAGAGTATTTCCTTAACTAGTGATGTTATTCTATAGGTGATCCTATAAATAGTTACACTAATGTACACCCCCCTGTTGTTTATTTTTATTGATCCATAATTAGTTTTAAATTACTTAAATAAATATATTTATCTTTCTGTTTTTTTGTAAAATTTTCAAAATTTAATTTCACATATATTTATTTATCAAACTATCATGCTATGGTTTTTCTGAAAAATACGATATATAGAACAGTTAGTGGGATCCTACTAGGATTATTATGGTCAAAAACTATATAAAATAATGGGTGTATGAAGAACTAATTTTATTTTATGTAGTAAAATGAAAGGCACTGCTTGGTATGAGTAGGTTCTCATATTATCATAACTCAGGTTTGTGGTGGTGACATTGTGGTATTATGCCCTGTGTTACACAGATATGGGTATAATTTTTTTTTCCATTTTTGTTTTTGTTTTTTTTTTCAGTATATACCATAAAATTTATCAAATATATAATTTCCCATCCTATATTCAATTTTTTAGGATTATTGGATGTATTATGATATTTTTTAGTGTTTTCATGTTATTATGTTTTATCATAGTTCATTTTATTACATTCTTGGTTATATGTTCATACTTGTTTTATTTATTGAGTACACGACTTGACAAGGTATGGTGAGTTCATACCAAGTTATTGGTCCGAAACTGCTCAGTGGTTTTATTAGAGAAAACCATTACCAAAGAGTTTTATTGATTCAAAAGCACTATTTTATAGCCTATAGATAATGGGAATTCCCTTCATGCGATGCCATAAACCCGATTGAGTGCGTATGTCTAGAGAATACTAGGTTGGTTGGTGAAAAAATGCTACCGGGGCCCAATTTTCCGTTTTTATTTTAAAAGGTTTTTGTAAAAATAAGATAATAATTTCCAGGCTTGAGGGGTAAGATACCAATGGGTGTCTGGAAAACACTAATTATATTTATCCTTTAGCCATAATGGGAATATAGGAAATCTATTTTATGGTGTATGTTTTGATTTGATCTCATATTTTAGAGATATCTATTTTCAAATGGTGAAATTGTGAATAATTTTTGGGGGAACAAGGGATACATACCATATAGTAACTATGTGAACCATACTGGATGGAAACTATAGTGAGATCTACATGGTCGACACCTAGTCTAGGAAACCATACTTCCAAACCATTCAATGTGGGATTTTATCTGTTTACTCATTCTTCTTATTTTAAATTCCATATTATGATTAATTTTATTTTCTTGTTATTATTTTTGATTTATATTTGTTTTAATTACTTATTTTAATGGTATTTTATACTTTTTTATTTTATTCTATATAGTTCAATGCCCCAATAAATATTCTTAATGAATCCTCTTGAAGGTATGCCTTTAATTTTCAATGAGACAATCCTATTATTGATCAAAATACAGTTTTAAATGTTGTAAGAATGTATTATAGCTTAGAAAATTGGACAAGCATTAGTCTTGAATAACCTCAAGATGTAGCTCTATGTCCAAGCCATGATATGGATCCTGACTAGATGTTTCTTTTCTATCAACTACAATCCTTCCGAGGAAGTAAAAACCCTTAGGAGGCTGAAGATTGGTTATTGAATATTCAAAGGATTATTGAATTACTGAAGACTCAAAAGGTAGTTAAATTGAGATATTTTACATTTATTATTAAAGGCCCTAAACATAAGTGGTTAGAATCGATGGTAATGACTATGCTATACAAAATTCTTATATCAAAGGACTTTATGGTGACATTTACTCATCAGTTCTTCCCAAACAATTTGGTTCTTTCTAAATTCTAAGAGTTAGAAAATATTTAGTAAGATAACCAAACCAACTTAGAATATTTTAATTTATTTACATATCTTGTTAATTTTTCTACAAAGATAGTGTTTAATTATGATTTTAAGACTAGTAGGTTTTAAATGGGTCATTTACTTGACATTCTATCCTGATTCTTACTCTTGAAGGTAAAATTCTATACAAATGTGGTGTGTCCGACTTTGATGGTGTAGATCCAACATGATGGGATATTATAGATGTTGGAAACCACTACCACTATAGGTGTTAGTAATAATTTCCTGACTAAGGAAATAGAAAGTGATATGAATTTTGTTGAATCAATAATAGTGGTTCTCAACCTCTTCCTCATCCATCTTATTCTGCACCTACAGAAAGAGGGACTCTAATTTTACACTATCATGGAGATTAAGGTTATATTGAAACCTATTATATTTAGAATCCAAAAACTTGTCATCTATGTTGGTGTCTGGGACACCTGCATAGATTCTTCCAGACTAATATTCCCATAAAGTGTGGTGAGAGATCCTCAACTCCTAAGGGATAGAAAGCATAGTTTGATAATTCCAAGGTTTCTGGGACTCATTATAATAGATACTAAGGTTTTAAAATTTCATTATATAGGAAGATTTAGTTATGATATAATTCCCTAGTAATTGGTAGGTCTAAGACTTAGGTTGAGAGTAAGGCATTAGAGTAGTCTCCCAGTGAGTCAAAGGGGGGACCTCGAAGAGTGAGAGGCATGGTTCATATTGAATTGTATATGCCTATAAATTTATTTGATACTAGTTCCTATAAATCTTATTTAATATTATAATATAGACTCATTAAACCTTCCTTCAGATACTTTTCCTTATATCATTGAAATATCAACTTCCCTTGGGAAGGAGGAACATGGATTTTGGTTCCCTTCTTGAGTCACCAATAAATATGAAGTGGAGTTTTATTGGAATTATTTAATAATTTAAATAGACAATTTTGATAATATATTTGGGATAGATTAGATTTTGAATAGAAATTACCATACCAATTCTTATCATATATGGGTGTCTTTCATTCCCCATATGAGAGTGTTTATCTTTTCGAAGGGGGAATGGTATCCTAGATCAATTTATTTTAGACCAACATTTCCTTGGTCACCAAGATTATATATAAAGTTTAATCCTTATTTTTATAATCCGATGTAGGGAATTATGGGTGTATCCTACCCCCATGGTCCAGGTCTTTCTGAAGGAGTCTTCAAATAATTTATCATGAATTCTAGTTGAATGTGATGTTAAATTATGTATTGATTTTATTCTATGAATGAAACTAATATCCTTTTAATTATACCATAATGATCTGGTGGAATTAAAGGATTTTAAAATATAGTTATATGACTTTGAGGCCAAGGGGTTTATTTTCAAAAGTATCTATATGGTCTTCCTTAATTATTTTTTCTAGGAAGAAATTCTGTTCACTCCAGTCGTGTAATGACTATAGGAATCTGAAATGGCTCAATATTAAGAATCAATATCTCTTTCCAAGATTAGATGATTTTTTTGGTCAAATATAGTGGTAATTTTGGTTCCATAATATTTACCATTAATTAGGTTATCACCAGCTTAGGGAGAGGGAATATGTATTTAAAAATATCAATTCTGAACTAGTTATGACCACTATGAGTATCTCATGAATCTATTTGGAATGACTAATTACACTGTTGTGTTAATCATACCAATGAACCATATATTATATTAGTATTAAAATTATTTCAACATGTTATTAATTGGCTATTTTCTATCCTATTATAATAAAGAAGAGTAGCATGAATGACATTTGAGGATTGTATTGGGAATTACTCAGGATTATTAGCTATATGATATGTTTTTTAATTATAGATTCTAGATCAGATAAGTGAAATTCTCAGGAAATGTTGTGTCCTAAGATGTATTTTTATTTTATCTTAAAAAAGTGAAGGCCATTATTTCTTAGGAGGATCCAAATATTTTCTTTGATATATGATGCTTCCGTTGACTGGTAGGTTACCACTGATGATTCATCCATGACATATCTATGTGGTTTCCATCCTTGATTGCAACCACTTAGAAAGGAATTAAATTTTTATTGACTAAAAAATGACAATACCCATTTTTATAGTTGAAGTAGTGGTTTTACATATCCTCCATATTGATCCTACCTAAATTTTACAGGGGTTATGTAGTTTTGTGTGATATATCATCTAGGAGCTTGGGATGTGTTCTCATATAGAGAGATTATGTGGGGTTTTATAGGTCATGATAAATTTGATTTTATGGGAAAATTTTTCTCACCTAGGACCTTGGGATGGTTGGTATCATGTATACAGTTAAGTGTTGGTGGCATCATCTATTTGGTAATAATTTTACTGTATACACCAATCTCAAAATACTGAGGTAGATCTTCTCTCATAAATATTTAACTCTTAGGTAGAGGTGATGGGTAAAGATCCATCAAAAACTTGATTTTAATCTATATTATAAACTTGGTAAGGGAAATGTTATCATCAATGCTCTTAGTAAGACATTTACTTATCAGGATTTTAAAGAATCTAGTGAGGAGTAGAACCCTGTGAGGATTTTTGTAAATTTTTTTATTGAAGTAAAAGTGTAGAATATTGTACTATTACTCACTAATGTGAAAATAAATCTTTCTATAGTTTAATTCACATCTTAGGATCGACTAGGAGATGAATAATTCTAATGTATTAGAGGAACTATATATGGTGGGGAGACCTTCCCTGAGTGGTCTTTCACCTCCAAGGGTATATTTTGATTCATCAGCCAATTTCTGATTCCCTTATCAAGGAGAAAGGAAATTATAAAGGACTATCATTTTTTTAATGGTATATACTTCTTAGTTCCACAAAAATGTATTATTATGCCAAACATTGGTATTGATGGCTGGGAATGATACATGACATCCCTAACTTTATATATTGATGTTATACCTAAATATATATAGAATCTAATCATCAAAAGCCATCAGGTCTACTCTGGCCTCTTCCCATCCATATTTGGTAGTAGGATGAGGTATCTATGGTCTTTAAAATTATATTACCTTATACACTTTGTGGAAGAAATTCCATTTTTGTTTTTATTGAATTTTTGATCAAATATTATTATTTATTATCGATTAGATATTGTACAAAGGTAGAGGATATTTGGAAGTTATATGTCCATGAGGTTGTATTATTACATGGTGTTACCTATTACATTATCTCATAAAAATATTATTTGTTTTAATTATCAATATTTTTACAGACTATATAGGGAGATGTGATTCTATGTGAATCTGAGAACAAACTACCACCCACAAGCAAATGGAGAAATGGAGTGTGATGATCTGTTTCTAGATGATATGGTCCAAAATATTTCTATAATTTTTTATGGGATATCCATTTGGGACTAGTTGAATTTTCCTATAATAATAGTTGCCATTATTCGATTATTATGGCCTCGTTTGAGGCCTGTTACGGTTAGCCATGACACTATCCATTATTATAGATAGAGGTGGATGGAACCTCACAAGTAGGGCCCAAACATTCCCAAGTGATGATAATAAAGATCCATATTATTTAGAAAAATATGGAATTGTACTAACTCAATTATAAATTTTATACATATCATAATTTTCTCCCTTTGTAATTATTAGCGGGTGATTGATACTTTTTAATAGTATCACCCAATTTGGGTAAATTGTGATTGGTTAAATAGTTAAATATTAAATGAAAGTCTGTAGGTCCCTTTGAGATTTTGGAATGTATTGGGAGAGTTTTGTATTTACTATAATTCACCTTATTTTATTAACCTCCATGATGTGTTTCATATATTTCAACTAGAAGGGTATCAACTTGATCCCTTATATCCACTGAATTGATAAGTGTTTGTATTGGTACCAGATACCTTGATAATTGAGAAATGAATTCACATTTTAGATTCCTATAAGAATGAAATTTGTGGGAAATTAATTACTTTGGTATAAGTGTTGTGGTTCCATAGAATATATTCCAAAAATACTTGGGAGTATGAGTCTTATATATGGGTAAATAGCCTCACTTTCTTTTGGATCAATCTTCAGGTTGAAATTCTAGGAAAATAAGTTATATGGTTGAGATAATTACCACACCCATGATGCCCGTTTTTGTTAAAAAATGTATTTATTAGGTATATTTATATTTATTCTTCATTTCTAGGATCCTTTAATATAAACATTCTAAAAAATTGGGGATAATAAATATCACATGGTTGGTTCACTGTTAGAGTTAACCATTTGAAAAATCTGAAAAAACTATAGTTTTGTATTAGTGATGATTTGAAATATTATGGAATAGTTTTCTTAACTATGTGGAAAAACTATGTGACATTACCAGGTGTTTACTTTGTTACCTACTTAGTTGGTATAAGATTTATAAAACCATGTATCCAAACCACATAACCAACACAAAATTTTAAAAATATGAAATGAAAATGTTTACCCTATTCAAATTAAACACCCCACCAATCATGTTTTCCCAATTTAGAACCTTAACTCTTCCTCCATCATTTTAGATCCCTTTTTAGTTTCTAGGGATAATTTTTATGGGACTTATATAAGTATGCTTTAAAAAAATAATCAAGTAAGTGATTCCTCATTTTATCCTAGCTTCTATTATCTATTCCACTTTTGTTTTGTCTTATTACATAGGGATACAGTATCCTAAGGTATCAATAATATTATTTTAGGGAGGATTTAATGATTATTAGTTGTAAAATTGGTATTCATAGTGTTATCCCTCTATTTATTAATGGATTTATCTTGGTTATCATCATTTCCATTGAATTATGGCTGGTGGTTCCATACCCTACCTTTTTTTATATAACCTCTAGTGCATTATTCTTAAAATAATGTTTAAATAATTCTATTAATGGTGTAATAAATGTATTTTAATGATTTATTTATGCTTTATATGAGTCTTTTAATTCTTTCCTTCATTTTGGATGTGTAATGTGGTCTAAAATCTATTTATATTTAATTTTATGACGTGTATAAATTATTTGATGAAATGATTGATTAAATAATGGTTAGTTATATTGAATAAACCTCATCATAATCCAAACTTATTGGTTAGAAAATTATAAAATGGGTGAATATCCATTCTTAATAGTTATTTTTGTCTCCCCGAATAATGATGTAATGTCATGTACAACTATTCTATGTAGTGAAGTTATTTTCTATCCATCCACTAATAAAGTTTATATCCCTAAATAATTAAGTTATTCACTAGGTTATACTAGACTTAGTGACCCTTTGGTGTACCCTATTATGTGTTTTTAATGCTTTTATATTGATCCATCATTTTTAAAATGACTGAGGAAATATTTTTTTCATGTTTTTTTCTAGAAAATGTTCAAAATTTAATTTCATATACACTTATTTATAAAACAAAGATTATTTGGGTTTTCTATAAATGGATGAATTTTTAAAACATGGTGGGATCCTATATAGTAATCCCTGCCTTTGACACATATTTTTAAGTGATTTTAAAACATAAATATCGAATAAGCACAACCCCAATGATTGTGAGTCATAGTGTCTTTGGAGGACTAAGTTTATACTACATCCAAAGGAAACTTAAAACATAAAATCCTTATTTTAATCTATATAATGAGATCCTAAATACACTTTATATTTTTATACTCTATAGGATAAACTAGTGAATTACAAAAATAAAGGGGTGAGCTAAAAAGTCAAGTAATGGAGTAAACACAATAAGGAAACATAACCTGTGACTCAAAGGTACAACTTGATATCATAAAAGAGAAGGGTCGTACATGACCATATGGAATCATAACATAATGAAAATGGTATCATAAGATCATGGAATCATATTAAATGTGGAATAAATATGTAACCTAACATAAAAATTAGTGAAAGAAAACTTTTTAGAAAATATCACATGGTGGACAAAGTCCCATAATGGATTAGTTTTACTCCCTAGTCCCAGACATAATGTCTTTTGATGCTAAATATTTATCCAATGCATTTGAGTGATATATAGGTGCACCCAACATAACATTTTAACGAATTATTGGTGAAATAAGGTAACCAATTTCAAGGAATAACATTACAATTACCCAAGGAATGAAAATGGGTTGCATAATCTTGCCTCATATCATAATCAAAGGAAATTTCATAGTGATGTAAATTGAGAAATGAACTTAAGGAATGCATAACCTTATAAAAGGAAGTTATAATAAAATAGGTATACAAGTGAGTAAAATATATAAATAATTTAAAATCATTCCATAACTTTGAAGCGAGTAGTAAAGTGAGTGAGAGAGATAGTAGTCATAACCCGAAGAAAAGAGTGGTTTGGAGAGATCCCTAAACTCGAGCATGATTCATCATGCACACATTTTATCTTCTTGAATAATAAACTTATGTTTACTATATAATTTATTAATAAACTTTTACAACATTATAATACTTTTATTTAATTTATTATTAAGTTATATTCAATTACTTAATCTTTTAGATTCATGTTGTATGTTTTGATGATGTTCAACTTATATATCCAAAATCATTTTATAAAGTTTAATAAGGAAAAATAAATTATTGTGTCTTCATATACAGAATAAAAATAATAAAAATAATAATGAAATAATTATCATTTTTATATATCAATTTTATCAATACAATCGATCATTAAGCATAGTTATGAAAAATGAACTACATTACAATCTTGGAGATGGTTGGTCGTACATATGCATGAGTAATGTTTCCATTTTTAAAAAATTATGATGGAAATAAGGAAATTTTTATTTTATATCTAAATAATTATCATTATATAATAAATATCATATTATATATTTAAATACACTTATATATTCCATAAATGAGATGTGTTAATTAAAAATATCACACCGCTTTAGGGATGTGGTAATCCATACATACTAACGAACGATGATATAATTTTTACTTGAATGGAATGAAAAGAAGATATAGGATATATTAATTTTCCATAATGAAAATTATTTCATAAATAAAATTTTATTTAAATTTAATCTATAATTATAAATATCCTTGAGAGGAGATGATGAAAAATGAATTACATCAGTTCACGTGGCGGTTGTTCTCCGTACACACGAAAAATACTTTCATTTCCCATTTGATGAAGGAGAAGATAGATGTTGGTTATTACATTGACATAATAATATCATAGTATATGGTATATAATTATTTCATTATATTATCATGGATGTGTAATATTTTTATGGATATGTAAGAAGAAATAAAAAAGAGGTGTTTGGCTACGAACGATACCTTATCTTCGGACCACCTCTTTTGGATTATACTAATGAACTCAATAGATTAGCTTTCTGATAAAAAAATACTTATAGGAAATAGGTAGGTATGTAACGAAGTTATTTGGGTAGGTATTGGACAAAAAAATATTTTTTGATGTGTAAAGTAAAGGAGAGGAGGCGACCTTTTATAACTGAGAGGGAGTGACATTTTTGTAAATACCCAAAACTATTCAATAATGGGGAGTCACACTCAAGAAAAGTGCCTCCAGAATTTATTAATAATGGATTAAAGGGGTAAAATATTCATAAAAAACCTCCAAAATTTATAAATAAACATATTTTATACATTTTATTCCATTTACCTCTAAGGTCACTCACTTTTATAATTTTAGTTTTTCACCATGATAAATAGTTTTCTTACTATTTTTGTAGCAACCCTTATTTTATTGCATTTCTATTACATCATTTTAATGATAAAAAAATAAAATAATTACATTGCTAGGATACGAAGACTTATCTTTTTTGAAAAATTAGTATCGTACATAAAATTTACAAAATAAAACATAAACATTTATTTAATTCTTTCTTCTATAACTTCTTATTTCCCCTTGATTTCTATTTAGTACAGGAATTCACTTGAGGATATACATCAAAATGGGGTTAGCTAATAGCCCCGTGTGAGGATAAAAAATAACATTAAATAATATAAAATTTGGTGTCCATAATCATTATCATCATAACATAGACATATGATCATATTCATGAGAGGAAGAATTAAAAAAGGCATGGAATTCGACAATGCATAAAAATGAAACATCAGGTCTTAGTGGTCAAATACCACACATAGTTGTGAACAAAGAAAGCATCATGTTCACATATATTTCACTTTTATATTTAGGTACATCACATTACCCAATTAATTGGAGCTCTATATAATTCTATGCATGTAGCGACTCGGGTTTTTTTGGCCCTGTCAGACTCTGGAATATTTCTACGAATAATTCCAGAGCTAGGCGCGAAGACGGCGTGCGATTCTGAGGCCCGGTGTGCCCGGAATTAATTTTATAAAAATATTAAGTTTTTTTTATACTATGCACGTGGCGGATGTGTGATATCTCCTAAACAGTAGCTCAGAACGGGAATCTGAGGGCACGGTTGCGTCCGGAATGTGCCGTTTACCCTAGGCGGGGTGTAATCTTTGCAGGCGCGGGCCTGCGGTGAGAAACGCCACCAGGGGCGTTTCCGTAAATAAGTGGCAAGTTGGTGTGC
Organism: Viscum album; assembly: GCA_963277665.1. Lineage (NCBI taxonomy): Eukaryota > Viridiplantae > Streptophyta > Magnoliopsida > Santalales > Viscaceae > Viscum > Viscum album. Next base: position 1,785,560,272 of record OY728119.1, on the reverse strand, counting down.
GAGCGTCGGCTCGAATAACTTATGAACGGAGTCTCGGATGAAAAATCTGAGACCGCCGTTGCGTTCAGAACGGCGCGTTTACCCTAGGGGTGACCTTACTTTTGTTCGCATCGGGCGTCGGGTCCGAGGCTGGTTTGGCGCCGGCGGGCGGCTGCTATAAATATCAGCGCCCCCCCCCCTTTTTTATCGTTCTTCGCCGTTCTTCGTCGTTCTTCGCCGCCACTCTGCCGAATCGAGCAAACGGAGCGCCCACGAGCTCAGAATTCGACGGCGGACGTTCCAGGAGCACGCAACGGAAGCTTTAGAGCGCGGATCTGAGGCAGAACGTCGGCGTTTCGCCCGCGAGGTAGGCGGTTTTGAGTTTTAATCCCCGATCCCGTTTTTGCTGCATTTTTCTGCAAATTGAAGCCGTAGCAGTGTAGATCGGGTCCCGAGGGTCGCGTAGACGCCTCCGGATCGCAAAACGGACCACCGGGGTGCTCCCGGCGGTCCGCGGAAGATCCGCCGGCACGGCACCGGCGCGGCGGAGCCGCGGCTGCCGGCGGCCCAGCGCGGCGGCGCGCGGCGGCCCGCGGCGGAGCCGCAGTGGCGCGCGGCGGAGCGCCGCCGGCCAGGGCGGGCCGGCGGCGGCGGCCGGTCCAGGCCGGCCGGACCGGCCGGTCGGGGCCGGACCGGCCATTTGTCGCATACGGGGGTCTTTAAACCCCCGTATCTTGCACCTCGGGAGTCAGATTCGCGAGCTGTTTGCGGCGACGCGCTCCTTGCGTCGAGACGGACCTTTTGAACTTACTTTGAGGGTTTAAAGGTTCGGGATCGTGGCCCGGGAGCTAGAAACGTCGTATAAAATAATATTATTTTATTATTTTACGACTTCGGGCCGTTGTAACTTCTACCCAGAGCGTCCGATTGACGTGCCGTCAGTGGCGTTGAGACCCTGATGGTACGACGGACTTTTTGAGATGGTTTCTGGGTGTTGGGACTGAGAACGGGGTGTGGGCCCCACGAGGCCGAGTTTTGGCGTTTGCGGAGAAACACAGCTTTTACACCAGGAGTCCGATTTTGGCGGATGAATAGTCAATCCTGTGTGTTTTTCCGAGAGGATCGCAATGGCGCGATCCGTTCGACGAGTTTCGGAATCCAGGCGTGGGCCCCACCCGAACCGGCCTTCGGTGAATAGTACCTTTTTCACCGGGTGTCCGTTTTGGGCGAGCGAGTAGTCGATTCCGCTTGTTTTTCCGAGAGGATCGCCGTGGTGTGATCCGCCCGATGGGTTTCGGGATCGTTGTGTGGGCCCCGCACGAGCTAGCTACGGTGAATAGTGTCGTTTTCACCGGTGCTCCGTTTCGGGCGAGTAAACAGCCTATCCTGCGTGTTTTTCCGCGTGGAACGCGATGATGGCCTCGGTTTTGGCTTCGGAGGTGCGCAGTGTGGCTTTGGGGCGAGTCGCTCGGGTTAGTGACGTTTGGACCAGCAGTGGTTGAGGGTTCTCCCTTGGTTCGTTCCTACGAGGGTTCGTGTGGTATCACAACCTTCGTATGGGTTTGTGATCCTCTCGATGGGATGTTTAAACTGTTAGAGTTGTGGTATCCCTCCGGAGGGCCCGGAGTGGATCCTCTAGCATCTTTACCCTAGATCGGGTTCTTGGTATCGTTGTGACCACTTATTCATGGGCAGCGATCCCCTATCTAGCAGGTTAACCCCGTAGGGTTTGTGGGATCATCGGGAATATGATCCCCTACGCGGTGGGTCGTGCATAGTAGGGTTGTGGCATCGTCAGGTTTATGATCCCCTACTCAGCATGATGTATATAGTAGGGTTGCGGAATCGTTGGTTATACGATCCCCTACTCAGCGCTTGGTGTCGGTAGGGTTGCGGTATCGTTGGTTATGCGATCCCCTACTCATCGCGTGGTTTCGGTAGGGTTGTGGCATCGTCGGTTCGATCCCCTCCATCGCAAGTTATCCCAGATAGGGTTCCGGTATCGTCGTGACCATCTTTATATGGACGATGATCCTCTATCTGAGTGTGAAGCTTCTGTCGAGTGTAGATCGGGTTGTGGTATCCCCCAGCGGATCCTGGGTGTGATCCCCCATCTGTGAGAACTACGTATGCCAGATCGGGTCGTGGTATCCCCCAGCGGACCCTGGGAGTGATCCCCTATCTGTGAGTTACGTATACCGGAGTGGGTCTTGGTATCCCCTAGCGGACCCTAGCGGCGATCCCCTCTCCGAGGAGTTTGGTGGTTATGTTGTTTCAGCAATGTTTCCTCAATGATGCTATCCGATGAGCGTGGTCTCTCGGGTGAGCGTCTGTGATGTTTGCGAGTATCCCGATGGAGTGTATCTCTCGGATGAGTGTCATCTGGTATGACAGTGTTCGTGGTATACTCTCCTGGTTGTGGACAGTTGCTGGTGATGAGGTCGGTACCTCTTGTGGCTTTGTGGCGTGAGTTGTGTATATCTGGATTGTTCAAGGTGTATGTATGGGCATACACCTGAGCTGAGCTGAGCTGACTAGTTGTGTTTAGCCGAGGATGGTCACGAGATGGTGTTTCTCTCTCGTCTAGGTTCCCTCTGGCTGGGTTGAGCGGACTGTTGTCTTTCAGTTGCTCCCTTGGGTTTTGGGTTTTTGGGGTGCCTACTGAGTATGTTTATACTCACCCCTGCACGGGCTTTGCCCGCACATGTTTGTGTCTTGTGCAGACCACAGGCCTTTTGACGGAGTCCCAGGAGGACCCGGAGCAGGCGGAGCTTAGTGAGCGAGTTGACCCGGGTGTTTACCGGAGCGGTGCCGAGGGAGGTTTCCGACAGGTGATTGTGGCAGCGTTTCCCTTCTTCAGAGCAGGTTGGACGCGCTTTGTAGTTTTCTTTTGGTGGGCCCTGTTTTGCCCTTGTACTTTTGCTGTTGCACTCTGGTTTGGGATAGATTGTATGCATGCATTTACTTTTCCGTTTCAATATCTCTGCACTGTTTCATGGAGGTGTTTGTGGGTGTGTGTGTACAGGTACCTTAGGCTAATGCCTCCCATGTGTGTGATAGCCTACTCGGCGCTGGTCGCCAGCCCCTGGCCTATTGGAGGCGGGCTTGGGGAGTCGCGGCTCGAGCCCCGTTGGGTCGGGTCGTGACAGAGTGGTATCAGAGGAGGTTCCACCTTTGGGATCTCAGAGTGTAGCTGGTCTAGATGTGAGTTTGGTTTGGGTTGCATAGCGGCAGTGTTAGGGTGTTTCGAGTTCGGCTTTCAGGCCAGGGACTCCAGTGTTGGTGCGGCGGCCGACGTATCCATACACCAGGACTCTGATAACCTGCCTTTCGACTCGGGACATTCGTACACTGGTCGTGGGGACATAATGGTACATGCATCTTATAGGACTGGGTTTTGGGTTTTCCTTGTCCTTCTTGAGTCAGCTCTCCAGATATACTCTTTGACTGTGGTGTGTCTTGAATGTATTTCAGGATTCCTCCACGACGACAACCAGCGAGGGTTCCGCAGCAGGATTGTGCTGATGACCCGCCCCGTGTAGTGGCCGTGGAGCAGGGCGCAGGTTCTGAGGTTGCACCTCCAGGTGGTCTGCCAGTTGAGCCACCACCTGTCGAGCAGCTGGTTGTGCTGGCGGTGCCGGACGAGGTTGCGCGCAGGTTGAGTGCGCTGCACGAGTTCCAGAGGCAGCGACCTCTGAGGTTTCGGGGTGATCCAGACCCCGAGGTAGCTGATGACTGGCTTGAGGCAGTCACTCGAGTTTTCCGCCTAGTGAGGACACCTCCAGATCAGATGGTGGTCCTAGCGGCGAGCCTTCTGCATGGTTCTGTCGGGTGATGGTGGAGTTTGGTGACGCAGTCCCATGATGAGGAGACGCTCACGTGGGCAGAGTTTGAGCAGCTCTTCAGGGAGGAGTTTTATCCGGTGACGCTGAGGTCAGTGCGGATCCAGGAGCTTCTGCAGCTTCGTCAGGAGAGCATGACTGTGTCGGAGTACTCAGCGAGGTTTACAGACCTGTCACGCTACTCCCTGGATATGGTTCGAGACCCGTTCTTTAGGGCTCGGACCTTCGAGCAGGGCTTACGCAGGGATATCCGAGGAGGTGTGGTTTCCTTGTGCCTGCCCACCTATGCTGGAGTGCTGGAGCGAGCGCTGGTGGTGGAGAGCTTTATGGCCGAGCAGATCTCGCCTGTTAGTGTTGGGCACTCGAGAGCGGAGACTTCATCGGTCGGATCGGCATCTGGTAGCCGACGTCAGACTCAGGGGTCTGGACGTGGCCGACGTTTCAGGAGGCGACCCCAGGATGGAGGATCTGAGCCTCGGAGCTCACCGGGCTCGCAGGCCAGTTTTGGTCAGCCGCAGGAGAGGCGGTGTTACGCTTGCGATGGTCGGGGACATCTTGCTAGAGATTGTCTGACCCGACGGGCTGCTGAGAGGGAGCCGGTCGATGTACCGCCTTGGCAGAGGCAGCGTCTCGAGCAAGGAGGTCCGCAGGGCGTCGGACGTGGCGTCGGAGCTGGTGCAGCAGGAGGTGGTGGTAGACAGTACCAGTTGCCACCACCCCCACCCCCAGGTGGTTCACGCCAAGCTCAGGGAGCTGGTGGCCGAGGGCGAGGGCAGTTGCATGCCCTGGAGGCAGTCGACCCAGAGGCACCACAGATGGATAGAGGTACGCCTGATGTCTTTTCTACTTACTGCAGTAGTTTGTCAGACACTGTTTAGCGGTACTCTTTCCTTTTGTTGCTTGCTCGAGTTTTGTTCAGGGCGTTGGTAAGACCCTGAGTGGTTGTTGTTGGTGAGCTCGCTGGTGTGTGAGACCCAGTTGAGAGTTCAGTCACTTTCCTTGTGCTTGGGGCTTTTCGGGGACGAAAAGTTCTAAGGGGGGGAGGATGTAGCGACTCGGGTTTTTTTGGCCCTGTCAGACTCTAGAATATTTCTACGAATAATTCCAGAGCTAGGCGCGAAGACGGCGTGCGATTCTGAGGCCCGGTGTGCCCGGAATTAATTTTATAAAAATATTAAGTTTTTTTTATACTATGCACGTGGCGGATGTGTGATATCTCCTAAACAGTAGCTCAGAACGGGAATCTGAGGGCACGGTTGCGTCCGGAATGTGCCGTTTACCCTAGGCGGGGTGTAATCTTTGCGGGCGCGGGCCTGCGGTGAGAAACGCCACCAGGGGCGTTTCCGTAAATAAGTGGCAAGTTGGTGTGCGAGCGTCGGCTCGAATAACTTATGAACGGAGTCTCGGATGAAAAATCTAAGACCGCCGTTGCGTTCAGAACGGCGCGTTTACCCTAGGGGTGACCTTACTTTTGTTCGCATCGGGCGTCGGGTCCGAGGCTGGTTTGGCGCCGGCGGGCGGCTGATATAAATATCAGCGCCCCCCCCTTTTTTATCGTTCTTCGCCGTTCTTCGTTGTTCTTCGCCGCCACTCTGCCGAATCGAGCAAACGGAGCGCCCACGAGCTCAGAATTCCACGGCGGACGTTCCAGGAGCGCGCAGCGGAAGCTTTGGAGCGCGGATCTGAGGCAGAACGTCGGCGTTTCGCCCGCGGCGGAGCCGCGGCTGCCGGCGGCCCAGCGCGGCGGGGCGCGGCGGAGCCGCGGCGGCCGGCCGCCCAGCGCGGCGGCCCACGGCGGAGCCGCAGTGGCGCGCGGCGGAGCGCCGCCGGCCGGTCGGGGCCGGACCGGCCATTTGTCGCATACGGGGGTCTTTAAACCCCCGTATCTTGCACCTCGGGAGTCGGATTCGCGAGCCGTTTGCGGCGACGCGCTCCTTGCGTCGAGACGGACCTTTTGAACTTACTTTGAGGGTTTAAAGATTCGGGATCGTGGCCCGGGAGCCAGAAACGTCGTATAAAATAATATTATTTTATTATTTTACGACTTCGGGCCGTTGTAACTTCTACCCAGAGCGTCCGATTGACGTGCCGTCAGTGGCGTTGAGACCCTGATGGTACGACGGACTTTTTGAGATGGTTTCTGGGTGTTGGGACTGAGAACGGGGTGTGGGCCCCACGAGGCCGAGTTTTGGCGTTTGCGGAGAAACGCAGCTTTTACACCAGGAGTCCGATTTTGGCGGATGAATAGTCAATCCTGTGTGGTTTTCCGAGAGGATCGCAATGGCGCGATCCGTTCGACGAGTTTCGGAATCCAGGCGTGGGCCCCACCCGAGCCGGCCTTCGGTGAATAGTACCTTTTTCACCGGGTGTCCGTTTTGGGCGAGCGAGTAGTCGATTCCGCTTGTTTTTCCGAGAGGATCGCCGTGGTGTGATCCGCCCGATGGGTTTCGGGATCGTTGTGTGGGCCCCGCACGAGCTAGCTACGGTGAATAGTGTCGTTTTCACCGGTACTCCGTTTCGGGCGAGTAAACAGCCTATCCTGCGTGTTTTTCCGCGTGGAACGCGATGATGGCCTCAGTTTTGGCTTCGGAGGTGCGCAGTGTGGCTTTGGGGCGAGTCGCTCGGGTTAGCGACGTTTGGACCAGCAGTGGTTGAGGGTTCTCCCTTGGTTCGTTCCTACGAGGGTTCGTGTGGTATCACAACCTTCGTATGGGTTTGTGATCCTCTCGATGGGATGTTTAAACTGTTAGAGTTTTGGTATCCCTCCGGAGGGCCCGGAGTGGATCCTCTAGCATCTTTACCCTAGATCGGGTTCTTGGTATCGTTGTGACCACTTATTCATGGGCAGCGATCCCCTATCTAGCAGGTTAACCCCGTAGGGTTTGTGGGATCATCGGGAATATGATCCCCTACGCGGTGGGTCGTGCATAGTAGGGTTGTGGCATCGTCGGGTTTATGATCCCCTACTCAGCATGATGTATATAGTAGGGTTGCGGCATCGTTGGTTATACGATCCCCTACTCAGCGCTTGGTGTCGGTAGGGTTGCGGTATCGTTGGTTATGCGATCCCCTACTCAGCGCGTGGTTTCGGTAGGGTTGTGGCATCGTCGGTTCGATCCCCTCCATCGCAAGTTATCCCAGATAGGGTTCCGGTATCGTCGTGACCATCTTTATATGGACGATGATCCTCTATCTGAGTGTGAAGCTTCTGTCGAGTGCAGATCGGGTTGTGGTATCCCCCAGCGGATCCTGGGTGTGATCCCCCATCTGTGAGAACTACGTATGCCAGATCGGGTCGTGGTATCCCCCAGCGGACCCTGGGAGTGATCCCCTATCTGTGAGTTACGTATACCGGAGTGGGTCTTGGTATCCCCTAGCGGACCCTAGCGGCGATCCCCTCTCCGAGGAGTTTGGTGGTTATGTTGTTTCAGCAATGTTTCCTCAATGATGCTATCCGATGAGCGTGGTCTCTCGGGTGAGCGTCTGTGATGTTTGCGAGTATCCCGATGGAGTGTATCTCTCGGATGAGTGTCATCTGGTATGACAGTGTTCGTGGTATACTCTCCTGGTTGTGGACAGTTGCTGGTGATGAGGTCGGTACCTCTTGTGGCTTTGTGGCGTGAGTTGTGTATATCTGGATTTTTCAAGGTGTATGTATGGGCATACACCTGAGCTGAGCTGAGCTGACTAGTTGTGTTTAGCCGAGGATGGTCACGAGATGGTGTTTCTCTCTCGTCTGGGTTCCCTCTGGCTGGGTTGAGCGGACTGTTGTCTTTCAGTTGCTGCCTTGGGTTTTGGGTTTTTGGGGTGCCTACTGAGTATGTTTATACTCATCCCTGCACGGGCTTTGCCCGCACATGTTTGTGTCTTGTGCAGACCACAGGCCTTTTGACGGAGTCCCAGGAGGACCCGGAGCAGGCGGAGCTTAGTGAGCGAGTTGACCCGGGTGTTTACCGGAGCGGTGCCGAGGGAGGTTTCCGGCAGGTGATTGTGGCAGCGTTTCCCTTCTTCAGAGAAGGTTGGACGCGCTTTGTAGTTTTCTTTTGGTGGGCCCTGTTTTGCCCTTGTACTTTTGCTGTTGCACTCTGGTTTGGGATAGATTGTATGCATGCATTTACTTTTCCGTTTCAATATCTCTGCACTGTTGCATGGAGGTGTTTGTGGGTGTGTGTGTACAGGTACCTTAGGCTAATGCCTCCCATGTGTGTGATAGCCTACTCGGCGCTGGTCGCCAGCCCCTGGCCTATTGGAGGCGGGCTTGGGGAGTCGCGGCTCGAGCCCCGTTGGGTCGGGTCGTGACAATGCACACCCATCAAATTATAACATTTACATTGCGATATATTATTCCGGGTGCACATGTCACATCACAACATTTACATTTTCATGCATGCCACATAGAACATATATCAATATTGAACATAAAATAACCCATGAAAAAGAATTAGTTTCATTTTATAAGCCTACATTCATAAACTTTGGGTTTCCAAATGAAATAGGGAATAACATACATGATATAAGAATCATCAATAATGAGTGAAGAAGAAAAAACCTCAATAAGTAAAAGGTGTATTTATTTTGAAAGAAGAGTTCTTTTGGAAAACATCTGGTTTATCATTTACTCAAGTATAAAAAATTTATATCCTATAAATTTAATATAATTTTTAATAAATAATATTTCAAGAATATCCATATTGAAAATGTGGAAAAAGAGGGGAAACCCAAAAAAAAGAGTTGGGTTCGATAATTCCCCTTACCTTGTGTCCGAAAGCTTTCTTCACATTAATATCCTATATAATTACATTAAATTCATTAATTAAAAATAAAAAACAATTTATACCTTAATTTTATTCATTATTGTTTTATTGTGTTCATTTATGGGTTTTTATGAGTTATAGAGTTTAATTTCATCCTTATGGAGCACTAATTTTTGTGGTTTTCATGATCAGTTCATTTGTATACATTAATTGAATTCATGTAAAATGAGGATAAATTTTCATAATTGTTATTATATGTTATTAATGATTTTATATAATTTTAATTTATCTTATAAATAATTTTTTATGGTATGATGAGGAATCATTAGTTAAAAGTCAATGATGATAATTTTAGGTTAATTTTGGTAGTCTTTCAATCACAACGAACTAGTTTTATTTTATCATTTAGTATTATGTAATGTTAGTTCTAGAACATTAAAAGGGTTATAAAATATATTTAAATCTTTTTTCAACCGTTTAATTATTTTATTTACATACTTTAAGGTGGTAATGGAAAATGAAAGGACGTCATCCTAGATATCGGTAAATTGACAGATCATAGGCGATGATTTCATTTTTAAGATAAATGAGAGGGAGGGAGAAATATAATTATGGATCTTAAATTAACTTTATTTCATTACATTATATCAAAAATATCAGAGTTATAATTTGATTTTGATAATATATGGTGAGGATAATAGAATAATAAAAATGAAATTCAAAAGAAATTAAAAGAAAAAGGAAGAGGATTTTACCTATTGGATTTATCCTGCTTGAGAACCTCATTAGGGAAAAGGTTTTGTTCTTTTGATGATACCAAGAGATCCTAGATGTGTGATATGGGATTTGATATAGTTTTGGCTAGAATTTTAACAAGATTCAATGATTTTGAGGTGTGAGGATAAGAGGGGGTGAGTGGTGGTATTTATAATGGAGGAGAGGGGTGTTTTTTGATGATTTAATTCATTTGTTTATTATTTTACTAAAGAAAAGAAATAATGTTAGTTATCAAGAATAAATACAGTAATCAGATCATGCGAGTTAAAAATAATCGTTCTTACATAATCCACCACTCAAGGAATATTTTATTTAATTTATAATTTATTTATACCGCAAATTATCATATTTTACAATTCACTAAAAATTCAAGTATTTCAAAAAAATAACCAAAATTCACCCTAACCATTTTTTGACATTTACAATTAATAAAGTAACTCCATTTTATGAAAATAATTTTCTCTATCTGATTGATCTAATTTTTAATTAAAATAATCATTTATTTGGAAAATACAGATTTTAAAATTATAACTAATTTTATAACACTTTGAAAAATTACTTAAGGTATCATAAAAGTTTCTTAAAATAATTATACATAAAAATATTAATTTATTAATAATTTTTTTGAATTTTTTTAAATTATTAAATTAATCATAAAATTGTAATTAAATATTTATGAATTATAAAAATACCATTAATTAACTAATAATTTTTTTAAATATTTATTTACTTACACTATGATATAATTATATCATATTGTCACTTATAAGGTATATAAATTTTATTAATAATTTCATTGGGGAGGTTACTATTCCATTTTTTGGTTTACTATTCATAAGGTTCACATTGCGTTTATAAATTCCAAGTTACTATTTCATGGGTATAAGTTCCTTAAATTGTAGAAATATATTTTATTCATTCATTCATCATTTATAAAGTTTTTATTGTGTTCTTAATGTGATTTTATGTAATTTTTCTAAATGACATAATTATAAGAATGGATTTTCATTGATTAGGGTTTTAGGTCGTTACATTCTTCCCCCCTTTTGAAATTTCACCCTCAAAATTCTTTTTTACATAAACGAGTAACTGAACTTTTCCTTCATCACCTCCTGCTATGCTCATGTTTCTTATTTATACTTAGGGTTATTCCAAAACACTTTGAAAAGGTGGGTTGTCTTGTTGTGTTGAACCTTATCTATCTAATCCATAATATTTACTGGATACTCCTCAAAAAAGAGATCATCTTTTAGCTGTACCACCCTTGAGTTCCGTACCTATGAGAGATCTGGTATGTACTTCCTCAAGAGTGATACATGGAACACATCATTAACTCAATCCATATTTGGTGGAAGTGAAACCCGGTCAGTCACAACTCCTATGAAATCTTGGATCTCAAAGGTTCCAATATACCATGGGCTTAGATTCCATTTCATTCTAAACCGCATGACTCTCATCCATGGTGATATTTAAAGGAAGGATTTATCTCCCACATCAAACTCTAAGCCCCTTCTATATTTTTCATCATATCTTTTTTTTGACTCTCAGCAGCTTCGATATGTTGCTGGATGGATTGAACCTTCTCTGACATATCCTGTAAAAGCTTAGGTCTAAGCAGCTTTATCTCACCAACTACTTCCCAATAGGTTGTAATTATACATCACTTTCCACAATTAGCTTCATATGGACCCATATTAATACTCGAGTTGAAGATATTGTTGTATGAGAACTCAACCAATAGTAGATTTTGATCCCATACACCTTTGAATTCTAAATAAAAGGCTCTTATCATATCTTCGATCATCTGAATAGTCCTTTTAGATTGTCCATTAGTTTGGGAGTGATAGGTTGTGCTGAAATTTAATTCAATACTCAAAGAATGTTGAAGACTCCTCTAGAATTTAAATGTGAACTTGTGATCGGGATCAGAGAAAATCAAGAGTTAAACCGCACACAGTCTCACCACTTCCTCCACATATATATTTTAAAGTAGTTAAATTGAGATATCTTCCCAAATATTGATAAAGTGGGAAGTCTTGGTGAGTCGGTCCACCACAAACCATATCTCATTATTTCTTTTTGATGTCTTTGGGAGACCAGTGACAAAGTCCATAGTGACATTCTCTCATTTCCACAAGGGAATTTTCATTGTTTGTATCATCCCTTTGTAATTGTTTTGCTCTTATTTTACATTCTAACATATCAAGAAACTTGAGATATACTTAACAAAATCCTTCTTCATGTTTTCCCACCAGAAGTGTTCTTGAAGATCACAGTACATATTGGTACTCTTGGGATGGATAGAGAATGTTGAGCTATGTGCGTTATCCAATAGCTCATTCTTTATCCCAGGTGATGAAGATAAATTAAGCCTCATTCTAAATAAAATCACACACTCATCATCGATAAGTAACTCCTGCAGCTTCCCTTCCTTTTCTACATTCACCTTGTTTTGTAACTCTAGATCATCCCTTTGTTCCCCCTTAATCTTCTATTGGATAGTGGTTGAGAAATCCTTCTGGAAAGGTAGGATTATTCATATACTTTATGATTTATAAATCCATACTTTTCATATCCATTAATATAGGGTCTTTCTCTATCCACAACATTGATAGATCAACATGCTATTTTCTGCTAAGAGCATATACTAACTTATTTTCCTTGTTAGGATTATAGTTAATTGAGAAATCCAAGTCCTTGATTATCTCTAACCAACTCATATTATTCATGTTGAGATCCTTTTGTTTTAATATATACTTTAATCTATTTTGATCGGAATATATGTCACACTTCTCACCATATAGGTTATTCCACTAGATTTTTAAATAAAAAATCACAGCTGCTAACTCAAGATCATGTTTCATGTAGTCCTTCTCATGGATCTTCAACCACCATGAGGTGTAGGCTATCACATTATCAATTTTCATGATTATACAACCCAATAGTTTCTTTGATGCATCACTGTATATCACAAAACTTTCTCCACTTCTCAGTAATGTGAGTACATGTGCGGTGATCAACCTTATCTTTATCTCCTTGTAGATTTCCTTACATTCATATATCTAGAAATAATTTACCACTTTCCTTGTCCAGTTAGTTAGTGGGCTTAAAAATCATGAGAAATTTCCCACAAAACATCAGTAGTACCCAAGTAATCCAATAAAACTACAGATTTACATGACACTAGAGGGTTTAGGAAATTCTTCAATTACCTTTGTTTTTGAAGTGTATAAAAAATTCCATCACTTGTGATCCCATGTCCCAATAATGTGACTTTTTATGTCTAAAATCCAAAATATTTGAACTTGGAGTACAATCTATCTTTATATAATGTATCCAACACAATCCTTAGATATTCTTCATGTTCCTCCTTGATCTTAGAGTAGATGAGAACATCATTGATAAACACCACCAATTTTTTTGAGGTAATGTTTAAAGATTATATTCATCAAAACCAGGAAGATTTTTTGGGAAATAGTAAGTCCTAAGGGAATAACCAAAAAATCAATTTGACTATACCTTATACAGAAGGCAGTGTTCTAGATATCTTCCTCCTTCAACTTTTGTTGATGATATCCTGAATAAAGAATCACCTTTGAGAAGCACTGAGATCCTCGTAACTGATAGAACCGGTCATAAATACTTGGAAGAGGATACTTTTTCTTTACAGTGATCTTGTTGTGTTCCCAATAATCGATACAAAGCCACAATAAACCATCCTTCTTATTGAAAAAAATCACTAGCACACCCCAAGGTGATGCACTAGTTTGTATGAACCCTTTTTCCAAATGTTGTTGCAGTTTATTCTTTAACTCCTCTATTTCAATAGGATCCATCCTATATGGACACATTAAGATAGGAGTAGCTCCATGTATGAGTTCTATTAAGAAATCAACCTCACAATACAGTGGAAGTCCGAGGAACTCTTTAGGAAATACGTCACTCAATTCCCTCATGATGGGAATTTACCCTAGGTTGATAATATCCTTTGAATCAACTATTTGAGAGAGATATGTTTCTTCAAGGGGAATCAACACCCACACCATTGAAGGATTTTCCAAAGGAGATTCATGATCTTCCTTGAACTTATATAGGATCATGGGCTGAATTAGAATATGAAAATATATTTACTCTTCCCTAAATTTGATGTGTGACCAATATAAAGAGATCCAATCCATCCCTAGTATGGTATCGAATTCCACCAAGAGAATTATTTTGATATTCATTGGAAGAATATTCCCACATATAATAACCAGTGAGGATTTCAACACTTGGGTCACAATGACATCACCAATTAGTGTTTTTATAGTTAACTCTACTTTACAGTTTCAGTGATTCGATTCAATATTTTAAAAAACCTGAAAGACATAAAGGAATGCATAGGACTAGAATCAAATAATAATCACTCTATTGTTGAGTTAATAAGAAGTTTAACATAGATGAATTCATTTTCTTACTCCACTTCCACAGTAGTGATGGCATATGTATTCCCTTTCTCCTTTGGATTTGGTGGATGATGATACTGATTACATTCAAGGAATCGATGTTTAGTGCACTGGCTCGCATAGTTCCCTTGCCATCTATAGTTGTAGCATTGTAACATGGGTGGTGTTCTCTTCTCTTTCACCACATTTTCCAGATTCATCTTGTATTTTCAACATTCACGAGATTGGTGGCATTATCTAGCACACTTTAAGAATTTCCCCCACCCTTTGAGGTAGTTCCCATGATGGTTCTTCTAGAATTTTTGTCATGTGGATGGTTGAGTTTTCATTCCACATTTCTCATTAGATCCTATGGCTTGAAACTACATATTTTGTTTCCTATCACCCTAGCCAAGGTACCATTCTAAAAACTTCATATCCACTTTTAGATAATATTTAATAACTTATTCATAAATCAAAAAGTATCAAATTGAAATATCATTTTGAATATGTGGGTTTAAACCACTAAAGAATCTAAAATTTTTTCTATCATTATAGATAAAAAAATATGAAGCATACCATGAAATCCTTGTGAAATTTTCTTCGAAATATGTGATAGATTCTCATTCCTTTTTGTTTTTGCTCTATGAATTCTATCTCCATCATTGTTCAAAGAGTTTAAGGAAAATACTTGTTATGAAACATTATCTTAAAGTATTCCCAATCCATCTCTTAAATTTTATCCTTTAGTTTGGTGTTCTTAATGAAAGCCAACTATTAATCGGCCTATATATCTAAATAGTAAATGAGGGGAGTAACCTTCTATATCTCAAAAGAGTTAATAAAAAAAGATCATCTTCATTGAGTTTACCCACTGTTCTGGGACAAGTGGATCAGAAGATCCACTTAACATCTATTGTTGTTTCCACATAAAACACTCGACAATGAGTTGATTCCTCTCCAGTAAAGGCATACATTCGACATTATTCATGTTATCTTTCATAAACCGAGACAATTAGAAATCATCACCATGAAATTTTGAACTCCACCTCCTAAATAATTGGGGATTTTATTTAAGAAATCCCTACATTGTAATTTTCATGAGTTGTTGACCTAATTTCTTTTGGTTCCCACCATTTTATAAAATAGAAAAGGTTTGAAAAAAACATAAGTCAAAAAGTCATCAATAATTTATCCCTTTTTAAAATTAACTCTAAAGGGGTATTTTATGATATCCCTATGTTTATAGAAACCTCTTGTGTGAATACATATACATAGTCTCATACTAAGTGTTTTTACTATGGATTTGTAATCTAATTCCCAAATTAACTAAAATGTGCTCTGATACCAACTATAGTGACCTTGATTTTTCTTATATTACTACAACTTCATTTTAAGGTTGAAAAACATTAAATCATTATATGACCAGGATACAAAGGTTTAGTGTCATGGGAAACTTTGGACCATACATAAAATTTAAAAATAAAACATAAAAATTTATTTAATTCCTTCTTCTCTAGCTTCTTTTGGGCCCTTGAATTCTCCTTTGTAAAAGTAGTCACTTGATGATATACATAAAAATTTGGTAATATAAAAGCCCAGTAAGGGGATAAATAAGTACATGAAACAATATGACATGTGGTGAGAATAATCATTATCATAATAACATAAACCTAGGATCATAATCATGAGAGGAACCAATAATAAAAGACATGGGATGTGGAAATGCATAAAAATGAAACATCGTGTCTTAGTGGTCAACTAGCACACATAGTCCTGAATACAGATTGAATCATGTTCAAGCATATTTAAATTTTATAACCATGTATATAACATTACTTAATTCATTGGAGCGCTATATAATTCCAGGAACACCCATCACATCATAATATTTACATTGCATTATATAACCCATGGAAGGTAATGGGTTTCATTTTATAAGAACAGATTCCAAAAAACTGGGATACCAAATGAAAAATGGAATAATATAATTGATATAATAATCATCAACCTTGAGTGAAGAAGAAACAATATCAAGAAGTAAAAGGTGTTTTTTTGAAAGAACTATTATTTTTGAATACATTGTGTTTATCATGAACCCAAGAAGAAAATATTTAAATACCATTAAATGTAGTATAATTATGAATAAATTATGTTTATGTAATATCAATACTGAAAATGGGGTGAAAGAGGGAAAACCCAAAGAAGGAGAGTTGTGTTCAAGAATTCCCCTTACCTTGTGTCTGAAAGATTTATTCACTTTAATATCATGCATAACCACATTAGATTAATTAATTAAAAATAAAGAACATTTTATATCTGAATTATATTCATTATAGTTTTATTGAGTTCATTTATAGGTTTTTTATGAGTTATAGATTTTAATTTCCTTATTCAGGAGAATTCGTTTTAATGGTGTTCGTGATCAGTTCACTTGTGTACATGAGTCGAAGTTCATGTAAAATGTGGATAATTATATAGACTTGTTATTATATGTCATTAATGATATTAAATTTTTTTAAATGATCTTATAAATAATTTTGTTTTGTGGTATGAGGATGAATCATTAGATAAATTTAATAATGATCATTTCAGGTTAATTTTGGCTGTATTTCGATCTCAAATTACTTGTTTTTTTTTATAAATTAGTATTATGTATAAATGAAATTTATAGAACAATTAAAGGGTTTTAAAATACACATTAAAATTAGTTTTCAACCATTTAATGGTTTTATTAACATCCTTTAAGGTGTTAAAGTAAAATTAAAGTGCATCATCCCTGATGTCGGTATATTAACATATCAGTGGCGATGATTTCATTTTTAAAATAAAAGAGTGGGATGGATGAGTTTATTGATGGATATTCCATTAAAACGATATAATTATAGTATATCAAACATAAATGATTTATCCTTACATTTAGATAAGATAAATTTTGGAGAATATAATAATATAAATGAAATTGAAAAGAAATTAAATGAAAAAGGAATAGGATTTTACCTCTTGGATTTATCCTCCTTGAGAACCTCCTTTAATAAAAGTTTTTGGTCCTTTTATGAGACCAAGATATTATGGACCTGGAATTGGTGATTTGGGAGAGGTTTGGGAAAGAATTGGACAATTTTCAAATCTTGAGAGGTGTGAAGAGAAGATGAGGTGAGAAGTGGTATTTACAGTGGAGGAGTGTGGTGTTTTCTTAGTATTTAATTCATTAGTTTATTATATTTCTCAAGATAAGAAATATTGTTTATTATAGAGACTAAATAAAATAATTAGTTTATGTGATTTCTAAAAAATGGTGCTTACATTACACACATATCATGGAATAGTGTATTTAATTTGTAATGTATTTATACCATAAATTATTGAATTTTATTATTCACAAAATCCAATTATTTCAAAAAAATACCAAAAATTTACCTTAACCATTTCTTGACATGTAGAATTAAAAAACTAAATGCATCTTATGAAAATAATTTTATAAATACGAGTAATATATTTTTTAATTAAAATCATCATTTACTTGGAAAATACATATTTTAAAATTATTACTGATTTTATAACACTTGGAAAAATTACTTAAGGTCTCATAAAATTTTATTCAAATCATAAGAGAAAAAATCATTAATTTTTTAATACAATTTGGGAAAATAGTTTTTCTTTTAAAATTTTAATGTAATCATAAAATTGTAATTAAATATTTATGACTTAAAAAATACCAACACTTAATTAATAATTTTCTAAAATATTTATTTACTTATACTATGAAGTAATTAAATCATAATTTCACTTATATGTTTAATAAATTTTATTTATACTTTCATTAGTGGGGTTACAATTCAAGTTTCTTATTTACTACTCATAAGGGTCACATTACAATACAAGAGGTCAAGTTATTATTTCATTGGTATAGGTTTCTTAACTTATAGAGATATATTTTATTTCATTCATTCATCATTTATAAAGTTTATATTTTTTTATTAATGTGATTTTATGTGATTATAAAATATGGCATAATTATAAGAAGTGATTTTCATTGATAATAGTTTTGGGTTGTTACAATGTTTACTATTAATTAGGAAAAAAATTAGATGAAATTATTAAAAATAATAATTATGATGATTATAAATATTTAATACATTTTATAAAATTAAAATCACATAATTTTTAGAATTTAATATAAAATTAAATCCAGAAAACATGCTGAAAATACAATTTTTCAAGAAATTCATTTTTCAAGCCTTAGATGATATTATATAAACTTTATGATTAAAAAGCATCATTATATTAATTTAAATTAATATAAATATGTATATATTCTATAAAATTAATTTAATTATTTTTTTAGGGGTTTTTTAAATTTTCAAAAAAGGATAAACTTTATCCACTTACAAATGGTTTGTAGAAAACCGTGTTTTTAAGCCTAAAAATAATCTCATCTGAAATCATGAAAATTAACGATTCAAATGAAATTAGTTTGAATATTAAAAATAAAAGTGTTCATATTTCGATTTAATACACAATCAAAAAATATAATAGAGATTTTAAATTACTTTATTTGTTGAAAATAAATGGTAGTATTTGAGAAATCATTAATATTTTTATTTTCACTGAAAAATATTACTTTTCAGAAAAATACCAAAGTTTCACCCTAAGTTAATTTTTATAAAATGATTTTAAAAATTATGTTAATTTTATAAAATAAAAAATTCCAATGTTCCATAAATTAATTATAACATTTTCTCATAATAATAAATAAAAAACATTTTTCAATATTACATATTTTTTAATAATAAAATGTATTTTATAAATTGATCACATATTTACTAAGAATTTTTCAATTAATTTAGATCGATTAGGGCCTTTAAATATTACATAAATAGTTATTCATTTTCATACCTTAAATTTTAATATCTAGGTGATAATGATTGAATTTAAATATCCATGTTTCATTTAGGCTTGGTGTTTTTTGTCGTATATGCTATTAAAAATATAGTTTTCTTTTTTAAAAATAATGATGTTATATTATTTCCCCATTAAATAATTTCTCCCTAAAAATGTTATGTTACATAATAATATGAAAACAAATAAGGGTATTTATAATTCATTCTTTCCTCAAGTTCCAAGATCTCCTCTTCGTATTTATAGTTTCTCTAAGGTACTTTGACCAGTTGAGTTGTCTTATTGCATATAACTTTATCTCTAAAGTACAATATCTTCACCAGTTTCTCCTCACAAGAGAGATCATTTTCCAATTGTAGAACCACTAAATTAATTACATGTGAGGAATCAGGTATATACTTTCTCAAGAGGGATACATGAAATATGTTTGGTACTTGAGAAAGGGTTGGTGGGAGTGCTAGTCAATAATTCGCAACATCGATAAAATTGAGAATATACAAGGGGAAGACGTACCTAGGTCTTAGATTTTCCTACTTCCCAAATTTCATGAATCTATTCCATGGAGATATGTGGAGAGAAACATTATCACAAACCTCAAACTCTAGGTCCCATTGATTATTTTTAGCATATCTCTTATGCCAACATTGAAAAATCCCAAGATGATGTTGAATGGTCTTGACCTTTTCTAAAATTTATTTCATAATTTTGGTTCCCAAAAAAATTTTATTAACCTACATCATCCCAAAATATTAGTGGTCTACATATCTTACCATATAGGTATTCATAATGATCCATTTTGATGATTGAGTGAAAGATATTCTTGTATTTTAACTTGACAAGAGGAATATATTAATCCCATTCTCTATTTAAGTCCATCAAACATGCTAGAAACATTTATTCATGTATCTAAATAGTCCACTTAGATTTTCCATCATTATGGGAGTGAAAATCCATATTTAAGTTCGACATGGTATTTATAGGATGTTGTAGGATCCTATAAAACGTGGAGGTCACTCTGAAATCTTGGTCAGATACAATTGACATCAGTTTCAAATCTAGAGAAACCACTTATTTGATGCATATCCTTATAAGTTAATCAAGTGAAAAGTCCTGTTGAATTATAATTAAGTGAGAATTTTTTATAATATGATCCACTATAACCCATATGACATTGTTTCCTCTTGATGTGTTGAGAAGACCAATGAAAATGTCTATGATGTTATTTTATAATTTCTATATAAGTATGGGTAATGGTTGCATTATACCATTATATTTCAGACTTTCTGACATTATTTGTTGATATAATAAGCACATTCATATATATTTCATGATCTCTTTTTTCATATTTTCCCACCAATAGTTCTCTTGAAGATCTCGATACATTATCATGCTCCCTGGGTGGATGGAGATGGTCCATCTCATCATTCTATAGTTCTTTATTTATCTTAGGATTTTATGGTAAACATTGTCAAGAACTAAATATCACAACTCCTTATTAATCAATTTTGAACATTGAGGATTTACCTTTTATAAAAACTTCCACCTTCTTCTGAATCTCCACATCAGCCTTTTAAGAATCCTTTATCTTCCCTAGAAGTGATAGTTGAGAAATCATTTGTTAAAGGAATAATGGTGTTCCTTCCTTCATGATTCCCTTGTCCATACTTTTAAATTTAAATAATGTTGGATCCTTCTCAATTATCATCTTAGATAAAGTCTCTATATCCTTCCTATTAGAGAATCTTCTAATTTTTCATTACAAGGATGGTAATGTATTGAGTAGTCATAGTCCTTGATCAACTCTAACCATCTTTGGTAAAACATATTAAGCTCCCTATACATGAGTATATATTTGAGGCTATTATAGTCCACATATATTTCACACTTCTCCCAATAGACATAATGTCACCATATTTTCAATGAAAAGATCTCTACATCCAACTAAATATCATACATTGGATAGTTATACTCATGAAATTTTTACTACATTGAGGTGTAGTCTATCACTTTATCATTTTTCTAAATTAAAAAAACTAATCCCTTATTTGAATCATCACTATATTTTGCCAAAAAATTACCCCCTTTTGGGAAAAGTGAGGACTAGTGAAATGATTATACAATTTTTCAATTCCATAATTATTTATATTCATTCATTGTCCAAAAAAACATTAATCTATTCCATGTTAGGTTGATTATTGGGTTTAAAAACCTTGATTAGTTTCTCACAAATTTTAGGTAATACCCAGCTAGTCCAAGGAGACTATGGGTCTCCTCTATAGATGTTTGTCAAGGATAGTACTCAATTGAATTTGTCTTATAAGGGTCCATATATATCCCTTTACTAGAGATAATATTCCCCACAAATGGTACTTACGCTATCCATAATTTACATTTAAATTCATATATATTCTTTTTTCTCAAATCCATTAATAAATTATTCAAATGATCATCATTATCTTCTTTTATTTTAGAGTAAATCATTATATCATCTATAAAGACTACCAAATATTTTATGAGTTAATGACTAAAGATTATATTCATTATTTCAATAAATATTGTTGGAGCATTAATGTGTGTGAAAGGAATCATTTTGAACTCATAGCTTCTATACCTTGTTTGAAATGTAGTGTTTAGAATATCTTCTTTCTTCAGCCTTAATTGGTTGTATCCAATCCAAAGGTCCACCTTAGAGAAATACTAGGCCCCATGTAGTTGATACAATAATTTATCTATCCATGGAAGATGATACCTTTTTTATTGTGATTTTGTTGAGTTCATGATAATCAATGTAGAGGAACATTGACCTATCCTTCTTAGAGAAGAAGTGGACTAGTTCACTCCATTGTGAATCACTTGGGCCTAAAATACACTTTTTCTTGATTCACTTCTAACTGATTATACAGTTAGTTCATCTCAACGGTTTCCATTATATAAGGAGTCTTCGACATGGGAAGTGATCCATGAATAAGTTTAATTGAGAACTCAACCTCTTGATTAGGTGGAATACTGGACAACTCTTTGGGGAATACATCAGTATAATCTCTTATAATGGGCATGTATTCAAACATGATTCTCTCATTTGTATCAATCATTAGGTCAAGATATTCTTTCTAATAAGGAAATAATATCCACTCTTGACTAGAAGATTCCATGTGAGATTCATCCTCCTCATTTCACATGTATAGAATCATAGGTTGACTTGGGATGTGGAGAGTGATCTCTCTATCTCTTTATAGTTGATGTTGGATTTATATAAGGATATCCAATCCATGCTCAATATAGAATGAAACTACAATAAAGCAAGAACAAATGTTTTAGGTGATTCAGTCCATAAACATTGACTGGGGAGGAGTTATATACTTTGGATTTAACCATTTTTACATTTAATGTTCTCATAGATAGATCAACTCCCATGTTTTGAGGTAGTGTCTGAATAGTAATACTAAACATAGAAGATAAAAAATAATGCATTAAACCATAATCAAATAGTACATTCACTATTCTATAATGAATAACTAGTTTTCTTATCACAACATCATTGTTAGGATCCACCTAATTAATAGTGATAGAATACGATCTTCTATGCTCTATAGGTGTTGGAGTTTGTTATTTTTGATTGCCTATAACAACCCTTGCCTTATGGAATCAGATCGTATGGTTCCTATGTTCCCTGTAGTTAAAACACTACAACACATTTGGAGTGTTGACATGAACATTCTTTTCTTCTTCCAAATTAGCGCGTTTCATCATTTCTATTCAGAACTGATTACCATAATGGCCCTTTTTCTACATTTGTAGAATCTCGTAGTTTCCATCAAATAGTTTCCAAGATGCTTCTTCCTGGAATTTTGAAAAGTGGGATGCTAGGTTTTATTTCCTCTACAGTATTTATTTAGGGATACTCCCGAGGAAACCTCAGTTTTATGTTTTTTCTATAGTCCCAAGAGACCATCGAGAGTCACTGATCTCTACATAAACTTTTAAGGACAACAAAAAATTCCTTCATAACTATTGAATTCTATAATCACTTATTATTTTTATAGACTCATATTTAAAACACTAAATAAATAATGCACCTTACTTTTAGTGATGATGAAAAAAAATGGAGTCATATTTTACAAGACTTGTGATGTTTTCCTCATAATCCTCAATGGAATCATCATCCTTTTGATTCAAACAAAGGAACTAAATCTCAATTTTAAGTTTGATATTTCATGGAAAATATTTATTGAAAAATATTTTCTTGAATTATCCCAATTCTAAGTCATTAATATCCTCTTTGGAATTTGTGTTCGTGATCATTGTCCACCACTGATCGACTTCTCCGTCTTTGTTCCAAACTTCCAAAACCACTCTCTCTTTCTTCATGCATTAGAGGATAAATAATATCTTCTCGATGGAGTTAATCCATTATTACATGATGAGGGGATTAGAATATACCTAATGTTTGGAGTCATTTTTCATAATAAAGACTCGACTGCAACTTTCCATTTCTTAGGAGGAAGAGTGTGTTCCGCATGAACCAAGTTATTATTTGTAACATGATTTGGTTGTTCCATTACTACAATGGAGTTCTTAGATCCTAGTCCCATAAATTTATGAATATCATTGGGGAGGTCATTACATTTTCTATTATGTTGGTTTTTGTCACAATTTCTCCTATTTCTATCCATTCCCTAGGATAAAAAACAAGATGAGAATGCTTTGACATACAAAAGGGAATCTTATAAACATAAAATGAATAACTTATAAGTGATAAGTATATCCTAACCAATGAGTCTCTATGTTTCAATATTGGTTATCCATGGTAATGTTTCCTATTATTTTTTCAAACAAAACTATTTTCAAGTTCTTTATAATGGTTTTTGAAGAGTTTTGTGAATTTAAAAATCATATCCCGTGGGAGTGTCAAACCAGGTATGTAGAAAGGATCATTTTCATGCATCAATTGATGATTAAGTCTAGAACAATGCCCCATTTTAGGTTATTTCCCCTAGGTACAACAATGATAGAGCCACCTCCACTTGTAGTATCCATAGAGGGATGTATTTTCTTAAAAATCACTAACTCTATACTTTACTAAAATGTAGGGATGTTTTCTGATGTTTAGTATTATACTTAATTATTTCACTAGAGTTTTATAATCATAATAAACAAAAATCAATAAACCTTTGTCTTATACCAATTATAGTGACACATGACTCTTACATATATTATTACATGATTGTTAAACATAAATATCCAATAAGTACAACCCCAAAGATTGTGAGGCCTAGTATCTTTGGAGGACTGGGTTTATATTGCATCAAAATGAAACTTAAAACCTGAAATCATAATTTTAATATATATAATGTGCTTATAAATCTATTTAATCTTCTAAATCTTCATAGGATAACTTGAGGAATACATAAAATAAATGGGTGAGAAAAAAATCCCAGTAAGGGAGTAAACATGATTAGGAAATTTAATTTTTATGTCAAAGGTACAACACGATATCATAAATGATAAGGATTATGATTAGTCACTTGGAAGAATAAAAAAAATAACATGGTATTATAAGATCATGGTAATATAGGAAATGTGGAAACAATCTATAACATAACATAAAAATGAGTCTTGTCTAACATCCTTGGAAATATAAAATGATGTAAAAGTCCCATGATGGATTATGTTTACTCCCGAATCCCATAGAGAATGACTCATGAGACTAAAGATTTAACCAATGCATTGGAGAAATATCTTGGTGCACCCATAATACAATTTTAATTATTTATACATTCACAAAAATGAAATCAATCATAATACATAACCTAAGACTTACCCATGATAATATATTGTGTTGTATAATCTTTCGTCATATCAAAATCAAAGGAAATTTCATAATGAAAAATTTTAGAAATGAATATAAGGAATATATTAACCCTTAAAATTAAGGGTGAATAAGAATTGTACATATGAGTGATACATATATAAATAATTTAGAGTAATTAAATTACATTAAATAGATATATAATTTGAGTTATATATATAATTTTCACAACCTAAAGAAAATGGTTGTTTTGAGAGATCCATTACCTCGAGGCCAATTCATCATGTGTGTTATTTATAATCCTGAATAATATACTTATGTTAATTATATAATTTCTTAAAAAACTTTTTCAATTTTA
Organism: Viscum album; assembly: GCA_963277665.1. Taxonomy (NCBI): domain Eukaryota; kingdom Viridiplantae; phylum Streptophyta; class Magnoliopsida; order Santalales; family Viscaceae; genus Viscum; species Viscum album. The sequence goes on along the minus strand of OY728119.1, from coordinate 1,785,535,427 downwards.
ATATTCCTTTTATTTTATTCATTATCATGTTATATTCAATTATATAATCATTTAGGTTGAAGTCAGATATTATAATGAAGTCTGGTTCATATGTCCAAAATCACTTTGGAAGGTTGACTAAGGGTAAATAGATTATTATTTAATCATATACATAATGATAATTTTAAAATAATTATAATTTTTTTACATCAATTATACCTTTAAAACCAATACTGAGGGATTTTTCTAAAAAATTAATTATGTTTCAATCATAGAGACGGTAGGCTATACGTACGTATGAGTAACTTTTACATTAATCAAAAATCATGATGGAAAGAAGGTAAGTGTCATATTTTATTATAAAATTATAATTATACCATAAATATAAAATAACTTCTTTAAATACACTTATATATACCATCCATGTGTTGTGGTAATTAAAAACGAATCACATCGCTTCGTGGAGGTTGCAATCCACACGTACACACAAATGTTGTTATCATTTTTATATAATTGAAAATGTAAGAAAATATATGATATATTAAATTTAAATAAAGATAAATATTTATTTAATATCATATATATATATATATTAAATTCTTCATGATAAACATCCATGAGGGGTGATGATGGAAAAACATTTACATCATCTCGCACATCGGTAGTTCGCTATACGCATGAATGATGGTTTCATTTCACATTTTCTGAAAAAACAGATGGATATAGGTTATTAAATTAACATAATAAGATATAAATATATGGTATATTCTGTTTTTTATATCACAAGGATTGAGTGAGATTTAAAGAAGCTGTAATAATAAATAAAATAAAGTTTCTCGATTAAGAACGATACATCTTCTTCGGACCACCACTTTAGGATTACACCTAAGGCCTACATAAAATAAATTTATGATAAAAAAAGTCCTCTTGGAAGTGGGTGTGGAGGTGAGGTAGGTATTTGGATAAGTATTTTCTAAAAAATGATTTTTTATGTGTGTAAATGAGATTATATGAGGTTCCCTTTTATAAGTGAGAGGGAGTGGCATTTTTGTAAATACCCTAAGCTATTCAATAATGAGAAGTTACATTAAAGACAAGTGAATCCAAGATTGATAAATAATTTATGGGGGGGGGGGTTATACGGATTATAAAAACCTCCAAAATTTGAAGAAAACATGTTATTCCATTTACCTTAAAGGTTACACAGTTCTATAATTTTAGTTTTCACAATGGTAACCCATTTTTTATTGTTTTTACTTCTTATTATGACCGAAATTAAGTTGAAATTATTACCGATTATAAATTAAAATAATTAAAAATATGGAATAAATTTTACCAAATTCAAATAATATGAGTTTAACAAATAAATTTAAAATCCTATAAAATGTGTCAAAAAAGGATTTTCCAGGAAATGCATTTTTCAAGATTTAGATGATCTTATATTAACTATACGACTGTTAATAATATATTTATTTTAATTCATATAAATAGATATATAGTATATAAAATTAATTGAAATATTTATTTATTATGTATTATTTTAATTTTTTAAAAGGATAAACTTCTACACTTATAAACAGTTTGTAGTAAACCATGTTTTTAAGAATAAAAATATTCTAATATCAAAACAATAAGAATTTATGATTCAAATAAAATTTTATAGACTATTCTCAATAATATCTTTAAAATTTATCTTTAATAATAAATATAAAATATATGGAACTTTTTAATTACCTCATTTAATGAAATGAAATGATAGTATTTGAAAAAACAGTTATTTTTACTATTCACTAAAAAATCAAACATTTTAGAAAAATACCAAAATTTCACCCAATGTTAATATTGATATTCTAATATTAAAATTTATATTCATATTATAAAATAAAATTCATAAATCTTCCATAATTTATTTATTATATTTTCACATAAAAATAAATAAATATCATTATTGAAAGAAATGTATTTTTGAAGAATAAAATGTCTTTATTATACATTGAGTTCTTACTTCCGAATAATTTATCTATAAATTTATATCAATTTGGGACATTATATACATTTTTTTAATGTAGTTAATACTATTCTTACCCACTAATTTTAATTCTAGGTTATAATAGTTATTTTTAAATATTCATGGTTTGTTTAGGCTCAGTGTTGCATGTCGTATACACTATCAAATTTTTTTTTCTATTAAAAAACATGGTGTATTACTTCCTACTGGTATTGTTATACTCAGAAACCATATGCAAAAATAATTGTGTATATAACTTATTTTATATGAAGGAGTAAAAGGAAAGGATTCACTTAGTTTTAGTGGGTTTTGATGTTAGCTTCTCTAGTGTTGGTGAAGGTAACATGGTAATATGATTCATAGAGTTGAATATAGAGGGGTATTATTTATTTTTTAGTCATTTTTTGTAGTCTTTATATACCTAATCATGTATCACCCATTCCACTTTCCATCTTAGTTATGTTATTTTTGAAAAATTGGATGTATTATGATATTTTTCTCAGGGATAGCCTATGAATCTATTTTTTTGTAGCTCATTTTATTACATGTGTGTTGATATGTTCATAGTTGTTTGATTTATTGAGGGTATGACCCAGAAAGGTATTCCTAGGTAATATAGGATTCTTGGTCATGAATCTATTAGTGGTATTATTAAAAAAACTATTCATAAAGAATGTTCTTGATTCATAAGAACTAGTTTTCAACATGTGGGGATTGGGAATTCCCTTTTAAACATGTCCCAGACTAGATTAGGTGTCCGGATAAGTGAAATATTTTGTTTATTCATGATATTAATATAAATTATATGGTACAAATCTTGGAACCATTATAATTATTAGTTTATTTATAATAATTATGAAAATATTAACGAAATATATACATTTATATTTTTTTAATAACTTCACAACCCGCAACTCCTTATATCGTTGCCTACCTATAATTTCATCCTTAAGATGGTAAGCCAATTTTTTTATATAGAATTATCTTTCTATATGTAATTACATATGATCCCATATATTCAAAAACTATATAGTAATCCAACTATCCCTTCATTCCTTACTCCTACTGTAATGATTCACTAAGAATTATAACTTCATCATGGCCTTCAGATTCTCCACCATATATAAATTGGAGATAGTTTATTCCATAATAAAATAATTACATTGGTATTCTCATCTTGGTGAATCACGTCAATCCATTAGGTTCAACTATTTCTAGACCCCATGATTTTAAAACTCTACCCTAGGATTTCACAGTTCTTGAGATGCTGGAAACATATATCTTTGGTAGTTTCATAATTGGACCAATTTATTCCTCTATAAAACATAGTGGTTCTTATTAAACTTATATTCTCTATAAGAGACCCAAAAACATCCAAAATCTATTCTAATCAACCTCAACATTCTTTGGATCTTTTCTCCCAACTATATCTTTAGCCTAGTTCGGATCCTTCAATAAGATCCCCTCATTGACGAGGAAATTATAGACTATGATAAAATTTCACAAATTGTTATTAAAAAGTTAAAATATAAACATTTCATCAATTTTGGTAATAATTTTTTTTAGAATTATTTTTCATGTTATTCCATTTCTTATCATCTAAATATACATACATGATTAGTCTTAAAACATTTAAGTGAGTCAAATTAATAGATATTCCAATCTAAAGTTATTATAGAAGTTTCCAACCCATTAATTTGAAAGGAATATTTTATAAGATAAGATACCTATTATCTATTTTATCCCAAATCTCATTTTGGAATCAATAATTTAACCTTATACACTTAGATCTCATTAAATATTTGATTCATTCATTCTACCACACCATATTTACTTAGAGTCGTGGGAACATTATTCTCCATCCATATTCTATTCATCTAGAATAATGTCTAAAAATATTTTCTTACATACTCACCAACATTATTAGACTAAAGGGACTTCATATGAGTTCTAGACTAGGATTCCACCATAGATGTCCATCTTAAAAAATTATTAACAACTTCTAAATTATGTTTGAGAAAACACACACACACACACACACACTTTCATAGTTGAATCATCAATGAATGTAACATAGTTTATGTCCCCCCACTAGATAAAAATAGTTATTGTCCCCATACATTCATATGACCCAACTTTATCTTCATAAAATTCATAGATCTATCTATTGGAAAAATGTACACATTCTGATACTTCCCTATGATAAATGTTTCCCTTATTTCATACTCCATGTAATTGAATGTTAATAATCCATTTGTATGTAACATTTATAAAAATTTCTCACCAATGTTCCTAAGGTGTTCTTCCAGAACTTCACTATGTCAAAAGTTTTTTTCGCCACCATGAATTATAAATTTTGAATTCCGAGTTAGGTAAAATGTTATCTCCCTAACACTACAAGGAACCACTATAGAACCTTGTATGATCTTCCAAACACCATCCCCAAAGACAAAATAGAATCCATCATCATCAATATGAATAATGGAAATCAAGTTCATTTTTAATATTTATATGTTAAAATAACTTGAAAAATTAGAAAGTATCCATTCCTCAAAATAAAGTTCACATCACTTTTACTGATAATTACAAGTACTTCCCCATCCAAAAGGAAAATATTATCACAACTTCTAAATATATAAATAATCATGTACTATTTCTTGTATATTGAGTCTCTAGAGTCAAAAATCTATGAATCCATTGAAGTCTCAACACTTAAGATCAAATTTTGATCCTCCTATCCCTCTATAACATCTTCGATTGAAATGGAATCATGATTTCAAGAGTTAAATCATCTTTTCCAATATTATTTCTATAATTATCCCAAATTTTCCTCAGTTCCAACACTCAGATTAAACAAGAATTAATTCCTTGTATACTTTCTCTTCTATTGTAACACCCTAATATTTTATATTTATTTCATTTGGAATAAACTTGATGTATTTGATAACTTTCATTACACACAACCCTGATTCTAAATGAATAGTGATATAATATACCTTTATAACTTAGCTGTTGGATTAGATGGTATGAATTGGATTAACCAAATTATAAAATATATAATTCCTTTCTAAATTAAAATTAATTTGTCAATTCCTGGGTAATATTCCTTAAATTTTTAATAAAATCTTTTAATTATTAAAAGAATAGTTTTTGAAGAAATGCATTTTTCTACATGTTTTTTATTTTTATCTATAAAAAATATATACAAATATCCATTGAAAAACTATTTTAATTAAATATATTAATAATGAATATAAATAAACTAATAATCATCCATATATTATTTTTTTAAGGTTATTAATGAAGATAATACCATTTACATTTTAAAGGAGTTATTTTTTATAATTTTTTGTGAGCTATTTTTTTGTTATAATAAACTAAATAAATCATTATTTATTAGTATTTAAATTAAATTAATATTTTATATATTAAATAAAATATTTTATCATTCATTTTATATTTTTTAATAGGTATGTAATGATAGTATATTAAATTTTAGGCTTAAATATTCTTTTTTTTCTTCCTAAAAATAGGTTTTCATTATGCTTTTCATTGTTATTTTATAATTAATTTAAGTTAAATATTGAAATTGATTTCGATAAGATGGATTAAATATTTTTAATTATCATGTAAAAATTTGGTAACTATTTCATTTTTATTTTTTATGATAATGAATAATTGGAACAATATTTTTTTACTATGGTTAAAGTTAAACAAAATTTACTATGGGGTGGGGGGGTTAAACTACGAGATAAGGGTGATAATTCCTTATAAAATTGTATAATTATTATTGGTATAATATATTTCAACCCTATATATTCTTAGCTTTGAATCCTTGTCTATTTGGAAGCATTATACTTGATAAATTCATTAATTATATTTAATTCTTTTATGTAATTTCTAGTTTTTCATCTACCTAACTTATAAAAGGGAACCTCCTCTACACACATATTAATGAATTTTAAGACTTATTTCTTGGAAATTATCTACTAAAAAACCTTTTTATATTCCTTCCACTTATTATAGATTCCTTGATAGTTTTTAAGACTATTCTTTTAAGTCTTAGGTTGTAAAACAAACGAGGTATCTCAAAGAAGTGGTATAAATCTTAACCGAGCTCTTTCAATTTTATTTATTCTTGCACCTTATCTAAAACTATTTTAGCTATCATAACATTATCAAATTATTATAATAAATATATTCATATTTTATTGTGATGATGGGAATTTGGTGTTGTAGCTAAGTGGGAAACCCATGTAATCCTACGACAAAGATACTTGAGTTCAAAACCCGGTAGGGAGGGTATTTATTAGTAAATACAGATGTGATATCGATGTTTCTATAGTATAACTATAGTAGCATATATATTCACACAAATTGGTCTTTCAGGCAAGTTTTGTTTCCTATGGGCCAGAGGTCTGTTGATCCAACAAATGCCTTCAGGACACAGGTCCTCCTAACCATTATCAGTGGATGGCCTTCCGCCCTTAGGGCCTTTGGGTCAACACCATTCAGAAGAAGTTAGAGTGAAATGGACTATAAAAACTGACCAGTAAAATAGAATGGTAGTGTTGGTAGCCAATGTAGGATGGGAGGTGTCAATTAAAGGGACATGCATGCAAACACTTATCATCCAGCCTTCTATCATGAAATACTGCCAATGCTGAATGGAGGGGTGCCCTACAACATGATCTTAAAATCCTGGGACCATTATATTAATTTATATTAATAGGCATGTGATAAAAGAAAGGGAAATATAAGCATTACTGGGTGAGTGAATCAAAAGATAGATAGGTGTGCTAGCACCGATCATCCCGCCCTACTCCCACACCATGGATATGATGGGTTCCCTTCCATGATCCATCATCCAACAATGATGTAATGGGTCATGGAAGGTTGGGGAGGGGGGATGATGAAAATTTTAGAATGGGATCATGGTTTAATTATTACTAGTGGGTTGGGGGGGGTGATGTATGAATGGTAACATGATAGTATGATGATTTCTCACTCAAGGTCTTTAGGCCATGTATAGATATTCAGGCCATTGGCCCTTCACGCCATGTTTTATTGGGGCTATGAGTCACTAGGCCTTTGAGTATTTTAAGTCTTAACTCTAAATATAGTTAGAAATATGGTTTCATTCCTAGTATAAAGGTGTCTCTCCCCCAATATGTTAATTTTTTTTGACATCACAATCATTTTGCACCTCCTTTCTATCAAATGGGAAATTAAAGTGTCACTTGTGTTTACCTATGGACTACCGCCTCCACAAATAGTTATAAATAATTTTCCATCACCAAATAACATGTATTTTTATAGTGATAGATTAAAAATAAGGATATTTGTGAAATTATTATTATTATGTAATGATAAAATATTATTTATCTTTATTTCATTATTTTCATTAGTAATTGAAATCTATGATCATGTGTATGTACAACCTATATGCCCATAAATAGAATTATTCATTTTTATATCTCTAGATTTTTTGGATTTTTATACATATATATATAATAAATATATAAGATATTTATATCACTATTAACATTCAAGTGATGATGCAACCATGATTAAAGTAGAAGGACTGGAACTGTCGAGCCAAAACTTACATGAAAAAAGAAAAAAATATCACCAAGAATAATGTTTTTAATAAAAAATTATTAATTGATGGGTGATTAGTTATTTTAATTAAAAAATATATTTTATTATAAGTATGATTATGCTTTTGGTATATAAGTATAATAAATTTAAATTTATGTTACAGTCCCATTTTCACTAGGGTTTTTTATGGTTATGTTTCTAATGGTAAATTTAAATGATTTTTCGTTAAAAATATCATGAATTTTCTTATCCTATGGTTATTTATATTTATTAGATGTTTCTTTTAATTTTATTATATTTATGTACTTAGGATTTTTAAATATTATTTTTAAGAAAAAATTACTTTATTTATCTCTTCAGTCGATAATATTTTTCTTCTATGTCCCTATTTTATTTAAAATGTTTTCAAGAATGCTTTTATAATTCTAGAATTATTTTAAAGTAATTTTTAACCATGTTTGGATTTCCATTAAATGTTTTCAAATAAATTTACTTTATATTTTATGAATGGGGTACTTTTTCCAAAGTTGTGAATGAAATATTTGTTCTAACTTTTACAACATGAAATTATTTTCCCACCATAAAGACCACTCAATGTTTTGAAATTTACTCTAAATGTTTCTATGGTTAATTTCAATGAATATAATTTCCTTAATATTTTTTAAAAATTATATTTTAGATTTGTGATTTCAAAATGAAAAGGGTATTTTCTTTATGTAAAATTCAGTTGATATTTTAGTGGCATTTTTATCTATGATAACATCATTTGATGTCAGAAAATATTAAATGGGGATATGATTATATGATATCATCCATATTTCATATTTGGATGGTTTATGATAATTAAAATTGATTATTTATGAAACCCATTTAATTTTTCCATGGGTTAGGCTGTGATAAAATGATAAATATTTTTATGATCTTGTGAAATACATTTTGAATGAATTATAATTATGTGATTGGTGGGTCTGTTATAAACCACTAATTCATGGGGTAAATATTAATGTTTAATTAGATAAAAGGGTACATTGAAGGTTATCCCAAGTGAAAAATAGGGTACAAGAGAGGTTATTGTAATCCCAAAAGAGGTTACAGGATAGGTTATCCCATCTTTGAATAAGGTACAATGGTGGTTAGACCAAGCCTAACACATTTTTAATTTGTCAGTGGGTATCCTTTGAATAATATTTCAATGACTATTATTACTATTCCTTACTCTATTCCACACTTTTATTAAATGATCTCATGATAATTTTATTCTCTCATGGATCGTTTTATTTTAATTATTAATTATTCATGTCTTATGAACTGCCAAGATTTATTCCATGACTGATGATTATGACTAATAAATCGATCAGTATGATTTTCAAATGTTAATATCATGTTCTCGTACCCTTATTCTCATGTTATGATTAACTGATCTGTGATAACTCCTTTTTTCACCCTTATTAAGCATTTGATCTCACTATTTATTATGTGTTCTTTTCACTAGGGTGTAAATAATTTTTTTAAATATGATATGTTTAAGAAGGGTGATCGTTGTGAAGAACTTAATGGGAGATGATATAGATCTTTTATGTACCAACTGTTTATGTATCTAAGTTTCTAAAAACACTAAACCTTTACTTTTCTAGCATGGATCATAATGATATATAATGAATATTAATCTAATAGGATTTAATATTTTAGTATGAAATGCTTGGTTCACCTCATATGACATCAGAGTAAGGCTTATTTATTTTTGAAAAATTGAATTAGGAAAATTTAGTGAGAAACCTTAGGATAAGCCTTAGTATAGGGGAAAATCGTAAGTTATGGTAAGGAAATGATTATGGGTTTTCTGGAACATAAATCCATGTATGGATACTAGAAAGTGGATGTGTGTAATATCCTATCATTTAATTTTTAGTATTCCTTGACCCAAAGTTTGACCATCCATTGATGGGGTCTTTCTTTGGGGTCATTTTGGGAGTTTTTTGATTTTTTTTGTTGAACATGGGGTTGTGCATTGTTGGAGAATGGGCATGGAAATTAGTGTAGTTTGGCCTTGGAAAGTGTGTTCCTAGTGGTGGTTCTCTAGAAGGGGCACATATTTTGATCAAACTGTGTGGACACCCATCCAATCTATGTACCCTTTTATGGAGGGGGTTTACATGGTTTGCGCATGGTTAGTTTAAACATGTAGAAAAAATCATGCACCCCATCCAGAATTCCATTAGGGATACATAGTTAAGGTTTATAGTTACTTTTAATCATGTGAACTCTCCAGTAAAATGTGCACATTATTATTAATTTTCACTAAAATTTAATTAAAAATAATGGTACCCTCATTCATGATGCCTAAACACCCCACTCAATAAAAATTAGTTTTCCTTACTTTTGGACGCTCTTTAGAGGATTTATTGGTTCTCCAACCTCTTCTCTTTGTGAAGTTAAGTGAAGATGATCTTGTTGGATCTCCTTACGATAATTGGATATCATATCCTTTGGTATCTTATAATCTCCCATTATACCCTATTTATAGATTTATAGATCATCATGTTATTGATGGACGAAATCTCCATTTTATAGATCTTCAATCTTGTTTTGATTTATTGATCTCCTTAGCAATCTTTCTTCATTGCCATTCCTATTACATGTGTTATTTTGATCAGGTGATTAAAAGAAGGTGATTCCATAAGGATTTACCCTTTAATTGAAACCATGACTTTATTGATTGATTTGAAATGAGTTTTTAAATTATTTAAAAACCTAAATTTTAGATGATTGGATTTTTATTTTAAAAAGGGAATGATTTTTTTAAAAAAATTCCCAATTTCAATGGAATTGAAATTATTGGTTGGATATGGGAAATTTTTTGGCTTGATTTGAAATATGATTTAAAATGTCATGAATTGATGAAAAATGATGATTTGGTTTTGAAATAAGAAAGAATGTTGAAAACTAAAATTGGGTAATTGTATTTAGGGTTGATTTGAAATTTTTATTTCCCATGATTGATGGATTAATTTATTGAATCACATGTGAGCCTTGGTTGTCAGTAGGTGATTGGGACAATCATGCTAGGGATATGATTCCTAAGAAATAAATTGATGATGAAAAAAATATCTAAACCCAAATTGACATGATTTACATTGATGGGTCCTCTAATGGGGTGTTGATATATTATCACAATGGACTAATACTTAGGAAGTGTGTACACATATTTTGATCCATGGTGATGAATGTAAAGTATTATCTTATTTCTAAAAACTGACATACCATATGGGTTATGATAATGATGATTTGTTTTAGTAATTTAGTGATTAAATTCCATTTATTAAAGTACTATTTTATTCATTCTAATAAATTTATAAAAATATTTTACATAAAATGTTCATTTAAACCTATTTTGATGCAACTTCCATCTTTTTGAATTGATAAATGTTTTTGTCAGAAATTAGTAAATTCCATGAAATGCCATGTTTTATTTAAATTGAAAGCATACCTGGTTTAATTGTTATTTAATTGGTTATGAATAACTTGGTGAGACCATATTGGCATGTCTAACTAACACACTACCCTTTCCTTATTATTTTTGTAGATTATATTATGTTAGGTCTAAGAAAATGGAATGCACCACTTGGAGGTGGTGGATGTTCTTGACCATTGGGACCTAAAGCAATATAGGTGATTGGAAGAGATTCGATCCTCCTATTACATGGTTTATGTATGATATTTTATCTTGGAATATGTTGTGTCACTTGGTGACGTACTATATTGGGTTTATTTTACCTTTTTGATTATGGTACTTTCTCCTTGAGGAGTCTTGAGAATAATTAATTGCATATTTTTATTTCATTTTTTTGTGAAAAAACCATTGCTTCTTAATTCTTGTATAATTCAAGACATTAGTCTCTAACCCTTGGGGATTGGGGAATCCATTCGTGCCATGTTAGGACTGGTCCAGGTATTATTGTACTAGGGTATTTTGGCTTGTTCATGAAAAAATGGCATAATAGGTGGTTTTTCATCTTTCCTTTATGTAAATATATAGTTTGGGTTATCATGGGAGACAAGAGTTATGAGGTTTGGGACTTATGAGGTAGTTGAAAGTGAGTTCCTAGACATATCTCATCATAATGAGCTTTAAGAAACCATTGTTGTTTGGGAAAAGTGTCCATGAGGAAGGTTTGTATCTGATCCTAGTCTTTTTCTAAGTTGATCAGAGTGAATTTATATCTTTTTAACTATTGATTGAGGTTTTGATCAGAGTATCCTTGCTGATTTTTTAGTGTTGTCTGTTGATGTTCTGTAGCATAATGCCTCTAATAAGATGTTTGGATAATCTATAGGAGGAAGCTGTTGTTGAACTAAAGTGAGCTAATCCTCCAGTGGATCCCTATCTTATTGAGATAGTGGAGCTTTCTGTCCAAGATCTGGGATAGCTATATACACCTATTCTCATTAAGGATATGGTAGGAGAAACTCAAAGGGATGGATTGAGAGATCATGATAAAGATTTTCTTCTTGATAAAAGACCATATTTACATGGTTCTAATGATCCTAAAGAATCTAAGGATTCACTGAAAAATATAGAGTTTCTTTTTAGAGTTCTTGGAAATGAGTGATTTGAATAAAGTGAAATGCGCCACCATCAAGCTTAAAGCACCAAGAAGGAGGTGGTGGTATTCGATAATGATGACTAATAATCTGAGATATTGGATTGGAAAAACATTAAAGGAATTTTCACTAATATTTTATATCTATATTTTATGTTTTTACGAAAATACATGGAGTTTATAAGTTACTAACAAGGTGATAAAACTGTGACAGAGTGTAGAGACCATTTGACTGAGCTTGTTTAGTTATCTCTTATGGTAGTGATGAATGAGAAAATGGAAGCTTGAATATTTGAGATGAGTATTTTTTCTGTTATTTTATATTAAGTATTTATATTTAATCTAAATTATTATGTTGACATGTTGGATAAGTTGTTAATGGATTATAATTATCTTGCAAGAAATTAGGGTTGACTGGAGTTCCCTTTTCACCCAGTGCTAGTTCTATGGGTCCCCTTAAAGGAAAGATAAAGATTTATGAGTATGAAAATGTATATCAATATCAAGAATCATTCATAATTCCTATAATTTCTGAAAGATTCCCTTTGAATTTCTTTTAGTGTGCAAAGGTATGGAATTTGAAATGGATTTGCTTTGAGGCACCAATGATTTGTAGTTCGTGCAGTCGCATAAGCTACCAACAGAAGCTTTTCCATATCTTTTATTTCTTATGTAGTGGAATGGGATCATAAAAACTAAAAGTTATTTTTTTCAATCATATTCTTCAATAAATAAGAGGTTTTATCCCTAAGCATTCAGTATAATTATTCTTCATGTAGTGGAAGAGTCTCTAGAGGAAGGGGATGTAGGTCCAATAATTGTGAATGGAACCATAAGTGTACATTTATATTTAGTGATTGGTTTATTTAATACTATTTCATACCAATAAGTCATATCAAATCATGTTGGGAACTTTATAAAATGTCATACAATGCTTTTGTATTATGTTATGAATATTTATACTCCCCATGGAATGAAGAGAGTGCAAGATCCTCAGGGACATGCTTGTGTTTTCTATCTATATGAAATTTAGATTTCCTAGAATTTTTTTCATAATATGAAACCTGGTGATTTTATTTTCTTGATGAATTGTATTATTTATCATAATATATGGGTTTATTTCTAATTTTGGTAGGTCTTATTTACTGCACCCGATGGGATGTGTCGTGCTTTTCCGGGAGAATGGGACCCGATGTCGGGTAGAGTCAGAACATCCTTTTTAGAGTTGGGTAGGGTAATTGTTATGATTGTTTTGACTTGGAGTGATAATATTTGAGTGACAATATTACTCCATTTTTTATTGAGTATACTTATTTATTTAATTTTTATTTCTATGGATTTATACTAGTAATATAGGTGGAGTTCAATATTGATTCAGTACCCGATTCTCATCCAGTTTCTATTTATTATTATTTTATAACACCATCAAAGTGGAAAGAATTGAATATTAGTTATATTAGATAGAGAAAGGTTTTACAATCCAGAGTGTGTCATCCTAGGTAGAACATTTTCTCTTTATTAATAATGCTGATGGAACACTTCTCTTATGTGTTTATTACTAAAAATTCTATCGAGTTATGATAACGAACAAGTATCCTTTTCCACATATTGGTGATATATTTGAGTATTTGAAATGGTAGATAGAGTTATATACTATGGGTCTTCATTCAGGTTATAACCCACTAATAATTAAATAATATAACATTTATAATATCTCATTCAGGAGTAGGTATAGCCTTTATGTGTATCTTATTATACCTTTTGGTCTAAACAATTCTCCTGTGGTTTTTATGGAACTGATGAATATAATATTCCACGAGTATCTTGAGTCATTTTTGTTAGTATTTGTGGATGGAATATTGTTTTACTCTAAAACCTAGGAGAACCATACGTGTAATATGAGAGTAATTTTTGAAAATTTTACAAATCATAGACTTTACAAGAATCTTTAGAAATATAATTTCATGATTTAGGAAGTAAAGTTCTTGGGAAATTTGGTCTAAGAACATGGTATCTTAGTCAATCCTGAGAAGGTGATGGTTTCTATGACATGAGAGAAACTACATAATGTTTTCAAGATTCATAGATTCTTGTGATTTTTTATTACATTAGGTTTCTTAAATATTTTTCAGATATGGATTCTCTAATGACCACACTCACTGAAAAATTGGTGCAGTTCACGTGGAATGAGAAATTTTAGAGTAATTTTGATGAGATTAAATGCATTTTGAATTCTACTTTAGTGTTGACTCTTCTAGAGGCCGAATACGACTATGTGGTATTTTGTGATGCATCAGGTTCGGGTTTGATATGCATCCTTATATAAGGTTATCACATGGTAGCCTATGGTTCAAGATATATTAGGCCACAAGATAAGAATTATCTAACCCATGATCTCAAATTTGTTTTCATGATTCATTCTCTGAAGAGTAGGTGATATTAACTTTTTGGATATTGGTTTACCATTTATTCTAAGCACAATATCTTGAGTTATATATTCTCTAAAAATGGTTTGAATTACTAATAGATGCATTAGTTAGAGTACATGTGGTCTTCTGATTTCGATATTTTCTACACCCCTAGTAAGGGGAATATAATTTTTGATGTGTTGACTATGAAACTTTTGAACCAGTATTTAAAAGAATCATTAGAAGAGTGGAATCTGGTGGCTCTATTTTCTTGTATGCATTTGGGAGTCTATAATGATGTGACCAAAATTGTTATGGATAGTGTACAATTAACATCCATCCATATCAAGATGATTCTTCAGGAGTAGTCACTTGGTGATGAATTTCGTGGAATAAGGGACTCTCTTCATGATGGGGGGACCATTATTGTGTGGCTATTCTCTTATAAGGGTATCTTATATTTCCAAAATATATATGTTGTTCCTTTTTTACTGTGATAAGTGATGGGATTGGGTAATTACATATTTCTTTGTGGGTGGTGCTCCATGAAACCACAAAGATGTTCTATGATATGAGATAATTATTCTAATGTCCAGGTATGATATGAGACATTTTGGACTTTGTTTCTCATTTTAATACTTTCCAATATGTCAATGCTAAGCACTAGATACCTTCAAGTTTATTTTTTTCACTTATTTTGATGTCTTGGAAGTGGGATGAGATCTCTATGTAATTTTTGGTTTGGTTACTATATACCCCTCTATAAAAGAATATAATATGGGTTGTGATCAATAGGTGGAGAAAATCATCTCACTTTATACCCATTCAAGATACTACCAAAGTTGAGTATTTGGGAAATATCCATGTTGAAGAGATTGTTCATTTTCAGAGAGTCCCTTTTTTTATATTATCCCATAGGGATCCTCATTTTACTTATCTTTTTTAAAAATTTATCTCGGAGGAACTGGGATCTTAGGTATATTTGAGCATGAAATTCCATCCATAGACATATTTCTAGATAGAATGAGCTATACAGATTCTTTAGGACATGTTACGTTCCCGTTCCCTCGAATTTGGTGGTGCTTGAGATTTCTATTTGTGACTATTTCAGTTTTAATATAATAATAATTACTATTCTTATATCAGAATGGTTTATTTTGAGGCCTTTTATGGACAACCACGTAAATATTCATTGTTCTGGTAGGAGATTGGTGTGGCATTTCTTGTTGAACCAATTTTGTTTTAAGAGATGATGGATATGATTCCATTAAGTAATCAAATAGTGGAAACAAAACGTCAGAAATATAAATCTTATTATTATCCTCATTAATGATTTTTTGAGTTTTTAGTTGTTGGAAAAGTGTTCTTAATAGTTTCACATCCTTTGGGTCCCGTATGGCTTGGAAAATAAGGACAGATTTTGTTGATGTTTTTGGGTCCTTTAAAGATTGTTGAGAAGGTGAGGAAAATAGATTACCATTTGGAACTTTATATGTATTTTAATTAAATACAATAATTATTTCATGTATCACAACCTTAGAGGTATCATTCTGATGCTTCACATGTCCTGAGCTGGGTGGATCTTGATGTTGAGCCTAATTTTTCTATTACTAAGAATCCAGTCTGTATTATTGATTATTAGAAAAAGTGTATTCATGGGAAGATGATACCTTTAGTTTTTGTGATATGAAAGCATGGTACTGATTCACATGTTCCTTTGGAGTATGAGGAATCAATGAGGGGGAAGTGGTATAATCACTTTGATGTTTAATATTCTTGACATGCTTTCTGGGTATAGAAAGTGTTTTCTGTGGGTAGGTTGTAACATCCTATTACTCTATTTTAGGTATTCCCTAAAACTTGTTTTGATTTTAACTTGATTTTTTATTGATTTGGGGTCATTTTGAGAGTTTTTATAAAATTTTGTATGCCCATGGAACCGGGACCATTTGCAGATTGTTAGGGAAAACCATACAATTTGGCCTTGCAAACCATGCACCGGGTGATGATGTTCTGGAAGGGGACACATAATTTGATCAAAATATTCTTACAACCCTTCAAACTATTCATCCTTGGATAGGGGGGTTTTCATGGTTGGTGTATGGTTAGTTTAACCATATGTCCAAACCATGCACCACATCTAGAAGTCTAGTAGGGGAGCATAGTTAAGGAACACTATTTCTTCTAACCATGTGGTCTCTCTAGGAAATTGTGTGTGGTGTTTTTAATTCCCCAGAAAATTTAATTAAAAATCCCAAGAACCTTGTTTAATATTCCGAAAAACCCCACTGAACATAAATCAGTTTTAGTTTCTTTTATAATCTCTCTATAATATTCCTTATCCCTCCAACATCTTCTATTTGTGAATCGAAGTGCCGTTGATCTCATTAGAACTTCTTCTCGTATGTGGAAACCCTCTATTTTGGTATATTCTGACCCAATATTCTCTCATATTTATATATTAATAGATCATCATGTTTTTGATGGATCTAATTTAGTTTTTTATGTATCATGACTCTAGGTTTGATTTTTTGTTCTCTATCACCTTCGTTCTTTGTTGGTGTTCCCATTGTGGGTATTTTTTGATCACATGATTAAAGGTAGGTGGTTCCCTAAGTCCTTACCCTTTACATAAAACCTTTATTTCCTTGATATATTTTAAATGAGTTATTAAATGATTTAAAATACTGGATTTGAGATCATTGATGTTTTATTTTAAAAAGGGAATGAAAATTAGAAAACCCCCCAACTTCAATTGAATTGAAATTGTTTGATGGATATGAAAAAATTGATTAATTGATTTCCAAATTGATTTGATGAAATTATTTGAAATTGATTATTTTAAAAAATTTCTTAAATTTAAAGATGATTTGATATGACATTAATTTACAAAAAAACCTATGATTTGGTTTTGAAATGAGAAAGGAATGTTGAAAACTTAAATTGGGTAATTGGATTTTATATTTTTAAAGTTTTATTTGACCATGACTAATTGATTGTTTTATTTAAGAAATTGTTAGCCCATGTAGTCAGTAAATAACAAGTAAAATCATGCTAGGACTCTAATTTCCAAACTATGGATTGATGGTGAAAACACTAACTGAAACTAGTTATTTATGAAATTCCGTGATGGGTCTCCTAATGGGGGTGTCGATAGATTATTCCGATGGCCTGATTCTAGGGAAGTGTGATCACATATCTTGAGTTTTGTTGATGAATGAGAAGTATGAGGACCGCATTATAAAAAACTGATGTACTACATAGATTATTATAATGATTCTAGGTTTTTCCGATTTGATGATTACATGATATTGACTATTGAACTGTTTTATTTATGATTTTATTAAAACATTTTGAATAAATTTTTCATTTAATCTAATTTTAATGTACCTATCATCTTTATGAATTGAAATCATATTTTATTTTAAATATTTAAATGACATTACATTCCTTGTTTTATTTAAATAAAATGAATAATTGGTTTAATTTTTATGGAATTGATTATGGATGAATTGGTGAGACCCTACTGGCATGTCCTGATCAAACCCTTCCTTTGGCTTCAAGAGTTGGTATATTATCTTATTCCTATTCCAAGAAAAGAGAAATCACCAATTTAAGGTGGTGTATGTTTTAGATCATTGGGACTCAATGTGATTGAGGTGAATAGTGGAGATGTGATCTATATGTTACATGGGTTATGTATGAGCTTTTATCTTGTGAGATATTGTTTCACTTGTTGATGTACTATTTTGGGTTTATTTTACATGTTTGATTCTGGTCCTTTATCCTTGAGGTGTGTTGATCATAAAAACTTGTATATTTTTTCTTCCTTTGTTTTTTTTGTAAAAACCCTTCCCTCTTAATTCGTTTATGATTCTAGGTGATAGTCTCAAACCCATGGAGATGAGGAATTCACTTTAGGCTATGTTAATATTGGTCTATGTATCGTTATACTAGGGTTTACAGGTTTTTTCATGACAATGTAGCTATGACACAGATGCACATAGGGGTAAAAAATCTAAATGAGGAAGATTGGGTATTAACTTGATCATCACCGATTAATGATGAGTGGGTCTTAGGATTTACACCTGGTGAGACACTTTCATAGAATTTGGTTTGGTTAATTCATATTTGATTTAAGATCCACTATGACGGATTCAAATAAATGATAATAATGGATGACATAGGTTAAACCTAAGGTGATATAAATTGAAAATAATGTATCTTGATTTAGATATTCTATAATTTTTTTTCATGATTATATGGTTTCTCTTGATGACTATTGTTGATCAAACTAGATTGAAAAATCTCATTTTTATTCTTACATAACTTTATCTATCCATGAATCATGCTAAGAATCCTAACAAATAGAGGAGGGAAAAATATTCTATTGATTACTTCATGAGTCAAAAAACACCTTTTTTTGTGCCTCTACTACTCTATTATTTAATAATCAATGGATTAGTACCACTGAAATGATAATATTAATTATTTAATTCTTACATAATAAAAAACTTATGTTAGGTATATATCATTTAGAAGGTGAATAATTTCAATGGTGGATGTTTATTAGAAACATGAGGCAACTGAATTAAATTTACTATATAGTGGGATGAGTTTATCAGGTTATATTTCCGAAATTAATTTCAGTGTATTTTTCATATAAAAATGGACAATGAATTACTTGATCTCAAGTAAAAATATGATGAATATTTTAGTATATATGAAGGATATTTTACAACACTTTTGTCGTATGCTTCTAGTATTATTATCCAAATTGAATGAAATATTGATTGATTATTCATTGGATTAAAATCAAGTATCTGAAGAACATCAGCCATAAGAAACTCCAATGAAAATAAAGAAATCATTCTATGTGATATCAAGGTAAAATTGAAGACTGGTGTCACCCATCAATATCATGGTTTTGATAAGAAAAGAAAGATGGAATTTAAAGGGAATTATATAAATAATTATCATGGAAGGAAGAAGATGATTATTTCTTTATTCCCAAAGTGTGGAAAGAAACATGTTGGAAATTTTCTTAATGGGACTTGTAAATTCATTATGTAATGAAATGGAGGTTTTCAGGAAATCAAATAATGATGTGTTGGGAAAAAGATAACTAATGATGTGAATGAATAGAAATCTACAAAGAATACACCACCCACACTCTATTGTTTCAAATGAAAGGAGTATGGTCATTATGCTAACTAGTTTTGGAATCTGAATGATAATGATGACAATTTATGCCAATAACCTCTTATGACTAGAGGAAAAGTGAAACTTAATTTGATCATTACAGCTAATGTGGGGTACAATAAGAAATTTGTTAAAGGTATACTTAACATCCACTCTATAACATGTAATGTATTAATATTTTGAATATAACTACTCTTTTATATCAAAAGAATTTACTAATGGAATCAAATTACGACCTAAAAAATATGTTTAATTATTATTGAAAACTCTTAATGTTATGATGATCACTTCTCAAGTATATGATTCTTCTTTGATTGGAGTTTGTGGGAATATGATTTCTAAAAAAACTTTATTTTTCCCCAGGTTAAAATTTATTTTATTTTATAATGGATTGGTTTTCTTAATATAAAGAGAGTATTAATTTTTGAGGAAGAGAAGTGACATTTGATATTATGGACCAACCTATGATTTCTTATTAATGAGAGGATAAATTTTAAATTATAATATAAATGATATCCGTTGTATGTGTATTGATTCTAATTCAATGGGGGTATTTATCTCAAATGGTTGGGAAAAAACTCAACATCAAATATTTACCTATTATAGGATAGTTTATTAATGTCTTTCCAGACAATTTTCTTAGTATTCCTTCATATCTCAATGTTCATTTTTCAATATAACTCATACCTGGTGCTACACCAATCTTAAAGACTCCATATAGAATGGAACTAATTGAATTGAAAGAATTGAAAAATTAACTGCTGGTGGATCTTGATAATGGGTTCATTTATCAATGTTAATCATCTTGGGCTGCCCCTATTCTTTTTGATACGAAGAAAGATGGATTAATGTGATTCTACATTGATTATCATTAAATTAATGCTCAGATACAAAAGTATAATGGTATGTTTTAACCATTACCCATACAAAAGTGGAAATGGGAAGCATCACCATGGATTATATCATCTGAATCCCCTAAATATCTAAATTATATAATGCTATTTTGGTTATAGTAGATCACCTTATGAAGCCATCATGTAACACCTAGATATTTTGTGAAATATTTGTTTTTGAATTAATTTATCTCTTCGATATTTTTCATTTCACGTGACACTGGTAATAGTTCTTTATACATATGTCTATATATATTAAAACACTAATTCAAACAATCCAATCACACACAATACCCACTTGGCATGCACTATAGGCAATACCGACTTGGCTTCCACTACACGCAATACCAACTTGTCTTGTGTTACGTGTGACTCCGACTTGGCGTATGTAGCACACAACACCGATGTTTCTATGAAACATCATTTTTTGAGATAATTATAACATATACATTAAACATAGTTATACAGAGAGTGAAAACCAATTTATAAATATTATTTATCATTGTTTTATAGAGATAAAACACACTAATAATGAATGATATGATTTTTGGTAATTCCCTTCAATGTTTAAAAAAACCATTTTCTCGAATGTACCTATTTTAATAATAAAATTAATTTTAGACGAATTTATAAATTTAATTTGATAAAATAAACTTAATTTTTTATTTATAATTCCGAATAGATATTATGGTAAATTTTTTGGGGTTTTTATGGGAAACATCTTTTTTCAACAGATAGTAAAAATAGTACAATTTAGTTAATAATTTCCTTTTCATTTAAATAATTATTAATGTTAAATTATACATTATTTTTTTAAGGTCAAATTGGATAAATTATAAATATATTAGTAAAATTTAGGTAATTAAAATCAATTTCACTATGAAATTGAATATAAAAACAAGACAAACTTTTGAACATATTTCTACCTCAAAAACCTGTTATTTCATCGAGTGTGTGGGATTAGTATTAATATTAATTTTTCTAATTCTATGAATTTAATTTAGAAAAACTAAAATAAAACATTGAAATAAGTATAATATTTTATTCTAATAATGTCAACTTAATTTTTTACCAAAAAATATTAGTAAAAGTGGTTAAAATTAGTCACAACGATTAAGGGCAAATTAAGCATAGTTAGGGACTAAACCACAATATTTGGGGAAACAGTGACCAATAAATATTCCCAAAACCCATTATATTGAAATTATTTTTCCATAAAACTTCAATTATTTATTTAGGTTGTTTTTGTATGACTTTTTTAGGTAATAACATGTTTACACAAAACTTTTTTTTTCAAAATTTCCATGTGATCCCTTTTCCTTCCCTATAAAAGGCCACCAACTATACCCAATTCCTCACACGTCTCAAGCCAATTGGATTGCCAAAACTTTTCTAAAATAAGCTTCTATAATTCCTTCCTTACTCTTAGAAGCCTTACCTTGTGCATTATGTGACTCAAGGAAGACTTTTGGAACAAACCAAAAGGAGTTACCGATTAAGAGTTTACATCTTCTCTCAACCTCATTTACTTTTTTTCCTTATACACCACATAAACTCTATTTTTTCCATTATTGTTTGTAAAAAACGGAATCATAAATATAATGGGATTTTTTTATGATAATGGTTTAACCTACACTTACACACACTTCCATCTAATTGGTAACTAACTTACTGTTTCTGTGTAAAGAGAATTACTGCCTCATGAAGTGATGACTGTTCATTTTTCCATTACCACCTACTATGGTGGCTATTATGATGGAAAATTTGTTTATATATCTAATATATTAAAATTATTATTTATTTAATCTTATTTATTCCTTTTACACCACATAACATTTTAATTTTTCATTTGGTGATTGATATAATAATTTCGTTTGAGGAAGTGTAGACTACCGCCCCCTCAAAGCGATATGATTCGTTCATACACTACATGGAATAAATTAAATAATATTTTAGTGAATATATAAGATACATATGAAATAATAAATTTACTATAATGATGATATATATATATACATGTACTTATATGTCATTCTCTTTCTTTCTTTCAATACAAAAATTAAAACGGAAACAACGTTCACGTATATGTACGACTTACCGTATCCTTGAACGGTGTATTCCATTTCGCACTTATTAATTCTATATATTATCATATTATAAATATAATGGATATAATAGTTATTTATATCAAGATTTAAATTCTGTAAATCATGATATAAGTGTAAAAAATAAAGATATAAAATTAAGACACACACAAAGAACCGAGCGAATATTACCCGAAGTGAAACCTTAACATAGTATCGCTAAAAAGAGGGAATTATACGGTCATAATCAAACCATATATAAAATTATATATAAGAATATTCTTCTATAAAATATTTTTAATAAAATTATATTTATTATATAGGAATATTTTATGAGTACGAAGAGAGTCAAGACACAGGGTAAGTGGATTTTATCTCACTTTTTTATTTCCATGAGATACATGCTATATTATGCATGATTTCTTTGTGGGTGTATGTAATTACCATGATGTATTATATACTTATATTTATGTGTATTCACATATCCATTTTAGGATATTTCTTTTAGGGGGTTTATGTTTAAAAGTTTCCAAATCGGTAATATAGTGTTTCTTCAATTTGCCTTCTTTGAGACTCATGTTTTTTTACGTGCTTAAATTCTTTTTGAGGTTTTTATACTTCCATTTTAAAAGACATATCATGAATATAATTATTTTCATGATATTATAAGATAAATGTAATTTAATTTTATTATATGGACAGAATTATCCAATATTACCATGTGATAAGAGTTTATTGAAACACTCTCATTTCTATTTAAGATTGTTTCTATTTATGCTTCCTTTGATGAAGTATTGTGATTATTCTCTAAATATAATTAATTATAATCTATTTATAAAAAATTAATTCATTTAATACTACCATTTTTAACTCTTTGGTACATAAGATATTCAAGAAAGTGTTTTTAATAAATCTTGACTCTACCCTCTCTTCAATATGAAATATGTGTTCTTTCAAAATTGTGATTTCTAAAAGTGTTTTAAAAAATGATTTACTATTATCAATGGAATTTAAAGGAAACTTTTACCAATAATATAACCTTTTAAGAGAAATGGTTCTTAAAAAATAAATATTCTTGTTAGTTTCTGATCGAGGAACTTTTCTAACTTTTTTACATTACTAAAGGAATGATTGTCATGTATGGATTTACCTGCCATCATGACCGAAATTCCCATGAAGATTAATTTACTAGATTAAAAAGTTATTATTTTTAAAATATTTTTCTCCTAATATTCTAGTAATTCATTATTTTTAAAGTGGGTTTCAATGAAATTTTTTTATTAATTTTTTTTATGTGTTTAAAAAAATGTTTAAAATGTTTCCATTCTTTACATATATGTCTTCAAAGTATTTTCAATGAAATGGTTTTCAAAATGTTTTCAAGATTTATTTATAAGTTTTCAATGTTGTTTTTGAAGAAATGTATTTCAAAATGTTTTGAAGTTTTATTTATAGGTTTTAAATATTCTTTTCAAAGAAATGTTTTTCAAAATGTTTTCAGTATTTCCTTTGAAGAATTCAATGTATTTTCAAGGAAATGGTTTCTAAATTTTTTAAAATATTTATTTATAAATTTTCAATGTTATTTTCAAAGAAATGGTTTTCAAAATGTTTTCAAGAATTCTTGATTATTTTTCGAAATGTTTGTGTAAGAAAAAGGTTTTCAAAATGTTTTAAAGATTATTTTATATGTTTTCATGGAAAAAGTTTTTAAAAATGATTTCAAGTACTATTTATAATATTGAAGGGTATTTTCTAAGAAAATTATCTTTAAATGTTTTTACGTATTAAAAATTCCTTTTCATAGAAGAATATATATTTTCTTGATGAAATGTTTTTGAAAGATATTTCAAAATTCGTTTCCATATAAGATGGAATATGTGGATGTTACTCACGCCCTTCTAGGAATTGATCTATAAGTTCCATTCTTATCATTTTTATTAATGGGTTATGATTTATGTCAGGGTATTTATGAAACTTATTTCCCTATCATGTGTCATATGTTTATAAAATCTATTTATATTTTATGGCTTATATATTTATGAAATCCGTTTCTCTTTCATGGTTTATGCTTTTGATAAAATTATTATGAAACCCATATCTTTTCCACAGGTTATGATATGTTTACATGTTTATGATACCCATTTTATTTCATGGGTAAACATATGATTTTGTATGAATCTATAGCACTTGTATGTATAATTTCACTATAATATAGGTGGGACCTATATCTCCTTAAAATGCATTGGGTAAAGATTTATGTCACATGAGATAGACTAAGGTGGTCTTGGGAGAATACCTTGACTACTAAGATGACCATGTGAGTGAACCATGACTACCAAGATGGTACGAGGAGTGAAATCATGCTACTAAGATGGCCATGGGAGTGATCCAAGACTTCCAAGATGGTATGAGGAGTGAAATCATGCTACTATGATGTCTATGGGAGTGAACCATGAATAACAAGATAGTGTGGGGGTGAACCCATACTACCAATATAGACTTAGCAGTAATTCCCTAGATAATATGGAAATCATATAATATTCTTATTTGTTTACCACAATTCCATTTTTTATTCATATGTTATTCTTTAATGGATTGTGTTTTTTATTTCTTATGAATCATGTATTATAAACTGCCAATTTTTATTATGATCTCTAATATGAAGGGTAAGATATTGAAATGTTATGCTCAAGTTAAATACCCTTTTGTTCATGTTATGCTTACACATTTCCTTTATTTACCATTAATGAGCATCTAAGCTCATCCGTTTCTTAAGTTTCCTTCCCCCAGGTTATGAAGAAAGGTTTTAGGTAGAAGTATTAATGGTGGAGATATTTTGGGAGTCATTGAAGATCTTCCACCAACATAGAATATTTTGTTTCTATGTTTCCAAATATAATAAATTATTACGGTCCTCAGGCATGTATTTTTGTAATGTACTAAATATTCATCTAAAATGATATAATTTCCATGTTTTCAAGACTAGGTTGCTATAGTTGGTATCAAAGTAATGGTTTAGTCAACCTTTGGAAACTAGGATGAGAAAACTTTAGTGATATCCCTAAGTATATTTCTAAGGATATGTCTAGGGATGTATTTGAGGATATGTATTGGGATTAGTTAATGTTTTGGAAAATGTCCTGGAAATTTGGTAAGTGATAGAGTTAGCGGTTTCCTAGAAATACTATCATGTATGGACCCTACAAGTTGATGTGGCTCTATAATTGATTTACCTAGGGGTAAGAACTATGATAATATGTTCCAGGCCTAACTTAGGGTAATTTGGTACTCGACAATGATCCTTGTTACACACCTAGTTTGGAACTCCTCGGAGATATGCTTTGGAAATTCACAAACTCTTCACAAACCATCATGAATGACTTAAATATAATTTTGATTCTAATAACCTAGAATGAACCTAGGGTGTCATAGATTAAGGAACGTATCATGATTTATACATCCTATAAGTAAATATGTTCATAACTATGTGGTATTTTTCTATGATATGTAATTGTCACACTACGGTTTTTCTTTTAGCCTATAGCGAGGTCTAGATGAAATTGGATTAATGTTGAATGTGATGGAAGATTTTCTAATGACCAGTCAAGTGGAATGATCACTGGAGGTAAAGATGATGTGATTAGGCCCAATTAGTTTTCATAGAACAAGATTAACAACATTTACCTTAATGAACTCTCAGAATCACCAAAGAAGAGGGATAAAGAGTTCAAAGAGAGTGCAGGTAATGGAGACCATGGAGGAAAGAAGATTCAGTTTATTTTATTTAAAGAATGTGGAAATAATAAAATATGTGATTGTATTAGAGGAACAATAAGATGTTTTTATTGAGGAAAATAAGGACACAGAGCAAGTGACTTCAAGGTAAAAATGTAGATTTTGGTTAACATAATAGATGAGAATATTTTCCTCCCAAAGACATCATCAAAGGTTAAGTGTTTTAACTGTGGAGTAAATCGTCATTTTGAAACTCAATGACCAAAGAGGAAAGTTCCTGAAGTGAATGAGAAAGGTGTTATGAGTAATTTTTACACTATATACGATGATTAAAATACAAATGAAATGGGAAGGGAAAGAAGTATTTTCTAATTGGATGAGGTATCCTTGCTAATGGAATATAGATGAAGTGAAATAACCAATGTTTTTATGTATTTGGATTAAAAAATTACGAATGTTGATATATACAAGGATTGTTCTACTGATATTTTTTAACTTAGTTTTTACAAGTTTATGTTGAATGTTCCTGATATACTGGTGAATTTATTTCATTATAAGGGGATATTTTGAGTAAGTAAGGTAAGACTTAATATTTTCTTTCTATTAAGATAATGTTTTATTGATAAAGATATGTGGATATGGATAAGTAAACTAGACTGTAATGATTAACTTGAAATAAAGTAAGGACTTGTTGATAGGTTTTTTATTCTATCATTGATGAAGTTTACAACATTTTTATTGATTTAGGGAATAAGTCGAATATACTTTTTAATATGGAAGCATGCATTTTTTCCAAAAGGATTCATGGTAATTCACATGCTTAGAATGTGACAACCAAAAGCTACTTTGTGACATACAGGGGAATCAACATTAACATGATTTTGTGGATTTATTTCTAATGATTTTTATTTTCATCTTTCTTGTGGGTTATAAGGTTAATCATTTATGGAAATTTTATGCTAAACTTAAAACGAAGTCATTAGTATTAAGGTTTTATCTCTGAATACAGGTTTTTAAGAATATTGGATTACATGATTTAAAAATGTGTTGTTGATAACTGATGATAGATGGGATTCTATATCATAGGTCTCATGATTAGTTAGTACTTTAGTAATGAAAAAGTATCCTTACTTTTTAGAGAAAGAGGTGAAGTGGATCAAGGAAAAGGAAAGGGTGAGGTTTTCCTAAATCCTGAAAGTATATATTTTTAGGAAAATTCTTTTACTTTAATAAAAAGGATTTTGAAACCATAAATGTTATCCTAGTACTTTTATTTTCGATTAATCAGAAGGTCCCTTAGGTCATCAATTTTTTTTGGATTTCTGATTTTTAAATTTCTCTTAACCTTATTATCTATCACTATCCATAAAAACATTATAGTTATATTTTTCTTGCATGTCCATGTTTTCCCTTCCAACCTATTTTATCTTATGTCAAAACCCAGTTATATGTTACTTTGGGTAACCATTATGTTCCCAAATTTACCATTTAAGGGAAGTTTTAGTATGCATATTTACGATGTGGGTTTCTAGGAATGAAACTTTCATGTATTAAACCTTTGATAACCTGGATGAATTTAGAGTGAGAAATTCATTTTAAGGGGGGTAGAATGCAACACCCTATGATTTTATGATATATATTTTTTGAATTAATTTTACTTTTTTGTATTTTTCATTTCACATGACACTAGAAATAGTTATATATATATATATATATATTAAAACACCATGTCAAAAATTATTTTCACACACTATAGAGACTTGGATTACACTACACACAATACCTACTTGGCTTGTGCTACATGTAATACTGAGTTGGCTTGTGCTACCCGAAACAATAACTTGGTATGCATTGCAAGTAATACCAATGATTCTATGAAACATCATTTTATAGCTAATTTTTTAAGTTAATTATAGCCTACCAACTAAACATATTTATATTTATATTAATAACTAATTTTAAAATATTATTTAGAATTTTTTATATAGATAAAAAATATTGAAAATGAAAGGTATGATATTTGGTAAAGCCCTTATAGGTTTAAAAATAGCACTTTATCAAATGAACCACTTTTAATAATAAAATCAATTATAGAAAAATTTTGAAATTTAATTGGATAAACTAAAATTCATTTCTGAATTTAGAATGCTGAAATTTTCTAAGGGTTAATTTTTGCGTTTTTTTTAGAAATTTATTTTTTGATGAGTAATGAAGAATACTACGTTTTAGTTAATAATTTCCCTTATATTTAAATAATTATTAATGTTAAATTATACTATAAATTTGATTTGAGGTCACATTAGATCAATCATACATCTGTTAATATGATTTAGGTAATTATAATCAATTTCACTTTGAAATTGAATATAAAAACATAAAAAACTTTTCAACTTTTTTCTACTATAAAAAACCTGTTATTTCATCTCATCTGTGGAATTAGAATTAATCTTAATTTTTCCACTTCTTTGAATTTAATTTTGAAAAAATGACATACGACATTATAATTAATATAATATATATTGTAACAATATCAACTTGTTTTTTTACCAAAAATATTAGTAAAAGTGATTAAAATTAATCACAACGATTAAGGTCAAATTAAACATAGTAAAGGACGGAATTTAAATATTATGGGGCCAAATGATGTAGAAAGTTGTAAAAAACCCATTATATAGCCATTGATCGGCCATAAACCTTCCATTATTAATTTTTTTGGTTTGTTATGACTTTTGTTACTTAAGAACATGTGTACAACTAACTTGTTTTCAAAAAGTTTAAGTGAGGCCATTTATTTCCTTATCAAAGGTCACCACATCTATCCAGTCCTCAAACCTCTCAATCCCCTTGTCTTTCCCATACTTTTCTATAATATGCTCCCAAATTCCCTCCCTCACTCCTACAATCCTTACCTTGGGCAGAAGGAAGCTCAAGGAATCCTTTTTGCACAAACCAAAAGGTGATACCCAATTAAGAGGTAATGACTTCTCTCAAGATCCGTTACATTATTTTGCTTTTACACCCATCACAGTCTTTATTCCACTATTGTATGACATAACCAATATAATAAATAGAATATTTTTTCCTAGTTTACAAATACACTAAACTATCATGGTCCTAAGGACTGTATTTTTGTAACGTACTGAATATTCATATAAAATGATGTAATATCCTTGTATGTCAAGCCTGGGTTGCTATAAAACACATTTCATTACTATAAGATAATATTTATCTCTTGATCTACTATCTATGATTTACATTCTTGAAGTCGTAAGGATGTATAAGGAACCATATTCTTTTGTATCTAATCATGGTCCAAATTTTACCTCAAATATATATTAAAGTCTTTAGCAAGATATGGATACATAATTATGTTTAAGTACTACCTATTATCCATAGACAGTTTCTCAATCTAAGAGAACCAGTCAAGCCCTATAGGATATTCTAATATTACATTATCTATATTTCATAGGAATATGGGATTAACACCTTCCTCTTATTTAATTCTCTTGTAATAAAAGCTTTCACTTGAGAGTTCATGTGTCTCCTTATGAAACCCTCTATGGAGTGAAGTGAAGAACTCCAATATACTAGGATGAAGTAATATAAAGAATGATATTAGGTATTGATCCAGCTAAGTAAATAAAAAATAATGTTAGGTCTATTTAGAATCACATCAGGGTAGCTCAATGTCAACAGAAAATTTATAATGAGAATCATTAGTGAAATTTGGAATTCAAAGTTTGTGAGAAGGTATTCTTTTGGATTTCACCATAGAAGAATTTTATGATATTCTAAATTAAGGGAAATCTAATACTTAGATTATATTGTCCCTTTCAAGGTACTCCTTCGAATAATTCTAGTTTATTATCAGTTCTCTCTTCCACTGAACCTATATTAAGTTCACAATGCGTTCCATTTATATCTCATAAGGAAGTACATAATTGATCCTTCACTTGTACTAAAATTAGAGGTCATAACACGAGAGAATGAAATTTTTTATGAATAAATAACGGTATAAATCTTGGATTACATAGTTAAATATCTATAAACTAGGACTACCCAGCTGGATAAATTTCTCTGAAGGAATTAGAAATTTGATGAAACTGCATATGAACCAATGGATAAGAAGAAGAAAAAGTATCATCATTTTTTATATTAGTGTGACATAATTTCAAGATAAAAATTCATTTTAAAGGGGGTATACTATAACACAAAAATATTTTATATCTACTTCTGTTTAAATAATATATATTTATTTGATAACTTACCTTACATGAAACCCCATGTCTAAAGGAATCGTGATATAATAATCCTTTATAACCTAGAAGCTCGATTGTAATGTGTGAATTGAATGAACTATATTCTGATATATATATATATATATAGACTTCTTTCATAAATTTAAATTTATTGATTAATTTTTAGGAAATAATCATTAATTTTTAATAAAATCATTTATTGATTAGAAGACCTATTTTTTTAAAGAAATATATTTTTCTACATGTTATTTATTTTTATCTAAAAAAGTATGTTGATCACTATTTAAAAATTATTTTGGTGAAGTATATTTTTAATTTACATGAATAAATGAATATTCATCCATACATTTTTTATCTTAATGTTTGTAATGCAGATAAAAACATTTTAAGGTAAGGGGAGTTATTTTTTATAAAACTATTTTTAAGGCGTAATGTATTTTTAACATATAAAATTAAATAAACCAATATTTATAATTTTTGAATTAATATATTATATATCCAATTAAATATTTTAACAATAATTTAATAGTTTTTAATAGAAATGGAATGAAATTAAATTCAGTTTAATGCTTAAAAATTAATTTTTATAATAGATTTTCATTGTGTTTTGTGCACTTATTTTAAAATTAATTTATAATATTTATAGAAATTTATTTTGATAAAATTTATTCCATATTTGGAATAAAAATTTAATGTTTTTTAACTATTTCAATTTCATTTTTTTTCATAATGAATAAAAAAATAGTAAAAACTTGTTATCCTGGTTAAGATTAAAACAAGTTTACCGGGGGGTGGGGGGTAAGCTAAGAGATAAGGGAAATAATGCAACACAAACTTGTATTATTATTATTATTTTTTGAAGATATTTTGACCTTATATTATATTAAATTAAAATTAATTCCCATTTGGAATGATTATACATTATAAATAAATTAATTATATTTAAATATTTTAATTAATTTAAAGTCTGTCCTCTCCCTCACTTATAAAAGGGAACCTCCTCTCCACCCGTATTAAATTTTTTAAGCATTATACCTCAGAAAAGAAAAACAAAAATACTTCACAGGATTATTTGAAATAATCCAAAAGCCCATGGTATTCTCCTAAGATCAATCTTTTAAGGCTTAAGGTGTAATCCAAAGGAGGTCTCTCAAAGAATAGGTATAAATCTTAACAGAGCACTTTCAATTTGATTTAATCTTTAGAATTCTATAAAAC
This sequence comes from Viscum album, assembly GCA_963277665.1. Taxonomy (NCBI): domain Eukaryota; kingdom Viridiplantae; phylum Streptophyta; class Magnoliopsida; order Santalales; family Viscaceae; genus Viscum; species Viscum album. Next base: position 1,785,503,436 of record OY728119.1, on the reverse strand, counting down.
TATTGTATAAATCATAACATGATGACTAAAATATCATTAATATACTGATATGTTATTATGATTATGTAAAAATCATTTTCTATCTCCATTTCATCAAATTGTAAATGAATGTATTACTCATGCATACGTTTAGACTACCACCTCCAAATAACTATATGATATATTTTCCTCCACCGCATAATATTTTTTTATAAGGATCGATTTTAAATATATATATTATATATATTATATAATTATTATTTTTTAATAATATAATGTTATTTATCTTTTATTCAATATTCTCATTAAAAAAATGAAAATAGTGTTTATGCGTTTGTACAGGCTATCGTCTCCATAAACAATGTAATTAATTTTTCAATCTATAACTTTTATAGTTCATTATAAATATGTATATAATGAAAATATATTATATTTCTATCATTAATAACATTAATATAATGATGTAACCATGATCAAATAACAAGTATTGGAACTGATGAACCAAAACTTATATGAAAAAGAAAACATTTCTCCCAGAGATGTGATTTTAATAATGAATTATTAATGAATAGGTGATAAGATATTATAAGTAAAAAATTTATGATATTATAATTATGAATATGGATCTTATTTATAAGTATAATAAATTTAAATTTATTATATAGGATGTTATAGTTCTTATGAAGCAAGTTAAACATGAAGTAAGGGTTTTATGTTGTGATATCATTTTTACCAGGGTTGTTTTTGCTTAAATTTAAGATGATGAAATTATAAAATAAATATCAAAAAAATATCCTGATTTTTATTATCATATTCTTGTTTCCTATGATTACATGTTTTAATTTAATTTTCCACTCTTCAAGTACCTAAGAGACTAATAATTTTTTTTAAGAAAAACCAACTTCATTTCTCTATTTGGTTGGGAATATTTTTATTCTATGTCTATATTTTCTTTAAAATTTTTTCAAGAAATTTTTTAATATTAGAAAATGACTATATAAAGTAATTTTTACCCATTATGTTTTACTTTACATAATATGGTTTAAAAGGATTCTTCTTATCCTTTTCTATATGAGTAAATTTTACCAAAAGTGTGAAAAAAATCATTATTTTAACATATGTCGTACAAATAGATTTTCAATCCACCATAACCACTCAACTTTTTAATCTTATGATAAAAATATTTATTATTATTTTCAAATAAAATTGATTCCTTAATATTTTATAATATTTTAGATTTTAAATAAGTTGTTTTAAAACAAAAATATTATTATCCTAAATAAATATTTAAAAAATCTTTTAAATGCATTTTTAATCTATGATAAAATCCTTTTATGTTACTAGTGCTTCACTGTGTTGGGACCACTTTGTGTGTGAATATTGTACTTGTTGTCAACAGTTGTCAATACTGGTCAAAATGAAGGAGATAAAGAAGGACTCCAAAGTTAATGGAGATCAGCTGAAGTGAGGATGCTTGGAGAATTATTATGAAATCACATCATTGAATGTTATACTTGGGTAATTCTCTAGAAGTCAATTTAAAGGATTGTTGATCTGATCCTAAGTTCAAAGAATTTGTGTCAAAGGTGACATAATTGTTTACAACAAAGAATAATGGTGAAGTATCATCCATTTAAGGATGATTGAAGAAGAATGAAGATTTAAAGAAGACCATGCAATGCTTCACGATTTCATGAGAACCATGCAAGTTCTTACTTGAAGAAAAGAATCATATGATTTGCATGAAGTAGAGAATGATGGATGAAGAAGAAGATAGAGTGTGGAAGGGGTTGTAATTCCAAGAAGGTCATAAATTACACATTGCCCAAAAACCAGATGATGATTTGCTGATTTGTATTTCACAAATATCATAAGTTTGGAGAACTTGTAATGCAAGCCTTATGAAGGAAAGGGAGTGACAAAGAAGTGTTTTTGGAAAAGTCATATAAAAAATATCATCAGATCAAAAATATGGCAAAGGAAAGAAGTAGGCGCGCAAGTATGCAGTTGGTGCGCAAGTATGCAGTAGGAGCGCAAGTATGTAGCGGCGCGCAAGTCATATTTCAAAAGAGAATTATTTCAGAAATATGGAAAAGGAAATAAAGTGGCGCGCAAGTCAAGAATGGCGTGCAAGTATTTGGCGCACAAGTATTGGTGCACGAGTGTTTCGTGCAAGTGGTGACACGCAAGTGTTGTATAGGTGCACAAGTCATATTTCAAATTGCATTATTCAGAAATATGGAAAAGGAAAGAAAGTGGCGCGCAATTCGTGGCGTGCAAGTCGTGGTGTGCAAGTGGTGGCACACAAGTGGTGGTGCGCAAGTGTTGAAGCACAAGTGTAAGTGGCGTCCAAGTACTATTTTAAAGATCATCCAATCAAAATATGACAAAGGAAATAAAGCAGTGCGCAAGTTTGAAAGTGTCACGCAAGTCAAGAGTGTCGTGCAAGTATTGGCGCACAAGTCTTCGCGTGAAAGTCTTGGCACGCAAGTGTATGGGTGCACAAGTCACCAAATGGCCTATAAATAGACGACTCGCCTCCTCATTTGTTAAGGCTCAACCCTTAAGAGAAAAAATTGAGCTCTGAAGACGCAAGTGTAGAAAGCGGCGTGCAAGATGAAGTGGTGCGCAAGCTGAGTGTTATTTATACGGAGCACAAGTATTGCCGCGCAAGTCTGCCGTGCAAGTGTTTCCACGCAAGTCTTCCGTGCAAGTGTTGCCGTGCAAGTCTTCCGCGCAAGTTTTGCCACGATAGTCTGCCGTGCAAGTGTTGCCTCGCAAGTCTGTCGCGCAAGTGTTGTCGCGCAAGTCTTTTGGGAAAGTCTTGCCATGCAAGTAGTGGCGTGCAAGTAGCAGCGTGCAAGAAGAGACACGCAAGTTATAGGCGCACAAGTATAGGGTGCACAAGTGGATGTGGGAGTGCAAACCGTTTTGTTCCAGGAGTTCCTCGAATCTTCTGGAGAGTAAAGAAGAACAAGGAAAAGAGTTCAACTACATTTCATATGCATGATCACATGCATTTATGAACAAGAGGAGAACTCACTCTGATGATACCAAGTAAGCTGGTCTTCGTTTCCTAATTAATCACATTGGTATATGTGATTCTTGCTAAGAAATAATAAGGAGTCCTAGTGTATTTTGTTATTGCACTAAATAAGATGAATAAGTCCTAGTGCAGCTGGTTTTGCACTAGTGAAGAAGAAAAGAAGAAGACACGAGGAATTTCTTACCTACTGCTTTTCAAGTAATCAAGTGAAGAGCACTGAAGAAGATCAAGAGAAGAACCTACCTTTTGAAGAAGGAAGAATACTGTCTCCATAGGCAGTATAAAGAATCAGCTAGATGCTGCAAGTTGGGCTAGGTCATCACCAGTCCAGGGAAGAGGATTGTTTCCCACCCCCTCTAAAGTGTAGGGATTCACACGGGCTAGAGGATTACTTTCCTAGCCACTCCATTGTAAAAGAATATCACATTATAATGGAGAATCCATGCAGTGGTCATACCCATGCATGGAAAGGACGTAGCTACTCTTATTGAGTGGTGAACCTTGTAAAAATATCATGTGCATATTTTTATTGCTTTGTATTATTGCATGGGACAAGGAAAATAGAATAAGAGAATCAAGATCCTAACAGGTCACGAGGTATAGGGATAAAAGGTGGAATTGGTTTAAAAAGTCCCCAACACTGATTCACCCCCCCTCTCAGTGTTAGACATATCCCAAACTGGTCCTGTCAATTGGTATCAGAGGGAGGTTAACCTCTGTTGGATTATCTAAAGTGAAGTTATTATCTTTTGAAATCTTGAGTTCTGTTCCTGAGTCAACAATGAAGAGAAGTGTTGGTGGAGATTTAGTTATATCTACCAAGACCATGATGAACAGGAAAAAGAAAGAGAAGAGAAAGTTGAAGAAGAATCCCCTCTTATCTAAAGAAGTGGAAGAATCTGGTTCTCTATATCTGGCTGACATTGAAGACACACCAGATTTGGAAAGTGATGAGAAGGTGGCTCAAGTACCCACCAAGAAGACGGACAACCTAACTACCTCAACTGATCAAGATGTATGTGTTAGTACATTTGGAAATTACCCTCATGATGAAAATGCTAGCACAAGTGGTGATGAACAATCTGCAACATCTCAAGAAATATCAGTTGATAGATTAAGAATTATTCTGCATACTATTCCTGAAGAGAGTGCATCCCTGGTTGGAGGGGTATTTCAATGCATGCAAGAAAATATCACTCAGTTGGAAGAAGAAACTGATATTTTGGAGAAAGGCTTAAAAGCAAAAATTGTCTAATGTTTAAAGCTCTCTAGATAGGTTGGAGCCTTTGAAGCAACAAAGAGGGGATTTGAAGAAATTTCTTCAAATTGGCTCAAAGATGTTGAAGAAAAGGAGGGAGTCAACAAGACTCTAGAAGAGAAGATCCATGAACTAGAAGATGAGATGAATATGGGCAATGAAGTCAATAAGTTATATTTGGAAGATAACTCCAAGAAGATCAATGAACTTGAATCTTCATTACAAAATAAATAAAGATGCATGAAGATGAATTTGAAAGATTAAAGAAGGCTTGTGAAGAGAAAATGACTATGATTGAAAACCAGGAAGTCATCCTCAATATGAGATGTCTAGAATTGGAAGCTGAACTAACCAATATTGAGAAGACACATATTGAGTCTCCACAAAAGAAGGAAATAGTTGCTGCTAGTACTCAATGCTCATTGGAGGATTCTACTGTCAAAATACCTCTAATATGTAAAAATAAGATCATGGATTCACTCAATAATCTATCACAAGCTGTTGAGAAAGTAAAGGTATCATCCATAACAACTTGTATTGATGTTTCTAAAATTGCTCCTACAAAAAAGTGAAGGTTGGAAGAAAAATTCTAAACAAGTTTGGTTGAAGAAAAGTGAGATTAAACCTATCACCAGGGATAGGGTGGATAGGGAAATGAGTGTGGAAGATAGAACCCCACAGAAATCACAATAAACCAAGAAGAAGAAGACTCATCAAACTTATCAAGAAGATAAAAAGAAGTTAAGGTTTTTTGTTCAATACTGGTGCTGCAACAGGTTTGGGAATTGTGCACTAGATTGTTGGTACAATCCCTTAAATGTAAAATCACAGAGAAAGCCCATCTCAAGGGGGAGAAATATAGAGAAGAAGAAGCAACATCCACAGATCCAGAAACATATGTATACTGCAAATAGATTTGGAATGCTGGACAACATCTGTGATGTATGCAATGGGAGTGGTCACAAGAATGGTGGATGCCTATCTCAGAATTTATTCAAAGCTAATAAGAACAAAATACCACAAAATCTAGAGAATAATGATGAATCTATCTTGGGATGTAATCATAAGTATGTTTCAAAAAAAAAATGATCCCAAGAAGATTACAATGAGGAAAACAGAGAAGTCATTGGATTCCATGTCCAAGAAGGTGAAGGGTGGTGCATCCAAAATAACTACTATGAAGGAATCCACTCAGAAGAATCCATGTAGAAGATCCAATCTTGATGCCTCAGTCCCTAATGATATTTTGGTGATTTGGCCAGAAGATTTGGAAATATTGAGAAAGATGGAAGATGCACAAGCTAAGGCTAGGGCTAAAAACAAAAATAAGATTCTACATGAAGACAAGGAAGTTCTGTGTGTGAGGTGCAACAAGGCTGGTCACACTGTCATAAAGTGGTTTGAATTTATTCCAGCCCAACAAGAATTCATGAAGAGGATGAATGTTTCACCGAGAGATTCTAGTGCTTGGAATTCTCTTGAAGAAAGAAAATTCACACACAAAGAGATAGATGAAGTATTTAGATCCACACAGCTACATTCAAAATTAAAGATAAAATGTTAAAGTGTGAGGAGTGGAGAAAATGGAGCATCATGGTTGAGAAAATCATCTCAGCCCTCCTGCTCACATTGAAGAAGCATGGAGGATCCAACCTATTCCCTTAAATCTTTGTGTCTTGTATTTTTTTCTTTAAATATAGGGAATTGAAGGTGATGCAAGATCTCAGGGGGAGAACCTGATATTCAGTTATGATAAGTGTTCTCTATAGAGGGATACACATGAAGAAGCTTCCAGAGTCATTATCTCAATAAGTATCAATTTCATTTGGTACTAAATTCAACTACTCTGATGATTGTATGAAGATCTTGTCATTGGAAATGGTATGTTATTTCTAAACCATTCATCCTTGGTTACTCAAAATAAAGATCATTCTACAAAGGGGGAGTAACAATGATTATCAATAACATAAGAAGAGTGAATGTGATCCAAGGCCGCTTATCCTGCCAATTACACATGAATGTTTTTGATCCATTTGTTGAAGTGAGTGCAGAAATTTCAGGTTGATTATTTCTTTCACATTCAATACCTTTGGCCTGGAATGAAAGTGAAAAACCCTTGAAGACAAGTGTATGAGTTCTCATCTCATGAGGTGTCATATTATGCGGGTAATGGACAACTTTGTTGTCTAAATCAAATCTTCTTGTTTTCTACACCGAGCATTGCTCAAGTAGACTTAGAGTGAGATGATTGACGGAACATTGCTTAAGTATAGAATGATACCATATCTACCATGAACTTTGTATTTCTTGTCAATAAGGGGGAGAGACATGAAATGAATGTCTAGGGGAGAGACATAAGTAAAAGGGAGAGATAAGATTCTCATTTTGACATTGACACATTCATTTGAGAAGACTTTGTGGTATTGACAACAAAATACAAAGGGGGAGATTGTTGGGACCACTTTGTGTGTGAAGATTGTATTTGTTGTCAACAGTTGTCAATACTGGTCAAAATTAAGAAGGAGATAAAGAAGGACTCCAAAGTTAATAGAGATCAGCTGAAGTGAGGATGCCTGGAGAATTATTATGAAATCACATCATTGAATTTCATACTTGGGTAATTCTCTAGAAGTCAATTTAAAGGATTGTTGATCTGATCCTAAGTTAAAGAATTTGTGTCAAAGGTGACATAATTATTTACAACAAAGAATAATGGTGATGTATCATCCATCTAAGGATGATTGAAGAAGAATGAGGATTTAGCGAAGACCATGCAATGCTTCACGATTTCATGAGAACCATGAAAGTGCTTACTTGAAGAAAAGAATCATATGATTTGCATGAAGTAGATAATGATGGATAAAGAATAAGAGAGAGTGTGGAAGGGCTTGTAATCCTAAGAAGGTCATGAATTACACATTTCCCAAAAACCAGACGATGCTTTTCCGATTTGTATTTTAAAAATATCATAAGTTTGGAGAACTTGTGATGCAATCCTTATGAAGGAAAGGGAGTGAAAAAGACGTGTTTTTGGCAAAGTCATATCACAAATATCATCAGATCAAAAATATGGCAAAGTAAAGAAGTAGGCGCACAAGTATGTAGTTGACACACAAGTATGCAGTAGGCGCGCAAGTATATAGAGGCTCGCAAGTCATATTTCAAAAGAGCATTATTTCAGAAATATGGCAACGAAAATAAAGTGGCGCGAAATTCAAGAAAGGCGCGCAAGTATTTGCGCGCAAGTGTGTCGCGCAAGTGGTGACGCGCAAGTGTTATATAGGTGCACAAGTCATATTTCAAATTGCATTATTTCAGAAATTTGGAAAAGGAAAGAAAGTGGCGCGCAAGTCGTGGTGCAGAAGTCGTGGCGCGCAAGTCATGGCGCGCAAGTGGTGGCGTGCAAGTGGTGGCGCGCAAGTGTTAAAGCGCAATTGTAAGTGGCGTCCAAGTCCTATTTCAAAGATAATCCAATCAAAATATGACAAAGGAAATAAAGCAGTGCACAAGTTTGAAAGTGTCGCGCAAGTCAAGAATGTCACGCATGTATTAGCGCGCAAGTATTGGCGCGCAAGTCTTGGTGCGCAAGTGTATGGGCGTTCAAGTCACCAAATTGCCTATAAATAGACGACTCACCTCCTCATTTTTTAAGGCTCAACAATTAAGAGAAACAATTGAGCTCTGAACGTGCAAGTGTAGAAAGCGGTGCGCAAGCTGAAGTGGCGCACAAGCTGAGTTTTATTTATACGACGCGCAAGTATTGCCGCGCAAGTCTACCGCGCAATTGTTGCCACACAAGTCTCCCGTGCAAGTGTTTCCACGCAAGTCTTCCGCGCAAGTGTTGCCACACATGTCTGTCGTGCAAGTGTTGCCACGCAAGTCTGTCGCGCAAGTGTTTCCGCACAAGTCTTTTGGGCAAGTCTTGCCGCGCAAGTAGTGGCGAGCAAGTAGCAGCGTTCAAGAAGAGGTGCGCAAGTTATAGGCGCACAAGTATAGGGAGCGCAAGTGGAAGTGGGAGCACAAGCTGTTTTGTTCCAGGAGTTCCTGACATCTTCTGGAGAGTAAATAAGAACAAGGAAAAGAGTTCAACTACATTCCATATGCATGATCACATGCATTTATGTACAAGAGGAGAACTCACTCTGATGATGCCAAGTAAGCTAGTATTCGTTTCCTAATTAATCACATTGGTATATCTGATTCTTTCTAAGAAAGAATAAGGAGTCCCAGTGCATTTTGTTATTTCACTAAAGAAGAAGAATAAGTCCTAGTGCAGCTGGTTTTGCACTAGTGAAGAAGAAAAGAAGAAGACATGAAGAATTTCTTGCCTACTACTTTGCAAGTAATCAAGTGAAGAGAACTGAAGAAGATCAAGATCAGAACCTACCTTTTGAAGAAGGAAGAAGTCTGTCTCCATAGGGAGTATAAAGAATCAGTTAGACGCTGCAGGTTGGGCTAGGTCATCACCAGTCCAGGGAAAGGGATTGTTTCCCACCCCCCTCTAAATTGTAGGGACTCACACAGGCTAGAGGATTACTTTCCTAGCCACTCCATTGTAAAATAATATCACATTATAATGGAGAATCCATGCAGTTGTCATACCCATTCATGGCAAGGACGTAGCTACTCTTATTGAGTGGTGAACATTTTAAAAATATCGTGGGCATATTTTTACTCCTTTCTATTATTGCATGCGACAGGGAAAAGAGAATAAGAGAATCAAGATCCAAACAGGTCACGAGGTAGAGGGATAAAAGTTGGAATTGGTTTAAAAAGTCCCCAACACTGATTCACCCCCCCTCACAGTGTTAGACATATCCCAAACTCATCCTCTCAATTGGTATCGGTGGGAGGTTAACCTCGGTTGGATTCTCTAAAGTGAAGTTATTCTCTTTTGAAAACTTGAGTTCTGTTCCTAAGTCAACAATGGAGAGCAGTTTTGGTGAAGATTTTGTTATATCTACCAAGACCATGATGAACAGGAAAAAGAAAGAGAAGAGAAATTTGAAGAATAATTCCCTCTTATCTAAAGAAGAGGAAGCATCTAGTTCTCTATATCTGGCTGACATTGAAGACACACCATATTTGGAAAGTAATGAGAAGGTGGCTCAAGTACCCACAAAGAAGATGGAAAACCTTCCTACTTCAACTGATCAAGATGTATGTGTTAGTACATTTGGAAATTACCCTCATGATGAAAATGCTAGCACAAGTGGTGATGAAAAATCTAAAATATATCAAGAAATATCAGTTGATAGATTAAGAATTATTCTGCATAGTATTCCTGAAGAGAGTGCATCCTTGGTTTGCGGGGTATATCAATGCATGCAAGAAAATATCACTCAGCTGGAAGAAGAAACTGATATTTTGGAGAAAGGCTTACAAGAAAAAATTGTCGAATGTTTAAATCTCTCTAGACAGGTTGGAGCCTTTGAAGAAACAAAGAGGGTATTTGAAGAAAGTTCTTCAATGTGTCTCAAAGATGTTGAAGAAAAGGAGGGAGTCAACAAGAATCTAGAAGATAATATCCATGAACTAGAAGATGAGCTGAAAAGGGGCAATGAAGTCAAGAAGTTATATTTGGAAGATAACTCCAAGAAGATCAATGAACTTGACTCTTCATTACAAAAAAAAAGTAAATATGCATGGAGATGAATTCGAAATATTAAAGAAGGCCTGTGAAGATAAGATGACTATGATTGAAAACCAGGAATTCGTGCTCAATATGAGATGTTTAGAATTGGAAGCTGAACTAACCAATCTTGAGAAGACACATATTGAGTCTCCACAAAAGAAGGAAATATTTGCTGCTAGTACTCAATGCTCACTGGAGGATTCTACTGTCAAAAGACCTCCAATATGTGATAAGAAGATCATGGCTTCACTCATTGATCTATCAAAAGTAGTTGAGAAAGTAAAGTTATCATCTATACCAACTTGTATTAATGTTTCTAAAATTTCTCCTACAAAAAGTGCAGGTTGGAAGAAAAATTCTAAACAAGTTTTGATGAAGAAAAGTGAGATGAAACCTATCACCATGGATTGGGTGGATAGGGAAAAGATTGTGGAAGATAGATCCCCACAGAAATCACAACATACCAAGAAGAAGAAGACTCGTCAAACTTATCAAGAAGATGACAAGAAGTTAAGGTTTGTTGGTCAATGCTGGTGCTGCAATAGGTTTGGGCATTGTGCACTGGATTGTTGGTACAATCCGTTAAATGTAAAAGCACAGAGAAATCCCATCTCAAGGAAGAGAAATCCAAAGAAGAATAAGCAACATCCACATATCCAACAACATATGTATACTGTAAATAGATTTGGAATGCTGGACAACATCTGTGATGTATGAAATGGGAGTGGTCACAAGAATGGTGGATGGCTATCTCAGAATATATTCAAAGCTAATAAGAACAAAAGGCCATAAAAGCTGGAGAAGAATGATGAATCTATCTTGGGATGTAATCATTAGTATGTTTCAAAAAAATGATCCCAAGAACATTACAATGAGGAAAACTGAGAAGTACTTGGATTCCATGTCCAAGAAGGTGAAGGGTGGTGCATCCAAAATAACTACTATGAAGGAATCCACTCAGAAGAATCCATGTAGAAGATCCAATCTTGATGCCTTAGTCCCTAATGATATTTTGGTGATTTGTCCAGAAGATTTGGAAAGAATGAGAAAGATGGAAGATGCACAAGCTAAGGCTAGTGCTAAAAACAAAAAGAAGATTCTACATGAAGACAAAGAAGTTCTATGTGTGAGGTGCAACAAGGCTGGTCACACTGTCAGAAAGTTCATTGAATTTATTCCATCCCAACAAGAATTCATGAAGAGGATTAATGTTGCACCGAGAGATTCTAGTGCTTGGAATTCTCTCGAAGAAAGAAGATTCACACACAAAGAGATAGAAGAAGTATTTAGATCCACACAGCTACATTAAAAATTAAAGATCAAATGTTAAAGTGTGAGGAGTGGAGAAAATGGAGCATCATGGTTGAGAAAATCATCTCATCCCTCCTGCTCACATTGAAGAAGAATGGAGGATCCACCCTATTCCCTTAAATCTTTGTGTATTGTATTTTTTTTATTTAAATACAAGGAATTGAAGGTGATGCAAGATCTCAGGGGGAGAACCTGAGATTCAGTGATGAGAAGTGTTCTCTATAGAGGGATACTCGTAAAGAAGCTTCCAGAGTCATTATCTCAATAAGTATCAATTTCAGTTGGTACTAAATTCAACTACTCTGAAGATTGTCTGAAGATCATGTCATTGGAAATGGTGTGTTATTTCTAAATCATTCATCCTTGGTTACTCAAAATAAAGATCATTCTAAGAAGGGGGAGTAACAAAGATTATCAATAACATAAGAAGAGTGAATGTGATCCAAAGCCTCTTATCCTGCCAATTACACATGAATGTTTCTGATCCATTTGTTGAAGTGAGTGCATGAATTTCAGGTTGATTATTTCTTTCACACTCAATACCTTTGGCCTGGAATGAAAGTGAAAAACCCTTGAAGACAAGTGTATGAGTTCTCATCTCATGAGGTGTCATATTATGTGGGTAATGGACAACTTTGTTGTCTAAATCAAATCCTCTTGTTTTCTACGCTGAGAATTTCTCAAGTAGACATAGAGTGAAATGATTGATGGAACATTTCTTAAGTATAGAATGATACCCTCTCTACCCTGAACTTTGTATTTCTTTTCAATAAGGGGGAGAGAAATGAAATGAATGTATAGGGGAGAGACATAAGTAAAAGGGAGAGATAAGATTATCATTTTGGCATTGACACATTCATTTGAGAAGACTTTGTGGTATTGACAACAAAATAAAAAGGGGGAGATTGTTGGGACCACTTTGTGTGTGAAGATTGTATTTTTTGTCAAAAGTTGTCAATACTGGTCAAAATGAAGAAGGAGATAAAGAAGGACTCCAAAGTTAATGGAGATCAGCTGAAGTGAGGATGCCTAGAGAATTATTATGAAATCACATCATTGAATGTCATACATGGGTAATTATCTAGAATTCAATTTAAAGGATTGTTGATCTGATCATTAGTTCAAAGAATTTTTGTCAAAGGTGACATAATTGTTTACAATAAAAAATAATGGTGAAGTATCATCCATCTAAAGATGATTGAAGAAGAATGAGGATTTAACGAAGACCATGCAATGCTTCACGATTTCATGAGAACCATGAAAGTGCTTTCTTGAAGAAAAGAATCATATTATTTGCATGAAGTAGAGAATGATGGATGAAGAATAAGAGAGAGTGTGGAAGGGCTTGGAATTCTAAGAAGTTCATGAATTACACATTTCCCAAAAACCAGACGATGCTTTGCTGGTTTGTATTTCACAAATATCATAAGTTTGGAGAACTTTTGATGCAAGACTTATGAAGGAAAGGGAGTGACAAAGAAGTGTTTTTGGCAAAGTCATATCACAAATATCATCGGATCAAAAATATGGCAAAGGAAATAAGTAGGCGCGCTAGTATACAGTTGGCACGCAAGTATGCAGTAGGCCTGCAAGTGTTTAGAGGCGCGCAAGTCATATTTCAAAAGAGCATTATTTCAGAAATATGGAAAAGGAAATAAAGTGGAGCGCAAGTGAAGAATGGCGCGCAAATATTTGGTGCGCAAGTATTGGCACGCAAGTGTGTCGCGCAAGTGGTGACGCGCAAGTGTTGTATAGGTGCACAAGTTATATTTCAAATTGTATTATTTCAGAAATATGGAAAAGGAAAGAAAGTGGCGTGAAAGTCATGGCGCGCATGTCGTGGTGCGCAAGTGATGGCGCGCAAGTGGTGGCACTCAAGTGTTGAAGCGCAAGTGTAAGTGGCGTCCAAGTCCTATTTCAAAGATCATCCAATCAAAATATGAAAAAGGAAATAAAGCAGTGTTCAAGTTTGAAAGTGTCGCGCAAGTCAAGAGTGTCACGCAAGTATTGGCGCGCAAGTCTTGGCGCGCAAGTCTTGGCACGCAAGTGTTTGGGCGTGCAAGTCACCAAATTTCCTATAAATAGACGACTCGCCTCCTCATTTGTTAAGGCTCAACACTTAAGAGAAAAAATTGAGCTTTGAACGCGAAAATGTATAAAGCGGCGCGCAAGTTGAAGTGGCGTGGAAGCTGAGTGTTATTTATACGACACACAAGCATTGCTGCACAAGTCTGTTGCGCAAGTGTTTCCACGCAAGTCTGTCATACAAGTGTTTCCATGCAAGTCTTCCACACAAGTGTTTCCACACAAGTATGCCATGAAAGTGTTGCCGCGCAAGTTTTCCATGCAAGTGTTTCCGCACAAGTCTTTTGGGAATGTCTTGCCGCGCAAGTAGTGGCGTGCAAGTAGCAGCGTGCAAGAAGAGGCGTGCAAGTTATAGGCATGCATGTATAGGGCACGTAAGTGGAAGTGGGAGCGCAAACTGTTTTGTTCCAGGAGTTCCTAACATCTTCTAGAGAGTAAAGAAGAACAAGGAAAAGAGTTCAACTACATTCCATATGCATGATCACATGCATTTATGAACAAGAGGATAACTCAATCTGATGATGCCCAGTAAGCTGGTCTTTGTTGCCTAATTAATCACATTGGTATATGTGATTATTTCTAAGAAAGAATAAGGAGTCCTATTGTATTTTGTTATTGTACTAAAGAAGAAGAATTCCTAGTGCAGCTAGTTTTGCACTAGTGAAGAAGAAAAAAGAAGAAATGAAGAATTGCTTGCCTACTGCTTTGCAAGTAATCAAGTGAAGAGAACTGAATAAGATCAAGAGTAGAACCTACCTTTTGAATAAGGAAGAAGACTGTCTCCATAGGCAGTATAAAGAATCAGCTAGACGCTGCAAGTTGGGCTAGGTCATCACTAGTCCAGGGAAGAGGATTGTTTCCCACCCCCTCTAAAGTGTAGGGACTCACACGGGCTAGAGGATTGATTTCCTAGACACTCCATTGTAAAAGAATATCACATTATAATGGAGAATCCATGCAGTGGTCATACCCATGCATGGAAAGGATGTAGCTACTCTTATTGAGTGGTGAACCTTGTAAAAATATTGTGTGCATATTTTTACTGCTTTCTATTATTGCATGCGACAGGGAAAAGAGAATATGAGAATCAATATCCTAATAGATCACGAGGTACAGTGATAAAAGTTGGAATTGGTTTAAAAAGTCCCCAACACTGATTCACCCCCCCTCTCAGTGTTAGACCTATCCCAAACTGGTCCTCTCACACTGGGGATTTTATTCTATTATACAATCCTTATTATTTATTTTTTTGGATTATGAATATGACGATTAAATATTGATAATACACATTTTCTTTTTCCATGGGTTAAGCTATGATGAAATGAAATATATTTTCATGATCTTATAACAAAAATATGAACGGATAATGATTAAGTGGAGGGTGGGTCCTTTGTTTTACTCTAATGAATTGGATAAAGATTAATATTTTATGAGATCATAGGGTACACAAGAGGATATTCGAATCCCAAAATAAGGAAATGAGACATTATCCCATGCCTAAAATAGGGTACAAGACAGGTTATCCCAAGCCCAAAGTAGGTTCATAGTTGTTTATTCCGAGACTAACATGTGACAAATGTCTTTGTGTGTATAGTCAAAATAAGGTTTCATGTATGATGTTAATGTTTCAATTTATGACACTCTTTTATGACATGATCTTATGCCAACTTTTTTATTTCATGGATCACATTCTTTTAATTATTTATGATTCATTTCTTATGGAATGTGATGCTTTGTTCAATGAATCAAGATTGTGATCTATAAATCATTGGGTATGATTACAAAATGTTAATATCATGTTCTCATTACCTTATACTCATGTTATACTTAAATGATCATTGATATGTCCATTTTGTATCATTATTGATTATATGAGCTGGACAATTCTTTTTTATTTTCCCCAGTATAATAATAATTTTTTTATATATAATGTCTAAAAATGGAGATAGTTATAAATAACTTAGTGAGACATGATTTAGATATTTTATTTTCTAGTTTTTTATACATCCAAGTTTCCAATGACACTAAACCTTTATAGTTATGGAGTGGATTATAATGCTATATAGTAAATATTCATATAATAAGATTCGCTACTACAAACACGGCCTTTATCAGCGCTAGAAAAGCGCTGATAAAGCCAGCGTAGATAGGGGGGGGGTCCCCTTTATCAGCGCTCCGAAAAGCGCTGATAAATGGGTCCTATATCAGCGCTTCCTTTATCAGCGCTCTCGTTTTAGCGCTGATAAAGGACCCGTTTATCAGTGCTTTTAAAAAATCGCTGATAAAAGTTAAAAAAAATTAAAAAAATTTTAAATTTTTTTAAAAGATTTAAAAAATACTGCCAATCAGGGGGGGGGGAGGGCTTTTATAGCGCTTGAACCCCCCCTTTTACAGCGCTTTTCGGCCTCTATACCACACCCCACGCACCCCATGCACCCCCTCCACCCTTTAACAGCGCTTGCTCCAATATTCCCCATGCGTGCGCACCCCTGCCTCCACCAGGATTTGAACTCGAGACCTCCCCCCTGCGCGCCTAAGCCCTTACCACTACTCTATTTTGATTTGCTTTCCAATTCATGATATATATATATATATATATATATTTAGTTATATTTATTCGTATAGTAATATATATTTATATTAATATATATATATAGTTATATTATAATATATATAGTAATATTAATATATATATATATAGTGGTATTAATATATATATATATATATAGTTATATTTATTCGTATAGTAATATATATTTATATTAATATATAGTTATATTAACATATATATAGTTATATTAACATATATATAGTTATATTAACATATATATAGTTATATTAACATATATATAGTTATATTAACATATATATAGTTATATGAATATATATTTATATAGTTATATTAATATATATATAGTGATATTAATATATATATTTATGGTGATATTAATATATATATTTATAGTAATACTAATATATATATATGTAGTTATATTAATATATATATAGTTATTAGATTAATATATATATATTGTTAGATTAATATATATATATATTTAGATTAATATATAGGTATATAAATATTCATATATTGGTATTTTAAATAAAATGGATATTAGTTATTATTTAGATAAAGCTAATATATTTTATATGTAAATATGTTTAATTATTTATTTAAAAAATTTAATTTTTAGGTGTGAATATATAAAAAATATGTACATATAGTTATATATTTGATTATAAATAGCAGTTCATTATAAAAAAGGATGCAATTTCAAAGACATAATACCAATATGAATGTAATACCTTGGAATAAATTTAGTCCCCACCAAGAAAAGCCAACAATACCCCCTTAAACGAGTTTGAAAATCCACAAAATGTTAAAAAATCTGGGAACCCCGACAAAAAACTCAGTTTTGGAGGCCTTCTGGGACTCTTTTGGCCTCGAAAAACGCTTGACTGGGGTCCCCCTGAGTCACAGCGATGTAGAGCTCATCGCAGGCTTCGATTTGATATGTGGTAGAGCTCAAACGGACACCCGGATCAAAAGTTATGGCCGTTTGAAGTTTGAGTTGCGTTTTCAACATATTTTGGATCGTTTTTAAATTTTTTTAGTTTTTTTAGTCCTCAAATTGTTATTAAATGACTATTACTCCATAATGATTATCAAAATATTAATTAAAAATATTTTTTTAATTTTTTATGAAGTCATTTTCACTAAATATCTTAAATATTAAGTATAATAAGTGTAAATGTACATTTATACTTATCTAAAATATATTTAAAAATTATATATTATATTTTTATAACAATATTACTATATTTATATATTAATATATTTTTAATTTTTTTTGAAGCCGACCCTTTATCAGCGCTAAAAAAGCACTGATAAAGGCCCCCCTTTATCAGCGCTACTAAGCAAGCACTGATAAAGGGGGGCCCTTTATCAGCGCTTTTTCGTTAGCGCTGATAAAGGGGGGCGATGTGAAAAAATGTTTTTGTGGTAGTGATTTAATAATTAATTATGAAGTTCTTGGTTCACTAAAACTATTTTCTCTCTTAATATTCTAACTTTTTTGAGTGGAACACCCCTTACCTTCCACAATTAATGAAATTATGATAACACTTTAGACTTCCTTATTCTTGATCACTTCATTCAAAATCAGATTTCAAATATTTTTAAATTCCATGTCCTTCTTAACCGTGTATTTTATCATAGTTATAATAGTCACATCCCATGATTCTGAAAGTAATTAAAATAGAATCAATACCTACATGCATCTATTGAACTTCACACCAAAATACTCTAGCTGACTTTGAATGATGTTGAAGTTATTCAAATTTCCAATCATCGATATTTCTTCAAAAATATTCATACTAAAAAGATACTACATCGAAATTTCATTATTCCTTATGGAAGGATTCTAATACATTTTCACAAGAACATGCTTCATTTTAGAAGTTATTTTCACCTCATAAACATTAAAGGAAATATTTAATATTAAAAATATCTCTATTGTGCCTAGATCCTTCTGGTTGATCCTTTTCCATTCTTCTTTTTTTCTTAAATTCTGAATTGAACCTTGATAAAATAACATATATATTATATCTATATAAGTAATCCTCAATAAAAATACTATAGAATATGATTTTTTTCTATCAATCATTTATATTCACACTTATACCTTTTACATTTTCATAATTTTAAAATAGGAAATTCCCCCTAAATAGGAAATGGTTAATGGATAGTAAAATATAATTTTCTAGAAGAAACTATTTGGGTTTCCAAAACATGAAAATGAGGAGATCAAACAACACTTGTTGTGATGATAACCATTTTTCAGAATGATCTTACTTCTAAGACAGTAAGGAAAAAATAGATTTAGAAGATCAGAAACAAATGACATTTCAAATCATTGTATCTGATACTAATAACCCTTATAAACCAATATTACACAATTCAAACACTCAATGAACACTGAAAATAAATCACCAAAATAGAACCAAGAAAAATGGAAGAAGCACTCAACATAGTACATAAGGATTTTCATGGTATATAACTGGTCCTACTCTATAGGATGAATGGGACATTAATAGAATTGAAATAGGAGAACAAAACATAAATGAATTATACGCAACTAAAGTTAGGCACACTAATCCGGATAATTAAAACTAGAATCTATAGCTACTGTAAACTAGAATATAATAAATTCTTAATCATGATAACAACATGTACAATGCATGTAATTACACATGTCTATTTATAAAGAAGTTCATACAGAGGTTAGACAGTTTCATTGGTTCCACCACCATCTGAAATTTGTAGACAACCCTTGGTTGATCATGGATACCGATATATACCCTTTAAACACACCGAATGGACCTATGATTTTACTAAGAAATACATGTTTCTGAAACTCATTCTCTCACATCCATACATTTTCATGTTTCTAATACCGCCACTATCAAAATTTGTTTTCATTCATCCTTGAACCGATTCAAAAACCAGTAATATGAAATCTCCAATTTTGAAATTTTATATTTAAAATAGAAAAATGTTTTTAGAAACCAAATATCACCCACTAATAGATTGTAAAACATAGTGGACAATCCCTATTTTGTAATATATACATTATTCCTATATTCTTAATTTTAGAAGTTCTTGGGAAAGGCAGTTATCACTGATTTATTTTTCATAAAATAACATTTATCAATCATCAATCAAGATAAAAAAGTATGAGGATCTTTATAGTCATCCATGTTACTCCCCTCTGTGATGGGTTGAGTTTTCTGAAATAACTTTATTAAGATCAATCATTTTTTAGGAAGTATGGTAATGGTTAAATTGATTTCTAAAATATTATAAATATCAAAAAGCTATTATAAATCATATAATAATCATTTCAAATTTATATTATAATTTTTACTGGATAATTGTATGCTATTAAAATTTTGTCCTCTCCTAGGATACCATTGGCTATAGAAATACGAAAAATATCCACCATGGTATGTTGAAAAATTTGAAACAGTGGACTATATTAGGACGGTGTCACTATAACTACATTTACAATAATTTTCTATATCCATTCATAAAATATTACACGTATCCCAACTAAAGATATACCATCCTGATCCATCTCATGTAATTGATTGGGAGGATATCGATTTATAACCCAAAGTAATTGTAGTGGAGAAACCTGTTCATATTATCGATTACCTTAACATTTTATCATAGAAAATGTCTTTCCATTTGACCTATGTTCTATGAAAACATGTAAAATATTGACATAAGACATTGGATAATGATGCTATTATGATAGATCAATCCCCTTACATATTTTTTAATTTGGATATTATTGACTTTATAGGGGTATAAAGTTTCATGATGGGGGATAATTGTGACACCCATGTTACTACAAGGGGGTATCTATTTTATTCATTATGTAATGTTTTAATTTTTTGATGTTTTGAATTTTGAAATTTTAAAAAATATTGTATAGCGTACGATACACTATTGACACATAGTTACTACTAACCATGAATCCGAACTTTGTAATATGGGAGACTCAAATCTTGTGACTCCTGAATTCTCAACGTACAAATTCCTTAATTGTGTGTCAAAACCATATAGTTTACCCATTTTAATTTTTATAACTTTATTTTTCATTTTTAAGAAGGGGACTTCATTTCCCTTTCTCATTTCCTCCATATAACTCTTGGAGACTCTCCCCAAGTTAGGGTCCCCTCTATTTTCTTCTTCTCAAGCACTCCACTATCGATCTTCAAGAAATATCTATTGGGAAGTCTATAATTTCCATTACAGTTATCTTATTTTCATTCTATCCCATCACCTTATTCCTTGTTATTATTCTCACTGAACAAGGTGGTTATCCATAGGTATAGGTTTTAGTTAAAATCATTATGTTCTTGGTTTACAGGGTTTATAAAGGTCTACTTTTATCTTAATCTCTCATGAAACAAAGAATTCATGTTGTTTCTAATGCATTTATGTAATAATTTCGGTGAGATTTTTTTATTTGACATACCATTGGTGCTTTCATATGATATATTTTTTCATAGAAAATCATTACCACTAAGTGTATTTTATTATAGACTTATGATTTCTCTCAATTAATTTTGTGTTTTTCAAACTGGACATAAAGGGTATTTTCTATTATTTCTAAAGGTAAGGCTTCAAATGTGAGATATGATTCCCCAAACTATTTATAATATTATTTATATTATATTTTAGTTAAAATGGACAATTAAAGGTATTTATTTGATATTTTATTTTAAATAAATCTAGTTTCAGAATTTCTTGGTAATTTGTGACTTGAAAATTGTGTTTATTTTCATTGAGAATAGATACAATTTTTTATATATTCACCATTTTAGATTCTACTATAAATATGGAATTTTTCATATTGGTTATTATTTATGTAATTTTTGAAGGGGGGTATTGTATAGAGGGTGATTGAATTAATAATTTTTGGGGGATTTTTTCTCAGTTCCATTTATTTAAATATATAAATTTACATGAGCACCTTAGGTATTAAGTGGTAAATCAATGGAGAGTGATACACTAGATTTGATTTTTATATATTTACTATCCATTGTATATAATATTTCTCTATCATGGGGTGTCACAACCTAGAGAGGTGATTAAGTCTATGTTTGGGCCTGTCTTAATTGGATCACACCCTAAGATAACAAATGTTCTACTTAGACAGGTCCAAAATTATTCCAAAATGGACATGAGGATTTCATACCATTTTTTCTTATATTAATTCATGAATTTCTCTATACTTAGTCTTATGTTGTTCCATGCGATATATATTTATTGTATAAATTTTCTTACTTTTTATTGTTTACTCTAATATTCATTATGAAATTTTTTTATAATAGGAAATGATATGTGTTATTTACATTCAAAACAAAATATATAGAAATATTTTCTAATTTTATTTCAAATTTGAATTTTGGGTATGTATTATGAATAGAGTTACATTAATTATTGTTGGTAACTAAATTTAGTAAATTTTATTTTAAATCCTTGTGATTAACTTGGTCATTTACATAGGTATAGGTTTATATCCATTCCGCCAAGTCACTTTGGTATAAAGAAGTGAAATAATGATGGAAAGATTTTGTGTGTGTGTTAATAAAAAAATTAGCTTTTTTTGTTATTTTATATTTACAGTGATTGTGTAAATGTAACTATTAGTGGGAATTAAAAATAATATTCTTATAGTGTTTATTCAATTAGTAAAGTGGGTAGGGATTTATGGTAGTTATCTTTCTTGTGATTCATGTCAAGTTAATTTCAAATTGAAATATAACAAAAACATCACCTAGTCCATAAATTTTACTCTGAAGGAAGTTAGTAACTTATTAAAAAAAGTTATTAGTCATCTTGAAATTTCTATTATCTATTAAATGTTCTGCTTTAAACTCTTTCTGTGTGATTTTGTTTAAACTACACCCCTTGACTTCTCATTCTTTTGGATGAAATGATAAATACTTGTGTGCACAGTTTAGGAATCAACTCACATTTAATGAACTTCACACTATAATAATTGAACCATAAGTAAAAGAATTAATCATTATGAATCAAGAATGAAGAATCTCAAATATGGGTTCCACAAGTCATATAACACACCAATCAATCACATACCTTTTATACCTAAAAAAGTGACTAGCCTATCATACTAAAATAAATGAAAAACGTAGAGTGACTGTGAATCTCCCCCATGGATATATCTTGACCACCCCAAAACCTCTAGTTTTAGTTTACTATTTACTACCCCTGAATAAATATTGTTTCTAATGGATGGGATAAAAGGGATGATGAGAGGGAATGAAGGTGGTCTATGTGTAGGTGAATAAATGACATAAAACTGATTAGTAAAGGAGAATGTAATTGGTATATGAATAGGGGTAAATAATAATGAATGAGTGGATATAATGGATTATGGGTGAATGAATATCAATCCACTCACTAGGGGCACCTCTCCCTAGAATAAATTCTAAGTCACCAGATTTACTTCTAACTTCCCTCTTACATTGGTTCACTTACACATGGATTATCCAAATTCTTAACCTTCTTGATGTGTTTCACATAAATATTCCTCAACAAAATTCTAATAGGTTCCAATACACATGTTGAATCAAGTGAGTCAACTCCCATATATCTCTTCATACTCACCCTCTTCCTAGCATACTCTTGAATAAATAACCCGATTTGGGAAAATATTAATTTATGAATATTATTGACTATTTAAAGAATTTTTTTCTTATGATGATAATTTTTGGTATTATATCTCAAAGTCCCTACACACTAAATGGTTTTCATAACTAGATTTGATGGTTCACTAGTTTACTACATCGATTGGATGAGGTTAAAATTTTAGGAGGACCAACGGTGAGGTTATGTTCATGGAGGATGAGGTTTTGTTGGGAATTATGATACATTTGGGAAAGTTTGAGTTACTATAACTTAAGTGACCATTGTAAATTTTGAGGTTCCATTGAAGTTGGGCCGGAACAAATTTCCCTACTAGCATGGACTTTGTAACTTGGTTTCTTTATCCTTTTTAATCTAGGTAAATAGTGGTATCCTTAAGTATCAAGGAGGGATATCGGGAATTTTAGGTGGATGTTAATGAGACTCAATTATTTGGGTTTTGTGTGTATTGAGATATTATTTTTGTGGTTTTTCATTTTAATTATGAATAAAAACACTCAATCGTGGATAATGATGGTGTAGCTTAGGGTGGACTACTAAGATGTATAGGGTTCTTGATATAACAGATGTAAATTTCCCCAAAGCGAGTCACATGATTCCAATGTGATTTAGTTATTTATAAAATTATCACCAACCCTTGTCGAATTTCATTTCTTTGAATTGGAGTCATTCATAATTCTCAATGAGGCCCTGACATTGAGAATTGTAACTTAGAGTTCTGTATTTGTTTTACTTGGTGCAATACTTACCTATTCTGTACTATATATGTCTTAAGCCATCATATAGACCAAATATTGTCTTTTTTATGTGTCTCATGGGTGTGTGGCCTCATTTATTGGCCCATCACTGGTACCTATAGTTTATTTACTCACCCCTTACTAGGGGTTTCCATTAGTTTGGTTGATTTCTAGTGGCTTGAACTATTTTTATGAAATTCCCTCATTTTTTGTGGCTCAAAAAATTTCTTTTTTTATCTATTGAAACTCCACCAACCAAAAACACACCATCAATGAATTAAGTTACATATTCAAAAATAAAATATTACACAATGATAAAATGTTTTATGAATTTATTGAATATAATACAAAAAAATGAATTCTAATTATAAAAATAATAAAAATTATAACTTATATACTACTTATGAATATAAAATAAAATCTAATAAAAATACACCCAAATCACCAATGAAAAATAGTGGAAAAAATTGGAAGACCAATATTTTATTGGTTTATATCTCACAACTTATACAAAATATCTTGTATGCTTGTGGACATGATAATTTTTATTCTAATAAATGGTAGGGATCATCTTTCTTTTGTGATGTTTTATATAAGAATCCTTTTTTTTTATTTTATCAATGCAATAATTAGGTGGTGACCTTAGGTCATGAGGAGATGGTTAGTGTGTCACTTTTAAACTTTTGGGGTTTTCTTCGTATATACATACATCAACCACTTTGAACTACCCTCCTTTTGTCTTTTTTATATTGGCATGTTATGTATCCTTTTTACCCTTACAATTTATAAAGAATGTTTGGATGCTTAATTTGATTTTCATTTATTATTCCATGTATGGATTGAATTATATTTTAAAATGGAATCTTCACCTGGTGTAGATATCTAATGTATTGATACTTAATTCTAAATTCTAAAAGATAATTTATCACCTGTTTAATTAGTTTTATAGGGTGAAATAATTTCTAGAGAACATGTTTGATACCCTTGATGCTTGTAACTAGACTTTTGAGATCGAGAATGCACTTTGTGGCTTGTGGAATGATGACTCAGGTTATATGGAAGGTTGACCCGTGTTGGTTCATTATAAATAAGACGATTTTATTATTGAGATTAATGACTCCAAAGCACAAAGTATTATAGAAAATATATAAAATCAATATACACAAGAACTAAAAAGGTATATATTACTTCATTAAGAATCAGATATATATGGATTTATCATTTCTAATGAAGGTGATGTAATAGTCATATAATATGATCCAACATATTTTGAAGAGGATATAATGTGTTCTTAATTGAAAAATAGTTATAAGAAATGGAATCTAAAATTAAATCCATGTACACTATTCCGGTTTGGTACATGTATGATCTACTTTAAGGGTTAAAACTCATTGGGTGAAAGTGGTTAATTCATCTAAAGTTTTGCAAGAATGTTGAAGTGTTAATCTATAAAACTTGTTCCATAGATAAAGATTTTAAACATATTAATCGAATTGACCATAAAGGAACCTTTGATCTAGTGGCTATGATAAAATCTATTAGGATTTTTTATCTATAAAAGAATGTTG
This sequence comes from Viscum album, assembly GCA_963277665.1. Lineage (NCBI taxonomy): Eukaryota > Viridiplantae > Streptophyta > Magnoliopsida > Santalales > Viscaceae > Viscum > Viscum album. The sequence continues at coordinate 1,785,478,573 of OY728119.1, read as the reverse complement.
TGATAATTTGATATACCAAATAGATATCAAAACCATATTCATTTTTTTCATTATTTGTGGATATACATAAGATACAACCCAAATATTTTGATGATCCTAGGAATGTTGCTAATATTTACGGCCCATGATGATCCTTTTTTCAGGTCGAAATAAGCTTATTGATGTTGGAATATTTATTTTGTTGATTCTATCAAATATTTTGAATTTATAAAAAATGGTGATGAGACCTATGTATATAAAAAAGTTAGTGAAAACATCATTTTATATCTAGTATTGTCTTTTGATGAAATACTTCTCATTAGAAATGACTTCCCAATGTTACAATCAGTGAAAATTGGTTAAGATAATTCTTCTCAATAAAAGGATCTTGGTGAGGAAATATACATACAAGGTATGAATATCTATAGATATTGATTTAAATGAATGCTTGGACTTTTTTAGAAAACATACATTAGTGAAGTATTAAAAATGTTTAATATATAAATATCTAAAAAGGGTTTTTAACAATGTTTTATTTGAATAGTATTTAAAATAACATTTATCCTTTAACTATTGAAGAAAATGAACACATGAGTAGGATTCCATATTCTTTGGATGTTGGATCAATCATGTATTCTATGTTGTGTATTTTTCTTGATGTATCATATACATTAAGTATAAAGAGTTGATACAAATAAAATATTAGTGAAAGTAATTTTTTATTTTATGAATAACATTTTCATGTATTTGAGATGAACTAAGGATGTATTCTTAGTCATTATCTGTGAGGAGGAGTTCATTGTAAATGGATATGACGATGTTAGTTTTTAAATAGAAAATGATGATTTAATATCTCAATAACGATTAGTGTTTTCCTTGAATGGTGGATCTATAAGCTAAATTTTTTTATGCAAATGATGTTTTCCAATTCTATAATAAAATTGAATATATAATAACATCTTCTATGACTAAAGAAACTATTTAGATAAATAAGTTTATCATTGAACTAGGTGTTGTACTAATCATTACGTATCCAATTAAACTCTACTATAGTAATTGAGGAGAATTCACACAGGATAAAGAACCCATGACTCAATATAGATCCTATTGTTCATTGATTTTATCTCCATTGAGATATTATTATCTAGGGTGATATTATGATGCATCGAGTTAATACAGAGGGTAATATTTTATTTCCCATAAAAACCCATATTGCAACAAAGTCAAAATATCCAAAAAATTCTCTTGGTATTAAATACAAGGGTTCCATACTTTATTTCAGGTGGGATATTGTTAGTTTTTGTGATGTAAAATTAGTTAAGTATTTCTGGATAAGGAACAAGTTGTTTCATTCAATGTATATTAATGAAAACAACTTATCATTCATTTTTTTTGTAGAGAATATAGGAGATGGTATGATAAAAACCCCATGGAATATATGTATTACTAGGTTATCCTTGATCGATGATCAATATAATAGGTTATGATGATATATTAATATTATTATCATAAATATCACTTGTATATATATGTAAAAAATAACTTATGGGATATATGTTGGTGAACTCTTATTTGGATTAACCCTATTAAAGTTCTCAACATGGATTGTTGTTTATGTTTCATTGATGTTAATTAAGTAAAAATCCACTCTGAATCCATTAGGATGAGGTTTCTAAAGAGGTTACAAAATTTTGATGTTTCATAATTCAATACCTATCAAAACTAATTTTATAATTTGTCTTAATAGAATGAAATTGGGTATGACACCAATCATATGGATGAATTTTATTAACAAAGATAGGATGTGTCTACCCATATACTTTGTTAAAACATAATGACACTCAATTAAGTTATGAATATGTGAATGACTATACTAATATTATTATATGTTATGTAATTATATAATATTTATTTATCTTGGGAATTGATGAAAAAAGATAAGTTATACTAGATTTACATTATCCACATCTCATGATTTATAGCAATGTCAAGTATAAATGACCTTTGTTAATGGATATGTGGTGGATTAGATGATTGAAAACCTCTTTGTAATTTGGATATCCCTGATGTGCTAGTTGATATTTATCTTATTTTATGATTATGAATGAGATTCATAAATATTTCTAATTTTACCAAGGTCTCCTGGGGACACATATCAAAATATTCCAATTTGGGGTTTTGTACTAATGTGATTTTATCATGTGTAAATATGTATATGTTTATTATAAAAAAATAGTATCTGGGTTTAATGAATTTTAAAAATTTAATTAAATAATGGAAATTTAATTAAATCACTAATGTTGTGATACAATATAAATTATTATTTATTTATATAGTTAAAACATAAAAAAGAGGATATGACAAAGACCAAATGGGATTTGCACATTGGAATATACTAATTGAATTTCATGGTCTATTATATATGTAAAATTCATAATTACTCATTTATAGAACATTTAATAACTTTCTTTTCTAACTTTAATCAAATTGGTGGTTTATTAACAAACCTTATAATGTGATTTTGGAGTTCGACAAATTTTGGTGGCCATTTATTGCTCTAAATTACTATTAAAGGCTATTTATTATACATCCTTTGGTTTTCTACAAATTTAGATTCCATGTAGGATATTGAATGCCCCTATTATTACACAAATTAAGGAGGATACTTTAGACTTTATTATATTGAGAGAATGTGAAGTTGGTTCTTAGTATTCTCTAAAAATCCTTATTTGGGAGAGTTTCATTATAATCCTCATCTAAGTGGTTCTCTAATGCTTTTCTCTTCCCCTCTTCCATTCTTCACTCTTTAGAGTGACTTGAATCACTTTGATAGGAAGAGGAATACACTAAGGCACCGATGATTATCACTATTGGTGGATACAAATGTAGACTAGAATCCACCAATTCATGTTTGATTTATACATTCCAAAACATTTTAAAAAGGCATTATAATTTTATTGTTTTATTAAAGTGTTTTTCATTTACTTGTTATGATCTTGGTTGGGTTTTATTACTTCTTACACTGTGCACTGAGGGTCATTAATTGTATTAAAATACTTGAATAAAAACCTATTATAAACTCTTCGATCAATAAAAGAAGACTCGTTACCGATGAAATCTTTTTTTATTCACCACTAGGTAAACTCTATGAACTAATAAAACAATTTCCACCTCCATGATTATCATTTGATATAGATAAAGGATTGTATAGTCAAAATTATGTTACCAAAAAAGTTACCATATAGGGGGGGATATAGAAACCTATAAATATTTCCTAAGTTTTGAGAAATTCAAAATCCAAGCACGTGTAAAATCAAATAAAATCATAATATATTAGAACCACATAGATTATTACTTCACAAGAGTAATTTAAGTTAAACATATACTAGAGTAGTAACTTGTACAAGGATCCTCTAAATTCATCTTGCACAATTATAGATTATCTATTATAACTATTCCAAATCTCACTATAACCAATAAATCAATAAATAATAATGTTTTGGAAGATCCACCCACCAAAACAATGTCCCCTAGAATACATCTTGAAAAAATTGAGAACATTAATTTTTAACATGGGGATCAGATTACACAAAATATTTATGTCAGATGAAGAAATTATATAACCCCATCATAGAGGATCATTAAGTTCCACACATCATGTTATAAAAGTAATTCCATAACTCCATGCTTCCATCGACAGAGGTCCATGAAGTGTTGATATAGGAATGACTTAACTCCATGAAACATATAGTCTCTATGCACGATCACTAAACATATCATCATACTATTTCCTATTTATAATAAGAAATAAATGTGGCATTAAATTACAAAAAAATCATTCAAATTTCCTAAAATCATTAATAGAATAAAAAGAAATCCCATTTGTATTGTTTTTTCCAAGATAAAAAAGTTCATAAAATCATCACACATCACTAATTTAGGGGAACAAACCAACTGTAGAAGACATCATCTCAAAGAAATAAATATATATTTAAAATCTCTCAATATCATTAGTAAGATCATATAAAAATACATTACCTATTTCATCAATATGATTAACACCATGGAGAAATTATATAATAATTTCCATAATTTATCATAAACCATTTAGGATAATAACCGAAAATTATCATCGTAGTATAAAGATGAAAATATCTTTGAGAATTCCCTAATATCAATTATTCTAATCAATATGATAAAACAAAAATTACATACCATTTAAAACATAAGTTATCCCAACCTATTTACAATGTTAATTTTTAGATAAGTATGAAATGATCACACATATCATTTTAGTTCGTGTGGGTGGTGATCGTATTAGAATTTCTTTTATCCTAAACTTCAAAATTTTCAATGGTGTAGTAGAGTGGTAGTGCAGGTTCGAACCCATAAGGAAATATTGGATTATAGGAAACAGGAAAAATCAAACCCTTTATGTTGGATTCATCATTAATTGATTTTGGTTTGTGATTCAATTAAGGCTACTGAGATTGATTTTAGATTTAGGATGAAGATATAGATCATGGTCAATTTAAGGGTTCTAGTAAAAAGGATAATGTTGGACCTAACTTGGGATTGTAAAAGGGATTAATATTAGAAATTGTGGATAGAAAATTGGTTGATTTTGGTAAAACCAACTATATCTATACTAGAAATAAATATTCCCTAGTCTTGATATAGATTACAAACCATATTCATTAAGCCTATCTTTTATGGTAGAAATTGTCACAACCTAATTTTCATAGTATTATCTAATACAATCAGGCTAGGTTCATTCATTTAAATATCCTATGGGATGAGTCGAATAAAACAATATAATAAATAGTTATTTATTAACCTTATTACTAGCCTTTGGGTTACCAATTTATGGTTTATAGATTTATTAAGTTCAAAACATCCCTTAGTCACGAACCATACCCAAAGTGGTTTATCGGCTCATGATAGTTATAATTGAAAGTAGAGAAGTAAATATAGACATGATTGGAAGATTGATAAAATAATGGAAATAAAGACGTTCATGATTTGGAAATTAATATTCAAGTACTTTTTAATTAAACCAATTGAAACTTCACTCAAACATCAACCTAAAATTATAAACAAAGAAGATTTTTTTTCAAATCTTCTATCAAATGGAAGAAAAAATAGAAAATCAACATTGAGATGGTAAAAAAAGATGAAAATATGAAGAAATATTTCAAGCTGATCAAAATAATTTGGAGTAAATGAAAATAAAAAAGTAATTGTCTAAAGTATATTTAGAAGGGAAATAAAGGAAGAAAATAGATAATGAATAGGAAAAATTCACTACCAAGATGTTTATGTGAAGCTATATGTGTTCTGTACATAAATAGATGGTAATTTACACAACATATAACCTTTTGACAACATGTATTATCGATCCAAATATTTCTCCATGTATCTTATATATGGAGACTTTAAGGGATCAAATCTTACTGATTCAAAGATATGACCCAATTCACGATGGGTATTAGAGACTCACAACATTCTTCATCTTTATGACTTAAAATATAACTAGTAAGTGGAATTAAAAATTCAAATAATGAGTATTTTATATTCACATCATGTATTCTTTTCATGAATTATAAAATCTTCATTGCTTGTGTAATCCTATTTATACAATACATGAATGATTCATACATGCTGTGTATGTGCTCTACAATGTGTACAATCATTTTTTTCCATTTTTGATAGATTTTTCTTTAGAGACTTGGATACATATTTTCTAAAAAAATCATTAAAAAACCCAATGTATTATCCAATAAAACATACATAATATTTCATTATATGAATCCAAAATGTATATACCATTTTAACTTAAAAAATTCCCCCACACTTGAAAACTTTCTTGTCCTCAAGAAAAAAGAATCTCAATTGGGATTTGAAAAGAAAGATTTTTTATAATAGAAAAAAATCACTAAAAAATTTAAAATAAAACTTAGTGTAAATAGAAAAAGTCATTACTCTAAAATCATTCATGCTGAGAGAGTCGACCACATCAGATAGTTTGGTTCTTTATCTATATTTCTTATTCTTTTAATTTCATTTTAATAACTATTGGTTAAATTTTATACCTATTTTTTAATTTACATCACAATGAATTTTCTCTCATCACTCAAGGAAAAAATATAACTATATTTATGATCATACCTTGAATACATGTTCCTTACCACAAGCTTTCATTGGTTCTATCATCTCCACTTCGCAATGACAAATAAAAAATCAATCATGAGGGATTTGGAAAAAAGGGTTCAAATGACTCTAAGTCTAAGATAATGTGGGTATAAATTACAAATCAAGATCAAAAGGATGGTAAGATCTAATGTAAAATGCAAGACAATTATAAGCAGTGTAACAAAGCAACTCCTCTAATATAAAATGGTGTCAATGATCCAAGTTGCTCAATGTTGATCCATGAATATATCAAATAAGAAGAAAAAATGTACCGTGTCCTTTTTTTGAAATTCATGTTAGGATAGATCTCACATTCATACCTTAACCACATATGATCCATTTGAGGATTCATAGATTGAGTAATGGTGATATTTAACCTTCTTAATAAACAAACCAAAATACTTTTATTTTTATTTCTTTATATTTTTCGAAGGGACATGGTATGTTTATAAAATTCCAAATGTAATCATGGTCCAGATCATATATATTTTGTGAATGTTCCATATTATATATCCTCAATAATAACACCTCTTTTCCATTAGAATTGAAAATTCCCCTATAATTGTTCAAAGAAAAATCATGTATAATACCAAGAGCGGGTTAGAATGGGATAATCATCTTGAAATATATCCATCCTAAACAGGTCATTCATGGAAAATATGATTTAAATAAGGAAAATTGTAATGTGGGTATAGAGGGAAAATGTATCCAAAAACATATTAAAAAGGTATTTGTTCAGTCGTTACATTAATAAGATCTCTATGATTTTTTGATTGGTTTACATGCTCCAACTGTCTCTCTAGAAATATGACTAGAAAAGAATATAATTTTTTGGGTCTATAATCCTCTTTAGAATTGGTGTATACAAAAATAACTAGAAATCACTAATTGTATAAAATCCAGTAAAAATTCAATCAAAATTAAATTCAAAAATTTTAAATTTGAATTATTTTACTACACTCAAAAATCATGCTAAAAATATAAATATGAGTAAAACATGGATTTAAAAAATTTATAACCTCAATTTTCTTTTATTTAAATTATTTGAATTATTTTTCAGTTTTAAATCATTATTTTAGTGAAAAATGTCTCCTAGATAGGTGAAAAAATCAATGATCCATGTGTATCGACAATAAAGGTCAAGAAAGACACCCCCACTTAAAATTATATAGTGTACTCACAATACTAGAAAGTATCTTGTGAGAGATATAGCATATACATTATAGAAAAAGTGAAATGGAAACCTGAAATTTAATTTAGGAAATCGATAGAAACCAATGATGGGTTTCATGACAAGATGAACTTAATAGATGCTGATTTCAAATTGGGATACCTACATAATTTGTTAGAAATACAAATCCTACAGTAGATAAAACATTAGTGCACATGTTTGTAATAGGATGAATGAATTGAAAGAGGAAGGTGCACACAATGGATATTTAAGAGAATCAACTCATATAAATGTAGATAGGTGAGTACAAAAAACTTTATAAGAAACATACAAAAAAATATACTAAAAGAAAACAAAAAATCCAAATCATATAATTGAAATAAAAGAAACAAAAATATGGGTTTCCTCCTACTAATCACTGATAAAGATTTCTTTATCCAGAAGGATAGATAATAGAATCAATCAGTGACATCTATCTATTTAGAATTCAACAGCATTTTGTAAGAACTGGTGGATTTTTCATCAAGATCATGAGTTTTCTTGGAGGTATTAACCACCTTAGGGGTGTACTGGGCATGAATCTTATATAGAAGAAATAAAATCTGTGCTCATCAAGGTGGGGATCTCTACTAAGCATGGATCTCTGATGAACTTTCCTCAAGACAGGGCTCAACATTTTCCAGATATTGAGTCATCCAAAGGAGGGAAGATGGTGGAGGTATAGTCACATTAATGAATATGGATGAGACAGAAGAGATATACATAGAAAATTTAATTTAGAAATAAAATGTAAATGTGGTAACTCATATAAAAACCAAAATTTGTTTCACATTTAAAAATATAGCAATGAGACATTAGTGTAAAACTGAATACAATTAGAAAAAAAGTGTAACCCACATAGAATAAAAAAATGGTTGAGGTGTACCGGGGAAACTATGACTAAGGGGAACTCTCGCTGGTTGCTGCATTTAAATTACCCTCCAAAATAGTGTCTCTTTCGATTTGGCCTACCCCATCGATGTTCTATATAGATATAGAAATTGGAACATCGATGGTGTTTGAAGGTTCTGTTGTGCTGGAATCTCTCAAAATGGAAGTTGGAGGTGAGGTTCCAATATTTATAGTGAACATGTTTTTGGAAGAAGGTTCAATGAATGAAACCTTAGTAGATAGTGAAAGTGTTGGGACATTAACACACCGAGACTACTTTGAAAAAGATTCTTACTTGGAAGAAGGGACTGTCAGATCTGTGGGAAGATCAGTCGTGGTTGTGGCTGGTGTAGGAATGATTGGGGGAGAAGGGCCTACTAGTGGTGGTGGTGTGGGGTGAGAATCTCTATGGTCTAGTGGTGCGGTAGGGATGGAAAAGAATCACTAATGAAAAAATTATTATTCCAACAGTTTGAAACAATTGGTATAGGTCCCCAAACCATTGGAATAGACTAAAAAATAGTTTAAGAAGCCATTGGGTGACTTGGCATTAAGAAATACATATCCTAATTATTTGGAGAAAACCGTTGGGAAAGATAAATCCCAATGATTAAAATCTATTGGGAAAGACATATACCAACGGTTTGAAAATTGTTGGGTTAGGTCTTTCCCCACAGTTTTCCAAACCCTTGGGACATGCCTTTCACAATGATTTTCCCAAACAATTGGGATATGTATATCTAAAAAAGGTTACAGTGGAGGTTTGGAACCACAACCTACATGTTATATATCAATGACTTTACAAATATCTTATCATTACCTTTTTTAATATATTTGAATATATATATATATATAATTTATATATAAATATTTGTAGATATTCGACAAAATAATTCATAAAAAATATGGGTTCCTATCTCAACGGTTCTCAAACTATTTGGGAAAGTTACCAATGCTTTCCCAATGGTTTTCCCAAACTGTTCGGAAATTTTTTCTCAAAGTAACCTTCCCCAACGGTTTTCTAAAACCATTAGAAAAAATGGACCCTTTCCCAACAGTTTTCCCAAACTGTTGGGAAAAGTGGTCTCAAAGGATCCTTTCCCATTGGTTTTCCCAAACCGTTGGTATATATGAATTCATATAGGCATGATTTTATAGTAGTGTTAATGGTGGAGGAAACCAATGCGATTCCTAGACAATGGTAGATCTGAAGTAGGTTCACCAGAATATACTATTGTGGGAGCTGGATATCGGTATGGAAGAATGGGGTGTGTGAGGGTGTGAGAATGGTAGTGGTTTATGGAGAAGGGATATGGGTGGTGTGATTGGCGGGTATGGGCATGGTAATTGGTTGAGAAATGGTGGTGGAGGAAGGTGTTTAATTGGAGGTGGGGACATTAGGGGTTGAGGTTGTGGAAAAATATGGGTCAACGTCATGATCACTGGGCACCTTGTCAACACCCTTGATATATCCATGTTCCCATTAGTAGATTTCGTCATCCAACTTAGTTTCCCAATTTTGTGAACCATGATGAATTCAAGAAACTCTATAGGGATGTGAGATGTTAGGGGAATGGTAGTGGCTAAAACATAGATAGAGTTCTGGAAAGATGGATGATGAAGGATCCACCCATCAGCATGACTTGAGTCCACTTTACAAGCACCCTAAAATAAAAGGATAACTGATATTCCCTATTGAAGGATGTTATTCCCATGGATAAATTGAGAATGACGAAATCCATATGGCTCACACTTCCATAGGCCTCTGAGCGATGAATATATGCATGAGTCAAGGATCAATGAAGGAGTCAGAGTGTATCACCTCATAGTTATGTGGAATTCGACGTATGAGGATCATGGATGATCTAGGGGTCTCTATAATTCCCTGACCCCTGTTACCCATAGTCGGTTCATTATTACATAACATTAACATGATCACAAGGGATCAAATCCTGAAAGACCATTCAGTTTAGTAGCCTTTGAAGTACTAGATACATAAATAAGTTTTACATTACATCATGAAATTAGAAAACAACAACATTTTGTCTCCTTTTATAACACTCATATCCCTTAGAATATCCTTTTAGGTCAGTCATAATATACTTCTTCTCATCCGGGAAAAACTAAAACATAGAAAGGGGTGATCTTAAGTTCTCAGTAAGGATAACAATATAGCATAAACTTTCATAAATAAGTATAAACATTTATGGAAATGTATAAGACCAAAACACAATCCTTTTAAACATAAAATTCAGAATAATATGGAAAATATAAATCAAAAAATTCTATTTACTTATTTAAATGGATTTTCTACTTGTCGAATAATCACACGCAATACCAATAGAAAATTTCATAACGATAGAATGCATAATTCCCGACTTCGTAACCACATAGTCAAGGCCTCGTGCCAAGACTACAAATAAAATTTTTTCAAGGCCTTGTTCCAAGACACTAGTTTGTCTCATGAGAACTAACGATTCATCGAGGAGTTATAACGAGTTCCACCCATCACTTCTTAAGTCCAATGCATTCCTTATATGAAAAGGTTGAAACACAGAACAAACATTCGTATTAAAACTAGCATACATAATGTCCATAATTTAACCGTAAACACTGAATGGAATAAAAATAACACATATAGAGTCAAACATATCACAAAAACTTCAATACAATATGGAATATTGTATCATAATAAATCAAATTTGAACAAGTGTAAAATCTATCAAAATATGTTGACATAAATGAAATCAAATCCATTTGAGAGAAATATCTCTTTCTATTTAGGATCATTTAAAATTCACATAATTATAAAAGAAAAAAATTATTTTGAAAATATTTTTATAAGCTTGTAAGGGAATATTTTAAGATGTCATAATGGTGGAAAATTGTTGCACTCTCCATATAAGATAAAAAAACATTCTTTTCCTAATTTTGTCAAAAAAATCCTAAAAGAACATGTTTGGAAAATGGAAGAAAGATTCATTTATAAAAATTATATTAAAAGAAAAATAATATTATAAATGACTTTAACCCATAGTCTAGGAAATAGTAAAAATGTTTTGAAATACGTTTTTAAGAAACACTGATGTGGATGATAAAGAGGTCCCAGTAGATACTCACGTATAAACAAACCAGATAATGAAGAGATTGTAGAATTAACCCTTACTGTGTGCTTTTCCTTGATCAAGGGTACATTAACCTCCTGTATAATAGATAATCTTTGTTACTAAATTATACATGAACCACATTCATAAATATGATATCATATTTGATATTCTAATATTTCTTTGTTAATAATATTTCAGTAGTATCATTGTTTTGGGTGTTAATTGATTTCTTTTCCTTTATATATTTTGTTAGTAAAGAGTTATTTGTTATGGATAGGATGTACTTTATTCAAAAACAAAATAATATTAAGTTCTTAAAAATTATTTTCAATCATCAAATGAAAATTATTCTTGAATGGTTATGACGGGGAATGAATTTCATTACGTTTGTGGAGATGATAATTTGTACGTACGTACGAGTGACAATATCATTATATTAATAGGGAAATCATATGTAATTGGATGGTATATCATATGTACAGAATCATTGTCAAGTTATATTTATTATTTACATCAATTATACTCCTTATTAAACCCATCCAAACAATGAAGTGTTGAATAACAAACTACACCATGACGTTGAGACGATAAGCCGTACGTTCTCACGTGTGGTGACTTGTCATTAATAGGATGGATAGAATAATGAATATGGTTGTAACATATTTATAATAACATTATAGTATGTATAAGGTACTGGAGTTATTATTTTGGTATGAAAACAATAAAGAAAGAGGAAGTGGAAGAGGAAAAGAACTTTGAAAGAGGTGGTGAAATTATTACCTTTTCTTTGGGTGTTTCATTTTGAGTTGTTCAAAAGGGATCCTTAGGTTGGATTTCTAATCATATCAAGGATTCTAGGTAAAAGGGAGGGTAGTTAGGATGATATTTTAATAGGAGTTGGCCTAGCCAAATGGCTTTGGAGGCGTGTTTTTGAGAGAAGGAGAAGTACCCATTTATAAGAGAGGTGAGGGTCACTTTAGGAAAAGATTGAAATATTATTTTATTACACAATCATATTCAATTTATAATGGCTCCAAAATGATTTATTTAGAGGATAAGGTGGGGATGGGTCGAAAATATCTCAACCAATATGTTTTAGATATGTTTATGTATTCTTGGGTTGTTATAGTCTTGGGTGACCATCCTCTAGAATCCTTCAGTGTTAAAATTTCTTGACTCGAGATGAAAAGACAAAATGATAGGGGAGGTGATGAAGTCAATAATGTATATGCCGAGTTCAACGCCAAACTAACTAAGGGTGAGTTAATGGGGTCTTCTTCCTAGCTGGAAGAATATTCTTTCAAATTCTAGTTCGAAAGTTTCCAAGAACATGAGGAAAATATCTATATAGGTCATCTCTTTCCCATCAATAGTGGGGGAGATGTGATGTTTATCAAGGAGGTGGAGGACCTCCTAGATGATCCATATTTGGAAGGGGATGACTAGATCCAACATCTTTTTTGTGCACATAGGATTTTAATGAAGGTGGGCCAACAAGACCTATTGCTCTAGTGTGTTTAAGTGAAGGTTGTGATGGATAAGGGGATGTGATATATCTTACAAACCACTAGAGGTATAATGCGAATATGTGGTGGCCAAATTATTTGTGGATGTAGCAGCAGAGCTGTAGGAGTATGAAGCAGAGAGTGATGGAGTTGTGAAAAGCCTTCGATGATTAACCATAGGCGAATCTTCAAGATCATGTGCATGATCAGTAGATGGATTATGAATAGTCTTCATGTGGGCAATTTTGGAAGAAACAGAGAGGGTATGATGAAGAGGAGGAGAGGGATTCACTCGGGGTAGGGGAAGACGAAGGTACACTGATGTCGAGGTGAGGGAGAGGGAACAACAATTAGTGGTGGGTAACTTGGGTGGGATCGATAGGAGAGGAAAGGTGTATGGTTGGGGGGTATGGTCTATTGGGAGCCCTAGGTTTAGGAATTTTAATATTCATGGAGTTTCACATCGTTTAATGTTATACTTTGTGTAATGCATAAAATCATTAATTTTTTCTAGTTGTGATACATACACATCATGTAAAGACTACACGAAAAGTAATTTATTCCTCTTGCATCTTTATGAACCTAGGACAGGTCCTGTACTCTCAACACCCCTGATCATTCCAAAACTCTACTCTATCCAATTATAGCCTACTTGAATTATCATGGGTTTTATCCTAGTTAGTGATTCATAAAACATCAAGATCTAGACATAGTATTTATTATATAAATATCAATGTGATGAAACACCACTTGTAGAATGGTTCGTGGTATATCCTCTACCATTGGACATTAACTTTAAAAGGTGGTTCTCTACCCTTATGGATATTAATAGCCCCACATGTGAATATTTTTTATGAGATCAAAGGGACCTGACCATATGTATTTAATCTCTCCATGGAATGACTTCAATATAGAATTGAATATCAAGACCTTATTCCCTGGTGTGAAGATTCATCACATGATGTGATGATCATGCCACTTCTTGATTTTTCTTCACAAATCATTGTGTTCTCACAATAATCATTTATTATTTCCTCAAGTTCTTCTAATTGAAACATCCTAACTTCCCTAGCTTTTTGTTAATACATATTTAATTTCTTAATTTTCCAGAATGAGTGATGCTATAGTTCTACTAGTAAATGGCATGGCTTACAATAAAATATTTAAAATAGAGTCATGTCGATGGGTGTTTTGTATGTAGTGCGGTATGCATTGACTGTATCATATAATTTGAGGCTTTAGTCCTTTTGATTTGAGTTTATAGTTTTCTCTAGGATTTATTTGTTTTCTAGTTTAAAAATTCTACTTTTCCACTTGTTTGTAGGTGGTAGGGAGTTCATGTGTCATACCAGATATCATATTTATCAATTAATCCTTCTACAAAATCATTGGTAAAATGTGTTCTGCAATCTCTATTGATAAATCGAGGAAATCCAAATTTGTAAAATACATTTTTCTTCAAGAAGTTCATGACTACCTTTTCCATGTTAAGAGTGATAGCTTTAGCCTCCACCCATTTCTCATGAGTACCTTTTCTATGTTAAGAGTGATAGATTTAGCCTCCACCCATTTCAAAATGTATTCAACACCAACCCAGATATATAACATTCCCTGTGAATTATGTAATGTACCCATAAAATATATTCCCTATCCATCAAATATTTCAAATTCAATGATTTTCTTTTGGGGAATTTTCTTTCTATTTATGACAGTGTTAGTTCATTGGCACCAATCGTAGCTCTAACAAAAGTTTCTTGCATCATTATGAAGTGTGGGACAAAAAATTCCACTTTGAAAGATTTTGGACATTGTGCATTCAAGTCCATGGTTCCCTCCAGTTGTTGAGGTGTGAAAAATGTTTAGTAAACATTGTATCGCATCCTTTGGGATACATAGCTACATTAATCCATCAACATGATGGTTAAAAATTAATAGGTAATTCTAATAGTAGTGAGAGTCTTCAACCAAAAGTCTTTTCCAATGCTGGTAGGAGAAGTATGGGTAGAGTGATATTGTGGATATATAGTTTCCAATTCCATAAAACCATGGGAATAGCTTTGTGTTTATGTTGAAAATAGTTTCATTTGGGAACTTGAACTCCATGTCTAGATCATAATCATCACTAATCATGGGTAGTGGGAGTCATGATAGATAATCACCAGAAATGTTCTCAGTACACTTAGTTTCCATTATGATGATCTCAAATCCCTTTAGAAGTAGGACCCACCATATCATCCGTAGTTTGGAATTCTTTTTACATATAAAGTAACTAAGGGTGCCATGGTTAGTGTAAAAAATAACTTTGTATAGAAATAGGTATGAGTATTTTTTTGAAAGCATAGATGAATTCTAATATTTCATTATATATAGTTGTGTAGTTTACCTAAGAATTATTAAATCTGTGACTAGAATATTTTATGGGATAAAATATGGGGATTAATCTTTTTACTAATATACTTCTAATAGCGAAGTCACTAGAAACACACATTAACTTGAATACTTTTTCTTAGTTCACTAAAATGATAACAGGAGCATCCACCAAGATTTTATTGAAAATGGTGAATACCCACTAACATTATTCAATGAAATTATATGGAGTATACTATAACGATAGGTATGTCAAAGTCTGGGATAAATTAATAAAATATTTTAAAAATAAGTGGTAGAATATTTCCGGGCCCTAGAATCTCTTTATGCCAGTAACAGTTGATGGCTTAGGTAAGTCATTGATAACTTTAATCTTTTTTGGATAAAATTATATGCCATTATTTGTGGTACCATGTTTTATGAATATGCCTCCATGGACCATAAAGTTTCATTTCTCCTAGTTTAAAACTAGGCACTTTTCTTCACAGTATTTCAAGAATTATTATAGTTTTTTTAAGAATACCTCAAAAGATATTCCATAAATTAAAAAACAATTGATAAATATTTCTAATAAATCCTCCACTATATTTTGGAATATAAGTGTCATGTACCTTTGGAAGGTCTCTAGTGCATTACACATACCTACTGACATGCATCTATTATAAAATGTACCAAATGGAAATGTGAATATAGTTTTGGAGTAATCAGTTGGGTCGATTGTAATTTTATTATATCTTGAATATTCATCCATGAAATAGTAGAATTAATGTTATTATAATATTTATATATTTTTATCCATTAAAGGAAAGGGGGAAATGTTCAATTTGATCTTCCATTTTAAATTTCTATAATATTTGAATAATCACAATCAAGTGATGGTTCGAGTCGAGATCAATTCATATTCATAATTTTTAACAACTGTGAGGCCGTATTTATTTGGAGTTACCTATTGTGTACTCACCCACCCACTAACAAAGATTGGAAAAATTATTCCAGCATCCAGGGGTTTTATTACTTCTTTCTTAACCACCTATTTCATCAGTTCGATGCATCGCCTATAGGGCTAGTGTTTGGGTTTCACACATTCTTCCAATAAAATTTTATGGGTGTAGTTTTTGGGGATGATCCCTTTTATATCAGCCACTCCCAAAAAATTGATTTATTTTTTCCATTTAGGACTTCTACCAACTTATCAATTTTTGTTTGTGTTAGTTCTAAGCTAATGATAACTAGTAGTGCATCTATAATTCCTATGAATTAGTACTTGAGTGTTCTTGGGAGAGTTCTCTGCTCCATCTTCAGTGGCTAGATGATTTGGTGTTTGAATGGTGGGATATTTTCCCTTGTCATAGGTTCTATGTAGTTCCCTTACTCATAGTCATAATCATAATTTTTAGTAGGATACACAGTATGACTATCATCTTTGATGGTCATGTAGTCATTTCTATCTTTTATGAGAAATATAGATTGATAATCCAAAGAATCGTCATCTTGTTTATTATCTTCCACTAGGTAGAACACAACTTTTCTATCACCTACTTGGAATATAAGTCCTCCTTGATTCACATAAATCAATTCCTTATCGGGCTCTTTGAATGGTCATCCTAGGAGAATTGAAAAATATTCGGCTTCTTCCAAGCCAAATATGAAGAAGTATGATGGAAAAATTAATTTATCGATTTTTACTAGGACACCATAAATATGTCCTTGAGGATAATTTAATGATTAATTAGCTAATTGAAGTTGTACTCCAGTTTGACTGAATTACTCAATTCCCCTCTTGTAGAATAAAATAATTAATATGATGTCAATACTAGATCCTAAGTCACATAGGGATCTTCCGATGTTTCATTATCATATGGTGCAAGGGATTGAGAGACTTCTAGGGCCCCACATCCTTTGTGGAAGATTCTACTATACATATTCATATAACTCTTTATTTCGGGAAATGACTCATAGGTCTCCCATATTATCCCAATTGTTGGAGATTAGTTCTTTAATAAATTTATCATAGGTAACCATTTGGGAAATAACTTCAACAAATAGGATGTTGATATGTAATTGATTGTACATTTCTAAATATTTATTATACTACCCTTAAATTTTTCAATTCCTCATTATTTATAGTAAGGGGAGAGGTGGCTTATATGTCACAGTTGCTATGAAAATGTATTATTTAGGCTAATTAGGTGTTATAAATTTTTCTGGGAGGTATTGATTCAATATTTTTCTCCTGATCAGTTTCAACTGTTCTTTCATTATAAATCTTGCTAATAACTGTTGTATGTGTCTTTTATTCTTCAAGATTATTTTCTTATAATATGTAGGGTTTCTAAAAATACAACACTTTTTTTCTCCATAACACAACTTTCTGGACTTTCTTTCATTTGGGTATGTCTTAGTATTACTAAGTAGTGTACCTGGTAATCTATCAGAAAAATTGTATTAGATTTAACCCATTTGGTTTCCTAGGTTTCAGAGGGCCGCCCTTTTGTTTTAATTTTCTATATCTTTGGTGATCATACTTTTATGGCCTATTTGAATGATGGTCATGAGAAGATTATCCATATTTCATTGGAGATGTGTGACTGGTTGTGGCGGTCTTTTCAGAGTCGAATGAAAGTGTTGATGGGATTTAGGAGGAAAACGTTTTTGAGGTACTTGTTGTGGTGGTTGATGAACTAGATTAATAGGTGAGTATCTGGGTGGTTATTGGATCATTAGTGGTTCTTAAGAACTTCCATGATGATAGTTCCCTTGATTATTTTGGGGTGGATATTAGGACAACCTTTTTTGGTAATAATTCTGTGTTTTCTATAATTTTTTTTCTTAGTTTATTTTAATTAATGTAATTAAAATCATGACATTATTGTTCATCTAATCCTTCCCTCTAATGTTGCTATGGGTTTGGCCTCCACACATCTTGAAAGATTGAAGATTCATCACCAGCATAGGAGGGGGTGGTGGTGGATCAAGTAGCTGACATGATTCCAGTTTTTTAGTAAGGTCCTTTACTTTTGAAGCTAGATGAGTGTTTTCTTATACTTGATAGATTTCATGCCAAGGTAGTCTATAGTCACCCTACCACTAAATACCACTGTGAAGGATCTCGTCTTGAATTTCTTGTCCTACATTGGGTGTTTTGAGCATTATCCCTCCATTAGTGAAAACATCTACCACTATGTGAGTTGCTGGTTGGAGGCCTTGGTAAAAGGTTTTTAGCTGAAGCCACACATCAAGTCCATGATGTGGGAACTTATGAGTATGTTCCACGAAGTGATCCTAAGCCTCCCAAGCATACTCTCTATCTATATGGTAAATGTTTTGGATGTCATTACATAGCTTGAATGTTTGTATAGGTGTGAAATATTTATCTAGTAACATCATGGATAATTCATCCCAAGTCATGATTGAATCTAGAGATTATATTTTTAGAAAATACATGACTTGGTTGCACAAGGAGAATGTGAAGAATAACAATATGATTTCATAAGAGGACACTCCTTGGTTAAAAAAGGTACCATAAACTTCCATGAAGTTTGAGATATGATCAATAGAATCTTATCTCTACAATCCATTGAACTGGCCCATATTTTGGATCATGTGGATGATTCCATGTTATATTTTGAACATATTCTTCTAGAGAGGAGGGTGCACAATACTGGGTGTAGAACCATTAATAGAAGATAAGTTGAAATCTGTGATGATGTACTCCAGTTGAAGGGGATGATCTCTGTGAAGTGTATGTAGCACATATTAAATGGTCTAAGGGTTGGAGACTATAGGATTGTTGTGGTCTTCCATACATAGTTGGCTAAAGGTAGAAAGATATATTTCAATATCATGAATGAAAGTGAATAGTTCTTGAGTATGAAGGATCCTTGAATGATTATGGGGGCCCTAACGCTTGCACTAGACCATAGACAAATAAGGAAGGATTGTCATTCTAAAGTAGAAAAAATGGAAAATAAAAAGGGGAATGGGTGAGGTAATCATAGGTTGATGTAGTAGGATCCTATTCCTTAGAAATCATAGATTCCCCAAAAACCATGCTAAAATTTTGATGTTCCCCCATGTTTCATTTTAAATCACATGGGATTCGATCAAACTAGAATTTATATTATACCAAACTAAACATGATATGATGGCATAACAAAGTGGTAGTGTGGGGTAAAATCCACGAGGAAAGACTGGACGACAAGAAACCATTAACTTCAAACCCTTTATGTATAAGTCCTAATGAATTTATTTGTGTTTGGGGTTCAATTAAATCTAATAATAATGGTTTTATATTCAGGATGAATATAAAGATCAATGTAAATTTTAAAGTTCAAGTAAAAAGGATAATAAAATTGATAACTTGGGATAGCCATAGGGATTAGGATGCAAAGCAGTGCATAGGGGACACGTTGATTATGGTCAAACCAACTAGATCTATCAAAGAAGAAACAATTACTTAGTATGGATATATCAAACAAAAAATATTCAAAAATCTTATATTCTATGGTAGAAATTGTCACCTGATAACGGTCATAGATGGATGAACTCCATTCAGGTTAGGTTCATTCATTTAAACTTCCCATGGTCAAGGTTGGATAAAACAATTAAATAAACAGTTATTGATTAACCTGGTTACTAGCCTCAGTGTTACCAATTTATGGTATACATATTCATTTAGACGAGAACAACCATTACTCTTGACCCTTAACCTAAGCATTTTATCTTTTCAAGAAAATATTATTTTAAAGAAGATAAATAAATACAGACATGCAGGGGATATAGATAAAATAATAGATATAAAGAAGTTCATGATTGATGATCAATTAAAAATTCAATCAAACGATTAATTAGAAAGATAAAAAAGAAAGAACTTGGTTATTATCTTCTATCAAAGGGAAATTACAATGAAAAACAAACATCAAAATGATAATTAGAGATGAAAAAATAAATAATGCTTGTATAATTATCAATGAATCTTGGATTCACTTAAAAAAACAAAAGTAATTATTCAAAATATAGTTGGAAGGGAAATTAAGGATGAAACCCGATAAATAAAGAGAATAAAGATGCTACAAAGAATTGTCTGCATGACTAACCGTTTTATGTACATAAATAGATGGAAATTTACACAATGTATAACCTCCTCATGTTGTGTATTCTCAATCCAAAAAATTTCTCATCATATCTTGAATCTGGTTACTTTCATGGACCAAATATTTGGTATTCAGAGATATGACTCGATTCCTGACGTATATTGGATACTCAAGACATGCTTTATCTTCATGACTTGAACACTAAGTGAGAAGTGGCATTCAAAATTTACACAATGTATATTGGATATTAACTTTGTGTATCCTTTTCATGAATTTTAAATTCTCCATAAATTGTGATATCCCCTTCAGATATGATGTGAATGATGCACACTTGTCGTGTATGTGAGTCATGACATGTAATGTCATTTTTCACATTTTGACAACTTTTCCTTTGGGGACTTGGATACATATTTTCTACAAAAATCGATACAAACCTAATGCATTATCGAATAAAAAATGAATAATATTTAATTAATTGAATAAAAAATCTATAAATAATTGCTTCTTATCGAAGTCCCATATAACAAGAAACAAAATTTTTTATTAACTAGAAATCTGTTTTAATAAATGAGAAGAATGTGAATAATATCATTAAATTTTCATATCAATCCATATTATCCATCTCAAAATTAAACAATGTTCATTTATAAGCTAATAAGATTTGTTGAAAATTTTTAAGTCATTGAACCCACTATTGGGTCACAATTATATGTTATTGTTCAAGACACTTTCAAATCATAACATCATGTTGAACCCTTAATCTTATGGAGTTATCATTATCTTACATAAGATCATAGGTCCCATTTTATTTTTTTGACTCATGATCATTACAATAATATCTAGACTATACTCATTCATGTAATTGTAAAGAATATCATTTTATCCAAAATACTACCTTAAGAGCTCCAAATGATTCAAATAAATACATTTTTTCTCTTTTAATTGAGAAAATTAACACAAAAATACGATTAAATTTTTCCAGGGCTAAGTCATTACCAATTTTGGGATCTAATGTTTTTAAATGGAAAATTTTCATATAAATGATCTAAAATATTATTAATAACTTCATCATCATGATCTACCTGAAAAAGAGAAATTAACTAATAATGGTACATAAATGAACTAGGTGAAAATATTATGTATTTATTGATTTTTGGATAGGATGGTTCAGGTGAATTCCTAGGGATTCATGACTGGGAGCCTTTTATGTGTGTCATGTTCTACCCTGACTATGATCATGAATTACCTAAAATAACTTGATATGGTTGATACATATCTAGGCCACCTGTTTGGTCTTGATATGACCTGATTTTACTGACATACATACTATATTAGAAATATCCAACTTATTTTGCCAAGTATTATGTGTTGGGACCACAATTCTATGCTATTAGTGGTTGCATCTTCAAATTCAATTGGGTCATGAATCTTGAATCCACACTCTTCACTTAACGAAATTGGGTCTACGTTCCAATGCATTCACACATTATGTAGAGTAATCCTATGATCCTGAAATTTTAGATCAACCACAAGATCAACCATTCATATTCCAAGCTATTTTATTCCCAATGAAATGAACGTAAATCCCCCACTAAAAACCATATTTTCCAATAATATCCATCATGATTCCTCCAAAGTGCTATACCACTACCACCTATCATGCATGGACTAAAAAAACTCCTTCCTCACCTTGAATATACCAACCACTATAAAATTTAATAAATGGGTAAAATTAAATTACTAATAGTTTCACTCTTTCTTATATATGTTTTATGATAGATGTTATAGTGGTGGGTATCATGATCATACCTTGGTACGACACCATTGTTTAGGATTGAGGTAGTTGATGTGTATTTGGTAATTGAGTTTGTGGATTACCAACCATTGTATTTGTAAGGGAGGTGGTTTATATCCTTAGAACATAGAATAAAAAAAATTAGATAAATGATAAAGAAAATTTTATATAATAATAATATTAATTTATATCTAGTAATAATTATTAGATAGGGATTAATAACCCACCCTTGAACCTCTTTAATCTTCATTCTGCCCAAAAAGTTTTCCAATTATGGTTTATAGGAAATGTGACCTATATATTTATAAAAAAAACAGGCCCACAAGTGGCCAAACATCTCAAAATTTCAAAATTCACCCCAATGTGAAATACTTGAGTCCTAGAATTTATATGTTTATGAAATTTCAATATGATCTCTTATTTTCAAAATACTTCCATTTTCTACTAAGGGCCCTTATTCATGAAAATTTCAATTTTCATACTTTCACTCCAAATTTATCATGATAGTTTATTAAAATTATTAAAATAATAATTTAGTAAATAAATTAAATAATAAAGCCATTAAAATAAAATATGGATTCATATTATCCATATAAGATAATTTATTCTCAAGGTGAATCCAGAATACTATATTCTATGAACCTTCAATATATATCACCCTAAGAAGAAAAAAGTCAGGAAGATAAGTTTTTGAGGTTACTCTAGTACTTTATACTCTTATGTAGACTATTTGGAGTCATCCTAGTAAATCAAAATTGCCCGATGAACGATCTTCCAAATGATACTCTCACACGACAGAAAAATGAAGGAATAAAAGAAATTTTTTTAATATTTAACTAATATAATCCAAAGAAAATAAATTATCCTCATATGAACCTATTGACCTACCCTTTATAGAATACATGGGGTTTTATCTATCTATTGTTAAAATAATAAATAATATCTTACCACATTAACATTATCTTGAAAGTGAGTATTATAACTAACCTCAAAAAGATTTATGGTTTACTAATCAATGCATATCCATAATCAAAAAATAAATTCCTATAAGGTAACTAAATTTATTTTAAATGCAATAAAAATTTTCATTTCACATTCACACAAACCTATATAGTGATTTAATTAACCTACGAGAAGAACTTTTTATTCCAACATTGATGAGTATTCTAAAATCTCATGTAAATTAGCCATAATAAATAAATAAAATAAGTATTTCAATCAGGAATAACCATCGATTGAAATTCAAGTGAAAAACCTGACATAAACTATTTAAAATCATCCAATAGATCCTATAGTACATAGAATACAAATAATATTGAATTATAAAATTATATCAACTTGTTAATAATCATTAAAATCTCAACACAACCCTTTAAAAATAAATATAGGTTATAATTTTTGAATCTCATCACTATATCGACTAATTTTCATTACAACATACTCTAAGGATGAATCTACTGTTTATTAAAATCTCCCTACCTAACCTCTAACTAGATAAAGGTAAGGTATTAAGTTATGGAAATGATTAAACTCTATATACCTATTAACCAATATTGTTATTGAAACTATAGGATTAATATCATGACATTAGAATGAACTATTATTAATGAAAGAGTGATCTAAATCCATACATACTTTAATTATTCAACTAATTACACTTATCATCTCTACGGGATAATGTAACTGCCCCAACATTTAAAGAGAAACCATAAGAAGCATCAGAGAAGAAAATTTTATTACCTCAAACTTCATATCAATGTTTCCCATTTGATCCCATTATGATTGATGAACATCTCTAAAATTCATTTACATTGACAAATAAAATTTTAAAACTCCATTATTTTCTATAAATTGGTTCATAACTTCAAACTATTTCACCACTTCCAAAGTATATTCAAAATAATCATCACAAGGATGACTAAATTCCATTTTAAAACCTTTTAATGGGAGGGAACATTTAAAAAACATGTATACCTCATTGAAATGATGTAACATTTTACATTTTAATTGGAACTGTAATATCTAGTTTTCTAATAGTCTATGGTAAAATATAATTCAATTTTAAATCATAGACAATAACAAATTTTCATAATAGGTGTCAATGATAATATAATTTTGTATTTCATTATAGTCATTCACCCAAATCAAGGTGATTCTGATGATCATTCCAATTTATAAAATGAAAAAATTCCAACTAACCTAATTTATTCACTATAATATCACCATGATGGTTATACTAAAAATTGTCTCTAAATTTATAACTTATAATATTCATAGTATCAAAATGACCATTCTACTATCCTAATTTAATAAATGATTTTTTCAACAGTAATTTATTGTTTAAAACATGTTTTCATCGCAATCATTGAGGAATCTATGGTCAAGTATTCCATAAAACAAGTATAAAGAGCTACCCTTTTCCCTATCAATGTCATGCCTCCTCAAAATATTCCACCAAAATTATAAAAAAACATATTGGGGATATATACCACTATGTTTAATGTGGATAGTACCTTAAGTAACCAGGTGACCAAAACTATCTGATGGGTTTTAGAGGGATTAATATTATCCTAAATTTAGTGAAAGGCAACTAAAAACATGATTAAATATATAGTAATTATAAATACATTTGGAATTAACAATAAAAAAGAATAGTGTACCTTACACCTATTGTTATGAGTATTGGATATAAAAAAATATAAATAAAAGGATGAGTTATTCTATTATAGGGTATCCATGAATGTCATGAGTCTCCAAATACTTAGAAAGGATCTAATTTAAGAAATTTTCTGCTAATTTTTCTCTTAAATTATTAAATAAAAAAAATAGATATGGAGTTTCAAACTATGAATTTTATTAGTAATTAGATGTCCAATTTCACCCCAATCATTAAAAAAATAATCATCTATATAAAGATATCAATTGAGACCCTTTGGATTCCAATATTTTGACAACATTGAATAAAATGTTATATAAATGTTTTAGGAGTTACAAAATTTATAACTCTTGGTTTTTTTGGTTAATTGTTTAATATTTTAGATTTTGAGCTGAGCATTAAACTCCTCTTATAATCATTACATGATGATAAAACTAACAATGAAAGATTATTTTTAGAAAATGTGGTATATCTCTACACTATCATACAACGTATAAAACTACAATGAAAATAAAAACATCATGGAGACATTCACCACACCATGGTGTATCCATTTGAAGACCCTGATGTATTCAAAACTGCCACATTGTTGGGGGGGGGGTTAGGGAACACTTCCTTCAGTATCCCATTTTCACTAAAGACACATATACTTTTCATAATTTTATATCTTGTTGAATAATATGTAACAACTTTTGAACACTATCAAAAATTTATTTTTTATATATTCCCTATCCCCTTTTAGAAAAATATATCATTAATATTAACTACATGTTACATTATATGTAATGACCTATGAAAATTCATTTAGAAATTATTCTATACATCCTGTAAAACCTTTTTTGTTTAGTTCTCAATGTTACATAAATTTTTTCATCATTTATAAAACTGAAAAGTAGAACCCATGTGCTTTTATTGTATTGAAAACAATGATTAATTCCCTAATTTATAAATGAAATAAAAAATGTCTCTAGAAAAATACAAATGATAATTAAGCTACAAATGGATATGATGTGATATATATAAAGCACATAAAAAATTAAACCCATTTCTAGGATCAATATCATATAAAATAATACATAATAATTTAATATATTTATCTCATATATCTAGTGACCATGGGACATAGAGTATGTGAATTCCATATATCCCACTCATATGTTCTTGGTATTCCAAACATATACTGATTGAGTTTATGAAGACATACCATCTCATTCATATCAAGTTTACGATCACATCATATTCCACCATCCATGTAGATACACACATCACATGTAACTTATATTTTCATGGATATAATTTTCCTTATTATATCACAATCAGGGTCATAGATGTCATTCAACTCATATGTGAGGAGAAACCCTTTCTTTATTATGAATCAGCTGATCTAATAACAAAAAACATACCCAATCACCATCTAATATATAATAATAATGGATTTCATAGTAAAGGTGTCAAAGTATGACGGTTATCATGTAAACTATATCTATAATATAGTGACCCTAGACTTTTACACATACCACTACATGATTTTAAGCATAATAAAGAAACATATTACAAGATAAGGATCGTAAATTCTTGTGTCTTGGAAGATTAGGTACATAAAACTGGAAACATGGGAAAAAATAAAACAATTATTTATTTAATATTTATAAAGAGTCCCTAACTTCCATTGTGATCATATATCTTCATAGGATAACTGGAGGATAACATGAATGAATGGAAGAGTTAAAAATCCCAGTAAAGGAATAAACATAAGAATTATGCTTTAGCGCATGGGTTAGAGGTCATGACAGAATGATATAAGAATGCGTGGAACTTATGGAATCATCAAATATACTCATGGGATCTTATAAATATGAATTAATAGTAATGATGAAGAAACATAATACATGGATTTATCATGATTTGTGGCTCTTTGCACATAGAGGAGCACTACTCAAGGTTAAATCCCAAGACCGTTGCACAAGGTAGCACGAGTTAAGGCTAACCGCCAAGACCATTGCACCTAACATCTCATGAGTGTCAAATTATCCCAATTAATTGAATATCTATCTGGGAACACCCATCATAACATTTTACTTAATATTCTTTACACATATATAATCATATATAATCATCCATACATAAACATAAGGGTTACCCACTGTAAGAATTGGGAATCATAATCGTTCCATAAAGCATAAAAAATTGGAGTATCATAAAAATTTCCATGAAAGAAAGGAATTTGATCATTCACGGGCTCTAATAGGTTTTAATTGGAATATATAATGAAACTTTATTTCACTTGAAGTAATAACATGTTAAAAGAGTACTTAAGAAACTTTAGAATTAAAACATTTTAGCGTAGTTAAAGAAAAACATCAAAGGTCATTTAAAACATAAAAGGGAATAATATTTTATATAAAATAAAAAGTAAACCAAGAAGGTTTAAAAAATAAAAAGGGTGATTTTATAAAAATAATTTTGTCTTAAAAACATATTATATAGTGTAATTGAAAATGGGTAAGAATTCAGGATGTTCTCGTAAAAAATGTTTGCTTATTAGGAAGTATTGAGGATAAAATCATTTAAAATATGTATATACCTAAAGTAGAATGATTAATGGATCATGATGAATGATCTTTTAGAATATAATTTTTCTAATATGTACATAAAAATAAAATATTTATTCATTTGGGTAAAATGAATAATAGAGCAACCAGAAAAAATAAAAGTCATTCAAGTAGAATCTCTTACCTTAAGTTCGATGGTGTCATTCCATTGATCTTAATGTCCAAGATAACCAAATTAAATTAAATAATTAATATTTAAATAATGTATTATAAATTTAATTAATTTATTATAACCTTTTTATGTTCATTCATGAGATTTTTCATTTGTTAATAGGTTCAATTTCATTGAATTGGGATAGTTTGTTTCCTTGGTTTTAATGATTAGTTTACTAATATACATGTAAGGATAAACATGTTAGGTGAGAATGGTTTTAAATAATTTGAGTTATATGTTATTTGGGAAAATAAATAGGATTACATGGTTATAAAATTCACTTGGTTATTTAGAGTGAATAAGACTCATTATATAAAACTTTAATGATAAATGTTTTGGTTAATTAGCGGGTTTTTATCACAACAAACACATTTTAAATTATAGATTAATATCATGTATACAAGATATTATAGAACCTTAAATAAGATATAATACATATATTATTTTCTGGTAAAAAAAATGGTTTCATAACCAGAATTGAAGATGGTAAAAGAAATTGAAATCCCATCATCCTTGAATCTGACAAATTAGCACATCTCAAATGATGTTTCAATTTCTAGTATAAAAGGTGGGGAAAGGAGAGATGATGATGAATTATTACATTATCCTAAAAAAATTACACTAAATTTAAGGTATAGGTGTGATCATAACATTTGGATGAAAGGCGTCATGGGAAGAAAAATAAATAAAGGAAGTTGAAAGAAAATAAAAGAAATGAAAAGAGGAATTTACCTCTTGAATATATCTTCCTTGAGTGCCTATTTAGGGGACATGTTTAGGTTTATTTAGGAGAAAACGTTCTCTTACATGTTGGATGGGGTCTTAGGGATTGATTTTATAAGAAGTACGACAAGTAAAAATGCTTGAGAGGTGAAGGGAGAAGAGTTAAATAGGGGTAGTATTTATAGTGTAGGGGAGGAGGGGTTTACCATTATTTTAATAATTAGTTTATTATTTTTGCTCAAGTATATGAATCATATTGATTATTATTACCAAATACAATAAATAGATCATTTTAGGTCAAACAAATGGCTCCTTACATCATCCATGAGTCAAGAATTATGTATAAATTCATTTATTTAGCATCTTTCGTAAATTATCCTATTTTACTATTCACCAAATATTCAACTATTTAAGAAAAATCCGAAAATTTCGACTTTGTCATTTTTATAAGTGTAGAATCAAAAAATGACCCCCATTTCTCAATTTTTTTTTCTAAATATGAGAAATTTAATTTTTAATTAAAATCATAATTTACTTGAAAAATATAAATCTTAAAATTAAAACTCTTTTTCTAACAATTTGAAAAAATAATTAAGGTCTCTTAAAATTATATTATAATAATAAGTCCTAAAAATACATATTTATGAATATATTTTATGAAAATAAGTTTTCTTTAAACTTATTACATTAATCATAAAATTGTAATTAAATATACGCGACATACAAAAAATACCAACACTTAAGTAATAATTTTTAAAATATTTACTTACTTATACTATGATATATTTATATCATATTTTCACTTATAAGATGGGTAAATTTTATTTATACTTTCATTATTGAGGTTACCATTAAATAGGCTTTTTTACTATTCATAAGGGTTACACTACAATTCCAAAGTTCAAGTTACTATTTATCTGGTATATATTCCTTAACTTATAAAGATACCTTTTATTTTACGCATTCTTCACTTATATGGTATATATTATGTTCTCTATGTAATCTTATATGATTATTCTATAAGACATAATTATAATAAGGGAATTTCATTGATAAAACATAGGGATATTACATTCTTCCCCCTTATGAAATTTCACCCTCGGAATTTCATTTTACATTATAGGTTGAAAACAAGTGTGGGTACTTTTCCTTTATTGCTTCCTGTAGTTCCAATGGTGCCTCTTCGTAACTATGGTTCCGCCATAGCACTTTGACCCAATGAGTAGTCTTGTTACATAGAACTATATCTCTATGATCCAAGATCCTCACTTGCTTCTCCTCGCGAGAAAGATCATTCTCCAACTGAACCACCTCTAAAGAAAGTAAATGTTTAGGACCTGATATGTACTTCTTTAAATTTTATACATAGAGGATATCATGTACTTTAGACATGGAAGGTGGAGGTTCTAGTCGATAGGCCACAACTCTGACATGATCAGGAAT
Organism: Viscum album; assembly: GCA_963277665.1. Lineage (NCBI taxonomy): Eukaryota > Viridiplantae > Streptophyta > Magnoliopsida > Santalales > Viscaceae > Viscum > Viscum album. The sequence continues at coordinate 1,785,448,846 of OY728119.1, read as the reverse complement.
CTCAAAGGGGCAGTTGTACCCAGGGTTTATCTTTCCTTTCTTCCTAAACCTCATGATCTTCTTCCATGGAGATATAGGGAGGAATACAATGTCTCCAAATTTGAACTCAAGGTCCCGTTGGCGGTTGTCTACATAACTAAGTTTTTTCAAATTTTGGATGCCTTGATGTGATGCTGAATGAGTTTCACCTTCTCCACTATTTCATAGAGCATTTCAGGTCCTAGAAGGTTATGATCACTAACTTCATCCCACACACCATCATTCTACACTTTTTCCAATAAAGGGATTCATATGGAGCCATTTCAAAGATGGGGTGGAAACAATTGTTGTATGAGAATTTGACCATTAAGATATTTGGGTCCTATCTTTCTTTGAAATCCATATAACATGGTATTTATAATTAATCTAGGGTTTGAATAGTTTACTCATATTAGACATCATGTTTAGGACGATAGGCCATACTGAAGTTCAACTCTGTGCTACGAGCATGTTGAAGAATTTTTTTGAACTTTGACATGAATCTCAAATCTCTATCGGATACAATAGATAATGTTACTCCTTGAATCCTTACAACCTATTTGATATATATAATTTCATGTTGACCCAATGATAATTCCACTTGAATTGTGATTAAGTGAACTTTCTTTGTAAGATGTTCCACAATGACTGATATAGAATTGTTTCCTCTGGACATCCTTAGATATCTAGTGAAAAAGTCTATGATGATGTTCTACCAATTCCAAGTTGGTATGGTTAGTGCTTTCATCACCCCCTTCGACTTTTTTTTGTTAAACCTTCACTTGTTTACATTCCATGCACAATGATACATATTAAAAAATCTCCTTCTTGATATTTTCCCACCAAATTTTGTCTTAGAGATCTCAATACATATTTGTGCTCCTTGGGTGAATAGAGAAGCTTGATCTATGTGCATCATTCAGAAGCTCCTTATTTATCTCTGGATTAGATGGTATGCATAATCATGACCCAAAAATTATGAATCCATCATTTTGAATCTTGGACTGATAGGATTTCCCATTTCAAATAGAATCCACCCTTTTCAGAATTTTCACAACATTTCTTTGAGAATCCTTTATTTTCTCCATTAGGGATGGTTGAATAACCATTTGAGAAAGGATTGATTTTTTTCATCACTTAATGATTCCCATGTATATCCTTTACAAATCTAAGAAAATTGGATCCTTCTCAATTTTCATCATTGATAAATATGCATGATACTTTATACATTGAGTATCTTCCACCTTATTTTCCTCACTAGGATGGTAGTGTATTGAGCTGTCATAATCCATGATGAGATCTAACGATCTTTTATGGTTCATATTATGATCCTTCTATGTGAATATATATTTGATACTATTATGATCAGTATATATCTCACACTACTACCCATAGAGATAATGCCACCAAATTTTCAATACAAAGATCATACCTGCTAACTCAAGATCTATTGTGGGATTGTTTTACTCATGGATTTTCAACTTCCTTGAGGCATAGTCTATCAATTTATCATTTTTCATCATCACACAAACTAATCCCTTCTTTGAAGTATCATTTTACGCACAATGAATTGTCCACTTATTAGGAGTGTGAGTGCCAGTGTAGTGGTAAGCCTACTTTTGAGATCCTTTACGATTTCTAAAATTCTTAAGTCCATATAAAAATTATCCCCTTCCATATCAGATTGATAATTGGGTTTTAAAATCTTGAAACGTTCTTCAAAAATCGTTGGTAATACCCGGCTAGACCAAGAAATCTATAGATCTTCATTACAAATGTTGGTGCTGGTTACTCTTCAATTTCTTTTGTGTTGGAAGGTTCTACCTAAATCCCTATACTGGTGATAACATTCTCTATGAATGATAATTTTTCCATCTAGAACTCACATTTATTGTATATTTCATATAGTTCCTCACTTTAAAAATTCTTTAGCACATTATTCAAATGTTGCTTGTGTTCTTCCTTGCTCTTGGAGAATATTAAAATATCATTGATAAAGACTATGCCAAATTTTTTTGAGGTAATATCTAAAGAATATATTCATTAGATACATGAATGTTTGTGGAGAATTAGTCAGTCCAAATGGAATCACTAGGAACTCAAAGTGTCCACAACTCATTTGAAAGACAGTCTTGGGAATATCTCCCTTCAACACCTTTAATTGGTGATATCCCAACCGAAGGTCCACCTTAGAGAAATAACTAGCCCATGAAACTTATCAAACAACTCATCTATTAAATGTAGGAAATACTTGTTATTTATCATGATTTTTTTGATCTCACAATAATCAATAAATAGGACAATTGATACATCCTTCTTCATAACAAAGATGACTGGCGCACCCCGTGGCGAATCACTTGGGCATATAAAACCTTTATAACAATTCTCCTTTAACTACTTCTTTAGATCTTACAACTCTACGGTGGCCAATATATAAGGAATAATTGGTATAGGAAGAGATCTAGGAATACGATTAATTGAGAAATCAACCTCTCGATCTGGAGGACGAGAAAACAATTCTTTGAGAAATACCTCAGTGTTGTCCCTCAAAACGGGCATGGCTTCAAGCATGATGCTATCCTTTGTCTCAATCATTTAATCTAGACATGCTAACTAATAATGTAGTAATATCCACACTTGAGACAATGATTCTAAATGAGATTCATCTACCTCCTTACACCTGTAAGGAATTGGAGGATGCTTCAGGATGTGAATAGTGATCTCCCTTTACCAACTGCTGATGTTGGATTTGTATAAAGATATCCAATCCATAACCAAGATAACATAGAACATCACTAAAAGAAGTATAATGAGATTTATAGGGAGGTTTAGTCCAAAACAATTATAAGGGTAAATGTTATATACTATAGATGCCATAATTTCCTCATTTTCTGCTCTCATAGATTACCCAATCTCCAAATTTTGAGGTGGTGTTTAAATGGTTCTACTAAAGCTGCATGATAAGAAAGAATACATAGAAAGAGAATCAAATAGTATGTTTTATTTTCTTGAATAAATAACTAGTTTTTCCGTCACCACATAATTTTATATATCCCCCTATGAAATAGGGATAGCATAATACCTTGTTCCCTAAGAGGTTGTTGTAGATTTCCTCCGACAACCCCTGGATTAGGGAAATTGTTCGCATGATACCCATGTTACTTGAAGATAAAACACCAGACTACTGGATGAGCGTTGAAATAAACCTTACCTTATTCCACATTAGTGTTATTATTTATAAACCTTATATAGTTCATTACTAGATGTACTATCTTTCTAAATTTGAAGCAATTCCTGGTTTCCTTTTGAAAGTTCCCGTGATGGGTTTTCTTACAATTTTTACACTTGGGATGTTTGATCTTCTTTCCATCATGGTATTTATTTTTCAAACCACCCACATTAGACTCCACTTTCCACTTTTTTTCACCAATCCCACGAGACCATTGGGTGTATTTGATCTCTTTTTCAACCTTGGGGGAACAACTAACAATATCTTCATAATTTCAATGTCACAAATCACCAATGATTTTCGTAGGTGCAGTCGTAGTCCACTAAAGAAGCGATCGACCTCACTTTCAATGGTCATGAAAATCCTAGAGGAATTTCCTATAATCATTTTGAATTTTTCTTCATATTCCCTAATAGAATAATCTTCCTTCTACTTATATTTGGGGAAACTCTCTTTCTATCTTGAGGCAGAGGGTTCAAGGAAGGTATTTGTTGATTTTTTTTCTCGAATTCATCCCTATACAAGGAGTCAATTTCCTCACGGTACTATGTATTATTGATCATTTTCACCATTGATCTACTTCCCCATAAAAAAAATAGACCACCTATTCAAATTTCTCTTCTTCTGAGCACTAGAGGAATGAAAATATCTTTTAAATGGAGTTAATCCACTGTTCTGGAAGGAGGGGATTAGAAGATCCACTAAAAATGGAAGGACTTTTCCACATGAAGGATTCGACGAAAACTAGCTCTTTCTTTGGAGGATAGGGGAATTCCACATGATTGTATTTTTTATTCATAACTTGAACTAGCTAATTAAGTATCATCATAAAGTTTTGAGCTTCCGTTCCCATCATACCAAGAATATCATTAGGCCAATCATCTCATTGCCTATTACATTGATTGTTTCCACATATTCTTCTAATTATCTCTAATATCTAAAAATAATAATTTACAAATAGGGGGATTAAATACTTTTCTAATAAGTATAAAATTGAAAATTAAACGTAAAAGGATAAAATCATAAAGTAAATGTTTAGCCTAACTTTTGATTCCCTAGGTTTCAATCTTGGTTACGCATGATCTGTTTCCTCACATTTATTATTTTGGGATTATTTTCTCCATTAATAATCATACATAATAAGTTTATGAATTTAACAAAGCATGTCCACTGGGAGTGTCAAAACAGGAGTGCCGTAAGGCCCATTTTCATGCACCAGTTCCCATTCGAGTCTTGGTCAAAGCAATGTTTTCGGGTTTTACCCCTAGATACCTCTCTACTAGAGCCACATCCATTTTTTTGTATCTAGATAGGGATGTATTGTTTTGATAAACTACATACTCTATACTTACCAAAAATTTGGTATGTGTTGTTATACTTAGTCTTATCCCTATGGTTATTACCAAAGTGCCATATTCCTACTCTCCAAAAATAAATAAACCTTTCTTTGATTCCAACTATAGCAACCCTAACCTTTTACAAATATCATTACATGATTTTAATCATAATAAATCATTATATTACAGCCCAAGGATGACAAATTATAGTTTCATGGATGAGTAGGTATATTATGAAGCATCATATTGTTTTTGATGTCTAGAATCCAAAAAAGAACTCCATTTTGAAAAAATAATTTTCTAAATATGAGAAATTAAATTTTTAATTAAAATCCAAACTTACTTGAAACATATACATTTTAAAATTAAATATGATTTTTGAACAATTTGAAAACTTAATTAAGGTCTCTTAAAATTATCTTATAATCATAAGTCATCAAAATCATTATTTATGAATACATTTTATGAAAATAAATTTTGTTTGTAATTTATTAAATTAATCATAAAATTTTAATTTAATATACTTACAAAAATACGAACACATAATTAATAATTTTTAAGATATTGAATTACTTATACTCGGATATATTTATATCACGTTTTCACTTATAATATGGATAAATTTTATTTATACTTTCATTATTGAGGTTACTGTTCAATTGGCTTGTTTACTATTTATAGGGGTCACAATACTATTCCAAAGGTCACGTTATTATTACATTAGTATAATTTTCATAACTTATATAGGTAACTTTTATTTTAATGATTATTCACTCATAAGATTTGTATTATGTTCTATTTGTAATCTTATATGATTATACTATAAGAAATAATTAAAATAAAAAAATTTCATTGATAAAACATTGTGTCGTTACATATAAAATTAGGTATTGGGATTCAAATATGAAGGATTCACCTATATAATACCAAATAAATAGAATATTCCACATAATATTGTTTACCCAATGGGTTATCCAGTGAAAAAAACCTTTTTTTCTTCATGAGAATATTCTTTATTTCTATACCAATTCCTACCCAGTATAACTAAAACATTTCATGAACCCATTTAGTAATCTATAATGAACATCAATTAGGGATTACTCAAAATCACCCTTTGAGAGGTCAATTATCATTTAAATTGATAATACATATGTGTCTATTGGGAAAGAATAAATAGGAAAAAACTAACTTTTATATAACATTATAAATTTTATATTATTTAACTCTTTTAATAGTACTAAAAAACTATACATAATCTCTAATCTAATAACATCACATTTGATAGACCACCCAACAGTCTTTATGATTATTTCATTTTTCATATATTTTAAAACTCATTACATATATATGTATTTCCTACCACATGTCCCTGGTATAATTTGATAAAACCTCCCACTTAACACCTTTAGTGAGTGAAATTTATGAATAACTTTTTTTGAATGATGGTATATTGGGAAAAAGGATTTTCGCCAAATATTAGAGTGTGTATATTGTGTTTCTTTAAATCCAAATTGGGTTTATCATGGAATTTTCGAGGAAAGTGATCTTATGGTGCAAGAGGATTTAATATTTAAGGTGGCTTCATTTACCTGTGTTTTCAAAATTTTCAGAGCTCAAAATATGGAGGTAAGAATAGGATTTGTGAAATGTGGTTTTCCAGAACTGAATATTCATATATATAGTAAAGATATGGTTTTCACAGTGATTGTAGTTTCAAAAAATTTTGGAGCTTCATGATGGAATTTTGTTTTTCGATGGTTTCAATGTCCACAAAAGTGGCTTCGTGAAAATGGTTGAGTCATGATAGGATGTAGGAAATCTATAAAAATATTTGAGGATTTTAAAATGGAATAATTTCATTGATGGTTCTCATATAAATTATTCTTTGTGAATGTTAATGGAGAGCTTTGTGAAATGGTTGTGGTGTGCTAGAAACTACCATATAAGTAAATTTATATAAATAGGAGGTCACTAAACTTCAGAAGGCACAAATAGAATTGGGACAAAAGGTAAAAAATTATATTTCATGTGAAGTTTGTTCATGAATGAAATACTTTTGCATGTAATTGACTCTTTGTGAACTAAATATTCATTGAAGCTATGGTTTAAAAATAATTTATATTAAGGCATTTTATAAAAGGGAGTTTTTTGAAGAATGAATTTCCATGATTGTTTGTGGTTCCATGAAGGATGGGAGATTCACGATGGGTGGGATATTAATGAAATGTGGTTGGTTCACAAAGGATGAAATAGATGGGAAATAAGAAGGGGGATTCATGATGGCAATGATCTTAGTGAGTAGTTGTGTTGAACATCTGGTTTTTTTGAATAGTGCTTCAAAGTACATATATTCAGGACTATGGTGCACAAAGAGTCTCATGTTAATCAGGGAAAAAGACTTATATGACTAACTATTTGATGAATCCTTTATGTAGATAAACTGATTAAGACTTCAGCCATGGTTGGGATCAAGGGGGAGTCAATAGATGTGATCTGAGGTAGGTATTTTGTTATCCCTAAAATTCCAGTAAAGGTAGTGTACCTGGAATGGAGTAACCATGTCCAAACAATTTTATCCATAATACCTATTAAAGCATAGTTAATTTAGGTACGATTAACGAACTATAGATATATGATCCTAGTAGTATACCTTAGTGGTGAACCAAGTACAAATACTAGGTTGTTTTTCCATTTCTACATTTAGATGTTTGACTAATTGAATGATTCAATTAGATAGGTTTAACAAGTTCATGCCAATGTAGGGAAAATATTTTTCTCATTAAAAGAATATGTTGACAGCCTAATTCACCCCACCCATCATGGTGTTCTTGTGTCCTACGAGTGGAATCATAGGGTACAATGTTGAGGTGTTAAATCTGTCATCTGCTGTTATCATCATGGATAATTTAGTGAATATTTGGAAAATTTTCCTCTTTTATGGAAAAACTTTTAGATTTGGATGAATAGAATGATATATAATTTGGGATATCTTGGAATGGATTCTCTCTGTGACACAACTGAACTGATTTAGTTTAGTGATGTGATAGCTCTTTATATGACTGAAACATATATGAAAATTATTGATATAGATTCTAATTCACATGATGATCTTATAGGTGCACTATATAATAAAATTTATTTGAATATGACGAGTTTCACTATATCCAATTCCATGTGGGAGAAACTAGAAAATATATAAGAAGGTGATAGTAATGTTATAGAGGATAAACTTCAAGTTTTTCAAATTGATTTTTATGATCTAAAAATGTACCTAGATGAAAATGAAAATAGTTTCTTTAATCACATTACCAAAGTTGTTGAAGATGTTCAAGGACTCGGGGAAGAAACTAAGGATATTAAAATTCTGAAGAAAATCCAAAGAAGGCCTGCAACTCTATACAATATAAAAAATTCATCCCTTAAAGAAATAGATCTTTATAGGTTATCTCTTGATGATCTACTAAGAAGTATAGTGTCTTATAAAATGATAGTCAAACTAGGAGATGCTACAATTTGAGTAAGTAAAGAAATTTCATTCAAATCCTTGAAAAAACTTGACATATCCATGGTTAGTGTTGATGGAGATGATGTGGATGATGAAATTAATTCTCCTATTTCTATGAATTTACAGAAAAGAATAGGGATTTTTGAAGAACAGCTTCAGTTGGATTGTTTTTAGTTTTCTTAGGTAGGGAAAATTTCCGTTTGATTCCCAGGGATGCTAAATGAAGTAGAAAGTGAAGAAAAAATCACAAAGAAGCATCAGAATAGGTTCTCTAAAAAGGGGGAATTCAAATCAAGAAATAAATTATAAAGAAATAACTTCATCTGAAAATAATAAAAAGATAATACTGAATTTTTGAAGGATTTATAACTAGAGTTTAAACCTTATATTGAAGATTCCATGATTGCTACAATTGAAAAATCAGAACCTACAAAAGATAAAGACAATCAGTAGATTGGTGTTATTGATTAGAAGATGTAACTTGAGGGTTCTCTTGATGAGATTGAAATTCAAACAAATTAAATTAGAAATATGTTAGACATGTTGAAAGAATCATCAAATTATGTGGATCATCTTGAATCAATGATGCAGAAGAACATTTAAAAAATCATAAAATCTCAAAATTAGTTGTAGAGTTTACACTTGAGATTGGAATGTAGGAAAATCCACAAATTAACTTACATATATACTTGAGTAAAAGAATAATACAATTGAGGGATTTGAAGAAGAATTTATTATGTTAAAGAGTAAACTAGAAACTAAATCCAAATTAAGGGAAATAAAGTAGAAATTTTATCTTAGAATATTTTTTGATGCATAACTTTTATAAAGATCCAAATGAGGATCAAAAGGTATTTAAAATTGCATGAAAAATAACATACCTACATTTATGTAATAACAGAGTAAATTTTTAACCAAACAAATAAGAGAGTTATAAATCATCCTCCTGTATTCATAGAGGAACTCTTTCAAATACCTTTAACAAAGGTAGGGACATGTAGAGTAATGGCAGTGAGAAGATATTTCCTCTTATGAAATGTCAATTCTATGGATTTTTTGGAAATATAATTCCTTAATGTGAATATAAAAGTACATATATGTATGAGGAAGCACTTGGAAATCAAAAAAATAAAAAATAATGAGACCAAATCCTTCATCACATAGAATAACTTATTTCTATTTATATTTTTTTCACTACGTTAAATTTCACCACAAATCTATTGATTATGATTTGATAAAAGGAGGGAACAATGCCTATCGAACTCCGAGAAAAGGAAATACTGATCAAAGAAGAAGAATTACCCTTGAAAATAGGTACTCTCCTCTAGAATAAGAATATGAGAATGGTTAACCCATTAAATTTTAAAATATATTGGAGATTCAATTTATATCACCCTGAAATTATAAAGTTAGAACATTGTAGTCGATAACGTGTATGACATGCAATAGTAAGCACATAAGGGAACATATTATCCAGATTCATTAGAATATATTTACTATTTAAAATAGATTCTTTATATTTTAATTCATGAAAAACAATTTATCATGCGTTACATGCTAGAGAGACCTTCTTCGATGGCTTGCATCACATGAAAGATTGAGTTTTACCAAACAAAATTATATTATTAAAATATTATTATTCAATATAATATAACCTATCCATTACATCATCAGTTTTGAATATTATTATCTAAATTATGAATATTTATGGTTTATATATATATATAAAATCAATACATATGTTACCTATTAGTGAGAAATGTAAATAAGAACTGATTGGATATAAAAAGAAATATTATTATATTTAGGATCTCAAAGGAGTTTTCTCTTAATAAAAACAATTAATTATAATTATATAATAATTTTATTGAAATATTTATGTTATATATTGAATAAAATATTTTTTATATTCATCCATTAGGTTTGATATTCATAACATTAGAAGAAACTCTATTTTACAAAAAAAACCATATTTTAATAAAGGCAATTTTACAACATGTTAATGGAGAACCATTTTTAAATATAAATTTTCACTATTTAATTTATTTTATAAGTATAAATTAACTTCATATTTAAAATAGAAAAATAATAATTTGGTTAGGGGGAATTGTTTTATTTTTCTGAAACATTTCATTTTTAACTAATATTTAAAATATGGAATTTTAGTTCAAAATTTATTTATCATATAATTTATTTATAAGGATAAATTATTCATTTAATTGATTTTAAAGTTTTATTAGATAATATTGTTTTTAATTAAAACAACATGTTCCATTTTAATTAATTTTACTTTGATATTGATTATAAAAACATGACAAACTTTGAGAAGTTTTTACTTTAAAAAACCACATTGTCATCCTACCTACAAGAGTAAATTTAAATCATGTTATGCCAATTATATGATTGGAATTTTCAAAATGTATTCCATAGTTTTAATCAATATAATTTCCAGTGTCTAATAATAACAAATTGTTTTACCAAAAATATTATTAAAAGTGGTAAAAATTAATTACAATTATTATGGAAAATTTATGATTAATAAAGGACTAAACCTTTAAATTAGGGGCCCAAATGATCTATCCAATTTTGAAAAACCCATTTTATGGCAGTAATTAGGCAATGAAACAACTATTAGTGAGTTTTGTTTGTTTTTTAATACTTTTATAGGTGAAAACATGGGTACACCTAACTTCTTTTCAAAATTACCAAGTGAGTCATTTTCCTCCATTATAAAAGGCCACCAGCTCTCCCCATTACTCACACCTATAAAACCACTTATATTTGGCCAAGATATTACAATATAAATTTCAAAAATACCACCCCTATTCCTTTAGGCCTCTATTTGGGCAAGACTACTTCCAAGTAATCCTTTTTATAAAAACCAAAAGAAGTTACTTGATTAAGAGGTAACGTCTTCCCTCAAGCTATCAAGTTTCATTTGCATTATCCACCCCCTAAAATCTCTATATTAAATGATTATAAATAAAAAATAATCCTAAATATAATAATATGTTTTTAATTAAATTTTTATACCAACACTTACAAACACCTCCATTAATGGGTAATGGACATAATGTTTCTGTGTATAGAAAACTACTACCTCACAAAACGATGATCGTTCATTTTTCTACCCAAGAATTATATATATAAGTATATATTTATAAATAATATTGAATTTATGATAAAAGTATCATTGGGGAAAGCTATAATGCTACATAACTTCTTTCTATAATGATAATTGAAAAATGAGAACGTTACACATGCTTACATACGACCTACCATCTCGATGATCATAACATAGATTCATTTTTCAGAAGAATATTTAATGATTGGTTTTAAAATTATAATTTTTTCATCAATATGATAATAATTTATTTATTATTATTATGGAGATGTTATATAATGACCCCTTTGACCATAGTTGACCTACCAAAGTTGGTTTTGACACATAAACCGAATTTGGTCAAAACACCCAATGAAAAATTAATTATTTAAGTACTTATATAAAAAATAGTAATAAGTGAAATTAAATTAATGATAAACATATAACATTTTCACATAAAATTATAAAATTAACATAATTTTATTATACATGAAGTTAATGGAAGTGCACTTAAAAGGAAACTTATGGTAAGAAATTATTGTCTCAATTTTCTTTCCATGAGGAATAATTTCTTCTTATGAACCTAATTTATTATATATAGTGTACATAATAACAAATTGAAATTAGTATCATTAATTATGTAATCTTCATGGAATTTGAATGTTTCATTTTATTATTACTACTTTTGGGTTTTTCAATTCATATACTATAAGGGATTTTCATCTCACTTTTTATGTCTGTGATATAAATGTCATGTTCCCCACTTATATATTTTTTCTAGTGTATCTACTTCCAAATTTGATAAATTATATCATTAATCCTTTTATATTCATGTTATTTTAATCATTCATTTAATTTTATTCCTCCATAAGGATTATGATTTATAATGTTTTAAAATGGTATGAGACACTTTGGAATGTTTAAAGATTATTTTACTCATCAATAACTTTAATGATATTTTAGTGGTATTTAAATTAAAGGACATTAAGTTAACAACGTTCAGTAAAACCTTTCATTTTTTATCACATGGGTTTTCATGAAAAATTTTAAATATTAGTTCCATTTTCCAATCTTTGGTAGTCAAAATATTTTAGTTTCCTGTTCATTGATTAAATGGAATTTATTTCAGTTTATTACATTTATATATTTATTTTTCCTTATCTAGTTATTTGAATGGAACATGTTTCTTGTTATTACCATGCCATATTGTCTATGAAATTTTATATGGAATATTAGTTTAGTTATTTACTGAGTTGTAATTTTTATTCTCATTGATTCATTATTGCTTCTGCTGTATTTATCACTTACTGAGCGTTTGATATCTCCCTTATTATTTTTATTTCACCAGGAATCTAAGAAGCATACTCTAAAATATATTCAGGGATTTACTAGTTGGATTAAATTTCTTCTCAAATTTATTTATTTATAAATAAGAAAAACATATATTATAATTAGTGTATTATTTTTTAACCAAATTCTCATGTATGTTTCTAGTTACCAAGACTTGTAAACACTCATTCATTAGAGATTTTATTCCTTATAATCATACCAATGTGATTTGTATCAAACACCGACTCAAGGATATCTAGGTCAGGGTGCTATAGTTGGGATCCTAGGAATTTTAATAGAAAATTCCAGATCTATATTTTGGAAAACATTGGTTACATAACATAACCTGAAGGTATAATTTGTCGATAAATACTGAAGAAGATCCTTTAATTTTGGCGAGGTAGAGATTATGTGGGTCTTCCTAACTATAAATACTTTTCAGGATACTACAAGTGGACATGGTTATGACACTAATGTACCAAGGAGTTATAATAATGACAAGGTGTTCCGAGCCAGAGTTAATGTAACCTGGTTCATGACAACCTGACTTATTGTGCACCGAGTTTGACAATATTGAGGGATATACATAGGGTAATTCACATTTTCTATTCAAAAACTATGATGTTTTTGACAATGAATATTCTTAGTTAAACCTATTGTGTTTTAGAATTAAGTTAAGGTTTCATGGATTATAAATCCTATGAATGATATTATGGATAAACCTTAGACTGAGGAAGGATCCATGTAGAAATAAATAGACGAAGTATTTATGTATTGAGGTGGTATTTAATAAATTTTTTAAAAGTCTATTTTGTGACTAACCTTAATTCGAATATTTATATTAGATTTATTTTGGAAATTATATTAAATTGGTTTTTGAAGAAGAGAAGATGTATTATATTTTATAACCAATCAAATCTATAAAGGCCACAAGATGATATGGGTATTGAACCCCTGACCAAAGTATGATAAGGGTTTCCTTCCAACCACTAACCTTTGAAATGTCCGGGTTAATTGTTCATTGTTTTTAGTTAAACAATTTGATAAATAAATGATAATGATGAACCAGTAATATCACTTTTGGGAACTAGAGATTAATATATTAGCCATATTAGTTTTGGAAGATATTTATAGAGAAACAGTTAGACTTGTAACTATTTTATAGTCCTTATGTTCCTTTAAATGTTTCTTTTATTGCATCAGGAATATGAAAAATCATCATTGGTAATTAATTTCTGTGAGTAAAGGTATGAATTAGAATTTTATCAAAGCCCAAACAAAATAATGAATTTATCGCATGAAATTAAAACACATTAGGTAAGTAAATTTTCTTATATTTTAAGGTAGTAAAATAATTCCTCAACATTAGGAAAATTATCTTCAAATATAAATTGTGTCCTAATACCTTATTTTTTTTGAACTGATGAATTTAGAAATCATCACATAAATGGATTAGGGTTCTTAAACCTTCTATAAATCATTCAATTATTTTTATTTAATGACCTCAATAACTCCATATAAATATTTATGCCTTTTATCCTTGTACAAATATCTACTTTACACTAATGTTTTATACATAGATAGCTAGTTATATGTTAGTCCTTGTGATCTTTGAACTTCCCATTATGCCTTTTCTAGAGATTTTTTTAAGAAATCTTCTCATGATGTAGGATTTAAACATAGGAAATAGAAATAAAAATCTATCACCAAAACTGAGTTTATATTTTGAGGAATAAATTTAATTAAGGTGGGGGAGAATGTATCACTCTGAAATTCTAAAGTAACAACCTTGTAGTCAATAGCATGCATGAAACGTGACACAATTTGCTTAATGGAATATAATATCTGGAGACTGTAAAAAATATTTACTAATTAAATTAGATTATATATATTTTAATGCATGAAACACTGAGTTAATAGGCATTACATCCAATAGATAACTTCTTTCATGGATTAGGTTACACGTAAGACCGAGTTTTACTGAACAACAATATATTATTAAAATATTATTATTCAATATAATATAACTTAGTCATTATGCTATAAGTTATGAATAATATTAACATAATTATGGTAATTTGTGTTTTATATAAATATACTATTAGTACATTGGTTAAAAAATAATGAGAAACAAAAATAAGAACTAATTGGATATAAAAATAAATATAATTAAATTTATGCTTCCAGAATAGTTTTTTCTTTATAAAAATAATTAATTAAAATAAGTTAATAATTTTAATGAAATATATATGTTATATATTCAATAAAATATTTTTTATATTCATCCATTAGGTTTTATAGGCATATTATAAGGACAAACTATATTTTTAACAGAAAACTTATATTTTTATTAAGGCAACATATTCTTTCAAGATCTCTAGTTTCACTTCCATTATCCACCCAATAAAATATATTTATTACATTATTATATAAAAAAATCATATCTAGGATATATTTATTTAAATTATTCAACCTATACTAACATATAACTCCATCTAATTAGTAACAAACTTACTGTTTTTGTGTATGGTGAATTACTACCTCACAAAAATATGATTGTTCATTTTTTTTATTTACCACAAATCATGGTGACCATTATGATTTAAACTATGTTGATATATGATATATATGATATTTATTATTGATTTATACTTTTATATTACTTTTATAACACTTACCTTTAATACTTTCCATTTTGTATTAATACGATAACATCGTTTGTGGGAGTGTGGACTACCGCCCCGTGAAGGTGATGTGACTCATTCACACGATACATGGAATGTATAACAGATGATTAAAATTAAAAATATGAGACATAAAAAAATTTATTTTATATTTATTACAGAATTAAATTTCTATAAAAATATATGTATCATTTTCTTTATTAACCATTCACACACTAAAAAAGTGAAAAAATTATTCATGGATGCATGGACTACCACCTCCTCGACATGATGTGATTACTTTTTCATCACAAGAATTGTATATATAAGTATATATGATTAAATAATTTGTTTTTATGTTATAATTAACATTCTATAAATCTATAATGCTACTTAAATTCTTTCCATAATGATCATTGAAAAATTAGAACGTTACTCATGCGTACGTACGACCTACCGCATCCATGGTCGCAATGATGCTTAATTTTTCATAAGAATATTTAATGATTGTTTTTAAAAGTATATTTGATTTATGAATATCATAATCATATCTATATTATTATTCTATAGATGTCATATAATGACCCCTTTGAAAATAGTAGACCAACTAACGTTGATTTTGACCCATAAACCAAATTTGGTCAAAACCCCCAATGCAAACTTAATTTTTTAATTAGTAGTATACAACATAGTAATAAGTGAAATAAAAGTAATTGTAAACATGAAATAGGTTTTCAATAAAGTATAAAAATATAATAATTTTATTATATAATATGTTAATGGGCCTTCATTTTAATGGAAACTCAAGGCAAGAGGTTCTTGTCACACTTTTCATTCCGTGAGGCATAATTTATTGATGTGAACCTAATTTATTATATATAGTGTACATAATTTCACATTGGAATTAATATCATTAATTATATTATACTCATGGTATTTAAATGTTTCGTTTGATTATTTCTACTTTTGGGTTTTCTAATTCATATATTATAAGGGATTCAAATCTCACTTTTTTACTTCCGTGATATAGATGTCATGTTCTTCACGTAAATATTTTGATTGGTGCATCTAATTACACTTTTTTATGTTATATAATTAGTACCTTTATATTAATGTTATTTTAAATATTCATTTTATTTTATTCCTCCATGTGGATTATTATTTAAAATGGTTCAAATTAGTATAGAATAATTTAGAATATTTAAATATTATTTTTCTCATTAATAACTTTATTAATATTTATATAGTATTTCCATTCGACGAAATTATATGGCCATTTTCACTAAAAAAATTAATTTTATCTAATATGTTTATTCAGGATCATTTTCATGTATTAGTACCATTTTCCTTATTTTTGGTATTCTAAATGTTTTTAAAATTTTTTTTTTCAGAAAACCTGAATTTGTATATATCTTTAGTTGGAGAACTAGTTTAAATAAAAAAAACATGTTTTATTAAAATGTTTTCAAAAATGTCTTCAAAATTATTTGAAAAAGAAAATTTTACCCTGTTTTATTTACCAAAGTTTTCAAAGGAATATTCTTACAACTTTATGAATAAGGTATTTTTCTTACATTTAACTGTGAAAAAATAATGTTCTTTTTACCTCATATAGATTGTACATATTTACCCTCCTTCATATATTTGAAGCTTCATTTTCATGTTTAAAATTTTACTTTTTAAATAAAATATTCTCAAAAGTGATTTTAAATAAAACGGTTTTTCAAAATAAAATGATATTTTCCTGAAGAGTGTTTTTAAAAAGATCTTTTTATAATGTTTCCATTCATCCACGATAACAAACCATTATTTTAATCTCCTTGGGTTATATTTTTTTGATTCCATCCTTAATCTTACTATGGGTGTATTATGATTTATTTTTCCAAGGATGGTACTCACATTCACTTACATGACTCCTTTTAGTCCCCTTGAAATATTCAATTTACTATGATCATTTTAAATTGAATTTCTCATAAATATCTATATCATTTTTCACGGATATTATTATTTTATAAACTACAAATAATTTTTCATATGGTGTTTGCTTTGAAATTTATTTGATTATTTGGGGAAATATTGATAAATATGTATACTTAATTAAATACAAATATTTGATAAGGAATGTTGTTTATTCCATATGAGGAATGTTTTGGACATAAAATACATGGGTTGGGAACCATTTGAGGTAAGAAAAACATGTTAAGGATTATTTAAATGGATCATGTAGGAACTAAGGATCATGTGGATGAATTTATGACCCATTCATTATTTCAAGAAACATCAGTTGAACCTCTGTATTCAGTAACCTCCCATTGCATGAGGATTATCATCATATTTATTAATTGTTTTAATTTATCTATGGATGTGATGCAGGTATTTGGAAGAGATATAAAACAAGGGAGATTTGTTTGAGTAATAAAATAAAAAATATAGGTTTTTAGGTTTATTGAAAAGGGGGAGGGAGGATTAGTGATTCAACAAATTATAGTTTTGTAGGATTGGTCAGTGGTATTTTTAGGATTGGAATTATTTTATCTGATTATTTTTTTTCTACATAGATCTCTTCTCATGTAGACTTAGAGTGATGCATGAGTCATTTCACACCCATCAATTTGTTGATCAAGGATGGCGCCTTATTGAATTTATATACATATTTCCGACACACCCAAAAGAGAATATTTTTTGTTCCAATGATTTTCACCACTAAAAATAGAGTTTATTGTCTGTTTTTTGTGATTCCACATTGGGTTAATCTATTAGTTCTCTTTTTAAGTGATATTATGGTGAAATAAGATCTAGTGTTTAATGTTACATCATTTTACACTATTTTCCATATTTTTGGATCTCAAAATCATGAAGCTAGAGAGAGATTCATGAAATTGGTTTTCCAAGACAAACTCTTCATACAAATCTTGAGTTCATGGTTTTCCAAAAGATTGGAGTTTCTAGAAGATAAAGAGCTTCATGAATGAATTTGGATCCATGAAGGTTTGAAGGCTTTAAAATAGGCCTCATGAAAATGTATGAGACACGATGGGATGATGATAATCTACACAACTATGATAAGTATCATGAACATAATACATTAATTTATGCTTTGTGAAGAAATAGAGATTCAAAAACATGAATGGAGATATTTGAGAAATGTATGTGGTGAGATTGAAGGATTCTCCAAAGGAAAAGTCTATAAATAGGTGGTCTCTCATATTCATGAATTAAAGAGAGAATAGAAAGATTAGGTGAAGTGATCTATTTTGACGATGGTTCTTTAAAATGGAAATCCTTTTTCTAGTAAGAACTCTTCATGTATTCAAGATTCATAAAATGCATGATTTATAACTGATTGATATTAAGGAATTTCATAAAAGTTAATTTTTCGAAGACTGGAAGATTTATGATTGATTGTGGTTTCATGAAGGTAGGGATATTCATGAAAGCTGGGAGCTTCCAGAAAGGTGTCAGGTTCATGAAGGTTGAAGTATATTTGAAATAATAAGGGGTTTTCTTAAAGGATAGGAGATTCAAGAAAAATGGTGTTGAACATATGGTTTTTATTAATAGTGTTTCCAAGTACTTATATTTATGAATATGGTGTAAGTAAAGTCTCATTATAATTTGGTAAAAATACTTATATGTCTAATCATTTGAAGAGAAATTCATGTCAAAAAGCTGAGTAAGACTTCGACTGAGGCTGTGAGTAAGAGGAGTCCAAGCAAGTGATCTGAGGGGGGAAATGTTCTATCCCTAAAATTTATGTAAATATAGTGTTCCTGACATATAGTGATAGTGTATACACAATTTTATCAAAAAAACATAGTGAATCTATGTGGAATTAGGTATGACCGACCAACTTTCGGCGTATATTCATTGGAAAAGTCCTTGGTGGTGAACCAAATAAAAGTACTATGTTGTATTTCCATTTCAATATCAGGGTGTTTAAATAATTGCATCATTCTATCATATAGTATTAATGGGTACCTAGAAATGTGTGGAAAAGATCCACTGCATTGAAAGGAAAATTTTAACCCCGAATTCACCTCCTCTGAGGGTGTTATAGGGTCCTACATGGTAAGACATAAGAATCATATTTATAATGGTTAAACCCTAAAATAAAATATTATAAATCCTGAATTTCACAAAATTAAATTCTATGATGTTAATAACCTATATTGTATACTTATAACTCTTTTTTAAGTTCATTTTAATTATCTTGGAACCTTTCTATTTAAACAATTCATTTGAGATTATATTGTTAAATAAATACATATCATTATATTAACTCTTTCTACTAAAAAAATCAAGAAATATTTTATGGTAAAAAGTGACATTCACTAAATTATGTTAAATAAATGAAACCCTTTACATTTTTCTTAATCCACATAACATAATGAATCTTTTAGGATATTATGTGAATTTTACTTTGAGTTTGACTGGTTTAATATTTTAGTAATTATACTTAAACTTAACTTAGTCCAAAATTTAATCACACTTCTCTATTTATAACTATATTCTCTAAAGAATATATTTCCATGATATAAAACTCATTTTTTCTTAAAAAAATCATTTTTAATTTGGTGGGAATATTTATAAAGTAAACTCTTATATCAATATCATATGTGGTATTCTATGAGTTTTGGAAAATATTCTAAAACGCATCCATTATTATTTAAAATATGACCCAAAATATTGTTGAATATTGATTGATCATATTTTAATAAATACATTATAAAATATATTTTATAATCTATAAAACTAATTTTATCCTTTAATACATTATCAATAATGTCTCTGAATTTATTGAATCATACACCATGTATATCAAAACTATTATCTCATGTTGTTCATAACAACAATTCAATAACAAATATTTTCTATTGTCATATAAGAGAAATAAAATAAATATACACATCCTATATTATGACCCATAAAAGATTAAATTATTCATTTTCATTAAAATCCATGATATAGAAACCGATTTCTTCATTAATTTATCGTAAACTATGAGTTTCATTAATTTTAACATTGATTTTGAACTCTTGTATGCTTCATAATTTATAAAATATATGTTATATATCAAATAACTTTAAAAATCAAATAATTAAAATTTATAACATAAATATTTTTCATAGACCACTCATGAATTTTCAGAAACCCCTTCTAGTGATTGGGAAATTTTAATCCCCTATGGAACCATTTCTCCGCAATATATATATATATCCTTTACATTTCAACATCCTTCTCTTACAATTGAAACTTCAATTCTTCTCCATATGAAGAAAAATATTACCCTTTTATTCAATCAATACTATATAATAAAAAAAACTATTCTTTTCTCATTTATTCCCAACAGTATGAAATAATGTCCACATGTAACAACCTGATATTTTGGACCATTTACATTAATATTGTTTGAAATCTTTTCTCCATTAAAAACACTGATCTCAAATGAGAGGGGACATATTAATTGATTATTTTTAATTAAATTTAAGATTAATTAAACTACTAGTGAATAAATAGAGATTAATCAACTATAAATTCATTCAAAATAAGATTAAGAACACCTAAAGTATTAAAAATGATTTTTTCAGTAAATGAAATATTTATTATATATATGTTGAATTTTAATTTAAATGTTAAATTTACAAATTTAATAATTTTAATTTTATAAAATAAAATTTAGTTTTTAATTCCACATACTAAAATTATCTAAGGGTGAATTTTTAATATTTCTTTTAAAAATAATGGATTTTTAGGTGAATAGTAAATTTTTTTATATTTTTCTAATACCGTCACTTTTATGACATTATGATAATTCAAGAATGATTTAAAAGTTTTTTAAACCAAATATATATATATATATATATATATTTTTTAAAATTAAAACAAATTTTTTATAAAGATTATTTTTAATTAATTTAACCCACATGTAATGTTTTGGAAAATTAATTAATATTTTACTCTAAAAACTCTTTTTTATTTCCTTACATTAAAAATTAGTTTTATTGTATTATAGAAATTAAATTTATAAAAATGTATTTCATTTTTTATATCAACAAAGATTATATTTTGTGATAAGATCAATTTTATTTTTTGGCACAATAATATGGTTACTAAGAAAATCTTTAATGATTATGGTACACGTAAAATTGTTATTTTAACCGAATTGTTTTAGTAATGTTGTGTAATTTTCATCTATATAATATAATTAATATCATCTAAAATTTAAATTTAATATAATATCTAAACATATATATATAAATATATTATCACTCATTCAATTGGAAACCACTTATAAATTAAATTAAGATCAGTTGATAGTATAAACAACATTTTTCTATGATTTTCTTTCGATATATTAAAGGTTTTAATTTAAAATTTAGTTATATATTATTTAAAAAATTAATTTGATTAAATAGAGGTTACACTTATTTTTATAACATCCTTATTTGGAATTTTTTTATTTTTTTAGAAAAATATATATTACTTAGTTAATAACTAGTTATCATGGTAAACATTAAAATGGGTAAATATAAAAATATAAAGATAAATGACTTGAAAAATGTTTAAAAAATGTGTTAAAATGAGTTTTAGAGGATTAATATACCTAATAAAACCCTAAATTTTTTTATTTATTACATTTTAATCCTTTTACCCTAAAATAGCATCATTACACTATTGGAAAATAATGGGTGTTTACAAAAGTACCATTTTCTTCACATATAATAGGGGACACTTATGAACCTTCATGAAAAACCAACTAATTCAGATTTATCCCTGAAACTATGAATAGGTTTCATCCAATAATCCTATATAAATTTAATAGGCCTCTATTCTCAATTAGTTATCTTAGTCCCTTCATTTCCAAGGATACTTTCAAGTAAAGTTTCAAGGTCCAAAAGTGAATATTACTTAACACCGATCCTTTTCTTATTAACAATTATCTTCCAAGAAAACCCTTTAAATAGTTATTTAATTAAATATGTATAGTATTTGTACTTAATTTTATATATATTTTTGTAAAAACCAATATTTATTCGTTCCCAACCACTTAGAAAAACAACAGAATGCCAATCGCACATTGTGCAGACTACCTTCTCCATTAAATAACATTTTTTTTGTTTTCATCTTGATTTTAATTGTTTATCCAAATACATTAAAACATTACTAAAAATAATAAAAATATCTAAATAATATCACCATTATTAATTAATAATTATTTTATTCCAAAATAGACCACATTCCTTACCATAATCATCCATTAATTGTGGTATGTTAATGTTTGGGTCGGTCTAGCCCCATTTTAGAATAATACTATAAAACATTATCATGGATGGATATTATAACTTAAATACTAATATTTTTATATGTTAAAAATAAAATTAGGATTATTTTTATTTTTCTTTAATGGTTATTTTAATTTTTGAACTTATTATTAAAATTTCTTCTTCGATCACTAAAATTACTGAAATAAGCCAACACCGATTCCTTTTTCACACAACATAACTAAACAAATACTGAGATGAGATAATATGTTTATAAATCAATATAATTTATCTATTATACAATATTTAATCATCCAGGAATGACAAAATTTTGGATTACAATGATGTACAAAACCGCTATTATGATACTACTTCAAAAATATCAAGATAGCTCTCACCCAATATTTAAAGTGGAAAATAAAAATAAAAATAATATTATATATAATAATTATATATTAAGTATAAAAAAGGATATAGAAATTAATAATTTTATGAAATTGGTGATTAACATATTTTTTTGTTATATAGGACATTCAATCACTTTAGTAGAAGTTATGAATTAAGGTAAGGGTTTCTTTATCTCATTATGAAATCTATGAGACATCTTTGATATTGTAGACAATAATTTATTTTATATTGTGTATTCACTTCCTCATTTTATTTATATTTAATATCTTTCATGTAATGATATTTTAATATACATTTCATGGTAACCCTATTATTCACATGTTACCATTTTCGTAAGTGTTTTTTGAAAACTCAATTATCATTGATGGAGTTATGATTCTTCTTCCTGATCTTATTTCATATAATTTTGAACATTACTCTATTTTATTTGATTATGTGTAATCTTATCTTTTACTATAATTTATTTAAATTTCCACCACAAAAAATTATTTTTGAATATTTATTTATTCATGAATTAATAGATCCTTAATGGTTTTGGTTAAATAAAATTACCATTCTTTGAGTTAATATATTATTCCTTTATAATTATCTTCTATGTTTTATAATTTATTTTATTTATTATTTCATATGATATTTATGTTTTTAATATTTTGGAAAAATTATTTTTTTAATTGAAATTTTCTTTCCCAGAGAATTTATTTATCATAAAATTGAAAACTTTTATGTAAAAAAAATAATATCCTTTAATGGTGTATTTCATGTACTTTCATGTACATTATACCATTTTTTTTACTTCATATTTTGAAATCCAAATATGTGATTTCTCATCGAACCTTCATATTTTCCATCAACTCTTTCCAAACAATGTTTTGTTACATATTTTATGATTTGGGTTTTCAATAATGGTATTTCAAAATACATAAAAATGGTTTTCCTTCCTTTAAAAATAATTTTTTTTATATTTCACTCCATTTTATATTTGATAACATTTATGCCCTTTAAAATTTTTACGATTAAATTTATTTTTAATTGTATGATTTTTCTAAAATTTTTCACTTCACCCTTTTGAAACCATTTTGTTATTATCAAGGATACATAAATGTTAAATGTTTTTAATATGTTTTAATTATACATTTTAAACATTAATGAATTTTTCAATGATAAAGTAACTAAATTTACTTCTAAAATAAATTTTTTCACAAAGCATTAACCTTAAATTTTCAAAATGACATTTCAAAGTGATCATACCTTATTTATTTATTCCACTATTTAAATAGTATTCTAATTTTTTTTATTTCACAAAATGTTTTCTATTTATCCTCAAAGACAATATTTCCGTGGAAATTAGATTTCATTAATTACTGACTATTTTTTTATGACATACTCTTTTTGGGTTACTAAATTTTATGTATCAATAGTTTACATACTTGAAGTCAATTTTGGTGATACCATATGGTAATGTTATGAAACTCAATTTTTCCATGAGTTATTAATTATCCAATGAATGGTTATTTTAAATGGCACATATATGTATGGATGAATTAATGTTCTGGTCTTATTTCTCCCTTCAATGAATTTGTAAAAGTTTATATCTAATGATCTTAAAGGGGTACATGGGAAGATTTATCCGAATACAAAGGGTATATGGGAGTATTTATCCCAAGATAAAAGGTACACATGGGGATTTATCCCAAAGTAAAAGGTGTATACTTGGATTTATCCTTTGATAAGTAGTTCAAAATAGGCTTTACCCCTAAAAAAGGGTGAAGAGGAGGATTCATCCAATCCAAAATGGTACACCTAAGGATTTATACCAAACCAAAGTGTACATATGAGGATATATCCCAAGGAAAAGTGTACATTATAGTATTTATCCCTCACTAAGTTGTGAATGGGTGGTTTTTATCACAATCCTAATGGTTCATAGGAAGATTAGCCCAAGCCTAAAAGGTACATGGGTGATTAGCCATGGCCTAATACGTGATGAATGTCTTGGTTGGCGTCCTTTGCATACAAATTCAATGTTTATTTTTATGCCATACTATTATATCACAATATTATTCCTATTCTTATTCTCCTTGAATCATGTTGAATGTCTTAAGATTCTATAATCTTTTTCCATGGTATATGTGTGTATGTTTGAGATCGCATTCCCTCTTATCATTACTTGTGAAAAACTCTTGTTGATTCCTATTATTTTTAGTAAGAAATTTCAAACCACCATTTTTTTCACATATATTTGTGATCTAACCCACGATTATATGTTAATGTTTTATCTACCCTTTTTGAGAAATCTAGATCAACCTATTTTTATTTTATTCTTTCCCAAGGTTATAAATATACGTGTAACCAATGAGAATTCAATACAGGATCATAGTATGGTTAAAATATAAGAAATGTTTACAAGTTTCTTAAATTAAATTCCATTGTAACTATTCTACAATGAAACTAAACCAAAATTTCTTTCAATTTGTGCGAGATCATTTTGAGAATTAATACTAATATGAAGTTTTTTTAAGTTTAGTTTGGATCATATCACTTTTTATAAAAGTTATGTTGTAAATGTATGTGTTTTACAACTGAACCTAAGAGTGTGGATCTGGGGAACAGTAGTTGGTATCAATGGTTTTTTAGTAATTTCTGAAAATTATTTTAGTTATTTCAATTAGGATAATATAAATTTAGTAAGATCTATTATGGTAAGTCAAAGTGATGAGTCTTAGTATAAGAAAACATCCAGAAATTTTAGTGAAGTTTTGATTATATGGTTCTCCTGGTAATGAAATACCTATTTGGATACTACAAGTGGAAGATAGATTAGACAAAAATATACTTATGTGTAATAACTTGAAAAAGGTAGGATTGGGTAATATATTAGTCATTACTAGATACATGAAAAAGTGGCCTAACTACGCACCTGGTTTGAAACTCCTGGGGGGATAGGTTATAGTCAATTCACTTTTTTATATAAAATCATTATGAAGAATTTGGATATGATGTTAACTAATTAAGAGAGGGAACACAGTAGGAAAATGACTATAGATAACCAAGGATTGAACAAAGATAGTCATAGTTTGAACCAAAAATAACTTATGTTAAAAAACATTGGTGTCATTAAGGAATATATATTATGATTTATGTTTTCATATTCATATTTTGGATATTATAACCACCATTTTAGTTTTAGTATTTAGTTGAAATAGGACCATGAAAATGAATCAAATATAGGTATGAATTTATAAAACACTATTAATTATAACCAAATAAGGGTTCATAATTAAATGGTTGATAATATCAGTTTATACCAATTATGTTGAAAATGGCGAGTCTCTTAGTCTTACCTATGGTAGTGAGGTTGATATGTTAATAGAAAATAAATATTAATACTAAAAAATATTTCCATTAGTGAGTGATTTATAGCTACGATATCGTAGCATATTCTAAACTTTATGAGGACTATGTAAAGAATATAAGGACTATCTTCAACTATTTTTCTTTAAAGGTTTGGAATCATATATTAATTGTATCTCTCACCTGAAAATTAATTTTGTGAGAAGGTTATATTATTTGAGATAACTATTGCAGAACATATTATTGGGGGATGGGTAAAAATTATGTATAAAATAAACCTGATATTGACCTAACTAGGTGCTATTTGAATTAAAAAAAATAAGTTTGAAAGTATTGGTAACCTTTGGATTGAAAATTGGTTCTTGATATTTTCAGTGAAGTCTTTCCCATTTTTAGAATTATGATATATATTGATTAGTGTGTAAATTTATGAATAGGTGGTTAACATCCATTGAGGGTTAAATATCGTGATAGTTTTTAGAATAATATCTGATTTCATCGTGTTTTAGTGTCTTATAGATTCAAATTGTTTTGGGAATTAGTTGTTATGGAGAGTAAATGAGATATACATAGTTGTGTATAAGATTTTATAAAAGATTAATTTTATTTCACAAAACATTAGTAACTTAATATATCGTAAGATTGTGAGGTAGATTTCATATTAGAATTTATAACCTGAATAATAAATATGTTTAGAATACTCTCAGAAAATTTCATCAGTAAGTAATAATTAAAATTTCTAGGGATCACTTTTTTAAGATGGGTATAACGTAATGACTAGAGATTTAGGATCTTTTAAATTAATAGTATATTTGATAGCTTGATCGACACATAACACTAAACACAAAAAGAAACAAAAATATTTGATAAATATTATTAAAAAAAATTACGAACTATAAAACCTCAACTAAATAAAAAGAATACAATCTATTAAAAATTCATTCAAAATAGGATTAAAAACATTTAATGTTTTAAAGAGACATTTTTCTATATATTTTATTTATACTCACTATTAATTTAGAAGTTTTATATATTAATTTTGGAATTCAAATTTTTAAAAAATGAAATTTAAATTTTTTTCTATGTAACAAAATTATCTTATTTTTATTTTTTGATATTTTCCTAAAATAATTGATTTTTAGATGAATAGTAATAATTTACTAATTTTTCTAGTACCATCATCTTTTTTGATATTATCATAATACAAGAATTGATTTTTTAGACCATTTCTATTTTAAAAAATATAAATTCATAAAGTAAAATAAATCACTTAAAAGTTCTATGATGAATTTTTTAAACCTACGTTTAATGCTATGGAAACATAACTAATATTTTTCTCTAAAATAATTTCTATTCGATTATATTAAAAACTTGTTTTCATCACCTATCAAAATTAAATATATCAAAATAAATTTCATATTTTATATAAACATGTTCATATTATTTAATATGTTCAATTACTTTTTTTGGAATAACATTACTATTTAATAAATTAAAGCTCCTGACCATGATATTGGTAGAACAATTATTTCCACAAAATATCATTTTTATATTAGGTTATTATTGTCTATTAAAATAAATTATTATTTTCCAAAATTGAATTTAATATTATTTTTAAACCAATATATAAATATCCTCTCACTCATTGAATTTTCAATAAATAATCAATAATATTAAGAACAGTTATTGGAAAAAACCATTTTTTTAAGAAATTTTTTTTTCAATATATATAATGTTTCAATTTTGAAGTTAATTTTTAACTTATTTAGAAATTTAATTTGATTAAATAAATGTTAATTTTTTTTGTAACACCAAAAGTTTTTAAGAGGAATTATTTTATATTTTTATAAAACATATATTACTTAGTTAAAAACTAGTTACATAGTTAAAAATGAAAATGGTAAAATATAAAAAACTAGTTAAATTTATTTTAAAATGTTTAAAAAATTTATAAAAATAATATTTAGGGGATTTAAAACTATATACCATTACACAATATATTATTTATCACTTTTGGATCCTTTGACATTTGAATAGTTTTCGTCCATTATTGAGAAATAATGGGTGTTCATAAAAGTGGCGTTTTATTCACTTATAAAAGATGGGAATTACACACATTAACACCACAAAAATTTCTTACAATATATTAAAAAACTAGCCATGTTTTATACTCTCAATTAGTTATCTTAATCTATTCATTTCCCAGAAGATTTTTAATACAAAATTAAAGGTCCCAAAGAGATTACTACTTAATACTTATCCTTTTTTTCTTAATAATTATCTTCCAAACCAACCCAAACCACAATAACAGAATCAGATAAATATTATTATTATACTAAAGTTTAGTTATATTATTTTAATATCAAATATTTATTCCTTCCAATCAACTTATTAAAAAATAATGTCGATTGTGCATTTTGTGGACCACCACCACCATCAATTTTTTTTAATTTTCAAATTGATTTCCATTTTATATATAAACCTAGAAATACTTTAATCAAATCCTCAAATATATATAAATAAAATCATTATTATCTTTTAATAATGATATTATTTTAAAATAAACCGCATCCATAATCACAATCATCCATTAATTTTGGAATGTTCATGTTTGGGTCGAACTAACCACCTGATTTTACAACATTATAAAACTCTATATTGAATGAGTATGGGAACATAAAGAATAAAATTATTATAACTTGATAAGAAAAAATACCTTTTTATCTTTGAAAGGTCTATAAAGTATTTAACTTATTAATAAAATATCATATTCGATCAAAATAATTATAGAAATTATCCAACACTTATTCAATTTTCATAAAACAAAAATAAAAAAATATTGTAATGAGATAAGATATTCATAAATAAATTATATGCATATATTAAAGTTCCTTAAATTAATTTGGGAACGATTAATTTTTAGATAATAATTAATAACTATACTGATACTACAAAATTTATTCAAAATGATCAAGATAAATCACAAGAGATATTGAAATAGATAATAAATAACTAATATACATGTAGAGAATATATATAAATTATGTTCATAAAAAGGTATATATATGGATAAGGTTATTAAATAGGTTATTAATATATTAATTTTTGGTATAAAATATATTCAAGTACATTAGGGGAAGTTGAAAATTAATTTGAATGTTTTCTGTCACTTTCTAAAATCCACGATACATGTTTGATATTGTGAACCATATCATAATTTATATTATGAATTGAATTATACGTTTACTAAATTTATAATTTATAAAAATAATTTTGTGATATATTTTTTTAATTTCATGGTAACACTTTATTCAGTCGTTACGATTACCATAATGGTTTTTTGGGAAACTTAATTCTCATTCATTGGGTTATGATTGTTCTTCTGTAAATTATTCCATATAAGTTGGTGAAATTAGTAAATTTTGTTTATGATGTGGTGTTTTATCTTTTTTTTCCTAGGTATTTAAATTTGTATGATGTAAAAACCTTTCAAAATTTTTATTGATTCAAGAAATATGGCATTGGTAAAGCATTTGGTTAACTCAAATTTCCTTTATTTGCTTTAAAATATTTTCCCTTGAAAATATTTCTTAAATGATTGATAAATTATTATATTTATTATTTAATAAGATATTTATTATTTTATATTTATGATAAATAAAGTTTTAACTCAAATATGATTTATTTATGATTTTCTATATCATAAAAGTGAAACATTTAAAATAAAAAATATAATCTCATTTAAAGATGATTTTTTCCATTTTCATGTTTATTATTCCCAAAATTGTTTTCCATTATTATTTTGAAATATAAATATATATTTACTCAAATGGAATTATTATTTTACATTTCCACATTTAAAATTAAGTTATGTAATTCTCCTCAGATTGTGGGTTTCCAACAATGGAATTTCAAAAAAAATAAAAAACGTTTTCCATCCTCTAAAAATAAAATGATTTCTCTTCCAATCCATGTTGCTTTTAATAAATTTGTTATATTTTGAAAGATCTAATTTTACGATCCATTTTAAAATGATTTGTTTTCAAAAAAAATTCTCTTCACCTTTTTGAAATTGTTGTGTCATTTTCAATGAGCCGTAATTGAAGGTTCTTTTGAAAAATGTAAAAATTTACCAGATGTTTTCAACTCAAAATTTTTGAAATATTTGTATAATTTACAAGGGTCCTATATTTAAATTTCATTTTAATTGTTATTATTTTTTATAATTTTTTACTTATACATTTTAAATATTTTTTTCAAAGTGATCATAACATTTTTTTAAATTTTAATAATAATTGAGTTTAATAAAAAATATTTTATAATCTCACCAAAATTTTAAACATTATCTCTAATGGATATATTTACTTGGATTTTTTTCATCAATGAACCTGTAATTTTCCTTATGAAATAGCATTTTTGGGTGACTAAATTTTTTGTTTAAAATTTTTACATTCTTGTGGTAAATTTTGGTTTCACCATCTAGTAATGTTGCTAAACTCATCTATCTTTTCATTGGGTTTTAATGATTTTATGAATGATTGCTTTCAAGTGGAACAAATATGTATGGATGAATTATTGGTGGGGTCCTATATAACTATTCAACGAATTAGAAAATTTATATATCTCATGATCTCAAAAGGGTATACACAAGGATCTATCCCAAGACAAAGGGTGCATAAGAAGATTTTTCCCAAGCCAAATTCTATACAATAGGATTTATCCCAAGCCACAAGATACAAAGGAGGATTTATCCCCAGATAAAGGGCACATGATTGGATTTATCTAAAACACATGGGGTACATGGGAGGATTTATCTCAATAGAAAAGGTACCGAAGATGATGGATGCCAATCCAAAGGGCACAGGGTAGGATTTTTCCCAAGACAAAAGGCATATAAGAGGATTATTTATTACATAATAATTTACATGGGTTTTTTACCCAACCCTACTATATAATGAATGTATTAGTGGGTCTAATTTACATATGGTTTATAATATTATGTTAATGACCTGATTTTGTTTCATATTCTTATGCCTATTATTATGCACAATGACTCATGTTTAATGTTTAATGATTTTGTACACATTTTCTATAGTATATATTTTTCGCTTGAGATCACATATCCTTCTATCATAAATTGTCAAAAACTCTTATTGTTCTATATTCTTTTTTTAATAATTGATTTATTATCTCTCATTTTTTTATATTTTTATGATCTAACCCTTTATTAAGTTAGACCCTTTATATGTACGGGTCAGAAAATTATCAATGGAATTTGAATTTTCAATAAATAAATTGGTTAAATTTTTATTTGAGACCCAAAAATTAATTTTTAGTGTTGAAAAATCTTATGATGTTGATTTTAGATGTTGGATGAGTCTCAGAAGGTGGATAGAGAGTTTAGGTGTGCCTTATGAGCTTCACGTATGTTTAAAATGTTTTGGGGAACTCGAAAAATGTAGAACGGTTTTGGGGTATGTGATTTAAGGGAAACTGTGTATCACCCTAAACCTCATTGAAAATTAAGTTATTTTTATAATCAACATATTTAGTTCATGTTATTTTCAAATTATTTCTTTTTAAAGCATGTAGGGTGCAGAGGGAACTATTTGAGGTGCAAAGGATCAAGGACTTGGAGAATTTTTTTTACATAGTTGCAGGCATAACATTCACAATTTTTTAGAGGATCATTAATGGTTTGCTCATGGTTTGGAAAACTGTGCGGATTAACCACACGAGATGTGTTACCTTTGAAAGAAATGGATTCATGGTTAGTGTATGGTTTTGAAAACTGTATAGACATGCCATTCAACTCATTAAAGAAGAAAATATAGGATTTTTCATCTTAATTTATTTAGAGGGTAGCCCCTATTTTCCACCCTCTATTGTGTGTAGGTAATGGGATCCCCCCTATCCTTCATTTCACTACTTTGATTTCGGGTGTTTTTGAGGCTGTTATTTAGTTATTTGAGTTATCTGTTCAACTTTTGTGATCTTTATTATTTATATCACCTCATCTTTTATAATTATTCGTTTCATAGTTTAGGGATTCCATGCGGAATCCACCTGAGCATAGTGGAATCAAATGATCTTTAGGGATTTTTATGTGGATTTCATATAAGGGATCCCATAATGACGTCTTCTCATTGTTGGAAGCTATTTGGATGGATTTAATACATCAATTTTAATTTTATTATTTTCTTGTATTAAATTTGAATTTAAATTCCTAATGAATTTATATAACATGTGAGGGATTTAACTCTACCTATATATGGGGGTGTCGGGAGATGGCGTCATGCTATGTTCACACATTTTTATGAGTTGATACATAAAAGTTTTGGATTTTATAAGGTTTTTAACTTAAAATAAATTTAATTGGGATTTGTTGTAGACGCCGAAAAAGTCCGTTAACTCCCAGAGGATGTTTCGAAATGACAAAGCGAAGTCATATTCGGAATCAGAGGTCCGGTCCGGAGGCCCGGGAAGTGGTGCGCGAAATAAAGGAGTACTTACACGAAATAATGATGTACGCGCGAAGCATCCCTGGGATTCGAGTAATCGAGCCGGTGGTCCGCGCAATTTTGCGCGCCCCGATTCCTCGTGGTGAAGTTTTTCACGCCCCGGTTCCGTGCAGTGAAGCTTTGCGCACCGACGGTTCCCGGTGTGGAAGATTTCGCGCACCGCCTAGATTCCGCGCAGCAAGCGCCTATAAATAGAAGGAGACCCAAAACTGTTTGGGGTTACGGAATTCAGAACAGATCCCGTGCGCAAAATTCAGACTCCCCCACGTGCAAGGTGACTTCCAGGTAATTCCTCTTTTCGTGCAACCTTTCCCCGGGGTTTGCCTTTGCACGCAACTCCACTTGCTTAAGTGAATTTGCCCCACTCCTCTGGGTTCTTCCCTTGGGCGCAATCCTTGCCCCTTGCACGCAATCCCATTCTCTGCACGCAATCCCAATCCTTTTCGTGAAATGACCTATCCGCGCAATCCTCTAATTCTATTACACGCCATCCTAGTGTTTTGCGTGCAAACCTTCTCTTTGTGCGCAACACTGAGGACCCTTTACCTTGACGCCCATTGGCTGCCTCTCCGCGCCGACATCTGATGTCTTCCCTGCCAGGCATGCGTGCCTTGCGTTGTTTTCCGATACGTCCTTCCAGGATCATAAGAAGTAACCTCAAGGTCCCTTGGGAGGTGTTTCCCGTTGCATTGCTTTGCTTTATGATTCTCCGCACAGGAACGCTAACAGATATTGCTTCTTCTCATAGCCACGCTAACGTGGACCCCTCAACGGTTCTCCATGCTTCCCCCCTTCACTACGGCCTTGCCGATGCCTTCCCTCCCACAAGGGGTATAGGTAGTTGGGCATGTAAGCCCTAGGGGTGTGGTGAGAACCCACCTCGTCCAAGCTACAACACGTTAAACCTATAATCACCTCGTCCTTAACACATGACGTTAAACAGTGGTCCGACCCCGTGCCTCACATGCTAGGTCCCCCCGTCTCTGAAATTCTTTACACCTCTCGTCTCCCTGGGAATGGAATCTTTCTCGCATGGAATGAGATCCTCCTTGTCAGAGTGGCGTTTGTCCATGGGGGAAGGGCTGCCTCAGAGCGTAAGCCCCTAGCCTCTCTTGTGGGAGGTTGCACCCATAAACCTCCGTACTCCCCCCCTGCCAAGGCCAGTGGAGTTCCTTTCCCACTGCGCTTTGTCGCACCACGGGCCTCCATCCTGGAGTAATCCCCAGCACCAAGGGCCGATTACCACGCGTAAGCCCCTATTTCCTCTTTGGGCCGCTCAACGCGTAAGCCCCTTTCTGCTTCTCACGGACACACCCTTCGCGACGTGATCATCTGGTCCCTGCTGCCTCTTGTTTCTCACACCGAGCATGAATCATGTGGGCTTAGAGCACGCATCGACCCTGACATCCTCCTATGGGTCGCCTCAGAGCGTAAGCCCCATCCCAGCGAACTACGTGGTCTTTGATCCGTGCTAACGCATGGTACGTAGGAAGCCTCCATGAGGTTCATGCCCACCACCCGGTCGTTCCGAACTCCCCACGTCGGTTCCCCAACCACTTTTGGCCGCCTCAGAGTGTAATCCTTGAATGGCCCCGTCCCACATGACGTTAAACTGTATACCCCAATACCGCATGATGTTAAACAGCATGCCCTCGTCTCGCATGACGTTAAACTGTATGCTCGTCCCGCATGACGTTAAACTGTATGCCCCGAACTACCTGGAATTTGATCCATGCTAACTCATTGTATGTAGGAAGCCTCCACGAGGTTCAATCCCATCACCCAGTTGTTCCAACCCCTTCGGGTCAGTTCACCATCACCATTATGGGCCGCCTCAGAGAATAAGCCCCGTATTACCCATCTTGGGCTGCCTCAGAGCGTAAGCCCCATGCCTCACACCCACGTCTCATCCTGACATCCATCTCGAGCCCAGGTTCCTTGGGGAGATCATGCCCTAGCTCGAAGATTTTACTTCCTCCAGGCTCCAATACACGCGTTCATTCTCACGGGTCGCCTCTTCGGGTGTCCCACCGTATCACCGAATTACGCGGACTTGGATTACCTGCCATGGGGATACGTAGGAAGCCTCCATGAGGTTCAACCCCATCACACCATCACCCATCCTGATCCTTACCTGGGCTGACACATCCTGGTGAGATCATGCCATCTCATTCCTCTCCACAGTATCCAAGAAGCCACCCACGTGTTGGCCCCAACATCGGTGTTCCCCCTAGGGGGTCCTTCAATATGATTCACTGTCAGTGTTCCGATCAGTCCGATCCATCTCCACAAGACGTTAAACTCACGACATACCCCGTGTCAAACATGGGAAGCTGAGTAAAACCTCAGATGGTACACAATTCCCTGCGTTCGATGTGGAATGCCTCGGGCTTATGCACCCTCGAGAAGCCCTCTAATAAGGGACAGAAGACAGACATGCCAATCCCCAGCATCAAGACATGCCGACGACACCCCAGCGTGACCATTCTCCTCACCGAAGGTTACTGCCCTGACCAGACCCCTTGGAGCATCTTGACAGAAGCAGCGTAATTAACTGGTGTCCATGCAGATATGGTTCCGGGAATGAGCTTCACGCACCCATCTTAAATCTATGCGGGAGAACCGGACTAGGTGACGAGCTCCGAGGAGGAATCCACAGAAGGAAGAACCAACATCCCATCATCCCGGTTTCGATCAAGGAGCAGAAATCCCTGAACAAGGAACGGATGCCGCCCGCCTTTGGAAAGCGAGAATGCAGGGCAACAAGCCGCGCGTCCTCCCACACGTGACAGACATGCATGCGCGCCTTGGCGTAACAGAATCGGAAAAATAAAATGGTGAACCCGACGTGAAGCTCTTCTCCTTAATACGGAGACGGGTTGTGTTCGGGGTGTCAGAAGATTAGCATGTCACCAGGTCTGGGTACCTATCACCGGGACGTGAATCCCGCCTAGGGTTGAGGCAATCAGGATGTTGATCACTCTGTTCTGCGAAGTCGTCAGCGTGGATCCCTCTCACCGACCACGGAAGATGGAATGATGCTGGGATATTGGTTGTCAATTTTTTTTCCTGTTATTACTAATGGGTTCATCTCCCTGCTTCCAGGTATCAGATCGCTACATCCAGAGCTCGATTGACACCTGCCCACCGGCGCAGGGGCAGGGGCAGTACTGACGCGGCTACCCCGCGCGGTCCCGTCTTTTCCACAGTCACTTGGGCTCTGATTGCAACTACTTCTGGGCACTCACTCCCCCTCTCCCCGTCAGAAATCATCTAGTGAAGGGTGATCAACGAACTAATTCATAGGTACGATGAGGAAGGGATCATCCCCACCAGGGGCATGGCCCTTTTGGATCTAGAGGTAGTTGCGCCTCACCATTGTCGCAGCCCCTGAGGGCCGCGCAGGGAGCTGCCGCTCCCCACTCTGACGTTCAACCGCTTCAAGAGCCTATCCTCGGAACGCCTTGACACATCCCTCCCCTACGCCAATGAGGTGGGGGATGTCCGGGTCCACCCGATCAGAGAGTCGTCCCAGGGGTTAACGACAAGAGCCCCCGCTAGGCTGCGTCGATGCCCCCGCCCGACTCCCTGCGCTGAGGAGCAGGCAATCTTTGTGCCCGCACCACCAACTCCAACCCATTTGACCCGACGCCAGCGTCGGGCGTGAGTGGAAGAGAATGCCCGTCCTGGGGCACCAACATCAGCAAAAACTATGGCCCGAGCCACTACTGACTCCTGTTACCAGAACCCCGCATACGTTGAGCAGGGGAAGTCACATGACTGATAGGGATCGAGGCCCCGACCGCCCTGCAGGTAGGTTGGGTCGACTCTCCCGGTCATGGGCAAGGGAAATGGCCACCGCGGACCAATCCGCAGTAGTGACACCCACCATGAAGGCTCGTTTTGTGCCACTGATCTGGAAAGCCGAAGGCTTCTTTGCGACAGCTATGCTCTAGGTATGACTATTTCTAGCGCCAACTGCACTGGGTATGAGGTCACTCCCCCTACCACTGGCCACGAGTATGGAGCCATTGCGTATCTGGTCACTCACCCACATGGAGGTCCTCCCCATGTCCCTTTCGACATTTGTCCCGGTGCTTCTCACACCCCGACCTTTATTCCCCTCTGCCCCATCACCATTACAGGCAGGGGAATCCTTGACAGAAATCATCCTTGCCCTGAGGACCCACCCAGGGGTAGGAAGGCGGGGTGTCTCCGCCGTAAGAGGAATGTCAGGGGAGTCCGGATGGAAATTAGACCAGTCTGTTTCTCGGACTCTGAGGCGGAGTACGACTCGACGATGGAACCTTCCCCCCAACCCTTTGAGTCAAGGGAAGGGATGGGGATGCGGCACGTCAGTCTTGTACTCCCCTAATGTGAGATCCGTATGATTCCCTCCTCCCTCCGAAGGTATATGCAGGAGGACGAGGACTTGGCATACCCCCAGGGGTCAAACCTGTAGTTAGCACTGGCCTCCCCAGAAGCACCTTCCACCTCATTCAGGGAGGGTGGGGAACTTTTTTATGGATCGACGAAAGAGTCGCAATGTGACACACCCTCGGCGAGCACCGATACTGTGGCAAGAGGCTTGTTTTCCAGCCCATCCTATCGTGACGTGGCAGCCAGGGCACTTAAACCCTTGGAGGACGGCTCAGGGATCGACGGCCAATCGGCCTGTTCGCCGTATTCTCCGCCAGCCAGCCCACCGCCCTGGTGGCCTACCTCAGCACCGTTGCCATCTCCCTGGCCATTATTGGTTGATGAGTAGGGGAAGAAAGGGCCGGATCCCGAACCAGATTTGTGGAGCTTCTAGACCATCCTCGCAGCAGGCCACTTCCCCGAGAAGTTTTGGCCGGTCGTAGGATCAGATTTTGATATGCCAGAGTCACTCACCCCGAGAGAGTTTGAATGTTTACGCCAGACTCTTCGGGTGACTCACTCTCATCTTCGCCATCAGCTAGCCCCTTATCCCGGGAGTAAAGAACATCTCGAGGATATCGGTGAGCAGTGTCGTTGGGTCGACCTGGCTACACTCTCCGCGGTTTGGCACCCCGAGACACTTGGCCAGCACAGGGCCCTCCAGCAACAATGCGTCCAGAGTTTTCAAGTACTCCGCAAGGTTATCGAGGAAGCCACCCCCACGCGCACGTCCGTGGATGGGGGCAGTACACTGCCCTTCTTTTCTTTGCGATCCGCCGACAGCCCGATTCACTGGGCGGCCCTGAGGGAACATCGCCAAGGGCAGTGGAGGTCAACACGGCTGACCTTTAAGATGAGGGAAACGGTGTGGATATCCTCGATGGGGACTCACCCCCTGAGGACAAGCCGCTACTGGACTCATCTAGGAGGATTACCCGACAACAGGGGAACCTCCTAGGTCTCCCTGCACCCACTTTGGCATTGACATTGAGTCGAAACATCGACAAGGGTAAAGAGCACGTCGGTTCTGTCAAGATTACCGACCCATATGCCTCGGTACAGAAGGAAGAGGAAGACCCCGAGAAGGCCACACTATGGCAATAGCTTGCTGAGCAAAAGAGGCAGGTTGATGAGGGCTTGGCCGAACGCATTGCAGAGCGGAGGCCTGACTACTGTAACCCTAGGCCAGGACAGCAGGGGCAGGAGCACCTACCCCTTGACGAGATTCCCCCAGGTTACCACGACCATATTGTGTTCGCTGATAGGGGAGAGGCCAGAGCCTATGGCAAGAGGGTGCGATACATCTCACCGAACCCTCCTGAGCGGCAGGATCACCTGGGGGACCTTGCTCGGTTTCCTTCCACTGCCCTGAGAGTTGCTCCGCCAGCCACCCCACGAGCTGCTGAGCATGACTACCAGATTGAATAGATCGGAAATGCACTTGTAGTTATAGATGCCCATCAGTACATGAATCCTCGTCCAAACGATCTAATGGAAGTACTCATCGCCCGCTTAGAGGCCCTGGAAACTGGGTAGGTGGAAATCCCACCGGACGGCAAGCCATACCCAGCATGGGTGGATGATATATCAGCCCCACCAGGATTTGGGAACCCAAATTTCTCCCCCCTTTAACGGGACCGGAGACCGGCCACAGCACCTGGCCCACTTTAACTTGAGGTACGGGCCTATGTTAGGGACTCCGGCGCAGCAGGAGGCTGCCAAGCTGCGTTGCTTCGTTCAGACACTGGAAGGACCAACATTCGTCTGGTACAACCAGCTCCCTATCGGATCTGTGACTAGCTAGGAGGACCTTCGCCAGAATTTCCTCTACCAGTTCAGTTCCACAACCTGGAAGATGATCATTGCAAACCTCTTTAGGTGAAAACAGAGGCCCTATGCGCGGGTCACGGACTTCGTCACCCGGTGGAAGGGGCTCACGTACTCCCTTGACATGCCACTAACTTAGGGTAAATTACCGACAATGTGTGTAGGGAACATCAAGGCAGATCTGGTTCCTTCTCTGATCACTCAGAAATACCCCGGAGGGTTTCGGGACTTCTCAGACAAGGCTCAACGCCTCGAAGAAGCCCTGTAACAGGCCAGTCAGGGACGCTCGCTGCCTCCTGTAATCCCTTCAAGGAGAGCCTCTAGAGCCGAGCCCACTGTTGTGGCCCAGATAGAGGCCCCCAGACAGCTAGAGTTGCTACCAGTAAGGCCAACTCAGCATCCATATAGGGGTCCACCCTCATGGGCACAGCCTCCGGCCCAGCAGCGACCGCCTAAAAATCGGCAGGCGCCTCCGTGTAACGCACCACCACCACCTAGGTGAGATAATCAGGCTCTGCCTCCTCGGCATGCTCTTCCGGACCCTGGTTGTGGTCAGCCTCCAAGATCCCCCTTTGCAGACAGAAGGAATCAGACTTACTCATTTGATGAGGCCCAGGTCCCTGCTTATTTCCGTAGCGCCTTGGAGCAGAGGATCGTGCGCCTGCTTGAGTACCGGAAGCCAGAAGAGGCGCATCTCACTGATCACCCTAACTACTACCCTTATTACTGATCCCTGGGGCACACCATCCAGTGATGCTATGTGTTCACAGACTGGCATCATGACCAGATTGACAACAACATAGTCAGGTTGGGCCCAGCCCCAACGCATGTGGCAGGTGTCTTCATGAGATCAGATGGAAGCAGTGGAAACGAGGATGAGTGGCAACAGGTTTCCCACCGTGGGTCCTGGAATTATAACGACTGGATGGCCCACAAGATGGTCACCAGTGCCCATGGAATCATCCGTGCCCGCCTGAGTCAGCCAGAGTCCTCAGAATCTGCGAGCGCCACTTTGGCATCGTCGTCCCAGCCTAGCTCTTCCTAGAAGATCAAGCGGTGGCTTAAGAAGAAAGAATGCACCCTGCCGATGTCGTCATCATCCCGCACTCTTGGTGATTTTATGCCCCCAGAAATGGGGATCCCTCCAAGACTCGGTCTGGTAGTGGATGACTCCTCGACTAAAAGCCCGAGGTACGCTTTGGTTAACACCGTGGAGTTGGTAAATCCTTTTTTGACTCTCGACGATGAGGAACGCCAGGTGGACCTTCCCAATGTCCCCAGCCATCGCCAACGTCAGCGGAGCCATGGCTTCATGAATCACCAGGACACGGAAGTCATCACCTCCACCACCATTTGTGTTGCTGGATCAGGCGGGACCACCTCGGCCGTGCCGCGACCAGCCCTGCCCTGCCACCGGCCGACTACAGCCTTCGGGTCCTAACATGGTAGCCACCTCCCAGGCTTCGACTGGTGAACAGCGAAACGTGCCTAGTACCAGTCAGTCACCGGTCCCGCCGGAGGGGCCCGTCATGCCTCTAATCGCAGAGAATCCTCCTGTAAGAAAAATCTCATGTTTGGCTGGAAAGTATGATGTTCTGAAGCACCTGGCCGGCATTCCGACAAGGATTTCTATCCTAGAGGCTCCTCGTCTGTCATCTTAAATGTGTGAGGCACTCGCCGAGGCTCTAATGAGCCCCCTGCAGTTTGAGATGGAGGTGGAGACTGCAGAAGCCTTCCACACTGAGGCAATTGAGGACGCCGAATGTCAGGCGGTTATCTCGTTTTCCAGTGAAGATGAAGACCTTCCCATGCAGGGGCACATTCACCCACTGTACATCACCGTCCAGTTCAATGGAGTGGAAGTCCGCCGCTATCTTGTTGACATGGATTCCGGGATTAACCTAATCCCAACTCGGACTCTGTGAAAGATATGCCTGTCTGAGGATGATCTGACTCCCTCCGACCTTAGGATCCAGGGGTATGATAGGACCGAGAAAACTCCACTCGGCAAGATTCGTTTGAAGACCCAGTTCGGCAGCATAATTGCCAATACCGAATTCATGGTTGTCTCTCAGGACACCACCTACAACACGTTGATAGGCAGGCTGTGGCTCCACCTTCACGTAGAGGTCCCCTCATCATATCACCAGTGCCTCAAATACTCTCTTAAGGGTCGAGTGGGCGTGCTCCAAAAAGATGCGTCTCCTTTTGCCTCATGTGAAGCCCATTATCTAGATGATGACTATCACAAGAGCAAGGACAAGAAGATCCTGGCAGGTGAGGTTGAGCCAGCCACTGTCACGAGTGATCCCTCGGTAGGTTTGTACGACACATATGTCTTCCCAATCCATCGGTTGGAGGCCACGAACCCCGACATGGGGCAGTGCTTTGTTGTTTTGGGTACCAGAGGAAGGCATATTTCCGAGTCCAAGCGACAGCGGGAAATCACCTCGTACTCTTACTCCAATAAGGCTAAGGTGATCCCTGAGCCCCCTACCACTGTACAGTATCAGGATGTTAAGCTCATGGCAACGACAGTATGTCATATGTGTCTGTTTCGCCGGGCTGGAATCGACCGGCTCAAGCCAATGCGCCACTACTGCTTTGATGTCATAAAGCATGGCACCTTGGGACGAAGGCCAGATGGGATTGGATCAGCCGCCTTTGTCTCCATGGTCTCCCCACTGCATGTGTCTCCTGACGTGACGACCTCTGCCGCCCAAGCCGGTACCAGCTTCCCATAAGGGCCTGGCAGCCCCGAAATGGCTCCCCCTATGGATGATCCCTCCACAAGGAGAGAGGAGGACATGGAAGATGCTCCTCCTGCCTTTGAGGAGGTCGTCCCCACCACGGTCGACGAGTTAGTATAGGTGAACCTCAGTAGCAAGGCGGACCCGAGACCCACATTGGTCAGTGCCGCTATGCCCCCCGAGGAACGAAAACAGTGCGTAGACTTCCTCAGACAGCACCGTGATGTGTTCTCCTAGAGTTATGAAGATATGCTAGGAATAGATTCCCAGGTAGCCGTCCACCACCTTGGCCTTCCAGCAAACCATCGCGGGTACAAGCAGCCTCCCAGAAAGATGCACCCCTCTCACGGTGCCATGGTTGAGGCCGAAGTTGATAAGATCACCATTGAAAACTTCGTCAAGGAAGTCCAGTACTCCAGGTGGCTAGACAACACTGTGCCAGTCAAGAAGAAGAACGGGCAGATCAGGGTTTGTATCGACTTCCGCGATCTCAATCACCACTGTCCGAAGGATGATTTTCCTCTTCCAGTGACAGAGTTGTTGATCGATGCCACAGCCGGTTTCCAAGCCCTTTCCTTCATGGATGGGTACTCAGGGTACAACCAGATCTGGATGGCCCTCGAGGACTAAGATTTCACTACCTTCAGGGCCCCCCAGGGTACTTTTTGCTACCAGGTTATGCCCTTCGGCCCGAAAAATGCAGGTTCCACCTATCAACGGGCTATGCATTGCATATTCAAGACGATTCATGGGACAATGGTGGAGTGCTATGTGGA
Organism: Viscum album; assembly: GCA_963277665.1. Classification (NCBI taxonomy): domain Eukaryota; kingdom Viridiplantae; phylum Streptophyta; class Magnoliopsida; order Santalales; family Viscaceae; genus Viscum; species Viscum album. Next base: position 1,785,406,348 of record OY728119.1, on the reverse strand, counting down.
CGCCCTGGTGTTTAAATATCGTCAGCACCAGGACCATATCAAATACCTTGAGAAAGTGTTCGGCTTCCTCCGTTCTTGCCACTTGAAGATGAACCCATTGAAGTGTGCCTTCAGGGTCACCTCCGGAAAGATTCTTGGCTTCGTTGTTAGATATCGAGGCATCGAGATCGACCCAGAAAAGATCAAGGCCATCAGTCAGATGCCTCCCCCGAATAATTTTCGGGAGCTGAGAGGCCTTCAAAGCCACTTAGCCTATATAGGCTGATTCATTGCGAATCTGGGCGGCAAGTGTAAGCCCTTTTCTTAGATCATGAAGAAAGGTGACACCTATGAATGGGACGAAGAGTGTTAGATCGCTTTTTATAAAATCAAGCAGTATCTGCTCCAACCTTCGGTCTTGATGCCACCCATTTCCGAAAAGCCGCTGGTCCTTTACGTGACCTCCCTGGAGTGATCCCTCGGTGCACTTCTCGCCCAGAAGAACAACGAGGGAACAGAGAATAGCCTCTACTACCTCATCCTCATGCTCCTCGATGTGGAAATTAGATATTCGCCCATTGAGAAGAGATACCCAGCGCTCGTATTTTCCATGCAGAAATTGTGGCACTACTTGCAGCACCCTGAGGTACAGCTGGTCTCCTGGGTAGACCCATTGAAATACATACTGAACTGACCTATGTTGACCGGAAGATTGGCGCGCTGGGCGGTGATCCTCCAGAAGTTCGACATCAAGTTCGTACCTCAGAAGGCCATCAAAGGATAGGCATTGGCAGACTTCTTAGCTGCCCACCCAACCTGCGCGGACTAGCCACTGGATCTAGGCTTTCTTGATGAGGCAATCCTCTCAGTCGATCACGCCATACCATGATAGCAGATGCACTTTGACGGTGCCTCCCGGAGCCCCACCAGTAGAAGGCTCAACGATCCTAGGCTCAACAGAGTGGGACTTTGTATCATATTCATCACGTCGGAGCAAGCCGTTCTACCGTATTTATTCCTGTTGTCAGAAGGCTGCACCAAAAATAAGCCAGAGTATCATGCCCTCATCACTGGCCTCGAGTTGGCTCTCGAGATTGATGTACCCCATCTGTATGTAAAAGGGGACTCCGAGCTAGTCATTAAGCAGGTAAATGGTGACTATGCTGTCAGAAAGCCAGAACTCGTGCCATTGCTGGATTGCACCCTCCATATAATGGATAAGTTCCCCTCCTAGCCAGAGGTCGTTCACATTCCCCGGTCGTAGAATAGTCGAGCAGATGCTTTGTCCAGCCTGGCTGCATCACTTGCGGAGCCCGAATAGGATGACCTAATTATCCATGTGGTGCACCGGAGAGTTGTTGCTCCTATTATTCCAAAGGGAAACCGTGGCCCGTGAGTGAACCATCTCACCGCTGGTGCCCCTACGTCAGGATCCCCAGGGGCTTCAGGTGCGGTAATCGAGACAGTTCCTGACTGGAGGACACCCTTGGTTGAATATCTCCAGCCCGACAATCTTCCGTCATACTGAGCCGAGCGCGAGCGAATCCGACGCCGCACGCTGCAGTTCAGCCTTCAGAGTGGTCCCAGCCTTGAGTAGCTCCTTTACAGGCGCAGATTTGATGGTGTTCTCCTCCGTTGCGTTCAATGAGTCGAGATTCCACAGGTCATGCAAGAAGTGCACACTGGTTCCTGTAGCGCTCACCAGGCTGGGTCGAAGTTGTCCCACCAGATTCGAAGGCTGGGATACTTCTGACCCTCCATGATCTACGACTGCATCGAGTATGCCGAGAGGTGTCATGCATGCCAAGTTCATGGTAACTTTGTGCATCGGCCACCAGAGCCTCTCATACTACCAATTATTCTTGGCCCTTTGCAGTCTGGGGGTTGGATGTCATAGGACCTTACCCGCTGGCGACGACCCGCCAGTGCCAGTTCATCTTGACCGCTACGGATTTCATCTCCAAGTGGGCATAGGCAATCCCGCTCAAGGAAGCCAAAGCCTATTCTATCGTTTACTTCGTGAGATCCAATATCATATATCAATTTGGAGTACCTCACAGTATCCTCACAGATAACAGAACCAACTTCCGAGCAGTCGAGATGAAGAAATTGTACGCCAAGTACAACATTCGCTCAAACCACACCTCCCGCTATCATGCACATACAAATGGAAAGATCGATGAATTTAACAAAACCCTCTCTAACATTCTGAAAAATATGGTTGGTTAGAACACGAAAAGTTGGCTGGAAAAGCTCCCCAATTCCCTCTAGTCTTATAGGATGACGACTCATAACTCCACCCAGGTGACTCCATATTCCCAGGTATACGGAGCTGAGGCCGTCCTGCCCATCGATATTCAGTTTCCCTCATTGCGCACGACAGTCTATGACCAGAAAGCACCAGATAGAGTTGCTGAAATCCATCTATCCGAATTTTAAGTGCTGAACAAAAGTAGGCTTCACGCTTTACATGACTTGGAAAGGCATCAGAGCATGATGGGTCGAGCTTTCAATAAGAAGGTTCGCCTCCGCTCCTTCCTACAAGGTGACCTGGTGCTGGCTCTCAGAGCGCCAATGATTCCCAGCAGGAAACCACCCAAGTTGGAGCCCAAATGGGAGGGGCCTTTCATTTTCCATAAGGTCTATCCCAATGGAGCGTATTCCATGGTGACTACGGATGGCGAGCGTGTCTCTCCTCCCACCAACGCCAGGTTCCTCAAACAGTATTTTTCCTGACTCCTGGGTCCGAGTTATAAGACCTAAAAATAAGATCCTTACATAGTCCATCATGACCTTAAAATACATTTCGCCCTACATCTGGGATCCTGGGTCCGAGTTCTAAGACCTAAAACTAAGATCCTTACACGGTCTAGCATGACCTTAAACTACATTTCGCCCCACATCTGGGCTCCTGGGTCCGAGTTATAAGACCTAAAACTAAGATCCTTACATGGTCCAACATGACCTTAAACTACATTTCTCCCTACATCTGGGCTCCTGGGTACAAGTTCTAAGACCTAAAACTAAGATCCTTACATGGTCCAGCATGACCTTAAACTACATTTTGCCCCAAATCTGGGCTCCTGGGTCCAAGTTCTAAGACCTAAAACAAAGATCCATACAAGGTCCCGAATGACCTTAAACTACATTTCTCCCTACATCTGGGATCCTGGGTCCGAGTTCTAAGACCTAAAACTAAGATCCTTACATGGTCCAACATGACCTTAAAATACATTTATCCCTACATCTGGGCTCCTGGGTCCGAGTTCTAAGACCAAAAACTAAGATCCTTACATGGTCCAGCATGACCTTAATCTACATTTCACCCTATATCTGGGCTCTTGGGTCTGAGTTCTAAGACCAAAAACTAAGATCCTGACATGGTCCAGTATGACCTTAAACTACATTTCGCCTTACATATGGGATCCTTGGTCCGAGTTCTAAGACCTAGAACTAAGATCCTTACCCCCTCCCACAGGACGTTAAACTGTATTTCGTCCTACATGACATTAAAATGTGTTTCTAGAACTACGCGTGGCTTGATTCCCATCCTTATGGGATACGTAGGACCGCCTGAACACTTAGATTTCATGTCCAGCCCCATCTCTTAGGAGATCCCATGATCTCTCGGTTGCCTCGGTCTTTTGGCCTGCCCTTCCCTCAGGAATCTGTCATCTTTTGGCCGCTCTCATACTGAGCCCCTTGACCCTTTCCAGTGGTCTGCTAATGTGTTCAGATTACTCTGGTATAGGACCTGGAGTGTCAGATTCGACTTAGGTAAGTTTTCGTCCACTTGTCAAGCTTCTTATTCCCCTTCATTCGGGCCCCACCATCTTTCACACCCGGAGGGACCCCCAAGAACGGCCTGGATACAACGCCTAATGGATCTCCTACCGTCGCGGGCCAATGACCCTGAGGCTTTCAGGCAACAAACTGATACAAATCCTGTGTTGCGAATGTGGTTAGCAGTTGATGCTCATTTGTTTGCCCCTACCTCTAGGCTAACGCGACAGGATGCTGTGTTGCGAACAAGGTCAGCAGTAATCTTCAATCGTCACACTGGCTTCTTCGGGCCCTGAATGTTGGTTGCATGATTCACATTACGTTCCGCCCCACCGTGTCAAGGTGGAATCTCGACACTCCTTGTACTAACCCTCAGTACACCCCCACACATCAGACGGACCAAGCTGCGCAACAGTGTCTCTCGGGGCTCTTGTGATCTGAGCACTAGAGTATGTGCTTGGGTTTCTTCTTTATAGGTTGCGTGCAGCTTGACACTCATCCCCATGGGGAATGAGGAGTCGGCCAGACATTGCATTTCGGGCCCAGCATATCTGGGAGCTATCATCTCCTACCCCCTGATTGTTGAACCCTCGTAGGCCCCTTTGGCCCGGGGATCCTCTCTCAGAATCGCGCGCGGTGATGGTATGGGATTACGCCCTCACCTACATCAGGTATGCTTTATCGCATCATGCATGTTCCCCTAGGTCCAAACCATATGACCTTAAACTATGCTGTTGTTCCAAACCAGATGACCTTAAACCGTGCTTTTGGTCCAAACCACATGACCTTAAACTATGCTGTAGGTCCAAGCCATATGACCTTAAACTATGCTTCCAGGTCCAAGCCATACGACCTTAAAATATGATGCTAGGTCCAAGCCATACGACCTTAAACTATGCCGCCAGGTCCAACCACATGTCCATAAACTGTGATGATATCGTCCCGTTAAGACACAACCTCTCAAGAACTACGTATGACTTGATTCTCATCCTTGTGAGATATGTAGGAGCGCTTGGGAACTTCCCCACGGGCCCAACCTAACATCACGTGTTCGGTCCCTCGGCCTAAACATGTTCCCAGGAGCACATTGTAAGCAGGGCCTCGACCTCATTCAAGTCAGGTTTTTCTACCGCTTTACCATGTGGCTCCCATTCCCCTTATACTTTGGTCCATGTTCTAAGACCTAAAACTATGATCCTTTCCTTGGATTTCCACGACTTGGTCTCTCTTGTGGGATTGTATGGTGTGGTGTGGGATTATGTCCTCATTCACGTTAGGTTACTCGTCGTACCGTGCCTATCCCCAGATGATATGTTTCCTCTGTCCCGCATGACATTAAACTATATTTCGTCCTACATGATGTTAAACTATGCTTCTAGAACTACGTGTGGCTTGATTCTCATCCTAATGAGATACGTAGGAATGCTCAGAAATTTCTTCTTGGGTCCAGCCCCAAGGATTACCAAATCCCGTCCCTCCTTATTGTCGGCCCCTCAGCCTGACTTCTTGGGAACTCGTGTAATCCTGACATCTACCTCGAATAAGTTCGAGATGCACCATAGTAATAATGGGAAGCGGAAGTTCTCTCGCCAGAGAGGTCCTGTCTGAAAATTGGGATGATCTGTGATCAGGTTGGTACGTCCGCCTAATGCGCCTCTGCCACAGTTGCACAATTTCAGGAGTGTTGGACTCTGTTCGAACAAACCATCACTCCACTTTCCACGCTTTGCGTGCCCCTTTATTCGGATCCTCATTCTCTTTCATGTTTGATGGGACCCCCTGACAGTATGGATGCTAGACCTACGGTCCGCCTACTGTCTTGGGACAACATTCTGGAGGACTGGTCATGTTTGATGGGACCCCATAATAGTATGGATAATAGACTTTGGTCCGCCTGCTGCCACAGTATAGATGATAGACCTTTGGTCCGCCTATTGTAGCAATATGGATGATAGACCTATAGTACGCCTGCTGTCCTGGGCCAACGTTCTGGAAAACTGACCGGCGATATTTTAGTTAGGCCCCATGTTGCGAACATGGCCAGTGGTCAGCCCTCACTTATTGTCCCCATTTCAGGCCAGCACGATATGGATACTGCGTTTCGGTCACGGTTAACAGTTATCCTCCATCTTCACGCCCCATAGAGTTCCGAATTCAGGTAGTGTGATTCACCTTTCCTTTCCATCTCCCTATGTTCGGAAGGATTTCAGTGCCCCCGGCATTGCCCCACTCGTGTGTCAGAGCACATTGATTTGGTTATATATCAATCGGTCTGAGGTCTTCTCCTCAGAAATCCAGGCCCAATTTTGGATGCCTGAAGCTTAGTTAATGCCCCACAGTTGGATGAAATGATAGCACAAGTATCCTTTGCTTCTCACGTTGGGTGTGACCCACAAGAGATTAGGGGTGATTTGTTATTCATTTAGGAATTATGGTTGAGCATATTAAACCAAAGATACAAATAAATGGATTTTTCCATGCATTAGATTGAGATGATGAGCAGTACAAGCAAGAAGTTCATGAGATGGCCAAAACAAAGCCCTTAAGGATCAGCGTGCTGAATCGATCTTTCCAGTGCTGCTACCCTTTGGCTGGTAGCCTCCAGGACCACTTCTTGCTCCTTGAAGACACTCTCCTCATCAGCTGCCGTAGAGCGCAGCTCGCCAACCCTAGCTTGTGCCTGCGTCTTCTCGGTTCGATGTACGGTCATCTGGTGACTCGCCTCCATCAATTGTTCCTTCACATCAGCTAGTTGGGCCGTCAGTTTCTCCACAAGCTCATAGAATGTTGCAATGAAGGCCTCCTTATCTGCCGCCTGCCCTTCGGGGTGCCGTACTTCCCGCTATGCCCTCAGCAACGCTCGGGTGCTCGCAGATATTTCCTGACACTGGCCAACGTCGGTGCGCCGACTGCTCTCATGTATCTTCTTGTTCATGTAATCACAGACCGTCAGATGAAGGTGCTGAGCATTATCCCCTCCAGTGCACAGGAAGCGTAGCCAGGTCTAGAGTGATCCCACCTGCCTCAGCCAATCCGACTAGGGCTGTCTAAGAAAGTGCTGGATACACTTCCACCCTTTGCGTCGTGTCATCCGGCTCTCCTCGGCTGCCTCTGAGTATGAGTCTTCTATCTCCTCAGGGTCAGCGGGTCGGTACGTAGGGAAGGCAGCCAGCAGATCGGCAAAAGGATCTGCCTCAGGGATCTCTTTGTGAGGAATAGGATCCTCGACATCTGGGAAACCTCCCACTCTCACCCCAATAGTGACGGTGCCTCCTTCAGCTTCCGGCCTCACCTCAAGAACAGAGCCGCGGATGTCCACTTCCCCCTGCTCACCAATTGTCGGGGCCGACTCAGTGTAGGGAGCATGTTCTGAATGAGGCTGTATGTCCGCCACTGGTCCGCTCACAGATGGCCTGGGCTCCGCAGCCTGACGAGCTTCCAATGTTTAGATCACAGCGCAAGGCATACACTGATTAGTTGGGATCTTTTGATAACAAGCGCCAGTAGTGAAGCGTGAGACTTACAGAAATCCAAAGCATCGACCTCCAGTGTTCCGGCCGCTGCAGGATCCGCCATGATGGGAGACCCCTCTTCTCTTGTCAATTTAATGATGGGTGTCGGATCCCCATCCTGTCCCATCATTTCCATTCCTCCCTCCTCCAGTGGGGACGCCTGACCAACACTTAGGCGCTCCTGAGTGAGGTAGAGAGATGGTTTGGAAATTGAAAAGGAGAATGGACGAAGAAGGGAAATGAATGAGGATAGAGACAAACATCGAGTATCTCAGTTATGTCGAGATCAGAGCCGACAATCTCACTGCTCTCTCGGAGACTCCCTTGGTAGGTCTCCCCTGTGACCCCTCACCTTTGGGTTCTCCTTCATCTTCTTCTTCGCCTTCGTCTTCTCCAGCCTCCTCCTCCCCCTCCGACTCCTCGTCACTGTCGCCTTCTCCCGGCGGCATCACTTCCGGATCATGCTCCTGGCCGAGAATCACTTTCACTAGGAAAGGTGGCTCCGCACGCCGACCCATTTGGCACGCGTATGTGTCCATGGCCGTCAGATACGCATGATGCCGATGGAAGTTTACCCGGTTGGTAACTCGAACGAGCCCGACCTCTGGCAGCTGGATCCCGTTTTGCATTATCTTCTGCCAGATGGCTTCAACGCTCAGTAATTATCGTAGGGTCATCCAGGACGACCACAGTGCTGGGAGAATTGCATCTTGGGAAGGTTCGAGCAGGTATCTTATTTGCTTCCCAGGTAGCTCCCTAGCCACCTCATGTGACCCCCTATGGGTAATGAGGTCGTGGAGGCACTGTGTGATGTTCCCGCTGTTGAAGTCCCGGCCTGCACAGGCCTCACTGCCTGACGCACCCCCAGTTACCCCTTCCAGCAGCACCTTTCCTTTTCCCCCATCGCCCAGTTTCCACACAAGCAGCCTCAAGTTTCTGGACTCGCTTGCGTAAAAGCCCCTCAGGGTACACGATGGTCCAGTGCTCGACATACTCGGTTTCTAGGCCAGCGTCAACCCTGGTGGGAGGAAGAAAAATGATGTCGCCGGAGCCCAAAGTGGTAAACATCAACCACATCTGGTGCAGAACCCAGGGATTCTTCTCCTGCCAGACAGCCTTGAATACCTTCTTCGGAATTCATTGGAGGCACCCGAATTTCCTAGCAAATCGGGATGGCACGTAAGGCTCGCAGATCACCTTCCCGTCGATCCGAGCCACGAGCACCCCACCATGAATGCCTTGGAAATACTCCTTCTGTTGTAGAGAGCCTCACCTATTTTCCACCATCTGGACGACCGAGGTAGGGAACGAGCTGAATTGGAAGTTAGTGTGGTTACCAATGCGGATTCTCATGCCCTCCTCATTGAGCATCATCGGCGCCACCCCGAAGATGTTCAGCAGGGACAGTCACAAGGAATTTCCCGGAGGAGAGATGACGTTTGGGAAAGTGTACCCGCCGAGATGAGCCACCACCTAGCCGTGGAAGATCTGGAAAGGGCCACATACTCTCTGAGTCGACCCCACTCGTGAGATGCGTCCCAGGATGGCATAAAGCTTATCCAGAATAGGGACCCGCAAGTTGAACCATTTGTTGGCGGCCATGGTGCCCGCCATCACCAGTGTTGCTGGACGGACGCCCATCGTCGCGTCCCACACAGGCGAGAGCCAGCTGCTCAGGAAGGTGGCGTGGAACCTGGAGTACCGGATGTTTGGGTCCTAGGTCTCAATGGTGCGGTAGCCCCATGATTGGTATTGCCCCACCACTAGGGTCCTCCAGTATGACCCATCCCTGTTCCTCTGAGCCACGGTTGGGCACCGTTTACCCCGTCCCGAAATCTGGATTGCCAGATCTTTCTCAAGGAACTGGCTGAACCATCCCTTGTAGGCAATGTCCTTCAGGATGTCCTTGACCCCCAGCCTCTCATTGTCTAGCTCTAATAGGTGCCACATCAGTATGGGGGTCTGTGACCTGTCTTCCCAGGTGTTCTTTGGAGGAACAAAATCATCATATTGGTTGCCCTCCAGTGGGATACCACTGATGCAGTGAATGTCCCAGAGACTGATGCCAACTTCCCCATGCTGAAGGTGGAATGTGTTGGTATCAGGAGACCACTGGGTGAATAGCTCCAGCCCGAGCTCAGGTTGACGGTGGAAGTGGAACTGTGACGTCCATACCGCCTCGAATAGGCCAATATGCCACAGTTCATCCCCGAATTGGTTGCAAGTATGGAGAACCCAGAACGCCCAGTCCCACTCACTGGTGAAGTTGCCCCCTGACCGCTGGTCCCAATCCTTCAGCCATCCCTTCGTGTCATCCGTGATGCTCTGACGGAACGTGCTTGCGTAGAGTGCCGGAGAACTCTCTGCGACAGGCTCGTCCCCGGTAATGGTCCTGGTCCTTGGGTTCAGGACATATACGCCCATATGTATTGTTTCTCTGGAAGGATGGCCATTGTTGGTGATGTTGTTGCGAGGAATCTCTTCCTCCCGGGTCACCAATGATCGCGGTGTGTCCACCTCGAAGCCCGATAGGGGAACCTCCTCCAGGATTCCAAAGTTCCAGAGCGGGAGGTTGTCAGATAGGGGATACGTCTTCTGGGATGGGGCCAGTAGATTGAACAAGGTCAGGTTGTTGTAAATAATCACCTTGGTGCCATAAATCTCCTCGTTCGCCACCATTTTGGTCCTACGAGTGGCGACGTCCCCCTCATCAACTCGGTTTGCGGCGATCTCGAATATTTCAGGAGTTGCACGAAATCAGGATATAGTGTGTAGAATCAGAGAGTGCTGCACGAAATCTGAAGTGGTGGTGTGAAATCCAGGAGTTGGGCGCACAATCTGCACACTAGGAGCGAAATATCCCGAGTAGGCGCGCAAGTGCGGCCGAAATTCAGAATGTATTATACGCAGCCAGAGCGTTTTTACGCGCATCCGCGGGAGCAATTTCACGCATGAGAGCGGTAAGCCTATCATGTGAAAAAGCATGAGTACAGAACTAGGGACCCAGTGCCCCTTTTTATAGGTGAAGCCAGGGTTCTGTGCCACGCGGAAAGAGAATTCCGCACGGATCCATCGTTTTGCGCGCCACGTCAGTTTTTTGAGCGCTAAGTGCCCAGGAGAGGCCCTGTTTCGGCATTTCTATGTTTCCCTTGGAATCCGACCGTTGCAACCTCTCGGTGATCCAATTCCGAGGGGGGGGAATTTGTAGACGTTGAAAAAGTCTGTAACTCCCAGAGGAAGTTTCGAAATGAAAAAGCGAAGTCATATTCGGAATTAGAGGCCCGGTCCGAAGGCCTGGGAAGTGGTGCGCGAAATAAAGGAGGACTTGCGTGAAATAATGCTGTCTGTACGAAGCATCCCTGGGATTCACGTAATCGATCCGGTGGTGCACGCAATTTTGCGCGCCCCAGTTCCGCACGGTGAAGTTTTGCACACCCCGGTTCCGCGCGGTGAAGATTTGCGTGCCGACGGTTCCCGGCGTGGAAGATTTCGCGCACCGCCTGGATTCCACGCCGGAAGGCGCCTATAAATAGAAGGCGACCCCAAATGGTTTGGGGTTGCAGAATTTAGAATGGATCCCATGCACGCAATTCAGAATCCCCCGCGCATAAGATGAATTCTAGGTAATTCCTCTTTTCGCGCAACCTTGCCCCGGGGTTCGCCTTTGCATGCAACTCCACTGGCTTAAGGGAATTTTCCCACTGCTCTGGGTTCTTCCCTTGCGCGCAATCCTTTCCCCTTGCGTGCAATCCCCTTTTGTGTGTGCAATCCCAATCCTTTGCACACAATCACCAATCTGCACAATCCTCTGGTTATATTGCACGCCATCTCAGTGTTTTGTGCGCAAACCTTCTCTTTGCGCGCAACACCTAGGACCCTTTACCTTGACGCCCCTGGGCTACCTCTCCGCGCCGGCACCTGATGTCTTCCCTACCGGGCATTCATTCCATGTGTTGTTTTCCCATACGGCCTTCCAGGCTCGTACGAAGTAACCTCAAGGTCCCTTGGGTGGTGTTTCCCGTTGCTTTTCTTTGCCTTATGCTTCATAGGCACGCTAACAGCTATTGCTTATTCGCAGAGCCATGCTAACGTGGACCCCTCAACAGTTCGCCATGAAGGCCCCCTTCACTACGACCTTGCCGTTGCCTTCCCACCCATAAGGGGTAGAGGGCATTGGGCATGTAAGCCCTAGGGGTGTAGAGCGAACCCACCTCGTACAAGCTGCAGGACGTTAAACGACTAAGCACCTCCTCCTTAACACATGACGTTAAACTGTGGTCCAACCCCATGCCTCGCACGCAGGGTCCCCCCTGTCTTAGAAATTCTTTACGCCTATCGTCTCCACGGGAATGGAACCTTCATCGCATGGTATGAGATCCTCCTTGTCGGAGTGGCATTTGTCCACGGGGCAAGGGCTGCCTCAGAGCGTAAGCCCCTAGCCTCTCTTGCGGAAGGTTTCAACCATGCACCTTCGTACTTCCCCCACTGCCAAGGCCAGTGGAGTCCCTTTCCCACTGCGCTTTGTCGCACTACGGGCCACCATCCTGGAGTAAGCCCTGACACCAAGGGCCACTAACCACGCGTACGCCCCTGTTTCCTCTTTGGGCCACTCAACAAGTAAGCCCCTTTCCGCTTCTCACGGATGCACCCTTCGTGACGTGATCATCTGGTCCCTACAGCCTCTTGTTTCTCACACCGAGAATGACTCACGTGGGCTTAGAGCACACATCGACCATCAGATCCTCCTATGGGCAGCCTCAGAGCATAAGCCCCATCCCAGCGAACTACGTGGACTTTGATCCGTGCTAACGCATGGTACGTAGGAAGCCTCTACGAGGTTCAAGCCCACCACCCGGTCGTTCCGACCTCCCCACGTCGGTTCCCCGAGCACTTTGGGCCGCCTCAGAGCGTGATCCCTGAATTCCCCCGTCCCACATGACGTTAAACTGTATGCCCCCGTCCCACATGACGTTAAACTATATTCCCTCATCCCGCATGACGTTGAACTATATGCTCGTCCCACATGACGTTAAACTGTATTCCCCTAACTACGTGGACTTTGATCCGTGATAATCCATGGTACATAGAAAGCCTCCACGAGGTTCCAGACCATCACCCAGTTGTTCCGACCCCTTCGCATCGGTTCACCAGCACCATTATGGGCCACCTCAGAGCATAAGACCAGTATTCCCCATCTTGGGATGCCTCAGAGCGTAAGAACCATGCCTCACACCCACGTCTCATCATGACCTCCCCCTCGAGCCCACGTGCCTTGGGGAGCTCATGCCCTAGCCTGAAGATTTTACATCCTCCAGGCTCCAATCCACGTGTTCATTCTCATAGGTCGCCTCTCCATGTGTCCCACCATATCACCGAACTACATGGACTTTGATTCCCTGCCATGGGGATACGTAGGAAGCCTCTATGAGGTTCAATCCCGTCACTCCATCACCCATCCCGATCCTTACCCAGGCCGCCACATCACGATGAGATCATGCCATCTCATTCTTCTCTATAGTATCCGGGAAGCCGCCCACGTGCTGGCCCAAACATCAGTGTTCCCACTAGGGGGTCCTTCAATCTGATCCACTCTTAGTATTTCAATCAGTTTGATCCGTCTCCACAAGATGTTAAACTCACGTCATACCCCGTTTCAAACATGGGAAGCTGAGGAAAACCTCAGATGGTACACAATTCCCTGCGTTCGATGTGTGATGCCTCGGGCTTCCGCCCCCTCGAGAAGCCCTCTAATATGGGACAGAAGACAGAGATGCCAATCCTTATCATCAAGACATGCCGACGACACCCCAACGTGACCATTCTCTTCACCGAAGGTTGCTGCCCCGACCAGACCCCTTGGAGAGTCTCGATGGAAGCAACGTAATTAACTAGCATCCATGCATATATGGCGCCAGGAACGAGCTTCACGAACCAGTCTTAAATCTATGAGGGAGACCCAGACTAAGTGACGAGCTCTAAGGAGGAATCTCTGGAAGGAAGAACCGACATCCCATCATCCCAGTTTCTATCAAGGATCATACGTCCCTGAACAAGGAACAGATGCCGCCCGCCTTTGGAAAGCAGGAATGCGGGGCAACAAGCCGCGCGTCCTCCCACACGTGATGGACACCCGTGCACGCCCCGGCGTAAAAGCGTCAGAAACATTTGTCTTACCACCTTTGTTTAGGGATTTATCCCAGTGTATGGTTAGTGGTATGTCAAGGTGTTTTAATGATCTATTGGTCTCAGTTTCGGTGCGACAGGGTTAACAGGTGAGCTTCTAGGCATTAATTCCTATTTTAATTAAAATTTATTATTTTTAAAATTGTTTGTATTTAATTAATTAATTAATTATATGGTTTGGTTTTGAGACTGGACCTCATGTTTTTTGGATGATATCTGGTTGGACTTGGCAAGCCTCAGATGGAGTTGCTAAGGTTCTCTAAAAAGGGATTTATATTTGGTGTAAGGTATGTCATCCTTGTGTGTCCACCCTTTGGTATTATTCATTTATTATATGTATGAGGTATTCATGGTGTGGTATCTTATAACTTTTATCCATTTAATTTGAGGGAATTATGGTGGTGGAGGTGTCCAGGGGTGGCCCTGCTGAGTTAGAGACTAGAAGAGAGGTTGGAACTGGAAAATATAACTAGGAGGATTCATATTATGTGGATCCATATGCTACACCATATGGGTGGATGGTATGGTGTAGATTATGAAATTTTGGTGTATGGTACATATAAGAGGTTTCTTTGATCTACTTAAAAAACTAGGTAGTTATGTTGTAGATCCTTGGCTGTAATGTATCCCTTTCTTGGTAGTTGAGGGCTGTAGCATGGAGGAGATGGTAGTGATGTCTGGGCTCTGAGGAGGAGTTTGGTTCTACATCCAGTTTTGGGGGTAGCTATGGAATATGAATGAAGGCTATTATGTATTTTTTTAGTCCTATGGTGTATGGATATTTATTGTAGTGTAGTGGACTAGGTAGAGTTTTTATGGGGTTATGCGTTTTTCAGGTTGGGTGTGCTAGGGAGAAGATCTCTGGCATAACCTTCTATTTGGTTATCTGACGACTATGGCATTTTATCCTTGGTTATACCATGGAACCTACCCATTTTATCAGAATTGAAATGTGGATATAGAATAAATTCTTAGTGGGAACTTTTGGCTAACCTATATGTATCAAACCCCGTATTATACTTCATAGCCCACTCTATTTTAAATACATTTACAATGCGTTAAAGTGGGATACACCGTAGTGTGGTGTCTTATAGAGTGGGTATAAATTTTTAAATCTCTTAGAACCATACATATTTTCTAACTTTTATATCATTTATTAGGTGACCCAAGTGCTTCCCAAGGAGGCCTTTCATCCCCAAATAAATTTCCTTCAACCCCGACCATGGGAGATTGATCTGAGGTGGTTTTTGGTAATTCAGATCCTTCCCTTTTATTGTTAAATCTATATTTTTTCATCTTGGGAGGGGATTCAATCAAGGAAATCAAATTTTATCAATTAGAAACTGATGTGGTTGTTCTGTTATAGGTTGTTAAGGGTGATCTCCTTCATTTTGGTTCTTAGTGGTGGTCATATATTTTTACAAGGTTGTACAAGAGATCATACATCTTCATTTATGGTAGGGGATGTGTATTTCACATTAACTGTACCATTAAAGAGGGGAAAATAAATTTTTTATCATTGGGAGGTTAATATATATATCCTAAAAATATAAAGATATTATTTTATTTAAATTGATTAGGAATGGGTTTGAATCACATGATTTTACATTTTTTGTTATTATTTTGGTATTGAGATTATACGAGCTTGATACCTCACTAAAAATCATAGTTATTAGGACCCTCTATTTGTGGTGATTTCATATGATTTGTGGAAGCTTGATTTGTTTTATTTTTTTGAATCACATTAATTAGAATTATATAATCACCTATATTCAGATAAATATTTTGTTTTACATGGAAACTATGGTTTTGTGAGAGTTACATTGAAATAATTAAGTGAATTGATAAAAATATCCATTTGATTAATCTAAAAAGTGATGTGTGCAAAATATCAAAGTGTTTTGCTATGTGTTTTGAATTGAGTGGAGTGAAATGAGTTGAGGTGGTTGTGATTTGTAGTTTTGGTGTGCGGGGATAGTGTTTTGTGGTGTGGTAATGATGTAGGGAAGAGGTTGTGAGATATGGGTTGTGGTTATTTTGATATGGAATGTGGAAATAGATTTTAAAAGGATGTGATGTGATCTTTTGGGCATGGGAAATATGGATTGTTTTTGTGTTCTAGGGTGTTATGAAAGTTTCTATAGTAGTAATGGTATTAAATACAAATATTAAAATTATAATGGAACATGATGAATAGTTAATGAATTAATGAAATTGAAATAGGAATTTTCATTGAAAATGGATGTTGATAAATAATGGATTGAATGGGATGGAAAATAGTTTGTTTATTGAATGATATTGGTTGGTAATTGAAAATATGTAAATTTTATTGACTTCCAATGAAATTTGGAAGGGCCATGTGGTTTTTTCTTATGGAATGGTTTAATTATGTAGTGATATACATTTTGTGGTGATAGTGACAATAACGAAGGTTATGTGGTGATGTGGTAATATTATGGTTTAGGATGAGGCTCTTTTTGTGAAACCATAAGTTAGTATGTTATGTTATGATATATAGGTATGTACCTTGTATTTTATTTTTTTTATTTTTATTCTCACCCCACCTACATCAAGCACCATTATATGACACCCAAATTGGGTGGGGGGGGGGTGTTTTTTCCAACATCCTAATGGCAAGGAGGGATGGATGGATACCCCCTTTCTCTCTCTCTTCTAGGAATTGACAACATCCACTATATGTCAAGTATAAAATTCAAAATGTTAATGTGATGATGCTTGATGATATTGTTTATGGTGGGGGAAATGCATGGTAGGGTAGGCCATGAGGTTTATGACCTTCATTCTCATGATAACCTGCTATTATGGTTATGGAAGTGGTTGAGATATTATGTAATGAAATAAGGATCTTTAGGTGATATGTGATGTGATGTGATGACCCATGTTTGTTATGGAGATATGTGATGAACGGTTGCACATGGGGTGCTTTGAATGATGTGGTGGACCATGTGTTTTAAGGAAGGATTACTATATATAAGATATGGGAGTTCCAAGATGTATGATGTTGGGGTGTGAGAGTGGTGACATTGTGGGAAAGGGGTATAAGGTACCCTTTATCAATATCATTGTTATTAGGTTACTATATATGGATGTGTTATTTTTTGAGTGTGCCTTGGTGATGATTAAATTAGTTATTTGACCTGTTTAGGTGCTTTTGGTTCTACTGTTTTCTCACTAGTGAATTAATATGATCATTTTTCACATGTGCATGGAGGAATTTTGGTATGATCCTACTGAGTATACTTATTCCCACCCTATATATATACAATCTATTTTTTGGATTTCCAAGAGGACTTCTTGGACAATACTAAACATTTCTAGAATGGCCTTTGGAGCTACTATTGCATCAAGACCTTAGATATTCTTGTGGGTATTTATTTGGAGACTCTTGTATAAGTTTTATTTATACATTTATGGTGGGATGTTTTTCGATACATTTTTGTATTATGTCATAGATTTTATTATGATTTACTTATTCTATCTCCTCATACCATTATTTTATTGGGTAATTCCTACCATTTGTGAGGTTTTTATATCCTTAGTGCAACTCTCCAACCCAAGGCCAACTAGTGGTGGGACTCTAGGGTCATTATCTACATTCCCTCATCTATGAATAGGAGGGGAAAATTTGGAGGTTGGAGTCATGACATGGGGACTTACCACTTAGGGGGTTCCCCATTTTTAATTTTTTTTAGATACTAAAAAAACTAATGTATAATGATGAATTGCACATGGTGCCGAGGGCCCCAATGGACACTCATGTACTGACTAGGCATCTCATAAACTGATAACTAGGAACATAAATTGAACTATATGACTCAGGATGCGTTGAAAATGGAACATACATGAGAGATAACTTAGAGCCATCATGATCCTTGAGATAACTGTGGGGTTAGTATCCCAACTACACTATCATGTTTCTATTTGGGTGTTTAGACCCCATCGATATTGGAGGATGGGTCAGGAGTTCGATTCGACCTTGGTATCCAAGAAAAGAGATTTTTTAAGAACATATCCTTATTGTGACATTACTAAGAGGCTTGGAGGGCCACGATGATACATAAGGTAACCCTAGTAGGTTTCCCCTATGAATTTTGACCCTAGTGAGTGGATGGACTTGGGAAAAAGTAGAGATGGTACTTGGTTTCACCTTAGAACATGTAGAAAAGATATGATCCTGATGGGTAATGAATAAAGTTGGTGGGTTTAGTAATTTGTAAAACCTATATTATATTATTATACTTTCAAATTTTTATTTTTGACTTGGTTATGGATATCCATATGAGATTCTTGGGATCTGTTCTATGGGCTTGATGAGTTATGATAGTATTATTATCGATGCCCTGAGGTACTTCATGGGATCAAAATTAGGATCTTGATGCAGTAAAAGTGTGATAATATTAATTGGATTTCATCATAATAGATTCTAATATATGATTCCTATTATTTTTATATTGATCCATGTAAGAATTATCGGGACATAAAGATGTAACCTCTGGTCTATATTGGACACCCTAGATGAAACAAGTCCTTAGGATGCCTAGTATGCCAAGGATGGCGCTATTCAGGGTTAGAGATTTCATTGAGATCACTTTTACTATGATGTGATACCTATGTTATCACAAGGATTTAGATACTTATGCCATAAAATTTTACTTGTTCCTAATCATTATGACCAGGATCCTATGATTTTTCATTTTCTATGGTGACATGGAGATTATTTAGATTCTGTTATTTCATTGGGTACTTGGATGATAGATTCAAGACATTAATTATATTGAGAGTTTGGATAGATTATTAGGAGAACAATGATCTTTCTATTGAGTTGGATTATGATGAGGTGTTTGGATTATTGGCCTAAGATTTATGTATTCTTAGGCTACACCTGAGGATCAAGTTTTTATATGGTTGTTACAATATCGTGATATGCATAGAGACTCATGATAAGGTCTGAAGTAGGATTGGTAGATCAGGGTCATGAGACTGAGGATCAACACCAGTTTCGGGTACCGGAGTGGGACATGGTCCCCTTGAGTAGTTATGTTTGGAATAGTCATCATGAACTGATCAAGGACACCTTGACACTGGTCTATGTAGCCAGAATGATGGTATTTTATTTTTGAAAAGTTTATTTATTTATTCAATTTATTATGTTACTGAGAGATAGTAGTTATTTATGGGACCATGTTGGTGGTCCCCTAATGAGTTATTTACTTGTGATAATCTCTCACTAGTCACATGAACATTATGGAAAGTGAAATAATATGATAATGTTCAGCAAACTAAAAACCATGAGTGGAATTGGAATCAGGTTTAAAAAGAGGATCAGGGTTGTGGTTTATCCTGTAACAATTTTATTTTTACGATTTATTGTATATTTATTTGAATATATGGTCATCTCCAAGGGAGGTAATCCTTATATGATTTTACTTCGTATAAACTATTTATTACCCCTTATTGTATTATTTTTTTATCCTATGTACACTATTTTTTGTTAATGATGCATGATACCTGGCTATTTATCATATTACTACACACTATCATAAGGTGATATAGTCTCCCCATGATACTACCCAAGACCCATTACCACTAATTGGTAGCCTTTAGCATATAGGGATAAAGACCTGAGGTCTTGTGGTAAACTAGACTAGGACACCAATTGAGTGGCCTCTAAAACAGGACATTGAAAATTAATATCATAGATTTTCATTTTCTTTTATCTTACCATTTGAGGCATATTAGATCGAATATTTTGGAATGTATCATATCCTATGATGGAGAACATACTAGTGCATTATGAACACTTATTTTAGTAATAATTATTGTTTACTAGGGTTATTATTAATGAACATGATGTCCAATGTTACAATTGTATATGATTTTCACATCAAGTTACTCACATGGGTGTTTGAGGTTCTGGATTTATAATTGGTTTTTGGCTCTTGTATCACATTAAAGAGAATTATTTTCATACATAATATTTTTCATGTATGGTTCAGATGACATATAGGCCTTCTAGTGTATAATTTCATTTATGCCAGAGGCTTAGTTGTTTAAAGAGACAATTAATTATCATATGATTTTTTTGTTTATAAGTACTTGGTGGAATCCAACTTAGTTGAGTCGACTTGTATATCTATTTACTTTGGATGGTAGGTCTTGGGGGTCTATTATGTGATGCATCTTTTTTATGATGATGCATATCCTTAGAACAAGGGATTCTTGATGACAATTGTAGGTTGACATAGTTGTTTAGTGCCTTAGTGGTAAACCCTAGAGAGTAATTATAATACTAGTTTCCAAAAAAAAGATTCGATAAATTAAAGAATCACTAATAACCTATATAGAATTTTTCTATATAGCTTAGAATAATAATATACTTAATTTAATAGGGTGATGGTGGTTGTCTTGGTATATTTTCTCAAATACTATTCAACTATACGTATAACCTAGGTGAGTTTGGATTCTTGTGGGATTAGTCCTGTGTACGAATGCTTGATTAGAATCATCTAAAATCGGTTGTTGATTTGACACAAGGTGCCTAACCTATGTATATGTGAGACCATAGACTGAGCATTAGGATATTGAGGATATGGTTTACTCAGACAATAACATGTAGTTTAACATTAGTTTTGAACTTATGAGTTTTAACTTGATCTAGGAGGGTAGTACTAAAGAAAATTATATATGACTCATCATTTTAGTGACCTTATACCTATTATTATGTCCAAGGGAATCATTTGAGAAGAGTTATCCAATGGTTGAGAGTTCCTTATATATGGAAATGGATGGGTAGATGGATCAGGTTTGAGACTGATTTGTAAGAGATTCTACTGTGTTGTGAAAAAGGCAAGGTCATTACATGGGGTTTTTTACAGTTATGAGCACGTTGAACATTGATAATTTTTGTTTGAGGTTGGTTTTAGGGGAAGAAAAATTTACAGACCTAATGTTATTGTCTTTGGGTGCTTTTTAGACGCACAATGAGAGTGTGGATCATTTCTCTAGGCTGGAATGAAATTGGGTGGAAACTAGACAAGTGGTTGGGTTAAAAAACTGACATTCCCTGGAGCATGGTCAGTGATTATGGAATTCCATACCAGTTTCATATAGTGTGATTCATGGGAGTGTGTTTTCGGTGACACGATTATGTATTATATGATTGTTCACCAACTATGTTGGATAAGAATGAGATGGTCTGTGCTGGTTAAATAGATTACACATTTGAATTATGAATGAGTGAGCAGTCAGGTCTGGGATAAGGATCAATGGGGTTAATGAAACAATTTTGGGAGTGGGGGCTTAACGTTTGGATAAAATTGGATTTGTACCTTTTTTGTTATAGAGACATAGGAATTAGATAGGGCAGGGTGAAAAGGATGATCCTGGCGAATCTATGTCATATATTAATAGGATGATGTGAAAATGGCTTGGGAGGTGGTACAGATGGGTGATGATCAAATAAGTTGAGTTAAAACTCCATGAAAAGTATAAGAAAATCTATATGGTAGAAAGATCAACATAGTCTATTGTAAGATGAACCATTTGTTCGAAGGGTCATTGATATGAAATGATCATTCATTGGATAGATGAGGTGGAATTTAGATGCTTTTGAGTCCATGAATCCAATTTCCCTGGTTCTAGGTAAATACAAAATTTGGGTTTCAAAAATAAATTGGATGGATTTGGTGCTTTGACATCAGGATTGGGTTGTTTCAAGTGTGATATAATGGTGGTTTGGTAGGTGAAAACCCATTTCAATATAAGTTTTTGGGGGTGAATGAGTGATTCATGACATGTTTTAGATTGTGAAATAGTTTCGTCACATGGTTTTGGGGGTTAAAACCAAGTTTCATATGATGGTTTAGGCTAAGAATCATGTAATGAGACATAATAAAGGTGATTGACATGGATAAAACCCTTGAAAAATCATGGGAAGATATTACTATGGTTTGGTCATGAACATTCGATGCAAGTTTGGCATATGGAACCCCAAGCATAAGAAATGGATACTCATATGTTTTAGTTCAAAGATGGAGATGAGTGGTAGTATCATCCTTTTGACTAGTTTTTTCTGGAATGTTTGGATGTTGTGAGGTGGAAACTATCATTAGACCACTTTGAATGTGTTATAGTAGGTTATTCCGATGGTGGGGAGCACAATGGCTTATAATTGGCCATTATGATATGAGACATATAGTAGGGATTTCCTTAGGATACATGGTTAACAAAATGACATCCTGGTGTCTCTAAGAAGACGAGAATCACAGAGTTCTGTCTAGAAGGTTTGATGATAGTTACATGCGGTGGATGAGTTTTTGATAAATTATGTACCTTGAGTTTAAAGTTGTGTAATGGGAACTGAATCATTGTTCTGGGTAAAAATGTAAAAAACTAATTATGGATCGATTACATAATTATGTTATGTGTATCAAATAAATGGCTAACAGCCTTATTGAGGTCTAAAAGTGTTATGGTGGGGAGATTGTAGGACCTCTTGTCTATACAGATCTGAAAATTCCCAAGGTAATTTGAATTTTTGATTACTAGAGGTTCTAAATTTTGAATGGAGATTTGGAATATAATTATGAGAGTTGGAATGTCTTTAGGTGATTCTTTTAGATGTGGGATGAGGCCCAAAAGATATATTTGTGTTCAGGTGAGCCTCAACAGCTTTAGGAATGTTTTGGTGGTTATGTTGAACTCATAAAATATAGTAGGGTTTGGGGTGGATTGTTTTGGGGAAACCATGTGGCACCCAGAACCTCAAAGAATATTCGTTTCATTTTTTAAGACTGTTAGTTATCTCACATGACTAGTGCATAGTAAAGGGTATGTGTGGGTTTTAGAGGAAACCATATGAGTTGGATAGAAAATATGAATTGGCACAAAGTATGTCCATGGCTGCAGAAAACCCCTCTATAGTGTTACAGAGGTGCCTGCACAGTTGGTTCACAGTTTGGAGAAAAATGTTACAGAGACACAAATATTTTATATATAAACATTGAATATTAAATATTAATAGATTAATATTCAATAAATTTCATTACGATATACTCCAAAACCCTAATGGTTTAGTATCATTCAAAACATGGACACATAAAAAATGGTATATAAATGATCTACATTATTTGCCATAAATTTCCTAAAAATATACAACCTTCTTAGACACAACATATATAAGACCATTCTCTATAACCTGTGGAAAGGAAACATAAGAATGGGTGTGATCGGATGCTCTGTAAGGGTAAAAAATAGAGATGTCATTCACTGATCATAAGTGATAATTAGTTAATCATAAATGAAGAAAACATGATAAAATTTTACAATAATAATACCCAATAATTTAAAGATCATTAAAAATGTATCATGAAATAAGGGGTTTTCAATTAAAATATATAATACATTAGAGTCTAAACTCATTAATGATCAATCATGAACTATGATGAAATAACATAAGTCATAAGTTTGTGGAATTCACATGAGAATAGAAAATAACTTCACTTGTAACGCCTCACTCCCAATAATATCATTGTAGAAAAATTCCCATAATAGAAATTCCCACCCAATCATTTACAACATTCTCTTAGGAGTAAAGTCCATCTAGTTAACTCTATCATCTCTTAGAAGTTTATTAACTCCATTATCTACTAAGATATTTGAAAATATATAATCATTACCCAATGAATTAAAAGGATATAATAATCACAACAATCCTTGGTTTACAATGTGACCATATGTCCTTGGTTTATAAAAGAACCTGTTATCACATAATCAATATCTATTCCTATGTTTTCACATGGACATAAAAACATTTATCATTACGAAAAATCTTAACCCATGGAAAATAAAAAAGTATAATCAATATTTCACCATCATAATCATAAATCATCCATTGAAATAACAAATATTTTAAAATTTTATCATATCCAGAGTAAATCATAAAAACCATCACGGGATATTTCTTATAATTTAAAATACATTCAAAAGCATAAGTGAAACATTTCTTGAGGAAAACATCCTTTTTTTACTTTTAAATCACTTATTTAAAACCTTACAATCTATAAAATAATTTTGAAGACATTTTATTTGTAAATAAAAATAGAAAATTATAATGTAACCTTCAAGTAAAATATTATTCATAATGGAAAGGAAATCCATTCATGTGGTGTATGGTAAAACAAAATTTCCTGGAACATTTTTGGAAAAAAGTCAAAAGTGCCACATTTAGAAAATGGAAAAATGATTCCATAATTTTTTTTATAAAAAGTAAATAATGGGTTAAAATTATTTTAAAAAATATTTTTAAAATATTAAAAAAATTACTGAAAATATTTTTTAAAAAATATGGGCATGGAAGTAAAGATTCCTCGTTGAATAGATAAATTAAGTCATTTTCCCTTAAATACATTCTTTCAGACTGTATTGTATATAAAAATAGGAAAATGAAATGAAAATATGTAACATATAAAAATAACCATGAGATAAGAAAATTAATAATACATTGGAGAGATATGCAATATAATGTCATTATCAGAAATTAAACATAAATAGTCTAGGTGAAAATGAGATTATAACATAAACGCTTACAACTTATGTATCTTTTGATTCATAACCCTCATCCAATTTATTACAGATAATGAACCAATAAATTCCATGAAAAAGGGATATTACTTCCCCAAACTGAAAAATGGAAGTAGATACATCACATAAAATGAGATAAGTGTATAATAATGACATATGTAGCAAAGAAGAAAACTCGAGATGTCAAACCCATACCACTTTGGGTACTTTATATTCAAATCCCCTTGGATGAAATAATTTGAATTTTAAATTCATATACAATCACTTGATAATTTTACATGACATTAAATTTCAAAGTATTTGTATACACACCTCATAAACAAAAATTGGTGCATAATATAAAATATATATCAAAAAAGAAGAATTTAGACCAAGAACCATTATAAATTTAGTAATTTTTTTTAAAATCCATTGGAATATTAAAAATGATATGTTTAGGTAAATAGTTGTTAATAAATCATGGATTATTCCAAAATAAATTCTTTGATTTTATATATAAAAAATATATAAGAGGTTAGGGCATTACATTAAAATGTGTCTCAATGAAGAGAAATTGAGACGAAACCCAAACAACTTTGGTAATGTTAGAATAAAATTCCGTGTAAAGAAAGAAAATTATATGGATATTAAAACCTCTTGAATTTTATGAATACTTAAAAAATTAATTAGACAATAATAACACCACATATAATAAATTATTGTGTTCCATATCAAACATATCTCAAGAATGTGAAAACTAGTCAAAGAAACCATTACCTTAGATCCAATGAGACTCATAAGACCTCTAACCCATTGTATAATAAATTAAAATTTATTATAATTATATGAAAAATTATATTCATACTTATAATATTATATATAATACAATTATAATATTTAAACACTTGTTTATTAATAATTTTCTATTAAAGAAGTCATTTCAGGTGTTAACTACTTTATTTTTAATGTATGTTTTAGTTCGGTAGTTATATTCCTTTCATTAAGATTATGGTTCATATATCTACAGATGGTTAATAATGATATAAAAACAATATATATTAATTATATACATATTTATAGCAATTCATATTAATTGTTAAGGAAAAATGAATTACATTACTTTTTGGAGACAATAATCCTTACGTACACAGAAGTGATATTTCCACTTTTAGGTTGATTGAACGAAAAAAGTAAAAGATAATTAACCATTGTATAATAATTATTATATCATAAATATTTTATATGTTCATTAAATCTATCCATTTTACCATAAAATTAAATCATAAATCATTAACACATTACATCATTTCCTGGTGGAGGTAGTCTACACATCTGCATTAGTGATGTTATCATCTACCAATAGATCATATGGAATGAAGGTATATAATATATTATAATTCCTAAAGTTTAATTATGTTAAAAATATCATATATAAAATCTAAATAAATCATTATAACCACTCATGAAATACGAGGATGGAAAATGAATCATATCGCTATGTGGAGGTGGTAGTCCCCATGTGTGCACGAGTGATGCTTTTATCTCCCATTTGATTGAAAAGATGTGGGAAATGGTTGTTTTATAATCATAATAACATATTATTATAGTTATGATACTACATGTATCATATTTTTATGTATGAAATTGGTTTATAGGATGTAAAATGAGGCAATAAACTAAAAGAGATTGGTTAAGATTTATACCTCTTCTTTGAGAGTACACCATTGGCTTACTCCTTAATCCATGATGGATAGGAATTAAGAGAAGAAATAAAGATCTAGGATTAAGGGAAGGAATATAATAAGGGGTTGGATTATTTATCTTTTGATCTATAAGCCCCAAATGGTGTCAATAATGGAGGAGGATATGTGACCATTTATAATTGAGGGGATGGATACATATGAAAATTCTTAAAATATTTCAATGATATAAAGTCACCTTCATGGGAAAGTGGATAAAATTTAGAAAGTATTATAACTAAGGATAATATAAGGTTGAAAAATATTCATCCTATAATAATTTTATAGGTTTAGGTGAAAATACTACCCTTATCTTTCTTTTTAATCCCTTGGTAATCCAATTTTATCCTTAATCATCACAAAATTGTACCTTTTTAGAATTCACTAAGACCAAAAATTAAGCTAAACATGTTAAATTATATTAATTATAATGATTCAAAATTTGGAATTAATTTTACTAGATTCGGTTTCTAAAAGTTGAAGAATTAAATTTTTAAATATGCCTGTAAACTGCAACGAAAACCAATTTTAGAAAAAAATACATTTTTAAGAATAAAACATTAAATACATCCATTTGTTTTCATGTAAAATAAATAAAATATATTTTAAATAATATTTTTGAATTAAAAATATATTTATTTATTAGAACCATTAATAGGTATATATAAATTTAATTTACTATGATAAAAACATTTCATGCATAAAAATGGTTTTTAGGAAAATTTATTTTTAAGTCCAAAAATAAACTTATACCAAAATCAAGTATACAGATTATTAACATGTATTTAATTATTTCATTTAAATTTAAATTATTTTTATGTTACTTTAAGATGAAATTAAAAACATAATAATAACTTTATTTCAAATAAAATTATTTTTTTATAAAATTAACATTTTTTAAAATTCATGAAACATTTTTTTTATTAGAAAACACTAAAAAATCACCCTATGATAATATTTATAGGTTGATTTAATGTTATTATTTTTTTAAAATAAAATTAGTAAAAATGTTATGAATTTATTATAATTTTGGTGAAAAAAATGAAATTTTTTTGATGCATTAAATAACTGTAATGAAAATGAGTACCTATTTATTAGGAATTAATAAATATATTTTTATTTTTTGAAAACATTATATATATTTTTCATAATAATTTTATTTATATTAACACCTTATAATTCAATGTCTAGGTTATAAAGGGATACCATATCATGGATTATATAGACTCCGGGTTGTGTGTAGAGTAGGATGTCGAACACTTAATATTTATATAATGAAAAATAAATTCTAAAATATTGAGTAGTTACATTCTCCACCATTAAAAAAATTTCATCATCAATTTTTTTTTATCTTGGTGATCAACCGTTCAATATTCGAAATTATCTTTTTGAAAAACCACATTTTCAAAAGGAGTAATAAAACTTTCTTTGAAAGGGGGATTGGGAAACATAAAGGACAACTTAAATAATGTATAAAAATTTTCCCAAATAAAGAAAACATTAGTGAGAGGTGAACATATAGAAAATAAAAATATCATTCCTTAATAATAATATATAGTTATAGAGAATGTGATCTTCAAAAAGATAATGACCACAAAACCGTAAATCGTTGAGGGGTGAAAATGTGGATGAAATAAAAAAAACAACTCTTAAAAGAAACAAAATTAATTTTTCGGGTCATTTTTAATATAGATACTTAGTTATTTTAACATAGAATATTATAAAATATACTTACATGATTTATTAAAATAAAAAAACATTATTTCATGACTTGGTTGTGTGTTTCAGTTGTATTCCACCACATTCCATCCTTATTTCAATAAAGAATGAAAAGAAGTTAATATTTGATTCCTAAGGCTCTAAAATTACCATTTTATGGATAAAAAATACATATAATACAAAATATTATGTCCTTTTCCCTATAGATATTCAAAAAAACAAAATTATTACCCAAAGTTATCTAATATAGATAAATAATCATATCATAAAATAATATAATAATCTATATAACCACAACAACAACAACCAAATTTCATCTTAAAACATTTCATAAGTAATTTACCTTAAAACTCCACCAAAATATGTCTAAAAAAATTCACAAACCAAGATTTTATAACTTGGTCACCAATTTTTAAAAATAAACATAACTTTACTCTCTAAATAACCTACTTTTTTTAATGTCACATTCCAAACATGGGAATAACATGATCATATAATCTTTTAAAACATGATTATATTGTCCCAAAACAACTTAAATTGTCATTAAAACTCATTTAAAACACATATGTTTAAAAATAACTATATCCTTATTCCCAAAATAAAATCATAGACTAGAACATATATCCTGTAAATGAAAAAAATAAATAAAATTCATTAACGATAAAATATATCATCTTATCATAAAATTCCTAACCTATTTTAAGGTAAAATATACCATCCCATTTAATTAAACAAATCAGTCATTTTTTATCCTAAAAAAATTATCTAAACCTTAGGCTCATATTAAGGGTTATCTATCCCAAAATCACATGTTTTCAAAAAATATCACCATATGACTAAATAACTTTTGTATGTTATAAGTACCTTTCAAATTATTCTTTAAATTATTTCATAAAGTATTATAGAACAAAACAATGATGTTTCAAGATTCTTATAACTATATTATCATTGATAAAGAAGGCCTATAATATAATTCCCATATCATAACACATAAAAACATAAATTATTCTAATTCAATGAATGAAATTGTGAGGTCCTTCCTTAGTCTTGGAGTTAGCTGTAAAATTAGGTCACTAAATCAGATAATATCCATGTTCCCCACACATAATATGTTAAACTATAAATGGTACATTATAATATAATTTATTGACCTCCATAAAACAATTCATCTTATCCCCAACAAATAATTACTTCATGTTATACATTCCACCCATAAAACATCATATCATTCCATTGAGACATTTTCCTAGGTGGTTCTTCCCACTTTATTATCATGTATGATGTCAAATATCTTTTCCTACATGATCTTCATTAAAATCCAGTTTTACCTTCTTTGGTTCAATAAAAAACTAACCTTTGTACAATTTTTCAATATTATATGTAAATATAAAGTTAGTAATAATCAAATTCCTTCACATTCCAACTTCTATTTATTTTTCTTCTTGTTAGAAAAATCATTACATCGTCCATCACCTTCAGTGTTAACACAATTCCTCATAGTTTTATCCATTATCTAAAACCTAAAGTATAGTGTGATAAATAATAAAGAGTTATCTTCTAATCATGAAAAATAATTTATAGGAGTTTTAAAACATGAAACCTTATTTTAAACCTACGACACCTTAGCCTTAACCTTAGCCATCCATGGTATTTATCTATCCAAATCCTTCTTATAATTTTATTAATAAACTGTGAGTTAGTATTAGAATATCCCTATATAGTGTCAAACATGGTTCATATTAAGGGCCCATTCACTGTGAATTAGAAGGATAGTCATGATATACTTAAGTAACCAGTGTTTTTTACCACCCTAGATGAATATCTTCCAAAACTACATCCACTTCTAGTATCTATACATTGATGTTTTTTATTATTAAAATCAAACTCATTTATTTACCATAACTTAGTATATTCTTATACAAATAGGATTATCCTAACGGTTTGAACTAAGGTTTTCTCTTGCTTGTTTTGAAAAATAACTAAACTTTTCTCTAATACCAACCGCAATGAACCCAAAATTTCGTACATAAATATGTAATCTTAATATATGAATATTAATTACATGAAATTATGATCCACTCTATAACTTTAAAGGTTAAGTGTATATGGAAACATGGATACATAAAATCTTGGTATATAAAACATTGATATTATTTACCATTTCCATATTTACAAAATGAACCAGTTTTAGACATATCATTATTAAAAACTTTCTTTATAAACTAGGAATAGGAAACATAAGAAATGGTAAGCTCAGAAGCTTAGTAAGGGTAAATAAAATAGATATCAATCATTGATCATCACTGTGCATAAGATAAGAATAATATTATGAGCACATGATATAATATTACAATAATAATACCAAGTCAGTCAAATAACTTTAAACATGAATCGTGGCATAACTTTTTCACAATCAAAAGACACAAGAAAATAAGAGTCCATAATCATAAATAATAAATCACTATACAGGAGAACATAACATAAGATTTTTTTTGGTGTTCATAAAAGAATATAAAATCACTTTCTTAGTCAAGGTTCCCTCCAAATACTATCATCTTGGACAAATTTCAACAATAGAAATGCCTTCCTAATCATTTTCGACATTATATTTGGAGTTAATTCCATCCAGTTAATTATATAATATCTTACAAGTTTATTAACTCCATCTTTCCTTATTATTTTCCCAACTTTTTCCTCATTAATCCTAACATTAGTGTGCTATAATTTTCCCACCTATCCTTTTTTATAATTTAACCATCCATTATTTGTTTATATCAGAACCACTTATCACATAATCTTAAGCCATTCATATATATGGAATAAGATCATGAAAACAGTTATCACTACATCAAAGATTAACCCATGGAATAAAATGGGCTTCATCCATATTTCACCATCATAATCATAAACCATTATTATAAATAATATATATAATAATACAGGATCATATACCATGTTAAGATTAAGAAGACTCATATGATGTTTTTATAGATGAAAACACCATTTGAAAGACCACTAAAACATTTCTTAAAGAAAAAAACCTTTTTATTTTGAAATTAATTATTTAAAATATAAGAATTTATAAAACATTGGAAAGAATTTCTTCATAAATAACCATAGAAAATTATAAAGTAATCTTTAAGGAAAAGGGTATTCATAAGTTCCTTGAACTTTATTCATGTAGTGTATGTTAAGAAAAAAATCATTTCCCGTTTATAGTAAAATGTTAAAAGTACTTCATTCAGAAAGTTTAAAAAATATTCCTCTAATTTTTTATAAAATAGTAAAACATGGGTAAAAATTAATTTAATAAATCTTTATAGAATATTAAAAACATTTTGTAAATTTTTTTATAGAAAATATGTGCATGGAAGTAAAATTTCCAAATGAAGATAAAAATTAAGTTATTTTTCCTTAAAAGTATTATTTTAATATCATTTTTTCTTAAAATATGTAAAAAGTAGGGAAAACATGAAATTATTAGAAAACCATCGAATAAGTAACTAAGTAATATTTTCGATAGATATATCATATAGTTTTATTAAAATAAATTTACGATAAACAATCTCGATGAAAATGATAATTTAACATAAAACCATTATTGTTTTGGTAAATTTTGATTCATACCTCCCATGCATGAAATAACATAAAATGAAAATTTTGATACCATAAAACAGGGATATACAAGATAAAAGTTATCAAAGGGGTTGTATATAAACCTCATAAAATAACATAAACTTATAATCATAACATATATCCAAACGAAGACAATTTGAAATGGTAAACACTTACAACTTTGGAAACTTTTAAATAGAATCTCCTTAGATGAAATAATTTAAATTTTGAATTTAAATAGCATAAATTCAGAATTATAAATGATATAAAATGTAAAATATCAATATATATAACTCATAAATATAAATAGGTGTATACTATCAAATATAACTTAATGAAAAAATTGAGATGAAGAACCCCTACAACTTTAGTAATTTTTGAAATGAAAGTAATAGGAAGCTTGAAAATCATATGGTTATAAATATTTCCTGGATTATATCATGGATTATTTTTAAATAAGTTCTTGGGTAGTGCATAAAACATATAAATAATATGTTGGTGGATAAATTTAAAATATGCGTCAAGGAAGAGAAATTGGGATAACACCCTTACAACTTTGGCGTCTTTGGAATTTAAGGACATGTAATGAAAGAAAATTTTATAGATCTTTAAATTATAGGAATTTTCTGAATATTTTAAAATAAATTCTTTATGTAGTAATCTCACCATATAAAACAAACAATCGTGCGTAATATCAAATGTGTCTTAGGAATTTGAAAAAGAGACAAAGTAACCATTAACTTATATCTGACTTGATTCAGAAGTGATCTATGATCTAGTATAATAAATTTATATTTTATATAATTATATATTATAATAATATTCATACTTATAATATTATATATACCCTCTTATAAAATTTTAACACCAATTTATTAGTGATTCTTTGTTAAATTCATCATTTCGGGTGTTAACTACTTCGTTTTTCATTTATGTTTTAGCACAACAGTTATAGTCCTTTTAATATAAACAAAGTTAAATTATATATTGAATGTTAATCAGGATATAAATACTTTATATATTCATTTTTTAAATATTTATACCCTATTAATACTAATTTCTGATTAAAATTAATTACTTCACTTCATGGAGATGATAATTCATACGTACACACAAGCGATTTTTTCACCTTTTGATGGATAGAATAAAAGAAAAGAAATTAATAATTTTCACTAATATAATCATTATAGTAGAATTAATATCATATATTTTCAATAAATCTATCATTTTTACTATCCTTGTATAGTAGTAATGATAAACAAGTCACCATTTCGTGGAGATGGTCGTCTACACCTATGCACGAGGGACGTTAAAATTTTCCAATGGGTCAGATGCTATGAAGATAGATAATATATAATAATTTCAAATGCATAATTATGTTATAAATATCATAAAAAACATTAAATCCATCATTATCACCACCCATGGAATATGGTGAGGGAAAATGAATCATATCTCTAAGTAGGTGCGATATTCCACACATACACACACTTTCATTTCCCATTTGTTGGAAAAATGGTCGTAAATGGTTGATCCATCACCATAATAACATATCCGAATATTTTTGATACCATATAAATTATGTTTTTATAGAATCATTAATTTTATAATAAATCAAAGTATAAATAAAATCTAAAGATCTTGGTAAAGATTTATACCTCATATTTGAGAGACCTCCTTCAACTTACTTCTTAAGCCATGGAAGAATGGTATTGGGAGAATAATAGAATCTCTATTATTAAAGGATGGAATATAGGATGTTTTTGGAATTGGTATTGGATGTTATAAAAGTAATAAATTCTGTGACTAAGTGAGGTGTATAAGTGCCCTTTTAGAAGGGAATGATGGGACCGACATTGAATTTCTTAAAAGATTTTAACTATATATGGTCACCTTTATAGGAAAGTGAATCCATATATAAAAAGGTAATGTTTTGGGACAATATAAGGTTTAAATAAATTCAACCAGTAAAACATAGAGAGGAATTTGTGGCAATCATACCATTATCTCTTTTTTTATCCCTTGGTAAACTAGTTTTAACCTTAACCGTGACTACAAAATCTTATTATTTTCACTATTCATCAAGATAAAAAAGTAAGTTTACACAATTTAATTTATATTAACCATGATGACTGAAAATATGTAATCTATTTTATTATAATAAATTTCTATAAGTGGTAGAATTATATTTTAAATAATTTCACAAACCACAATGAGAGCCCATTTTATAAAAATACATTTTTAAGCATAAAACATAATTTACTTTAATTAATTTCCTTATAAAGATGAAAAAAAGAATGTTAAAATACATTATTGAAAATATAATCTACAAACTCCAATAAAACCATGAATAAATATATATTAATTTAATTTATAATGATAAAAACACATTGCACACATAAAATTGTTTTTTAGAAAGTTGTTTTTTAAGCCAAAAAATGATCTTATACCAAAATAATGTATAATGACGATTCCTATGTAATTGATTAGATTATTTATAGTAAATGGATACTTATATTACTTTAAGAAAAAATTCAAAACATAATGGTACTTTTACACTATATTAGATGACAGTTGTAACACCCAAAGACTTTACGATATTTTAATTTTGAAATAAAATTAACTTTTTTCGCTAGATTTTTCTATAGAAAAACCATGTTAATATTAAAATACACACGATACTAAGTTAGCTTTCATTACACGCAAGATCGAGCTCTACTTACTTTTATTAGCCCACCTATTTTAAATCTAAATATTGGAAATTTTGGAAAATTTTATTTGTCAAAATAAACATCATTTTCTAATTATCAATTTCAAAATTAGATTTTAGTGAATTTTTGGTTTTTTTCTGACAAGTTTCATTTCTAATCAATAGTGAAAATATTGCATTTTAGTTAAAACCTCCTTTTCATTTAAATAATTATTAATGTCATATTATATTTTAAATTGGTTTTTAATGTCAAAATAGATCAATTATATAAATATTAATACAATATAGGTCATTGAAACCATTTTTATTTTGAAATTGGATATAAAGACTTATTGAACATTTAAACATTTTTAGTTTAAAACCCCACATTCTCACCACATCTACTGGACTAGCGTTATACTTAATTTTCAAAATTCTGTGAGTTGATTACCGAAAAACATAATTATAAAATTATAATCTAGATTATATTTTTGTTCTAATAAGATCAACCTAATTTTTGATCAAAATGATTAGTGAAAGTGAATAAAATTAATTATCAGGACTAAGGTAAAATTAAGCTTAAAATGGACTAAAACACAATATTGAGGACCAAAATAACCCAGAAATTTGTCCAAATTCTATTTAATATCTATTGTTGGAACCTATCCCCATTTGGTTTAAGTTTTATGTCCTATTATGATAATATTTCATGAATTTGTTCTATATGATAATTTAAGTAATGAAAAATAAAAAAAGGAACCTTCATAACCTTTAACATTTATACAAATTTGAGATATGTAAAAAACATTATATTTTCGGTTATATATATCCTTTTGAAAGATAAATGGGTTATTTTATAATAATAATCTATCATTAATTTTATGAAATGAATTGGTTCTTAAAAATGATTGAGAAATGCCAAAATAGTGATTATTTAGATAATAATCATCTAAAATTAATGATACTGTAAATATTAAAAGTGATGAAAATGGATTGAATTATTATTTTTAATTTATTTAAGTTGAAGAATATATAAATTTACACAACTGTGATCATAATATATTTTAATTGGAATATTTTTTTTTCTGTTTTTAAATTCAAACTAAATTAATAATGTCAAAATTGAAATCAATGTTATTTTATAATAAATTGTATTTTGTTAAATGATATAAAATTTTTAAATATTGTATATTATTCCAATTTATTTTTATGTGTTAATAAATATTAAATATTGTCTGTTTATGTGCCAATTTATCTTTTATAATTAACCTATTGAACAATATTTTGTAATATCATTATTTTCATGGTTCTGGTTAAAGCATTGTTCTTGCCTGCTGCATGTTATTTTCTTATAATTATTTTGAAACAAGAATTATATTTTTATTTTAAAAATTATTATATAATATTTATAATTAATTGGTACATTATTTTATAATAAATCTCCTATTAATTTATTTTTAATTGTTAAAATAAAAATGATAGAAAATTATTTTCTTTAATAAAAACCAAAATTATAAAATTGGGGAATCTACGAAGTTAAGGATCAAAATTATAAAAATGATATTATTTTTGTGTGTGGTGGATTTTATAGACCCTTATTCCACATTAAAAAATTATTTATTTTTTATTTTTGAGGCACATTAGGTAAAAGATACCTCTCATTAATGTATTCCTTTCAGTATTTACATGAGTGTCACTCCACCTCCACTATAAAAAGAACTTTAATACTCCCACATCCTCACACCTATTAAGACACTTTAGATCGACCAAGATCAACCCAAATAGTTCTTAAACATACCTACCCTCATCCTAGAATCCTATCCTTATTCTAAAATCAAACTAGAGAATCCCTTTGGTGCAAACCAAAAGTAGTTACCCGATTAAGAGGTAACTACTTTCCTCAAGTTATTTAGTTTTATTTCCATTATAAAATCCCTCAAATTCCCTTATTTTATGTTTATATAAAAAATATTATCCTCAATATATTGAGATATTTTTATTCTAGGGGTTCAACTGACACTTACACACAATACCATTTAATTTGTAACACACATACTATTTACGTGTACTATGAACTAGTGCCTCACGGAACGATGAATGTTCATTATTAACTTTTCCACCACTATTTGGTGGCCATTATGATGAAAAATATTTTTACATATGTTATTTATGATATTTATTATTTCTTAATTCTTAATAATTCTTTTATAACACATACCCTTATACTTTCCATTTTATGTTAATATGATAACATCATTTTTTGAAGTATGGATTATAAGCTCCTCAAAGCAACGTTATTCATTAACGCTATGAATGGAATGTATAAAATATGGATTTAATTAAAAATATTTCAAATAAAAATATATATGATATTTATAACATAAGTACCTTTCTAGATATATAATATACAATTTTTTTATCACCCTTTTCAAAAACGAAAAGTGATAACGTTGATCTTGAACGTGTGGACTACCACCTCCTCGACGCACTGTGATTCAATTTACATCATAGGAAATATATATATAATTATATATGATGAAATAAAATGTTATTATGATTTAAGTATCATTCTTGAAAGATAAAGAGTTTCCTTTCTTATTTCCATAATGATCACTGATAAAGGGGAATATTACTCATGCATATGTAGAACCTACTTCCTCCATGATTGTAATGTTGGTTCATTTTTATAAACAATATTTCATAATTTGTTTTAAAATTATTATTGACATATGAATATGATAATTATTTAATGATTATTATTCTTTATATGTTTATATAAGGACCCATTTGACCATAGTTTACCTAACAAAATCTTTTTTGCCACATGAAATAAATTTGGTCAAAACACCCGATGTAATCTAAACTATTCGAGTAGTTCTATGATTTTTTTTAATAATTGGAGTAAAATTAATAATAAAAATGAATTTTTTTGAACAAATTAAATAATTAAGATAATTTCATAATTCAAGAATATAAACACACAATAGACAAGTCGAACTCAAGGTATGTACTTTTCGTCTCAATTTACATTCCATTGAGACTTAATTGTTGTTATGGACATAGTTTCATTTATATGGTTTATATTCATACTTTGAAATGTTATATCATGAATATACTTATTATAATTATATTATAGGTTTCATTTAAGGTTATTAATTCAAGGATATTATGGTTCTAAATGTTTCATAGTGGTATGAGACACATTGGGATATTTAAATTTTATTTTCATCAAAAATGTTTTAATGGTATTTAAATGGCATCTACATTCATTAAAAATCATCAAATGGGGAAATTTTGATATATCAATATCCTATATTAATTATGGATATTTTATAGGGCATATTTTTATTCAATATGAGGAATGATTTTGAAAGGCAAGACATGGGTTGGGGACCGTTTAAGGTAAGCCCAACGGGTTGTAGACCGGTTAATGAAAGCCCCTCAATGCACCAACAATCTCATGGGATGAAATTAGGTTGAAAAAACCATTCCTTTTTCTAACTAGTATGTTATAAAATATTTTTATAAATTTCTTGATAGTAGAGATAATGTTGTCTAAACCAAATTGGTTTGTACCCACTATGTTTTAAACCGTCTTATGAATGGTTTTTGAGGGTAATGGTTCCACGTTCGTAGAAAAAATGGCATCCAATAATTAAGCTTTTACATTATTTAGAACTAATTTATTATTATTATCCATGATATTTTCAACGAAATATCTATTTATGCATTATATTCTTTTATTTATTGTTTAAGTGGCATGTGTTTCAGTTTTCTTACCTTCCTATATTGATATTTCATTATCAGTTTATTTGAATGGAAAGTGTTATTAGTTATTTTCCTTATAAAGTTGGTTTATTTCGAATGATTCATTATTTGTTCTAGTTTAATTATCCTTTATTATCATTTGAGATCGCTTTATCATGATTCCTTCCATGGGATATAAAGAATAAATATTTGAATAAATGTCAAAGGATATAATTTATTTCATTTTATTATGTATCATGTTTTTATTTAATATTTAATAATGTATTATAGGTATTATATATATAATCAGGATTTCAAATTCTAATAAACTAATCAGTACTTTGAGTTTGTATTCCTTAAAATTATACCAGAAAAATTAAAAAATGCACCAGCTCTAGGCTTTTGGGGTGAGGGTATTACAATAGTTGTTATAAAAATTAGTATTTTCACTATTCACAAAACATGATATTTTTTGAGAAAATCCTAAAACTTAACCATAACATAATATTGAAATGAATATTTTATATATTATATTAATTTATTTTAAAAATATTTATAAAAATGGTAAAAATTAATTAATTTTTTTTTTAAAAAATAATACAATAAAAACCATTTTGAAGAAAACATATTTTTGAAGCGTAAAATGACTTTAATGAAATTGAGTACTTATTTATTATGAATTAATCAACACATTTAATAGTGACCAAAAGTTTTATCAAGTAATATTCCTTTCTTATAAGTATGTTAAATTGTATAAATCACATAAAATCACATAAATAACACTATAAAAAATTTATAAATGACTAATAAATCAAATAAGATGTATTCCTGGAAATTAATGAATCTAAACCCATAGAA
The DNA here is from genome assembly GCA_963277665.1 of Viscum album. NCBI lineage: Eukaryota > Viridiplantae > Streptophyta > Magnoliopsida > Santalales > Viscaceae > Viscum > Viscum album. The sequence continues at coordinate 1,785,367,943 of OY728119.1, read as the reverse complement.
TAATAACATGAAATTTGGAATAGTAATGTGACCATTATGAGTAGTAACCCATCAAATAGAATAGTATCATCACCTATGAAATCATAACTAAAATTTATCCGTCTTATAAATGAAAATACGATATAATTTTATCATATTATATATAAATAAATGTTTTGAAAATGATAAACTAAGTGTTGGTATTTTTATAAAAAATAAGTGTTTATTTATAATTTTAAAAATAATATAATTAATTAAAATAAAATGTATTTTCATAAAATAGATTTATAAATGTGTATTTTCTTCTTATTATTATAACATAATTTTACGAGACATTAATTAATTTTTTAAATTGTCGTAAAATCTATTATGTTTTTTAAATAAATATTTAATAAATGATTATTTTAATTAAAAATTAAATATATCAAATTTAGAAAATTATTTTAATAAAATGGAGTTTATTTTTTAATTTTACACATTGAAAAATGGTTTCGGTGAATTTTTTATATCTTTCAAAAATAGATGAATTTTTGGGAGAATAGTAAAATACTATAATTTATAGTATATATACATTAGAAGTTAAATATAATATTCCTTGAGTAATTTCTAATGTAAGAACCATAATATCAATTTTATTTTCATTATTTTAATATATTTAGTGATTATTATTAATCTATTCATATTTTGGAGAAAAAATAATAAACTAATGAATGAAATAATGAGAAAACAACCCTCCCTAAACCTATAAATACTACCCTCACTCATTTAATGGTTTGAAGATTTTCCACATTATACTCAATCCCATTCCAAAGTCTCCCCCACATCCAGGATCCTTTGGTCTTAATAAAAGACCAAAATCAAGTTCCTCAAGGAGGTTCTCAAGGAGAAGAATTCAAGAGGTAAAAGTTTCTTTCCTTTTCTTTTAAATTCTTTCTAATTTATTTTATTTTACATTTCTATGCTCACCTTCCCTTATACAAGTGAATTGATATCTCCAGTACCTTTAATATTCAATAATTTTTTGTGTTTATGGAATAAACCCTCATGATTTCCCTTCCCGTCTTATTTTATTCAAAAAATGAAAACATCTTCTATAATGTGTTGATTTATTGCATTAAAGGATGAAAATAATTCAATTTCCATTACTATATTATTGTCTAGTCATAAAACCATTTTTATGGTTAATCAAAATTATAATATATGTATTAAAACCTATATAATTTTCTATAACCATTACATATACATGATCTTAATGAATAAAACAAAACTGGTTTGTGATGATAAAAAAACACCAACATAATTTAAATGGTAATCATTAAAGTTTTATCTAAGGAATCATCCACTAATACGAAAAAAATGATTTATGATCCAATTCAGAAGTATTTACCTTAACTACCAGCATATAATTAAAACCAAGGAAAATAACAGTCAAGAACGATATAATTCTATCATATAAATAAAAAAACACCATAAATAAACTTTAGTAAAATTATAATAAATAAAATAAATATTAAAAAGTTAATTAATTAATTAATTTATTGAATTATCTTAATTATCTAGAACATTAAGTTCAAGAGAGAAAAACTTTCATTGATAAGGTAAATGATTCTCTCCAAACCTTCATCTTTCATTCAGATTACACTTTCTCTCTATTTAACCAAATATAATTATTCTTTATATTTATTTAACTATTATAAATTCCATTTATATGTTCAAATATTTTGTAATTAGATTTTTAATACTTATTTGATGAGAAAATACATGTTTCAAAAACATTCCTTTCACAATTATTACTGAAATGCAAATTCGATTATGGGGAACGTTCCGATTTCTTACACATTTTCACATGCTTTAAATAATCTATTTAAAGCCCCTATTATGTTTATAAAATCATTAATTTTATATTTCTAAGAAAATCATGGTTACGTTTGAAATCAATTATCATGAGCTATGCCTATTTTTCTTTATGAACGTACATGTATTATTTAGATCTATTCTTTCAGGGAAAATTTTATGATATATGCATTTTTTATTCTTTATGACATGATTACGATGCCCAATTCTTTCCATGGGTAATGCATATGTTTGTTCCTTATGTGTGATTATTCATGTGGAACAAATATTCAAAAACATGTTATGATGGGTTTGACTTGATAGTGCTCTAATGCATTGGTTAATGTTTAGTCTTATGAGACTTCATGTACGACGATCTTGGTGGTTAGGCTTGACTCATGGTCTATGTACAATAGACTTGGTGGATAACCATGACTCATTATCCTCCATATACAATGAGTCTTGACTCATGATTATGTCATGTTTTATGTTGGTTTAAAATTATACGATTCCTTGAATACTCGATCCCTTGTTCTTTATGTTTTTATTTTATATGTTTATTCATGTTCCATGTCTTTTTATGTCATCATACGATGACTTATAACCCTTGTGTAGTACTTTATTCTTATGTTAATTTCCTTACTGAGATTTTTAGCTCATCCCTTTGTTCAAGTACTCCCCAAGTTATCTTATGAAGATGTAAAGTCTAAAAGTATGTTAGGAGATCATTACGAATATAAAATAAAATATGTTTTTATTTGGGTTTCATGATGTTTAATTATATACATAATTTTCCAAAGACACTAGACATTAATATCCTTGTCTAGTAATTTCATGGTTAATTATGATTAAAATCATGTAATAATATGTGTAAAAGTATGGGGCCTCTATAGTTGGTATCAAAGAAAGGATTAGTTGTTTCTGCAGATTAGTAATATAGAACATTATATATAACCCTATGGATAATTATATCATAAAGATAACCTAGATTGAAACTTAGGGTATCAAAATTTAGGAAATACTTTTAGTTTACAATTTTTTTCTTTTATTTTCAATGTTTTATTTTTTTTCTTATTAGAAAAGTATTATAGACCCCTTGATTGTAATTTCTATTTCTTAGGAAAATTATGGAAATATGAGAACTCATGCCAAAAATCAATGTGATAGGGAATCTGATGATTTCCTTAATTAAATGCCAATTATGATGGGAATGGGCACTCAAAAAATCATAAAAGTACATTATCAACTAGATCAAGATGTGAATAATAACTTTAATTGAATGGAACACCTGAATTATCTAAAGAAAATGAAATTTGTAGCTGAATCCATCATGCATCAAATGCGTCCAATCTTTAGTGGATCTTCTGATCCTCTCCTTTACAAAAAATGGATTAACTCAATAGAGAATATATTCTCTATCATCCAGTACTCATAATAAGAGAATATTATGCTATAGGTCTATAGTTTGTTTGGGTAAGTTGATCATTTGTGGAAAAAAAATCAAGAAACTGAAGCCCGAGGAGTAAATTGATTCTATGGAGTGAAAAGATTTCATGAAAATATTTTCAAATAAATATTTTCCTCGAGAATTCCTTATGAAAATGGAAAGAGAGTTCCTTCGATGGAAGAAAAAGGAAGATTAGTTTATTGGGTAGTACAAGGGAAAATTTACAAGTCATTAATGGTATGCATCTGGCTTTTTTATGAACACTAAAATCAAGGTGGATCGATTCTTTTGTAGACTAAAGATGATTCTTCAAAAAGTATTGGTGACTTGAGAGTTGGAAAGTAATGAGGAGTTTTCCATTGTGCCCTTATGGTTGAAATGGTGATTAGTGACTCTTAGTGGTTTCAAGGGACTAGAGATAAAAATCAGAAAATTTAGTATAATGTTGGAGCATCAATAGAGTAATCTCATGACAAAACGAAAACCCAATATTACACGTGTTAATATTATGGTAAGAAAAATACTTTGAACTATCTAAAGGGAACTAGAAAATGATCCAAATGTCATAGAATTCAGAATCTGGATAATTACTACCAAAGGGATAAGAATAATCCCACTAATGTGGAAGAATAAGGGAAGGTACAAATAAAAAATCAACCTATTGTGTAGTGTTTAAACTATAAGGAACGCAATAATTACATGAACCGTTTCCTTAATCCAATGGTTGTTGGTGGAAATCAACAAAAAAAATATCCATGGAAGAAATGAAGGGATTATTATACCACTATTGATGAGGTGGAACCTAAAAATTAGGTGGTGATAGGTATTTTGGACATTCATTCACGAATAAGAAAAATACTATTTGATTCTGGTTCTACACATTCTTTCATATATTTTATGTTTATTAGAACATTTCAAAAACCACATCAAAATATGGAGGATGAGTTATCTATAAGAAAAAATGGGGTAATTATTGCATCCAATGTTTATAAATCCTCTGATGTTTATGTTTGTGGACTGAATCTCCTAGAAAATATCATTTTACTTCGTCTGGTGGAGTTTTATACTATATTGGTCATGGATTGACTATCTTTATACAAAGTTGATATCAACTTTCAGGAATGGGAGATTACTCTTCACATCCAGAAGAGTCCTGTAATTTTGTACAAGTGTATGGTGGAGGATGAATCTCATTTAGAATCATCATATCGAGTGTGTATATTAATGCCAAATGAGAAAGAATATCTTTCTCAAATTATTATGAAAAATGTGATGATCAGGCTCTAAGACCTTCCCATCGTGAGGGAATACACTGATATATTCCACAAAGAGTTTCTTGGAATTCATCTTACATGATAGGTTGAGTTATCAATTGAACATATTCTAGGATCAGTTCCTATATCAAAGAAACCTTATATAATGGACAAATTTGTGATATAATAACTAAACAAGTAGTTACAGGAGAATCTGGACAAGAGTTTTATATGACAGAGTGCTTTACCATGGGATGCAGAAGTCATATTGTCAAGAAGAAGGATGGAAAAATGTTCCTGTGCATTTATTATCATGAGATAAATAAAATATTAATGAAGAATAATTACCCCCTTCCATATATAGATGACATGTTTAATCAATTACATGGGGGAAAGTTTTTATTCAAGGTGGACCTTTACTCAGGATATCACCAATTAAAGGTGATGAAGGAAGATATTCCCAAAACATCCTTTCGAATGAGGTATGTAAACTATGAGTATATATCTATTACCTTTTGATAAACAATTCTATAGAAAATTTCATGGATTTAATGAATATAGTATTTTTATATTACATTGACAATTTCTTGGTACTCTTGATTGATGATATTCTGATATACTCCAGGAGTAAAGAGGAACATGAGAAGCATTTGAATACTATTCTAAAGATTTTGAACAGGGAGAAACTATATGAAAATTAGAGTAAATGTTATTTCTAGATGGAGGAACTATCATTCTTTGGGAATCTTATCACCAATATTAGAATATATATGGACCCTTCCAAGACAAAGGAAATCAAAGAGTAGCATATGTCAACATATGAAACGGAGATCTGCAGTTTCCATGGACTAGCTAGGTATTATTGAAGATATTATTAGGAACTTATCACAATTCTCAAACCTACTAAACAAGATGTCTCAGAAGGTGGAAAAGTTTTTTTGGATGTAGGAATGTGAGGAAAGATTTAAGGAGCTCAAAAATAGTCTTATCACTACACCAGTACTCACACTACTGAGAATTGGGGAACCCTTTATGGTACACACCGCTGATTCAAAAAAATGGATAAGGTTGTGTACTCATTAAAAATGATAAAGTGACATCTTATGACTCAAGGTAGTTAAAAATTCACGATCAAAACTATTCCACACAAGATTTAGAGTTGGAGGATATTATCTTTGAATTGAAAATATGGTGACATTATCTCTATGGGTAGAAGTGTGGGACATATACTAATCAAAAGATTCTCAAATATATATTCAAATAGAAGGAGCTTAATATGATCTAGAAAATATGGTGAGTACTCATTGATTATTATGAATTCTCAATCCACTTCTTACTTGATAAGGAAAATAAGGAGGAAGACGCTCAAATTAGAAAGGATCCCGCACCATTTTCAATGATGAGAATTAGGAAGGGTCCAATATTCCTAGAATTAAAAAGGATAGACATGGGAATCGTTATGTAAGGAACATCACCAATACTTTCTCAAATGATTTATCAAAAATCCATTATGAGGAAAATAAAGGATTCTCAATGAAATGATGTAGAGATTTAGAAAAAAGTAGAAGATATTAGAAATGATAAATCCTTGGAGTTCAAAATGGGTGAGGATAGAGTCATGAGATTAGGGTCATGACTAATTGTACCATCAGATCTAAAGATAAACAAGTATATTCTGATTGAAACACATAGATCAACCTTCTCAATTCACCCCGAGATCACGAAGATGTATTGATATCTCAAAGAGAACAGTTGGTGGGAAAATATGGAGAAGGGGATCACTGAATACACATCAATGTCCCTAGTGTGTTATCAAGTGAAGGCTAAAAGGAATAATTATAAGGGGATGATACAAATATTAACCATACCAATATGGATGTGGGAAAAAAATCCCTATGTGATTTTTTGACAGACTTTCAAAGACATCCAAAGGAAAAATGCTATATAGGTTGTTGTGGATCACCTTAAAATTACCGCTCACATTATTGAAATATGAGAGTAATTCCCTATTGATCAAATTTTATAGATATACATCATAGATGTGGTACGACTTTATAGAGTAACACTATAAATTGAATCCTATTGAGATATGACATTTACCTCCAAGTTCTAGAAAGTCTCCAACATGATCTAAACACTGAGCATAACTTTAGTACAACTTATCATCCTCAAACTGATGGCCAATATGAGGTGACTATTCAGACACTGGAAGACATGTTGAGAGAATATTTTATAGAAATCATGGGGGGATAAGACCAACACATTTCTTTGGCTGAGTTACCATACAATAATAGTTTCCACTTGAGCATCAAAATGGTTCTATATGAAGCTCATTATGAGAAAATATGAAGAAAACCGACATGATGTGATGAACCTGGTGAAAATAAGCTACCAGGACATGAAATAGTTAAGAAAATCATAAAAAGGTGAATACCATTCAGCAGCATATCCAGGTCGCCCAAATATGACAGAAGATCTATGTAGACAATCATTAATGAGACCTGAAATTTAAGGTTAGAGACATGGTATTACATTATATAATTTTATAGAATAGGATCATGATATATGTTATGAATGGAAAGGTAATTTCTAGGTACATCATCCCCTTAGAGATTCTTGATCATGTTGGAGCTATGACTTATCAAAGTCACTTCCACAACCATGTCTCAAGTATATGATGTATTCCACATATCCACCTTGAGAAATTACATATTGGATCCCTCAAACTTACTAAATTCAAAGTTGGTAAAGTTGGAGAGTGAACTCTCTTACGAGGTGCATCCATTGAAGATATGAGACCGTATAGATAAATTTCTATGTAATAAGGCCACTCACCTGGTCAATTTATTACGACAGAATAATATGTATGAAGAAGAAACATGGAAACCAGAGGAAGTGATGAAGGAGAATTACCCTAACCTATTTCCCCTTGGTTTTTAAAAAGATATTTTGAGTGAAAAGTTTCATAATGTGGAAGAATGTAATGACACAATGTTTTATGGAATAAAATTTCATTCTTATAATTTATTTGTATAGTATAAATCACCTAAAATCACAAATAGAACACAATAAAAACTTTATAAATGAAGAATAAATGATATTTTAGGTATTACAAGAAATTAATGAACCTAAAATAATGGAATAATAACTTGATCTTTGGAATAGTAATGTGACTCTTATTAATAGTAAATATGGCATCCTGCCTTTATATTACATAACTTTTCATTACATTATACAAACAGAGGATCTTTAAAGTTTAGTGTCTTGGAAATCAGGGACATAAAACATTAAAACAATATAAAACATTATTCTAATCTACTTGTAAGGATTAATTATAAGTTCATCCTATGTACAACTTCTTCATCTCATAACTTGGATACATACATCAAAGGAAAGTGTGAGCAGAAGGCCCAGTAAAGAAATCAAGGGAATCAATTTACTTGTGATATCAATTAGAACATGATGAAAAACACAAGACATGAGCAATAGAAAAAGAGGCATATCATAATAAAAATAAAATGAATCAAAAGATGAATATGTGGTTACAAAATTTAATTTAGACATTAATGAGAACATAAAAAAGGTTCATTACCAAGGTGTCATGAAAACATTACCAAGGTTATTCACCTAGGTATCATGAAACTTGTCATCTCTAGAGATTAATTCTATACCCAATGCATTGGAGCACTATCCGGGAACACCCTTAATATGTATTTATTTTCATATGATCCAAATTGATCACAATCAAACTTTTCATAAATAACCCAAATAGAATCAAAGAAATGGGTTTTATGTCAAAATCGTGATGTATAAAAATTACATAAAAATAAGATCATTTTGTCATTTATAACCCATTGAAAGGGAGTGCGGGTTACTTGTATGTCTATTCCATAATCAAATAGATCAATTATATGTATTGTTGTATACCCCAGAAAATGGAAATATATTTGGGTATCCACATAAATAATATAAGAGAATTTCTTGAGAAAAAGAGAGAGATTTTGAGATGAAAATTCTGCAGCATAACATCTACATAAAATCAATTTATAAAACATTAAAAAGAGAGGGGACAAGGGTTAACCACTCATAAATAATTAATAATACAGTATGGGTACATAATAAAATCATGGTATGGATATTTTAATGACACACCACATAAAAAGAGGACATGAAAGAACAGAGAAGACACTATTTATTTTATGAAAGATTCAGCAGCCTAACAACGTCGCTAAAAAATTCAGAAAATAAATTGATGATAGTGTATTGGGACTCTCATAATTTGGAATGAAATGGATAGTAATAAGAATATATATGAACATACCCCCACATAAGAAGATGGAAACTAGAATACATAACATAAAGGAAATCATGACTAAAAAGAGGAGGGTGAAAGGTTCCCTTACCATGAAGAGTTTTTTTCGAAAGCTTGGGGGGCTCGAGGGCACCTTGGGAGGAATCCTTGGGAGCTATAATTACTAGAGATTAGTTGAGGAGGATTTTGGAATGAAATGAATGAGGGAAAGTTTTGGTATTTTTAGAAAAAGCAGGGGAATATTTAATTAATTTCCAAGGGATACCTAATCTGTGGTATTTGAAAAACCATGGGCTTGACCACCATATTTTCCCATGGTATTGGACACTTGGGAAAAATCATAACATTTCCTATTATTCAAAAGTCGAACAAATTTATTACATCAAGATTACATCATCAATGATGTCATTAAACACCAGAAACTCAAAACTGTATTTTTACTGTTCACAAAAAATTCAACTATTTCAATAAAATACCACAAATTTACACTAACCTAATATTGAATCCTTGAATTCAAAAATATACTCCATTTTATGAAAACATTTTTTGATTTTTTTTAAATTTAATTTTTGAATAAAATAATTATTTATTCAAAAAAACTCTAACACTATAACTTATTTTGTAACACCTTAAAAAAGTAATCAAGGTCCCATTAAATTATTGTATAACCATTAGACAATAAAGTAAAAATTTATGATTAATTTTTTTGAAAATACATTTTCATTTTAATTTATTAAATTAAATATAAAATTCTAAATAAAATATTTATGACCTACAAAAATAACAAAACTTATACTATGATCATTTTTTCACTTTTAAGATTTCTAAATTATATTTATACATTCATGGTAGAAGTTTCTATTTTTTTGGTTGATTTACTATTCATTAATATTCATTACTATTCATAAGGGTATGTTACTATTCATAGTTTACTATTCACTAAATAAAAGTTAATCTTATTAGAATCTAAATTTTTTTCTGATCACAACTGTAGAAGGAAATTTTTTGAAAATCATTTAACATTATTAATTATTTAAAGTTTACATGAATATTTTAAAATTCCATTTTTCCAAAATTCATAAAAAATATTCATCCTACATTCATCTAGACATTTGAAAATCACAAATTTTATCGTAAAAAGAAATAAATTTTTTACTCCAAGAGATTACAAAAAGTATCTAAGGCCTCGTTACATATCCCCTTATAACACCTGCATAGTACATAAGTGTATGGTGTGTAACGGTGATATAATCATGGGTCGGCTCAGACAACGTTGTGTGAGTGGTGATTTCTATCAGCTTGAACTTCTCTCTTAGTAAATTATGTTCTAGATTCACATGTTGTATTTCAGCTTGGGCTTGGTCTAGAGAAAAGCCTAGTGAAGCCACCTCCTTCCCAAGCTCTAAAAGATAGGCTTCGTACAACCCGAGTCTACTAGATGAGGCCACCAACTCTTCTTTCTATATTAAGCAAGATCACTTGTATTTATAAACAATAACTATAACATTAATAGTTTAGTTCCCAATGGTCATATTGAACAACAATCATATAATAGTTGAGAAGCAACGAATATCACTTCATTAATTAAAGGATATATTTTGTGGAGTATAAAATGAAATAACACACAAAATTAAGAAACAAATATTATTCAAAAGTTGGGGTCATTACAGTAAACTAGTCAATAGAATAGTAACCTCACCTATAAAAGAATAATTTTTTTATCAATCTTATAAATTAAAATATGATATAATTATATCATAGTATAAGTAAATAATTTTTTTGAAAAGGTTAAAGAAACTAGTATTTTTATAAAATGTAAATGTTTATTTATAATTTTATAATTAAAATATTGATTTAAAAGAAAATATACTTTCATAAAATATATTCTAGAAAATTATATTTGGCTATCTTATGATTATAACATAATTTGATGAGACCTTTATTAATTTTTTAAAGTGTTATAAAATCAGTTATAATTTTAAAATCAGTATTTTTTAAATAAATAATTATTTTAATTCAAAATTAATTTTTTCATTTTAAGAAAATTATTTTAATAAAATGGAGTTCATTTATTTATTCTATATATTGATAATGGTTAGCTTTATTTTTTGGTATTTTTCAAAAATTGTTGAATTTTTATTGAATAGTAAAATACAGGAACCATAATCTAGAACTTACCTTCACTATTTTAATATATTTAGTGATAATTTTCAAATTATTCATATTATCAAGGAAAAATAATATAATAATGGATAAAAAATGAGAAAAACACTCCTCTCCTCATCTATAAATACTACCCCTCACCACTAATTCTCCCCATACCTTTCATGCCTTTAATATTGTCAAAATTCAAACCAATAATATTCCCAGGTGTCTCCACTATGTTCATAAGCCTTTAGTCTCAATAAAAAGTCCAAACTGAAGTGCCTCAAGGTGGTTCTCAAGGGGAATAATTCAAGAGGTAAAAACCTCTTTGCTTTTCTTTTAATTTCATTCCAATTTCATTTCGTTTCTTATTATATCTTCACGTACCCTTATCCATGTGTCATGATAACTCTATTATATTTTATATACTGATTTTTTTTAACGGAATAACCCATCCATAATTCTCATGCACCGCCATTTTTTCTAAAAATGAAAACGTCATCCGTGATGTGTTGATTTATTGCAATCAAGGATGAAAAGATTTCAATTTAAAATATCACCTTCAAGGGTGGTCATAAATCCAATTTTATGGTACAACATATTATAATATATATATTAAAATATATTTAATGTTTTTTAACCATTATATATACATGATATTAATTAATAAAACAAAACTAATTCGTGATGGTCGAGAAAATGAAAAAAATAATATAAATGGTTATAATTATTGTTTTATCTAATAGTACTACAAAAATTGACTTTCACAATGCTATAAATGGCCTTTATAAATTTTTGTTTTGCGATGAAAATGTTAATGATGTTAAAATTGAAGGACTTTTATCCGCGCTAAAAACGTGCTGATAAAGGTGTCATTTATGAGCACTAAAAAAGCACAGATATATAGGATCTTTATGAGTGGTGATAAAATACCCATTTTCCATCACTTTAATTTAGAACTACTAAATTAACCCTTTATAAATTCTTATAAAATAACTGATAAAATTACTATTTATCAGTGCTTTTAAATTCCCCGATAAAGGGCCACACTCTAGTATACTGTTGCATCACACTACAGCACCAGAAACACAACGAAATCACATCATATATAAAAACAACAAGTCTCAATAAATAATTAAATTGAAATGAAAATTAAAACCCAAATAAGAAAAACCATATTTTAGAAATTTTAAACACTTGATTACACAGTTACATAAATTCAAATTTTTACATAAATCTAAGTGAAATCCTAACTATCATTGTTACCACGATTTCCATTGACTTTCTTTGTCGAACTACCTACATTTCATTAGTAGTTTTGACCAAATGGACTCAAATTTAAAAAATTGAATTCACATGTATAAGAAAACAATTATTATGAGTAATAAAAAAAAATTTATTGACCATAAATATGAAATATTAAATTAATTTTATTGAAAATGATTTTATTGTGAAAATATAAGGGAACATGAAATAAATTGATAAATGTAAAAACTACCTAAGTTAATGGATTTGTAAGTGAATAATTCTATCAAATATTTCAAGCTGAAAGGGATGAAATTTGGATATATAAACCCCAACTAGAATATAAGAATCCAAATTTATATGAAAATAATTATTATGTATGTAATATAAGAAATATATAAATTAGACAAACATATGAAACAATAAATTAATTATATGGACAATGATTTTAATGCGAAAACCTCATGATTACCTCTCTAATTGAGTAGAGGTAATATCATTTTTCTTCTTTCAATGATATTGGTGGTAACTTGAAAGGAAGTGATAAATGCACCAATACATGGGTGAAAATATTTTAAGGGAGAAGGAGCATGAAAGATGGATAGAGCACCTCTAACTCAAACAAAAGAATTCACCTGTATAATAAAGATATTATAATGTGGGTAATACTAAAAATAATTAAATTAAACATACACATGAAACAATATATTAATTCTAAGGATAATGATTTTACTATGTAAACATCGACATTACCTTCGTAATTGAGTAAATGGAGCATTGTTGATTTTCTGGAAAAGTTAGTGGAGGTAACATGAAAGAAAGTGATAAATTCACCCTTATAGGGGTGAAATTGTTTTAAGGGAGAATGAGCATGAAAGTTGGGTAGAGCACCCCCAACTAAAACAAAACAATCCACATTTATAAGAAAATAATTATTACTTGGGTAATAAAATAAATAAATAAATTAAACATACATATGAAAAAATACATTAATTCTATGGATATTAATTTTACTATTCAAACCTCAATATTTACTCTGTAATTGAGAAACATTAGTGTCGTTTCTATTCTTACAAAGCCTGTGATGGTAACTAGAAATAAAGTGATAAATGTACAGATACAAGGGTGAAAAGATTTTAAGGGGTAAGGAGCTTGATAGTTGGACTGAGAAACCTCAACTCAAACAAAAGAATCAACCTGTATAAGAAAACAATTATTATGTGAGTTATACTAGAAAAAAATAAATTAAACACACATATGAAACAATAAATTAATTCTATGGACAATGATTTTACTATGAAGACCTCAAGATTACCTATGAAAGTGAGTGGAGACAACGCCATTTCTTTTCTTGAAAAAAAAATTCCACATGGAAATAATTCTTCTAAAATAAACGAGCTCTGTAAGGAATAATGAAAATTAAATCAATGTTCCATTATATAATTTTCAGTAAAATATTGAAATTATATTGTTACCTTACCTTTGCATCTATCCAAGGGGTTTCCTTCATTATAGTTTGTTCATATGAGGGATTGGTAACATCATCATGTGCAAAAGAAATTGTCAGCATGAGTTGTCAAACAATTAATTTAGATTATGTTAATATGGTAGAGAATATATAATATTATGAGAAAAACACAATATATTAAAAAACACTTTAATTTATCCTTGAAATATCTTTCTTTTTTTAATGGTTTCAAGGATTTGGTTCCTGTTTCGTGAATCCAAATCCCTTATTTGTGGTCCCCTCTATCATAAAAGACATTTTCTATAGTAGGAATGACATGAAATGATTGTGATGTCTCGATGAATGGTTCATCCTCGATTGAATTTTCATCTGACTCAACATTTGTTTTAGTCTCCTATAGGAAAATCTACCAGTTCTTGCTTGTTGGACCCGAGGTATAAAATACTTGCTCTCCTTGTGATTCCATTATGGATAGATTATCCTTTTCCCCTTATGAAATTCACCTTCACAAAGCCCATTTCATCAACTTTCACTCCATTGATAATGTCAACTCATTTTCAATGGAAAATAGGGGGTTGAAATGATGTATAATCGAACTTATATATTTGTTTGATAATGCCAAAAAATGACATATTTTTTGTAAATTGGATTTCCATCCTTGGAACAAGATATGTGCATCGCTTCAGCCATAAGTGTAACACCACTTTTTCCCATCATACCAAAGTCATCATGTTCTTTTGTATAAAACATATAACAATTTATTAAAATCCCAATATAAGATATAACATTATCATTCCATCCTCTGGATTTCCCTTAAAGTCATTCAAAAATTGAATCTGTATTTTTATATAACTCCTTATAAATTTGATATCTGAACCACCATATAAACTGTTTATTATGTGAATCTGATATCAATCTTTCATCCTTTTATGGATTCAAATATCTAAGAAATTATTTTTGGACTTTAATGTATGGATAAACATATTTACTGTTATGTAATATGTAAATATGTTCTTTCTCCCACTATATCAAGGTAATTGTTACAACATACCTTTGAGAAATCCCTTCGCCCATAAGATGTTCACTATGATGAGACTTTGGAGACCGATGCTTTCAACATCTGATAGCTAAACAGTGTAGAATTCAATATCTTATTAAAAAATATATCATTCTATAGTACAAAATTATGGATGAATTTTGTTATTAACATACCCTTTCAAAATCTTCATATACCGTTCAATGGGGTACATCCATATATAAAGGATATGGCCACATAGTTGAACCTCTATGACCAAGTGAAACATCAGGTGGACCATTATATTAATTAATTATGGTGGTAAAAACATTTCTAATTCACATAATATTATTTAAATCTCTTTATTCATGATGGGAATATTTTCTGGGTCTACAACTCTACTACATATGGCTTTCAAAATGAAGAAACATTTGGTTAATTTATGTCATACATTTTTAGGAATAATGCTATAGAAAGCAACATGCATTAAATACTGCATAAAAAGAGGAAAATCATGTGATTTTAGTTTTTGTAGCTTCAAATTAGTCATTAACACTACATTATTTATATTTTATTAATACCCTTGTGGTACTTTTACACTAATAAGGAAAAGGAAAAATTGCAATTTTTTCTGTCTGGATAGGGTTTATTCTGCTAGAGGAAGAAATTTCCACCTTTTACCATTCACTAGTAAAAAATATTTCCTTTTCCCCATTTCAATAATGTCCATCATATCCTTGATTCCATCTTCCATTTTTCTAGGAACATTTAGTAATGTTACAATAACCCAATAAAATACATTTTTCCTATATGAATGTGATCAAAAAAATGTATGACATACAATCAATTCCCATTATGTAATTCAAAGAAAGTTGATCTCTTATTCGAACATGATTTTGTAAGGTTTTTTAAAAAATGGTTTACTGAAAATAGAGGCAATATTTTTTACTTTTTTTGTATAGTTGATCTCCCCTTGTTGAAGATGGTGTTGTAACTTGTTCAATATTCCCTTTGAATTATGTCGTAAAAAATCGGTATTTATGTTGGTGCGATAAACATTTTTGATGTCCTAAAAACACATCCTTTAAGGAATGTTTCAACTGAACTCAGTATGTGCATTTTTCACAAATGGGACACGCCAAGATACCATTAATGCTATAGACTGATAAATTTCCATAATTGGGGAAGTCATTTATCATTCCAAAAAATGTGTCCCTCAATGTGAATTATTCAACTCAATGAGGATCATATATTGTAACACCTATATCCCATATCAATTTGAGATATTCAATCAATGATACAAAATGGAGACTAATATCATTATTGGGTTTCTATGGTCTAGATATAAGTAGAGAGAACATAATGCATTTTCTCTTCATGCATAACGATGGTGGAAAGTTATAATTTACCAAAATGATGGGCCATGTTCCGTGAGTACTAATATATACCCCAAAAGGATTTATTCCATCTGAAGATAACACAAGGCGAACGTTTCTCATATCATCTCCAAATTTAGGAAACTCTTAATCAATTTTATTCCATTGGGGTGAATTTTCTGGATAACATAGGTTCCAATATTTACTTATTATATCTGCATTCCATGTTAATTAGCTCAGGGTTCCCTAAAATCCATATATTATTCTAAACTGTTTATTGATAGGAAATTGCCATAGATATTTTGAAGGACTTGATTAACTTTTCTAGAATCGATCTGCGCCACACTTATGAAATTTGATGAGTGATTCATGATCCTTGTGAAGTAATATAAAATCATTTGTACAAGCATGTATTTTCTAGAGATCATGAACATTGAAAGTAATATTTTATTATCATCATATGTTCATTATCATAGTTCATTTTGTTCCAGTAGTATATCTTTTAGAAGAACAAGTAGTTCAGTAAAGCTAGTGTCACTCCATCTGTTGCTAGATTTCAAATTATATTACATCAATACAATGGATAATGTTTAGTATTTCATACAAATAGTATACAATGGTTTCTTGAAACAACAATTTAACTCATCAAACAAATTTGGACAATTACAAAGGTTGTCTTCAATTTCCATGTTCATTTCTTCCATTCAATCTCTATTATCTTTTACAAATGTATTTATATCAAATGATTCATAAACCGTACTAGCATCCCAATTGATACCCAAATTCAGTTTTTCATTGGGTTTAGTAAAAAATTTATCGATTTTAACTCTTTCATGAAAAATAAAATGTTCTTAAAACTCTTTCTGAAAAATTTGTCTTGAATAACAACAACATAAACAAGAATATAGGATTTTAGATGGGTCGTTTTCATGCTTTCTTGCAAACTTGTTGAACTCTATAACGCCATATTCATATTGTATTGTTAAAAAATTATCATTCATCAATTTTAGGTTCATATCCATCCTATTGGTTTCATAAATTATTAATTTTATAAAATATATAAATGAATACACATAATATATTCATTATCAAAAGTGAAACTTATAGACAATTATAATAAGGGAAAAATGGATGCTTTAAACTAGAATATATGACTGTCAAGATATTCCAAAACCAATAGGAACTATTTTTGGAATTAAAAATAATAGAGGGAGATAAGGTTAGATAATAAATTATATTATCACTAAACATTATAAGTGTAAATGAGAAGATGGATAATATAATGACCGTAGCTTGAATTACTCAAATAATGCCAGGTGAGATCATTTTATGACCTCTAAAACACCTCGAAGGCAACAAATGATGGTTGATACTTTGGATTTAAAAAACATAAAGGAAGGTGGCCAAGCTCCCCCCAAAATAGAACAAATTAGCACTAGAGGTCGAATAAAATTTTAGCACGACTCTTGGGGTCAATCGACATGTATACCCAAAATCATCATTACCTGATATAGGAATACCCGTTAGACAAAAAAATATGTAAATAAATGATGAAATAGCTATATAGACACACATAAATGTCATTATAGTAAACAAAAACACTCAATTATAGTCTATAAGAAATATAAAATAGATAAAAACCAGATATTCAAACATAACATGAACTAAAGGGGCCATAATTATTCAAAAATTGAAGGCATAATGTGATAGAACCTAATGTGTTTAACTGGAGATGGCCCCTTTGAATCTTATCCATAAGAAAACTAAGGACCTTAGTGAATTCTAAGAGAAACTAGATCCTATGAAACATATTACCAATGGAGGAACATATATCACTCCACTATCTTGGTACCTGAAAAATAGCATCTGAAGATGCATGTCCACTAATGGGTCTATGAAAGGTGTCTGCATATATATAATCATTAAGGAACCACCAATTTTCCTCAAATAATTTTTCAATAAAAAATAATGTACATTAAAATTTCTACAGTTTATATAAATATATGAAAAAAAATATTTAGTAAGAAGATATAAAACATAACAGTAAAATAACAATGAAAAAAATTCAAAGGATCAGTGTTAGAAATAAACAAGAGATCATACATCAGTAGTCAATAAATTTTATTGACCAAAAAACATTTCTAAATAATGGATCACAAAAAATTTTAAAGGACCAAAAATAATTCCCTTAACAATGGATCACCAACAAATCATAAAAAATTTATTATAAACAACATATCATAATAAAATCATAGAAGAAGAAATAAAAAACAAAACAAAAAATATGAAAAGAGAATTGGAAGGATTACCTCATTATTTTGAAGAAAATCTGAGACCCACATTGGATGTCAGACGAAATGTTCAGAGGTAGTTGAGTGGTGTGATTCGACCTTTAATTCCCTGAGGAGGATCACATATAGCGGGTGGCTTCAGTAGAAAGTATCTATATCATGATGGGTTCACAAATGGTTAGTGTTTTTGAAATATATCTTGATATTTTTATCAATGCTTATTCAATTATCATAATGATAGGTCTCTATCAGCACCCGAAAAGTGATGATAAAACCAATCTTTTTTAGTGTTAAATTTATAGCTCGGATAAATACTCCTCTTTATCATTGCAAAAAAATTGCTGATAAAAATTATTTTATCAATGATTTTTACTGAAGCACTGTTAAAGGATTTATAATTATAATTATAAATAAAAAATTTAAATATCTATAAATACGTAAAATATATATAAAAATATAAATATAGTAATTTTTTTAAATATATTTATTATAATTTTAATATTATTTATTTTTAATTATAGAAATATTATTTAAAAATATTATTTATATCATTATATATATTTATATAATTATATATATATATATTTAATATATATATATATATATATTGTAAATATATTCATTATTTAATTAAAATTATTATAAATGTAAAAATTATTTGTATATACATAATTATTTATTTATAATTATATAAATAATTTTAAAAAATATTTATTTATTTATAATTATAAATATATAATTGTATAAATATAGTACATGTACATTTATAAATATAAATTTTATTAAATATTTTTATAAATATATATTTTTAACATTATTAATGAATATCTAATTTTGGGTGCAAGCATATATGTACAAAATGAGTGAATCTTAATAAATTTAGAATATAGGTACACTTTATCAATATTGAAAAAATGGATAAGTTCTCTTTGTGTGCATATTGTATATAAAAATGTGTTAATTATATGTATATGTGAAATCAATATAACACACAATTGATCTATATTTAATTGAATAATCAAACGATATTCAATTATGTGATGAGTACTATGCAATTAGTCAATATTTTTAATTCATATTAATTTTTAATTATATACCATTTTACAATAATATATGAAAATTTAATGTTAAGTGCATAAATATTTTGTAATATATAATTATATTTATATACATTAACATATATTTATATATTTAATATATAAAAATTAAAAACATCAATGATCATAATTATCTGATTAATAAATTTTTTCATATTTATTAATGTACAATCAATCAATTTATTTTTATCAATAATTCTATAATTTAAAAAATTTGTAATATTTTTTTAATAAAAACATACTTTAATTTTAATATATTTAATATATTTATTTTATCAGCGCTAAAAATGTGTTGATGAAAGAACTATTTATCAGCACTAAACCTAAAGCGATGATAAAGCATACACTTTATCATTTCTAAAAATAATGCAATGATAGAGGAAACCCTATATCAGTTCTGAAACTAAAGCGCTGCTAAAGGATATCATTTATCAGTTCTAAAAATCAAGCGCTAATAAATGTTTTAATTTATTAGCTCTTTCTTTAGCACTTATAATTAACAGCACTACTAAAGGATAGTTTTGTATTAGTGTAATGAATAACCATAAAACATGGAAGAAAATGACTTATAATACCATTTAGAATAATTTAAGTCTTCTAAAGAAATATAATTTCAATTATGGAGGACTATTCTAATTTTACATTATTTTCCATACATGAATACAACTAAATCGATCCTCAAAACCAAGGAAACAAATGGCCCCGAATGATTAAATTGTATCTTATAACATGTCAAAAAGGTCATAAATGAACTTAAGATATTATAATAAATCAAATTATTCACTACTAGAAAAGGGGGCAGTGGAGGCCCCCTGACTCGGGCGACCGCCATTGGCGGTCGCTATAGCCCACCATTAGCGACCGCCAATGGCGGTCGCTAACCTCCCTAAAAATATTCGGGGGGTTTCTGCCCCCCCCCCCCCCCCCCGCGCCCTCTCGATCTCGCCCTAACCCCTCGCCGCCCTCCCTCGCGCCGCCCTCCCCTCCCCCGCCGCCCGGCCTCCCCCGCCGCCCGGCCTCCCCCGCCGCCCGGCCTCCCCCGCCGCCCGGCCTCCCCCTCCGCCCGGCCTCCCCCGCCGCCCGGCCTCCCCCGCCGCCCGCCCTCCCCCGCCGCCCGCCCTCCCCCGCCGCCCGTCCTCCCCCGCCGCCTGCCTTCCGGCCTCCGGCCGCCGCCCTCCGCCTTCGGGCCTCCGGCCGCCGCCCTCCGGCCTCCGGCCGCCGCCCTCCGGCCTCTCGGCCCTCCCCCCCACCCCGGACGACACCCGCACCCCGGACAGCCCCCGGCGCGCACTCCGGACCGCCCCCCGCACCCCGGACGCCTCCCCGCACCCCGGACAGCACCCCCCCGCGCACTCCGGACCGCCCCCCGCACCCCGGACGCCTCCCCGCACCCCGGACAGCACCCCCCCCCCCCCCCCCGCGCACTCCGGACCGCCCCCCGCACCCCGGACGCCTCCCCGCACCCCGGACAGCCCCCCCTGCACTCGGACACCCCCCTCCGAACCCGGACAGCCCCCCCGCACCCCGGACAGCCCCCCCCCCCCCCCCCGCACTCGGACACCCCCCTCCGAACCCGGACAGCCCCCCCGCACCCCGGACAGGCCCCCCGCACCCCGGACACCCCACCCCGCACCCCCGACAGCCCCCCTGCACCCCAGACAGCCCCCCCTCCCCCGCACCCCGGACACCCCCGCACCTCGAACACCCCTGCCCGCACCCCTGACAGGCCCCCGACACCCCAGACACCCCTCCCCGCACCTCGGAAGGCCCCCCCCCCCCGACCCCGGACACCCCCCCCCCTCGCTGCCCGTCCCCCGTCCCCTCACCGCCTCCTCTCCTCCAGCTCCCCGCCGCCGCCGCCGCCCGTCCCCTCCCTTGCCGCACCGCCTTTGGCTCCGGCTCCCCTTCGCTGCCTCCTCTCCCTCGCAGCACAGCCTTCGGCTCCCCTCCCTTTCAGGTTTGTAGCTCAATCAGGTAACATGAGCTTTCAGTTACATTATTATTTTATCAATGGTTCATAAACAAATGGTTAATATTTATTTTGAATATAGTTGATTTGAAAAATGTAAATGTAATAAGTATTGTGTAAATGTTTGTTATACAGATATTATTATGGATAAGAGTTGGATTGATCTTCCAAATCGAACGTCTAGAGAATATTTCAATGGCATTATGCAGTTTATTGAGTTCACGAGAGGATTTGAAAGTGACTATATTAGTTGTCCATGTAGAAAATGTGCTAAAAGATATCAATTCACACGAGATACTGTGCGGGAGCACCTTTTCTTTAATGGATTTCTGAAAAATTATAAGAGTTGGACTCGTCATGGAGAAGAATATGTTCGTTGTCAAAATACAGATGCAGCTCAGATGGATGTTGATGCAAGGATGACTGATCCAATGCATGAAATGCTTACTGAAATGGTACGTGGGTTTGATCCTGAAGGCATTGAAATCCAGAATCTTGAGACCGGTGAGATAAATCTTCGCTCTGGTGCAGATCGTGATTCGAGGAGGTTTTATGAAGTACTTGATGATGCGAAAACAGAATTATATCCTGGATGTACTTCTTACAATAAACTGTCGTTTATCGTGGAGTTGTTGCATTTGAAGACTTTGAATAATTGGCCAGACACATCATTCGACATGCTTTTGGTTTTATTGAAAAAAGTTCTTCCTGTCGACGCTAAGATTCCTGAGTCGTATTACTATGCTCGTAAGTTGACAGAGAACTTAGGTTTTACATATGAGACTATAGATGCATGTGCAAACAACTGTATGTTGTTTAGAAATGAAACTGCTCATTGGGATATTTGTACGGTTTGTGGCGCTTCCAGGTGGAAAGAGAACAGGGGAAATAAGACTCATCAAAGTCAGATTGCGATACAGGGGAAACCGATTGCCGTAAAGCAAATGCGTTACTTTCCCCTTAAACCGAGGTTGAAAAGATTTTTTATGTCATCTAAAGTTTCTAATTTAATGAGATGGCATGCAGAAAGAGTTCATGAAAGTGACATGTTAACCCACCCGGCAGACTCTCATGCATGGAAGGATTTTGATAAGAGACATCCCGACTTTGCTAAAGATGTTCGTAATGTCCGATTGGGATTGGCAGCATATGGTTTCAATCCATTCAAGTCTATGGTTGGTGCAACTCATAGCACATGGCCCGTTGTGTTGGTTCCATATAATCTTCCTCCGTGGCTTTGTATGAAGCAACAATTTATATTACTTTCCACTCTTATTGATGGACCTAAAAGTCCGGGGGATAAGATTGATATTTACCTTCAGCCATTGATTGATGAGTTGAATGAATTTTGGGGCGATGGTGTGATGACTTATGACTGCGAAACGAATGAAATGTTCAAACTGCATGCAGCTTTATTGTGGACAATCAATGACTTCCCAGCTTATGCAAATTTATCAGGCTGGAGTACGAAAGGGGAATTTTCTTGCCCTTGTTGCAATAAAAGTAAAAAATCTGTATGGCTTAAACATTCCAAAAAATGGGCATACATGGGTCACATGCGTTTTCTCCCTCCCCAGCACAGGTTCAGAAAGGACAGAGTGGCATTTGATGGTTCTAGAGAGTTCAGCCCAACACCAAAGATCATGACAGGAGTCGAAATGTTATCGCAGATTGAGGAAGAAAACATTCGCACGGTATATGAAATTCAGGATTTGGTGGCTCCTCCAGTACGTAATATTCGTGCTGCGGGTAGGCAGCGCAGTCACAATTGGAAAAAGAAAAGTATTTTTTATAGTCTTCCGTATTGGAAAACTAACATGTTGAGGCATAATTTGGATGTCATGCACATTGAAAAAAATGTTTGTGATAACATATTGTGGACCATTTTAGGTGTCAGTGGAAAGTCAAAAGACCATGTTAATGCACGCCGTGATTTGGAAGAAATGGGTTTAAGGAAACAGTTGCATTTACAGTTAGCTGAGGGAAACAAGGCATATATGCCTGCTGCACAGTATTCGATGACTACAGAGGAGAAAAAGACATTTCTTTCCATTTTGAAGATGGTCAAGGTGCCTGATGGTTACTCTTCTAATATTTCAAAGTGTGTGAATCTGACGAGCAAGACATTGCAAGGGTTGAAAAGTCATGACAATCACATATTACTTCAGCAGTTGATTCCAATCGCAATTTGTGATTGTTTATCCCCCAATGTTGTTCAGCCCTTGATTGAGATGAGTAATTTTTTTAGACAGCTTTGTTTAAGAAATCAACGAATGAGTGATTTAAAAAGTTTGCAGGACCGAATTGTACTTACGCTTTGTCACTTTGAGAAACTTTCCCCCCCCCTCATTTTTCGATGTTATGGTCCACTTGACAGTGAACCTAACTGATGATGTAATGGCTGCTGGTCCAGTGCAATTCAGGTGGATGTATCCTATTGAACGGTATTTGAGTACATTGAAAAGATTTGTACGCAACAGAGCTCGTCCAGAGGCATCAATAGCCAATGGTTATTTGATGGATGAGTGTACTACCTTTTGTGCAGAATATCTTACGGATGTTGAAACAAAATTAGATAAGCCCTCTCGGATTCATGATGGTCCAGTTGGAGAAGGAACCACATTTGATATGGACAACATCGAGTGGATACAAGCACATCGATATATCTTGTTCAATACTCCATCAGTTGCACCATTAATGCAGTAAGTATCTTATCAATGTGCTTGTATAACTTTTACATGTTTTCTTTGCATAAGTTGATCTTTTAAACATCGCGTAATCATTTGCAGGAAACACATTAATGAGATAAAAGAAGAGATGCATCGTGCGACTGAGTTGCAAATTCAACAATCTCATTATGCAACATTTCATGATTGGTTCAAGGATTATGTATGTATAAATTGATTTTCATTATGAGTGAAGTATTAAACTAATTCTTTCTGCATATATCAGTATTGATTTTTCTAAATTATGTAGGTTCGTAAGCTGAGGGAGTTAGGGGACCCCACGCTACCTGAAGTATTTATCCAACTGGCTGAGGGTCCATCTATAACGGCTCGTCGTTATAAAGCTATTGATGCTAATGGTTTTCGATTTCGCATTAAAGATGTTGACGACAAACGAGCAACACAAAACAGTGGCATCGGTTGTCCCTTTGTCGATTCTCGTTATTACTATGGTCAATTGATAGACATCATTGAAGTTGTATATACACACGGGTTGAAGTACATATTGTTAAAGTGTAATTGGGTTGATCCAGTGCGTGGATGTAAAGTCGATCAATATCAGTTTTCATTGGTGAATTTTAACTATATGTTATACAGAAATAATGAACGAGTTGAGAATGAACCTTTCATTTTGACATCACAAGCGGAACAAGTATTCTTCGTTACTTTGCCTTCGGATCCAAGTTGGCAAGTTGTTGTCAAAATGTCTCGGCGAGGAGTGTTTTTATTTGAAGAAGATGAACCCGAGACTGTTCCGTTTGTTTACCAACAACTTGATCAACATACCGTAGTTCAACGTGAAGAAGATATTTATTGGGTCAGAGCGGCTGTTGAAGGAGAAACGGTCGATTTGCATGCTTAATGAAAGGTATAATTGTTTTCCCGCTATTCAGTAGAATGTCCTAGGATATCATAAATTATCTAATCATTTTATAAATCCTTATAAGTTTTAATCCTCACGTTTGTAAGTTAATTCAGTCATAAATATTTAGGTTGATTAACTTTCTGATTTTTTAAAATTCATTCACAACTAATTATTCAATCCATTTTTTGTTTGATTAACAGTTGTACAAGTTTGATTTATTAAGAACAATCCAATTTATCTTTTAAACACTTTGGACTCATTACTGATATTTTGTATGACTGCAGACATGTCAGGGGAAGAGGCAGAAAATCCACATCATCCATATGAGGCATCTACGTCTCAGGGTCGAGGTATGTTTGAATGTCATTGTCTATATTTTTTATGTAATTGACATATATATATATATATATAACATTTGTCAATTTATATATAAAATTGTTTTCAACAGGATCAGACTCGGCTGCTTCTTCCTCTCGCAGGAGAGGCCCTGGTCGTGGCATATTATCATGGAATTCCGACATGACGATAGATGTTTCATTTGATGAGGTATTTCATCCCGTGGGACCGAATTCCCCGGCATTTATTCGTCAGCTGGGTCATATCATACGTGACCCACATCGATTTCCATTGACCACGCGTGATTGGGCTTCTATCCCTCAGGACACATTAGATCGTCTATGGAGGGAGGTTCAGGTAAGAAAATAATTTTACTTTATTTTCTATTTATAAATAATACTAATATGTTTGATTATTTTCATTATAGCAAAATTTGAAAGTATGCCCAGAAGAGTTTCGGCCGGTGTGTATGAGCAAATGCTGTAAGCTGTGGAAAGATTATAAAGGCAAAGTGAAGAGGGACCACTGGATACCAAATGTGGGTGCCCTTGACATTTTGGAAAAGGTCCCGAGAGGTGTCCTCCCAGCTCAGTGGCGTGACTTGGTTGCATATTGGTCTACTGAGGGTGTTGCGGTTAGTATATTAATTATTTTTCTGTATATATATTTTCAAGAATATGTGATTTGTTTGAAATTTGAATGAATTGAATGTAGGAGGTGTCAACACGCCATTCAGAGAATCGAGCGTTGCAGGGACCAGCTCACAGGCTCGGGACTCGTCACGTGTCTCAGATCCGACATGATGTATATATTATTCATTTTTTAATTTATTAATTAATATGGTTTTGTGTTTATATTCTTTTAATATACAGTTGCGAGGGCAAGGTGCAGCAACTGATAAAATGTCGGTGTGGATAAGGACTCGTGATCGCAATGATCCAGAGGTTGCAGCATTGATAGTAAGTGTCTGTACTTACCAATAATTACATAAATCTATATATTAACATATATATATTTAAATATTTCACAGGATCAATTTGAAGCTGAGTTAGAACATCTGCCAGAGGACCAGCGACAGCTTCCCATGCGACGGGATGAGATCTTTCATCGCATTATTGGTCGGGACGGGCATGGCTATAGTTTGACCTATGGAGCATGGATTCCTCGTTCTGTAGTGTCACGCGCTGCGGTTGTCGGTCCTGCTGTTGCTCATATGACACAGCAGATGTCAGATTTTGAGGCACGGCTGCGCGCTTCCGAGGAGACAAATGCGCAATTGACAACTGAGGTTAGAGCACTGCGGGAATATGTGCGTCGAGCTGATGGTACAGGGGATCATACGACGCAGGTATATACTGTATTTATTTATTTAATTTAAATTATTTTTGTTATTAAAATATTTATAATGTTTATTTGTTGTAGGCACCTGGCCCACCAGAAGGAGGTAGCAGTGATGGCAACACGTGACGCACCATATATTCACGAGATATGTTTTTTGTTTTTACTGGTAGGGTTGACATTGATGTACTGTATTTATTCATTTAAGTAATGCATTATTACCATCCATGGTGGTATTTTAAATATTTTATACACATTGAGTTTTTGATCAGATAATCTTGAATGATTCTACATTTGAAAAAGTCGAACTAATTCCAACAGATCAATAAATCTGATATTATAGATTATGTATTAATAATATATTTTTTATAAATTTCTGTATGGTATCGATAAAAGAAATATGTATTAATTAGATGTTATCACTTTTATTTTTCACTTTTGTAATCAATGGGATGGCCTTTGCACCCCCGTACAGCCCCCCGCACCCCCGTACAACCCCCCGTACCCCCGTACAGCCCCCCGCACCCCCGTACAGCCCCCCGCCACCCCCGTACAGCCCCCCGCCACCCCCGTACAGCCCCCCGACACCCCCGTACAGCCCCCCGACACCCCCGTACAGCCCCCCGCACCCCCGTACAGCCCCCCGCCACCCCCGTACAGCCCCCCGCCACCCCCGTACAGCCCCCCGCACCCCCGTACTGCCCCCCGCACCCCCGTACAGCCCCCCGCCACCCCCGTACAGCCCCCCGCACCCCCGTACAGCCCCCCGCACCCCCGTACAGCCCCTCGACACCCCCGTACAGCCCCCCGCCACCCCCGTACATCCCCCCGACACCCCCGTACAGCCCCCCGCCACCCCCGTACAGCCCCCCGCACCCCCGTACAGCCCCCCGCCACCCCCGTACAGCCCCCCCCACCCCCGTACAGCCCCCCGCCACCCCCGTACAGCCCCCCGCCACCCCCGTACAGCCCCCCGCACCCCCGTACTGCCCCCCGCACCCCCGTACTGCCCCCCTCCACCACCGTACAGGCCCCCGCCCCCCCGTACAGCCCCCCGCACCCCCGTACAGCCCCCCCCCCCCCCCCCGCACCCCCGTACAGCCCCCCGCCACCCCCGTACAGCCCCCCGCCACCCCCGTACAGCCCCCCGTCACCCCCGTACAGCCCCCCGATTGTGCCGTTTTCAGCAGCGCGGCGCGCGCTGAAATGGCGCGTTGGGGGGTCAAAACCACACGAACGACCTCCGAATGCCACGAAACCGTACGACAACATCTGGGGCGTGAATTGTGAAATGGTCGGCCAGACGGCACCTCATTCGAAGGTGCCGTATGACCGCGGCGGCCGGAAACGCGTTTCCGGCGCCATTAAACACCAAAACGGCGTGCGGCGGTCCCATTCGGAGCAAACGTGCTCCGAACGACCTGAAACCACACGGGAACGATAGAAATATTATTCCTGAGATGCAGGAGGAGGCCGCACGTCCATCAGACGTGCGGTGCGCGCGACACGTCCGATTGTGCCGTTTTCAGCAGCGCGGCGCGCGCTGAAATGGCGCGTTGGGGGGTCAAAACCACCCGAACGACCTCCGAATGCCACGAAACCGTACGACAACATCCGGGGCGTGAATTATGAAATGGTCGGCCAGACGGCACCTCATTCGGATGTGCCGTGTGACCGCGGCGGCCGGAAACGCGTTTCCGGCGCCATAAAACACCAAAACGGCGTGCGGCGGTCCAATTCGGAGCAAACGTGCTCCGAACGACCTGAAACCGCACGGGAACGATAGAAATATTATTCCTGAGATGCAGGAGGAGGCCGCACGTCCATCGGACGTGCGGTGCGCGCGGCACGTCCGATTGTGCTGTTTTCAGCAGCGCGGCGCGCGCTGAAATGGCGCGTTGGGGGTCAAAACCACCCGAACGACCTCCGAATGCCACGAAACCGTACGACAACATCCGGGGCGTGAATTGTGAAATGGTCGGCCAGACGGCACCTCATTCGGATGTGCCGTGTGACCGCGGCGGCCGGAAACGCGTTTCCGGCGCCATTAAACACCAAAACGGCGTGCGGCGGTCCAATTCGGAGCAAACGTGCTCCGAACGACCTGAAACCGCACGGGAACGATAGAAATATTATTCCTGAGATGCAGGAGGAGGCCGCACGTCCATCGGACGTGCGGTGCGCGCGGCACGTCCGATTGTGCCGTTTTCAGCAGCGCGGCGCGCGCTGAAATGGCGCGTTGGGGGGTCAAAACCACCCGAACGACCTCCAAATGCCACGAAACCGTACTAAAACATCCGGGGCATGAATTGTGAAATGGTCGGCCAGACGGCACCTCATTCGGATGTTCCGTGTGACCGCGGCGGCCGGAAACGCGTTTCCGGCGCCATAAAACACCAAAACGGCGTGCGGCGGTCCAATTCGGAGCAAACGTGCTCCGAACGACCTGAAACCGCACGGGAACGATAGAAATATTATTCCTGAGATGCAGGAGGAGGCCGCACATCCATCGAACGTGCGGTGCGCGCGGCACGTCCGATTGTGCCGTTTTCAGCAGCGCGGCGCGCGTTGAAATGGAGCGTTGGGGGGTCAAAACCACCCGAACGACCTCCGAATGCCACGAAACCGTACGACAACATCCGGGGCGTGAATTGTGAAATGGTCGGCCAGACGGCACCTCATACGGATGTGCCGTTTGACCGCGGCGGCCGGAAACGCGTTTCCGGCGCCATTAAACACCATAACGGCGTGCGGCGGTCCAATTCGGAGCAAACGTGCTCCGAACGACCTGAAACCGCACGGGAACGATCAAAATATTATTCCTGAGATGCAGGAGGAGGCCGCACGTCCATCGGACGTGCGGTGCGCGCGGCACGTCCGATTGTGCCGTTTTCAGCAGCGCGGCGCGCGCTGAAATGGCGCTTTGGGGGGTCAAAACCACCCGAACGACCTCCGAATGCCACGAAACCGTACGACAACATCCGGGGTGTGAATTGTGAAATGGTCGGCCAGACGGCACCTCATTCGGAGGTGCCGTGTGACCGCGGCGGCCGGAAACGCGTTTCCGGCGCCACAAAACACCAAAACGGCGTGCGGCGGTCCCATTCGGAGCAAACGTGCTCCGAACGACCTGAAACCGCACGGGAACGATAGAAATATTATTCCTGAGATGCAGGAGGAGGCCGCACGTCCATCGGATGTGCGGTGCGCGCGGCACGTCCGATTGTGCCGTTTTCAGCAGCGCGGCGCGCGCTGAAATGGCGCGTTGGGGGGTCAAAACCACCCGAACGACCTCCGAATGCCACGAAACCGTACGACAACATCCGGGGCGTGAATTGTGAAATGGTCGGCCAGACGGAACCTCATTCGGATGTGCCGTGTGACCGCGGCGGCCGGAAACGCGTTTCCGGCGCCATAAAACACCAAAACGGCGTGCGGCGGTCCAATTCGGAGCAAACGTGCTCCGAACGACCTGAAACCGCACGGGAACGATAGAAATATTATTCCTGAGATGCAGGAGGAGGCCGCACGTCCATCGGACGTGCGGTGCGCGCGGCACGTCCGATTGTGCCGTTTTCAACAGCGCGGCGCGCGCTGAAATGGCGCGTTGGGGGGTCAAAACCACCCGAACGACCTCCGAATGCCACGAAACCGTACGAAAACATCCGGGGAGTGAATTGTGAAATGGTCGGCCAGACGACACCTCATTCGGATGTGCCGTGTGACCGCGGCGGCCGGAAACGCGTTTCCGGCGCCATTAAACACCAAAACGGCGTGCGGCGGTCCAATTCGGAGCAAACGTGCTCCGAACGACCTGAAACCGCACGGGAACGATCGAAATATTATTCCTGAGATGCAGGAGGAGGCCGCACGTCCATCGGACGTGCGGTGCGCGCGGCACGTCCGATTGTGCCGTTTTCAGCAGCGCGGCGCGCGCTGAAATGGCGCGTTGGGGGGTCAAAACCACACGAACGGCCTCTGAATGCCACGAAACCGTACGACAACATCCGGGGCGTGAATTGTGAAATGGTCGGCCAGACAGCACCTCATTCGGAGGTGTCGTGTGACCGCGGCGGCCGGAAACGCGTTTCCGGCGCCATAAAACACCAAAACGGCGTGCGGCGGTCCCATTCGGAGCAAACGTGCTCCGAACGACCTGAAACCGCACGGGAACGATAGAAATATTATTCCTGAGATGCAGGAGGAGGCCGCACGTCCATCGGACGTGCGGTACGCGCGGCACGTCCGATTGTGCCGTTTTCAGCAGCGCGGCGTGCGCTGAAATGGCGCGTTGGGGGGTCAAAACCACCCGAACGATCTCCGAATGCCACGAAACCGTACGACAACATCCGGGGCGTGAATTGTGAAATGGTCGGCCAGACGGCACCTCATTCGGAGGTGCCGTGTGACCGCGGCGGCCGGAAACGCGTTTCCGGCGCCATAAAACACCAAAACGGAGTGCGGCGGTCCCATTCGGAGCAAACGTGCTCCGAACGACCTGAAACCGCACGGGGAAGATAGAAATATTATTCTTGAGATGCAGGAGGAGGCCGCACGTCCATCGGACGTGCGGTGCGCGCGGCACGTCCGATTGTGCCGTTTTCAGCAGCGCTGCGCGCGCTGAAATGGCGCGTTGGGGGGTCAAAACCACCCGAACGACCTCCGAATGCCACGAAACCGTACGACAACATCCGGGGCGTGAATTGTGAAATGGTCGGCCAGACGGCAACTCATTCGGATGTGCCGTGTGACCGCGGCGGCCGGAAACGCGTTTCCGGCGCCATAAAACACCAAAACGGCGTGCGGCGGTCCAATTCGGAGCAAACGTGCTCCGAACGACCTGAAACCGCACGGGAACGATAGAAATATTATTCCTGAGATGCAGGAGGAGGCCGCACGTCCATCGGACGTGCGGTGCGCGCGGCACGTCCGATTGTGCCGTTTTCAGCAGCGCGGCGCGCGCTGAAATGGCGCGTTGGGGGTTCAAAACCACCCGAACGACCTCCGAATGCCACGAAACCGTACGACAACATCCGGGGCGTGAATTGTGAAATGGTCGGCCAGACGGCACCTCATTCGGATGTGCCGTGTGACCGCGGCGGCCGGAAACGCGTTTCCGGCGCCATTAAACACCAAAACGGCGTGCGGCGGTCCAATTCGGAGCAAACGTGGTCCGAACGACCTGAAACCGCACGGGAACGATCGAAATATTATTCCTGAGATGCAGGAGGAGGCCGCACGTCCATCGGACGTGCGGTGCGCGCGGCACGTCCGATTGTGCCGTTTTCAGCAGCGCGGCGCGCGCTGAAATGGCGCGTTGGGGGGTCAAAACCACCCGAACGACCTCCGAATGCCACGAAACCGTACAAAAACATCCGGGGCGTGAATTGTGAAATGGTCGGCCAGACGGCACCTCATTCGGATGTTCCGTGTGACCGCGGCGGCCGGAAACGCGTTTCCGGCGCCATAAAACACCAAAACGGCGTGCGGCGGTCCAATTCGGAGCAAACGTGCTCCGAACGACCTGAAACCGCACGGGAACGATAGAAATATTATTCCTGAGATGCAGGAGGAGGCCGCACGTCCATCGGACGTGCGGTGCGCGCGGCACGTCCGATTGTGCCGTTTTCAGCAGCGCGGCGCGCGTTGAAATGGAGCGTTGGGGGGTCAAAACCACCCGAACGACCTCCGAATGCCACGAAACCGTACGACAACATCCGGGGCGTGAATTGTGAAATGGTCGGCCAGACGGCACCTCATACGGATGTGCCGTTTGACCGCGGCGGCCGGAAACGCGTTTCCGGCGCCATTAAACACCAAAACGGCGTGCGGCGGTCCAATTCGGAGCAAACGTGCTCCGAACGACCTGAAACCGCACGAGAACGATCAAAATATTATTCCTGAGATGCAGGAGGAGGCCGCACGTCCATCAGACGTGCGGTGCGCGCGGCACGTCCGATTGTGCCGTTTTCAGCAGCGCGGCGCGCGCTGAAATGGCGCGTTGGGGGTCAAAACCACCCGAACGACCTCCGAATGCCACAAAACCGTACGACAACATCCGGGGCGTGAATTGTGAAATGGTCGGCCAGACGGCACCTCATTCGGAGGTGCCGTGTGACCGCGGCGGCCGGAAACGCGTTTCCAGCGCCACAAAACACCAAAACGGCGTGCGGCGGTCCCATTCGGAGCAAACGTGCTCCGAACGACCTGAAATGAGATTATTTCTTGAATCGAAGTTTTTAAATTATTATAACACAATGATTTGATATTATATATGTATTAAATATATATTAAAACATTTAAAATATATTATATATATATATATATATTTAAAATATTGTATTTAATAGTATATATATGAATATTTTTACATAAATATATATATATATTTATATTGAATTCAATAAAAAAAATTTTAAAATATTTTTTTTTTGAATAGCGACCGCCTCTGGCGGTCTCTATAGGGCGCCATGCCGGCCCACTATAGCGACCGCCAATGGCGGTCGCTATAGGGTGCCCGGCAGGGGGCCTTCAGCGACCGCCATTGGCGGTCGCTTAAGGCCTCTAGCGACGAGGCAACAGCGACCGCCAATGGCGGTCGCTGCGCGGCCGCTAAAGACCTTTAGCGACCGCCAATGGCGGTCGCTAATAGTCTTATTTTTAGTAGTGATTATTTAAAATGTTTTGAATTAATTAATAATTGGATTTAATTTGATTATTTAGCGCATTAGGTTCAAGTGCACAATACTTTCAGACATAAGGTAAAAGGTTTTCTTCAATCCTCCATCTTTCATTCGGGATACACTTTCTCTCAGTTAAACCCAGTGTAATTATTTTTTATATAATTCTTATGAATTATGTTTATATGGTCCAAAATCATGTATCTAGATCATTTCATCTTTCTTTGATGGGGAAATACAAGTTTTAAAAACATTCCCTTCTCAATTCTTCATAATAAGCAAGCCCTATTAATGTGAACTTTCTGATTCCTTATACATTTTCAAGCGATATCAATAATCTATTTCAAGCCTAAATTATTTTTATAAAATCACTAATTTCATCATGAAAAACAATATTGGTTCATTTTTGGTTTTATACAAACAATTATGCCTTTTATATTATAATGAATCGTTTAAATCTTCCTTTAAACAGTACAAAAGTGTTTCATTTCGAATATTGCTTGAACACTATTTTTACATGTTTTCAATTATGTTTGACATAAATTATCATGATATATCTATATTTATTCTTATTAATTTCCATGTATGATTTATATCCATTCTTTCATGGATAATTTTATGAGACAACCATTTGTTATACTTTATCACATGATTATGAAGTCCAATTCATTCCATGGAAAATGCTTCTGATTATTCCTGATGTTTGATTCTTCATGTGGCCCACATATTCAATAACATTTTATTTTGGGTTCAATTAGATAATGGTCTAATTAAATGGGAAATGTTTAGTCTCATGATACATCATGTCTAATTGTCTTGGTGGTTATCCTTGACTCGTGCTCCTAATGCAATGGTCTTGGTGGTTATCCGTGACTTGTGCTCCTGCATGTGGAATTGAACTTATTTGATACTTATTTCATGTTTTATGTTTATTCCACATTAATATGATTCAATGAATATATTATACCAGTTTATATATTTTCTCCTTCCATATGTTTATTTATGTTCCATGCCTTTTTATGTCATCATGTTATGCCTTATTACACTTGTGATATTATTTATTATTACGTTTATTTCCTTTCTGTGATTTTTAGCTCATATCTTTGTTCATGTATTCCAAAATTTATCCTATGTATATGTAAGGGATCAAAGGATTTTAGGAGAAAATTATGAATATTAAATAAATGTTTTTTATTTTGGTTTCATAATATTTAATTACATACGTAATATTCGAAAGACACTAGGCTTTACAATACTGGGAATGTAATTTGATAGTTAATTATTCTTGAAATAATTTAATAATATGGGTAAAAGGATTGGTCCAATATATATTCTCATTATTTTAAACCATTATACAGATTTTTCATAATGTGTTTATTACTATTCATACATTCTAATTCAATGAATAGCTTATAATGGGTTACTATACAATAGTTAATTTAGACTTTGGACTGCATTGAAATCAAGCCATCAAACACCAGTAATTTATTAACAAGAAAATATATTCTACTATTTTTGGGTGTTACATTATCCCCCCTAAATAAATTACATGAATTTTTTTTTAATCTCGATAATAAATGTTTAGATATTTGAAAAATACCTTTGTGGAAAACCCACAATGTGAAAAGGAATAGTACAACTTCCTTTGAATGGAGAGGTGGGAAACATAAATGTTACCTTAACTAATAATTGTGTTCCCAAATAAGGATTACATTAGTGGGAAGTAAAAATATGGGCCTGGGGGAGAAAGATACTATCCAAATAAAAATAGTAAGTGATATAGAGCATGTTCATGAGAAATATATGGGCCACAGAACCATATATCAGGGAGGGGGAAAATTGACATCAATTTATCATACATAACATTAAAATGGAAAACATTTATCAATTTAGAGATAATTTTACCAATAGTTGATGGAGTTTTTTACCATAGAATATGAAAAATTATACATTATTTAATCATATCAATAAAAACAATTTCATCTTTATGATTTGTTTTTAATTAGATTCTACATATTTTCATCCATATTATAATGATGAAAGAAAAATATAATTTTTTCCTTACTAAAACCCTAAAATTATATTTTAATGGATCAAAAAATCTATAAAAAACGATAATTCAACTATTCTATCCTTATATATTTAACAATTCCAAAATGGTTGGAAAAAGTTAT
Source organism: Viscum album (assembly GCA_963277665.1). Lineage (NCBI taxonomy): Eukaryota > Viridiplantae > Streptophyta > Magnoliopsida > Santalales > Viscaceae > Viscum > Viscum album. The sequence goes on along the minus strand of OY728119.1, from coordinate 1,785,332,394 downwards.
CTGATATGGATAAATCTTTATATTGTGAAATAATATAATAATATCTAAAACCTCCAGAAAAAGACAAAAAATTCAAGATAAACTACTCTATAAATAGTTAACTTTAAAGCTCCTCCAGAATATGTGTGACCGAACTAAAAACCCAAGAATATAAAAAAATTTCACTAAATTTCAAAAATCAACTTAAATTTACTCACTAAATAACATAAATTATCTATTAATGTGCCATAACAAACATGTGTATACCATGATCGTATATTCTCTTAAAACAAGATAATTCATTCCCAAAATAACAAAAATCACTATATAACTGAGGGAAAAAGCAAACTATTCAATAAAAATTAACTATATCTTGATTCATTAAATAAAATCATATTCTGTACAATATATTCCATAAATAAAAAAATGTAATAAACCTCATCAAAGACACCATATATCAATTTTTCATGTAATTAGTAACAAATTTCAAGGACAACAATACTATCCAATTAACCTCATTAAAATCAATCTTCAATTTATCACAATTAAGATTTATTATCTCAACCCTGTGGATATATTAAGTTTCATCTATCCATTAATTATGTATTTTCCAAAAATATCACCATTCCACTAAATCAATTTTCTAAATCATCATTACCATTCAATTAATGGTTGATAATACTCAAATAAAAACTATAATGAAACCATCATGAGATGTTTAATGATTCTTATAACTAGAATATCATTGAAAAATCACTTCTATAACATAATTCTCAAATCAAAATACATAAACACTTGAATTACTCTTCTTTCATTATTGTCATTGTATATGACTTTCCTTGGTCTCTCGGTTATCCCTTTTATTAGGGAATTGGATCAAATAATTACTAAGTTCCCCACACATAATAAATTGAAATTTAAATGGTACCTTAGTATGTACTTTATATCCCTTTATTTAACTATTAATTTTAACATTGAATTTTATTAAATTATGTCTTTATTTCCCACACATAAAACATATTCCCATTTACTTGAGACATTTCCCTAGGTGCATCTTCCCACATTCTCGACTTGTCTGAAGATGAACATTATTTATTCTCTAATAGTAATAAAACTCCATTTTTCTATGATTTTGGTCAAATTTAAAATTAACCTATGTTATGGTTTTTTAATTATATATTAATATAGTTAGCTAAAAATAATCACAAGATTTTAAATTCTATCTCCCATTTCATTTGGTTGCTTATGAGGATAATCATTACAACATCCATCACGCGTAGCATTAACGTGATTCCTCTTGGTTCCATCCTTTAAATAAAACCAAAACAATAATTTTTTAAATAATAATGAAAAATCTTCTAATCATGAAAAGTCATTCAGAATATGTCTAAAAAACAAATCATTTTTCCAACGCATGAATCCTTAGGTTTAACCTATGTCATCCATGATAATTATCTATCCAAATCCTTTTAAATGATCAATAAGTAAATTTCTAGTTAACCTAATAATATCACATGATAGTGTAAAGAATATTTCAATGTAAGGTCACATTAGACATGCACTAAAATTATGGCCAAGATATACTTGAAGAACTATTTTCCAGCCTATTACCACTATACCTATATACACTAAAACCACTTCCACTGATAGTATCCAGGAATGAATATATTTTAATTGGATAAATAAACTTATTTATTTATTTTAAATTTATATATTATCTAATCCTTAGACTTATCCTAATTTTTTTTATTAATTTTTCGAATCACATATTCTAAAAATAAATGAACCTTACTCAAATACAAACTATACAGACCCCAAACATTCACACATAAATATAGCATATTAATAGAAAAAATTTCATTATATACCATTATTAAACTTTCTATAATGATGAAGGGTTAGTTTATTTTAGGAAAAGGATGAATAAAAATTGGTATATAAAATATATATATTATTTCCTACTATGTTCTTCACAGTAAGAACCCTTCTGAGACACATTATACTTGAAACCTTTATTTATAACCAGGGAAAAGGAAATATAAGAAAGTGTGAGCTTATATGTTTAATATGGGTATATATATATATATATCAATTATCATAATTGATCATATTATGAGCACAAATGTATGAGAACAAGATGAAAACCTAAAAAAATCAGGCCTCATTAGTCAAAGATATTTAAACATGAATCATGGAATAATTTTTTTTTCAATCAAAAGACATGTGAAATAAGAGTGTGTAATCATCAATAATAAATCACCATACATGAGAACATCGAATAATAAAATGTTTTTGGGATTCACATAAGTATGTAAAATCACTTCCTTAATCGAGGTTCCCTGCCAATAATAACAATGCGGACAAAGTCTCATAATGGAAATGCATATTCAGTCATTTCTAACATTCCCCTATAAGTAACGTCCATCCATTTAACTCTATTATATATTAGGAGTTTATTAACTCTGTCATCCATTAGGGGTTTATAAAATTCTTAATTACCACAGAATTCATTATATGGGTTTAATAGACCCACCCATCCTTGTTCTATGACCTAATCTTATTTCCATGGTTTATAACATATCCAACAATCACATAATCATAATTTATTTATATGTGTTTCTTAATATCATTAAAAAATTTATCATTACATCTAATCATAACCCATGTAATGAAAAAAAGGATTCATCAATATTTCACCAATATAATCATAAAATATCATGAAAAATATAATGATGGTAAAATTACATCATATTCCTAGAAAATCATAACTACCATTAGATGATGTTTTTATATATGAAAATAGCATTAAAAAAGTCACTAGCACATTGTTTGAGAAAAAAACCCTTTCCATTTTAAAATCACAAATTTAAAATCTAAAAATTTAGAAAATATGATGGAAAAAATATTATTTTAGAAGAACCATGGAAACATATAAAGGAACATTCCAAGAAAAATATTATTCATGGTGGTGTGGAAATCCATTCATTGAACGTTCCATAAAATAATTTTTTTTACATTTCAGCAAGAATATTAAAAAATATAACTCAAAAAATGAAAAATATTCCATTAACACAATTTTATAAAAAATTAAAACTATGGTAAAACTGAATTTAATTAATAGTTTTAAAATAATAAATACATTATTTAAAATATTTTAAATTAAATATGGACATTGGAAAACATATTCCCGACTGAAGAGAGATATTAAGTTAGTTTTCCTTAAAATAAATTTTTAATGTCATAAGAAAAAAATAGTGGAACATTAAATAAAAACATGTAATGTATATAAAAATTAATTTTTTTGAGTATAAATAAGTGTTTGGAGATATATATCACATAATTTCATCTTTAATAATTAAGCATGAATAATCCTAGTGAAAATGTTATGGTAAAATTAATCCCAAACTTCTTTGGTAACTTTTTATTACTAAACCCACTACAAGAAATAACATCAAAATTAAATTTTTTATTGAATAAACATAGGGATATTCAGGATAAAACATATCCAAGTGTTAGTAGATACACTTCAAAAATAATTTAAGTGTATAATTTTAATATATGTCCCAAAGAAGACAAATTGAGATGGTAAACCCTTACCAATTTTGCAAAATTCAGATCAAATATTATAGGATGAAATTATTTGAATTTTTACTTTAATTAACATAAATTAATATGTATCCATGATATTAAATTTCAAAGTATTATAATATGGACCCTAGAACCATAAATAGGTGGATAACATAAAATAGTTTTCAGTGAAACAAAATTGAGATAATGAATCCTTATGAATTTCTCAATTTTTGAAAAAAAAGTAATTGAAATACTTAACATAACATGGTTATATAATTCCTTGAATTAAATTATAAAATATTCCAAAATACATTCATGGGTAGTACATACATTGTAGAAATGAGAAATTGGTTAATAAAATTAAAACAAGTCTTTAGGAAGAGAAATTGAGACGAAACCCATACAACATTGGTATTTTTGAATAAAATTCCATATAATGAAAAAAAATTATGTGGATCCTAAAATACCATGTTTTTTCATGAATATTTCAAAACATATTCATTAACTCATAAAATGACAACATAAAATAAAATATGGTTCATAGTATCAAACATTTCTCATGAATTTGAAAATGAGACAAAGAAACTTTTACCTTATGTACGACTAGATTCATAATCACTATATCATCATGTATAATAAACTAAAATTCATTATATTTAAAAAAAATAATCATATTCATACCTATAATATCATATATGATCCAATTATAACAATTCAGAATATTTCTATTAATAATTCTCTATTAAATCCATCATTATGGGTGTTAATTGCTCCATTTATCATGTATGTTTTATATTTCAAGTTAGTATTTTACAATATGATCATGGTTACTCTATATTAAGAATGTTAATAAAGAAAAAAACCAAATATATTTTTCATATATATATTTTTAACCATTGATATTAACTGGTGATGAAAAATGAATTACATCATTTCTTGGAGATTGTAATCAGTATGTACACATGAGTGATATTTCTACTTTTTGATGGATGGAATGAAATAATGGTAAATGATAATTTAAATTTATAGAATAATTTATATATAATATATATAATACATGTTCATTAAATCGATCCTATTCACTATCCGTGTAAAGTGAAAATGATAATCATACCACATAGATTTGTGGATGTGGTGGTCCACAAATATGCACAAGTAATGTTGTCATTTACCAATGGATGAGATTGTAAGAAGGAAAATAAGGAATTATATTTTAACAAGAATAATTATGTTATAAATATTACATATAAACATTAAATCCATAATTTTAACCTCCAATTAATTATGGTGATGTAAAATTACTCATAACGCTACATGGAGACAGTAATCCATAGATATGCCCTAGCGATAATTTCATCTCCCATTTAATAGAGAAGACTTGGTAAGTGGTTGTTCCATAATAATTATTAAAAACTAGTGTATTTATGATAGAAGATATATATTTTTTATTGATTCAATAGGTTTTTATAAATTATATGAATAAATAAAACTGAAAGATCTTGGTTAATATTTATACCTCTTCTTTGAGAGATCACCTTCAGCTAACTCCTTAATCATGGAATGATTGGTATTATGGTAATAAAAAAAATCTATGTTAAAATTATGGAATATAATAAGAGGTTTAAGTATGTTTTGGGTGATTTAGAGGACACAAATGGTGTAACTAATGTAGTAGAAGAGGCTCAATTTTATAAGTGAGGGGATGGACACACAGGTAATTTCTTAGAATGTTTCAACGATATAAGGTCACTTTCATGGGAAAGTGGCTCAATGTTTCCCATTATTAAAATTTATTATTATAAAAGCCTGAAATATATTAAAAAAATAATTATATAGGTTCAGGTGGAAATCCTACCCTTTTATATTGGTTTAACCACAGATAAACCCGATTTAACCTTAACGATGATAATAATTTTTTAATATTTTTACTATTCATCAAGACAAATAATTAAATTAACCCAAATAAATTATATTAATTTTCTTTATTTCAAATATTTAATCCATTTTACCTATTTTAATTTCTATAAGTATAAGAATTGCGTTTTAAATAAGCATTCAATCCACAAAGAGAATCCATTTTAGAAAAAATATTTTTAGTAGAAAACATAATTTACTTTCATATTTTTCTTTCAAATAACATTATAATGAATTTTAAAATATATTATTTTATATTTAATCTATAAATTTTATTAAAACCATTAATAAATATATATTAATTTAATTTAGTATAGTAAAATCATATTACTCGCATAAAAACTCTTGTTTGAAAAAATATATCCTTAACCCAAAAAATAACTTATAAAAGATTAAATTGTATTATTATTTCTATGTAATTAATTAGATTATTTCAAATTAAATTACTATTATTTTAATTTCAATACATAATGTGACCTCTACTTGAAATTAAATGATTTTTTTTACCAAAATATGTATTTTCCACTATTCATTGAAAAATAACTATTTTTAGAAAAATATTAATAAATCATTGTAATAAAATGTTGGCCTTATAATTTAAAAAATTATTTTTATTTATTTAAATAAATCTTAAAAAATAAATTGTAAATTAATTATAATTTTTGATAAAAAAAGTGCAATAAAAACAATATTTGAATAAAACATATTCATAAAGCATACAATTACTCTAATGAGAATGGGTACCTATATATTTTCAATTAATAAATACATTTTATTTATTTTAGACCCTTATAAATATTTTTAATAATATGGTTATTTATATTATTATCTTTAAATTCAATGAATTGGTTATAAAGAGTTACTAAATAACTGTTCATTTAGACTAAGTGTTGCGTGTAATGAAATACATCAAACACTTTCAATTTTTTTAAATAAAAATGTATTATAAAATATCAGTTTGTTACATATGATGGTGGAAAATGAAATTTATTTTGACTTAGATATTTAATGTTTCACTATTGGTATATAGTTTGAAAAATCATGTGGCTAAACCATGACACTCATTAAAGGGTGAAAAATAACTTTTTACCCTCCCAATTTCTTAATAGGGTAGCCCCTTTTGTTTCATCCCTCTATTGAACATGGTCAAGGGGCTCAAACCACCTCTTCATTATTTGACCCCCTTTGATTTGGGGTGTTTTTTGGTCCATTCATTGCTATTTTAAGTGTGTCTTCACCACCAATGATCTCTATTCTTATTCTTCCCTCATTTTTTATTTATTTATTCATTTTTTATGGATTTTGTGTCGATTCCTCTGGATCCTGGTGGAACTAGATTTTCTTCATTTTAATTTCTTGTAGCCTATATAGTGAGGTTCCCATGATAAATTTTTCCCATTGTTGCACATCATTTTGATAGAGGTAATCAATCACCTTTAATTTTATTACATTTTTTTAATAATTTTTAGTCCAGACACTAATTGAATAGGAATCAACCGTTGAGGATTTTTATTTACCTATATAAGGTAATTCCCAATATGGAATCTTCATCAGGGTGCACAATATTTTCAAGAGGTATGTCATCATTTTGAATTCTCTATGGTGTTTTACATTAATTAATTTAAATTTGGTTTATCTTTACACCATTGATTATGGATTTGTCCCTGATTATATTTTAGGGTATATTATATGTTATTGCAAATTAGTAGGTTATTATACCTTAAATATATGGTCGATTAGTGAGATTCTATGTATTTATGACAATTTTAATTGAAATTTAATTTTTGTTTTAATTTTTTTAGATAATTAATAAATTGAAAATTGACTACAATCAATTAACTTCAGGGTTTAGTTTTGAGATAGGACCTTATGTATTTTATAAGATGGATGGTGGGGATTGATAAACCTCAATGGGAGTTGCTGAGAAACTCTAAAATTGTGATTCACTTCAGTTTAGGGTAGGTGGTCCATATTTATCAAACCTTGGGTATTGTGAATTGATTATATATTTTTGGTATGTATGGACTCACCACTAGAGGTGGTGATCCGCTTTCTAAAATTATTTATGTTATTTAATAAAAACATAATCATATTAATGAATTGATTAAGGTTTCGAGGGACCAGATGTACCCACGTATACCGAATGGACATCTCGACCACTGATGTTTGGAAACACAAATTGAACGATATGAATCAGAATGCATTGAATAAGGTGTGTCCGTGAGAGATACCCTAGGTGCATTATACCAATTAAGGTGTATATGGAGAGAATATCTCACCAAAAGGACGTGAATACTTTGGGGGTCAAACCCTACCATGGATAACATATGGTTAGGCTATTTATGCAGATCTAGGATGGCTAGAAAATGGAATGGGATTAATTCCATGCACTTGGTGTGACATACATAAGAGTCTCTATGGGCATCGATGTAACCTATGGGGATAATAACATGTTTACCCTATTAATACTGACCCTATCTAGTAGTTCTACTTGGGAATGAGTAGAGATGGTTCTAGGTATCACTTCAGAACCCATACTGATGATGTGAGTCTGATGGGATAAGGAAAAAGGTGATGGGTTTTGTAATTTTTACGACCCCAAAATGTTGAATATTATTTCACATATTTATTTTTTCTGTAGCTATAGATTCCCATATATTTCTATTAGAGATCATCTTTTTTTCTGATGAGTTGTGTTGGTGCTATTAGGATACCATGAGGAACTTTAAAGGATTGGGATTTTCAGTCTTAAGTGGTACTGTTGTGATATGATTAATGAGATGATTTCATCTTGGATTCCTAGATGTTCTTCTTGGGATATAGCTATTGATCTACAAAATAATTTTTGGGACACTAAGATTCAACCATGGTTCTATATAGGATTCCCGAGATTCGATAGGTCCCTATGATTCCTAGTATGTATACGATCCAATAGTTCTGTCTCGATGACATTATTATGATCACTTTTATTATTATGTGATACCTAGGTAATCCCTAGGATCTAGATAGTCAATCCTGATGATGTTACATGTTCATAACCAAGATGCCCATGATTCTTGGGATCTTTCCAATTAGCATCATGACATGGAGATGATTCCAATTTAGCGATTACTTAGGATGATCTAGAAGTATATTTTAGACAATATTTATACTTTGAGTTTGGACAAATGAACATGATTCCTGAGACCTAATTGTTGAGTAGTTTTATGATGAGATGTTTGGATGATTGATCATGAGATTTATGGATTTCTAGAATTAAATATAGGATCTTGTTTTATATTGTTTTCATGATATAGTGTCCTTATAAGAAGAACCCCAAAACTGGATGTAGTTGGTATGGTTGATCAGTTTCATGGTTATGAGGATTGACATTGGTTACAAGTACCAGAGTGGGATTTAGTTCCCTTGAGAGGTTATGGTTGGATGGATCATCATGAAGGGATCAAATACACCCCGAAAATTTCCAAAGCATGTATTAAGGGGTTATTTATTTTTCAAAAGTTATTTATTTATTCAGATAAGCATGTCACATAAATATAACCAGCATATAACAGTTATGTATGGGACTTTCTTGGCAGTTCCCAACTGTGTTATGTTCTCACACCTTTCCTGGGTGATTGTGGAAGTTTGGTACCAGAGAAAATCTCTTAGTAGTTATAGGAATAGGTTGGTTAGTGACCCAATATGATGTTGTTTATTGTGATGAGTAGCTCAAGTGGGATTAGATGTTGGGTTTTTGAGAGGCTCAAGTTTATTTTTGAGCCTATAGTACTTTTATTTTATTTTATTTTTTCTATATTTTTTTGTATATGTGATCATCCAATGGGTGATCATCATTGTATGAATTTTCTACCTCTGTACTGCATATTATTACAGATTATTTTTTTTGTTAATCCTATATACTATGATGTTTATGGTTTATGTATGATACAAGGTTATTTATTACATTAATATGCACTCTAATTAGTGGGTACATTTTCCCCAAAATATTACCCTAGAAACCTGCTACCAGTCGATAGCCTCTAGAGAATGTGGATGAATTACTGATGTCTTTTTTAGAACCATAATGCGGAACCATTCAAGTGGCCTCTATAACATGAAGTTATAGATGAAATATTGATTAGTTATTTTTTCTTATTTACCATTTCAGCCCCCCCCCCCATTTCTTATATTTTTCATTCAACTAGTTATTAATATGATTTTCACCTATATTAAGTCTGGAAGTAATTCTAGTATGGTTATATTTTGGAGAAAATTTCATGATGTTTGTAAAGTAAGTTCCCTATATAACATATACTCAAAGACATTAAACTATAAGATTATCTGTTTTGGGAAATATTTTTATAAGGTGTAATACTAAGGTGATTTTTTTGTAAATTTAGTTTGGATCATCTCACGATTTATCAAAAATAAATTTAAAAATATTTGTTTTTAGTTCCAGACCAAGGAGTGTGGGCTGGGAGTGACTCAAAAAAATTCATAAACTTATTCAATATAACTAAAAACTTTATTAAAATAATCCTATAATGAATTCCATATCCTAGCTGTGTATTAATGAAACATACCATCAATCAAAGTCATTAACGTACCAATATAAAAATTCCTAGATATTTCCTAAAATGCCTTTTTTTTTTAAATTTTGTGTCGGATAGTTTGATGGTTTTTCTTTGTCACCTTAGTGCCTCAGGTGGATTTTGGTATTTTAATTTTTTTTAAATAATTTTTCGTTTTTTAGGATGAAAATTTGGAGTTTTATATATAGTTTGGAGGTTTCAAATTAAATCTATTTTTTGAGTTATTTGAGATTCTAACTATATAAGGTTAATTCTTACTCTGTAAGGCTCATTTGGGATTTTCATAAGTGTTATCTATCCCATGTAAAAGTCACAATGAGTTACATAAAGGCCATGAAAAATATTGCAAGGGTAAACATACTCGTTTAATGGAAATCAATTTTACCTTAATATATAATCTTGATACATAAATATAAACCTTTTTAACTTTACAGATGATCCATTTTCTATGGAACGGTAGCCCTCTTAATTTTTTTTCTAGAAGAACATAAAGAATAATTTCATTTAATAGATAACAAAAATATTTATATGAAATTAATTTTTACTCAAATATAAAGAATAAGGAGGCCTTTTGAATTGAAATAATTTTAGGGGGATTCAAATTGATTATTAAAGAGAATTATTAAATGATTGAATTAAAAAGAGTTAAAATGGAAACTTTTGATTGTAATTTATGGAAAATATGGGGTAATCACTATCAATAGTATTAAAAATTAGAATTTATCCTTCGTTCATGTTTTCTTATTTTTTATTATACATGGTTAAACAAAAAATTTCCCTTCAAGTTCTAATATACTTGTTTAAAAAACCCATGCTCTATCTCTCGAATTACTAACTGTGCCCATCTGTCTCTCTCCCCCTCTGTTTTTTGTAGTATGTAATTGAGATTCTCATGATGTGTGGAAGATCACATATTTTATCCTATTTTTTGAAATAATATATAATTAATTTTATTTCTTTGATATATAATAATAAATATGAATTAAATAAAGTTAATAACTTGTTAAAAAGTGGTTGATCTCTACATATATTTATCTAAATTCCCCATGAATTATTTTATTTGATGTTAATACCGATATTTTTTGGAAATAAAAATAGTATTAATCAACAAATATGAACATAATAGAATAAGGGATGGAATAATTAGGGGGGTTACAATGGGGTATAAATCTATATATTTTCTTTGTTATTCATTTCTTTTAATTTGAAGAAATGTTTTATGTTTTTTATTCGAACCTTGGTATTTTGTGATTTTTTTTCACTTTAAAAATCAATTGAACACCATGAATTCCTATACTACTGTAACACCCCGTGCTTCCATGATACACTTCTCATTTAATAATGCAATAGCTTGCATTGTACGCAACTTCGAGTTCTAACACACCGCGACTAATCAAAGTAGCTGTTATGAATAGTAATAACCACTTTTTAAAAATTATAGAAATTTTATATTTCAAAATGGACTTCATTTTTGTATTCGTAATATCGAAATTATCCTAAGTTGAATTTTTTGTAATTTTCTGAGAACTTTCAATTTTTTATGAATAGTGAAAAATACTAAAAAACAACATTTTTAATCAAAATAATTTATTGTGATAAATTATAATATTTAGTGGTTTTAAAGTATAATTAGAATATATTTTTACCATTTTATCCAATGGTTATCATTAGAATTAATTTAACATTGAAATTGGACAAAAACAATTGCCAATCTTTTGATATAAATTGTTTCTTAAAAACACGCTATTTGTTGTGACAGCAGGAATTAATTATAAAATTAATTAATTCAACTTATATGTTTTGAATTTTTTAAACTATACATCATTTTTTAATTCGGAATATCAATTATATCCTAGGGTGAAATTTTGGCATTATTCTGAAAAACTTCAATTTTTGATGAATAGTGAAACCACTAAGTGGTACTTATAAAAACTGATTTTTCGTTTAAATGAAATTTTACCACTTCTGTGTTTTGAATTTCAAAATTCCGACATAAATGGTTGTCATTGAGAAGTAAAATGTGGTTCAATGGGATTAAAATAATTTTTGGTGAATAGTAACTTTTAAGTTCTTAATCGCGATTAGAGGTAATTAGTGTAGTTTAAGGTAAAAATAATGTTTTAATAATATGAGACGAGCTTGACACATGTCCTACCCTCATTGGATGTGCCATGGCCGACCAGGAAAATCCATGGGTAAACTTGGGGACCCCATGGAGCCACTTTGGTAGGAAAAGGACATAAATAACTTTTTATTTAATGTTAAAATAAAAAGGTCACAAACAAGAGTTGTTTTACTAAAACAATTTTTAAATTGGGTTATAAAAGTCATATTTTTTACTATAATTATTATTTAGAAAGATAAAAAGATTTCCTACATCATGATAGTTTTTTTATAATTTTTAGACATTAAATAAATTACATTATTTTTGACACCATGATGATGCAGCGATTACCTCATTAATTAACGATTTCAATAAAATGAAAAGATAATGTAAATTCCAAGGCTTACACTTGTCCAAATCCTATTGTATGGGTAGATTTAGTACCCTTATCACCTTATCCTAGAATTATAGAAGTGTGAGACCTTTAGAATCCGAAAAGCATTGTATAATAAAGTAATATTTCATTACTTTCCAAGAGTGCCCCTCCTCTCCTCTTATAAAAGGCCCCCACCTCTACCACCCCATTCACACTTTCAAGCCATTTGGTTCGGACAAACTCTGAGAAAATACTCTCCCAACTTCCCCCTCTTACTCCTAGAAGCCTCACTTTGGGCAGAACACTTCCCAAGGAAGCCTTTGGCTCAAATCAAAAAGAGTTACCCGATTTTTAGGTAATGTCTTCTCTAATGTTGTTTTGTTTTATTTAGCTTATCCAACCCCTTAAACTATTTTTATTCCCTTCTTTTGTAACAAAAACAGTATCTAAAAAATACTAGGATGTTGTTATGATAATGATTTGGTTTAAAATTACACACACCTTCGTCTAATGGTTAAAGAACATACTGTTTCTGTGGGTGGTGAAATACTGCCTCACGAAACGATGATTGTTCAATATTCTTTTAACACCTCTAATGGTGGCCATTTTGATGAAACTATTTTCATATATGATATATATATTATGTTTATGTTTTCCTTATGCTTCTGTATTTCTCATTTATGGCATACTTTATGATTTCCATTATGGGTAAACGCGATAATTTCATTTTAGGAAGTGCGGACTACCGCCCCCTCAAAGTGATGTGAATCGTTAATGACATAGGTGGGATGTATAAAGGATGGAGTAAATGATATTATATATGATATTATACTGGAACTATATTATACCTTTATATAATTATGATTTCATTCCATTAAATATGAAATAGAAATGAAAGTAGCGTTCATGCGTACGTTCGGCTTACCGTCTCCATGAACGGTGCATTTCATTTCTTACCTCTAAATGTTATGTAATATTATGAATGAATGTATATACTGGATATATATGATATATATTACATCTAAATCATGAATATAATTCTGGAGATAATTGATACTCTACCACATAAACAACTTGTAATTATAAGAAGTTTATTGTTGACTCAAGTACCAAAGATCGAAAAAACGACCGTTATTAACTTAAATAATTACATAATGTTAATAATATTGTAATAAGTGATATAAAAAGGATAATGAAATTGAAAATGGTAGATATTAACTCTAGTTTATTATTCAGGAGGTTAAAGAACGGTCGAATCAAGTCGGACACAAGGTAAGGGAACTTCTTAACCCAGTTTCCATTCTTTGGGTTAATCTCCTACTTTCAAATTATGTCATGATATTATTATGTCCTATTTTGTATTTTTACTTTTTTTATGTGTACCTATAGTGAATACACATAATAGATCTATTTTATTTTAAAAATGATCTTTCTAAGGACTTCGTCTCAATCTCCTTTCATTGAGGCATATTTGGTTTTATGCACAACTTTCTTTTATACGGTGTATAAACCCCTTTGACTTTTACGTTTATCCAAAAGGAGTATTTTTATATGAAGCATTTTACTAAACAAAAAAAGGGAATGTTTTTCTTTCCGTACTTATGCGGCGATAACGACTTCTCCGCTGCCGTGACCATTATTCGAGTTTTGGCTTCCTCTACAAGCCATCACTTTTTTTAATGAAAAATAAATACAAAGTTTTAATTTTCTTTTATCTTGGTATTGAAAATGGGTTTGAAAGTGTTTTTATTATATCAATGTGTTGTATTGATATCTTGTGATTGAAATGTGGAAATGATATGTTTCCTTTATGCATGTTCTATGTGATACGATTATGTTATGATTTATGATATGTTTAAACCTATTCATATGAGGAATGCATTGGACTTAATAAGTGACGGGTGGAGCCCGCCATAGCTCTTCGATGCATCAGTAGGTCTCATGAGACAAACTAGTGTCTTGGCACGAGGCCTTGACAAAATATTATTTGTGGTCTTGGAACGAGGCCTTGGCTACGTGGTTATGGTAGTCTGGCATTATGCATTCCATCATTATGAAAGTGGTTATTGATATTTCATGTGATTATTCGACTAGTAGAATATCCATGTGAGTAAGTGAATGGAATTATTTCATTTTACTTTTTCCATATTATGCTAAAGTTCAAGTTTAAAAGGCTTTTGTTTTAGTTATAAATTGCCTTAAATGTTAATGTTTCTTTATGAAAGCTTCCGCTATTTTGTTATCCTTACTGAGCATCTGAACTCACCACTTTAAATGTTTTAATTTTTCCAGGATGTGAAGAAGTTTATTATGAATGATCTGCAGGGATAATATAAGGTGATATGAAGAGAAGATGTTGTAGTTTTGTTTTACTTTATGATGTAATGTAAGACTTATGAATGTATCTAGTGTTTCCAAGGAAACTAAACTAATCGGTCCTTCGAGACTTGATATTTTGTGATCATGCCAATGTTACGAAGTAATGCCCCAACTCTGGGTAGCTGGGGTCGGGGCGTTACAGTTGGTATCAAAGGCAGTTTAGTACTAACCTTGGAAGCTAGATTTAGATAAACTCTGATTAGATCACATAGCCTGAAGATAGACTTTGAGGATTAGTATAGAAGAACTTCCTAGAATTTTGCTATTATAGAGATTTTGTGAGTTTTCTGAGCAATACATCCCTATCTGGATACGAGTAGGCAGAGGCGGCTCTGGCACAGATGTACCTAGGGGTAAAACCCGAAAACACCGCTTTGAGATAGACTCGAACGGGAACTGGTGCACGACAACGGGCCTTGCTGCACTCTTGGTTACGACACACCCGGGGGATATGCTTAGGATAATTCTCGTTTTCTTTACAAACCACTATGAAGGGTTATGAGTATATACTTCCTCAAAGAAAACATTTTTATAATTATGGATTATATCCATAAATAATTCAATATATGTTAAGTATTTTACATGTATGGAATTATGTATTTTGATTCATAAACTAATCTAGTTTATGACATTGTTTAGAAATGGCGCATAGTGGAAGGAATGGAAACCGTATCAATGCACACACTCTGTGTAGGGATTTCCCTCCTGCTCAAGATAATTATTGTGGATGTGGAGATACAACTGGTGTTGATCAACTTATTACCATACTGGGACAACTCACTCAGGTTATGAATAATAACCTTACTCGTATGGAGCACCCTGATCCGCAACGTGGAGGATCAATGTTAGACTGCTTCATGAGGCAACAACCGCCAACATTTAATGGGGGTACAAATCCATTAGTACCTGAGCAATGGATAAACTCCTTAGAGAAAATATTCCACGCCTTGGGGAGTAGTGAAAGGGAAAAGGTTATCATGGCAGTTTACCGCCTCACTGGAGATGCCGATCAGTGGTGGTCGCTGATTCAAAACACAAAGGAAGATGATGACGTATCGAATATGGAATGGAGGGAGTTCAAAGAGCTTTTCTTAGAAAAATACTTTCCACATGACCATCGAGCAGATATGGAAAGACAATTTCTGAGTTTGAGGCAGAATGAGGATGATAATGTCGAAAAGTATGAGGCTAACTTTACAAGGTTAGCGAGGCATGCTGCAGATTATATACGTAACCCAAGAAGTAAGATTGATCATTTCTTTGATGTGTTAAAACCATTTCTTCTTCGAGCATTAGTCTCACAAACCTTCTCGTCATACGATGATATAGTCTCATGTGCTATCAAGACGGAAAAGTAATTTTCTAAGTCTCATGACTTTAAAGCAAAGCAATAAAGGAAGAGAATGGTGGAACAAGAGACGGATAAAGGGAAAAAGGGAAAAAAGGATTTTCCATTATGTGATAATTGTGGGAAGAATCACCCCGGTTCTTGAATAAAAGGAATGTGAGTTTGTTATAAATGTGGAGAAAAAGGTCACCAGGCATGTGATTGCAAGGGAAAGAAAGAGGCTATCAATGTTGAATGCTACAATTGTAGGGAAATGGGGCATTATGAAAATGAATGTCCTAAGAGTCAGGGAAACTTACCTCAGAAAAGGACAAGGGATCAAGGACAATCTTATGCTGTTACTACAGTTGAAGCGGAATAATTATTGTATTTGTGTTTTTGGACTTAAGAACTGGATTATGGTTATAAGAATAATGTGATATATATAAGGATTGTACTGCAGTATATGTTGTTTTCTTTAAGGTTTTAATATGATGAAGGTAATCATATTTTAAGTATGTGACAATAAGAAAAACTTTACTTTGTTTGGGGAATCTGATAAATTGATTTTGGAATTTAGAAACCTTTTAGAGAAAGTCTGGACGGAGGTATTTTGGATAACTATAAAGGTTGGAATGGATTAAGTTGATCTTTGGATAGTATTGTTTAAGGTTAAAACATTACTGAAGATTATTTTGGAATATTATAATACTCTAGTTTTAGGAAAAGGACAACCTGCAGGGTGGGGTATAACCCGTCGCGTCGGACAAAGCTGCAGGAATCGAACCCACAAACATAGTGTGACAGGCCTTTATTTCCTACCACTATCCTACAGGAAGTCCCTTGTTATTAAAAAATAGTTTTACTAATCTAAATGTTATGTGTTAATATTTGGAACCTTATACAATTAGGATAAATAGAAATTTTTTGAGTTCTATTACCTTTTGGAGTAAAAGATGGTTTTGTGGTAAAAATTTATTAAAGAATGAAAGTATACATAACAAGTATGTATATTCCCTTACGTTCTTAGTAAATCTCCTAAATAAATTCCTCAACTTTATAAAAGGTAACTTAAAACAAAAACGTTGTCGGTTAAATTTTCCTACTAGGGAATCAATGATCGTTTAACCAATCACAAGTTTGTGATTTTCTTGTAGTTAAACTTTTTCCTAATACTATTTTCTACAACTCTCCATCAGTCCTTGATGGTTTTTTTCTACTCCATATCCATATTTTCATAGAATCTTTGTATGGTCTATCTCGGGTGACCTTTGTACTTATCTTTCGTTCTTTTAATGTTATATTTTTATTAACCTTATTTCCGATGTGGGTTTTCCCCAAAGGTACTTTCTATTTTCAAACATTTATTTTCAAAGAAAAATTTCAAATTGCGAGGATGCAATTTATTGAAGGAGGGGAGAATGTAACACCCTGAGCTTCCATGATATGCTTCTCATTTAATAATGCAATAGCTTTCATTGTACGCAACTTCGTGTTCTAACACACCGCGAGTAATCAAAGTAGCCGTTATGAATAGTAATAACCACTTTTTAAAAATTATAGAAATTCTATATTTCAAAATGGACTTCATTTTTGTATTCGTAATATCGAAATTATCCTAAGTTGAATTTTTTGTAATTTCCTGGGAACTTTCAATTTTTTATGAATAGTGAAAAATTCTTAAAAACAACTTTTTTAATCAAAATAATTTATTGTGATAAATTATAATATTTAGTGGTTTTAAAGTATAATTATAATATATTTTTACCATTTTATCCAATGGTGGTCATTATAATTAATTTAACATTGAAATTGGACATAAACAATTGCCAATCTTTTGATATAAATTGTTTCTCAAAAACACGCTATTTGTTGTGACAGCGGGAATTAATTATAAAATTAATTAATGCAACTTATATGTTTGGAATTTTGTAAAATAGACATCATTTTTGAATTCGGAATATCAATTATAGCTTAGGGTGAAATTTTGGCATTATTCTGAAAAACTTCAATTTTTGATGAATAGTGAAACCACTAAGTGGTACTTATAAAAACTGAATTTTCATTTAAATGAAATTTTACCACTTCTGTGTTTTGAATTTCAAAAATCCGATATACATGGTTGTCATTAAGAAGTAAAATGTGGTTCAATGGGATTAAAATAATTTTTGGTGAATAGTAGCTTTTAAGTTCTTAATCGCGATTAGAGGTAATTAGTGTAGTTTAAGGTAAAAATAATGTTTTAATAATATGAGATGAGCTTGACACATGTCCTACCCTCATTGGATGTTCCATGGACGACCGAGACAATCCATGGGTCAACTTGGGGACCCCATGGAGCCACTTTGGTAGGAAAAGGACATAAATAACTTTTTATTTAATGTTAAAATAAAAAGGTCACAAACAAGAGTTGTTTTACTAAAACAATTTTTAAATTGGGTTATGCAAGTCATATTTTTCACTATAAATATTAATTATAAATATAAAAAGATTTCCTACATTATGATATTTTTTTTATAATTTTTAGACATTAAATAAATTAAATTATTTATGACACCATGATGATGCAGCGATTACCTCATTAATTAAAGATTTAAATAAAATGAAAAGATAATGTAAAATCCAAGGATTAAACTTGTCCAAAGCCTATTGGATGGGTCGATTTCAAACCCTTATCACCTTATACTCGAATTATAGAAGTGTGGGACCTTTATAATCCGAAAAGCATTGTATAATAAAGTAATATTTCATTACTTTCCAAGAGTGCCCCTCCTCTTCTCTTATAAAAGGCCCCCACCTCTACCACCTCATTCACACTTTCAAGACATTTGGTTCGGCCAACCTCTGCCCCAATACTCTCCCAACTTCCCCTCTTACTCCTAGAAGCCTCAATTTGGGCAGAACTCTTCCCAAGGAAGCCTTTGGCTCAAATCAAAAAGAGTTACCCGATTTTTAGGTAATGTCTTCTCTAATGTTGATTTGTTTTATTTAGCTTCTCCAACCCCTTAAACTCTTTTTAATTACTTATTTTGTAACAAAACCAGTATCTAAAATATACTGGGATGTTGTTATGATAAGGATTTGGTTTACACTTACACAAACCATCGTCTAATGGTTAAATAACATACTGTTTCTGTGGGTGGTGAAATACTGCCTCACGAAACGATGATTGTTCAATATTCTTTTAACACCTCTAATGGTGGCCATTTTGATGACAATATTTTCATATATGATATATATATTATGTTTATGTTTTCCTTATTCTTCTGTGTTTCTCATTTATGGCATACTTTATGATTTCCATTATGGGTAAACGCGATAATTTCATTTTAGGAAGTGCGGACTACCGCCCCCTCAAAGTGATATGAACCGTTAATGACATATGTGGGATGTATAAAGGATGGAGTAAATGATATTATATATGATATTATACTGGAACTATATTATACCTTTATATAATTATGATTTCATTCCATTAAATACGAAATAGAAATGAAAGTAGCGTTCATGTGTACGTACGACTTACCGTCTTCATGAACGGTGCATTTCATTTCTTACCTCTAAATGTTACGTAATATTATGAATGAATGTATATACTGGAAATATATGATATATATTATATCTAAATCATGAATATAATTCTGGAGATAATGGATATTCTACCACATAAACAACTCGTAATTATAAGAAGTTTATTTTTGACTCAAGTACCAAAGATCGACAATACGACCGTTATTAACTTAAATAATTACATAATGTTCATAACATTGTAACAAGTGATATAAAAAGGATAATGAAATTAAAAATGGTAGATATTAAATCTAGTTTATTATTCAGGAGGTTAAATAACGATCGAATCAAGTCGGACACAAGGTAATGGAACTTCTTAACCCAGTTTCCATTCTTTGGGTTAATCTCCTACTTTCAAATTATGTCATGATATTATTATGTCTTATTTTGTATTTTTACTTTCTTTATGTGTACCTATAGTGAATACACATAATAGATCTATTTTATTTTAAAAATTATCTTTTTAAGTACTTCGTCTCAATCTCCATTCATTGAGGCATATTTGGTTTTATACACAACTTTCTTTTATACGGTGTATAAACCCCTTTGACTTTTACATTTATCCAAAATGAATCTTTTTATACGAAGCGTTTTACTAAACGACAAAAAGGGAATGTTTTTCTTTCCGTACTTATGCGGCGACAACGACTTCTCCGCCGCCGTGACCATTATTTGAGTTTTGGCTTCCTCTACAAGCCATCACTTTTTTTAATGAAAAATAAATACAAAGTTTTAATTTTCTTTTATTTTGGTATTGAAAATGGTTTTGAAAGTGTTTTTATTATATCAATGTGTTGTATTGATATCTTGTGATTGAAATGTGGAAGTGATATGTTTCCTTTATGCATGTTTTATGTGATAAGATTATGTTATGGTTTATGATATGTTTAAAAATATTCATATGAGGAATGCATTGGACTTAATAAGTGACGTGTGGAGCCCGCTATAGCTCCTCGATGCATCGGTAGGTCTCATGAGACAAACTAGTGTCTTGGCACGAGGCCTTGACAAAATCTCATTTGTGGTCTTGGCATGAGGCCTTGTCTACGTGGTTATGATAGTCTGGCATTATGCATTCCATCATTATGAAAGTGGTTATTGATATTTCATGTGATTATTCGACTAGTATAATATCCATGTGAGTAAGGGAATGGAATTATTTCATTTTACTTTTTCCATATTATGCTAAAGTTCAAGTTTAAAAGGATTTTTTAGTTATACATTGCCTTAAATGTTAAAGTTTATTTATGAAAGCTTCCACTATTTGGTTATCCTTACTGAGCATCTGATCTCACCCCTTTCAATGTTTTAATTTTTCCAGGATATGAAGAAGTTTATTATGAATGATCTTCATGGATAATATAAGGGGATATGAAGAGAAGATGTTGTAGTTTTGTTTTACTTTATGATGTAATGTAAGAATTATGAATGTATCTAGTGTTTCCAAGGCTATTAAACTAATCAGTCTTTCGAGACTTGATCTTTTGTGATCATGCCAATGTTACGAAGTAATGCACCGACTCTGGGTAGCTGGGGTGGGGGCGTTACAACTATCATATGCCTAATTTATTTTTTTTAAAAAAATATAAACCATTGTGTCTATATAATAGATTATCCACTCATAAAATAATGATTATGTAAACATGGTCAGGAATATACTGTTCAGGAAATATGAAAACTGTAATAGTTTTTATACTGGATGAAAATAATTTACCTAGAGTGGATAATGGTAAGTTTATTATTTGTTATAAAGATGAAATTATAAATATGAAACTTTATAGTGGGATAGTGTTTAATATATTACAACTTCTTAATGACTAGAATGAATTTAAATGGACAGATGAAGACTGAAATATATATGGGTGTTGTCATATAAATGTTCTGCATTAAATATGTATAAACGAATGAAATATTTAAACCAATGGGGATATTAAGATGGTAATTTCTAGGAAAGATAATGTTAAAAAAATATATGAATTTTGTCCTATGAGGTTTAATTTCTTCAATCATTGGTTTTGATATTATTTTTTCTGATTTTCTATGAAAATTATTTTTAAATTTGTGATTTTTATGATGCATGGATTGAACTCTGAGGGGTTTTAATTACGGAACATGTCGATTGACTCAATTTTGTTGAAATTTTTATAATTCCTGGTGGGGGTTGTGCATGGTATATGGTGAGCATGAGTTTGATGATTTAGATGTTCATGATTACCTACTATGATCATTATGATGTGACACATGATTATGGTTTTAGTATAAATTGGTGTGGTAATTGGTTTGATGATGCTGTAATTTGGTTATTGTTGGGATGAATGGTTCAAGATATATATGATGATGTGAACTAGTGGTTGAGGAAAAGATGTTGTGGAATGTTGATATGTGTTGTGGTGGTCGACTATGTAATTGGTTGATGATAGATTATACATTCTTTTGTGGTTTAATTATCATGTTCTTTGTAATATTTAGAGATAGGCCATCTTGCTGGATCACTACCAATTTCAGATGTAGTGTAACCTCATAAAGGTGAGATCAGTAAATATACCTAGGCCAAGGATTTGTGGTAATTTGATAATTATTTTTGATTTAATGATATTTTCCTGGTTTTATTTGCGAAATTGGTCTTTCATATAGGTTGTGTAAATGGGTGAGGATGTTAAATAAATAGAGGATATAGTATTATGAATCTAGGAATATAGAATTCGAAGGTTATTCTTCATATGTTTATAACATATCACATATCACATATTCTTATATTTATAATTATTATCTTCTTGATTGATATTACACTTTTATACCCTTTCATATTTATTCTCTATCATTGTTGATTTTTGTTAATATTACAATCCTATTAAGTACTCCCATGTTCTTACCCTATCACAATATTCTTGGTGTTTTGAAAGATTATTCAAGGGATATTGCTTACGGTAATTTTGGTTACTCATATGGAGTGTGAAGGGTGTCTTAGGGAATTAACTCTAGTTTTGAATTAATTTTTCATCATGTTATGTACATTATATATTAGTGACATTGGGTATGTCAGAATTTATTTATTGAGTGGATATCTTTTGGCATTGATTGATGGTTGTTTTACACTTCTGAGGAATTTCTGATGCTAATGAATCCCACACATGTGTTTTATACCCTAGGTGATAGTTTCCTACTATTAACCTATTGGAGGTAGGATTCGTGTAACATTTAGAGTTTTTTTTAAAGAAAACAATATTTTATAACATATACAATAAGCCATATCAAGTCTAAATGAATCAGGAAATATTACTATTTAAATATGACAATTATAACCTACCCATTTAACTGGGAGGGTTGAATAGGATTAATTTCTCTATGAAATAAATATAATAGTATTACTCTATATTTATAACTACTTAGTATGTAATCCCTTAATTTTTAGTGACATTATTTTATTCTTCAAAAAATAAATTTTCTTTAAAAACTATTTTAATTACTATTTATGGGTGAATATTATAAATAATTTTTGGAAATTTTAGAAATGTTATTTCATAAAAAGTATATAATTTTAGAATTTAGTATATCAAAATTATCTTAGTGTGATGTTTGGGTATTTTTCTAAAATATGTGATTTTAAATTAAATAGTTAAAAATACCATTTTTTTTTGTAAAACTCTCATTTATTTTCAATCAAATAAGTAATATACAAGGCCCATTTTTTTGAATTTCATTTAAAAGTAGAATAAATATTTTTTTAATCAAATTTAATATATTAATTAATATTTAATAATCTTGGAAATTGTTTTCTTCAATGTTCTTTTTTTAACTTAAAAAGGATTTTTTTCTGAGAAAATGGTTTTTATCACATCTCACGAGTCTAATTTTAAATAAAATTTTTCCAATACTTTGAATTAAATGTTTTAAAAGTAGATTAAATATTTTTAAATAGTATTTTCAACTATTGTATGATCTCTTTTATTTTAATTTATTTTGAATAATAACAACTGTAAATAATTATCATTAGAGTAAGGGTAAATCAGGTCATTATCATTAAAAATAAAAAGATAAGGACTAAAAAGGACCCTAACAGTTTTGTTTATCATATTGGATGGGTGGATTCTAGATAATTCCATTAAATACCTAAATATAATTCCTTTTCTGATGATATCTATTTTATTTTTACCTTTATTATTTTTATGTAAAAGATAAAGACTGGAATATCACTTTCTTGATTTTTAAATATTTAATATTTTATGACAAGATAAAAACAACTAATAATCATTTATAAATAGTAATTTTAATTACAAATGATATTTTTATCAAGTTTAATTATTTATAATTTTTAGTTATGAAATAATTACCATAAATGTTTGTGCAACACCGATATAATATTTATTTAATTAATTGAAAAATAAAATAAATGATTATAAAAATATTAAAAGTAATATATTTTTGAATAATTATTGTGTTTTATAATTTTTTAGTTAAATATATATTATTATATGTGTGTGAAATAGTTATATTTTAAATCCTTTTTTATTTTATTTCCAAATAAAAAATAAATAAATATTTCTAAAAATGATATTAATGTTATTTTATAATAAATAATATATTATGAAATGATTTAAAATTACAAAAAATAATATATTCATACAATTTATTTTAATATGGTTGAAATATAAATCATGTTTCATTTATTCCCCAATTTGTCTTTTATATTAACTATCCGGACCCATAAGGATTAAAAAAATGATTATAGCGGTAATAGTAAAACATTGTTAACACGGTTTAAATATAAAATAGAGTCGTAAAAAATCACCTAAAATTATCCAATTTTACTTTTATGGGAGTATGGATACCCCTTATAATCATATATTTAAATTATATGAGTTTGGGGATTTTTTATTTGCAAATAAATTTATATTGATTTAATATTTTAAGAAATTCCTAGAGTGACCCTCCCCTAACATATAAAAGAGAAAATCCTCCATAATTTAATTCACACTTCCAAATCTCTTTTGTCCAACCGTTAAATACCCATAATTCCAAACAAATATTATTTTGCACATTCTAGAGGTATTGTTTTGGGAAAAATACCAGCCTTAGAGTGCTTAAGGTGGAAGGAAATGGATGTTTTCAAAAGAAGAAGTATAATCTTTAATTGAATGTTTTAGATTTATTTATTCTTATAAATTCTTGAATAATATTTAAACATGATGAAATAGTAAAACAATTATCTTTCTAATACTTAGATGTTATTATTTTATTGGAATAACCAATGTACATCTCCTATTCAATCGAATGGGAAACAAAACCATCATTCGAGTATAGCGGACTACCACCTCTTGAACCGATGCAATTCATTTTCCATCAATACATCTCAAAGTTTTTTAATATTTTGGATTTAAAATAAATATATAATAATATGGAAATATTTATCATTCTACAAATTTAATATATCATATGTTTTCTTACCTATCTATTCGTTGAAAAAAATGACAACTTCGTTCATGCATACATCTGGATTACAACCTCCACAATGTGATGTGATTCAATTTTCCTTAATGTATCATATAGATGGTATATATAAGTGTATTTAAAATAATAATATTATATTAAGGATATAATTATCATTTTGGAAATATAAATTAATACATACTTTCTTTTAACAATGATTGTTAACCAAAAGGAAAATTTACTCATGTGTATGTATGACCTACCATCTTTGTGATTGTAACATAAATGATTTTTGATAGCCATTTTTCATGGTTGGTTTTGCAATTATAATTGGTGTATTAATATAATATTTTTTTCATGATTATTATTATATATATGATTAAATAATAATATATTTTACCTTAATGAACTTACTAATGTTATTTTAGACATTTGTGCAGAATATCATCAAAACCTCCGACATAAACCTAAAATTTTAAATAATTTATTATTACATGATAATAAATTAAATAAAATGAAATAAAATGAATAATAAAATTGAGAGAGGTTATTAATAAAGTAAATAATTAACATATTTTTATTATTAAAGAATCTAGATAAAAGACCTAATGATTTAGACTCAAGGTATGAAATATCCCTAAACCACCATTTTCTTTGGGTTATGACCATTATCCCACTAACTCACTTATTCTCTCCCACATAAATGTCATTTAGTAATTATTAATTAAATATATAGTAAAATAAAATAAATAAATATCTTATCACACCTTCCTTTTACATGGTTATGAATTATTTATGATCATTTATCAAATGTCTTCTTTAAGAAATATCTTGTTATTATATATGAGGCAAGATTATGGAATCCAATTTATTTATATGGTAAATTATTTTGTTTATTCCTTAAGACTAATTAGTTTTTTTGGAAAACATAATAATGAAAATTTTATTAAAGTTTAACGTAATTAATTCTCTAATTAATTGAGTAAAGATTTTATTTGATGAGAAATTATTTATATGATTATGGAGTAGACCAGACCCACTATCAAACTCTATCCACCATATGATGTTGTATTAGTTGTTTTCATTGCATTATGATTATGTAATGTTTTTCACTAATACTATATTTTCTATGTTTTTATGATCTTATGATACCTGGTTATTTATGTTATGATCACATGTGATTACTGATGAGCCTTCCCTTTTAGGATATCATGTTATACATTTGACTCACCCAATATGTTTCTTTATCATGTTTATTACATTATATGGTTTTAGGCTAACACCCTTTTTATATTTGTTACCTATGTTATCCCATAAAAATATTTGGAGATCAAGGGGATGTAGAATCTCATTAGGGAAATTAAAAGAAATATTCTTTATTTTTTTGTCAATGTTTTTGGTACTTAGCCTTCCAAAGACACTATGAATTTTTTATCCTTATTTTTTTTAATAAATATTTTCGTAACAATACGTTTTAAAAGTATTGGTTAACTATAGTTAGTATCAGTGTACTGTCTAGTTATTTTTTGTGGGACTAGGAATATCATACTTTAGTGATAATCAAAAAGATAATTCTATGTATAGGAAAATATCTTCGAATTTTGGTGAGGTATAGTGAGAGTGGATTATAATCAATTATATCCCTTTCTAGATTTTACATGAGGATGTGGATTTGGAAATTTTTTTACCTAAATTTATTTATAACAACCCAGTATTAATGTACATTTATATGAGATCATTTTTGAGGAATACTTGGAATATTACACAAATAGACACCCGAAGACTGTATTAATTTTGTACCTTAAAAAACATGGAAATATAAACACTCGTACATGAGTGAGATATATTATCTATAACTTGGTTAACCAGGAATAGAACTCCTCTTATACATATCATATATAAAATATGTCTTTTTAACCTGGGTTTATCACCCTAAGACTTTTCCATATATTTTTAAGAATAAATATAATTTTGTTAATGGATTTTCAATACAAAGAAATCCTAATTTAATCAAAAAACTATTTTATAACTTTTATAGAGTTTATATATATGATTTATATATTATATATTTAACCAAATATTTTTACACTCATACAATAATTGTTTAGGGACAAGATTAAAAATCCCAATGTCATATGTAAAATACTATATTTTTATAAAGGCACTTTTATCGCATTTTAATGGGGAATCCATATTAAATAAAATTTTGACCATTTTATAAAATTAATATGTAAAAATAAAATTTTATATTTTAAATATGAACTTTTACTTTATCTTATGCTGATTTTTTGATATTTTTTTGGGAATTTTCATATTTTAATAAATAGTGAAAAATACTGAAATTTAATTCAAAACCAAATTTTACAAAAAGTTAATTTATATATTTAAATTATATTTTATATAGTATTTAATGATTATTTATATAATATTTTTAATAATTATTCCAATTTAAGTAATTTGAATCAATATCACTTTGAAACAAAATATAAAAACATACCAAACTTTTGACATTTATACCTAAAAAACCCACATTTTCATCCCATTTGTGATATTAAATTTAAAATAGTTTCTTCCACATATGTGATTTCAATTTAGAAAAATTGATTCGTTATTTTTAATCATCATAATTAATAATTTCCAATAACTTCAACTAATATTTTGATAAAAAATATTAGTCAAATTAATTAAAATTAGTGAAAATGATTACAGTGAAATTAATCATGGCAAATGACCAAGACTTTAACTTAAGTGCCAAAATGACCTATAAACTTGTAAAAAAATCCATTTTATGGAAAAATAGTCCATGGAAATTTAATTATTGATTTTTTATTGTTTTTATGACTTTTTTAAAAAAAATGTGGGTTCACAAAACATCATTTAAAAAATAACAATGAATTTATTATCCTCCCTTATAAAAGGCCACCACCACTCCGACTCCCTCACACCACTCAAACCACATGGGTTTAGCCAATATATGACCAATTTACTTCCCAAAATACCACCCTTATTTTTGAATCCTCCCTTTTTTCCAGAAGCAATTCAAGGAAACCTTTTGGAACAAACTAAAAAGAGTTAACTGATTAAGAGGTAACATTTTCTATCAATATCTTTAGTTTTATTTCCATCATCCACCCCCTAAAATATCCTCATTCCATGATTATATAAAAAAATCCAGATAATTAATATAATTATATGTTTTTATGCTAATTTTTTACCTAAACATACACACACTTCCATCTGATTGTTAAAAGACATACTCTTTACGTGTACGGTGAAATACCACATAATGAAATGATGATTGTTCATTATTCCTATACCAACTCTCATATTGGGAATTATGATGGAAAATCTATTTATATATGTTATGTATGATATTTTTTTTTATTTTTTCTTCTTTAATTCATTTTTAACACATGACCTTATACTTTACATTTTATGTAAATACTGTAAAAACATTTGTGGATGTGTGGAATACAACCACCTCAAATAAATGTGAGTCGTTCACACTATGCATGGAACATATAAAGGATGGTCTTAAATAAAAATGTGAAAATCAAATTAAATATATATAATAATCATTAAATTTATGGAAATATAATATATATCATTTTCTTTATTACCCTTTCACACACTTAAAAAGTGATAATGTCGTTCGCGGATGTGTGGACAATCTCCTCCTCGACAAGATGTGATTCCTTTTATATCACAAAAATACAATATATAAGTATATATGACTAAATAAAATGATAATTTTGATATAATGATCATTATATAAATATATAGTGTTACTTACATTCTTTTTAAAATGATCATGGAAAATGGGAAAGTCACTCATGCGTATATACGACCTATGATCTCTATGATTGTAATGTTGGTTTTAAATTTACAATTTATGTAAAAATATGATAATTATTTCATGATTATTATTCTATATATGTTTATATAATTAACTTTTGACCATAGTGGACCTACCAAATTCGTTTTAACACATGAACCGAATTTGGTCAAAACACAAGATATAAACTTAATTTTTTAAGTAGTTGTATACAACATTGTAATAAGTGAAGTAAAAGTAATGATAATCTTGAAAAACGTTTTTTTAAAAAGTATATAATTAAAATAATTTTATTATTCAGGTAGATAAATACACCAGTGGAATGTCGAACTCAAGGTAAGTTATTCCGTCTGAATTTAGATTTCATCGAGACTTATTTTTGTTATGAACCAATTAACATTTTTTTATTTTATATACTTACCTTTGACATGTTATATCATGAATATACTTATTATCATGATATTATAAGTGACATTTAATTCAAAGGTAATTAATATTTAAATGCTTCAATGTTTTTTGGGATAGATTGGATCATTTTAATTTTTTTCCCTCAAGAATGTTTTAATGTCAACAACCCTTGTTGTTACTTGTCCCCCTTTGAGGTATTATTGATAAATATGTATTCCTTATTCAATATGAATATTTTATATGGAACAATATTTATTTGATATATGAGTATTTATTTGTACATGAAATACTTGTGTTGAGGACTATTTAAAGAAATTCCTAGGGTTGGGGACCGGTTAATGTAAGATCCTTGATGCATTGGTAGTATCATGAGATGAATTATTTGAAAAAAATCATAAATGTTAAAATATATATTAACGATAAAGGTGTCTTTTTCAAAGGAAAAATTTTCTCTTATAATTAAGAATTTCCTTTTTTGAAAATTCAGTTATTATTTTCCAAGAGATTTTGCATCAATATATCTTTAGATGAATTATATTTTTAATTCATTTATTAAATGGAATGTTTTTTTATTTTCTTAGCTTGTCGTATTGATATCTCCTTATCTAGTTATTTCAATGGAATGTGTTATCAGTTATTTATCTTTCTATTTTTATATAATTCATGTTGGCTCAATTTTTATTCTGCTTTACTTACCCTTACTGAGCATTTAAGTTAACCCTTTCTATGTTTCCTTTCACCAGTTTAAGAAGATGAATTATTTGAATGAAATTTAAGGGAACATTTTGTTTTCATTTTATTATGTATCATGTTTGTATTTTCTACTTACCAATTTATTATGGGTGCCATGTATTAAATATATCTTTACAATATTTCTAAACTAATTGGTTCTTCGATATTTGGTTCTTTGTATTCATGACAATGTAATAAAATAATGCACCAGATTCCGGTATCTGGGGAGGCGAATCACACTGGGGAATGAAAAATAAAAAAAACGGGTGAGCACAAATGTCCAGTAAGGTAAAAAAAGTGAGATATATATGAAAAAATGGACATAAGGGTATGATAATGTGATCAAAACATTAAATTACCATACCATGTATATCAAAAACATGAATCATGGTATAATGATTAGCGGTTTATAATCCATGAATCCTAAGTAAATCAATAGCATAAGCCATTAAAGCATAACATGGGGGTATGACATGAAATTAGGCATTAAAATAGACATGTAGTATCATTATGTGTAAATCAAGACACATTACTAGAACTTATCAGAGAATTTAATAGAGACTACACCTTCTGATCGGGACACACCACCATCCCCAGTCATATTCCTTTCTTTATAAGTGATTGAGTTTCCCCATCATCCCATAGTGGATTGAGTTTCCCCCACTTCACATAGCATATCGGGTTTCCCAATATTCTTATAGTGTATTGGGTTTCCCCATATTTCCATTTTGGATCGGGCTTCCCAATCTTTCTATAGGGGATTTGATTTCCACCTCTTCCCATAGTGGGTTGGGGTTCTGTATATTCCATAGTGGATCAAGCCCATTGAAATTATTCGCATCATTTTTTCATTATATATAAATATTTTCCCAATGTATTGGAGGGAGATAAAGATCCCGCATGTCACATAAGAACATCATACATACATGTGCCACAATATAAAAAAACTTACATCATATCGTGACACATAAAATGTGATGGGTTTCATAAAAATCATATTATGACCCTTTAAATGAACTGGGTACCATAAAATTTCATTATATCAATACCTATAGAAAATATATATACTTAAAAACAATTACATCAATGCATAACCTATGAAATGAAGCCTATTTCAAAAGTATATAACTCATGGAAGTGAAATGAGTTTCATAAACATAATTCCATCAAAACATTAACCATTATTTAAAGAATATGTATGATTTTCCTCGATCATATCCCATTTAATGAATAAAACATAACAATTTATGTCATCTTATATGGATAAGGATTTTGAAATATCTCATGGTACATTTCTTAAGGGAATATCATTTCTTCAAAAATTATTTGCATAAAACCATTTGAAAAATCTTTTTATTAAAAAGAAATATTTAAAATTTAATTTTTAGACATTCTTAAGGAAAATATATTTTCCTCTTTTATAAAAACTTTTTAAAACCTAATAATTTTGAAAAACCATTTTCATCCAAAATGTATTGAAAACTTCTATAGAAATCATGAATTTTTTTTCAAAACAATTTTCCATGGACAATTTTAAATAATGCTTGAAAACATTTTGAAAACCATTTCTTTGAAAAGGAAGCTTGAAATACTTCTTGGGAATTTTTTCACTTAAAATACTTTTAAAAATTATAAAATAATATTTAAGATCACTTGAATCATTTTATTCCAAAACAACATTTTTAAAACATAAATATAAAGCTTGGAAAATCATTTAAAACACATTTTTAACATAATTTATTAAAATAAACTTTTTCAAAAGCCATTTTAGAATAAAAATATTTCTAGAATATTTGGAAAAAAATTTATTTAAAAAAATAAACTTTTAAAGCTAAAGAAGTTGTCATCATGGAAATGACAATCTTGCTGGTGGTCAAGTGCATATATGTCAAATATTCATTTTGTACCTTAAAAGTTTAGAAAAGTTCCTTGAACAAAAAATGACAAGAATATTACTTTTAAAATATTTTTTTAAAAAAGTAAAACATGGGTAAAAATTTCATTTGAACATCATAAGATAATATTAAAACATTTTTTAAAACATTTTTAGAAAACATGGTTTCGAAAGTATATAGAGTCTCGACCAAAGGGAGACATAAAGTCAGATTTTTAAGAAAAACGTTTTTTAATTATCTAATGTAAAATGGTTCTAATACATTAATACATCATGAATATACATATGGGAATAAAATTCACGAGTTTATGTGAGATATGGATCATAATAGTTCCTTAATGTAAGCATAATCATAAACTATCTTGATAAATCATGATATTGTTTCAATAAACTCTTACAACTTGGTAAATTTGTATTATACTTAGCATGTAAGGAAATAAATTATAATTACGAATAATATATAAATTAACTTATTAGTTTCATGATATAAAAATTAAAATCACATTATATCAACCGTTTTAAAGAATATATGTGCATAATATGACATGTGTCTAAAAGAAGGAAAATTGTAATAAAATTACTTTATAGATTTTGTAACTTTTGAAACATAAACCTGATAAAATAAAGACAAAAAAATGGCTATGTAAATACCCATAAATTTAATTATAATAATCATATAATACATCCATGGTCAGAAACAATTTCACATATTAGAAATTGGTTGTGAACATGGCATGTGTCTCAAAGAAAATAATAGTGAGATGTGAAAACCCTTACCTTAACACTTAACATTATTCATGCACGTTCAACCCTCATGTATAATAAATATAAGTATATTATAAATCTAAAACATAACCCCATAATTATATATAATACCATATATAGTTTTATTATGACTTTATATTACCCACCTATTAACGATTCCTTGTTAAGTTTTCACTTTGGGTAATATCTACTTTGTTATTCATATATATTTTGGATTATTATTCTTGATTGTCAAAATTAGATCATTATTTACTTATTTTTATAATGTGAAAATAATATAAAAATAATATATATTTAGTATTTATTTATTTATAATAATATATAAAATATATAATGTTGAAATCGAACACACCGTTCATGGAGACAGTTGGCCGTATGTACGCATGAATGGTATTTTCGTTTTACTGTCGTATTAATAGAAAGAAAATAAATGAAATATATATATATATATATATAATTAAAGTATAATTATTATGTCATACATATCATATAATTTTACAAAATATATCCATAATACATTCTATGCGAAGTGTGAATGAATCACATCTCCCTTTAGAAGTGATAGCTCGCACTTCCACAGACGAAGTTATTGTATTAACCCAAAATAGAAAGCATGAAGTTATGATTCATTTAATAATTAAAGAAGAATAAATATTTCATAAATATAATATATATCATATAAAAATATATTTTCCATCATAATTCCCAATAATAAGAGGTGGTACATTGAAAACAAACAACATTGTTTCGTGAGGCGGTAGTTCATCGTACACAGGCTCGGTAAGTTCATTACCCATTAGATGAATGTGTTTGTATGTTTAGGTATGAAACATATAATAAAAAAATGTATAAATATTTTTTATACTATAGTTTTTATATTATATTTTAATAATAAGATTTGAGGGGGTGGACAATAAAAATAAAACAAAAGGGCTTGAGGAAGGATGTTACCTATTTTTCGGGTATCTCCTTTTGGTTTTCACCAAAGGGATTATTTGGAGGGATTTATAATAAATCAGAGTGTTATAGTTTTATTTGAGTAATTTTTAGGATATATATGTGTATATATAGTTCAATCCAATGTGGGTTGAGAGGTGTGAGTAAGTGGGAGGGTGAGTGCCTTTTTAAAGTGGCTGAGGAGTGATATTATGTTAAAATTTTGGAAAGAAAATTCAATCCAAGTGTTTCCTATGAAATGTGGGACCAATAAGTGTAAAAGGAAGATAAAATATATTATAGGGTCTAAATATAGACATAAAATGTATTTTGGATAAATTTTTAGGTCATTTTGGATCTTAAGTTTAAGGTTTTGTACTTTGTTAAGCAAATATTTTTCTTAATCGTTGTAATTAATTTAAATAAAATTCACTAATATTTATGGTAAAAATTATATGAACTTATTAGAAATTAGAAATTATTTTTATTTCAAACATGGAATCTATTGTTTAAAATTATAATCACTTAAGTGAAAGAAATTAATTTAAAATTAATCTCGTAGACTGGACGACAACGAGGGGGTTTTAATGTAAAAAAGTTCAAAAGTTTACTTGTTTTTATATCCAATTTCAAAGTGAAATTGATTTAATTGACCTAAATTGGATTAATTTATGTAAAATTGGTATAATTAAACATAAAAAATAATTATATATATAATTTAACCATATAAATAATATAATGAAAAAGCAATTTTGAATTAAAATTCTGTATTTTCAGTATTCAGAAAAAACTGAATCTTCATAGAAAAATAAAGTACATTATCCCTAAGCTAATGTTTATATTAAATTTATTAATATTATTGTTATTTTTACATATAAAATTAATGAATTTATAATTTTTTTAATAAATTAGGAACCCAAATAAAATTTTTTAAAACTACTTTGATAAAAATATAGGTTTTTAATATATAATATTGGGTTTGTTCCTATATAATGAATAAAAAATATATTAGATGAATATAATTATTTTGAATATATAAAATGTTTATTTTAATTAATATTATTCAAAAGTAGTTATTAATTTAATTTTATAAGATAAAATTCTTTTTTGAGTATAATAGTATATTTTACAAAAAACTTCATTTATATTCAGTTGTTATTATATTGATTTTATAATTAATTTGTAACCAATGAATTCAACCATATATTTTCTTAAGTTATTCAATTATATTCATAAAAAATATATTAAAAATTAATTTATATCTTGTTATATTAAATAATAATATTTTAAAAAATATATTATTATTTGAAAAAACTCAATCTTGTGTGTTACAAAAGCTATCAAGGAGACTCAGTCTTCTATGTAATGTAAGATAAACGAACTATTCTTTGTAGTGAATTACTAACCCTATATTGTGTGTAGTGTAGAATCAACTTACTGTTTCATATAACACAATCCAAATATAGTTCTTTATTATTAAATAAACAATTTTCACTATTGTATTGATTAAAAAATATCATGGGATTTAAATTAGTCCAAAGAAAACATTTTAATAAATCTCACGGTGTTAACATCATAACCATGTTAAGGGATCATTGGTAATTTACTTTTTTTTCACCGTGTGCATGAAAAATATTCCCTTTTTACACCTGTATTGACACTCCTGATGGATAGGCTGTATAATTTAAAAAAAATTTATGAACCATTATAAAAGACGTGAAAAATCTATTAG
This sequence comes from Viscum album, assembly GCA_963277665.1. Lineage (NCBI taxonomy): Eukaryota > Viridiplantae > Streptophyta > Magnoliopsida > Santalales > Viscaceae > Viscum > Viscum album. The sequence continues at coordinate 1,785,296,872 of OY728119.1, read as the reverse complement.
GTTAAAGAACATAATAGGAATCATTACCAAGTAAACTAGATTTATTCCTATAGACTTATGAGTTCTGGATATAATTACCAATTATATGTTATTCAATTTATGTTTATATGTTTCCGTTTTTTTGTATTTATATGCAATTGTATTCTTAATTTTTTTCTATTTCAGATAATGTTGGGAAAGATGAGAAACCCTGTCCACAAAAAATGTGATAGGAACTGCAATGATTTACCCAATGATATGTTTGGACTTAAAGGATTGAGATTTGATAATTTCATGGATGTACTAGCTTAACTGGCTCATATTATAAGTAAAATAATGAATCATGATAAATTCCCTCCTTCTTCGAAGAAAGATCAAGTTGTAGTCTGGTATTTTTTTCAATAAAGGATTCCATCCTTTAGTTGATCTTATGATACCTTTATCTCATATCAATTTAGTAACTCTATTTAGAAGATATACTATATCATACAACCCTCAAAACAAGAGAAATTTGTGCTGGTCATTTATCACATGGAGGGGGAAGCTGATCAGTTGTGGATGATGATCAAATACATAATGTCCAAAGAGGAAATTGTTTCCATGGATTGAGAAGAATTCAATAAAAATATTTTTCAAAAAATATTATCCCCAATCTCTCCATCTTAAAATGGAGTGGGTGTTCCTCAGACTAATAAAAAAGGAACATGAGTCTATCAGGATGTGTGTGGAAAAGTTCACAATCCTCGAACGGTGTTCCTCTAGATTTTTCATCAACATAAAAATTTAGGTGGAACATTTATTTAGCGGGTTAAATATGAGTCTCTAAAATGATTTAGTGATTCTGTAATTTGATAAAAATGAAGAGATTATTCATTTTAAACACCATGTTTAGATAAAGATCATTAACTCACAGAGGTCCCGGTGTGATTGAAGATAAAAATTGGAAATAAATTTTTTTCTTTCATAAGACAAATAGAAAAATATCATAGAGGATAGAAAACCCAATACCCCTCATGCAAAATGTGTGAGAAGAGTCACTCTAGAAACTCTCTCAAGGGAACTAAAAATTTCTTTAAATGTGGAAAAGAGGGGAATCAGGATAATCAATTCTAAAAGGATTTGAAGAATCCCACTAATTCAGAATATGAAAAGAAGGTTTAGATCAATACTCAGTCTAAATTAAAATGTTTCAACTACAAGGAATATGGGAACTATATAAGAAAATTCCTTAATGAAAGGGATTTTGAAAACAATCAATGACAAATACCTCCAAGTCTTAGAGATAAAGAAAGGGAAAACGCTATCATAGCTACTGAGGTGAATCATGAAAATGATATGGTGATATGTACATTGGTTATTCATTCAAGAATAGTAAACATACCTTTTTATTCTACTTATATTAATTCAGTTATATCATTCAAGTTTAGTAGAAATGTTTAATCACCACCTCAAAACATGTTGGTTAAGATATTTTTGAGAATAGAAAATGCCACATTTATAGCATCCCAAGTATATTAGTCCTCCTCAGTTAATGTTTGTGGACTAAATCTAATATGAAATCTTATATTACATAATTTAGTATATATTGATGCTATATTGGGCTTGGATTGTCTATCCTTATATAAATACAACATCAGCCATCGAGAGGAAATATCACTCTTCTTTATCCCAATCCATCTTCTGATTCTATACAAGTGTAAAGGGAATGATGAATCTCCTCTTGAATATTCTTATCAATATTTTATATTATTATCCAATGAGAAATAATATGTATCCCCAATTATTTACAAAAAGGATAGAATCATTCCTTAAGAAATTCCCAAAATGTGGGGTTATACTGATGTATTCCCTGAAGAGTTTCACGGTCATCATCCAAATCGAGAGGCTGAGTTATTAATTAAACGTATATATAGATTTAATCCCATTTCATAGAATCCTAAAAAATAGTTACTATTGACTATAATAATTGAAAATGTAGTTATAATATAATCTAGAAAATGATTTTATGTGATTGAGTGATTTTCCTTGGGGTGAACTATTCCTCTCCATCATGATGGATGAGTTAATTAACCTCCGTATTGATTGTTGTGAACTCTAAAAATTCACTATAAAGGACTATTATACCCTCCCATAGATAGAAGACTTTTAAAATAAACTATGAGGGATCACTATTTCTTTAAGTTTTAACATTTTTATAGATATCATCAATTGAAGGCGAAGAATGAAGATATTCTGAAAACTTTCTTTTAGACAAGATATGGACACTAAATGTTCAAACAAGTTGCCTTAAAACTCACAAATTAACCAGAAATATTTATAGAATTAATGAATATTGTCTTTAGATATTACCTTGACATATTTTTCATAGTTTTTATAAATAATATTCTGATATAATTCAAATTGTATTAGGATCATGTGAATCATTTTAATATTTTTCTAAAGGCTTTGAAAAAGGATATTTTATAAGAAAATCAGATTAAATGTGAGTTGTGAATGAAGGAAGTATCATTATTTGGGAAATTTAACATGTTCAAAGTGATATTTATGAACCCTTTTAACTAAACAGAAATTTTTGATTCGTCAAGACTCGAATATATAATAGAAATATATAGTATCCTTGAATTAGTTGAATATTATCAATGTTTTGTGAGAAAATTATCTTAATTTTAAAACCGTCTAAACAAGATGACATGAAATTGGGTCAAGTTAATATAGTATAGTTAATGTGAAGATATCTCTACGGATTTAAAAAAGGCACATAACTGCACTAATACTCATGCTTCCCTCATATGGGAAAAAGATTTTGCTACATATTGATGATTCAAAGAGGGGTTTAAGGTATGTAATAATGAATATTGAAAAAATTAGTAGTCTAGGGATCAAGGAAGTTTAAACCTTGTGAGAACAAAAATCCAAAAACTGATCTGGACTTGGCTATAATGATCTTGGCATTTAAAATATAGTACTATTATTTCTATGGGGAGTGGTGTGAAATATATACATATTATAGGAGCCTAAAATGTTTATTCCAAAAGAAGGATCTTAATATGTGCCTTTAAATATGTGTAGATCATATTATGTTCTATGAATTCTCAATCCATTTACATCATGTTAAAGTAAGAAAAGTGGAAGATTCTCTATGTAGAAAGGATCTGTCAACATCATCAATGATGGGAATTGATAATGATCCAATATTATTGGACGTGAAAATGATAGAAATGGGAATTATAAATGAAGGTACTTCATCATTAGTTATTCAAATTATTACTCAACCATCCCTTATAAGGATGAAAAATAATTCTCAAAAAGATTGTGTGTAAATTCAAAAGAAGGTGGAAGCTATAAGAAAAGGGAATTCCTCAGAGTTGAAAATTATTGAAGGAGTTATAAAATTCATGCAATGACTATGTGTACCATTAAATATTGAGATAAATAAAGAGATATTTGAAGATGAATATAGATCAACCTTCTCATTCGATCAACTTAAAAGGATACACATCAGGGAGGTAGTGAGGCTACATGGAACACCACTACAGATTATATGTGACTATGATTAATGATTTTCCTCTATTTTCTGGAGGAGTCTCCAAGATTCTATAAATAATGAGTTGAAAATTATTTCAACTTATCACCCATAAATAGATGTCCAATCTAATAAAACTATTCAAACACTATAAGACATGTTGAGAGAATGCTCGATGGATATCAAAAGTGGATGGGAACAACATATTACTATGGTCGGGTTGTCATACAATAATGAATTTCAACCAAACATCCAAATGGATCCTTATGAATCCATTTATGTGAATAGTTGTTGAAATCCTATGTTATAAGATATTTTTGGTAAAAATAAGAATTTGGGACCTTGAATGATTGAGGAAATGGTAGAAAAGTTCAAGACCACTCAATTACACATTAAGGCAAGCCGGAATCAACATAAGAGCTCTACTGATAATCATTGACGAGAATCAGAGTTCAAATTTAGGGATTAAGTGTTCATGTACATATTTCTATTGAATAGATTCATAAGATCTGGGAATAAGGGAATGGTATGTCCCAGGTACATTGGCCCTGTTGAGATTTACGACCATTAGAGCTGTAGATTATCATTTTTCACTCCCACATACCCTTTCTCAAGCACACGACATATTCCTTGTATTGATCTTGATATAGATACACCATAACTAGTTTTCTATTTAATATGTAATATGAAATTTTTATGGTGAAACTTAACAATAAGGGAGGAATGTAACACTCTCTGTTTAAAATAAAACTAAGTTCGATAGAATATATGACAAACAACACTGAGTATAAATGAACAATGAAATATTACTATTTAATTATGAACTTTAAAACCTAACCAATAAATTAATTAGTATGTATGTGATTAATTAATTTAAGATATATATATATATATATTAATTAAAAATTTCTTAGTAAATAATGAATGAATTTTTTGTGATGTCATTTTAATTTTCCAAGAAATATATTTTCTTCAAAAATGATTTTTATTTATATTTTTGTTATAGAATATTATTATCCTGATCTTTTAGAAATGGAATTTTATAATTAATTTTAAAATAATCACATAAAAATTATCATAGGGTGTTATTTTTTGATTTTTCATTAATGAGTAATTTTTATGTGAATATTGAAAAATACTATTTTTTGTAAATATGTAATTTATTTTTAATAAATTTAGTAATTTAAGAGTACCATTATGTTTTGAATATTAGTTTAAAGTAACATAATTATTATTTAGTTAAATTAAATCAAATTAATTTCATTTGAAACATCAATATATCAGATTTTGGTATAAGTTCATTTTTGGACCATAAAAGGCAATTTAAATTTAAAATTATTTCCTTCTCATCTCAAAGCTTTAATTTTAAATTAAATTATAAAAATTATATGAATTGAAAATTAAAAAATGTTTTCCGTATTTATAATCAAAACATTTCTATCCAATCCCTAAATATATGGCATGTTGGGGCCATATTTTCTAAAAAATGACATTTGTAATATTTAAGTAAAATATAATGAAAAAAGTGTCAATTTATTTATTTTAATATGTATTATATATTTTTCTAAGAAAAAATTAATTTATGTTTATTTATAAGTATTCCTTTTAAAGGTAAATGATTTTTATCATGTTAATTTTTTTTCTAATTATTAATGATAAAGTAATTAACTTAAACTCTTACACAATGCCCACAAAAAATTTATTTTATTAATAGAAAAATAAAACAAATGATTTTAGAAATATTAAAAGTAACATAATTTGAAAGTATTATTTTTTTTCAAGAATTTATCAAGTAAATAAAACTTATAAGAGATGTGTGAAATTATTATATTCTAATTCATTTTTTTCATATTCTTTTAGATGTTAGAATAATTGAATAGCTACAAAAATTTCATTAATGTTATTTTAAAATAAATAATATTTTATTAAATGTTTAAAAATTCATAAAACCCTATATTTTACAAGGTTGTTTTTATATGGTTTACTATATCATAAATCATCCATTTATGGGACAATATTCCTTTTATACAAACTATTTTGGCCCCTAAAGAGTAAACAACATAGTTATAAGAGTAGTCATTAAAAAGGGTTAACATGGGTCATAATGAAAATGAAAGTGTTAAAACAGATCCTAAACATGTAGAAATTTTATTTTATTGGAGTATTCAATCCCACACTCAGCCTATATTAAAATTGTATCATGTTTTAACCATTTCCAGGGGAATTGATTTATATTTATTTAATATTTTAAGAAATTCCACGTGCGCCCCTCCCCTCACTTATAAAAGGGAACCCACTCTCAAATTTTCATCAAACATAAAAATAATGTTTCTTTAAACAATATCTAAAGAAATAACTTAATAACATCACATACTAGACTCTATAGTGTAACATCCCAACCTGACTCACCATGGAAATAGTGGTCGGACCGGTCATCAAATGACCTCAAGCGCGCCTCCCCATATGCCAAAGGCTATCGACCGATAGCCAAGGTCTAATGTTGGTATGGTGGGAGATTATAACCTTAACTTTTGATTAACATAGTTGTAATATAGATAATAAAAACAATATAAAATATAAAAATCAATTTAAACAAATAATAAATAACATCATAAGAAAAATATAATGACTGAGTAAAAGTGGCCAACACCAACATACAACAATACATATAATGGAAGATGATTCCATAAGTAAAAATAGTATGAATTGAAATAATAAATTCAATTCAATAAAAGAATAATATCATAAAGACTACCTCCACTAACATCTCGAGCACTAGCGTTTTCTTCTACCCCAACCCCATCCTTGTAGTGGAAATGAAACATTAGAAGTTAGGTTCTTCCTATTAGCAGTACCAGCAGATATAAATTCTACTCTGGTACTCTGAGTAGTTTGGGAGGCAAAATTTTAGTAGTCTAACGAACATTATGTCTAGAACATTCCATTTCATATTATAAATAAATGACCGGTTTACCTTATGAAGTAAATGTGTTGAGAGAAATAATAAAATAAAATAAATGCATTGGACTAAGTTCTCCTTGGGAAGCTATCCAATTACCTTCATTGGCCTATGCCAATGAGTCTAAACCCAAATATCATATAATGGTAAATTGGTGTGAGATAATAGTTAAGAGGTTAGACTATTCCCAATATTGTGATTGAGGTTGGAGGATATTTCCTAATGTTTCATTCGAACCAAGGAAAATTTATCATTCTTAAATAATTCACTAAAAATTTCATTAATTCTATTTTTAAAACATCTTAAAAAATATAGTAAGAAACCCAAATCCTATCCATAAAAAGATGATTGGGCTTTCCATGTATCACTCAAGGGGCCCCACATACGACCAGACCTAAGGAGTTCGTCCATGGTGACCCTGGAATGAAATCATATTTTTTACTCCAAGCTTGGTGTGAGAATTCATAAATAATCCAACCTTTGATTCTATACATAGAATTTCACGTAGGGGCCTGAGTCTCTCTTAAGGCCTGATAAAACCAATCGTGTAATCAATCTCGTCCAAGGAGTCTCTCATAGATAACTCGTGTCACCCGTCTGAAGGTAAAAGGATAAAATTATCTATGATCCCATAACAGACATAACTAGTGTCACTACTAGTGCATTTATTAAGAATTATTAATTCTAACATAATGTAATGAGATTCCATCCAAGGCGTTTTTAAGTTGGAAACCATTATATCACCCCAAAATTAAGAATAACATATTTCACAAGCAATGAATTTGTTATAATCCAAGAAAGTGGGAACGATAATTCACTTAGGGTGTTTTTATTGTCTTTTAGGCATATTCCTACATGGGAAATTCCATTTAAATAATCAAAAGAGGTCATGTACTGGACACGAATTATATCAAAAAATGAATTTAAGGCATAGAGGAAAGTAAAGTAGTAATACAAGATTGATTTAAATCACTAATCATCACTTTATAACTTTGAAGATAGTGCATCACATTTGAGTGGTCCTATTATAAAAACATGACATTATTTATCAACAATTCATTTAACACATTTTTAAGCATCAAATATGAGACTGGTAATTAAATTCATTATTTTTTTTAAAATATATCAATCAAGCATAAAAATTACATAAGGTTCTATATGGAATTTATGAGGTGATATAATGAGTTTGGAAATTCCATACAGGAGGAAATTATATTGTGCAACTAAGTCGAATTCTCTTGAGACATTTCAAGAATTTAAATAATGAATTAAAAAAATGGGAAATTCCATTTCACCAAACCAAGGGGTTTCCATAACCAACTTTTACATCCCATAAACTACTAAGAAATGATCATAATGGCTGCATCTAAGAGTGTTGATCAATTTGATATAAGGGACTTAATTTAAAGGTGATTTTCGATAAATTCCATCATACAGCATAATGAAAACATTTTATATTCAATAAAAATTAGGAAAAACTAATAGACCATATACATTGTGCCTAGAAAATAAAACTCTCCCCAACACAATTTCAAATTTATTCTAGTTTGGATAAAAGATATTAAACATAAATTTACTCAAAAAATAGAGAATATTAACTTTCACATCGATAGATTTATCAAGAGAAGATTAAAATGAATAATGATAAAAAAATTGAGATCTTACCATTGTACATCTATAGGGACTGACAACATTCAAATAAGATAATAGATATAAGATAAATAATAATGCAATGTTTATTATTGGGATATAACCACGATGCTATTTATATGAGGTTCCCACTAGAGTAAAGGGAAAAGGAAAATAGGGATTTTATTGTTTAATTAATTAAGAGAAAACGCTAATTTTAGACTAAACGTTATGCCATAATGTTTTTCCATATGGTATGGCTAAATTGTGTGCCAACTATGTGGAACCATTTACAGAAGAAACCCCCTATAATGGTTTTTCAAGCAAGGTTACCCAAAAAATGTGGTTAATAGTGATTATGTACAACCAATGTGGAACTGACTGTGTGGGCTACGTGCATGGTTTGGGAAAACTATGCATAGGCCGTGCGAGACACATTTGCACCAGTGATTTAGGAAGCACAGTTTTCTCGAGGGGGATACATGGTTTCAAAAAATATATAAACCCTTTTAAGACATTTAACATTTATGTTTTTAGGGATCATTTCGCCTAAAACTCAACATGACATATAAGGAATCTCTCGGTCCTTTACTCAAGTCTAAAAATAACACATTGATGTGTTCAACTCTAGGAATTGAATTCTGAAGAATGGTTTAGAGAAAAAACCATCCAATCATCTCCAAAATTAAAATTATCTTTGAAATTTACCATTGAAAAAAAGTCCTTACATATTCATCTTTTTGGAAGAATTCGAGCCTTAGAGTATTTAATGTTCAATTTAAAAGAAGTTTTTGGAAGAAGAGGTATAATCTTTAACAGAATGGTTTAGTTTTATTTCTTCTTATACCTCCTTGAAATATTCTAAAAACATATTGAAATAACAAAAACATTATCTTACATATATTTATATGTTATTATGTTAAAGGAATAACCTATATGAATCCCATACTCCACTAAATAGTAAATGGATCTATCATTCATGTACGACGGACTACCACCTCACAAATAGATGTAATTCATTTTCCATCACCACATATCATGGTTTTTTATAATGATGGATTTAAAATAAATATATTATATTCATAAAATATTTATCATTCTATAAAATCAACATATTATATATATATTTTTACCTTTCCATTTATTAAAAAAATGATAAAGTCATTCGTGCATACCTGTGGATTACCATAGCCACAAATCGAGGTGATTCAGTTTTCATTACCAGATAATATAGACGGTTTATATGAAAGAATAATATAATATTTATGATATAATTATCATTATTGTTTGAAAAAATAATACATTATTTCTTTTTATAATGATGATTGAAAAATTGAATTTTTACTCAAGCGTATGTTCTGTCTGCCGTCTACGTGATTATAACAAAGTTCATTTTTCATACCCGTATTTCATGGTTGGTTTTAGAAGTATAATCGATATATAAATATGATAAATATTTAATTATTTTTATTCTATATATTATTAAATGATATTCTCTTTGACCTTTTTAAACTTACATAAGTGATTTTGGACATATGAGATTAAAACCATCAAAACATTTGACATGAGTCTAAATGTTTAAGTAATTGAATAGAACAAGATAATATAAATCATAATCTGAATAATAAACATAAAAAATTATTTTAGTAATGAAAATAATTACGATAATTTTATTATTCAGGAATATAATGAACGTACCTGATGATTTAGACTCAAGGTAATGGATACCTTTAAAATGCACTTTTCTTTGAGTTATGACCACTCTCTCTCTGAATCACTTACTTTTTATATTTAATGGTATGTAATTTTTAGAAATTAGGTATATATATTTCTTAATTATATAAATATATTATCCTCCCTTCCTTTAGTGGGTGAATACATTCATTATGATCATTTCTCAAATGAATTCTTTAAGAAATCTATTTTGATTATGAAATGAGGGAAAATTATCCAACCCATTTTATTTCCATGGTAAATTATTATGTTTAAGAAATATGATTGATTAAAATTTTTTATTACACATAATTATTACCATGTTATGATCGATGCTCCCATATATAACTCCATGGAATTTGTTAATTCTTTAGTCTCATGATATGTTATTTCTTTGATTAAGGACTATGCCTAATCCATTATAAAACTTTTTCCACCATGTGATATTGTATGGAATGTTAGATTTGAATCATTTTTATGTTTGGTTATATGATGATGCAAATTTTCCTATGTTTACATGAATTTTTATAGCATGGTTTTTAAATTATTATCCCATGCGATTACTCATGAGACTACTCTTTTATGATATCATTATTTACTTTTTATTAACTTATTTTGTCTCCATGTCATAATTATTCCATTACTAGGGTTTTTAGAACACCAATTTTTAATTTGAATACCCAAGGTCATCCCATGATTTTTTTGGAACTAAAAGGTATTTACAATTCATTATAGATATTAAAATAAAGACACTATATTTTCATATTGATGTTTTACGTACCTAGTCTTATAAATACACCAGGCCTTTTCGATCCATGTTTTTCATTAATAGATATTAATGTAATAATATTTGTAAAAAAGGCCTGGGTATATATATTTTATGGGTAAATCATTCCTTAGCCAAAGTCCCAATAGTGGTTCTAGTCATGGTGGGTCATGACAAAGTGGTATCATTGATTTTGTGTTTAGATTTTGGATGGACATTGAGGTTTGAAATTAGTGAGTATTGTATGGGATTGGTAGGGAAACAATGAAATTTGATACTATAATATGATGTATACTAAATATGGGACAACCTGGGTAGTAATATAAATAAATAAATTATATGATTTTCAGGTACTCATTTTATGTATTCATATTCAGTATTTTTTTATTAATAATTTTATATAATTTTTCCAAAGTAAAACGAAGAATTTTATCTAATTAAATTGTTTATCCTTATATTGAAAGATTTTCTTAAAATGTTAAATTTATTTATTTTATAATTTTAAATTGAAAAAAGGATAAATTATTTACATCATCCTTTGAAATTAAGATTATGATAATTTTTTTGGGATTTTCTAAAATTGTATATTTTTAGCAGAATAGTGGAAAATACTGATTTAAAATTATTTCTCCCTTTTATGACTTTATTATGATATAATAATTAATTTAAAGTTTATAAAAAGGTTAATAAATAAAAATATATTTAAAAATTAATATGAAAATATAAAAATATATTTTTGGACTTACAAATATACATTTGACATTTTAGATTTCTATTTAATGATTTTATTTAAATAAAAACTATTTTTGGTTCTTCTATTTTAATCAAATATTCATACAGTTTCTTTATATTTAAATTACTTTAAATTTAAATAATTTCAAATTTATTAATAATAATTTAATTAATTCTAAAGGAATCAACATTATAAATTACTTTGTTAAAAAAAATTCACGCAAGAAAAAGAATTTTTTCTAAAAAACTATTTTTCATTTCATTACACATAAATTATTTAAAATTAATTTTAACCATATATATAAATTTAAACTTATAATATGGATTCCATATTTGGTATTGAAATTTTATAATTTGAAAGGTTTTTAATTTCTCTTTTACGCATAATGAATAATGACCATGGAAAATGTTTTTCACCACAATAATGGTTAAAAGGTCTAATAGGGTTGTTAAACCAAGGATTAAAATATATCTAAATCACATATTAATTTATTTTTTGAGTATATTCTGGCCTTAAAATTTCATATTTTTAAAATTTTACAATATTGGAGCCACTTTCCATGAGAAATTCATTTATTATATTTTAATATTCTTAATATCTACTTGGGTGCAACGCCTCTCACTTGTAAAAGAGAACATTCTATCTTAACTTATTCAAACAACTTTATAACCTTAAAAAAAATCTACCCACATAAACCCCCAAATATTATACCCACATCCTAGGGGGATTGATCTTCCCAAAAGAATAATTATTGAAGGCATAATTTGTAAGATAAAAGTTGATATCCAAGGAAGAGGTACATGTCTGACATAAGTTCTTTCAAATCTATTTCTTCTTATACCTATATAAAATATATTATAACAATACTAATATAATTAATTCATTATATTTACTATAGTTAAACTTTATAGTACTAATTTAACAACTATTTTATACATATTTTCTATCTAATGGAAAATAATAATGTTGCTTGTGCGTACGTGCTGACTATCACCTCCATGAAGTGATGTATTTCATTTTTCATCACCACCTCAAATTTATGGTTATAAACATATATTTATTGGATATATATGATATTTACTAAATAGTAACTATTGTTTAAATATAATATATCATATAACTTTTTACCATCCAATATTTTAGAAATTGAAAATGATTATCCTACACAATACCACATCCATGAAAGACGCATTTAAATTTTCATTACCATATCAAATATAGAATTATATTGATGGATTTAATGAATAAATATATATTTATAATATTATTTTAATTATATAGAGCTAAACCTTTCTTTACTTTATTTCCTTTTCAACCATTAGAAAAATGAAAATTTTTCTCACAGGTACATGCAGACTATGACCAATATGAAAAATGATTCTCATATTTCATCACTTCCTTAGTATAGTATTTATAAAATTATATTTATTAAATAAAAATAAAAATTATAACTATTTTATGATTCTTTAGATGATGTTACTATGACCCCTTTGACCATTTCCACGCAAAAACCTGTGTTGAACTAAATAACCCCAAAAAATTTGACATGAACTTAACAGATTTAGTGAATATATATAACCTAATAATAAATGAAACAAAAGGAATAATGAAAATTAAATTAACATAAAAAAGGTTCTTATGGAATTTATTATTTAATTTAGTTCATTAATCTAGAAAGTAAAAGTCATAAGTGGTGATTTGGGACTCAAGGTAATAAATATTGCTTTAAAAACTTATTTTAAAGCATTACTACAAAATATTTTCCATCTATATCCATGTAATTTAAAATAAATCAACTTTTTTATTTGTAATAAAAATGTATAAATAATATCATTTTCTATCAGAATTTTTTTCCATCCAAATTTTTTAAAAAAGGTATCTTATCTACGTTTTCCATAAAGACCATTTTGGCCTTTAAAAAATTTAAAATGGATGGTATTTACTTTTTAATACTTGACCATATTTTTACACTATCATAGATATTATTTTTAAAAATATTCTTTTATATGTTTTCCTGGGGTTCCAAAGTGATTTAAATTCCAATTGTTTAGAGATTTTTTAGTTTTAAATCATTCTCAATGAAAAAGATATTTCTTTTTATTATTATGGGATAATTATAAGTTATTATCCTTATGGTTTAAAAGATTGTTTCCATGAGTATTGTGATAAAATGTTAAACTACTATATTTCTAATTATTTTAATGGTTCTTCGATATTTGGAATAATGATTAGTGGGTTTTTTATAGCCCTCCAATTAATTGGGTAATTTGGATGAAGATAATTGGTTATATGTTTACCCTATGAAGTGACAAATGTAAACTTATTATAAGTTACTACTATAAAGTGGAAGGATATAAATACTCATTTGAAGATGCAGTGAAGATAGAGCTAACTAAACATATGTTTCTCCCATAAAGAAAATGAAATTACCTAGTTAGGTTATTCCATTTATAAGAGTGATTAAAATAATTATATGATTATGATATCCCAAGAAACATACATGAAAATGTTTTTTCCCTTATTATTTTTTATGAAATGTTTTATTAAAAAATCTGGGTAAATATGATTAATTCAATAGTAAGTGAAAATTTGTGATAAAATATTATTACATGAAAAGAAAAAAACTATATGGGTCAATATGTTTTTCAAATTACTGATGAGTTTACTTTATTTTCATATCATATATTGATATTTATTTTACTCTTACCACATTTTCAAATGTTCATTACATGGATTAAACATGAGTATGTACATTGAAAAATTCATAGTAATGGTAATGGAGATTTGTTTTGAATTAAGAGAATTTTTAATAAACAAATAAGAGTGTTAATTTAAGACCCTATATTTGTGGAAAAAGTGTATACCACATATTTTAATTGTTACAATGACCATGAAAAATATATATAGATTATTAGATAAAATTTAAAATAAAATATGTAATTTGGAAAATTTATAATATGTTAATTTATTTTACACTGGATTTCATTTCATGGAAATATTGTTTCTAAAGATGTAATAATTGTTGATCCTGTTAAAACTAATGTGGAGGAGGAGGGTCTATGAATTTAAAATCCATAATATGTGATGTTTTATTAGTGGGTTACAAATGACAGTGTTTTGAAATGTTTTCTCGATTATCAACTCCACAAACCAAGTTAACATAAAAAACAGACAAATTATTTTATATAATTACATTTGATAAATTTTTCAATTTTTTAAAATAACAATGTTTAATTATCTAGTTTTATATTTTAATACTTGGAATATTGAGTTTTTTATTTCTAGTAATTCTTCTATGAAGGGTCTTGGGTGTGTTTTGATGAAAAAAATTGGGTAATTTTCTATGAATAATATCAATTAAAACCCCTTGAGAAAAATTACCCTAAGCATGAACCTGTACTTGAAATAATATTTTTTTATTTTAAATAGTAGAGAAATTATTTATATGGGTGAAGTGTTAAATATATACATATCATAAAATTTTGAAGTATATATTCACTCAAAAAGAGTTAAACATGAGACAATGATGTTGTTTAGATCCTATAAAATATTTTTTTTAACATTTCACTAACATCTAGGTAATTATAAAAATGTAGTGGAAGAAACGATTTTAAAGGATAATACATCATTATCCATGCTACATTTTGAACATGTTCCATTAGTTAATGATTCCACAAATATGAGTTTTGAGGTTGCTTATATATACACAATTCATTTTTTGGACTAGATATCAGTACAATCACCCTTGATAGAAATAATTAAGAAGGATTGTAAGGAAGATATTGGTTTTCAACGAATGGTTTAATTGGTCCAGTAAGAAAGGTTTCCTTTGCATAATTTCAGTCAATAAGGCATCATAAAATTTGAAATGAGGCTTTGTGTACCGTGTTATTTTATTTGTAAAGATCATTTTCTAACTGAAGCTTATAGCTCTCTATTTTCCATTCATTCTAGCCACATGAAAATTTATATATATCATCAAGAATATTATTTATGGGAAGGAATGAAGAGGTACATTGAGGATTTTACCTTGAAATGTTTTTATTTTATATAGGTTAAGGTTGAATGAAAACTATCAAAGGGGATTATGCTACCATTGCGAATTACAGAATGGAAATGGGTCAATATATATTTCTATTTTATAGTGGGATTAAGAAATAAATCTTGATGTAAAAATGATTTTTTATAGTTCACCCGCTCATTTTATTTCCATTCATGATGGTTTGTATTTAGATAAGATTTCTCAACTTTATCTTAAGGATGTGTTTAGGATAAATGGAGTTCCTATTTACATTTTACCTAATTGTGATCATATATTTACTTCAATTTTTTGAAAGAAACTTCAAAAATAATTGGGTACTGAGTTGATTTTTAGTATTACTCTTCACTCATAATCTCATAGAAAATCAGTGAGAATAATTTAAAATTTATAGGATATGATCCAATAACATTCATTTGATTTTCATAGATGTTAGGATCAATATCTTATATTAGTGTAATTTTATTACAATAGTAGTTTTCATTCTAGTATACATATGGAACTATTTGACACATTATATAAATAGATAACTTAGACTTCCGTATATTGGTATAAAATTTTTGGGATCAGAATCATTTGAAGTGATAGCTGGAAAGGTGGAGTAAGAAGAAGATATATATATATATATATAGATAATTGGTGTAATGATCCTTAACTAGTGGTAGGTGACTATGTTTTTTTAAATATTTCCATGGAAAGATGTGTTGTGTTTCAGAAATAAATAGAAATAAAACCCATAGTTTATTGGTCTATATGAATTTTTGTGGAATGTAGAAACCATAATACACTAATTATATTTTACACAAATTTTAACTTAGGTATATAATATGATTTATTTTTTGTTGTTAAGGAAATATGTCCCTGATGCAGCTCATGTTTTAATCCCTATGGTGATAAAGTTGAAAGAGAATATCTCTTATATGGAAATACCATTTCATATTTTTTCATAATGAAAAACTGTTTCTAATTAAGATAATTCAGTTGGATAATGTTTTATGGAGGAACAATTTGTGTGATAAAGAAACATGGGAGCTTGAAGAGGTTGGGAGGGAAAAATATCTCCACCTATTTAAAAATGAATAAGATTTTGAGGTTGTAATTTATTTAATGTGGGAAGAATCTTAAAACCTAGGTAATCCTAGAAATTAATGAGTTTTATGATTTTTAGCACTGTATATATTCATAATCTTCATTTTTTATAAATAAATCTATATAATTTTTCATTTGAAAATGGAATAGTTTTATTTTACTAATTTTTTAAAATATATAACATGGTTTTATTTTGAAGTTAAATTTATTAATTTTATAAATTGAAATTTGAAAAATGGGATTAAATTTTTACATAATCAGGTCAATATAATCTTAAGACATACTTTTGGAATTTTTATGTGATAATTATTTTTTTGGTGAATAGGGAAAAAATACAGATTTTACAAATACAACCACTTTTATAAAATTATCATGGTATAAGAATGACTTGATATTTTATGGAACATTTTTTATAGACCAAATATATATTTAATTAGTTTTATAATTTATTATAAAAATATTTTTTATTTAGAAATATATATATGAAATTTTTGAAATCTAAGTAACATTTTTATTCAAATAAAAATTATTTTTGGTTCTTCTATTTTAGTCATGTATTTAAAATATTTCATTCAATTTTTGTTTTATTATAACATAAAATTTATCTACCTTTATTAAAAATATTCTTTTTAATTAAATGGAAAATAAAATTATACATTATTTTGGTATAAAAGCAATTTTATTCTTAATAAGGGATTTTTTTTCTAAAATCTCTTTTTATTGTGTTATGCATAACGATTTTTAAATTAATTTTAAACACCTATAGAAATTGAATCATAGAAATTGGATAGCATATTTATGATTATAATATTATAATTTTTTGATGAGTTAAATTTAAATTATTTTCATAATGAATAGTCACAATAGTAATAGTATGTCCCCACATTAAAGGTTAAAAGTATTAATAGGGGTAAAACTAAGAGATATTAATTTAAATATCTTCAAAGAATGTATTAATTTTATTGGTTATATTAATTTTGACCTTATAATATCCTATATTTTAAATTAGACTAAATCAGGGCCACCTTCCATGAAAATATATTTATTATATTTTAATGTACATAATGTTCATAAGGATTCCACTCCTCACACTTGTAAAAGGGAACATTTTCTACTCACTTATTCACACAACCTGAACATATTAATTTCAAAAAATGCTTGAAATTACCTCCCCAAAACTCCTCCCCACATCATGAAGGTACTTATCTCCCCAAAATTCCAATCCTATAACTATAAATATATAATCCAAATGAAGATATCCAAGGAATAGTTATAGGTATTAACTAAATTATTCACATTAATTTATTCTTAAACCTGTTAAAAATATATTACAAACATCCTTATATAATTAAATTAGTGTCTTTAATATACTAAGATTTTATTATTTCATTGTAACACCCCAGTTTATACCTTATTTGAATACAATTGACTATGAATTTATTTTATTCTATATAGTTAAAATATTATCTACCTTCTTAGAGTCTAATTTTTTGAAAAATGAAAACATCGATATTTTATGTACATTCAGACAACTGTCTCCATGAATAACATATTTTTTTCAATACTTCCTAACATGGAAGGTCATAAGGATAGATTTAATTAATAAATTTTATATTTTTAATAATAATATTATTTTTTAGGGGTAAAACGTTTTCTACTTTATTTCTATTTCATCCATTAGAAAGATGAAAACATCACTTATGCGTATGTGTTGACGACCACCTCCAGGAATAATTTATCTCAATTTTCCTCATAGCCTTACCTGAATGGTTATAAAATTATATTTAATATAAATAAAATTTTTATTATAACATGTTTAATATTTTGGGGATGATTGAACCTTAACCCCTTTGACCATGATCAACCCACCGATGTTATTTTAGACCAAACTGCCCCAAAATATCTGATGTCAACTGAAACAATTTAGTAACCAAATAGAATATGATAACAAAAGAAATAAAAATAAAATTTATATTGTGATTAGAATTTTTTTTTACTTGTTTATTAAAATAATTATTTTATTTAGGAAATTAAAATACACACATGGTTAGTCGAGATTCGAGGTAAGATATTTTTATTTAAAACATTGTTCTAAATTATTTCTTCCAAATATTTTTCCTTTATATCAACTTTAATTATATTTTTTAACAATATTATTATTTATATTCAAAATGAACGATTATGTAAATTTTCAGTTGTTATTTTCATTTGTTAAAATTTTTTTCTATGAAACCATCTTTGCATTTTCAATACAGATCTTTTTAACATTCTTTAAAAAAATTGCAAAAATAATTTTTTTATGTTTATCTAATGACCTCCCTTTTCCACCATTGTAGAAATTTTTCTTTAATAAGATTAATATACTAGTTTTTTTATAAATTAAATTTAGTTTCAACTATTTGAGGTTTTTCATTTTAAACCACTCTCAAAGAAAATGATATATTTTTTCTTTTGTGGGATAACAAAATGCTAATATCCTTATGGTTTCCAAAGAATGTTTTTATGAGTATTATGATGGAATTGAAAAAAAACTATATGAATTATTCATGTTTTGGTTTCGTATATTGTAAATGATGATGGGTTGTTCCAATTTGTCCCTTTAATTCGTTGGGTAATGGGAATGGAGTCAACTTGCTATCAGATACTCATACGAAGTTGTAAAAGTAAACAAGTTAAAAGTTAATATTATGAATTTGATAGAGTAGAATATACCAATAAATATGTCATGATGATAAATCTATCAAAATAAAATCTAGTCCTTAGAAGAATACAAAATTAAAATATTTGGCTATTCCATTTTTACTGGTGATTGGAAAATGGTATGAGTCAGATGTTTGAAGTTACCTACATGATAATTTCTTTTTCATTTAAACTTTTTAAGAAATGTTTTATGATTTTTTTAAAACAATCTGATTTTAAGAGAAATTTATTATTTTATCTGTAATATTTTTTTATAAAAAGGAAAAAAGTCACATGTATTTTTGTGTTTTTAAAAGGAATAAATTTTTTCTTTACATTTATATCCCTTATAATGATTTTTTTCTCATGCAACATTTAGAATTTTGTCCACATGGTTTAATTAAGAGTAGTTACATTAAAAAATTTCATGATATATTTCCAAATATTTGTTTTTAATGATTAAATTGAGTCATAAAAGAAACAAGATTGTAAATTTAGTACTCCATTTTATGAAAAAATTGTGCACAACATTGAATTATCCTCTTTTTATGTAATGTTTTTTTAATTCTCCAAAAATATTTATCTAAAGACCATGGTAATTTATTAAAGTAAAATAATATCTATTAAACAAATAATTTGGGGTTGTTTATGTAAGTTTTTTATAAAATATATTGTCTAGGTGAAAAATATTTGGGGTCCTTTGTGATTTGATGTAAGGACTTTGGCTACCTATAAAGATGATTAGGTGAGAGTGTAATACTAGTAGGGTAGAAATGATTGAGATGTTTATGCATCATTGTCAATATCTATATTTATATGTGTATTCTAAATATTATTTGTGATTCTATGATTTTACTTGTATACTTTAATTACTAATGATTTGTCAAATATTTCTATGTTTAATTCATATCATTTATAGAATTAGTAAAATATAGATTAATTAAACTGTACTAATTTTTAAAATCCTATTGGGTTGTTTCCATTCGTACAAAGAATTATATAATATTAGTTTTAGTTTTTCCTATTTTTGAATTATAAATATTTTAATATGGTTTAATGATGAATTGATAGTAAATAATTCCTAAAAGTGTCCTAATTTCATATAATTTTAGATTTAATTTTATTTAGAGTAAGTTTCAATTATAAATTTCAGTGTTGTTATGATAAGTGAATTGTTTTAAAATCATGATTTTATAAATTTTTGATTTATTATGCATTTTATACCCTATTTTACATTCCGATCATGAAATATTATATAAATGTGTAAGATGTATTTTATAAGGATGCATTCTAGTTTATTTATTTTAAAATTATTTGAAGATGAAGATCATTATTAGTGATAAACCATTTAAATTTTGATAACATTAACAATAATTAACTCTCTTCTCATTTTCATGAATGGATGGCATTTTATGATAATGTAATATTTTTGTGTAATTTTTGAAATAATTAATTTCATACCATGTGTAGATTTTGAAATATTGGAAATCATGTGAAAGGTAAATATTTGAATTGTTTATTATGGAAAATATGTCTAGAGATGATGGATCCTTGTATTGATTAATATAAATGTAATGTAAGACGTATGATATTATTTTTTTTATCTCCTTTGATTTATGAAAGTAAATTTTATTTCCTTAAGAATATTATGTGTTTATCATGTTTCACAGAAATGTGAAATTAAAATTTTGTTACCATTATGTTAAAGGGAACCATGTTTTTAAGGTGGTTGAATGTTTAAGGATTTAATTTAACATTAAAAGTAAGAAGATTAAAAGTAAAGAATGTATAAATTTTCATTTGACGATTCAGAAAATTTATAAGTGATATGATTTATGAAAATATTGTTCTTGAAATTTTAGCAGACATTTAAAAGACATATAATGTCATGATTTCTTAAAATTAAATTTATTCGAAGAAATTCCTTGTCATTTGATTGAAATTAGTGTAATGTAATTATTTTTTAATGTTCCCTGATATTATAATTACAAACTATTATTGAGATGGAGTTTATGAAACCATTTTTCACAAAAGATTAATCATATAAAACTATAAATGGAAGTGATTTTATAAAAAACCTAAAATTCAGTGAAGATGTTCATGATGGACATAATTAAATTATTAAGAATAGAATATTGAAAATTTTATTTATTATTTTTTTGATGGTTTTACCATGGCTTTCAATAATTTAGTTGCTATGATTTATGTGGCTTTATATGAGTGGGTTTGTGGATTTTTTGAGTGATGATATTTATTTTGAGGCATGACTGTGGCTGGTTTCCTTGGTTAGTATGAGGATTTTTTATGTGGAAAATGTGAAAGAATGGTGATGTGGTTGGGGTTATTGATGAGACGTAGTGTTAGTGATTCATGATGGTATGTTCGGTTATACATAAAGGAGATAATTTTATTGATGTTTTGGGTTATTTGATTGGAGATAGGTGTTGAACCTTTTGAATTGTTGTCTTGGTTGGAATATAGAGATACGAGTGATGTTATAGAGGTGGTATGCTATTGGGATTAATGGGGAATAATGATGTGGTCGTATGGAATTTAGTGTGTGTGAGTTAATTGGGAAGAGTAGTTTTTAGGTCGTTATATTTTCTTGTGATATCATGTCGTACTCTATAATTATTGATGTTATTTGTGTAGTTTATTCTGAAATTTTATGTTTAAATGATATTTGGGTCATCGAAACACCATTGTGATGTTGAGGATTAAAAAAATTTGGAGTACACTTGGGATAAATCCAAACTATAATTTTAGCATTATAAAATACAAAATTTCTTAGGTGGATCATATAGCCCTGATGTTAAGGATTAGTTAGAAGAGGTTGAGGTTTCCTTTGGTTTAATAAAGGAATCCAGATCTATTCTGGGTTCCATTAACCATCCATGAATTTTGGAAAGTGGCTCATAGATGGTGGGAGATAAATCTTGATGATCTATAAGATATGTCTTAGAAATGGTTTATTGAGTTGTTCAAAAAGAATTTCTTTTACAAAGTTTTTATAGATGATAATATATGAGTGTTTTAGGATATTTAGTTGGGGGAAGAGAGAATTCATTGTTTTAGGATACATTTAATGGATATTATGAGTGATTTTCCTCACTTTCTTCTTTATGGGTGAGGGTAAGAACATATTTTTTAGTTTTCCTTGAGGTTGATGATTCAGTGGCCTATTATATCACATTTTTTTGAGTCTTGGGAGGTATTGAGAGATTGGTTGGGGATCCTGGAGAGAGGGTAATCTATGTTTGAGGGTTTCAGTACATACCCCATCTAATTTCTTTTAAATTTTTATGAAAATTATCTAACATGTGGGTCTTGGGGCCCACAAAAGAGGAGAGTGTTGAGATATTTAAGAGATAGAGTGATTCTTTGAACGTTGGAATTAATAATTAAAGGTGTCCCATTTTTTGAGAGTATATGTATTTTTTATTTAATATGTCATGGAATAATCGGTATGATTTCCCTAGGATTCAACCTACATCAAAGTTTTCAATAGTAAATTAGTTTTAGGGATTTTTTGGGATGGACCTACTCCTTTCAATGAAAAACTTATGGTGTATTTTGAACTAATTTAAAGGTGTTTATTGATTTTACAATTAAATCTAAATCAACTATTTTTTTCTCATAAAGACATGATGTTGACGTTTAAATGGGTTTTTAACTAGGAAATCATTTTTTTAAAGAGTAACTAATTTTTAAGCATAATATATGAGAATGTTGTAGTTAGTTAGGATTAATTTGTAATCTAGGGTGATATTTTATATTAGTGGTGGTATTTCTAGTTTAGAGGTATCTTTTGAGGAGTGTTGGGTGGATGTTTCTATTACATTGTGGTTATATTTTTAATTATTGAGGATGAGAATTGTTTGAATGTTATCTAATGTTGAGGTATATAACTTACCTAATATTTCCTTTTTAATTTTTGGATGTCGAAGTGTTTAGAGGTTTTTATTAGTACCCTTGATGGTTTAGAAGGGTTTCTCATTTTAATTTTTTGTTAAATTTCTATTTTTTTAACAGTAAATTTGGAATTTTTGGACTAATATTAAACTTATAAACTAAATTTGGTTTTAAATTAATTGGATATTATAAATATGCAAGGGTAGTTCTATCTATGTAAGGATCATTTGAGTTTTTTAATGGTCATCCGGCCTATGTAAAGGTCATTCAATAGTTTCCAATAGTTATTCCAAGTTATGTATAATTTATCCCATATCACATAAGGGTATCCTTGATCATATAAGGATAATATAGTTAATTATATACAGATCATTATTGAGTAAAGGTATTGTTTTTTTACATTTATACAATATCTTTTTTCTATATAAATATTATCCCATCTAGAAAATTTTCATTCTAGAATAACATGAAAACTATTTTTTTTGAATTTAATGGAAACAATAATTAAAATAAAATGATTTAAAATATGTTATGTATAATGAGGATACATTTCGACTTGTGAGATATTTTAAGGGATTTAAATAGGACATAAAATGGAGGCAATCTTTTATTTAATTTATAAAAATTAAAATGGAAATAATTGATTTATTTTTAAGGAAAACCTAGAGAATCCCTATATTCAGTTTTAAAAATAATAAATTTTTATTCATTTGGGGTTTTATATTCTTCCTCAAACCTTGGCAACCAAATATTTACCATTCTAGTTATGATAGCCTTATATGATCATGTTGAGCTCTATCTTTTTAATTACAGTCTGTTATCATCTATCACTTTGTCTCTCTCTATTTTGGGTAGTGCATCATAGAGCTTCCCATGAGGTATGAGATTTATAAACTTTTATTATATCTTATGAAATAATATATTAATCATTAGTTTGTTGTGAAAGTTTACAATATGCATGGATTTAATAAATATAATAACCTAGTATGAATGCGATGTGTAAAAAACATAATTTTCAACATTCACCTCTGTTATTATATGTGATGTTATTGTTGTTGTTTATCGAAAATCAAATTATTTTGAATCACCAATGAAGAACATGATATAAAAAAGGGTGGAAAATATTATAGGTATAAATTGTTGCATTAATCTAGATTTTATTCATATTTATTCATTATTGATTTGAGTAACTTCATCCTTTTGTTTTTCGAGCATTATCATGCTATGATTTTTTATCACTTGAAGAATCGATTGACCATTGGGAATTATTTCATGACTATATTTCTAATTTACGCTATAAAACATGTTTTAATCTTTTGTGAACATATTTATGAATATCCACTAATAAAAAAGTTTTGCTTAATTATTATAATGACGATACTTTTCAAAAATATTATACATGGTAATTGAGTTTAAAAAAGATATAAATAAATTATTTGGATGGGATAGTGGAAAATTGATAGATTTATATAAATAAGAAATAATAAATATAAAATTCGCAGTGGGATAAAATTTAATAATTAGAATTTTTTTAATGAAGTATAAGATTTTAAATGGAAAGGTGAAGACTGAATAAGATGTAGGCATTAGCGCATGAATGGGTTCTCATTAAATATGGGTAAATGATTGACATACTAAATATAACAATATAAGTAAAATGATATTTGCTGGGGATAAGAATAATAGGAAAATATGAAATTATAGCATATAATGTTTATTTTACTAATGTGTTTCCTGTGCTATTGATGTTATTGATTTCTTATAAAAATATTTCCTGAATGTGTTAATATTATGATTATTGGACTAAACTATGAGGGGGTTTTATGGTAAAATGACATGGAAGGATGGGAATTTTACAGTGGTATTTTTATGGAATGTAATGCTCCTCAATTATTTAGATTTATGGGTTATGATGGCTCAAGGTATTATAGTTCACACACGATGTAGTGGCTTGAAGTTATAAGTATATAATATTTCAATTGACTCCATTATGTGTAAATGATGATAATACATAGATGGGGTTATTCAGGTTGGGGTATGCAATAAGGTTGATTCTTAACATGTTCATGATACCATAATCTAAAGGATATGATTTGGTATGTGATGGGGATGGTGTTAAAAGTTGTAAGTAGTAATTTTATGATTAAATGTTATTTTGGTTATAGTTAGGATGCATTATTATTGATATATGTGATGGTGTGTGTTGGTCGGAGTGGATACTCAAGAGGGGGTGAATTGAGTTCCAATTAAAATTTCTGTTTAAAAATATTTCACTAAAATCCCCCAATTTTAAAATACAAATTGAATTGTAGTGAATTTGAATTAAAGCAAACTTCCAGTTAGGTTCTCAAGGGGTTGATTAATTCCCAGCTAATGTAATCAGAAGATCAGATCAACTTTTAAAACTAACCTAATGATTTGAAACTAATGAAAACACTTCCTAATTCAATTATCCGAGTAACTTTGAGAAACTATTTAAGTTTTGAAGCACTAAGTAGCGGAATAAAAGATTATAGATAAAAAAGAATAAAGCACACCAAATATAACCAAGAGGTTCAGTCTCAAGCTGAGACTTAGTCCTCTCAACAATTTATATAAATTTGATCCACACCCTGGATCGGGGTTCACAACACTTTACAACTGTCCCGGTCAAAGACATCTACCACAGTTCTACGTGGGAAACAAAAACAATAGCAAATACAGTTGTCCTGGTCACACACGACCTCTACCACTATCCACAGTGGGAAATAGAAAATGTAAGGAGTTTGAATGAGGATTTACAGATCCTCCAGTTAAGGTTCAGGGGACAGTGTGTGTAAATTGAAACAGATGATACTCCCTGCTCGGAATGTAAATAATAAATCACTGAGTAAGATATAGAGTTTAGAATGGATCTAGTTATTGCAGTGTATCTCTGGACTACTTCCAATTTGATCAGAAATGGTTCTGAGTCCTCTTCTGGTTTTTTTCTGAAAAACATAGTGTCGTCTGCTTCATATCCAGGTTCAGAGAGAGTGAAAATGTAGTCGATGAAGTTTTTCAAAATCCTCGTGAATGTGTACGAGCTTCTGTGTATTATTGATCATGCATGTATGTCTTTCTGAGCTCTTCTTGTATATTCTTCTTCGTGTATACTTATATCTTGTGTATATTCCCTGTGTATTCTGCATGTGTGTATCACTCCGTGTCTCTACAGCTACAAGGACATCATGTATTTATGGCACGAGCTCCGGAAAAAGAAATGATTTCTTTTTGCAGGTACGAGGTACGGTTTCCTGACATCCAACAACCTTTATTAAACAAATTATAGAGCATTAAAATATACCTTATATGACCGTTGGTTAGATTAAATAAAGATAAAGAAATTAAGACAGTGTTGGATTCTTCTCGAACATTAGATATGGATATCGGTAGCCTTGTTTATCGGTAACCTCTTCTTTAACAGTAGACTTTCTATTGATAGACTTCATGTATTTCGGTAGACTTCCATCGGTAACTCGTTTGTAATGGTGGGCTTTCATAACGGTGACTTTTTGTATCGGTGAGCTTGTATAATGGTAGACTTGTTGTACTTGTGGACTTAGTGTATCCGTAGACTTGATGTATCGGTGAACTTCACGTATCGGTAGGCTTGATGTAATGGTGACCTTCACGTATCGGTAGGCTTGATCTGTAATGGTGACCTTCACGTATCTGTAGGATTGATGTAATGGTGACCTTCACATATTGGTAGGCTTGATGTAATGGTGACCTCTTGTCTGTTTAAGCATTATTTTGGCAGAATGGGTCAAGTTTGAATATATATCCATTTAGTAACCGAATTCTCTAAAGATAATATAAACATTATAAAGTATGAATATGTGCATGGTGTACATAAATATTGAAATAATTAATTAATCATTAATTAATATAGTAACTATCAAACTATACTTGAACATAATTCAGATTATCAAAATATAATTAAGCATAGTTAAAATATGATTGAGCATAGTTGGGATTATAAAAATATAAGTTCAACTAAATTTCCCAGAGGTCTCAACAATCTCTCCCTTTTTGATAATCACAACCTATCACAACTTATTCCAACGTATTAAGAAAATTAAGATAGTGTTAGAGGAAAAATTTCCAAAAAAAACATTAAAACAAAGTTCTCATTTTTCTCCCCCTTTCAATTGCACTCGCAGTTCTCATTGGTTTCATGTTCTCTCCCCCTTTGTGATTAACAAAAAGAAGGGTAGAATGAGAGAAATGTAGAGACAAAAAAGAGAACAGATTGCAAGGAAACATAAACACGGTAAATTAGAGAATGTAAGAGTAAATGTCTATTAAAGTACAAAAGGTTCAAACTGATAAATCCAATATTACAAAAATAAATACAAGTGAATCCCATAAAAAACATACAGAATCACTCAATCTTCCTCTTGAACAGAAGTCTTTCCCTTAGGGTCATAAGAGGGTGTAGGTTCAGATTGAGTAGAGGGCTTGGGAATAGCTGAAAGAACAACTGGAGGGTCAGCCACTGAAACTGTTCCGGATCTGAAATATGTGCTCTTTTTTGGGATCATAGGTGTCAAGCTTCGAATAGCCTGAAATGGAGTCAACTGAGGCGTTCTCCCAGAGGCAGAGGCAGGAAAGGAAGGAGGTACAATCACAGGTCTGGCATCCACATTCAAGAAGGGTAGAAACAGGTTCCTGAAATCCATAATAATACTACGTCCTCCTTCCATTGCTGACTCAAAATCATATCGATTTTCAATTAATTTGTCCAAGGTAGGAGTAAGCTCCCTGAGGTTACTAACCTATTCTCTAAAAGCTTGAGTTACTAGGGGCAACTTCAGATTCTCCGTCAAAAGCTTGAAATGGCTGGTCATTTGATGCTTGGTGTATACTTTCTCAAAAAAAGCATCCACCTTATTTTTAATTGCCTCTTGAGAAGCAGTAGCTACCCATAGGTGATCACGAACAAAACTTCTAACTTCCCTAGTGGTATCATGGATCTGAGTATCCGAGGAGCCACTAGTACTGGCCTTAGCCAACTATTCCTGAATAAGAGTTCTGATCTGGTCAAGGTTCACAGTGGAGATGGATGGGGGAAGAGGTTTCACTGAAAAAGCTACAGTCTCCTTGAAAGATTGTGTCAGATTACTAACCACCTTCTGGACAAGTTCATCTTGACTGTTCAAGTGTTCTTTGACTGATGTCTTAAAAGCCTAAAAAACTTCCACATACTTTTGGACTACTTCTTTGATATATCTGATATCAGTATGCACTTGGGATTGAGAGCTGTTCATGGCAGTCAATGAAGCAATCGATTATATTAGAGCCACCACAACTCCTGTCCAACTCTCAATTTGAGTATGGCCTACTTTAACTTCATCCATCATTCCCTTCATTGGACTAGAAACAACACATCCCATATATAGCTACAGGTTTTTCTCCACACTTCTCATTTCATCAACCATGCTTTTCATCAAATATGTCATTGATTCTCTCAGTGGTTCTTTCATTTCAGCAATTAAGGACTCAAGGTACTCCTTGGATTCCAAATTTTCAGCCACTGTAGGCAGGGTAACAGATTCCTTTTGGGGCTGGTCTTCCTTATCCGAATCTCCATAGGAAAGTCCATGAACCATATATCCTAGATCTGATGACCAACCTTCATTGTCATACAAAACAGATACTGAACCAAGATTCTCCCCCCTCACATAGAATATTCTCCTGAGGAATCTCCTCCAACTGTTCTGCTTGATGTAATTCTACAACTTCCTCTACAACTGCAGCAGATTCAATAGCCATTTTCTCTGAGTCATCAATGACTCTCTCATCAACAGATGATGCTTCTGCTTCCTGATCAGGCTCTGTCCTGACTGTACTAACTATCAGAGGGCTAAAACTGAGCTCTTCTTCTTCATTTTCCTCATCATTTGCTTCACCAACAACCTCTTTTTCTCCATTAATAACACGATTGGATTCGGTTGCCTCATTCATCTTCAGAGGTGTCCTTAAAAACATACTTACAAGCTTCTTCTTATTCTTCCTCAGTCTCAGTATCATTTTCCTTCAAAATAGTTTCTCTCCTTGGTAGTTCTTTTGGAGGGATAGGTGCTCCATAAGAAATTTTTTGAGGCATAGGACTAGGAGGTAAATCAGGGTCTCCTCCTTCCTCAACTGATGTGTCTACTTCCTCAAATTCATCATCACTGTAGACCAGTTCTAGCTCATCTGGTCCAAGACCACGATCCCTCACATCCTTTGATCTATAAGGATGGTCTAGAGGAGTGTATTTGTCATAGATTTTTCCATCATCATTAACCCATGATTTCATCCAAGGGTTCCAGCTGACTTTCATAAACTTATAGATAGTCCTGGTGAGGCAAAAGTTATCCTTTGCTACAACAGTTTCATCTTGAGGTCCAACTACCTCCTTTTCCTTTAACATAATAGAAATCAACTTAGAAAAGAAAAGTGCATTGGACTTAGACTTCGGTCTAGTCATATCCTCAATCTGAATCCTATGAAATCAGCACAAGTTCACCTTTACTCCATGTTTTAACAGATACAACAAATATATATCTTGAAATCTGAGGGTAGCGAAATCTCCTCTCCTTAGACTAATCATATGATGAATAAATTTGAAAATAATTTTGTCCTCCCCTGCCATCTCTGCAGCAATGACCCTTCTAGGAGTTCCATTTCCTGTCAACTCTAACAAGCCATACTCATAATTGAAAAAGTCACTGGCAGTAGGTATGGATTTTGAATAAAATCCAGAATCACCTTCATGAGGAACTTTAAGGTTCTCAGCCCATTCAACAGATGAAAAAAAATCTTTTGACCATTTATGTAGGAAATCATCCTGTTCTCCTCTTCTGATGTCTCAAAACAGACAAACTCATAAAACACTTTTACCAGAGCTAGATAGTACGGTCCATTATTGTTCATGTTAACATTCAAGCCATCCTTGATCTTGTAAGATCTTTAGAATAAAGGGCTTGCTTTCCAACAGCCATTCCACACATAACTCTTTTTCCATTACAATTTCTCGCTTCAATAAATGCAGATTCACAGGATTCCTTCGAACACCATCTCTACTGCTTCCACTAGAACCAGAATTAGTTAATTTCTGCTTCTTAGCTTGCGGCACATCACTCCCATCATCCACTAAGGGTCTCTTCACCCGAGCCATTTCAGATTCTGAGTTTTAGGGTTTTGCGATCTTGAGAGGTTTAGGTAGTAGGGATTCGAACAGACGGGTTCATGGTGATTGAGTGATGTCTAGAGTTGGGTTTCATATCATTTAGGATTCAAATATAAAATAAATCTCATATTAAAAGGAATTCAAAGTCTCGGCCTTAATAGGAAAATAAAAAACAGTGCGAGAGATGTACCTGGGAGGTGTCCTTAAATGGTGAGGTTCATCTAATGGTGAGATATCTCCTAACGGTGAGGTTTCTCCAAGGGTGAGGTTTCTCCTAACGGTGAGTTTTCTCCAACGGTGAGGTTTATCTAACGGTGAAGTTTATCTAACGGTGAGGTTTATCTAAGGGTGAGGTTTATCTAACTGTGAGGTTTATCTAATGGTGAGGTTTATCTAACGGTGAGGTTTATCTAACAGTGAGGTTTATCTAATGGTGAGGTTTATCTAATGGTGAGGTTTATCTAACAGTGAGGTTTATCTAATGGTGAGGTTTATCTAACCGTGAGGTTTATCTAACGGAGAGGTTTATCTAACATTTCAAGAGTACGTTATCATTCCTAATTCGTGTCTAATGAAACTTAATCTCTCTGAATTTAGTGTCTTAGTGAAAATATCAGCTAATTGGAGTTCAGTGCCTATAAATTCAAGAGTTATATCACCTATTTGATAATTATCTCTTAGAAAGTGGTGTCTAACATCAATGTGTTTGGTTATAGAGTGAGACACAAGGTTCTTAGAGATATTTATCACACTAGTTTTATCACAGTTAATAGAAACATGTTTAAACTCAAATCCATAATCCAATAGAGTGTGTTTCATCCACAGAATCTGTGCAGAAAAACTACCAGCAACTATATACTCTGCTTCAGTAGTAGATAATGCAATTGAGTTCTGTTTCTTACTACACCATGATACTAGGGACTTTCCAAGTAAATTACATGTTCCAGATGTGCTCTTTCTATCTAATTTTCATCCAGCAAAGTCAACATCCGAATAACTTATTAAATCAAATTATTGTCCTTTTGGATAAAACAATCCCAAATTAGCAGTATTTTTAAGATATTTGAAAATCCTTTTGACATCAAGTAAGTGTGACTCTTTAGGGTCAACTTGAAATATAGCACACATACATACACTAAACATAATATCAGGTCAAATAGCAGTAATATAAAGTAAACTCCCAATCATACCTCTGTAATTAGTTTGATCCACTGGTTTACAAGTTTCATCAATATCCAATTCACAAGTGGTACTCATAGGTGTATCACGTCCCTTAATACTATCCAAACCAAAACGTTTTAATAAATCCTTATTATATTTACTCTGATTCAAAATAATACAATCTTGAGTTTGAAAGATTTGAAATCCAAGAAAGTACTTATGCTCTACCATTAAGCTCATTTCAAACTCATTTTGTATAACCTTTGAAAAATTAGTCCATAGAGAATTTTTAGAAGATCCAAAAATAATATCATCAACATATATCTATACTATTAAAACATCCTTTGAAATTATTTTTATAAAAAGAGTGGGATCAGAAATTACTTTTGTAAATCCTTTTGAAATAAGAAAATTTGTAAGTCTTTCATACCAAGATCTTGGAGCTTGTTTTAAACGATATTAAGCTTTAGAAAGTTTAAAAACATGATTTTGAAAGTGAGGATTGGAAAAACCAGGTGGTTGTTCTAAAATAAAATATTCAACAATAAAACCATTTAGAAAAGCGCTTTTCACATCCATTTGATATAACATGAAATTCAGATGTGATGCAAAGGAAAGTAAGATCCTAATTGCCTCCAATCTAGCTACAGGTGCAAAGGTTTCCTCATAGTTAATTCGTTCTTCTTGATTGTAACCTTGTGCAACTAGTGTAGCTTTGTTTCTAATGATGATTCCAGATTCATCAACTTTGTTTCTAAACACCCATTTTTTGCCTTTGGGAAAAGTGTCTTTAGGTCTTTCTAATAGTTCCCAGACTTTATTTCTTTCAAATTGATTTAGTTCTTCTTGCATAGGTATTACCCAAAATTCATCATTGATAGCATCATTGATATTTTTAGGTTCTAACTGTGAAAGAAAAACTTGATGTTCAACCTGATTTCTTAGAGAAGCTCTAGTTCGTGTTTCTATATCTAGATTACCTACAACTACATCTAAAGGATGGTTCTTTAGAATCCTAGTTGGTCTTGAAAAGGTAGGGCTAGAGATTTCAGGTTCATCAATAGGTTGGGAATCAACAGAAGTAGGTTCTGGAAAATTTCCAGAATTGGATGTTTTTATAGCCGGTTCATTTGATTTTTCATTAAGGTCCAGAACAGATAAATCTTCTTTACGATTTTCAAGAGAGATTTTTGGATCATGTGGATCAGTTTCATCAAACTTGATGTGAACAGATTCTTCCACACACTTGGTTCTCTTATTGAAAACTCAATAGGCTTTACTGGAAATATGGTAACCTAGGAAAATTCCTTCATCACTCTTGGATGCAAACATGTCAAGATTATCTTTGGTATTAAGAATAAATACTTTGCAACCAAAAACTATGAAGTAGTTAACCTTAGGTTTCCTATGGTTCCACAACTCATAAGGGGTCTTCTTAAGAACAGGTCTAATCAAGACTCTATTGATAATATAACAAGATGTATTGATAGCTTCAGCCCAAAAATAAACAGGTAGGTCATACTCATTGAGCATGGTTCTGGTAATTTCATGAAGGGTTCTATTCCTCCTTTCTACTACACCATTTTGTTGAGGTGTCCTAGGGGAAGAGAAATTGTGACTATAGCCATTGTGTGAGAAGTAGGATTAAAACTCATGATTTTCAAACTCATGACCATGATCACTTCTCACGGTTTTAATCTTAAGTCCACTAAGGTTCTCTATAGACTTGGAATATTTAACAAAGTAAGAACAAGCTTCACTTTTGTGAGATAGAAAATATACCCAAGTATACCTAGAATAGTCATCTACTAAAACATAGACATAGTGCTTTCCATTTAAACTAGAAACTCTAGAAGGTCCAAACAAATCCATGTGAACCAACTTGAGAGGTTGATAAGTTGAAACTTCTTTCTTTTATTTGAAAGAAACTTTATGTTGCTTTCCCTTTTGATAGGGATTACAAACTTTATCCACTGGGAATTCAAGTTTTGGTAGGTCTCTAACTGTGTTATTCCTAGTAAGTTTTCTAAGTGAATGTACATTGCAGTGTCCAAATATTCTGTTCCAAAGCCAAGACTCATTATGAAAAGAATTTAAACAATAATATTTTTTATATCAAAAGAATTTAAATCAACAGCATAAACATTTTAATTTCGCAAAGCAGAAAATACCAAAGCATTTTTAGAATTAAAAACATTGCAAGAATCATTTTCAAATTTAACATTGAATCCATCATCACAAAACTGAGAAATATTTAGTAAATTATACTCATGTCCATCAACCAATAGAAATTTAGAAATTAATACTGAGTCACTGTTACCAATCTAGCCTAAGCCGATGATTTTACCTTTAGAATTATCACCAAAAGTAGAAAAGCCTCCATCAATTCTGACTAAGCTTTTAAAACATGAGAAGTCTCCTGAAATATGTCTTGATAATCCACTTTCCACGTACCAAGTCTTTGTACAGGATCTCTTTAAGTAGGTCCCCTACAAAATAGATTTAGATAGGAAATGATTTTGGTACCCATATTTTCTTGGGTCTAGACAGGTTAGCCAACAAACCTTTAGGTACCCAAATTTGTCATATGGGTCTCATAAAATTTGTAGAATCAATAGATTTTGAAAGATTAACTTTATTAGATCCATAACTATGAATATAACTAGTTGAAGCATATGAGCTTCCATAACTATAACTAACCACATTCTGTCCAGATTTAGGAATAAATCTAGTTTTGGTAATTTTTCTTTGTCCAGGTTGGTTTCCTATACCAGTAGTATATCTAGGTGCAATCTGCTTACCTAGAATTTGAGTAAGAGTGTATTTGACATTTTTAAACTTTTATAAATCCTTCCTAAGTTGCTCATTTTACAATTTCATTTCTGTGTTTTCTTTAAGCAACTAGGCATTCTTTTCCATTTCTATGTCAAGATCAGATTTATGTTTAATAGTTAGAGCATATTGTTTCTTTAAACATTTTTAGTTTTCTTTCAGATCATTACAGGTTTCTTCCAACATATAACAGTATTCAAATAGTTCATATTTTGACATATTTTAAGAATCAAAATCATCTCTAGAATAATAAGAATTTAAAGCAGGAGTTTCAGATGTTACCTCAGAGGAGTTCTTCATAAAACACATGTTAGCCTTATTTCTGATTTTAGTTTCAAAAGCTTCAGATTCACTGGAGCTATCCTCAGAAGCACTCCATGTAGCCTTCATGGATTTCCTATACTTATTGTCCTTATACTCATACTTCTTCTTGTATTTCAGCTTTGGAAAGTCTGCTTTTATATGTCCTTTTATTTTGCATTCATAGCAGACTACTTCATCAGATTTGTGAGATTTCTTACAGTCCTTTTTCTAGTGTCCCTTATTGTCATACATACCTTTGTAATGTGATTTTATGAAAAACTTCTTCTTCCTATAAAACTTCTTCAATCTTCTGGCTATGTGAGCCATTTCTGCATCACTATCAGATGCACTTTCACTTTCTTCACATCTTGAGCTATCACTTACAGCTTAAAGTTTCTCCTTATCCTTATTCTTTGAAGTAGATGTCTTGAAGGCAACTGACTTCCTTTTTGGTTCATCTTCTTCTTCTTTGTTTACCTTAATATCTTCTTATTACATCATCAACTTACCAATAAGTTCCTTAACTATAAGTTCACCAATATCACAAGATTCTCTAATTGAAACAGAAGTACCCCTCCATCTTTCAGGTAGGCATCTCAAAATTATCATGATCTGCTCATTTGATGAAACATAGTTTCCCAGTGAGATCATTGTATTGAAAATTTTGTTAAACCTAAGATACATATCAGAAATGGGTTCATCAAGATTTATCTTAAATTTATCATATTTAATATTATAGGTGTTCAATCTCATTTTCTTAACATTAGTTGTTCCTTCATGAGAAACACGTAAGGTATCCCAAATTTCATGTGTAGTATTACAAGCAGATATTCATTAAATTCCTCATCTCCTAAATCACAATACAGAGCATTCATATCTTTGCAATTATTATAGTAGGCTGTCTTAGTAGCTTCATTCCTCGTAAATCTAACAGTAGTAGGAATTTTATATTCTGATTCTATGGCAGTCCAAATATCAAAACCCATTCTTTATAAAAGAATTTTCATCTTAATATTCCACTGAGAATAGTTGTTTCCGTTGAAAAATGGTGGTCTATTAGTAGAAACACCTTCAAGTCTGTTATCCATGATAACTAGGTTAAAACAAAATATTTTAAAGAGATAAAAATTTAGAGATAACAGAAATTTTAAGAACATTAAAATACAACTAAAATCACAGTTGAAAAATAGAGTACTTCAGAAAATATATTAATCATCTGATACCAAATGTTGGTCAGAGTGGATACTCAAGAGGGGGGTGAATTGAGTTCCAATTAAAAATTCTGTTTAAAAATCTTTCACTAAAACACCCCAATTTTAAAATACAAATTGAATTGTAGTGAATTTGAATTAAAGAAAACTTTTAGTTAGGTTCTGAAGGGATTGATTAATTCCTAGTTAATCTAATTAGAAGATCATACCAGCTTTTGAAATGAACCTAATGATTAGAAACTAATGCAAACACTTGATAATTGAATTATTAGAGTAACTTTGAAAAACTGTTTAAGTTTTAAAGTACTTAGCAGTGGAATAAATGATTATAGATAAAACTAAATAAAGCACGACAGATATAACCAAGTTGTTCAGTCTCAAGATGAGACTTATTCCTCTCAACAATTTATATAAATTTGATCCACACCCTGGATCGGGGTTCACAACAGTATACAACTGTCTAGGTCAAAGAACTCTTCTACAGTTCTACGTGGGAAACAAAAAAAACAGAAAATACATCTGTCCAGGTCACACACGTCCTCTACCACTATCCACAGTAGGAAATAAAAAATGTAAGGAGTTTGAATGAGGATTTACAGATCCTCCAGTTAAGGATCAGGAGACAGTGTGTGTAAATTGAAATAGATGATACACACTGCTTGTAATGTAAATAACAAATCACTAAGTATGATATGGAGTTTAGAATGGCTCTAGTGATTGCAGTGTAGCTCTGGACTTCTTCCAATTTGATCAGAAGTGGTTCTAAGTCCTCTTATGGGTTTTGTCTAAAAAACAGAGTGTCGTCTGCTTCACATCTAGGTTCAGAGAAAGTGAAAATGTAGTCGATGAAGTTCTTCAAAATCCTCGTGAATGTGTATGAGCTTCTGTGTATTCTTGATCGTGCATGTATATATTTCTGAGCTCTTCTTGTATGTTCTTCTTCATGTATACTTATATCTTGTGTATATTCCTTGTGTATTCTGCATGTGTGTATCACTTCGTGTCTCTACAGCAACAGGTACTTCTTGTATTTATGGCACGAGCTCCGGCAAAAGAAATGATTTCTTTTTGTAGGTATGAGGTACGGTTTCCTGACATCCAATAACCTTTATTAAACAAATGACAGAGCATTAAAATATACCTGATATGACCGTTGGTTAGATTAAATAAAGATAAAGAAATTAAGACAACATTGGATTCTTCTAGAACGGTAGATTTGGATATCGGTAGCCTTGTGTATCGGTAACCTCTTCTCTAACGGTAGCCTTTCTATCGATAGACTTCATGTATGTCGGTAGACTTCCTTCGGTAACTCGTCTGTAACGGCGGGCTTTCATAACGGTGACTTGTTGTATCAGTGAGCTTGTATAACGGTAGACTTGTTGTACTGGTGGACTTAGTGTTTCAGTAGACTTGATGTATCGGTGACCTTCACGTATCGGTAGGCTTGATGTAACAGTGACCTTCACGTATCAGTAGTCTTGATATGTAACGGTGACCTTCACATATCAGTAGGCTTGATGCAACGGTGACCTTCACATATCGGTAGACTTGATGTAACAGTGACCTCTTGTCTGTTTAAGCATTCTTTTGGCAGAATGGGTCAAGTTTGAATATATATCCATTTAGTAACCGAATTCTCTGAAGATAATATAAACATTATAAAGTAGGAATATGTGCATGGTGTACATAAATACTGAAATAAGTAATTAATCATTAATTAATATAGGAACTATCAAACTATACTTGAACATAATTGATATTATCAAAATATAATTGAGCATGGTTAAAATATGATTGAGCATAGTTGGGATTATCAAAATATTAGTTACACTAATTTTCCCAGAGGGCTCAATAGTGTGGTATATTTGTTATGTATAGTATAATATGGTATGTGGATATGTGTGGTGGATGTTGGATATGGAATATGGTGGTGATTGATGATATTTTTTGTGGTTTCATTCTCTTGTTCCTGGTTATATTTATATAGGGTCCTTTCTACCAGATTACTAATTATTTGATATGTAATAGAACTACTGAGAGTTAAGAGCATTAGAAATATATGTGCCAATTATTCATGAGGAATTGATAATTTTTGTGGATTTTATTATATTTTCCCAGTTTTGGTTATGATGTTAGTTTGTCTTGTTTATTGTGGAAATGGTTGAGGATGTTGTAGTTATAGAGGAAATGGTGGTAAATGGCGTGGAAGGTGGATTTCAATGGTTATTTTTATTGTGTATATACCATCTCATATATTAATATATATGTTATTATTCTTTACTTAATTTATATTAATCTTTCTCACTCTTTTATATTTATTCGAGAAGGATTGTTATTATATTTAGAATGATGATCCTACTGCGTACACCTAGGTGATCACCCTACGAAAGTTCCTTAGTGTTTTTCCTAGATTATGTAAGGGATATTGGGGGTTTCTATTTGGGTATCTTGAACAGAGTTTAGTGGGTGTCTCATTTTTTTGAGATTGGTTTTACAAGTATTTTTCATTATGTTATTTATATGAAATATATGTAACATTTGGGTTATGATAATTTATTAATGGAATAGTAATACTTTGGTGTTGATTGGAGGTTGTTTTAGTACTTTTGGGGTTTTATGATGGTAATTCCTACCATACATGAATTTTATCTCATTCATCATAGTCTCCAATTGAAGGACTATTTGAGTCGAGATTCGAGGGCCATTATCACCTTTGCTACTCTATAAGGAGGGTTCTAGTGTTGGTGGTTCATGACACAATCATATTGAGTACAAGATTGAATACTAATGTTCCTTTAGTCCTATCACATTAAATTCATTTAAAGCCTTTACTAAATTCATATGTTTTTTATATTAATCCTGATCCACTTGTTTAACAACATTAAAATTTTGTTATTCATGAAGGTATTACACTAACACAAATATTTTTTTTCTAGCTTAAGGGAATTTCCTAATCATTTATACTAGTCAATGACATCTATTCTAATAATATTTTCCTTCTAAAAAATTAATCTCAATGTTTTGTTTTATAATTATGATATGATTTTTTCTATAATAGAAAATTTTATTAGTTGAGAAACTTGTTTTACACTCATCAGATATGGACTTATATTAAATGTCCCCCATTAAAACGATGACCGCTTTAGAACCCATAATATGAATTAGTAGGATATGATCACTCCTGAAAAAATGGCCTTTTGCGACAGGAATAGATCCCGTCGTAAATAGTTTGTCGAAAAGATTATTTGCAGTGGAGACATCAACCCATCACAGATAATTAGTTATTTGCGACAAGATAAATGGTCCGGTCGTAAAAGGTTTGGCGTGGTTTGCGTGCCAAATCACGTGAAGGGTATTTGCGATTGGGGGTGCATCCCTGTCGCAAATACCTAACAGCGATAAATACTATTTGCGATGGGAAATGACCCTGTTAAAAATAGTGTTTCGGCATGTCACTATTTACGATGGGACCCATCATAAATACTCGTTTAGCCTTCAAGAGAAATTAATTCGGCCAAAGGTATTTGTTATGAGTCCCGTCGCAAATAGTCCTATCGCAGTTAATATAACCAATATATACCCTATCCTTTTTTTCATTCCTCCTCTCTAATCATACTTTCTCTCTCTATCTAAACTCTAATTTTAGAGTTAAAATTTCTCTGAGTTAATTATTTTTACGAATAGAATTTGAAGTCATCTCCACCTATAAGAGATCAAGTTTAAGGTACTTATGTTTTATTTAATTTAATATTTATTGCATTTTTAATAAGAATTTTAATTATTATTAATTAGTTGTAAATAAATTAGATTTAGATTGTTTTGTCATCAGTATTTATTTAGGGTAATAAATTTAAAATTTTTGTGTCAATTATGAATAATTAGTGGTAATTAGGAATTATTAACGATAATTAGTAATAAATATAAATAATTATTGGTAATTATTAATTAGTAGAAGTAATTAGCAGAAATTATCAGTAATTAACGCTAGATAGTAATAATTAGTAGTAACTAGTAATAATTAGGGATAAATAATAATAATTAGTAAAAAATATTATTAAATACTAATAATTAGTAATAAATATTAATAATTAGTAATAATTAGTTAAAATTTGTAAAAATTACTAATAATTGCTAATAAATAGTAATAATTACAAATATTTACTAAAAAGTAGAAAAAATTAGTAAACAATAGTAAAAAATACTAATAATTAATAACAAATACTAACAATTAGTAAAAAATACTTATAATTAGTAAAAAATAGTAATAAAAAGTAACAAATTGTAATAATTAGTAATAATTACTAAAAATTAGTAATAAACACTAATAAAAAGTAATAATTTGAAATAATTAGAAATAATTAGAAATAATTAAAAATATGTAGAAATAATTAGAAATTATTAGTAGTAAATAACAATAATTAGTAATTGTTAGCAATACTGAGTAATAATTAGAAATAATTACTAATAATTAGCAATAATTAGTAATAAATAGTAATAATTAGCAATAAATAATATTAATTAGAAATAAATACTACTAATTAGGAATAAATAGTAATAATTAGTACAAAATAGTCATAAATAGTAATAATTAGTGATAAATACTAATAATTGTTAATAAATACTAATAATTATTAATAAATACTAATAATTAGTAATAAATACTAATAATTAGTGATAAATACTAATAATTAGAAATAAATAATAATAATTAGTAATAATTAGTAATGACTAGTTATAAATATGAATAATTAGTAATAATTAGTAATAAAGAGTATTAATTATTAATAAATAGTATTAATTAAAAATAAATATTGTTAATTAATAATAATTAGTATTAATTAGAAGAAATTAGTAAAAAATAGTATTAATTTGTAATAAATAGTAATAAATATTAATAAATAGGAATAAATAGTATTAATTAGTAATGAAAACTAATCTTTAGTAATAAATATTAATAAATACAGATAATTAGTATTAAATTGTAATAATTAGTAAATAATAATAATAATTACTAAAAAATAATAATAAATACTAATAATTAGTAATAAATACTAATAATTAGTAATGAATACAAATATTTATTAATTAATACAAATAATTAGTAATAATTAGTAATAAATACTAATAAATAATAATAATTACCACTAATTAGTAAAAATCTGCAATAATTACTAATAATTAGAAACAATTACTAATAATTTGCAATAAATAGTAATAATTACTATTAAATAGTAATAATTAGTAATAAATAGTAATAATTAGCAATAATTAGAAATAATTATCAATAAATAGTAATAATTTGTAATAATTAGTAATAAATAGTAATCACGGAGAGGCATCATCTTTTTTATCACAATATTAGGAGTTGATGCAATCGTAGAGTGAGCTTATAGAGATTTTTCATAAGGAGAATGGGGAGATAAGTCAGTAGCAGAAGAAACATGAGTAGGAGGACTGACGCAACAAAAATAGTATGAGGAGCAGATCTGTCGGTGGTAGTAGCAACGACACGATGTTTAGGGATAAAGTTTTCTCCACCATCTCCTCCAGCTCCTCCATCTCTTCTAGAAGACCACCCAATGATTTTTTTGTCATTTTAAAAACATTTGAATTCAGTGTTTATTTGTAATATTATCAATTTAATTTTTATGTCTTTCATATTGGAACAAATATTGCATAATTTAAATTTTTAATCTTTTTAATATTTTAATATTTTGTTATTTATTATTAGAATTTTTTAATGTTTTTTAATTTTACTAATAATAATAATATTTTATTTTCTAATTTTTTTTCCAAATACGGAGAATTTTAATATTTTATAAATTTTGTATTTTTCTAATAATATTAATATTATTCTTTCATAAATATTAATAATAATAAAAACATTGTTATATTATTAGTATTATTTAATTATTAATATTACAATAATATAATAAATTTATATTTTTAATATTAGTATTATTATTATATAATATAATATTATTTATATTAATAGTATTAATAATAATATTTTTTTAATATTAATTTATCATAATTTTACTGAATATATATTTTTTACTTTATTAAGTATTTGTGACGAGGCCTTTTGCGATGGGTTCCCAAAAAAAGTAGTTTATATATTTATAAATAACTATTTGCGATGGGAAAATGGGCCTGTCGAAAATAATTTTTTGTGACGGGCCCATCATAGCTTGTTTTATATATATAAATGGATAACTATTTTCAATGGGAAATCACTATTCCACAAATTGTTTTTTTGTAACACCATTTTCTACAATGGGATATTTGTGATGGGACCCTGTCCCAAAAGCTAATTTGCGACGGGATCTCGTCGCAAATAACTCGACGCAAATAACTTAAAATTCTGTAGTGGATCCGTATTTCAATAATAAATGAGTCTATATTGGCATTATTCACACCATATAGTTACTTTGATATTCCATCTTGCAAATGATATCATATATAACTATTGGATGGTTGAGGAGATATTTTTACCATAGCCATTATATGTATAAAATCGACACTATTTCTTTGGTACCCTACATAAGGGATACCTATTTATTTGTAACCCAAATAATATACAAAAAATGAGGTATCTGAATATTTGGATCACTTTATTACTTTCTCACCTTACAAAAGATAATGTAGGGGAACCCTACATTAGCAAAACATGCCAGATTGAAAGATCAAGGTTTTGAAAAGTGTTTTATTTATAAATAATATATGAAATTTTATTTTAAATGGGATTTAATCTCACCATTTTGTTTCATGAATTCTGTTTATATGTATTAATTATTTTAATGATTTAGTTTGTAATTTTTATTTATTCCATAAAATTATTAAATTAATTCTATATTGATGTGTGACTATTTTCACAACCCATAGTTTGTGTTTCTATCACAAATTATCAGCCCAATATATTTATATATTTCTAAATGAATCCCACATATGAGGTATTTGAAACATTTTAAGGTAAATTCATTAAACCATATGAAATTAAAAATACATATTAGATTATACATGGAGAAATAGGTCGTCGTCCCTCATATTTTTAGGCAAGGAACCATCATATTTGATAGTTGTAACTCCTACCCAAAGTCATTATAACCATGATTCTTTACTCTAGAGTGAATTCAAATCCATGATAATTATAAAAACTAATATGTATAAACTATAATTGACTTCATAATTCAATATTATAACATAATACAAACCAAATTCGTGGTATAATAAAACTAAATCAATTATAATACATATAATTTTACTCCTTAAATACATTGATGATAATTTAAATTAGATATTAAGCACATTTAAACTAAATAATACATTACAATTCAACATATAACATTTATATTAATGAATAATAAAGTATAGGATAATATAAACTAGATTAAAATTTAATTAAATATGAAATGAGATAAAAATTTAGGGACAATAAAAATGAATTATAAAAACATTATAATTTAGATATAATGAAACATAAAGAATTCATTTTTTCTGATATAAATTTTTCACATTATTATTTACATTTATTTAATACGAACTCTTTAATATTCCAAAATATGGGATATTTTTATTACTTTTATAATTGAATAATAATAATTCCAATTTTTTTATAAATAATTTATATAAATAGAATATCACATATTTGATTTTATTTAGATTATTGATTATCTCGTTATCCATAGTTTCTATAATAATGGTTGATATAATTCTTATATAAGGACTTAAAATTACTTTTTGTATTCAAATTTATAAACAATTCAAAAGTAAATATAAATAATTTTATATTTCACTTATTTTATAATTTATAAACACTATAAATTATTCAACAATGTAAATATTCTTTAAAATATGATCACATCTTCTAAAATTCATTGAGCTTAGTTTAAATAACCTATTCAGATTCAATGTCGATGATGTGGTATAATGTTAGTGATTTATTCTGATTATTTTAATAAAAATATATTTTTGTTTAAGGTTTTTATCAAAATGGTTTTCGACATGGTGTGGTCTTTGACATGGTGGAGACTCTTTCTGAGGTAATATCATGACTATTTTAGATGATATGTGATATTCATTATGTAGATTTTAAAATAAGATTAAATTTTCAGTCGGTTGTTATAGCCAAGTTGTTGTAAGTGGTTAGACTATTTACGGAAAGAATAAAAAATATCAAAATGTATTAGTATTTTATACTATATAATGGTTATTAATCACTATGGTGGTTACCACGCCAAGGATATTGGATAATCAAGCTATAGATCATCATCCTACGACACACTATTTTTTATGATTTTCAACACCACCACATAATGGTCATTTCATTTGCTTATTTCAAGGTCAAGATGTTATTATAAGAGAAATTCCAATTTTTCGTAATTCTTTATAGCATGGTCCTACAAAAAAGTAAAAAAATTGGTTTTTTCTTAAACCAGGTTATGTTACAGTTCATGGAAAAAGTCATTTTTTAGTTTTTTCATGTAATTTCTAGGGTATTTAAAATAGATATTTAAATTGGGGATTAGATCAATTGTGTGAATATGGTATATCTAGAGGTACCTATGTTTCAGTATATTTTAGGGAACAAGCCTTTGGATTAGTCCTTTAAATGAGGTAAAAATATTGAAAAATGTTATTTTAGGTGTTTGTGATGTAAATA
Source organism: Viscum album (assembly GCA_963277665.1). Lineage (NCBI taxonomy): Eukaryota > Viridiplantae > Streptophyta > Magnoliopsida > Santalales > Viscaceae > Viscum > Viscum album. Next base: position 1,785,252,481 of record OY728119.1, on the reverse strand, counting down.
TATAGGTATTTTTGGGTCTGGATGTCTACGGGGTAAGTTAAAAATGATTTTATATAATTTGGTGTTTTAGTACATGAAACATATTTTCATAAAATTGGATGAATTTAGAATGAGTATGGGTAATTTTCTAAGGAGTATACACTATTCTATTTTGAGCGAGATTCATTTGGGAATGATTATAAGTCATTTTGGAGCAAAAAAAGAAATATTCTGGAATGAGTATGTGCCATTTCAGATTGATTATGATTTAGTATTAAATGATTATAATTCATTCTAAAATAAAAAATGGGTATTTCAAGACCATAAAAGATTCATTTTAGACAACTAATGAGTCATTATCAAATAAAAAAATGTATATATTTGGATAACTGAAGGGTTATTTTAGAAAAATAATGGGTCATTCTAGATTGATTATAAGTCATTATAGAATTAGTATGAGACATTCCAGTGTTTCTCTAATTTTGGCTATGATGAATTTTTTCTAGATTTTAAAAAAAATGCGCTACAAGATTATTTAAGTTGAAAAAACACTATAAAAGGTTTTGTGATGATATTTTATGACCCAAACATAGATAAATAAACCAAATAACTATCTTGTTCTTATCTTCTTCTTTGTGTGAGAATCTAAGTTGTTCTTGATGGAGTTTTTCGAAATTTAATGTATTGTAAAGATACTAGTAAGGATAACTCCCCATAAACATATGTTTTCTAGACATATATCTATTTCACGATACCTTAGTAAAACCCTAATTTTAGGTATTTTCTCTGATTCAGATGAATCAACTGATTAATGCCAACCATTCTTATATTATCAATGAGTGGAATCTTACATATTCTACGTAGGTGATTCCAAACATATTCCTCAGTTATACAAGAGTTATTAAATTTTTGGTAAACATTCATGGGTGGGATTATCCAAGTGATACTTGGAATGAAACCACTTATAGTTTTTTGTATGGTTTATCAAGGATAGAACCATGTGTGAAAATATGGATTAATTCCCCATATGGTGGTAATTGTGTGATAAGTAGACACTTGGTTAGATGAGGATTATGAAACCATTTATGGATGTTCCAGTGATACAAAGACTTATGCAGTACCATTAGAACTTGTTTGGTGTATCCTCCATAGTGACAAGTGATCTTTATTATCATAATTAGGGGGAAGTGGTTTTCTAGGATGATTCAAATGATGTTGACCATTTCTATGGATTAACAAAAAGGTTCATATAATAGAAAACATTTCACTAATGGTGTGGCCTTATATGTTTGTGATGTTAGTCACTAAAGGTGAGTAATTGGGCCATTGGGGTTTTCTGACATAGGGAATGACCCAAGAGTTTATTTAGTCCCCCTACCATGGTTGGAGGACTCCATAAATTAAAAATATTTGGAGAAGGTATTGACTATTGGTATAAGTGAGCTATTCATAATGAAAGGGAAAAAGTCGATGTAGTTGAGATGAATAGATGGGGGATTGTGGCTCAATGATTATGTAGAGCAAGATTGGATGAAATTTTGTAAAGATGGGTATCATTTTACCATGAGATTTGTTGGGACATTGATCTAGTTTTGGAAAAGAATGTGGAAGTCCCTTGGACTTGTTATATATTTGTTGGATGTGCCTTTGGGGTATTGTAACTAATCCAAATAGTTCTATGATTATGTTGGCATGTGATTACATAGACTGTGGAATTGGATGGATTGATGAAGGCTCTTTTGGTAAGATAGACTGTGGATATATCATTCCACTGTATAACTAGCAGAATATTGTAAAGAATAACTCGAGGTAGATTAAACATTAGTTAATTGGGTTATGCATTTTTTTGATTTCAATTTATTGTGTTTGTTCATACACCATTATATATATTGGTATAATATAGGGTCACTAATGGTGATGGAATTATACGCTCATACTCACACTATATACAAGAAATTTAGGATGTGTTTATAGTTTATGGTTCTTGGCATAATAATAGGATTTTTATTGAAACTTTTAACATAGTTGATAGGTATATATGGATATTTGGAGTTATTTTTAAAGAAACAACTACTTTTGATTACCATATACTTATATACTTCTATATTAATAAATAACATATCCTATAATGATTTATACTTTATACAACATTAATGTGATATTCTCTTTACAGTATCAATCACTTTTAAGGTTTATAATATTTCTTTATTAGGATGACATCCTTGAAGTTATAGTAATAGACTCATAAATACATGGTCTATGGATAGATGAAATAATTTGACTAGACACAAATGGTACATGATTTAAAGGGTATGAGGCTCATATTACATTGTGAATATTTTCCCGATGTTCTCCCTTAGTAATCTTCGACAGGGATTGTTATTAGAATAGAGCTTCTTGTAGGATTTACACATGCTTTATGTGTCATCGGATATTACTACTAGTGAATGTGTGTATTGATCCATATAGTTGATATTATTTCTAATGCATATCATGTTTCATGTACTTTGATGTATTGATGAACACTGTGAGAACATTTTTTTTGAGGTATGATACATTGGGTGTGGCATTAGTGACATGAAATTATAAAATAAATCAAGAAAGGATTTGTCCCATATGATTTATTGGAAGTCAATATATATGTCCCCTAGATTGAAGTGAAACTATTTGATAAATCTATAGCCATGTGGTATATATTGATGCACTCATTTATAGAGGTCAAATAAATATAAATCAAGCTTATAGGATGTGGAAATGAAGTATGCAACCTGTTTTATGACATATCAAGTTAAAGGGATTATATTAGAGAATGAGAATTCATATGTGTTTTTCATCATTATAAAATTAAATTTTTACATGGGGTTCTATTACAAGTTGTAATAAATTGATTTTAGAATTTAGGGAAACCAACATATTACCAATAATGAAGATTCCTAGAGGTCTACACCCTGAATGTTTCTATTGATCCTAACTGATTTCCATATCAATTTAATTATTAGAGTAAATATTTTTCTCTAGACCAAGAAAAAAATTTTATCTAGGATTTATTGATCACATATATTCAATCACTATTTCATGTGAGTTAAATATTTAGAAAAACTTATTCCACATACGTTGAATATTATATTTATGTTTTATTGAGTGAATATTTTTTATTATACAATGTTCAGTAAATGTTGTCCCAAACCAACCCAAGTCGACCCTGAACCGGTCACCCAAGCCAGTCTGCAGCATGGCCCGAAAGGCGTTCCTGATCCCCACGGGCTAACAACTAGTGTCAGGTATCAAAATTTAATTTTTGGGAATGATTTGGACAAGAGATAAATAAATAACCAAGAATAAAAAAATAATAAAACTGAACTCGACCAATGGAAAAAGAAATAAATAGAACAACTCAACATACCTCTATGTGACCATCTATGTCAGCAACCAACCAAAGGCCGACCATTCTCTAATAATGGGAAACTCAGCCAAGAGAACCTAAGGAAAGGGGAACCTGCAACTTAAATGATACAATAGGCATGAGCGTTAAAATGATCAGTAGGGTTGCTAAGATAAACCACAGGATCCAACGTCTCCTTTCTCGAAACAATCCATTTACATAAGTTTGAGATACAATTATAAAATAATGTTTTCCATATTATAATAAAACTATATCATTTACCCATTTTAGAAACCGAATTAACACCATGAAAATTTTTCGAATCAAATAAAAATTTTGCAAACAAAATCTAGGAAATTGAAAAAAGGCAGTGCTAAAAGAAATAGGTGACAATATAAGCTAAAAAAACTAGTATAACTGAAATTAAAAAAGCAAGAAAAGGAAAACCATTGGTGATTCTAAGAATCCCTAGAATACTCTTGGACGTACTCGGTTTTGGAACAAACTTCCAGCATATGGTGAATCTCCTTTGTCTATGACCAACTGGCATCCTTAAACTGGCCAATCTAGTGGCAATGCCCACTGCACCTGACAACCAATCCAAGGTGTACCAACCCGTCTAATCGGGTTTGATAAAAAACCGTCGCTTGAACATTTAAAAGACGCCCCTGAACCCATGGTGGTTATAATTATACTATGTAATTGGGAATTCCTTCGTAATCATGACTCATCTCACCGCATATGCCTTCCCCAGACACAAACTCTTCCTATGAATTCACCATAAAGGGTTACCCTAGACAAGTGCTCCCCCAGATACACATTCAATAATTTCACATAACAAAGTGCCAACTTGGATTTCATTCCTTGAAATCATTAAAACCATTTTTTTCCTTCTTTAAAATATTAAATTTTTTAAAATGGGTATACAATAATCAAAATTCCGTCATTTCAAAGAATCAACAGAAACATTTTACTAAAGCTGGAAGTTTCAAAATGGTCTTTGATTCGATAGGTCTAAATCCATTTACCCAAAACATCTTACTAATACAAAATTTAAATTTATAAATCTAAACTAGCATGGTTCTTTCCAAACTCACGCAAAATCATGTTGCAAGGACAAATAACCAAACTTTAAGGAATACATCGAAAATAATTTTAAGAATAACACAAAAGGCCCAAACTCATCTGGAAGGCATGAACCATTTAGAAAATAAAAAAATCCACGAAATTTTAATTTTAAACCCCACATTTAAATGATGACACATCCATGTGTGCACCTAGTGTATCCCTGGATATGACAACATCTAGTGACACCCCAATCTTCCAAAGAGACAGTCAGATGTTTTTTCCACAAAACTTCAATTGCCTTTAAAACATAACTGACCAAACAATTTGTAAATAATTTCATAAACAAAACAAATAGTTTATAAATGATTTTATAAAAAATAAAAATAGTTTATAAAAAATCTATGAACAATCCAATGAATTTATAAACCCTTTAATAAACAAACCATGAAATTTTATAAACAGACTCGACAATTTGTAAAAAACTTTATAAATAGACCAAACGATTTAGGGTAAGCTCCCAATCCCACTTTAGAGAACAACAGAACTTAAAATTAACATCCTAGGTATCCTTAATTGATCAATTTACACAATTCCCTATAAAAACATATTTTTATAAGTTCTAATAAAATAAAAAGAATATCACATCAAACCATAGATATAATAGTGGTTCAACTAAAATTTAAGAATCAATTGAAGGAATGCAGGTTCCAATAAATGATTTTTGAAAGGAAAGATTGGAAATTCCTACCTCAAACAGATCACAGATGTTGCAACACTTAAGTTGAAGGAAAAACGGTATGTTGCAGACCAACCACACACCTTAGACAATGAGAGAAAGTCGAGAACACAACCCGATGCATAAGATTTAGTTAAATTAAATGGAAATTCCAATTAAAAAGGAATACACACCAAAGGGGAGGAAACCGTGTGCCAAGGAAGAGGCATTGGAACCTCAATTTGTGTCATAAGACCGCCAGACAGCGGGTCTTGGGCTTACCAGAAGACCGTAGGCATAGGGGGCTCGGGACGCTAAAGAACAATGCTTGCAGGGGGTCCATTTTTCCACTACAGCCACCAGAGCCATGGGTCGGTGCAGGGAGTCGCGCTGTCGAGGGTGAGGCCGACATTGGGGGTCAGGTGTGCCAGTTGGCAGGGAGGGTTCAAATGGTGAAGGTTTTAGGGGTGCATCGAGGATGTCAGGGAGAGCACGGACAGGCCGGAGTGGCAGGGCAAGGGCGATTGGGACCAGGCGTGTGGGTTGGGAGCACCAGAGGCAGCCATATACGGGGGAGGCTATCTAGGTCGGCTGGGCAGTGAGTACCAGATATGGTAGGGGGTGCGGGGTCCCAGGCGAGTGTGGTGGAGCCATGTAGGGAGGAAGGAGGTGGGTGTGCCGTTGAGGGAGAGGCCTGGACGACTGGTGGCCAAATATAAGGGAGGCCGGAGCTGAGGGAGGGGGTCTGGGTAGGCGCGCTGAACAAGGGGGGTTTGGTTCGTGATGGGGAAATTGTGGGTGGGGGTAGTCTAGGGTTTGATAATTTTTGTATTTTATTAATGTAATAATAATACAATAACAATAATAATCATAATAATAATAATACTAATAATACAATAATAATAATAATAATAATAATTAATTTAATAATAATAATAGTAATAAGAATAAGAATAATAATAATAAGCAATTGCAGGACACCTGGGCTGACTGGGCAGCTAACGCCAACCACGCGGTGACCGTGCATCGAACAAAAACCTAGTAAAAATATTAAACCAAAAACATTGAAATCTGGGACCGAGATGGGACCTTGGAAAAAGAACCCAAATCCAAGAATTAATAAAAAAATAAAGATTAATTTAAAATTTCTAGGTGTGAAAGATCTCCCTACCACAAACTCTTTCTTCCCACAAAAATTCACCCAGCCAAACAATAGACAAAACAAGAATCCATGTCTCTTTGAAACCGAAAGAAACCATAATACAAAAGTATGGGAGATCACAAGAGGGTTCCCCCACCACAAGAACTCCACTAGCACAGAATTTAACACCCAAACACACAACCCTAGAATAGGGAGGGGGTCGCGGGAACTCCCAACCTATCCCAACTAACTTATATAGAATGAGCGAACCACACCTCCGCTGAAACTTGAAACTCTCAACTAAGACCAAAGAAAGCGCGAACACTAGAGAAAAACCTCCAAGAAGAACTTAACTCAATATATGAACTCGAGCATAACCATAACATCAATCTTTCCACAGTCCCTTACATCTCCAAATGAACACTACTAAACCGAGATTAACCCAAACAAGGTCCAAACACACTTTAAGAAAAACACACAATTGGGAAAACCATAGTCAGAAAAATGAAACTATTTGGATTGAAATAGAACTTGTCCATCATAACTACATGATTAAATAATGAACATAAAAAAATATAAAAACTTTTACAGTAGATAAAAATAACAAAAATACTTTAAATGATCCACTGCTAACATGGAACACAAAACCCAAATCGAGTATTCAGATCCTCAACAACTCCTAACTGTGTGCAAGCTTCACCCAAAGACCTATGGCTAGGGATCTGCTGGCTGAACCATCCCCTGCCTCATTGTGAGACGATATAATTCATCTAGTCAAAATGTCTTCTTTAGGCGACGCTTCCTGCAAAACATCTCCAAGTGGCTCAGACAGCCGCAACGATGACACATCATTAGAGGGATGCGACATGATGACTTCTCATTCGTAAACCGGCCACAGTGGTGGCACCCCACTGAACCATCTGATTAAGTGGAATCCATAACCATTGTAGAGGACTCTTTAGGAACAGGTCCCTCTGGCACACCCTTCTCGCCAGATGGAGAACCTTCATGAGCAACTGGATTCGCTAGATTGCCAAGCACATGAGCTCTAGATACTAATTCATATAGTAACATATCATCCACCAACTTGTTGAAATGCTTGAATTTATAATGGTGGACCCACTCCTTGATATATAGATAATGACCCCCGATGAAGAGAGAAGTCTTCATCAAATCCTTCGATGCTACCTCTGATGAAAAAGACACAAGTTCCTTGAAATGGCCAACATATTCTTCAACCACCCATTTCCCTTGTTGAAGGCACATTATTTACTCCCTTATCTTCATCTTCACTAGTTTAGGTATAAACCATTAGACAAAGAAGGATTTAAAGACATCCTGCATCATCCCAACTTGCATTGACAATGGGGTAACTAACTCCCATTTCTCCAGCACTGGACCTTCGAACAAACCTAAAATGGCACACACTCTGACAACATCAAGAGTTCCCAATCCCCAAAAGATGCTTTCAACATCTTCAAGACACTTAGAAACCTCTAATGAGCCCTGGTCACCCTGAAGGATAAGAAAAATCTGAAAAGGACCAAAAACTACGCATGACATATCAGACTCCTTGGGGACCTTTCTAGCTGAAAAATTCTGAACAATGTATTAATAACAAAGCCAAAACCAATATAAAACCGATGTAATATCAATGAACTAAATTTCATCCCAAGACAGCCAGCTCAGAAACCAAAATAATATGAACACGACCCAAAATTCCCTTTTCGAAATCCCCTTTTCATTTTAAATTTCAAAAAAAAAACTTCTTCCAAGGCCACATTTCATATATCAAACCAAAATTTCAAACCAAATTAATCTTCTAGAAATCATTTCCCCATTTTGAAATCACTTTAGAAAAACAAGGTCAAGCCTTTAATTCCATGTACACACCGTAGTAATCACAAGAACCGATGCAGATGTCTTTATTCGCTTTCTTCCATATGCACCAACATGCACTTCCCATGCATTCTCTCAAATGTGAAAATGTTCAAAAAGAGTACCCAATTTTTCACACAAACTATATATCTACCAGTTACAGGATAACAATATATTTTTAGACATAGAGATTTTAATTTTTAAAACCCATTTCATATACATAAAACCATTTAAAAAAATATTCCTCTTTTCAAAAACCCATTTTTTTATTTTCAAATGTCCACTTACTCCAACCAGAACCAAGACAACACTCAACTTGCATCAAACTACCATGGCTAGGGACTAGTAGTCACACTTAACCTGATGAAATGGTAATGGGCCATGCCCCAAGTAAGTGTCAACAACTAGGAGGAAATTAAAATGTTTACTTAGAATCCACATGCTTCACTACTCCATGTGAAATCACGATATAACATCGGCCTACCTTGGTTGTTAACCCTCACTCTAGAGCAAATTATAAAGAGAAAGGGACTAAATACCTGGACTAACCCTAGAGAATTGTGGTTCGGAAAGGGAAAGGGTTCATGACTTCCTTTTAGTACCTACCTCTCGAGTCCTGATAGTCCTAATCTCCATCTACCGAACACCCCAAATAACAAGGTCCTCCTCTGATACCATTTTGTCACAAACCAACCCGAGTCGACCCTGAAATGATCACCAGAGTTGGTCCACCACATGGCCTGAAGGGCGTTCCCCCATCTCCATGCCTAGAAACTTGTGGCGAACATCAAAATTAATCATTGGGAACGATTTGGACCCCTAGATAAATAAATAACCATGAATAAACAAAATAATAAAACTGAACTCATGTCATAGAAAAGAAATAACCAGAACAATTGAACATATCTCTATGGGAAACACTAGGTCACCGCCCAAGCAAAGGCTGACCTTGCTCCAATAATGAGTAACTCAACCAAGAGAACCTATGAAATGGGGAACCTTTAAATGAAATAATAAAGTAGGTGTGATCACTACAATTCTTAGTTGGGTTTCCAAGATAAACCACAAAATCCAACGTCTACTTTCCCGAAACAGTCCATTAACAAAAGTTTGAAATACAATTAAAAAAGTAGTTTTTCTTTATTTTAATAAAACCATTTCATTTACCCATTTTAAAAACCCAACACATAATATAATTTAACAATTTTATGAGTTTTAGTCCCACCCTCAAATAAATCTATTTAGGTGTGTGATACCATTTCATAAGAAAGATAACTCACATAGTTGAGATCCTACACTTTGTTATTCTTGCATGAGAACTAAGGCACATAGGATATTGCATGAAGAGAACAAAATATATAATAAAAGTTTTTCATGGTCACACAAATAGGAATAAGATCACATGCATGATGTTATATACAAACAAGCATGTAATACCATTTAAAATGCAAATAATAATTAGTTGATATACAAATATACACAAGGAACATGAAAAACGGTTGATACATTTTAGAAATATCATAAAAATAAGAAATTAAATAAATATTTTATGGGTTAAATTCACATGTACAATGAATTAAACTTTTATGTATGAATTGAATTTTATTTAATTAGGTTGATATTGAATTGGGAATTCAATAATAAAGTGAATTGAGAATGTGAAAGATTATTACTGCTTAAGATATATTGAAGATATTTTGTGAATAACATCTGGGAAAAGTTACTAGAATGGTACATGATAATGTGTAATTCAAATAGATCATAAAGGAAGATCAAGAGATCATCCTATAGTGGATCTTTCATTGAATATGAGAAGAATATGTGATTTAGTATAAAGTGACTTATACGATAATTCAAGAGTAGAAGGACAATGTCGATTATAAAAACACTTGTTAGGTAGTATAAAAAACCTCTTGTGGGTATTAAATAGTAGAAGGCCATTGTAAATTATAGTAACATAGTTGGAATTGTATAGAAGATCCATGAGTATGGATTTTGATGTTAAGATAAAGTGGGATTCAATATTAACCATAGAATTTGATGGAAATATTTTAGTGGATAATCCATGTTTGGGGAATAGCCCACATAGAAAAGAGTAGGTCATTGTACCAAACCTTGTAAATCATTTTGTTTTCTAAATTTTATAAATATCATTATTCATGGTTATTGTGAGCTAAAATAGATAATTGGATAAATTCATTCACCATTCACATAAGTTGAATTGAAAATAAAAAATTCTTAAAAATAGAAGGTATAACTGATTCACCCCCTCTCATATCAATGATCTCATAATGATCGGTGATCTACAAGAAGTATATGAGTAAAGGTATTATCTAAAAGAACCATCATACAACCAAGGATGGAGATTATGAATTTTTAAAATAGCATAGGTTTTCCCACTTTCAATTATGAGAACTATCCTGACTAGAGAGTTAATATGATATTGTTTCACCTATCAATTGGGGTAGAGGTGAGATATGCAGATACAATAGGATTTCCACCCTTTATTGAGAAATTTTCTATGAATTTTGAAGATAAGATAAGTATGAAAATTTATGGAAAAGCTTATAATTATTTCTTGATGTGGAACTATGAGAAGGTATTAAGTAATGATTAGGGACTTTTGACTCTTAAAGAGATTTGATAAAAATTAATGAGAATTTTTTAGGGAAGTATAATTGTTTAGGAATAGAAACTAAAAGTATGGAGAAGTAGATTTAAAGATATAAAAATGTATTATGATGACAATATTGATGACAAAATTAAAATAATAAATGTTATTATTGGTAGAATCTGAGGTTTTGGGGAAAATATGGATTACTCAAATATTGTGAAGAAGATGATAAGAAATATTCCAAATATATTTGATCAAAAAGAGTCTCTACTAGAAGACCAAGAAGATATATCATTGAATGAACATCATAATATTCTCATATAACATGAAATGAAAAAAATACCAGCATTAAATAAGAAGGAATGAAATGATTTTACTCTGATTCCATGATAAAAGGTAAATCTAGAGTTGAATAGGAAGGAGAGACTAGTGATTCTAATGATATATTAGACATGAAGTATTTTTGAAAATATATATTCTTATTTAAAAATTTGTATAGCAAATGTAGAAGAGGGAAAAAGACAATACACTGAAGAGTTTCTATTTTATGGGGATTGGATATTTCTCATATAAACTTTACAAAAAAGAAATCAAATGTCACTAATGCGGATGAGGATAAATATTAATTCAAGTGAAAATCCAATAAAAATAGAAAATGTGACTATAAAAATATAAAATATTACGTCTTAATGAAAAAATATAAAAAATATGATTAATGGGGAATTTTATAAATATTCTTCCTAAAGCAATGAGTCATATGATGAATGATCTTTTAGAAATCACGTGTACTTAATGGGTTAATAAAAAACAAATTAAGAAATATTTGAAGGTGTATTAGGTAAATAGGGTTGTAAGATAGAATGGTTTTTTAAAGATAATTTATATTCTACCATTTAGAATAATATAAAAATAAATAAGGATAAAAGAAAAATGATAAAGAAGAACACATATCGTGTCAAGAAAGAAGAGACACGTCTTAATGAGGTAATTTTATATATGAATAAATTAGCTAATCCGAAAGGGAAGCTATAATCTCTTGAAAAATACACATGGAAGAGAAGAGATTAAGAAGAATAAAATTATTTTCATTGAATAAAATATTAAAATTAGGTTAATTGTTGATGAATAAGAAAATACGGAGAATGATCTTGATGTAGGAATTTTTTTGAGAGGGGAAGAATTTTCTAATGCATAATCTTTTTTCATTTTAGATCAATGTGAGTAGAATGAGATAAACGAAGAATTCACTAATGATTTTGATCTTAAGGGTGAATATTATAATGCTATTTAGAAGAAGGGTATATTGGAATAGGTTGATTATATACATAATTATTCTAAATGCAAATTTTTTATTTATGATAGTATAGGTCTGAAAGATAAGACTAAAACCATATGATCTAAAAGAAAAAAATGTGAATATTTCTTCTATAATGGAAGAGTGAAAGAATTGAGTTAATGGATTTCCTCCAAAGTAGAAACACCCAAAGCCTATGACAATACATCAACTATAATATTTAGAGTAGAACTCAAATCAGTATTTAATATTAAGGTTCATATTATACTACTAGTGTTGTGATGTGTTTGGTGAAAAAGATTATTTATCTTGATATAACATGTAACCACCTAGAAAGTATCTGAAATTAAGTTGGATCAATTCTAAATTTATAGTTTCAAATTATATTATTGAGAATCCAATGACTAATACATCATCTAAATATCAATAATAAAATTTTATTGCATGAATGAAGTTTGTGGAATATGTGGACATGAGGGTCACAAATATAAGAAATGCAGATTTATCTAACTGAATAAGATTCCACTAATTTTCAATGAGAAGGGGAGTCAAAAAATAAATAATTCTACAATCACCAATGAATTATCCAGTGAAAATCAAATTGACAAAAATTAGAGTCTTACCAAGGAAAAATGGTGGCAAGTTGTTATATTTGAATAAACTATTGTTAATGAGAATACATCTATAAATGATGAATTTAAAATTCTGAAGCATTATTGGTGTGAAAAAACTTTGAATAGCACAAAACATTGTACGAAATTACTTTTGACCTGAGAGGAGGGAATAAAGATGATGTGGAAAGAACGAAAAATTATTTTTGGAACTAAAGAAGAAAAGTGATCCCCATCAATATTACCAATTAATGATGAAATTTAAATCCTAAACTCAAAGGAAACTCATTAATAATGATCCTCCAAAGAAAAACCTAATAAAAACAATATGAAATATATTTTGAGAGGAAACTCCCATAAATAATATGTCCTATAATCATTTGAGGAACCTACTTATTCTCTTATTCTTTTATATGAACTAACATACATTGATTTGAAGGAGAAGAGATGTCCATCCTAGAGAATATATATTTTGATGATAATTAATGTATTATATCCATTTATTGGGTGAAAAATTTTATCTGAGGTATGATTATCACATTTGATATTCTTCCTAGATTATGTCAAACTACTTCTTAATGGATAGTTAAATTTTATATGAAATATAAGTTGTACTGGGATTTGTATTTAATACACTTTAAATGTTTTGATGTGTTTTTTAATATTTGTAAAAGATATATATTGACAAAATTTCTCCAATATCCCATGAAATGAAGAAGTTGAATTATATTATGGATGGTATCAAATAATATATTCTTTAAGGACAACTCTGTTTCTTGTTAATATCACTCTAGTTTTCTACACAAGGTAGGAACATATAGACATAGAGTTAATTAATTAAAACTTTATTTATTTGAGAGGTAATTTAGTTCAACTCTTTAAGTTGAAATCCAAATCTCAAATTACACATTTTTATTTTTTATGAATAAGAGGAATTATTGGTAGAAATTAAGAAAGAATCACATATTGACATGAAAAATTGTTTGTTTGTATAGAAAATAAATTCAGGGGGATACATTATTAAGAGCAATGAAGTAGAGTTTAATTTGTTGTCAATAAGGTATGAAAAATTGATAATTTAAGAAGGATGTAAATACGCACAAATTTTATTGTAATGATTGGTGTTATTTTCATAAATCTAAGACATGTGCTAAAGGATATTTATGTGAGATCATTTTCTAAAACATGTTTGATAATACTTGAGATGAAGAGAAATTAATAAAAGTCCATGAAAAATATTATTTATTTTTATGAATTTCGAACCAGTAATTTTAGGAGGGTTTAAAATTATATTACACACTCAGAATATTACTATGTATATGAATGGTCCTTATAATAAATTGTCTAAAAATTCAATCTAACCATGGAAACTCAACCATGGTCTTGTGGTAGCAATCTCCATAACACATGCCTGTAGGTCGAGAATTATTCATAGAAATATAGGAATTCATGCATGTGTATAAAGCTTTGAATGGATGAGTATATTAAATTCATGGAACTCGAAGATTTCTCATGGTGGGCATAAGGAGAAATCGGGTCATCCCACACCATGTAGTTTGTGCGTAGTGTATCCAGGTGCCGACCTTAGTGTTGTATCTAAGGTAAAGCATAAAAACATTGTCATGTATGGGAAAGTTGGAGTGAGCTCGAGTTTTATGTGGGTCATGGATAAATCACACACTATTTCTCTATTATTTAAATATATGGATATAAAAAACATTATCCAGTGATATCTTCTGAAAATATCTGATCAACTTTGGTTATCATCTTCAACCACATCCTTCACATGAGGTTTTTTGTTCATCAAGATCTTAATATCAAACCTTTGATGATTGAACATGTGGATTCCACAACTATTATAAGTCTATTATTTTTTATCAATGAGGAATATAACTTCAATTAATGAAATATATATCTTTCATGCATGAATTGGTTTAAATTAAATTTTATTGAACAATGATGTTATGAAGATACAACATGCGGTTCATATAAGAATGGGAGAGTTCAAAATTTTCATGCATGGCAGACATCATCAGAAATTACGAATATAATCATGAAGGTAAGGGTGAAATGTTTTCCATTTTCATGATGATTTGAGATGGAAACCCATGGGATAATAATTCTATACTAATATATACAATATTTGAAAAAAAACATCAACATGATATACTTATTGGAAACTTAATATATCATAAAAATTGGAAATATGGTGGTGTGAGGTACTGGTGAAGTGCCAATAAATATAGGTGTACATTCCAAGTGAGGTTACTACAGATCACTTAAGGAATCACTCATTTTCAAGGAATATAGAACCACTACAAAACCTTGTTTCCCAGAGAAGATACCTGTGTGTGCTGTTCATGTGAAGAAGAAGAGTTATGTGAAATAGTTCTTAGTAATATACTCCCCCTATTATAGGTGAAGAGATATTCTTTCAAGCCTAACATGTTTTTGTAAAATCATTACATAAAGACATTTGGGTGTACATGATACTTTTTCATGAAGAAGATAACCTACACACTTGTGATAATGCACTTTCTTGAACTTATGAAAAATCGATGATGCACATGATATTGTGTGAAGAGAACCAAACGCATAGTTCAAGATGTGCATGATCACCTGAACAAGAAGAAGATCACGTGAATGATTTTATATATAACCAAACATGTGAAAAATTTTAAAGAACATAGAAGAATCCTTTTATATAAAAATAAACATGATTAATAGTGAACATTGATTGAGAGATTTTAGAAAGAACATTAAATTAAAAATGAAGATAAATGTTCCAGGGTTTCACATAACATGAACCATTTATTACACATCCATTCATGAAGAGAATTTGATTTAATCAGGTGGATATTGAATTTAAAATTCAAGAAGAAATTGAACTCAAATTGTTAAATATTATTCTTTTCTAAAATATTTTGAAGATATTTTGTGAATAAATTGTACGCATTTGATTATGGATGGGACTTTATCCAAAGAAAAATAATTCATGATTGATAATTTATTAAACTAAGGCCAATGATCATACATATATGATCAGAAATACTTGATCAGGACCAAAATCTATGAAAAGGTACTCAAATTGTAAATGAGAAAGTGTGATTTAGGTAGATGATAGTGGATGATCAAGATATCATCCTAAAGTGGATATAATTTTGAAGAATAAAAGCTTTTGTGATGTAGTATAAAGACCATTCTATGAGGATTTATGAGTATAAGGCCAAGATGGATTATGGTAACACTGATTGAGGAATAATAAAGACCATCCTCTGGGGATTCATGAGTATTAAAGAAGTGAGTATTTTGGTAACACTGTGGGAAGAAGTCTAAATATCCTTCTATTTGGATTCAGTATTTAAGATATATTGGGACTCTATATCAGCCATTGAAAAATGATAAAAATATTATAGTATAAAATAAGTGTTGGGAAGAATAACCAACATGGAACAGAGTGTGTATTTGTATTGAACCATGTAAATCCATTTTTGGGCCTTTAATTTACAACATTATTCTTGTTGAGGAAGATATACACAAGAAGAGTGGATTAGGGACTTAACTGGCCAAGGAGTTTGAATGGACAAGTATTAATTTATAAAAACAAAAGAGATCATTTTTTCACCCTCCCCCTCTCAGTGATCTTAAAAATATATAAGGTCTACAGATATAATGACAATACAACTGAAAATAGGTTAAAATGATTATGACCATTATTGAAGATTGAACCAAAATTTGAGGGAATTTATTATCTTTAAATTAATTATATATTTAATATGAAAGGGTCCTCTCTATTGTTCCAATATTATGTTTTATGATTATGTAGATATAATCATGATATGTGTGGTTTTTTACTCAGGTTCTTATGATTTATTTATTGGGTTAAAAAATACCAACATTAGGCATAGGATCGATCGACTTATGTTGTGGCTAGAACCTTCAAGTGGTATTAAATAAAGGTTACATTTAAATTTACAATTAATTAATTTTTTAATGATTAATTACTTAATTAATAGTTGGTTTTTCAATTCTATTTTAATTATTTAATTTTAAAGTTGAGATGCTTCTTTCTTTCATTTCATGTAACCCAAAATAATTGACTATCACAAGGAGATGCCATACAGATGTGGCACTCCTATTATAGAGTTACATGGAATGTGACTCACTTATTTTCAATGTTACCATATAGAACGTGGTGGTCGTTTTTTTAACAGACATAGATAATAGTTAACAAAAAATGTATGTATATAATTAATACAGAATATAATGTAATTAATACTCACATATTGTGTAATTAATAGTCAAATAGTGAATAATTAATAGTTATGCACATTTAATTAAGTAGTACTCACATAGTGTATAAATAAATAATACAAATTTGGTGTATAGTTAATACATATATGATGTGAATTTAATATACACACAATATATAATTAATTTATAAAAATTCGATGAATAATTAACACACACATAGTATATAATTTTTATACATGAAACATATAGTTTTTAACACACATTCTTGTATAATTAATAAACATAGGATTTATAATCAATATATTCACATGTGTTTTATAATTAGCAGACATATAGTGTATAATTAATTAATACACACACTATGTGTAATTAATATGCATGTAGTCACATACCCGTTTATATAGATTACACCCCAAGTCAATGTGTATGCAACCTAAATTAATTTACATTGGAGGAAAATTAAATATAACATTAATCCATATTAACACATGTTCTCTATTCCATAAATTTATTCTACACATTATGTGACCTGGATTAATTAATATTAAATAGTTAATTAATTTTTACATTAAATTCTGAACTACACACCTTGTAAGACCATCGGTATACACTATATACTCTATGTGAATTAAAAGTGATACATACCATATAAATTAACACATGTTTACATGTCATAAATTGATAGTACATTCCCTCTTAACTCTGTGATATTCCATGTGGGGTATATATGGTTTGAGTGAATAATAGAGGACAACAAAATAATGGCAGGTTGTCCAAATAGAAGCACATTGGGTTACCTTCAATATACATTGTGTATTTTAGTAATTTTAATCTAAATTTGTTTATTTATTTTATTTTAAAATTATAGTTGTTGAGAATATTATGTATATCCATTAGTTTTAGATAAATAATTAAAAAAATTAATTAATTAATAAAACCATTAATTATTAATTCATGTGAAATTTATCTTAATGAATAAAATGGTATGAGATAAATTATGGCATGCATGAATGTAATTTTTTTCATTTATGTGGATGATCATGAGTCGACCTGAACAATTTTTGTTTTTGATTTCATTTAATTTAATTACGTTTTGTTATTTTTATTAAATTAAACAAATGGTCCCAGATTTATTATTTCCCTATATTATGTTGAACACTCTTGTCCATTGTTTTCTTTATTTATCTCAAACCCCTAGTTCCCTACACATGTGTGTGTGAAAAATATGTAAAATATAGACCTCAAAGGAGAATAATCAATTTAAAAGATGAGGAAAGGTAAATTAAGAGGGAACATACATTGGTCAGTGGTGGAATGTTGCAACTTGAGCCAAGACCAGCCCAATGATTTTATTCTTATAGGGTCATAGTTTAATATTTTACTCTAAATAAATCAGCCATTAGAAATATCAAGATCAATTAATATTATTTAATTTATTTTTTCTTGTTTAAGGTTAATTTCTTGTATGCTTTATGATGATTAAATATGTTAATGAATTACCGAGAATACAACATGGAATTAAAATAAATTATATTGGGCATAAATTATTTTATCAAGATATTGTTTATGAATTATATAAAATCCAAATACTATCATTAAGAATTTCAGAAAGAATAAACTGGGAAATATTTACACATAAGGATAAAAATTCGTGAACTAAAATATTAATATAGTATGACTTCCATTACATAATTTTGAGAATCATCTAATATTTAATGTATATTCCTAGCCTATATCTATGTGATTTCAATTATCTAGGAGTTTTAAATTGAATTTTGGGATGACTTAACCTATATTTAATTAAAGGTTGACCACCTATATGAAAATTGGAAAAACTATTAAGAAAGTGTTAAGGAAATACGACTCCAAAATTTTAGGATTGGTGAGTCCACTCAATGGACATTGGAGTTGTGTGTTAATGAAATTTAAAAAGACTACCAACATAAATAACTTAAAATACATTATCAACCATTCCTCCATGTTATGAGAATTGGGAGATAAATTTTTGGAACTAGAAGATTTACATGATTACATATTAAGAATTCAATGGTGATGAATATTATTACATGATGAAATAGTGGGAGACCAATATTTTTTTTTGAATCAAATCTTTGATAATGAAGATATAGTACTAAATATTATTTTAATTAATGTATAAAATTGGAAGTGAAACCGTGATTAAATTATAATTATTTCTAGATAATTCTAATGTCATCACCCATAATTATCTTTAAGAGTAATATAATAAACTATTCATTACACTAATTTTGTAATTATTGTATTTTGTTATGAAGTCCCCTATTTGGGATCATCCACCTCAGTGTGTGAGTGAGGGTGAAGATGATACCTACATGTTAAATTTGGTGGATGATTCTAACTTCCAATATATTATACAATCATATATTTATTGATATCTATGGTTATTATATAAGTAAATGGATGCATATAACATGATATGTCACCTTCTATCTTTTTAGAAGAAGAAATAGAGGCATAAGATAAATCATAATTCCAATACACTGTGCTAGTATAAACTTGGATATGAGTAATTAGACAGTGATCTTGAATTAAAATTATTTAAGTACATCATTTAGTTATCAAGATTGAGCTAATATTTGGATATTAAATTATTCATTAATCTCATATTATCCTTATTATCACCTAGATATTACATATTCATCAAAAAAAATGATAAAATGTATGGAGAAGTTAATTTAGAATAATTGGAATTTTTTTCCAAGAATATAAGGTGTGGTGAGACATGGTTCCTAACTTCTTATAGTAACAAAAATGAAAGACTAGGTTGAATAGAGAAATATTTTCTTCTTATATGGTAAAAAATTATATTAAAAGAGGAACGTCAAAGAATTTAAAAGGAATTAGTCACTCACATATACTTTTGGTTTATTCGTCATCAAATCGATTTTTCTTTTTGGGTAGTAAATAGTATCTATATAGAAATATTGAAATCATTGATGTTTTGAAATATTATATAGAGTATATTCTATTCTCCTAGTAGCTGATAAAGAGAAATTCATATGTCATTAGTGAGTCACATGAATTTGTATTTACTTGTAGATTGATTTGAGTGAAATTATTATTATTTTAGGTATTAAAAAAAATTAATTCTCAATGTCATTTTTGACACAATGAGACAATATTTCATAATTGGAATGAATTTTGTTATTATTTTCATTCATAACAAAAATTTTAATAACCATCGAATCATTAGAAATAAATTATGAATGAAAAATATAATACTAACACCTAGTTGTGGTTAGATAATTCTATGTTAAGTAAATCTAAAAGGTAGTTGCAATGATATACCCAAAATAGAATTTAGTTTGTTGTGAGTTCAAACCCTTAGGTACTATCAACATACTCCCTTGTGGAGGTTTAGATAAAGAAACCTTTATAAATAAATGCAATATATAAAGATTCTAGATTTCGTTCAAAACGACAACATGAACTATTCTATGGAGAATCCTGGGGAAATTTCTTATACTTCATAAGATTTATTGTAGATATTTTTTGAAATGAAATGGAATTAATGAATCATACTTGTAATGATACCAGATTCCCTAACCATCTTTGTAGGAGCATATCTAAAAAAGTATTCATCAATCATTTAAATGTACAAAAATGGTTTTCTTAAATTCATATTACCTTATTAACATCTTGAATATGGTGATAGTACAAGATAGATCAATGACGTGTTTTATGTGTTTTGAAAGTCTTACATAATTTCATTTCAGATATTATTCAAAAATAGTATCACAACTTCTAACAACATGCCAAATAAATTATCTTATGGAAATTATATAAGTTAATATATGATGAGATTCCATTTTTTTATCTTCAATATCTTAATACGAACAACTTGTTTAATGTTGGTTAAGATAAAAATGTTCCAAAAAGGAAACCCAAAAAAAATATCATTTAATTACCTTATAGCTATTGTGGATATTAAAATATCTAATATAAAAATGTAATAATCATTCAAAAAATATTCACATGTGGGAAGAAAGTATAATTTGAGATACTATGAGAAAGATAGGATTTGGTGAATTCTTGAATCCAGATTCAAATAGATTGGACAATAAAAATTAGTCTCTACATGTTATTGTGGGAGGGGGTTTTTCGGAGAACAACTCTATATATGAAAGTTAAAACCATAAATATGGATTTATACTAACCTATATAATGGTTATATAATATTTTATAAAATAATATTCTTACAAGGAGAAGTAAGTTTTATGATATATTTATTTTTAAGTTCTTACAAATTGACAATGGATTCCATATTAAAAAAAATTAAATCATGAGTTTTGGTTGTCTCTCCGGTTGAGGTAAATCTATTAGTGTATATTCAAGAGAAACTAAATATGGATGATATAATTATTTTTTATATAAGGCTCAATTAGTTATAAAAATTCTTTATTTTTAAATTAAATTGGATTTAGTTTTCCTAAAAACATTCCATGATCATTATATTGTGAATTGGATGTTAAGGCCACCTCCCTTAAAAGAAAACTTATTGAAGATGTCCATATGCCATGACCATAAAATTTGGGAGTAATTAAAATAATACCATCAGTAATTAAAGTTTAATAGATCCATTTATGATTTTAAATAATATAATTATCAAAGTATATTAGTGTAGAATGAATATATTTCCACGTGTCTATAAATGGTATGTAAGATCTCTATAGTTTTCGAAATACAAATATTTTTTAAAATATATTGAAAATAGTTGATTATTCATATATTTAAGACTAAGGATAACTTATCTATGTATTTATTAATCAAGGAACATATATTTAGGTGAATATGATTTATAATAATATATCTTTGGGGTTTCTTAGTATAGGTCCTGGTACATTAATTAACATGGTATTGGATAATACAAGATAGAACACTTCACCCATATTTTTTCTAGTGTCACATGGTATTATTTTGATGATTAAAATACATATTCCTATGAGTAATTTAAAGATACATCACACATTCCATGATAGGTACTTAAATTTGACCTTGTTTATGCTTAAAGAATTAAATGAGTATATCAAATAAAATAGAAGAATAGAAATATTGTAAGTAAGAACTATCAGGTAGTGCATGAGATAGTAAAATCCTATGAGTTCATTGTATGTGAAGAATTGAAATGCTATATATTCCCAGATATATTAAATGTATTATTTTATATATTTTAAACTTGTTTCATAGTATGGATAAATTAATAAGAAAGATAAAATTATATAATAGCTAGTGGATTCCACATCTACATATACGAAATAAATTTTTTCTTCTGAAGTAGATTAATAAGTGAGTCTAATAATGAATTATTCCTTCTTTTGGAGTTATTCGATCTTTATAGAGTCTTGTCATATTTTGATGAACTTTATACTATGTTTTTATATAATATGTCAGTGAAAATGGAGGAAAAATGTATATACTTAGTTATATCATTTCATAATTTATTTAACCAATGAGATGATTCTAATGTTAGAAGAAAACCCACAAGTATAATGGAGGGCATCAAAAAGTATCCATATCTTATAAGAATCATGTTTATCTTTTTAGGTTAACTAATCGTTTAGTTAGTAGTTATATCTGGTGAAAGTGTGTTTCTGTTGGTATTGGTTCCATAGAACCAGGTAATTTTTATTTAAAAATATTTAAAGACATAAATACTAATTAAAATCATATCATATGATGGTTTTTATTCTTTTTAACATCAATGTGATAATTTCATTGGAATATATTTTTCATTAAAATTCTATAACAGTTCCCCATTATGATTAGAAATTTTATGTTCTATGAGGATATTACTAAATATATCTTCTACGATTGGATGAAATAAAATTGATGGATAAATATGACATAGGCTATCAGGTGAACATGTATTATAAGGAAACGTTACTAATTTTTAGGAAGTTCACTCTTGGTAATCTCTAAGACAGGGGGTAATGAGAACATACATATCCATATTATTTCTATATTTTTTATGTGTCATTGTATTTTCCTTTTTATAGATGTGTGTAAGGGTCTTCTGAGTTGATATTATTTATAATTCCAATCATGAGTCATAGTTTTTGATGTATTAATGAAAATTATGACAAAATATGATTGTAGTGAGGTTTTATATGTTGGGTGTATCTTGGGTGGTTTGACATTAATGAATTTTTCATGAATGTATGTATCACTTATAAATTATTGGATGTAGATATCTATGGATTTTTTGTTGAAATAATTTTTTTTGATAAAATTTTGGCCATGGTTTATATGGAAATATTTTCATTTTTGGATGTCAATGATATATGAATATGTATTACAGGGAGATGACACTAAGTATGAAACTCACTTGATGAGATATCGAGATAGAGATATCGAACTACAGAGTGAGAATTCATATATTGTTCTCCCTTATATTTTCACACATTCTCATAGGGATCTCCAACTTTTGTGTCTTTGGATGATAGAGGGAGAGGGATATAAGAGGGAGAGGAAGGAGGACTCAACTCCTAGGGAGACAATGCAGAGCTAGATTGGGTGTCGGTGGGTGCTTACCATGGATCATTTGAGAATCATTGGTGGATTTCTCCTTGAGGAAGGATTGTTGTTATGTTTTCTCACCCGATCCATATAGATATTTTTTTGTGTTTTTTAGAACTTTTCTGGTATTCAAAAGACTCCTAGGGGGTTGATCTATGGGTTTTTTTAGAGAAATGAAGAGTTTTAATCTATATTTGTGGTTTATGTTTGGGAAAACACTTGTACTCAATGTGCATTTCAGAGAACACATTACTTGTTTCATTATTATGTTGGAAAGATGAAGATTTTGGAATTACATACAATTTAGTTGGTGTATATTCCATGTGGTTTGTGTATATGTTTTGTAGGGTCAACATGATGTGTGGTCGCATGTAGGACCAGACACCCCTTGTAAAGGCACATGGATGTGTAGTGTACATGGATAAAGACCATGTATAGTTTAGGAAAAATGGTCATGTATGGTACTTTTATAATACCCATGTAAGGTACATGGCTAGGTACCCCATCCATGAGCCACACCATGTGTTTTTCTGTACATAATGTTCAATTGATAATTTTACACAGTGAGTGGTAATGATGTACATGGGAAGGTACACCGTGTTGGGTATACATCATATATAGTGTGAACACTCCATGTACTTTGAATAAATACATGTTAATTGGAATGTGTAACACTATCATGGAGGACCTTTGGGTGTAGAAGCTATGTACCCAAGGTACACACCATGCACTTTTCCTTCTATGGTGTATTTTTTCTATTTTCACCATGGAATCATAATTTGACACAATATTAGGCCATTATATAATTTTCTATGTCTATATCATGATGATTATATCCTTTCCATGTTAGGAGCCCATATATATAGTGCTTTTTTTTATCATGAATTTACAAGATTATTTCTACATGCTTTGGCTCCAAAATTTTCTAGTGGTTTGGGTTGCGTGTTTGGAGAAATTAGTGAGGGTCGTGAGTTTGTTAGTCAGCTTAGCATATGGATTCCCAGACTTTTGTTTCAAGGATCCTACAGAACAATTCTAGATGGTTGAATTGATTAGTATATTTGAGAAGTTATCTGGTTTTACCTGGGTATGAGGACCTTTTTCTCTAGGATAGGTGAATTGTGTTTTAGATCCTCTCTTTGAGGATCAGAGCTATTATATACTTTGGGATGGGTTGATTCCATGAGATGGAAGTTGAAACTAGGTGTCATTATGATATTTGGATGAGTCTAAGGGACTCTTGTGGATGTGATTTGGGGAGGGTTTTTTATTAATTGGATTAAGGGATAATATAGTGATCTGTTGATAATTACATTGTCCCTTGCTATTGCATTGAAATATTTCCTTAGTGTGGTAGTACCTGAGGATGTGTTTTTTTTTCAGGAAGGTCCACTATGGATTTCTTATGAATGGACATTATGAATTTTTATTAATATGACTTTCAATACTTTAAGGGTATTGATTTTGAGATGGTCATGAGGACTATTCAGAACACCCATGTAGTCATGATTGTACTTTTGGATCCCCCTTGGGATTTTTTTTCAATCGAGGATCAGTTAGATGTCACTGAGTTGCACTTGAGGATATTTCATATGCCATGTTTTTCTAATGATTTTACATGAGATAAGGGAACAACTCATTGATATTCCTACTTGTTTTTATCTTTTTGGATGGTTGAAAATCTTTTTGATGGGTGTGACCCAATATTTTAGGTGTAGTGAGGGAGTCCCTAGTAGGGCATCACTTTATACTATAATCCCATGGACCGTGGTTTCTCTATGTTTTGTTTTACCTTGTGGTGTGTTAGTGAGAGGCCATGGTGGCTACATTCTATATTAAGAGATATAAAGGACTAATAGAGTCCTAGTAATTTATTTTATGAGAATTGATTTGTGATTCAGGTTCAAATATTTGAATAATGGGTTCGAGAGTTAGATTGACTGATGTTATAGATTCCTTTTCTATGGAGTTTGTGGTAGCTTCTTCTTAGGACTTCTTTTAGGAGAATAACCTTGGGATATATTATAATGGGAATTAGACCTGATGTTTGATGTGTTTCTCTTCAATGGATGTTGTTGTAATATTGTTTCCATAGATATTGTTTCACTTCCAATTTCATTTATGGAGCCCATACTATAGTGGAAATATTATGTTAATGGTGATGGATCCCATAGGGTTTTTCATATTTTGGGTATATGTTGGAGCTATGTTTCTTCTATTGGGCTTTATGGAAATGACTCTTTCTCATATGTGTGGAGTAGAGATCTATCACCAATTCAGATCATGTCATTTGAGTATAGATCCTGGTAGTTGTGTGTTGTTATGTATATTCCTATAGTTATTCATAAGGGTTCGTCATTCATTCCATTAAATTTATATGTCTTGGAACTCTTATATATATATATATATTAAAGATGCTCATAATGTCATGTGGAATAGTGATCCTTGCACTTTAAATCCCATATTATGGAATAGAGTAGGGTTAGTTTTACATAGGGTATCAGGATAGAATCCTTGGATGGTTGTTTATCTTATTTTTTGATTGAAACCCTTTTTATAGAGTTGCAATTTCTGCCTAACATTGTTAGATTTCTTCTAGGATGGGAACATAATGTGTTTATGAAATTTCTATGATAGAATATTATAGTCTCACCATTGGGTGTGGCATGATGATATTTATTTCTCACCACACATACATTCACCACAGTGTGCATACAGACCAAATGTCTGCTTTCTTTTTGGATAAAATGTGGTAAAATGGATAAGTCACAGGTCTATTGTTTCATGTTCAAGAAATGAAACAGATGTGGGGTTTCAGGTTGATGATAGAGAATCTAGAGAGTGATGAATAACAAGCATGTATTTCAACTCTGAGCATGATTTAGAGCCTGATGTATTTATTTTCATTTCTCTTATTTTGTATATGTTGTCTGCCTAGTGGGAAGCAAACTATTTTATGTTTTTTATGCTTATGTGTTGGTATGGATGTATGATTCATTAAATTGTATTAAAAATTTATATTATTTTCATTTACTAATATGAATAATATGATTTGTTTGTGTTTGGTTAGTTTTTCATTTTTTTTCTCTGACCAAAGGTTATAGTCTCCCAATTGTGGAGGTTAGAACCTCACCACTAGATGAAATGCCCTAGCATATGAGGAGGTCCTCTAGAGGCCTTGTGGTGTTATGGATCAGGTGATGTGTTAGGATGACCTTGGCTAGTTCATTACAAAAATGGTATCATAGGTTTCTGGTTTCATGAATTGGGGAGTTGAAAGTTAGGTGGTCTTGGAATATATAATAACTTTTGATGGATATCAGATAGGTGGGCCATGAAAACCCCTACCGTTAGGAATTAAAATTTTCCAGGGCATGGTAATGTATTTTTTGGGTTCTATTTTTAAGAATATGTGATTTCACCAAGTATGATTCACTTAGGTATTTGTATTTATGGTTTTTTTGTGACTCTTGTATCATGGAAAAGAGGCCAATGTTATTAAATCATTCTAGGATCCTAGGATTCACAAGAAATTTTCCAGTCTCTATTTGATTTTTTGATTACATATGTTCAATTATTTATTGTGGCTATCATTACCTATTTGGCATATGATATATAGTTCATTGGTGAAATTCTTCTTAAATGAAATACAAGCATTTATTTTCTTTTGATGAATGGTCAGGTGAATCTTGTGGTGAGATTTTCATTGGTGATGGAGATGTAGTCCCTCTATCTAGAGATGAATGGAGACCCTTATGGGTTTGTGTGGGAAATGAGTTCCCTTTTGTGGCTAAATAAGTGGAATGATACCTGAGAGATGTTTGTATTGTGTTCGAGATTCCTTGATATGGTGGTTCCCTTGTGTTATGAGGTTTGAGCTTCATGGGTGGGATCCTTTCATTCCATAAGTTGTCCACCAGGTCATATTATGGGTCATGTACGCCTATTATTCCTAATTAATTATATGGGAATAGATGTTCCTCCTATTGTGGACCATTATCGTTTTCTATCTTCTTGTTTTGTTAAGAATGATGATTCTTCTTTATCTTGAAGAGGACCATTTTTAGTGACCCTAGTTTTGTGGATTGATTGAGTGGGAAGGTCTGCTTGGACACTTTACCAACCTCATTTTTCATTTACACTATGTGGTGCAGTAGGAGAATGGTTTTATGCTTGTGTTTTTGAATCTATTCCTAAGTTTAAGTTGGTTATGTGGTTTTAGGAACATTATCCAAGATTCTTTAGGACTTGGCCTATGTTAGCATGATTCCTTTTGCGTTCTCAAGTAGCGGTGAAAGGAAATAAATATGTATGGAGTGAACTATATTCCATGAGAGGTCATGAACCTAATTTTAATATTTTTTTTGATAATGGAGGTTTTTGTTCCTAGGGATCCAGGAATGGAAATAGATTGTTGTGATTTTTATATGATGGATTTTGTGTTAACTATTTAGCCAAATCTTTACATTAGTTTTTTTGATGTACATAGAGTTGGCCTTGTGGTTTTATATTTGGGAAGCATGGTGATGATAAGGATAGTCTTGTGGTGGAAAAAAATAGGACGGTTATGTAGTAATGTCTCTCACATTGACAGAGAGCATTGTTGGCATTATAAGACCGATCCTTGGAAGACCATGTTATCATTGGTTTCACCAGTTCTGCGAGTGAGATAATTGCTATCAGTTAACCACCGATTCTTCTAATGGGGAAGAAATATTTTTATAGGGGAGTTTGTGATGCTTCACATTTCCACTGATTATAGAGAATTAGTATAAATTCAAAAAAAAACACAGAACTGTTTCTGGGTAATATAATAATTTCTCTTTTTATCTGTTCTGAAATAATTTTTCTAACCACTATATTAGAAAAGTTTGTTCACCCTAGGATTAGAGTTTGGTGAAAATCTAAGCCATTTTATTTTGTCAAGAAATATTTAATATTTAATTAATTATATAATTTTTTTTCACTTATGTTTATTTGGTGGTATTTTTTAAAAGAAATATCGGTTTGAGATTCCATTTCAATTTTCATGTTTAGAATGGAGAGTTTTTCCATGGAGAGCTATAAACATGTCATGTGCATTGGGTCCGACCCCCATTTTCTTTTATTTTATTTTTTAATCGATTCTTTTACAACATTTTCTTTCTATTCTCACTTGTATTTTCATGTATTCCCATGGGGATCTCTCATTTTTGGGTCTTCGATCGAGAAATGTAGAGGGAGGGAAGAGGAATAGTGAGGAGGAAACACCACTTGGGGATCCACTGTGAGGATGGATTGGGTGTTAGCGGGTGCGTGTCATGTATCGGGTGTGGAACATTAGTGGTTTTCACCTATAGGTATACATTTTTAATATTTATTGACTTTCATACCCATATATCTCTTTTTATG
Source organism: Viscum album (assembly GCA_963277665.1). Taxonomy (NCBI): domain Eukaryota; kingdom Viridiplantae; phylum Streptophyta; class Magnoliopsida; order Santalales; family Viscaceae; genus Viscum; species Viscum album. Next base: position 1,785,223,599 of record OY728119.1, on the reverse strand, counting down.
TTTCTAAATCCATTTTTAGGGTTTTAGGGAGCTGTAGGGGTGATCTATGGATTTTTTGGATAAATCAGTGGGTGTAGACCATTGTAGGGGTTTCTATTTGGGAATCTCTATTTACACAATGCGCATTTTTGAGAACACATTCCATGTTTTCTTAAGGTTAAATAAATATGATGTTTTTGGTATTACACACCATATACCACAAGTAGAGGCCATGTAGGGTGACTCATGGTTTAGATAGGGGCATGCCCAGACCCCCCATGTCAAGAAACATGGTACTATAATATAAATAGATAGAGACCATGTACAAAACAGAACCAATGGTTGTGTAGGGTACATGGATAGAACCTATTTAGGGTACATGATAGGGTACCCCAGATCAGATACAATCCATGTATGTTCATTACATTGTGTTTATTTGGGTGTTTTACAAGTTGTGTGGGGATGAGTTTCTTGGGTTTCTATCCCCTTTTAGGTACATGCCATTCATAGGGTACACACATCATATAATTTTTGAGAATTACATGTCGAGTATCCTAGGTCAAATGACTAGAGAAGACTATTTGGGGGTACATGATGTGTACTCAAGGTACATGCCTTGTACATTTCCTTGTTATGTTTTCACTGATTTTCTCTCCGTAGTTATAATAGGACATAATATTAGTCCATTCTAAGTATATTTCCACATAAATATATATAGTGATATAATTTTGGTATAATATAGATTTCAAGTTTCTCCCCAGCTATTTGAGACAAAAATGCCTTCTAAATGTGAATTAGGACCCATACACTTGATGTAATCTACAAAGGAATATCATACTTATCATCACATTGATGGATAATCATAGGTTGGTTTGAAATATCAAACATAACTTCCTTTCCTAAAAAATTTATATGGGTTTTATGAATCTAAAACCAATCCATGCCTAATATGATATCAAATTCAACCAAAGGATGAATGAAACGATTTTTTGGAAGTGTATTCCCACAAATTCTAACCGAATAAGAATCATATACTTGAGATGAAATCATTATACCATTAGGGGTGTCATTACTTTTCCCACATCTAATAAATTTTGGTGGAATATTAATAACATTATAAATTTATTCAGATATGACTTTTTTTGGTATATTGAGTATAAAATAATGCATTAGCAGTTCTAGAGTTGATGATGAGTGTACATTTCACAATGACGTTATCACACCCCTCATTAGAAATATTTATCACATTAGATTTCCCCCTATCCCTTAGTTTATGAGGTTGCAGAAGCTAATCATCGTCACCAACCCTTTGGGTTTGGGCACTGATAAACATAATTTCCATCTTAATGACACTTAATGCACTTAAGTGTGGGAGGTTCATTCTGTATAGCATTTCAAATATTTTCAGCATTGTAAAACTTCTTCCCATTAGTGCAGAAACCAATTGCCCGATTCCCTTCCCTTGCACAAAAAAACCCTTATTAAACCCCATATATCAATTCCCCCCAATCCTTTTTCCACACATAGATCGTAAAATAATTCTCATCTTATTTTCTTCATGGTTTTTAGATTTTACTTTGAACTCTATATTAATTTTCTTGTAAATCCATAAGATAGATATGTAACTCCAACCTCAATTTAAACTTTGATTGCACATCGCACAATGAATTTGTAGCTAAACAATTTTCTTATGGACAATGACTTTGTGATACATTGTTTTAATCCACTGAGGAAGCTATCAACTTTGCATTTAGGTTGGATTTTGATTCCATAAGTTTACCTCACAAGTCTCGTAAAATTAGCATTGTATGTACCAATGGATTCATCATCCATTTACTTCAAATCAATTAACTCTTATTACATCTATGTATGAAGAACATAAAGAAGTACTTAATAAAGAATTAGTTCTTCAACTCTTCCCAATTGATGGATTCAATTTCATCATGATTCCTCATACTCTTTATTAGAGTCCACCAATATTCTGCTTCACCTTCACACCGATAAAAAACTGAATGCATTGTTATGATCCAAACACTATAGAATTGATAATATATTTTTAGTGGTAATGATCCATTATTCGACCAAAAGTTGATCATGAGGCCTGCTGTATTAAGGTGGATGTTGAATAATTAAGGACCTAACAAAACGATGTTCCTATCTATTCTAATTTCGTAGTTCAACATGAATAATAGCCTAAGAAATATGTATGATCATAAAAACATGTTTTTTTTTTCATTCCAAGCGCCGTAATATTTAGATGGCCAAGAGAAAAATTATTGCATTTTCTGTCATAATCACCATCAACACAATTCCATTAGTTTCTATCCATTTAATAAAACCAGAAATCATAGAGTAAGAAATAGGTTTCATTGCGAGGAAAAAAATAATCATGAAAAACCAGTTACATGATATCTAAATTATGAGATCTTACTTAATCTATGACACCCTAGGTTTATCCTAGGTTATTCTTTTCTAACTTATTTATAAATCATTCATAATGGTTCATGGAGAGTTAATAAATTCCTAAAATGTTCCCCCTAGGAGTGTCCATCTAGGTGAATAGTATGGCTCTTTTTCATTTACAAGGTTACACTTGAGTCTGGCCCAACAAGACTTGTCAGATTTGATACTACTAGGTATATTTGTGCCATGACAACATCCACTTGTAATATCCAGACCGAGATGAATTTATAGGAAACCACTTCCTCTATCCTTTACAAAAATTCCTGGACATTTTACTATACATTTCCTTATCCTTAAATATGTTCATAGAGTTATTACTATGGTTTTCTTATCCTGTTCTTCAATGGTTAAATAAAAGTTTTCTCTGATAACAAATATAGTGACCCACACTTTTCATACATTAACATTACATAACTTTTTCATAACACTTAATACATTAGACAAAAAGATTCAAAAATACCGTATTAGTTTAGTGCCTTTGAAAACTTTGAAACATAAACACAAGTACATAATTGAGCACCATTGTCTCCCACTTGGTTCTTCATGACTAGAAAAATTTTAAGACACATCAAAATTAAAACATATCAACATATCCTTAGGATTGAAACATAAAACGGGGTGATATATGATTCTTAGTAAGGTTAAACATGGGAGATATGTAAGTATAAAAATGAGAATAAGTGTGTGATAATTGGATCATGACATTAGCATATCACACCCTGAGTATCAAAGATCATAAACATTAATCATGGAATAATTATTAGAAGTTCATAAGACATGAATCACTAGGGAAACAAGAGTATAAGCCAAGAAAGTATAACAAAAGAATATGACATGGATTTGTGGTATACATAAACATGTGATATCATTCCCTATATGTCAATACATATTGCTAGAAATTTGTAGGGCACTTCATGGAAACTGCACCTACTGGTTGGGAAACACCACAATCATTTGTCGTTGTCCTTTCTTTGAAGTGATCATGTTTCCCCATCCTCCTATAGTGGATCAGGTTCCCCATTTTCTATAGTAGATCTAGTTTTCTCGTTTTCACATAGTGGACATGGTTTCCACATCTTCCATGTTCATGGTGTCAACAACTACTCGGTGGGACACACCAGAATCCTCTGTAGTAGTCATTTCTTTTTAAGGGATCAGGTTTTCTAATCTTCACATAGTGGATCAAGCCTGTTGAATTGATTCCTATCATTATCTCATGAGATATAAATAATTATCCAATTAATTTGAGGGAGATATAGGTCCCACCCATACCATAAAAAATAATAAATCATGCTGATTCCATGATGTTTACAAAATTTTTTTCCAATCCTCTATGTTTTGAAAATCATAAACACTTTATTTTAAGGGAAATTATTTTCCCATAAGGATTATTTTCACATAAAAATTTCCTTTCTCTAAGTAAATTTTTATCTATACATTTGTTTTCATTGATAAATTTTATAATATCTCTAAATCAAACTCATTTTTTTACTAAGTATAAAATTTATATTCTTATGTAAATCCTCAGAATCATATAATTCCTTGGATATAGAGTGTTCTATTTTTAGACTCTGAATTCTATGAAATTCAGATTCATAATTCTTTGAAATTCAGACTCCAAATTCTATGAAATTAACATTCTGAATTCTTTGAAATTCAGACTTCAAATTCTTTGAATTTTAGATTTCGAATTTTCTGAAATTCGGATTTCGAATTCTATGAAATTCAGACTATGAATTCTCTGTAATTCAGAATTTTAATTCATCATAATTTTGACTCCAAATTACTCATAATTTTGACTCTGAATTCTTCAGAATTTAGATTCCGAAATCCTTAGAATTAAGACTCAAAATTACTAAGAATTCAGACTCTAATTTCCTTATAATTCAGTCTATGAGTTCCTTATAATTCAAACATATAATTCCTTAGAATTTAGACTCCGAATTCCTCAGAATTTAGACTTTAAATTCTTCAGAATTCATATTCCAAATTACTCAAAATTCAAACTCTAGATTCTTCAGAATTCAGACTCTGGAATCCTTAGAATTTATCTTATTGTAGGACCAAAATAAATAATGTACATTATCAATTAAAAGAGGGGGTGAATTTTTAGTATAAAAACATTCATTTTAAACCATATGGAAAACTATTGTTAAAAAAGTTAAACTGGGTAAATTCAGAAACACTAAAATGGTTCTATGAGACAAACATACTTAGGTTCCAGAAATTTGGTTCCAGAAATGAAACTTAAGAAAAGTTTACTTAATAAAAGATTATACATCAAAGCGTACAAAATATATATTTTTAGAGTTAATAAAAGTATCAGAATGTATTGGATAAGGGTCCCTTGATTTATACTTTCCACAAAATCTTTCTTACCCACACCAAGGTAAAATCACGATAGAAATATCAGAATCTGTCTTACTATCCCAATAAGTCCTTGATCTTTATGGTAATCAACACCTCTGTCTTCCTATCCTCAGAAGCCCTCGATTGTACTCCAAAACAATCATATTCGTACAACGTAAGGCCAAACAAGATGCTTAGATCCACACAAATCATGAGAGTATATCTCTCTAGAAATTAGGTCACAACATGTAATCACTAGATTGATGGGCAAATAATGAGATCATTCAAATGAGATTTTATTTATAGGAAAATACTCCAATGGTCGGCTCCCTTCCCCAATGGTCATATTTTTCCTTGAATCACAGAGGGACGTATACTCATGTCACCCAACCAAAAATTAGTAAGAAACAAATTGTATGATATCATTTCATAATGATAACATATATAAAGAAAATGATGTTACTTAACCAAATCTATTTTTCAGAATGCCAGGAAAAAAATAGAATTTAGAGTCTAACCATATAAAATTTTAGAATCTATAAGGCATGGATATTTGGATACTATTTTTCAAAGGGTCCAAAATATTGATTCTAAAGATTATAGTGTGTGAATTTTAATGAACTCATAGTCTGAATTCTGAGGAATTTGGAGTCTGAATTCTGAGGAATCCGATGTCTGAATTTTGAAGAATTTAGAGTCTGAATTCTGATGAATTTGGTGTCTAAATTTTGAGGAATTCAGAGTATGAATTATTAGGATTTCATAGCCGGAATTATATGGAATTCAGTGTCTGAATTCTTATGAATTCAGAGTTAGAATTCTGTGGACTTCAGAGTCGGAATTCTGAATAATTCAGAGTCATATATCGGAGGAATTCTGTTACAGAATTTTGAGGTATTTTGATTCTGAATTATGAGGATTTTAGAGTTAGAATTCTAAAGAATTCGGATTCTAAATAATGAGGAATTCAAATTCTGTATAATAAAGAATTCAGAGTTGTAATTTTAGAGAATATAGAGTCTTAATTTCAGAGAATTTGGAATCTGAATTTTCAGAGAATTCAGAGTCTGAAAAAATAGCACTTTATATCCAAGGAATTATATGATTTAGAGGTTTTACATAAGAATATTAATTTTATACTTAGTAATATAATGAGTTTGATTTAGAGAGATTATAAAATTAAACAATGAAAACACAAGTAAATATAAAAATTTCCTTAGAGAATGAAAATTTTCTTTATGAAAATAATCCTTATGGAAACTAATTTGCCTTAAAATAATGTGTTTGTGATTTTAAAAACAAAGAGAATTGGAAAATTTATAAGTAAACCTTATTGACTCAACAATTTCCCCATTTGCTGAAAAAAAACATCCTTACAAAAAATCATATAAAAAGTAAGAATTATTATTTATAATCTTAAAAGGAAAACTTTTTTCCCTTTAGTTATGAATCATGGTGAATAAAACTAACTCCCCCTTAGGTTTTGAAATCCCTAAGGGTCTTATTCTTTACTTCTATAAAGATATTTTCCTTTTCATCCATAAGGAAATCTTCTTTGAGTAAACTACCACTTAGATAAGCTCCACCTTATTTAGGGAATTATCTTATTTACTTAGTATTCTTTCTTATCATTTATTTCTCCCTATTTGGGATTTTAATAAATGAATAAAGAGAAAACAATATATAATACCATCATGATTAAGACTACATACTATAAAACTAACGAAGCACAACTAGAGTTTTTCATTTCTGTTGTAAAAAATGATATTAGAAAAGTACAACAAAATATCGGATTTGAATGAAAAAAGTATTCACAATTATTTATCCATACACATGTTATTGTTATGAAATGATGTCGTACAATCTATTTCTAACTAACCATTGGTTGAGTGACATGTGTATAGGTCCATCCGAGATTCAGGAAAAAAAAGTCCTTTGGAGGAGGGAGCTGACCATTGGAGTATTTTATTATAAATATGATCTCATTTGAATGAGATCATTATAAGTCCATCAATATAGAGATTACATGTTGGGAAGTGATTTCTACAGATAGAGACTCTAAATATTTGTTTGTATCTGACCATACTGTTCAACATTGCTTTGTGCAACTCTGATTCTTCCTCAATACAATCCTGGGCTTCTGGGGATAGGATGAGAGAGGTTCTGACTACCATAATGTTTAGGGGATTGCGGGGATAGGAAGACATATCCCAATATTTCTATCATTGCTTACCCTAGTGTGGGTAGGAATGATTTTTTTTAAATTACAAATCAAGGGTCCTTTATCCGTGTTTTTTGGATACCCTACTCTTGGGGTGAAAAGACTTCATAATTGTTACTTTTTTTTTCAAGTTTTATTTCCAATGTATTTTGATAAAGGAAGAATGTATAACTTTATAATAATTACTTATTCTTCTATTAACTCTTAAAATAGATACATGTTTCATAAAAATCCTATCATAATCCCATGAAATGAAATGGGTTTCATAAATATGTAATCACATCTTAACCTATGGAACAAGTACATTTTTTATAATCATATCATCAAATCCAATCCCTTGAAAAGAAGCGGCTTTCATAAGAATAAAACCTATGGAAGAGGAATGAGTTTCATTAATAACATTCCAACAAAACACAAACCATTTAGATAAATAAAATGAAAGGAACATTTTGATCATTTCCCCTAAATTTATGAGTAAAACCAATGAATTTTATCTTTTATGGAAAATAATTTGGAAATATCCTTTTAGAAAGTCACTAGAAGAGAATATCATTTCATTAAAAAAATGATTTTAAAGTATAATGGAATACACCGTTCATAGAGACAATAGGTTGTACGTACGCATTCACGTTGTTCCCATTTTTCTTTTTGAAATTGAATGAAAAAAAGTAAATGAATTGAATTTATATATAATTATATAAAATATCATTAAATTAGCATTATTATGTCATATATATCATATAATTTCAATAAACCCATCCTTAATACGTTCCATGTAGTGTGTGAACAAATCAAATCACTTTAGGGGCAATAGTCAACATTTCCCCAAAAAAATATCATATTTAGACATAGTTGAAGGAATGAAGAAAAGTGATTTATAATAATTAATGATGAATAAAAACATCATATATATCATATATAATATATAAAAATATATTTTCCATCATAATTTCTAACCATAAGAGCTTGTAATGGACAAATTAACAACCTTGTTTCTTGAGGAAGTAATTTTCCATATGTAAGAATCGTAAGTTCATTACAAATTAGATGTGAGTGTGTGTTAGTTATGGTTAAAAAATATCAAAAAAGAAATATCATTATATTCAGTATAATAAGTCAAATTTTTATTCATGTATTAAGAATAATTGAGGTTTTGGAGAAATAAAATAAAGGAAAAGATCTTGGGGAAGGATGTTACCTCTTCTTTGGGTTACTCTTTTTGGATTGCACAAAAGGGATTCCATGGATATATTTTTCCCCAAAAGTAGGATTCAAGGATGAAGTTAGAAATTTTGGTAAGTAAATTAGACAAACATTTGATGAAATTAAGTGGTTTTATAGGTTTCAGTAAGTGAGAGAGGTTGTGGCCATTTATAGGATTGCGAAATGAAACACTTGGAATTTTTGAAAAAAAGTTAAGTGTAGCCATGTTTTTTCCAAAAAAATGTCATAAAAAAAACTCAATAATGTAATGTTTATGTCCAAAATAAATCCATAAAATGGATTTTGGGCTAGTGGATAGGGCATTTTGGCTGTTATGTTTATGGGTCAGTCCCTTGATAAGATTAATTTACATTAATCGCTGTACTAAATATTAATAACTTTCAATAAACTTTTTGGTAAAATTATAAGTTGATATTATTAGATAATAAATATAATACTTATTAGAAAAATTTATTATTATTTTTAAAAATTTATTTTACAGAAGTGGAAAAATTAAGTTTAATGCTAATCCCATTGACGTGGTTGGGAAGGTTGTTTTTTGAGTGAGAATATTCAAATGTTTATTATGCTTATACATCTAAATAGAATATAAAAATGATTCAAAATAAATAAATTGGATTAATATATGTATAATTAATCTATCTCAACTTTAAATTTGGACTAAAATATTATTTAACTATATAAATAAATTATATGACAAGGCAGTTTGGAATTAAATTTCAACTTTTTTCACTATTCATCAAAAAATAAAATTTCTCAGAAGAACCCAAAAAACTAACCCCATGCTAATTTGTAAATTCTGAATTAAAAAACGAAATTTATTTTATCAAATTAATTTTCTAAATGTTTCTGAAATTAATTTTATTATTTTTCATAGAAGGACATGGAAAAAGTTCTTTTAAGAAAATATTATTTTCAAATATCTAAAGACATTTCTAAAATATCTATGTCTTATTATAAATATGTTTTATTTATATAAAAACATTATAAAAAATATTGAAAAATTATTTATCACAACTCATATTACTAGGTTTAATGGATATGTTATAACTATCTCATTTAAATACTTATAACAACATAATGATGTTTCGTAGAAACTTGATGTTGCGTCTAATATAAGCCTACTTAGTGTCATGTTTATTGTAACTTTATCCTAGAGTATTGTATAAATCAATTTTTACGTAGTGTATCATGTATCCCATGACATCAAAGAAAATTAATTTATTCAAAAAAAGGTTAACTAAAACTTGGGGTGTTACAGTACCATAAAACTTCTATGGGTGGTTGATCATGGTTTCAGTGCGATAGTGATGATTGGTGATTTTGTAGAAATTATGGATATTTATATTTATTTAAATATAAATTATAAATGTTCATATTTAATTATTTATTATATTTTTTATGACATAGGAGATCATATTGAGGTACAAACACAAACAAGGCATGGATAGGCTTGGACGAGGTGATGGGGTGGTTGGCTTGGGTGCTAAGTCCTTGAAAAAGGTGGACATACCCTATTATATGAAGTAATATACAAGTTTATTTATAATAATGAAATAATACTTAATTTTATGGGTATTATTATGGGGTTAAGGGGCTGGCAATGGCCTATATATAAGAGATTGAATGGACCTAGGCCTCCCATGGCTCTCATAAGTGATTAAAGAAATTTGTTAAATTGGGATCACCCAAGGAATATCTTTCCATGAATAGACAGTTATAGATGACATGTTGGGGGGGGGGGATAGGGTAGGTTTTAGAGTATTATTAGAAAAGTGGAATATCCTAGGTTTGGAAAGTAGGGCTATTTGGATGGAAAAGAGAGGATTTGGCTTAGGGACGTTGTCTAAGACAAACAGAAGTCTAATTCCTAATAGTGTAAAACCCTAACAAGGGTGGTTTTTGGATTGGTGTGAATCATGTAAATAATGATCCAATGTATGTGAAATGGTGTAATAGAGAGTGATTTTTTCTTGATGATAGGGTGAGGTATCTCCCTTAATATATGTGTGATGAGGCATATTTGAAGGTTGTGGTATTTTTCTAGGACTTTGTATTTGGATTCCAGGGGGCTTTGGATGGGAATGGGACCCCAACTATTGAGTTCTGGGTCGAGAAGATCATAATGTCTTCATATGTTTCCTGTTTTTTGGGATTAATAGTTTTGATGGATCTTTGCATAGATTGAACTGTAAATTTAGGTTCTAGTCAAAATGATTTTTTTGAAATTAGATTCACATATGGGTGATAAGAACATGTTAGTATTGAAAAATAGAGGTTGGGATCTTTCTAGAGGACCCATTTTATTCCCTTACAGGTGATATGAGATGTTCTCATGATATGGATCTAGGTTTTAGGTACTGCCACCCAAGTGTCGAGATTGTATGTTTTTATGGTGAGTTGCAGCCCATTGTACTTGTGTTTCATGTGGTTGTTCTTGGTAACATTTCATGATGGGTGGTTATGGATCCTAAATACTATTATTTCATTGAGGTTTAAGGTTTGGTTCATGTTAGTTTACCTTTCCTAGAGTAGTCTTCGGTTTTGAGTAATTTAGACATTGCCTTTGTAGGATTGGGCCAAGGACTACCCTATTGGCTTGGTCAGGGTATGATATATGACATGGATGATGGACCTTTTCCTAATTGGATTGGGTCATGAAAGTAGACCACTAGTGGGGGGTTGGGTTTCAAGATGAAATAAGGCATGGGTGATAGACTCTGCCTTGAGTGATAAGGTAGTGGGTTGAGAAGTGGACATATTGTTGTGATCTGTTCCTTTGGGTAGCAGGTTGAGGGTTTGATGATCCCCTACCCATAGACATCATGTACTGGGAATATAGTTCAACATATTTTCTCAACGAATATATTTTGGTATGGAATAAAATTAGGTATGGTTTGGCATCATGGTTTTCTATTTAGCACTCAATGTCTTAACAAGTATGTGTATCTCGTAGAGTGATATGTCATCCCGGTCAGTGCATGAGGACTCAAAAATATTATTTATTTATTATATTTATCATCATCATCCATAAACGTGAATATGATGAAATATATTATGGTGCTTGGTGAGAACCTACTATGTTATATTATCACACCCTACACATGAACCCTAGTACACCTATAGACCTTATGAATGCTTTCAGGTTAGAGAACATGGCATGTTGTGAATTGGGGAGAGACAAAATGACAAGTATCTTGTAACACCCCAAGAATCTAAAAGTAAATATAGCATGTAATGCACATAAAACTAAATCTTTGTAAAAAACACTTTCCTATTATTATTATTTACATAAGATAGTTATAACTTATCCATTAAAATTTGTTTTCCCCCTTCTGTGATTTAATTTTTAAAAAATGGATATAAACCATTACAATCAGTTAGTTTTTGAGAGTCTAATAGGACCAAATTAATTATTTGGTGAATAGTAACCTGGCCCCTATGAATAGTAATATTACCCTTATGAATACTACCTTGAACCTAATGAATTTAAACCTCACCCATGAAAGTATAAATAAAATTTACACACCTTATAAATGGAAATTAGTTTTTAGAAAATTAATAATTAATTGTTTGTATTTTTGTGAGTAACAAATATTTAATTAAAATTTTATATTAATACATCTATGTAAAATGAAATTTATTTTATTAAAATTTATTTGTAAATAAATATTTTTTTGTTATATTATATTAGGATAATTTTACGAGACCTCATATAATTTTTAATAGTATTATAAAATCAATTTAAAATTTAAATTATGCATTTTTCTAGTAAAACATTAATTGTTTTAAAAAATATACTTCACATATTTTGAAAATTATTTTTATAAAAAGGAGTACATTTTTTATTACTACATGTAAATGAATCGTTAGGGCGACTTTTCGGGATTTTTCTGAAATACTTGAATTTTGGCTGAATAGTGAAATTCGATAATTTACAAAATATGCTAAATAAATGAATTTATGAATCATGACTGAGTCACGAATCAGGTAAATGTCTATTGGTTCAAACTAACATGCACTTATTACTATTTTTAGTCACCTGAAGGAAAAATATTCATAGTCCTGAGCTAAAATAATATAATAATGATTAAAATAATGGAAAACCTCTCCTCTCATCTTCTATATAAACCACCCTCACTTCCTTATATTTTTACTCTTATATGCCTTGAAGCTTCCCATATTTATTCCCAAATAATATTTCTTAGTCCATTTCCACATCCATGAGCCTTTTTTCTTTCCAAATACTAAAACCCTTTCACTTAAGGAGGTTCTCAATGAGGTTATTTCAGGAGGTAAATCATCGTCCTTTTTCATTTACTTTCATTTGAATTTATCTTATTTTATTATTATCTCCTACAATTGTCTGTCCAATTGATCATGATAACTCCAGTATAATCTATATACTTTAATTATATCATATTAATGTAACAACCATTAATAATCTTCTTACTCTCTCTATTTTATTTTATAAATGAAATCATCGTCCATGATGTGGTAATTTACAACCTTCTTGGACAATGAAGTTTCATTTTATAAATTATTCTTAAAATATATTCATGAAACTATTTTAAATGTCGATATTGACTTTAAAATGAATAATATAATCTTTTTTTTTCTTCTAGAAGTGACATATTTACATAATACGAAATGGTAGAATGAAATTAGTTCATTATGATCAATAACCACCGTAATAATCTAAATGATTATCACTAAAAGAATTATCTAATGATTCATCCTCGTATCATATAACCAAATTATATATATAACTATTTAACCTTTTGTTTGTTAATTAATAGTATATTCAATTTTGTATAATTATATCCATTCCACATGAACCTCTGTACTCATATACAAGTATGCCAATCGTGAAATCCTAGGAAACAAACAGTCCCGAGCCATTAATTTGTATATTATAACTCATCCCGAATGACATAAATGAAATTAATAAAATTAAAATAAATCAGATTCATTTAGATAAGGTTATTAATTGATTAATTATTTAATGGATTTAATTTTATTATCAAGGATATTAAGTTCAAGTGCAGAACACGTTTATACATATTGTAAGGGGTTTCTCATCTCACTTTTATGTCCATGAGATTTCTATTATTCCCCACTTATTTATTTTATGTGGTGAATTTATACTAAAATTTGATATCCAATATCATGTATATATATATAATAAATATATTAAATTATTCGTTAGATGATTGTTAATTTTGGGATATATGATTCAATTGATGACAAAGTATAAAGGGTTTCTTCATATCACAACCATTTTTTAGGATATTCCTTATTCACGACTATTACTTGTTTATTGTGTATGTATACTTACAAATGATGTATAATATCATGAAACTATTTATGTTTTTGGTATTAATCATATAATTTGATTATTATTAACTTTGAGGCATATAATTCAATTGATTATGAAGTTGTAAGGAAATCCACAAGAACCTTCATTTAATCCTTCAGGTAATTCCTTCACTATCCTCACCAAAATCAAATGCTTATTTATTTTTGTGTACATATTATATATTCTATTTATATGTTCCAAAATCATATATTCAGATCATTTCATATTTCTTTTATGGTAATTATATGTTTTAAAAAATTTCCCTTCTTAATTCTTCCCCAAAAACAATGTCGATTCATGGGAACATCTCAAATTGTTATCCTTTTTATAGTGCACTATATCATTTATTTTTATTCCTAATTTTTTTTAAATAATAAATTTTATCATAAAAAACCACCTTGGTTCATTTATGTTTTTATGAAAATAAACTTTCCATTTCAATTTAAATAATTTTTAATATTTACCTTAAACTGCACTAAAATTCTTTATTTCTTAAGCCTCTTTAAATACCCTTTTTTACATTATTTCCCTTAAGTGAGAGAAAATTTATGCCTAAAATATAATTTCAATATCCTTACATTTTATTTTTTGGGATAAACATATTTACAATCTTATTTCATGACTAATAAAAATGATTTTTTTCCAAACAAACTCTTCTTTCCAAAAAAAAAAGATTATTCTCATCTCACTTTTACTTTTATGAGATATATTCCCTATTCACCACCTATTCCTTACATGTGGTGTATTTAATGACCTTTGGTATATAATATAATGTGTCTCATTATTCTCATGATATTATAAGGGATTATTATTTTAATGTTTGAAGGTGGTATGTGACACTTTGGAATGTTTAAGGATTATTCCCTCTTGAAGTTTTCAGTGGTTTCATTTAAAAGTACCATCATTTATGTCAATTTTTTTTAAATCTTCTACATCATCACAGAATATCTCATATAAAATCATCTATAATAATTTTTTGATGGTTTTATGATTAGTTTGACTATGAATGTTCTATCTTGACACAATTCACCATATTAATCTGAATGGTTGGTGTTTCTGTATTATGATTGGGGAATGTTATTTATGTTTCATATGTTAGTTTCTATATGAATTTATATTTGGATAATGTTATACCCTTTCAATGAGGAACACATTCGACTTGTTAAGTGAGGGATAGGGATCTCTATAACCCCTGAATGTATCATTTTGCCTCATTATACTAACTAGTTTGAGTTTTTACCCGTTTATATATGGTCCTGGCCCGAGGCCTTGATAGAACGAATATGATATCTATCATTATGAATTCCCTCATTATGAATCTAGAGATAGATATTACATGTGATTATTTGAGAAGTAGAATATCATGGTTATTTTTTATGGAATTATTTAATCATTTTTATTCCTAACATATTTTGATCAATTTTATTTTGAGCGGCATGTGTTTTTAGTTATTCAACGTGCACAGTGTTTGGGTTTATGATTAATTCCTCTATATTATTTACCCTTATATAGAATCTAAAATCACTTATTTCTTATACTTCTTTCCCCCATGTTATGAAGAATAAAATTATAAATTTTCTTTCCAAGATATAGTTTATTTCATTTCATAAAATGTTATATTTTTTTCCAAATGTATTGAGGGTATAATTAATGTTATATAGTCTTCCAAGACTGCAAAAAGGATCAGTCCTTATGGATTTTATTCCTTTTAATCATGCCAATGTAATAAAATAATGCACTAGATCTGGGATTTTAGGTTTGTGGCATTACAATTGGTATCAGAGGAAGTTTAGTAGAATCCTTGGGGAACTAGATTTAGAATTCAGAGACTTGTGAAAAAACATTATATTGACTTTGAGGATAAGCATATAAAAACATCCAAGAATTTTTGAAAGGTATAGATTACATGGATATTCCTAGTAAATGAATCCGTTTATAGATATTTAAAGTGTACATGGTCCTGGAATTTATGTAACTTGGAGGAACAACTCCAACGAGGTGTTCAAAGCTTATCTTGGGGTAAACGGGTACATGACAACAAGCCTTTCTATGCTCTTGATTTGACACTCCAGGGGTATATGCTTAGGACAATTCACATTTTCTTTACAAACCATTATTATGGATTTGAATTTATAATTAAAATGAACAAACATGGTCAAACTAATGTTGTTTTCAGTTGAAAATAAGTTTTTATGATATTCTATAAATGATTATACATTTTTCTCACTATTACAGTTATTACTCACACTACCCTTTATGGTTTTAGTCAATAGATTGAATCCAAAGGATTCATGGCAACAATGAACACGATGGAAAAGGTATAAGTGATGAGAAAACAAATTAGATTTTTATAGGAGTGAAATATATCATGTTCATACCTAATTAGTTTTCCCCAAATATTATTCATAAGATACGCCTTAACCAACACCCAAACCCACTAACGGAGAGGAAATTAATGTTTTATAAGATATTTAGTAGTAGTGACCACAGAGAAAAGATTGATAAACTTCCAACATACAGGAAATGTAGAAGGAGAAACCCAAGGAAGTGTCTCAATAGAACAAATAAATGCTTTATGTGTGGGAATGAAGGATATAAAGAAAAAAATTTCTTAGAAAAAATGTAGAGTACAATGGAAGGAAATAATAATGAACCTATGAATCCATTTTAACTATTTTCCTTAAATTTACTGGACCTAGGTATTACCCGATTCAAGTCCATAATCAATAGGATAAACTCTAGAACAAAGAAGGACCTATGTGGAAATAAATGTATGTTTTTCTTTTTTAAGGTTGTATGGAAAATTCTAGTTAAAAGACTGTTTAGTAAATGACCCTTTTCAAAAAACATATATCATATTTATCTTGGAAGATATATGTTTTTAGGAAAAGTAAATCCCATATGTCGGGTGACAACCCATTACATTCAGTATGGCCAGGATGTTTGAACCCACTACCGATGAGAAATAAGGGTGGAGTGCCTACCGATATCCTACATGAAGTCATGGTTATCATGAATATTTTAAATCTTAAAACATCTAATGGATAAGTGTTATTTTTATTTTAGGGACTATTGTTTTATCCAACAGATAACTTTGGGATTTCAAAATAATTGTTTGGGTTAAGTGTCTGATGTTATCTTAGAATACACAATTTTTGGAATCTTATAACACTTTGGTAAATATAATATTTTGAGGAATAAATGATGAATAATATTAAGGAGTCAAATATGATTTTATTGTGGAAATTTGGTGATCTTGGTTATTAATGTATATGGATATAATATCATAGAGATTATGTGATAGTGGAAATTAAATATTTTGTATAAGAGATTAAGAGTTATTGATGTCATTTGGAAGACTATATGAAACAATCTATCTAATTTTGGGGTCACAGTCTAGAATGTTATTTTAAGGAATGATAGTAACATTCAAAATGTTCTATGTTGACCCTTGAGCTTTAAAATTTAATTTTAGAGATTAAACATTCCTTTCATCATATAATGGAATATTATTTTTGTTAAATTATCCAATCTTATCCTGTCCATTTTGGATTTGGTTAATGTATAAAGACAAGAATAATAGATAATCATACTTTTGTGGGATATGTGATATGTAGAAGTTAATTTGAAGTCTCCAAGAGTGAAAAATTCATCTTTTGAGTTCATTACAAGGTATAAGGAATGAAGTGAAAATAGATCGAAGAACAACCAAAAGATGATATTATTCTTATGATAATGAAAGAAACCATGTATATTTAATTCCATAAGTGATTATCTAGATAGTAATGGAATCAATCAATATGTGGAAAATCATTTTGTTTCAAAAAAATTATCTATGGAGTTTTATTTATGATAAATCTATGTTCTTTTAACTGATTACAAGATTTACAGCTCTGTAATAGTTAAAATTCTGTTGAACAAGTTATCTATCACTCTCAATCAGAACATGATAGTTATATTATTCTTATATGTACATATTATCACTGTACACTAATGTTGGCCTATTCAAATGCGTAGTTCTATTGTACCCTAGGACTTTTCCTCTCGTTATCCTTAAGAGGATATTACATTAACCGTATTTTGAATATGGGATTCAGAGGAAGGTAATTTTAATGTATCCATATTTAGCATTCGGTGTGCAATTTCAAATTGAAAGGGAACAATCTATTTAAGGAGGGGATAATGTAACACCCAAGGAATTCAAACAAATCTCATGTAATGCACACACCACTAAGTATATGTGAAAAAAATATAATTTTGGTTATAATTATTTACACAAGATAGTTATAACCTAGACATGAAGCATAATTTTTCCCGCTATGTTATTTGAATTTTAGAATGTGGACATACACCAATGTGATCTGAAATTTTTTTTGTGTCAAATAAGATAAACATAGTTTTTGGTTGAATAGTAACTTAACCGTTATGAATATTAATTTTACCCTTATAAATAATAACTATACCATTATTAATATTAAACTCACCCATGAAATTATAAATAAAATTTATGCACCTTATAAATCAAAGTGAATGTTTTAAAAATTAATTATTAAGTGTTGTTATTTTTATGAGTAATAAATATTTAATTAAAAATTTAAATTAATAAATT
Source organism: Viscum album (assembly GCA_963277665.1). Classification (NCBI taxonomy): domain Eukaryota; kingdom Viridiplantae; phylum Streptophyta; class Magnoliopsida; order Santalales; family Viscaceae; genus Viscum; species Viscum album. The sequence continues at coordinate 1,785,205,395 of OY728119.1, read as the reverse complement.
TATTTAAAATAAAATTCATTTTCAAAAAATTTATTTTTAAAAAAATATTTTTTTTCCTATGATGTTGGGATAATTTTTCAAGGCCTCAGTTAATTTTTGAATGTATTAGAAAATTAATTTTAAATTGTAAATATGATATTTTCAATTAAAAATGATTTTATTTAAAAATTAAATTTCACATATTTAGAAAATTATTTTGATAAAATGGAGCCTTTTTTTAATTTTAAAAGCCTTAAAATTATTAGGGTGAATTTTTGGGATTTTTCTGAAATACTTGAATTTTTGTGAATAATGAAATTCGATATTTTAGGAAATATGCTAAATAAATGAATTTATGCATCATGTTTGAGTCATGGATGAGGTAAATGGTAATTGATTCGAACAAAAATGCACTTATTACAATTTTTAGTTATAATAACCAGTGCTATCCATAGTATTGATCCAGAATAATAAAATAATGATTAAAATAATGGAAGAACACCATTCTACTCCACTATAAAAACCACCCATCACTCCCTCTTCTCTGCACTCCCTATTACTTGAAGAATATTAATATTATGACCAAATAATCTTCCTTAGTCCCTCATCATTTCCAATAGACCTTTTAATTTCCCAAAGACCAAAACTATTTCCCTTAAGCAGGTTATCGAGGAGGTTATTTCAAGAGGTAAATCCTCTTCATTTTTCATTTAAGTTCATTTCAATTTATGATCTTTTCTAATTCCATCCTAACCTCATATAACAAAATTATCATGATAAATAAATTATAATATATATACTACAATTATATCATGTTAATTTAATAACCACTATCAATATCCTTACTCTTCCTCCTTTATTTTATAAACGAAATCATACTTCGGGAGATGCCAATTTACAACCTTCGTGGACGACGAAGTTCCGTTCTTAAAATTATTATCAAAATATGTTCATGAAACAATTTTAATTGATGTGGCGTATATTAAAATGTATAATTTAACCCTTTTTATGTTATGTACATAACATATCTACATAATACTAAATGAAAAAACAAAACACCTTCTTTGTGATCAATAATCACCATAATAATCTAAATGAGTATCACTAAATGACTTATCTAATGATTTGTACACATACCATGCAACCAAATGATATATATATCAATTTAAACATCAGGGTTTTCATTAATAATATATTGAATTACGAATAATTATATCTATTCCACAAGAACTTATATAGTCATATACATGTATGCCGATCAAGAAAACCAAGGAAACTAACGCTCCTGAGTGATAAATTATTATCTTATAACTTATCTAAAAGACCATAAAAGAAAACAATAAAACTAATATAAATCCAATAATTTTATATAAGATTCTAAATTAATTAATTAATGGATTTAATTTGATTATCTATGACTTTAAAGTCATGTGCAGAACATGTTCAGACATAAGGTGAGGGATTTCTCATCCACTTTTATTTTTATGAGATTTCCATAATTCACCACTTATTTCCTGTAGGTGGTGAATGTGTACTAAAATTTTATATATAATTTCATGAATATAGATTTATAATTATGGTAGTAAATGATTCATTGTATGATTGTTAATTTTGGGGCATACAATTCAATTGATTACAAAGTAGTAAGGGTTTTCTTATCTCACTACAATTTTTAAGAAATTTGTTATTCAACACTATTTCTTTTGAATGGTTTGTGTATGCCCCTTAATGTATAATTTTAAGAATATATTTCTTTTCAGGGTATTTAATTTATCATTTGATGAATATTAATTTTTGGGAATATGATTTCATTGATTACAAAGTACTAAGGAATTCCACCCAAAACATTATTTTTATTTCTAGTTGGTCCTTCATTATCCTTAATAGACTGTAATGATTATTTATTTTTCTCTACATATTCTATAATCTATTTTTATGTTCCATAATTTTATAATCAAATAATTTAGTCTTTCATTTGTGTTGATTATATTTTTCTAAAATATTTCCCTTTTTAATTCTTGTTGAAAAGCAAGCCCAATTCAAGGACTTTTTTCGAACTCTTAACCATTTTATAGTGAAATATATAATCTATTTAAATCCATAATTATTTTGTTAATAAAAAAAATTCTCTAATGAAAAAATATCATTTTTATTTTTTTGTTTTATTAGAAAAAACATTCCCATCTAGTTTAAAATATCTTTAACATTTTCCTTAAGCCACACTAAAATGTTTTATTTCTAAATCTTCTTTAAAAACTCTTTTTTCATGATTTCACTTCAGGGGGGAATAATTTTCTCTTAAAAAATAATTTCAATGTACTTACCGTTTATTTTATAGTATATACATTTTTACAATATGATTTCATGAAAAATAATTTTTTTTCCAAAATAACACTTCTTTCCAAAGTAAAAAATGATTTTTCTCATCTCAATTTAAATTTTATGAGATATATTCCTAGCTCACAACCTATTCATTACATGTAGGGTATGTACACATTTTTTTGTATAAGATATCAATGGAATAATTATTCTCATGATATTCTAAGGTATTCTGATTAGAATGTTTCAAGGTAGTATGTGACGCTTTAGACTATTTAAGGATGATATATTCTAAAAAAATCAATGGTCTCATTTAAAATAATCTTATTCTTATGTAAAAATAATTTGTTTAATATTTTACATAATTGACATTTATCTATTATGATATAATCTAAATTGTTTCCATGAAGTGTTTCTTATTAGTTTGACTGTGGATGTTCTATCTTGATACCATTTGCCATATTACCTTGAATGGTCAGTGTTTATATTTAATGAATAGGGATAGTTATTTTTTTAATATCTTAGATTAAATACAAATTTTTTGATAGATTATGTTCACCCCACTAATATTAGGAATTCATTGGACTTTTTAAGTTATGGGTGGGGCTATCTTTAACTCTTAAATGCATCAGTAGGTATCCTGAGACAAACTAGTTTTGGGTATTAACTGTTTTTGTATAGTCATGGAATCGGGCCTTGACACAATGATTATGATGTCTGAAATTATGAATCAACTAATTATGAAGCAATAGAATGATATTACATGGGATTATTTGACTTTTATCATATCCTTGGTTATTTTTTATATAAATATTTAACCAGTTTTAATTCCTGCCATATTATTCTCAAGTTTATATTTAAAGGCATGTGTTTTTAGTTATTCATCATGATTAGTGTTTCTTTATGATTTATTCCACTATATAATTTACCTTTACTTATCATCGGATCTTATCCCTTTCTTATGTTTCTATCCTATAGATTATAAAGATTGTTTTTTTGAACAATCTTTCAAAGAAGAAGTTTATTTCATTTTATATCATAATATAGTTTATTTTCCGAATGAATTTGGTGTTTCATTAATATTATATGGTCTTACAAGGCTGCTAAACTGATCAGTCATTGAGAATTGGATTACTTCTAATCATGCTAATGTAATTAAATAATGCACCAGCTCTAGGCTTCTGGGGTCGGGGCGTTACATATCTGATATTAGGATAAGGTCCAGGGATGAAAGTAGGTATCTTTTTATTTTTATTTATATACTATGTTGGATTGACCCAACTGGAAATCAATATATGTTTTTATGACTACATCATGATTATTATATTCTGTGTTTATTAATTTAGTATAATATTAATCTGGGTCTTTTTTGGTAATTTATCATTATTAATCACTATGATATCAATGGAATTGTCTCCCAATTATATGTTTTAGGCCCTCATCGCTATTCAGTGGACTCTAGAATATATATTGGATTTCATGAGGCCTTCTGGGGACCTAGGACCACGAACTTTTGAGTGACCAGAGGATGGGGTGGTACAATAATATTAACAACAACAACAACAACAAGAATAATAATAATAATAATATTTTTATTAGATGTGGTTTTCTATAATGATTAAGAGAATTATTAAGGCTATTAGAAAATAATTTATTCCCCAACCTAGATCTATAAATATCCTTTTATTCTATTTCCTAGGGTTATTTAATGTTTTTTATAATGATTTCACCTCTAGTGAATTATATAAATGATGAACCTATCAAAGGTTATATAAAAAAATTTAAATAGTCATGTCCACCACCCTCCTCTCACTCCATAATGATAGAACATGAATAAATCATTCATAACTAAAGTAATTATGTTGAAATCCAAATTGAGTGATTAAATATGATAGGTAACACTGCTCTATCACTAAGAGTACCACATGCAATGTTTTAAGATCAAATTAGCATGTTTGGATTACCACTAGAGGGATTTTAATTTGGATTATCATAATGAAATTAAAATAAAATTGAGTGATGTTTTGAATAATAAACACCTACATCAAATAAAGAATTCAATAGTTGTGGTAATTTGTTGCTATTAAATTAATTATAAATTTTATGGGAAAAGATTATCCCTAGTGTTACGGGATTTTTTAGTTATAGTTATTTGGAAATAATAATGAGATAAATTGTTTTACAGCATTTTCTTAGGATTATTACATTGGTTTCCAATAAATACCATCATTGAAAAAATGATAAATTTCGTTCCACAACACCCATAACCTTTATAATTGGTGCATGTGCAAGATATTGAATTTTTTTGATGGGTTTACTAGTTTGAAGAAATATAGTTAACATTTTATTTTTGTTTCTTTTCATATATATATATATATATACATATCTCTGTGTGTGATCAAACTACATGTGGTCTAATTCATTTTTTATAACTAGCATGATGTGTAATATATTTGTTATACCTCTTATATATATATTTTTGAATAATTATTTAACATTATTTAATATGATTTCACAATAGTTTGGTGATTTATGTTATTGTTATTTAACAAATTTGGGTATAGTATCCATAATACCACCATTTATAATCTCTCTAATTATTGATATACATCAACCTCTAGGGTGTAGGGTGGGGTTCCTAAGGTCATATGACACACCTCAGTTCAGGAAATATCGAGTAGTGATCTATAGGGGCACCATATCACTTCAATAATTGAAATATAAAAACATTAAAATTGATAGATGTTCTTTGGTGCCACAGATGGGTCTTGGAGGGATTACAACCCTAAAAAAAGTAGTAAAAGATAACTAAAAATAAAAATTGAAATGAATATGGCTTATGGATATGTTTAATATAGATTTTTTTGAGAGTGTTGTCATATCTGGGATTCTCTTGGTGGGTGTATGATTTATCATTCATGTGTTTCATCTCAAGATGGTTTATATGATTTTCTTGGGAATGAAATGTGGTTATTTCAAGGGAGTGTATGGTCTAAGGTTGGGCTACCCTCTTCCTCCAAGCCTCTTTATTTATTTAAAGAGTTTTTTAGATACTTACTATTCAGTTGCATTTACAATAGAAGTATTCTTCCTTTTTAAAGTAGGAATCATTTTAATGGATTATCTCTTATACTATTTTATGTTGATATTATTCTCTTCATTAATGTAAGTAGGATATATCATTGTGGAATTACCAATATACTAGTGGAATATTGCTTTTGGATTAGTTGATGTATCAAATATGATATGGGTATCATGTATGTTTCAGTATATTGTTATGAGTATCAAGTTAAAAATGTTGAAGAAATGGTGAGAATTAAAATAAATTATTTTCTGATTTATTTCTTAATTGAACCCATCTCTCCTAAGGGTATTTTTTTCATAACTATGAGAATTTTTTTACTAATATCATTGGATGAATCCTTAATTTGAAGAGTAGATTATTATCTTTTGGGGGTCATATTATGTTGTTAAATTGTGTCCAAATATCTATCTTGATGCATGTTATATTACTACACAATGTTCTAAGAAAGTTGGTTAGCAATTAAAAATCACGTCATCTTTTGTGTGGGATTATCACAATGAAGATCACTTCTATTGGGAATGTTGGGCCAAAATGACAAAACCTGGGGACTATGGGGGTATTGGCCTCAATAGAGTGATTGATTCCATGAATAACATACAGTTAAAACTTGCATGGTAAGTACTGTAAGACCAATCCTTGTGGGGTAGATTTGTGAGTGGGAAATTTGGAAACGTTTGAGATGATCATATATGGAATGCCTATATCCTTTGGAAAATGTTATGTTGGAATTTAAAGGAGCTTCAATGGAATTAAATGAAGATAGTTGGGTGTGATGAGAACTAATACTAGAAAGAAAACTAAGTGGGTATATCACTTTGATTTCTAGAATGTCCAACCCCTAATATTTTTTTTGTAGAGGCCTGTGATTTTCTAAATTTTATCTGAGCTACCCTTGACTCACAACAATGTTCGATGTTCCATAAAATTTGTACTTCCTATTATTATGATAAACATGGATTCATGGGTGATTCATCATGTAACTTATCATATAATTATTAATATTTTCCTATCTAGGTTAATACTGGCGTGGGACTGGGTAAGTTTCTCTCGTTAAAATAATTATAGATCAACTTCAATTTTCGTTTGTCGAGTGTCTGGAGCCGTGCTCTTTTGACTGAAGACCTAATCAAATGAAAAGGTTTAATAATGGATTCCATGTGTTTTTTTATAAATCAAAGTAATAATAGGTTATTCACATATATTTTTAAAGTGATTGAGATAGGTACATTTGTAATGTACTTGAGATCTTTATTGACATTGATTTTCAGGAAAGCAATGGTGAGGTTTAAATTCAGTCTTAGTTTCATGGGTTGGAGGGAAATGGTATGGAGAGGAATTCAAGGCACATTCTGATATTGGATGGTTTTTAGGCCATTTGTAATGATATAAACAATGAATAGGTGGAATCATACACATGATCATGTTTAATACTGCAGACTCTGTCAAGGTGCCTAACAGTTGATCTATGGGCCCTAATGAAATGTTGGGAAATTTCCCATTCCATGAGAATCATCATAAATGGTATGATATATGTGAATAATTCTGATAGGGTTTATTCAATGGGTCAATGGGTATGATAGAATCCACATTTTAATGGATTTAATCTCAATATTGATGGCTCTTGTAATCTTGGTATCAGGAGAGGTGGGGTCATTGTATGTGATTCCAGTGGTTTAGCGGTTATTTCTTTTAGTGGTTTCTATGGACAAGGTAACTCTATTATTTAAGATGCAAAGGATTTTCTAAATGGGAAAGAGATTTATCTCTCAACTAATATTTCCATAAGTGATATTGAGATCGATTCTTCAATTATATGTAACTCTCTCCAGGGAAGGCATTATCCCCATAAGTTTATTATTTATATCATTCAAATATGCATGAATTACATTTGTCGAGAAAACCTAATTCATAAATATTGTGAAGGAATATTATTTTTGGATGGCCTTACCACAATGGGTAGTTAGAGTATCCCCCTCATTATTTTTTGTATTTTGGGTTCCTTTTCCACTGAGTGTAAATATTTTGTTTAGATGCCCTGAGATTCCATTACTTTAGACCACCTTGACATTGTTGTATATTTTCATTATTTCTCTAACTTATTAACAAAAGATCCTACTTTGATGATGCTAAAAAATTTCATAATCTTGTCATGAGTTACAAAATTTATATATCTTGAATATCTTTGGTGATTAATATTTTATCATTGAAACTATTGAGATAGGAATTAAAGTCCTTAGGTCATCATCACATGAAAATAAAACAGATAATGATGCTGTATTATGATAGAATGAGGGAGATCCATAAATTATTGTATGTTGTTTTATATTTAAGTTCACAACACTATAATGTGGTGACATTCACCAATCCATAGTGTATACGAGGATCAACCACATAATTTATTAAATCGTGAAATTTCTGTGGTACCTTTAGTACATATTTCCATCACTATATACCATAGAATCTATAATAAAACCAATAAATATAAGATAATCTAAAAATATCTAAAATGTGTCACTAATTTCTAACCAATTTTTATCTTTCACCACTATAAATCATTTATTTAATTTTGAATTTTTTTTTAAAAAAATTTGTAGCTATTTCATTCTCACCCATTATCGAATTTAATGAAACCAATTGAGCTCCATATGATAAAAAAACATGAAAATTTTAGTTCATAATATACTACTATGAGTGAACTAGGTTTTTTTAGAACATGTTCATCTCATTGACATCTTTAAGTGAGTAGATTTTTGATAACATAGTCTAGATATTATCTAATACACTTTTCTTAAAAAAAATAATTCTTAGATTCTCATTACTCAACAAATCATGGGGTAGACTAGTAAATTCATCAAATTATAATACAAACATAAAAATCGTAATTTAGTTCCATCATAAATGAATTTATTATATTAATATTTTCTCCATTAAAGAGTGGGGAAAAAATACCCAAAAAAAATGTTCAAATTTTCCAAGTCACTCATGTTTGTTTCCTAATCCAATAGTACAGCACCCGTAATATTCCAACTAAACATTACAGAAGATCCCACATAAAATATTCATGGATATTTAAATATTCCAAAAAGTGGGAAAATAATACTAATTCCATTATTCTAATGGGTTCCACATTCTAAGAAGCTCAATCCCAATATTTTGTAATACTAAGTATTTAATCTCAAACAATGTTTCATTTATACAAGATATATTAGCCTATTTAGTGGGATTTGTCTTTGGCATAATAGCTATTATTGGTTCCTAATAATCAATTCCCGAATTAATTTTCTCATAATCTATATTATCATCTGTGGGTGGAAGTATAAGTGAAAAAATAGTGATTATCTTATCAAGTAATAATAATAAATATATAAATAGTGAAATTTTTTTTTTATAAAAAACAAAATTTTCATAATTGATTCGCAACATAACAGAGGTATTTTTTTCTTAATATATGATTGAAATTTATCCAAATTCTTGAATAACTCCCCTATAATAACAAAATTTGTATGAAATTGAAATTTTCACATATATAATTATTTGGATGACCTAATTGTTCTGTATAAATAATGATGTACGTAATCATGTTAGTTAAAAGATGATAAATGGACTTGTATTTGAACATGCTAGATGTTACACCCCTTGTTGGATTTATTTTAATGATACACTAAACTAAAATTTCTCTAGTACTATTTCCATTTTCACCCATGTAATAAGATAATAGTTTCCAAACTCTATAAATTATTCTTAAGACTTTTATACCAATTTGATATGACTTGAACTTTCTAGAAAATTCAAAATGTCTGTGAGAAGTTTGATTGTAGATACACAGTCCCAACTAATATAGGTATAGGCATGATGAAATGGACCTATAGTGAAGACACATAAATAAAACAAAAAGAGGAATTCTCAAATAATACATTTAGTAATGTAACTCAAAACTACTATGTATATCAATATACACTATGTATATAAAAAATAATAATTTATAATTCATGAATTCATTAACATACACTCAAAAAATTCATTAAACATACATGTGTAAGCATTTCTAAAGCCCAAAAAACATATAAATTCATTTAAGAAAGCCATAAAAAACAAAACATGTGAATATAAATTCAAACATAATGTAAAAACCTCAAACAATAGATACAGAATCCTGAAAATGGACATCATTTTTGATTTCCATTGGAAAATCTCTATGTATTGATAAATCTAGATTGAACAACAATATTATTTCATATTAAACAGAAAAATATATAAAAAATGTTACATCACGACAGATATGAATATGTGTGGAGAATTAGGACAATCTGGTAAAATATCCATAGTTTTTTAAAATTAAGAATCTATGTTTATACTTTCATAATAACATAAGAATATATACTCACAATATATATTGAAGGCATAATAGATCAATATGATCCTTGGGTAATCTTGTTCATAAAAATTCTTTGATATTATCTCATTATAGGAATAATATATTTCACCATGTAAATGTGTATCTTATCTACATAACTATATTTAAGATTACCATAGACAATCTACCCGTAAATTAAATATTTGGAGAGGACGCCCAAAAAAATATTACCCCAAAGACTATGACATTAGATTCCAAATAAAAGTATTATACCACTCAGGGATCACAGAACAGATAAATCTTATAGTTGAAGAAGGAATTATATAACCATACAATAGGGGATCATGCATATTTTAATTGACAATGAATGCTCAAACACTATGGGTTGCCAATGGAAAATCACACAATGTTGAGTGTAGTATTTTCATAAGAATTCACTAAGTACAGGAAAAATCATGTATCAGTGGATATTTATAAGACATGTCATCCTAATTTCATGGTATCACTATAAATAACTAATGGTGATAAAAATTTATATTGAAATTAGTTAAATAATATGAAATTATAAATTGAATAACCTATCATCTATGACGAAATGATCTTAGAATGTTAACCTAATAGTCATGCAGGTCTCTAGAAAGTCTTAAAGGGAACTACCAACACTATAGATCAAAAACCAGTTCCTGGGTATTTAAGATACACTATTGGGAATGGTTCTGACCAATATATTTACATGGACACAAAATGAAATTCTTATGAGTAATCTAGAATGGTTTGTCTATAATTTGGAATTCCATGCAAAATCAAATATGATTTAACAAAATGATTACAAAATATCACTACTTAGCAAAAACCATAAAACTCAAATCCCAACATAATACAAAATAGATACAATAAATCTAAATAGTTATCCCAAAATACATGAAGTCTTAAATGGATGAAACTGACACCATATAAAATATTCCCAAGAAAACCCTGAATACCATGCCAGAAATCTTCACATAACCCAAGGTCCTTATCCAACATCAACATCAAACCTTTTCTATGACATACATGAGAGAAAGAACCCCACATAAGGATCTCTCTAAGAGCTTAAACCTGAACTTGTAAAATCCAATCTCTCTATATGGACTATGTTTTATAAATAGGGTGTGAGAGAAACATTCTCGATAGTATTTCACAAAAGATTCAACAAACTTCTTTTAAAATGTTATTAAATAAATTCTAGTTTGAAATATAGTTTGAAAATTAAATCATAAACAACCTTGTAAAAAATCATAAACTTATCAAAAAATATTTTTTAGACTTGAAAAATTCTTTAACAGAACACTAATAATTTATTTGGAAAAATCATTTGAAAACAACCTTATAAAAGATTTTTATAACCCCATTTTGGAATCACTAAAATATAGAGACCACAAGTAAAAAGTAAGGAATCAAATAAGGAAGTGACCAATAATTGAAAATATATGAAAATAAATGATAATCACAAACAAAATACAATGTCTCAAAAACACTAAAATAAGCTGTATACATTAAACTATATAATAATAGGTATAGTAAAGGAGAACATATCTTGGAAGGTGGTGAAATATGATATAACAGAATAATAAGTAAGTTTATAAGCAAGGAGAACATGGTAAAATATAATATAATCATATGAAATTCCACAAGACCTAGTTAGATGATGCTAGACGTACTTCGGTAGAAACATCTACCACCCTATAGATTAAATTATTTGGAAATAAAATCACATATTTTGAAGACTAAAATCCCCAATGGAATTCCCCATAGTTAGAAAATAGCATATAACATAAGATACTAGTAAGTATATGAACATAACTAGTATTGCAACCATATCTCAATATCCCACTTAGATACGTAGAGTACCTAGGAAGTTAGAAATTAGTGTTTAGGTAACATTTACCACATGTCAATAATTTAGCACTTCGAAAATATTCCCAATATCAAAACTCATCCCACATCAATACATAATTTTTATTTTATCCCTTTTCTAACACAATTAAATATAAACAATAGTCACATTCATTTCCTAAGTCCAACAAGATTTAATAAGTCATGGAATAATAAGGATTAAACTTCGAGTTCATATTCTCTTTTGAAAAAACATATATACATGGCTCTAAATGAGGCTTATTATATAATACAATAATCATATACATAAATATTTTCTTTGAAAAATATATTTAGAACAAAATCATTATATGTAAATTTCTATGATATAAATTTTATCTCAATCTTTATTCCAACACGTTTGATACATGACATAAGAATATAAATATGATATCAATAAAAATTGTAGAGAACATCATAATCATATGTCATCTAAAATAAATATAATAAAATTTAATATAAACTCATTAAAATCCATTAATAATGAAATTATGAACAACTAGTACCCCAAAATAATAAACACAACATGTAAAAATAATAGGAGGATCAATACTAAATTTTAATTACCAATTAATTGATAAAATTTACACAATCATTTTAATAAATAGAAAATATGTATAATTTTAAATTTCAAAAAGTATGAGAATAGAAATACATTAAATTCCCTTTTTTACATTTAAGTCTTGAAACCATAAAAAATTGATGAATAATTTATAGAATCAATAAGTGTCACAAAAAAATAATTTTAGGAAAATGGATTTTGAAAAATCATGCACTACATAGATTTTTAGGAAAAGGAAATCGCCTGGAAAACCCTACCTAAACCCATTTTGAAGTTGAAACAAATTGAAATTTAGGAAGAAGGGTACCTAGAAAGATAAATTTATATCCTATAATAAAATAACAATAGCGATAAGTGAAAAATAAATTTGGGGTTAGATCTCTATTTCCTTGAGATGAGATGAAGAAAAAGAAACAAAAAGGATAAGAGTAATATACAAAAATAGTTGAGAAAATGAAATCTAATAATGAGTAAATTTTCTTAGAAGTGAAGCTAAATTTATAAATCCATGGAGTAATGGAGGGGGGTCACCCCTAAAAATATTGATATTGATAAGATATAATAAGGGAATGGGTATTCCTTATGTTTTTTAATTCTTAAAGGGAATAATATTAAAATAAATAATTATAATTATAACTAGAAACAGCTAATGAAGTGTTCTTATTGTTTATGGTAAGGTACTTCCTATAGATACCCATCACAATATGTTACTCCTAATAATGAAGTGGACCTTCACTAGAACATATTTGTTATTTAGTAGAGGTTTAGTAAACTGATGCTAAAAAAATAAATTATTGGGCCACAATTTTATATTTTTATTAAAAAACACACCCTCCTCCCTTGACCCTTGTCCCTCCCCCAAGCTCTCCTTCACCCCTAACCCTAAACTCTCGCCCTCTGGCCCTCTGATCTCTTTCCCCCTGAGCTCCACTATGATCCAACTTCCCGCCAAGCTCCCCTTCCCCCTCGACCCCAAACTGTAGCACCACCCCCATTTTCGATGCTCCTAAGGCGTCCCCTACCCCGGACCGTAGAACCCCCTCACAAGAGCTCATGGGCCCTCCTATATGCCCTAATCTTCTCCCACAATCTACCCTTCCCCACATAGCCAAAACTCTAGAACCATTAGTCTTCCCACCTCATCGGTGCTTAGGAATCTCTTGTGCCCTCCAATATTGTGCCTCTGAGCTTTTCTGGTGTTACGATCATAACTCCATTCAGCGAAAGCCCTGTCAACACTGCAATCACATCCTCATTCCCACCATATCATTTTCCAGTGATATGGTCATAGCTCTTTGGGCCAGATGACCTTGTCGGCGCTACCGTCATAGCCCCCCCAGCCCTTGTAATATCTTGAGTCTTTGTCTTTGCAGGAGCACTCTACCTATCATCGACTTCTATCGAGCGCACGCTTGAGGTGAGGTAATATAGGTTTATTTTATCTCTTTATCAAGAATTTTACATTGTGTCATTAGATTTATAGATTTGTTTATCTTGTATTAGTATGGTTGAAAAATAATAAGTTGAGGAAGAAAACATCATAGTGATAGGAATATTGAGATTTTGATAATTTTATAGTTTTAATTATAAATAACTATTTAAGATAAAGTTATTTTTTTGAAATTATTTCAAAAAAAATTGAGATTTTTTAATTGAGGAAATATTAGGGGTTGATATTTTTAGCATTTTCATGATAGAATACTTGAGTATTTAGAAATGATGTCCATGATTTTTTTTATTGAGAACCATGTCATAATTATGTTCATATAAGGAATTTAAAAATAAAGAAATTAGTCAATTTCTAAGGAGATATGATGTTAAAAGTCTGGGTTTTGAAATTAAATCCTTTAACTAATAATGCCACACGATTCTTAGTGTGACCACCCCATGGCAAGGCTAATTTTTTAATATATATAATATTTGTTCATATTCAAATTTATAGTATAATTCTATCATGAATAATTACTTTTACACATCCATGATTGACATTTTTAAAGAAAATGATGTGGACTAATGTGGTGTTCATTATAGAAATGTTTTCGGAAGAAATTCCTAATAGTATTAAAGGATAAATATTAGTGGATTCCAAATATTATAAAGGAAACAAAATATTAAGAAATATAATTACCAAACATGTGGTGTTTTTGTGAGATATTTAATATTCAAATGAACATTATTAAAGATCTAATATTGAAAATGAGTAGTTATGAGTAAATCGAAAAAACCCTCATTTTAATGGTGTTTTGAATATATTTCTTACATTCATTTTGAGAATGTATCATGTTAACTTATTAATGAGTATAATTTTTTATATAGTTCATATATAACAAGTAGGAAGATGTTACCCTTGGTTTGGAAGTGATCCTTTGAAAAAAAATTTAATTACATGTAGTGCATAGTGACTTTGTTAAATAAAAAAAATCATCAGTGTATGCTCTTGGGATATACCCTTTCTAGTGAAACATGTAAAATCAGAATGTGATTGCATTTTTATTTAATTTGATATTATGGTTGTGTAATTGGATTTCACAGATTTATTACGGTCAAACTAGGATAATAATAAAATACTTTAAATGAAAAGGAATTAATTCACTAATTCAACAAATTTATAGAGTTTCTTTGGTGATTTTGGTTATAAAAAATTGGTGGAGAGGGATAAATTATAATTGGTTCCACCAACGAATAATAATCTGTGGTGTTGAATTTATACTTTTCAATAACAGTTCCCCCCTTTCAATGATCTTGTTCCATTATAAGTCAAAACACACCTTTAGTCATCACAAAGTATTAAATTAACACATGAATAGATATAAGAAATTTTAATAGGTTCAATCACACTTGTCTACTTTTATGAAAAATACACATATGTGTAATAATATATAAAAAAGAACAATGTTAGAATATTCAACTAGCTTTAATATTTATGATATTTCATATTCTCTCAGTTATTATATTATTGGACTCAATATCATATTGAAATATATAATATCATTTTTTTATTTTTAATCAATGAAATAATTGAGTGTGATGGGTTGAAACAAAAATATTTTTCGGAAGATGTTTAAGCCCAGATAATCTTGATAGGTGTTGTTGATGAATTCAATAACATTACATTTAACTGAAATGATCAGTGAAAATTATTCTAATTTTTTTATTATTAGTTACATGTTTTTTTACTAATGTATATGTTATCATATTTGATGAGCCATATTTTGTTTTGATAATTATATATTTAAATTAACAAATATCATTGGATGGGTTTTTTAAAATATTATATTGATTAAAGAGAAGTTCTACACAATGTATTATCATAAATTTTATATAATATATTTATGGTATTTATACATTATTAAAAATTAATGAGTTATCTTTTAATGACTCATGAGAGAGGGTATTTATAAAATTAATCCTATGACTGATTTTAAAATATAAATTTTTATAGTTTTTTAATATGATTATTTATAAGGGTGGAATTTTTTCATACCAGTTTTAATGGGATGTTATAAAAACATATTATCCTATATGTTTTACTAGTGTTACCTCTGATTTATTTGAAATATTCTTTTTAGTATGTTTTTTTGGGTTATGATTTTTTTTAGTATGATTTGGGTAAAGTTATGATTTTATCTATAAATTATTTTTCTGAGGTATGTTTTACCAAAAACCAAACCCAAGAAAAAATTAAAATTTTCATTATTATTGTTTCCTAAGCACTGATTACCATATTTTTCAATTCTAGGGAACTAATTAATAGAAATCAAGCCTTTATTATCCAATCAATTATCTATTCATTCAATGAATTTACATTTTAATTAAATTATGAATCTATTTAATTCAAACTAATGCCAATTTACCAAATTTTACCATTATCTCTTTTCATACTTAGGAATAATTATGGTTTTTAATTTTTTTTATAAAATGCGTAGGTACATATTGATATATATGGATAAAATATAGATAACATTACTAAGGAACCATATAATTATTCTAAGGTTTTGAAAGAGTTATAGATTTTGCAATTTCAAATCCATCTGTTCGTGGGAGAGTAATATATCCTTGTTATAAATATAAATTTAAAATATGGTTGAAGAGAGATGATGTTTATGAACACATGATACTGAAGAAATTCCTTGGTAAATATTTGTGCTGGATTTTGAATGGATAATAAAATGTTACAAAATGTGTTGTCACTGATATCAATCGACAGAATGACCTCCCAACTTCATAGAAAATTTACAATGAAATGAAAAACCTTATAAACGATGTATTAAAAATTGCAAGGCACCAACATCCTCATAAAAACATATCAGACCAACTAGTTTAGGGTGTTACAAATAGAATCTTTACAAGAGAAATTTTTGAGACTACATGACAACCATATCAAGATTATAAAATATCATTTGATCCTCCTCTGGATTTTATGGAGACTAATGTAAGAGAAAACTTAAATAAGTAGACAAATGAGTTTCATGGATTAGTTGAAGATGTAAATCAATAGTTTTATGGTTCATGTTCTATATATTCAAAACATTATTATATGATAATGTTTGTCTATATAAAATGCCTATGTGGAATAAATAATTAGTCAATGTCCATGATATTAGAATTGTTATATGATGCATTTCTTGAAGGAAAGATCCCTAATAATTTTTATTATATTAAAAAATTGTTGACAAGATTGGTATGAATTGTACAAAAATACATGTGTGACCTAATAGAGGTATGCTTTATTGGGGTGGGGGATTCAAGTAGACATGATTGCAAAAAATGTTCTTCTTTTAGAAGATAGTTAGCAGGTGATTTTTGATGTCAAAATAAAAACACTAAAATGAAGAAAAATAAAAACAACACACCTACAATGGCTTTTCCTTACTTTTCTTTTAATGAATCGATTTCAATGATTATTCATGTAATCAAAAACTATCGAGCTGATGAAGTTGAATTATATAGATAATAAAAATGTTTTGTTAATGATACATTCAATATATTCATAATCATGGAAGGTATTTTATTCATTAAATCCATATTTATCATCTTATCCTAGGAATATTAGATTGGGATTGGCTATTTATGGATTCAACCCATTTGGGACTTTGATAACTAGTTATAGTAATTGGATAGTTGTCTTGATCTCTTACAATCTGCCGTTGTGTATGTGTATGCAACAAACATATTTTATCATTTAGATGATTTTTCCTAGAAACAAATTCCTAGAAATGATATTAAAGGATTAATCCCATTTGTGACATATGATGCATCTTCTAGAACAATGTTCAAAATGAAATATGGTCTAATGTGGACAATTAGTGATTTCCTGGGTCATGGGAATTTATTTATTTGGAATATATACATTGGTTTTTCTTATCCAATTTGTAAATTTTATTTTTAGCCTGAATGAATACCAAAAAATAGAAAATGGTTTCTCTTGTGTCATCGAATATTTCTCAATGCATCTCCAACATTTTGGTTGAACAAGTCAAAATTCAATGGTTCTATGGATCGTAGAACACATATAAATTTTTGGATAGGTTCTAAAATATTAGAGTGACTTGGAAATGTTGAAATATAATTTGGGAAGGTGTTTCATTAGAATGATAGTGGGATGTGATTTCTACATGCATTTCCAAGTAAAATTAAAATGAAATAATATAAAAAAGTATATTATTTAAAATTATATATTGGGAATTTAATTTTTTGTGCTAAAATCCTAATGTTATCCACATTGGGAAGAATACTGGGAAAATTTGATCTTCATATTTCTTAATGTGTTGTAAAATTTAGGTACTGTCTCAGTACTTAAAAATATATAAAAACAATGAATATAATGCATGATCTTTGGCCAGATAAGAATTTAAAGTATGATCCAGAAATTTTTTCAATAACAAATAGGGATAATGATTCATTAATTTGAATTTTAAAACATGGAATGATATCTAATAGCTATTCAAGTAATATATCAAGGTATTTTTACTTAAATAATCATAGTTTACATGGATTTAAATTTCATGATTCACATATATTTTTATAGCACTTACTACTATTGGAACTGTGTATATTATTATCAGAATAGGTTACTTCTGTTGTACTCCAATTTTTCCCATTCTTCAGAAAACTCTGTTAGAAAAATAAACAGCCATTTGAGCTTTATAACCTTTCATAGATAATTTTATTCACATTTTTTTCAATAGATATGATCATTCCTCTATAGTTTTCACTATCATGATACATTTAATTGTGTATTTGGATGAGGTAGAAAAATTAGGAGGCCCAATACATTATCGATTTGTGTATCTAATTTAGAGATACATTATTTATATGTTTTTCATTTATGTGAAAAATTCTTGTATGTTCAATAAATACAAAATTATGTTTATTTTTTTATTTCATATATGTGTTGGGTATTTGAAATCATAGGCAAACAAAATCCAAACCCGAAGGCTTTATTTCTGATAGATATTTTGAAGAATAGTATATTACATTTTTTCTAGAGAAATGTATGATATTAAGACAAGAATAAATCAATTTTGGATGTATTGATAAAACATCTACTCAATCCCAACCACTTGGGAAATCAAAAATATTTCCTACTATGGACCAATCGGTTGGGAGGTGATCAAATGTTACACTAATAAAAATTGAATTATTACATACACATAGATATGTGTTGTTGAATTATGAAATTTCATATCCATTTATTGAAATTTTTTCGATAAAAACAGATAAATGAATGAAAGGAGAAACAATAAATGAGAAAGTTTTAACAAAATATATTATTAAAGAGATTATATAATGGTTTTCACGATGTGTATTTTTATAAATATTGCAATAAATATAGATATTATGTTGAAAATATTTTTTGTAAATCTAATTATGTATATTAATTTTTTTTAGATCATGAATACTGTTACTGAAGATGATTTGTCCAAATATTTTAATTTTCTTACTCCAGATTCTCTAAAATAGGATAGTAAGTTTGACGTTTACAATGTTAATGAATTTAAATTTTTTTACATTTGATCGGGAAGAGGGTTAGAAAAAATAAAATTGTGGTATATTTAGGTTTTATAAAGTGGGATACTATGTAAAGTATATTTATATTATCAAATTAAACTACCATAAGTTGTTTTTACAGTTGTTTTATTTCAAATTCAGTTGGTTCTATATTATTAGGGGCGTTAAAAGAGATTCCTTGCAATTTACTAATGTGAACTTCTCTCTCTTGATGGATGTTAGTGACCATTAATTACATAATATGTATATCTTATCATCACAAGTGAAAATGGTATAATATGTGGAAGATTTCAAAGATGAATTGGAGAGTGTAGGTGCTCACATAAAATAAATATAGTTGTATGATATGAGTGATGAAGTTTAAAATTTGACCTCTGACATTGAATCCGATCAACAATAAGAAGACAACTTATTTTCCCATCATGATATCATAAACATTAGTCTTTCAAGGGTGGGTGAAGTAGAAGATGTAATGATAGAGTAGGAAAAAAACATGATTGAAGGAGAAAAGTATTGTATGTGAAGTCATTCATTCATTTTTCAACAACATAGGTTATTTTTACAGTCATTCATTATCATAGATATGTATATTTTATTTTTAAGTATTTTTCATCTCTAATCATTTATATTTATTTTATGATTTGTTTTTGTAATTTTTGTTTTGAATTTAATTTTATTTGATTAAATTATATTAATGAAAACAAGGAAGCGTTAGACTGATTCTAGTCGACCCTTAGTCGACATTCCCTCAACTATACCATCTGATGATGATCCATCAATCTCACTCCTTAAAAAATCTAAGACTCCCTCTACTTTCCCCCCTAAACCATCTCTCACAATCTCCCTCAATATCCCATTATCACATCAACCAACTCATCCCCATTCAATATCCCCAATTGTGATAGAGAATTTTGCCACTCTAGGTACTATAGAGGGTTTTTAGAGCATGACATTTATTGGTGAAATTTTTAATATGAATAAAGTTACTGTAATTTTTTTATAATACTAACTATTTTTTTCCTAGAATAAGTAAATATTTCTACTATAGAGAGAAATACGAAATTTTTAGATGTCAAGAATCTGAACAGACTAAATATAGTTGACCCATTTGACTACTACGGTGTCCCGATGGATGAAATTATGGGATTTATTGGCCTGATTATAGGCGAACTGGAGGCAGGGTCGGTTACCCTTCTGATTACATTTGTTGATTATTCATATCCCTTCATTGAGGAAAAATGAAGTTTTTTATTCCCATATTATGTAAATTTTATTCTATTATGGTGTAATTCAATATTATTAGATATTAATATTTTCAGAATGAATCTACTTTTACATATGTAGTTTCACTTTCCCATTGCTCATCTTATAGAATGAAGGGGAACATTGAAACGTTTGTGTAAGAAATGGAAAAATTTTAAATGGACATTATGGAATGAATTCAACAATAATTTTGTGATCACCTAACAACAGTATGATAAGGTACCTGATGGGGTACATATAGATAAAGTTAATGTTTTTGTTTATAGACATCATCATGATTAACACATTCTATTTAAATATATATTATTATATTCATATCATTTTACATTTATACATTCATATGATAAGGAGATGAAATTCCATTCATCACTATTCAATTAAATGTAATTTATTTCAAGATGTTTCATGGAATAATGTATTGAGCGAGCTAAGAAAATCATCCCTCACACTATCAGGTAGAAGTGTTTTTATAAAAACCGATCAAATATGTTAATATTTTCAGTAGAAAAATATTTAGAAGACAATATTACCTATTCCATATATTAAATTATTGATTTATCTTATTTTAATGTAGTGAAATAATTCTGGGAAACAATTTCCCCAAATAAAACTGTTTTTTGATGTTCATAAACAATATGATTGGAGTTATGTTAATAAGAATTCCAAAGATGTGGGGTTATGAATTAATTTTTCATTATAATAACTTATTTTTAATTTTCACTATGTTAGTCTATATTTATTCAAATATTACTGTTATTTTATTTATAGGTAAAAATGAAAGAACTATGTTATTTCAATCACACATAGTCCTTCTTAGTCTCCCAGGATTACCCAATTGGTGAATTCATTAGGAAGGAGCATCCTGGATGAGTGAATGGGATGGGTTGAGTACCATTACCTTATAAATATTTAACATGCCATCTGGTTTTGCAACTACAACTACTCCTATTTTTAGTCACTTTCTACCCCAATATTCTTAGAGATATTTTGTATCTATTCAATAAACAATTCAGGAATAGGGGTCTTATAAGCCTCTTTGCAAAAAGTGTTCGTTGATTTAGATCAGAATATGGATGCATCTGTCCTTGATGAGATTGAATTGATGACTGGTGGTGAGCACGTAAATCATACAACATCAAAATCATTTAGTTCAAAAACTTTTTCTCATTTTATTTTTAAATATATAAATACAACAGTATTTAATTTTAAATATAATTGTCTTGTAGGTTCTAGTAGCAGGAATTAGAGACATAGATGGAGAATATGATGAGCATAGTTCATTATCAGGTAGTGATTAGTGGTCTCTTTGATCTCTTAGACCAATATAGAAAGAGTGGGTTAGTTCATGTATCATTTTTGGCATAGAATATTAACATGAAATTTTCATGATTTCCCATGTTTGAAGATGATGAACCCATTTATATCATGTTTTTTTGGAATAACTCTATGGTGGAATGTTAGGGTTCATGTAAATTAATAGACTTGTTTATATATGATTACATTCCTTAATTTATTTTTCAAGGGACTGTGTAGCTGATTATGGTTTTATATTAGTACAGTTAAATATATATGATTGTTATGGGACTCTTAAGCTCAAAATTTTCTCTATTCATCACTCTAGGTAATTATAATTTTACGGTGACTATGTCACCATGGTTAAAGGGTATTATATAAGATGAAAATAAATTTTAGGTGGTATCTAGATATGAGGATTGATGTGGGTATCCTTAGTTAGTTTCACCAAGGATAGTTCAATATGTATTAGAGGATTAAGATGAGTGAAAAATCTTCTTAGATGACCATATAGATTAGGATCCATGAGAAACAATGTCCAAATTGTGTGTTGAGTCTGGTAAAAGGATTAAATATCTTCTATAATATATGGTAAATGGGACCCATGTGGAGGTTGTGGGAGTTGTTCGATACCTGGAATCATTTTTTCAAGGGGTATAATGCATGATAATATTGGTTGATACCATGTTAGTAAGAATAGTAATGATAAGGGATTTCATATAATTTGATTAGGAAATGTGGTTTGGGTTAGGGGAGATTGTGGGTAGTGGTGTGACTAATAGGTGAATGGTTTGAGATCAAACCAATGAGTTAGATCATGATAGATATGGGGGATCTAGTCGGCAGCTTGATAGGAAAGAAATTATTTGAGATGAGGGGTCAGATATCCAGTGTCAAACACCATGGGTTTTTTTGGTATGCTATGTTATTGGATTGATGCCATATAATCTATTTCATGTGTGTGATTTTGGGTGCTTATGATAGGTGATAGAACTGGTGGGGGAAAGAATCCTAATCCATGAACTCACTATGATTGATTTGGATCTTTTTAAACTACTTGGGGTGATATGGGTTCCTTATGTCCATGAAGTACTACCTAGCCCTGAGTAGTCTTGCATTGGGATATTGGAAATTTCCTTGAGTTAAATAGGGTTGTGATAGTGGAAAATGTGGAGTGAGAGGGTTGTGTCAAGGTATAAGGATATTCATGTATCATGGACACTTCCTTGATTGATGATCCTGTGGGTAAGGATATAGATGTAATATTTTAGCATGATTCTTAGGTAGTGAGTCAAATACATAGATGTCTCCCACCCAGAGTCTTCAGGTACGCACTAGGTTCTAAGTATGACGAGACGAGGTGAGGCGATGATGAGATTTTGGTATGAAATCAATGTAGGTATGAAAATTCAAAATAATGTCCCTGTAAAGACCTGAAAATACCATGGAATTTTCTTAATACATGGTATTTTTAAGTGTCCACAAAAATTTACGGTGCTTGATTCTGAGGCCTTGGGTGCCCGAAATCAATTTATGAAGTTTTGTTTGGGTATGTTCAGTAAACGTTTGAACCAGATTTTATAACTTTTGAAGTGGTGCTCATAATTGAAAGCTGAGAGAACCGTTGAACTCGCAGCGCCGGTATTAGCTTATGAATACTTTCACTTCGATGGCAGTGAGTCGAGAATAGAAGTTAATTTTTGGGTTTTCATAAAAAAAATCAATAAAATAAACTGTAGCTTCAATTTATTATATTTGAGCCTCCGTTTGGTGTGTGGTGGTTAAAAAATCCTCATAAAGGATGGAGGTGGGGCCACTGCACCTTAACCTGTCATGAGAGGTTATGGTGGTGGGGCCCACCCGAACTAAACCTCCCATGAGAGTATTAATGTGGTGGGGACCACACAGGGCTTAACCCCCTATTAATGGGAGGAGAGAAAAACCTCTCAACTATCCCTCATTAATGAGGGAGGGCCTCTTGATTCCTCAACTTCCTATTAAATAGGGGGAAACTCCTTGACCACACCCCACCTTAATGGAGCCAACTCCCCTAACTAATTCGTGCCAACTCTCGTGGATTAATTAAGGGGAGTAAGGTAATTAATTCACGAATTTGAATTGTTGTGCCATGAAAATAATAAAAAAACTCTTTCTTCTATTATTTTTGGTTGGTCATAGTACTTTTGGTGGGTATTTTCTCTTTTGGTGGAGCTTGGGAAGAGAGGAGCTTGGGAGAAAATTTCTTCCAATGAAGAACGCGTTCTTCCAACAAAGAATGCATTCTTCCAATGAAGAACACTGACAAAGACCTTCTTCGACATCCACCCTCAGATCCTACCGATGTGGAGCATCTTCCACAGCCGACGCATCCCAGGATTGGGAGTGCGTGACGAATGCAACGAACGGAGAACTCCTTCATTCCCTTTCCACGACTCCATCAACGAATGATGACTGACACTCAAAAGGTAGGGGTTATTACATGTTGATGCTTTTATTTTCTTCTCCTCATCATCAAATGAAAATAATCGATGCAAATTGATGTAATTAATTGTTGTTCATCTTCTTTTCCTGATGTACCAATTGATACCACCTTAAACGTGGAGGATGCGGGCCAACCTAACATGGACCGACATCCTCCGTTGATTTTTCTTTCTTGTGGTGGTTTTTTGGCATGGCAATGAGGTGAACATGAGGAAGGTGTAAACGACAAAGGCCACGCTATCTGCGGCCTCCAAGAATTACAATTCCCTCGTGGCGCACCGATGATCTTGGCCAGACACCACCGGCCCGAATCGTGCCAAAACAGTCATCCTGGCCTGCTCACGGCCTCTGTAAATTGTGCCGCCCCCGCTCTGCACCGATGCTCCTGGCTGAACCCCACTGGCTCGAGCCATGCCAAAATGGCTATCCCGGCCTCCCCGTGGCCTCCCGCGCGCCCCGCCGGCCTGCCCTCACCCTGCATAACATCCCGTGCGGCCTGACCGGTGCCCCACCATCTTTCCCACACATCGTGCGGCCTCCCGACACCCTGCCCCGATGCCCCGCGTGGCCAACCCTGCACCCCGCCGGCCTGTCGGCGCCCTGATCGCGCCCCGCGCGGCCTCTTGGGCGCCCTGCCCACACCACACGCGACCTCCCACATGCCCTCCCTGGTCCCCGGTAGGCCTGCCCGGTGCTATACCAACCTACCCCGCGCCCCGCGCGGCCAGCCACCACCTGCCCGGTGCCCTGCTGGGCTGCCCGCGCACTGCGCGGCCTCCTGGTGCCTTACCAGTGCCCTGGTTTCCTACCAGAGCCCCGCACAGCCTCCCAGTACCCTTCCAGCGCCATGGTAACCTCCCAGGCCGGGCCGCACCCTTCGTCGTGCTGGCTGAACTAGCCCCGACCTCTAGGCCGAGCCGCCTACGCGATGACCTTCGGGACGTCCCATCCCCCACAGTCTGTTGGGTCGGGCCAAGGGGACCAGTCCGAACTGAGCGGGTTGACCGGGATGAACCAGACCGTGTCAGCCCAGAATGGGTGGGGCCGAGTCGGTCCGACCGGGACAGACCAGACCAGGGCCCACTACCGACCCTTTACTTTCTTTGGCCATAT
This sequence comes from Viscum album, assembly GCA_963277665.1. Lineage (NCBI taxonomy): Eukaryota > Viridiplantae > Streptophyta > Magnoliopsida > Santalales > Viscaceae > Viscum > Viscum album. The sequence goes on along the minus strand of OY728119.1, from coordinate 1,785,180,021 downwards.
CTTTGGCACTAGGCATCCATTTGACGAACCGTCAGTGGTGCTGGTATTCATGGAACGCAATGGTCCCATTAAGAATACCCCACTGGAGTTTGGAGTATATTTGTGATACGTTCAGGTTGGATCGTACATGAGTGCAACTGGGTCCTCGGGACTAAAAGACTAATAACTCACAGACCAGGTGTCCAATTGACGCACTGTCTGTTGTGTTGAGACCTCTATGACGTGCCATAACATTGAGATACATCTACATTGGACTTCGTGATAGTTGTAGTATCGAAATGTAGCTCGTGGAGAGAACCCTCCTAGAGACGAGAAAGCGGAGTACGAAGACCTATTAGCTAGCTAAGACCTGACGGCTGCTTGACCGATTCGAGTTAGAGTGATTCTACTAGAAAAATGGGGGCGCCTGGTAGTCGGCGCTAGACCCACGGTGGAGGAGTGCCTGGTAGTTTGTGGCAGAACTGCGGTACTCAATAGGAGGAGTACCTCTGCAAGCTATTAGGGGGATCACCTGGTAGTTGGCAGCAGACCCACAGTGGGGATCGCCTATGTGTGAGCGCGGCAGACCCACGATACTTGACAGGAGGAGTACCTCAGAAGTCCAAGGTTAGTGGGAAGCTCCTGGTTATAGTGGAAGGCCCACTGTACTCGATAGAGGTGGAGTTCTCCAGCAGCTGTGGTTTCGACAATGTGAATAAAAATCCTGGTTGAGCTGAGTTAGCAACTTTTGTGTTTACCACATGATTGAGATAAATCACTTGGTAACTTAGGTATCTGTATAGGCAAATACCTAAGTGAGGTTATCTGATGATTTCATACTTTGTGGTTTATTCTTTTTGGATTTTGTGAGACCTGGAGGGTCTCATGGTCCATACTGAGTATCTATATACTAACCCATGTACGGTCTATGCCCGCACCTAGTTGTGTTGGTTGCTGACAACAAACAGTGCTGACTGAGGATCAGAGTAGAAGGACTAGACGGTACCCAGAGGTGGACCTTATGATGATTCAGTACACATAGGAGACTAACAGACGTGGAGTGCTGAGGAAGCTATCTATACCTACCCTTTTGGTAGGAATCCCTAGAAGACGACCCGATAGCTACTTTACCTTTTGTTCAGTTGTACTAGTTTTTTAGTTGTAATTGTAATTTTATTTTGGGATTGTATTTCCATCCCCTTTTACGTTTAGACCTCCTTTATATACGGGTTTTCTTAGTGTTTTACTTCCAACTTGTACTCTGTTGGGTGAGTTTTCAATTTATAAATGCAATGCCTTCCCTGTTTTATGGATTTATGCCTTTTGTTCTAGTCTCCATCCCCTGGCCTATGGAAGGTGGGCTTGGGTTATTCACGACACTGGCTCCAGGGGATGGGTCATGTCAAATTGGTATCAGAGCAGTTGCTTCTACCACAGAACATAGGACTCTGATCATTCGTTTCTGTGAAGCAATAATGTTAAGGGTACTATGTGTGGTTTTCAGTTCAGGGAGTCTAGTGTTGGTGAGACGGCCAACAGATACATACACCAGGACCCTGACTACTGATCTCCATCTCAGTGCACAAAAACACTGATAGCGTGTGTGTTTTTAAAAGTTTTCTTATAAGTTATCTCAACCAGGTCATCTCACTAGGTATAACTTTTGACCATGTCACATCAGTTCAGGATGCCTCCACGCAAACATCCAGTTAGAGTTCCGAGAGAGTACATGATGACAGACCACAAAGCGATGAGGATCCGGTACAGGGACCTCTTACTATGTTTTCACATTCGGGTGGTGTACCAGCATCACCACATCCTGTTGGGAAACAGATGACACCAGCCGCACTGGCGGACGATGCACGCCGACTGAGCACATTTCACGAGTTCCAGCAGTAGAGGTCTTTGAGGTTATTAGATGAGACATATTCTCAGGCACCAGAGGACTAGCTGGAGGCGATTTCTAGAGTTCTCCGCCTAGTTGAGACATCCTTAGAGTAGATAGTGATCTTAGCAACTAGTTTTTTCCAGTGAGTGACCATGAGGTTTTCCCACATAGTGATGAGGATTTGGAATATGGACCATTGCACGAGATTGTACCTTCAAGTAGTGTGTCAGCTATATCACTACCTGTTGGTCAGCAGTTACAACCGACGATACTGGTAGATGAAACATGTAGGATTATTGCCTTACATGTGTTTTAGCATCAGATACCCCTTAGATTCTGAGGTGATCCCGACTCAAAGGAGGCCGAGGAATGGCCTGATGAGGTGGCTGAGAGTTATCTACAGCTTGTACAGCTACGTCAGGATGACATATCGGTAGCTGTGTATTCATCGAGGCATACCAATCATTCTCAATACTCAATGAATACGATACTATCAGTGCTTTGGGGTTTAGACTACCTAGAGAGGTGTGTTTTAGGACATCTGAGCCATCACCTTTTCTCTATATTCTAGAGAGAACATTTTCATTTGAATTTCATTTGGCTGAGCGGATACAGCCCGTGAATGTTTGTAGTGGGAAAGTAGGAAAATGGCACCAGTCTCAGAGACTTGGGCGTGCAAAAAGTTTTGGGAAGAGTATGTGATAGGGACAAATGAATCAGCAGGGCAGCAGATGCGGAAGCAGAGCTAGGAGAGTAGCACGAGGTGGTGTACATTTCAACATGTTACAACCACCTACCTTTGTGTTGCCTCCAGGCTCAGGGAGCTGGAGTGCTGGGTAAGAGAATAGATACATGCGGTCAAGGATTGTAACCCAAGGGCTCTAGGAATGATTCGTGGGATGATATGTGTTTACGACTAACTGTCGTATCAATATACATAGGTACTAATCATTCCATTCTTCCACGAATCTTGTCCCAGACCAAGATTTTCCTATTAAACCATTGAGTTAACCCTCACATCTGGACATACCTTTGGTAAGAGAATCGATAATGACACTTACACCCATGGTGTGATCTGACCCTTGAGGTGAGAGTTTCGGTTGGAACCTATTGGTGGCAGTGTTGATTCCTTAAGATGTTAGTTTGGGTATGGATTGGGAAACCACAGTTCATACAAAGATTGAATATATTAGGCAAAAAGTTTGTAGTTTATCTACGACGTTGGGATTAGGTTTTCCATAGTCGGCGAAAGAGGAAACCTATGCAGCACAGGTTAAACTCACGCATAGGAGGGTGCAACATATCACTCTTGAGTCAGCCATCCTTACACTCATGGCAGTAGGAGTTTTGAGTTCTTAGTTCCAAACATGAGTGAGATAACATGGGGACATCTATTCAAAAGATGTTTCTAGGATTACCCCCACCCCCAAATGGGGAGGGACGTATAATTTGGTTGGACACTACCGGGGGTTCGCTCAGAATTCTCCAGAGTTACAGAACCACTTCCATCTTTGACAAAGAAGGGGAAACCCTTCATGTGGTCAGAGAGATGCCAACAGAGCTTTCAGGAGCTGAGGAAGAGGCTGAGTAGTGCCCCCATCATGAGGATTCTAGAGGAAGGAATTGGGTACGTAGCCAGCTGCAACGCATCATGGACCAGACTCTGGTGTGTCCTGATATAAGAGTGAGAAGTGATTGCATATGGTCCTCAGTAGATGAGACAACACGAGCAGAACTAAGCTACCTGTGACATGGAGTTAGCAGGTGTGGTCTTCGCCTTGAAGGTATGGAGGCACTATTTTATGGGAAAACATTTTACCGTACTCTGATCACAAGAGTCTTAGGTATATCATCTCTCAGAAGGACCAGAACCTGAGACAGTGATGATGGATTGAGTTCCTCCAGGACTATAAATTCGAGATAGTCTATACTCCTAGGAAGGGGAACGTTGTTGCAGATGCACTCAGAAGGAGGTCTGGTATATAGCTACTAGGCGAGGCGGCAGAGCAGATGGATTATTTATAGATATCCTTTGTGGATATAGATGGAGAAGTCTTACTTCAGTCTCTTACAGTCATTCCCCCACTTCTTCAGCAAATCCGTGAGGTGCATCGTGGAGACGCTGACCGCAAGACACGTCGTGCTCAGGTATCCACAGGGCTGGCACTAGATGGATTTTCTGAAGGGGGGAGCATGTCATCCTCTTTAGAGGACGTACCATGGTACCCGTGTCACTTTAATAGGAAGTGATGATGGAGTTCCATGCATCCCCTCTAGCGGTACGTCTAGAAGTGGAGAAGATGTACCAAGACCTTTGACGATAGAACTGGTGGCTAGGTATGAAGAAGGTTGTAGCAGATTTTGTCTCTTAGTGCCTCACTTGTCAGCAAGTGAATGTGAAGCACCAGGTACTAGAAGGCTTGGCTCAACCTTTAGAGGTCCCAAAGTAGAAGTGGGATGGGATATCCATGGACTTCATGATGGGACTTCCACGTACATATAGGGGTCATGACTCAATTTGGGTGATCGTTCACCGACTCACCATGTCGGCCCACTTCCTACCGATCAGAGAGCAGGGTTTAGTAGAGATCTTGAGATGCCTCTATGTGCAAGAAATTGTGTGTTTACTTGGTATACCTTTGACTATTCTCTCCGATCGTGACACACAATTTACTTCCCGGATATAGAAGGGGTTTCAGGAGGCTTTCGAGACACAACTTCACTTGAGCACCACCTTCTATCCCCACACAGATGGTTAGATTGAGTAGACCATCCAGACCCTCGAGGATATGCTGTGTGCTTCTGTCCTCGACTTCGGTCACAGCTAGGAGGATCACTTAAATTTGGAGGAGTTTTCATACCACAACAACTACCACTCCAACATTGGGATGACACCTTTCAAGGCATTGTACGAGCGACCTTGCAGATCACACTTATGCTAGAATGGTCCTGGGGAGTCAGCACTGGTGAGACTAGAGATGGTACGAGCTACCAAAGAGAAGGTGCAGGTGATATAGGAGTGGTTGAAGACTGCACAGAGCAGGTAGAAGTCGTATGATGACTGGAGACAGAGGCCTCTAGAGTTTGAGAATGGTGACCATGTCTTTCTACGGGTCTCACCTCGACGGGGCCTACAGAGATTTGGCCGAGGAAGCAAGTTACCTCTGAGAATCATCGGACCTTTCCAGGTCTTCAGCAGAGTTGGTGAGGTGGCTTACTGCCTGTCTCTTCCACCTTTGTTGCATAGGGTGCATGACATCTTCCACGTATCTCAGCTAAGGAGATATTTGCACGAAACATCCCACATCATCGACCCCGGATAGTTGAACATCGATGATGGGGTGACTTTTACGTAGGTTACCGTGGAGATTGAGGATAAAAAGGAGCGGGTACTACATGGATGCTCGATACCTTTGGTGCACGTTCGCTGGCAGCACGAGAACCTCCAGGAGAGCACATGGGAGCAGGAGGCTCATATGCGTGCTCAGTACCCCCATTTGTTCCTATAGTTGGAGTTGTAGCTTACAAGGACTAAAAGCCCTGAGGTGGGGAGAATGTAAAGACCCGGAAATACCGTGGAATTTTTTTTTATTACATGGGATTTTTACGAGTCCATGAAAATGATTCGGTACTTGATTCTTAGGCCTGGTTGTCCGAAATCAATTTTTGAAGTTTTTTTTTCAGGTACGTTCAGTAAACATACAAGCGGGATTTTATAACTTTTGAAGTGGTGCTCAGAATTCAAATCTGAGGGAACCGTTGAACTCATAGTACCGGTATTTTCTTAAGAAGACTTTCACTTCGATGGAAGTGAGTCATGAATAGAAGTTATTTTTTGGGTTTTCTTAAAAAATAAATAAAATAAAGTGTATCTACTGTTTATTTTATTTGAGCCGCAATTTTTTGTGTGGTGGTTAAGATCTCTTCACGGAGGTTGGAGGTGGGGCCACCTCACCTAAACCTCTCATGAGAGGTTATGGTGGTGGGGCCCACCCGAACTAAACCTCCCATGAGAGGAATAATGTGGTGGGGACCACACATGGCTTAACCCCTATTAATGGGAGGAGAGGAAATAAACTCAACTCTCCCTCATTAATGAGAGAGATCCTCTCGATTCCTCAACTCCCACTAAATGGGGTTAAAATCCTTGACCACCCCACCTTACTGGAGCCAACTCCCCTAATTAATTTTTGCCAACTCTCGAGGATTAATTAAGGGGAGATAGGTAATTAATTATCCAATTGGAATTGTTGTTCCAATAAAATAATAGACCAACTCTTTCTTCTATTATTTTTGGTTGGACATAATTATTTTGGATTGAATTTTCTCGTTTAGCGGAGCTTGGGAAGAGAGGAGATTGGGAGAAATGTTATTCCAATGAAGAACGCGTTCTTCCAATGAAGAACTCCAACATCGACCTTCTTCAACTTCCTCAATCAGATCCTACCGACGTGGAGCGTATTCCACGACCGACGCAGCCTGGGATTGGGAGTGCGTGACGAACACAATGGATGGAGAACTCCTTCGTTCCCTTTCTGAAAATCTATCAACGAACGACATCTGATAATAAAAAGGTAGGGGTTATTATATGTTGATGCTTTTCTTTTCTTCTTTTCATCATCAAATAAAAGGAATCGATGAAAATGATGTAATTAATTGTTGTTCATCTTTTTTTCTTGATAAACAAATTGATACCACCTTAAACGCGGAGGATGCAAGACAACCTAACATGGCCCGACATCCTTCATCAATTTTTCATTCTTGTGCTGTTTTTTTGGCTTGGCGATGAGGTGATGACGATGAAGGCACCAATGAAAAAGGCTAGATATTTGCAGCCTCTGCGAATCGAACCGCCCCCGCAGCGCACTGATGCTCCCGGCCAAACACCGCCGAGCTGAGCCTCGCCAAACCTGCCAGCCCGGCCTACTCGCGGTTACCTCCAATCGCGTCGCCCCCTCGGTGAACCTATACTCCCGGCCGAACACCGCCAGCTCGCGCCGCGCCAAACTGGCCTACCGGGCCTGCCCGTACGCTCGGACGACCTAACTGCACCCTACCCGACATCCCACAAGGCCTGCTCGATGCCCCACGCGGCCTGCCCGCTCCCCGCATGGCCTCCTAGCGCCCTACCCAATGCCCCGTGTGGCCTACCCGACGCCCCGTCTATGCCCTGCCCACGCCCCATGCGGCCTACTATGCTCCCTGCCTGCGCCCTGCGCATCCTCCCGCGTGCCCTGCCCAGCACCCGGGCAGCCTGCCCGATGCCCAGTCGGCCTAACCGGCGCCCTACCAGCCTGCCCCGCGCCCCACACGGCTTTTCCCACCCTGCCCGGTGCCCTGCCGGCCTGCCCGCACCCCGTGCGGCCTCCCGGCGCCCTGCCCGCTCCCTGCGCGGCCTCCCGGCGCCCTGACGGCATCCTGCCGCCCTCCCGGGCCAAGTCGCGCCCCTCACAGCACTGGCCGAACCGGCCCCAGTCTCTGGGCCAAGCCACGAACGTGGAGACCTCCGGGCCGAACCACACATCGTAGTCCGCTGGGTTGGGCCCATCGGACCGAGATGAACCTAGTGGGCTGACCGAGTCGACCCAGACCATGTCGGCCCAGACCAGGTTGGGCTGAGTCAGTTCAACCAGGTCGGACTAGACCCTAGCCCACTACTGACCCTTTACTTTCATTGGCCTTATCATTGGCACCGGACATCCATGTGACGAACCGTCAACGAAACTGGTATTCTTGGAACGTGATGGTCCCTTTGGGAATACCTAATTGCAGTTCAGGGTATATTCGATATATGGTTAGGTTGGACCGTACACGAGTCGAACTGAACCCCTGGGACTAAAAGGCTAATAACTCAATGACCAGTCATCCAATTGACTTGTCGTCTATTGCAATGAGACCTCTATGACGTGCCGGACCATTGAGATACCTCTACGTGGGACTTTGTTACAGTTGGACTATTGACCTATAGCTCGTGGAGCGGACCCACCCGGAGACGAGCAAGCAGAGTACGGATACCTAGTAGTTGGCTGAGACTTGATGACTGCTTGACCGATTCAACTCGAAGTGATTCTACTAGCCTAGTGGGAAGAGCCTAGTAGTTGGCAGTAGAGCCACGATGGAGGAGTGCCTGGTAGTTGGTGGCAGACCCACGGTACTCGATAGGAGGAGTACCTATGAAGGCTATTAGGGGAAGCTCCTATTAGTTTATAGAAGACCCACAGTGGGGAGCACCTCTGTATGAGCATGGCAGACCCATGGTACTCGACAGGAGAAGTACCTCCGCAGTCCAAGGTTAGTGGGAAGCGCCTGGTTAAGGCGGTAGACCCACTATACTCGACAGAGGAGGAGTTCTCCAGTATCCATGGTTTCGACAATGCGAATAAAAATCCTGGTTGAGCTTAGTCAACAACTTTTGTGTTTACCTCATGATTAAAATGGATCACTTGGTAACTTAGGTATATGTATGGGGATATATCTAAATTAGGTTATCTATTTATTTAATACTTTGTGGTTTATCCTTGTTGGATTTTGTGAGACCTTGAGGGTCTCAGGGTCCCTACTGGGTATCGATATACTCACACTTGCACGGGTTTTTCCCGGACCTTGTTTTGTTGGTTGCAGACAACAAACAACGCTGACTGATGATCATAGTAGAAGGACTAGACAATAACTAGAGGTGGACCATACGGCGATTCGGTACATGAAGGAGAATGACGGACGAGGAGGGGTGAGGAGGATATCTGTACCTACCATCCAGGCAGGAATCCCCAAAGGACGACCTAGTAGCTGCTTTACCTTTTCTTCAGTTGTACTTTTTTTTCATTTGTACTTGTACTTTCTTGTTGGGCTTGTATTTCTGGCCCCTTTTACTTTTATTAATCCTTTGTATATAGTTTTACATAGTTTTTTACATCAACTCGTACTCTGCTGTGTGTGTTTACACTTTATAATGACAATTCCTTCCCATTTTTAGATATTTACGTCTTTAGTGCTAGTCGCCAGCCCCTGGCCTATGGAAGGTGGGCTTGGGGTAGTCACGACATGGGCCCCGGGGGATGGGTCATGATAGTCCCAGTTAGCACATAATGACATAATGAAAATATAGTCATGGTATCCAAGTCATAAAATATATTCATGATCTTATGTGATATGATTATTTTTCCTTGTTGGAACATGTATATGATGGTGTGTTTTAGGAAAACTTTCAGAGACCCTACTTAGATGTTTCCTCACAACCTACATAGGCACCCTGGTGTGTATAAATACCTTTTTTTTTCATTTAATATCATAAAATATGTAGTGAATTGAAATAGATCATATTGATAGCTAGTTGGAGGTAGGGTAATATGGAATGGTGATTTTAATAAGTCCAATATGTGTATTTTGTATCTTTTTATTATATTTTGGATAGGATCAAGATAATAGGTGACCTATGTATGTTTTTTATAACCATGTTTCTTTATGTTGTGATTAGTTTCGTATCTAATTATGTTATAGATTTATGCGTACTATGATTATATGAATTGTACATTTTGGTATAACTGTAAGGTGGAATGTTCGTGTTTTTTGTAAAATGGGAAGGTTTAAATATTATCTTTACATTTGTATGGAATGTTCTGTGCATTGGTTTCTTTCCATTTTTTTCAGGGGCTTTAGATTCTGTAGCTATCTTTTTTTCCTAGTAAATCATTATATAATAATATTTTAAACCTCCATTAAATATAGTATTTTTTCATGGCAGTTTAAGCCACCTCTATCTAATTATTTTTTTGGGTGGTGGTTACGTCTACTTCTACATTTGTTATAAAATTATTTAGTGGTTGTATGAACCACTAATTAATCCTCCTCATTTTTTTTCATGGGAAAGCCACAACTGAAAATATGTTTTAGTATGCTTGCTAGAAAATACCACAAAATGGAAGGAACCGTTGTGTGTTGGAAGTCGACACCAACTTTAGCGGTGGTTTTTTTAAACCATCAGAAAATGGTAATGTTCTTGTAGTGATTATCTTCCTAGAAAAACAATGAATCTCAAAATATTGACCATCATGACATGGAAATATTCTCCAATGGGTAAAGCACCTTCCCAAATTGGCTCCACATTATGACCACAACCACAACCCCAATCATGGAACAACACTCACCACTTAATGTAGTAGAAACCTACCTAATAATGTTTTTCAATAGAAACACATATGTGTGGCTAAATAAAATATAAAAATCATCACCATATTGTGAGACCATAATAATCATTGGATCTGCCTCTCTATCCTATTTTTAAAACATTTATAATATAGGGAAAATATGTAAAAGTCAATTTCATATCATGAAACTCCTCTCCATAATGGAAATATATCCTCACTTTCTTTTTCATAAAGGGTGGTAACTTTATATAGTTAGGTATCCATACATAGGATTAACTTCATTCACTCTTTCATATGAGACATAGTAAAGATTTTCCTCAAAGATATCCACTTTGACATTATCCCCTACGTTATGGACTAATTAGTCACCCCTAAGAAAAACAAACAAGTTGCTTGTAAGGATTTTAAAATCCAAATACATCATCACATAGTGATTCTCGTGGGACATGTGGTGAGCTTCTCACAACCCAAGATTATAAGAAACCCCAAAACATTAAAACATCGAGATATAAATAAATTTTAAATTTTAAATTTTAAATAAGAATTAATCATTTAGTTAAATAATAAAAAAACGAATGGGGGAGGTGTGATAGTTCTCCTAGCATAATAGACTCCTCTATTATAAATTAATTAGAGAAAAACTGGATGACACTTCCATCCTAACAAAAAATACAAGAGGAGATATATTGGTAAAGGAATAAAAATGAGAGGGGAAATATTTTTTAAACCATTTCCAAACCAAGGACCCCAATAAAAAACTTCCGCTCAAAAAGCTAAAAATTACCAATAGTCCTAAGGTTAATAAAAATGGTGGGATATATATCACGTTTCCCCACCATTTAATGATTACACTAATATAGTGGAACTTGTGGTAAAGTATAGGAAACAATCAAATTCATCAATTAAAGAGTCTAAAAAGAAACCCTCATTCAAATGAAATATCTTCATACATAAAAAAACATTACATGATCTCAAAATGTGAAAAATTTATCAAGAATCTTAAAATTCAATGAATAGACAAAAAAATTGAATATTATTAATGAATTTCCAAAAATAAAAAAAGAGGATACCTTAAACGTGTTCTGGTAGTCGACTTTCCAAATTTGAGATAAAGTAGGGATTTTCACTTTGTAAATACTTCAACTTATAAACCTTATAGAGATAACCCAATTACCAACAATGATGAAAAGTATCTAGAGCTTTTATATATGAGGTCCTATAATTCCCAGGCTAACAACACTAAAATCCTACAAGAGATATATTCCCCATAAGAATAATGACAAAACAATTCATAAGATCCTTCCAAAACCACCCAAATTACCTAAGTCTATTTTTTTGGTTTTTATCCTCACAATATAAAGAACCTAAACATGTTCCATAATTAATAGGATCACCAAAAATCCTTGGGTTTCCCTTATAAATCATAATTTCTATCATATAATTGTTAATAACATCTTAAAATTAAATTAGTCCAGATGAAATAATTCAAGAACTAAGGTCATGAAGGAGATCCCTTTATATGAAATAAACTTTCAATGTGTCCTCAAATTCCAACTTTGGGGGAAAAATTAACCAACTCAGTGAAATGGTTTATAGGTTTATTCATAGTTTTCTATCCATATTGGAGAATTAAGATTTCCATCATCGTATCCCCTTTCATGTCATTAGGGTGGTTGAATTGAAAGATCATTGTTTTAAGTAATTTCAATGTTATATTAATATATGTATAATGAAGAATTAAGGTCTCCCACAATCCCCAAATATCTTATTTAAAAAGTATGAATTGGATATCACCATTGAGTATTCTAGAGACCCAATGAATTAAATATCCACACAATATTTCCCAAATAATAAATACCCTCTTAAAAAAATCTCTTTGAGAGATTAGAAAATTATAATATTGGATCAGCTCTGTCACTCTATCTAGTGTATGGCTAGAAAAGATAATTAGAAATATTACTTTTTACCTCTAAGAGTCACTAATCATGGGAATATTTTTGGAAACATTCTTTCTATAATCTTGTGATTTTTTTCTTGGATGTATACTATAAATAATAAAGGAAACATGAGACTCAATTATAACTATTCAAGACTCAATTAAACCCAAAAATGGTAGACTTATAATGAAATGTAAAAAACACCACTATTGAGAATAAATCCCTAAATGAGACATGAGAATTCTCTTTTAAAACCTATTTATAATGTTGTTGAAAATCACCTACTTTTTTTCAATATCATAAAATTACATTTCAAAATTATTTTTAAATTCCATAAAATCATCATAAAAAACAATTGAAATTTTTTAAAACATCAATTATATTTCAATTCATTTAGGAGACTCTGTTTTTAATTTTAAAAGTAAACTCTTACCACTTAAAACCATGTTATAAATCATGAAGTATCAGAAAATTACAAACAAACAACCTTAATGTAGTATAAAAACATCCTTAAATTTTCCTATACTTGGAATAAACATAAGAAAATTAATTTAATAAAAAATATAATCAATAAAAAAATAAAATGGGCCAGTGGATATGCAGGGTATGACTGCACAGTTTGTAAAATTGTGCGCTTGTAGCACAATGGCCATAGGGATATTTATAGACCATGAGCACTTGACCTTCATGGATTTCATAAACTTATAAGATAACTATTTGGATTTTTTTATTCTCTTATTTCCACCCAAGAACAAGAAAAACCATTAAATAAAATGTATAATAGTTGTTAAATTTAGAAAACCATTAATCAAAATCCTAATACATCAAGAATAATTGAGAAGTGAATTTCAAAGTTATGAATAATAACATAACAAACCATGTAAAATTTAATGTATAAAATAGAAGGGTCTAGTTAGGATCTCCCCGCACATACATATTGACATTCCAATTTTTAATCTACAATAACTTCACAAATTAAAAATAGTCCTTGATACAATTTTTTCAGGAACCATCCCAAGATACCCTGACCAAAAACCTAGGTTGGTCATTGGAAATTCCCAAATGGTAATCTTGAATCCATGGGATGATAACCAGTTTCTTGGAATAAAGGATATTCTATTGAGAATGATTTCTCCCAGAAAATAAAGACAAGAAGACAATGGAATTATCACGTGAAATATAGTATGTTTAATCTATAATCTTTACTTCCATGAAAAATTAAATAACTAGTTCTAAATAAAATGTAATGTAAAATAGTTATAACTTAAAAAATAAGTACCAATTTTATATCCCAACATAACTGAGAATAGATAAAATTAAATACAATAAATATCCCATAATATATAAATGCCAAAAAAGGATATTATTTACATGAATAAAAATAAATAAAAAGAATCATTGAATACCAACCTAGAAATATACTCATAACCCATGGTTACAATCAAACATCAACATCACACCTTCTCTATGAAAAACATCATTGAAAGAGTCCCATATAAATATCTCCCCATTATCCAAAAAATGAACTCACAAATCCATTACATCTATAGAAACCTAGAGGTATATGTTGGGTGGAGAAAAAATTACCTAGTATGATATTATGAAAGATCCCAGATATTTCCATCAAAATTATATTTTATTATCCCAATCTAAAATAAATTATATAATTAATTATTTTTCATAGAAAAATTAACTGATGAAATTATCATAGATAATTTTTAATACATGAATAGTGATTTTACAAATCACTAATATTTTCTTTAGAAAACTAATTTTAAAACATCATTAAAAAAATATATTAATACGTAGTTTTAAAGCACTAAATGGGGGAGCCTAAAAGTATCCAAATATTGGAAAAAAAGTGGATGTGTGAATGAATAGGAAATATATGAAAAGAAATAACAAATAGAGAAAAAATACAACATCATAATAATACCAAGTATCAATGAGTAATACTAAAATAATGCATTTAATTCAAACAATATTATAATATAAAATTTATTTAAGGAACCCCAATCATAGTGAAATAGTTATAGGGGATGAAATAAAATAATCAGTTAGGGTTGTAGTAAATAGAACTAGTCAAAGTATATTTCAATCATAGGAAACACCCTAGGTCCTAGGGAGATGATTATAAATATACTCAGAAAAAACCATCTATTAGAATAATAATAAAATTATTAATCATTAACCACTTGGATGTCTCTAGCCAATCGAAGTGGTGGAAGTCCCTATAGTAAGAACATATCACATACCATAGTATATTAGTTAGTTCATGATCATACCTTTTTTTAAAAACTGTCTCTAAATCTAAAACATATATAGAAAGTGTTCTGATCAAGTTAACTACTGTAAGTGAGGTGAAATTTATACACTATCAATCACATATCAATAACGTGCCTCGTGGAAAAGAATCCTAATATCGTACCTCATCCCAGGATAATATAAAACATGATATCCTGGAACCTATATTTTATAAAACCTATAATAAATGGTGTCAAATGTGTTTTATAATTCATATCCATAATCATATATATAAATACTTTCTTTAAAAAAATTCAAGAAACAATGTCTTTATGAAAATTTCCATAAAAAACAGTAACCCAATTTGGTTTTATTAAAGGAAGGTCAATATATTATTGTATTTTCTTGCCTCAGCGTGCACCATCCTATTAAATAGATCAAATATATGTGGGAATGTATCCATAAAACATGAAATGAAATAATATTTTTATACCTTTGATTGGAGTTTTTTTTCAATGTTCTAAGGATATTTGGATTTAATCACTATTTCATCAATTGGATTAAAGATCTTTTCAATTAAACCTTCATCTATATCCTTGGAAATGGATCTTGTAGGGGTTAATTTAAATTCTCCAAAGTTTTTAGATTGGGAGACCCCTATCTGCTATTCGTTTCTTGATTTTTGAGTACTACTTAAGCATATTACTCACACAACTAGTGGATTAAAACAATCTTAAACTAATTCATGATTCTAGGAATTTGAATAAACCACACAACTATTATATATTTATAGCATTATAAATTTTTACAAGATGAAAATTGAAATAAAAATAATATAAAAAGTTACATATTGCAGTATTACGATGTTTCTGAACAAACCATCAACTTGAGAAAATACTACATCTTTTTTGGATACAGATTTCCTTCCAGTGAAAAAAATATTATTAAGGTTTTAGGAATTAAGGAAGGATCTATCCCCTTCACCAAAATTAGTGCTCCCAATTTTTGGGGTAGACCCAAATATTATTAATTTTGTACCATTTTAAGGAAAAAACCCACCAACCAACCTCTTGGAAAAGTAAATCCATCTATACACCTGGTAGGATTTTTCTAGTCAAGTCTATAATTCTTTCCAAAACGTTCTATTCCACGATGGTTTATAAATGTCCCGCCGGTCTGTTAATGTGAATAAATGTTTCCCTCAAAAACTTTTTTTGTGGAGTGGGAGAACTCATGAATGTAATATAGTAACTATTACCTGGTCTACCTATTTAAAGCCTTTGGATTAAGTTGGACTCGTCATAAAAAATCTCAAATTTTTCAGTGATTCCTTACAAGCTAGACTCACTTGGAATCTCCTTCAAAATAAATCATCCTACCTTGTCTACCTAAAAATATAGCTTCTTGATAATTTAAAGAAAGGAATGATAAATTATATGATCTCATCCATCTGTCCTTCCATTAGGAATTATTTTTACAACAACATATCTAACTCCAGATGGATGGTGGGCAAGGACCCTACATTGAACTTCAAGCATGCCAACTAGACTGGTACCCCACTCATTTCTATTGTTTCCACCACGAAATATCCATAACACTTTAATAATTCCATTAAAGATATAATAATATCTTAAAACTCTAACATACTTAAAAAAATTAAGTAGGTAATTGGCAATTATCCCTTTTCCAACGCTGATGATTTCTTTTATTTGGGAACCTGCTCATAATGGCATGCTTGAGTTAAAAAACTTCTATGATCATATTTTTAACCAATTAGGAAATAATTTGAGTTGGATACTTTTTTTAATAAAATATGGTTAAAGGACTTGAGATTTACTCTTGTTTGGAATGTTTCTCAAAAAACGGTCATAACTAACACTTCCCTTCAATATTTGGGGATATTACTTGGCAGTAAATTTGTTTTTTGTCACCAACATTGAGAAGAAATTAATCATCCATTTCCTTCTTATGATATGAACAATTCCCTTTGTAAATTATTCCTTGATCTTTTTCGGTGAAGATGGTTACTTTACTACTCTATCAACTCTCAACTAAAATGGTGTATGGATATGACAGAATCCAAGAAAATGAAGACTCACCTCATAGCAGTTATAGCTAAGCTACTCTACATGATATCATATGATATAAATGATTATATTCCAAAAAATTACTCATTTAGTCTTAATGCAAGTAAAATGAGAATCTAAAATTCTGTTCAAGAATTCGCCACAATTCAAAAGGATATTTGATGCAACACTATTAGAAACCTTGGGATTCTCTGATGGATTGTATTGAAAGTCATTTATATATAGCCTGGACAAACTTTTGATGTATTCTGGGATTCCCTACCTCCAGGATGGGTCAATTTTAATGTCGATGGTGCTTCTAAAAGAAT
Source organism: Viscum album (assembly GCA_963277665.1). NCBI lineage: Eukaryota > Viridiplantae > Streptophyta > Magnoliopsida > Santalales > Viscaceae > Viscum > Viscum album. The sequence continues at coordinate 1,785,163,434 of OY728119.1, read as the reverse complement.
CTCGGGACCCTCGAGATAATGTTATATCTACATAAACCACTATAGAAAGACTCTAGGATTCTTATATGGCACTTGTGTTGTCGCCTCTTCTCGGGAAGATTAAATGATGAGTTTGATTGAAGCTATCACTTTTGAAAAGAATATGAACATGAAAAATATCTGGATTTAAAGCCATTCGACGACCATTGTGAAAGATATTTGGAATGGAGAAGTGCACCTTTCATGGAAACTTACTTCACATTGGATGAATTTTCTAAATTAGCTCATGGACACCAACTATATTGTCACTGATTCTTATCGTTAAGAGAACAAGGTTACTGATGGACTCACTAATATGGAATTCAACCATGAATTTACCTATTTGAATGATCTCCCTTTTGACTTAATTAATCATTATGATAGGGACTACAAAAAAATTTATTATTTCAGAATCATGTAATTTTTTTTCTCTAAATTTTTCTAATAAAATAAGTGTTTTGTTCTTTGATAATACCACCACCATTTTAAAAAGAGGGAAACAAAATCATAAATCTAATAAGTCCAACACCTCAAATATACGTATAAAAAAACCAAAATAAATCTCATAGAAAGAATCATAATTATAAGTCATCAATATGAAACATAAGAACATATCAAAAAGTAAAATAAAATAAATTAATAATGAAATCATTAATAAAAATTAACTTAAACCAATAAACTACCCCAAAAAAATCTTCAGAGTTTTAAAATTAAAATTTAGTCACTATTTCCTCACTAAAAACCCCTTAGTGATTTTATAAATCCTATTGTATATATAAATTATAATTTTAAAAAATATGAGAATATAAATCCAAGAAAAGTCCATTTTCTAACATTAACGTCTTGGAGCCATAGAAATTATAAAAAGAATTTATAGAATAAGTATTATCCCCAAATGAACATAAATTTAAGTGAAACATTTTAATAAAACTAAAGTGTCACATTGTTATTAAATTAAAGTAAATTACCATGAAAAAACTATCTTAAACCAACATATATGGTGTGAAACCATGAAATATGGGAAGAAGGGGAGTAAAAAACATATTCAAACACCCTGTACAAAAATAACCAGAAGGGTAGGACAATCCTTAATTCTAGTGTTCAGTCATTATGTCTCTTAGATTAGAGGAAGAACATAAAAAAGTATATAAGTGAAATAGTTAGAAAAAGATGAGAAAATAAGATCAATATTTAAAAAAATCCACTTAAAAGTTATTATAATTCCTTGAACCCATGGAATAAGGGAGGGGATTCACCTCTCTAGGTTTGTATGATTGAATGTTGTAAATGGGAATCCTTAAGTGACCTTAATTCTGTAAGGGTAGAAAGGGAAAATAAAAAATAAAAAATCTAGGTAAAAGAGCATTATGGAATGGCCATTAGGGTCAAGGAATGGAACCTCACACTATCCATGCTTTATGAAATGCCCATCTTGGTCATGGAATGGTATAACTTCACTAGGAAGAATTAATATTGTTTAATTCTACTCTATCACGACATGTAATTCCTACCCCATGTGGAAAAACTCCAGACCAGCCTATATCTAGAATGGAGTCTTGGATATGACTCCCTCATCATGTGACAAAACTCAATCATATTAGCATAATCAATCTATCCCATGACTGTTTTCAACAGTAGCACATTAGAGTAGTCAAATAAAATGAAGAAAATCATCTCCATGTCACAGCGCACCTCTCTATAATGTGATATATCATTATAGGCTCTTTTTTAGAAGGAGTATTGGTGGATAAAATACATAGTAGTCATTTCCACAACATGAAACCCCCTTTCACTACATGAACTCCATCATCTCTTATTTTTTCACAATGGGATGGATGCTTATGCAAGTGGGTTCTCATATATATATATGAGTAACATTTTTTACTCACAAGAATTTGATGTAACTAAATTATTACTCCCATAAATCCACCATGAAATGATCCTTTATCAAATAACCTGATTAGTAACTCCCCATGAAAAATAAAACAAATAAAATCTTATGTATTTTTAAATCCATTCACATCCTCATGCCATGGTTCCCATTGTACGTTTTGTGACCTAATGTCAACCCTTAATTTCATAAGATCCAAAAATGTTAAAATGATTAAAAATAATAAAATTTAAAAGAAAAATAAAAAATGAAAAATAATATAATGAGAAAAATGAAGAGTTGAAAATGAAATCAGGCCATAAGGATAAAATTTTATAAGGGGAAAAGTCATTATGTCATGACCCATCCCCCGGGGTGTGTGCCGTGACTACCACAAGCCCTCCTTCCATAGGATAGGCGTTAGTGAGTAGAACTAGAAATGCGTATCCCTAAAAAGAGATGGCATTGTCTCAAAACCTATACAAACACAAATAGAGCACTCTGCGCACAAGTATATCACAACTGAAGAAGAAAGGTACAACAACAACTAGAAACCTTAACTGATTGTAAAAGCAAGTACTAAAAGTTAAAGGGGATAGAATAAATACCTGTTGATATGAAAGTACATGTAAAAAAACATATCCTGAGGTCACCCGCAAGGGATCCTACCTAATGTGTAGGTACAACTTGTCACTACGGCTATCCTCGTCAACTGGTAACCTCCATACACAGTCAACTCATTGCATCCCGAGTCTCATTCAAAGCTGCCTGTCATCTTCATAAGACACAACAAGGTGGAGGTGAAGCTCCTCAAGGGGTGGATATAAAAATAAATAGTAGGTACCCCAAGACCCCCTTAAGATCTCTCATAATTCCACAAAGGAATAACCACTATGTATGATCACAGTCAAACAACACAAAGAAAAAGACAGATCACACTAGGTATAACTTAACTACCGAAGTACATATGACTAGTCATAAGACTAGATCATCTTATTCTATCGAGTGGCTCTTCTAATGACCCACATAGTATCAATATATGTGGACTCATAGAGGGTCACTAGGCTTTGACCCACACATGATAGCTGATCACTGACCCACACTAGATCGATAGGAACTGACCCACATAGGATCACTGAGAACTGAACAACACATGAACGATAGGCACTGACCGACACCAGACCGTTGGGCACTGTCCCACAAAAGATCGATATTTTCTGACCATCCCATGATCACTATTTATTCTTCATGTCACTGCCAGCCATTGGATTCCAACACTTTGTATGCTTGATTCTGAGATGCTCCATCTTTCAAGCCATTAGTCATAACTCAACCACAACTAATTCCAATGATAAAGAACACTGATGAACTGCCATATCATAAGAGATCAACAAAACAGATGGGGTGTTAATTAGATGTCTGGTAAGTATGTTATAAGAATTTTTGTGCCAGGGGCCCAGTTGGAATCGAATTTGATCCAACCCTGTCGTACTCCAAATTTTCCAAAACCAAAGTGGAGTATCCTAAAAGGCCTTCAACATCATAAGGGTTCCATCATCACAGACGATTCATAAAAATGATGTCTGGGTTAGGAGATAAGCCCATTTAAGAGAAACTAGGCCAGGAGTGGGTCCAGGTCCGACCTGACCTAGCCCTCTGGGACCGGCCCGAAGGGCCGGGCACAGCTCGGTTCGACTGGGCCCGGTCCAGCTTATTGCGCTATGGTACCGACCTACTGGCCGCGGGCTAGGCCCACTGGGCCATGGGCGAGGCCCGCTGGGCAGAAGGTTCGGCCCCATCCACAAGGCTTGGTGCGTCCTTCCGGGCCGCAGAACAGCACAACCACTGGCTGGCATGGGGATCCAATCCCTTCCTTTACAACTTCGGCATTCTGGTCCTTCAATAATCGAGTCCAATTGGAGTCGCTTGACCTGGCCGGTCCATGTCGACCAGTCTTCGGCTGGACCTGCAGGGTGCGGGTCCGAACTACGCCGTGACCATGCTCCACAGTGTGGTGTCACCATCAGCATGGATAATGATGGTTGGCCGACACCTTTGTCTCTCACGACACCTTCGGGCGTCGCCTCTTTCTCATGTTCATCGGCCGCTAATGACGCTGTGCTAACGGTGATTCTTCTGGCCTCCGGTGAAGCTATAGAGGTCCGTTCCACTTCCTATATGCACCTACGGGCCTTTTGAGACATTTCCAACATTGTGTGGCCCTTGGTTTCACCTTTCCACTGCATTCCTCAATCTCCCACAAATAACGCAACCCAAGATAGTTTGGCTGAGGGTCTGGGCCTTGTTCATTCAGACCACACCCTCCGCGTTAGTTTGATTACAAAGAAAGCATTTAACTTCTACAAGGGTGGAAAAAATTTATAAAACTATTTGAAATAATTCAAGTCAAAACCACACCTTGAATTTTTTATAAGGCACTACAGATGAAGAAGACGGGTCTGCGTCTAAAGGTATTTGTCGGTGTTCGTCATCTCCCGTCGATTCCTCCAATGATCGTTGATCGATCACCGTTCTTCATTGGAGTGGGATGTCTCCAACGTATCGCCAGAGCCTCCTCTCATAGCTCTTCAAAAACAAATCCCCAAACATTGATTAAATATGAGGATAGTCTCCCATGGTGTGTTTAACATTACAGATCATTAATTAACTATAATTAATGAGTCAATTAAACACAAAACCATTGCCATTACATAACCAAATAAATGAGAGGTTTAATACATTAAAAGTCTCTCATTAAATTTCTGACATTGCACAATGGTCCAACCACCATTGATCAATAGTTTAAAAAATAAAAATAAAATCACCTTATGTTATTTTATTAAATTTTTATAAAGTCCAAAACATTAACTTTTTGGTCTGACATTTACCAACCAAAGTTATGCTTCCCTTAGAAGAAACCCAGCACTCCGAATTCCATAGTTCCCTCATATTTTTAACTCGAGAACCATTTAAAAACATAGAAAACATCGCTCGCACGTTTAATGAACGTACATTAAAAAAGATCAAAATTCCACTTCAAGCATAACAGACCATAGAATCACGTGTCGTTAATTTTCACAAACATTTAGTAATCCCTAATAATTTAAAAAAAATTATATGGAATTTCTAGGTCTATACACATTACAACCATAATAATATCACATATCCTGAAAATATAAAAACTCTATATTTAAATCACCATATCTATGAAACAAATTTCCAATATGAAGAAATATATTCTCTTTGGAAATTTCAGTTAACATTATTTTCAAAAAGTTTTACTGAATTTCTATTGTAACATAAAATATAATATACTCGTTATTTTTTCCCATGGATTGTATTCGATTAAATTTATTAATGAAGAACAAAAATGAAACTAAAAATTATTCATTTGTTAAACATTAATTTAGTCTACTAATTACTAGAATATTATAGTACCATGGAACCAAAAAAGATACCGTAAATATTATCTAAATAGGAACCACAACCGTTGGAATGCCTTTCTTAAATTCCCATGTTCTTATGTTGGAATTCGATGACCTTCAAACCATCCCATTGATCAGATGAGGAACATGATATCGATCTGAGAAGGGAGGACCAATTAAAACTTTTTATTCTCTTGGTTTATCTCTCTAAATATTTATATAGATTTATGTAGTGTGAGATAAATTCGATTATGCCTCCCTCATTGACATTTTTAGGCTATCAAATGATTATTATACCTAGTAATAGGCACTTTAAAATTTCAGTTTATCCCTTTAAATAATGTTAACCTAAATAACATGTGAATAAAATATTGAACATATTATCCAATTGTAAGTTTTAAAAATATTTCATCACTTTCTTATGACACTATAAAATTTCACATGATAAATAAAGATACATAATCATTTATCATTCCTCCCAAATTTTTTAATGAGCCATGAGGGAATAACATTTGATTGAAAACAATATTTATTTTTATTCACATTTAAAAGTAAATAACTTGAGAATACCTAGAGAATTAAATTTAATTATTATTATTCTAAAATAAAATAATTAAATAAAATTATTTTACATCAACGTATCACATATGGATGTTCACCAAGTGCCACACGTGGGGCCCAGAACATCCAAAACTCCAATCCATTCAAATTTGTGGAACATGTGGATACAATTTTTGTATGGCCCTCTAGATGATTAGTTATATATCATTGAAACGAAGTCATAGTCCAAGAGAGGTTTCTAGTAACACATCATTGCCCCTAAAGATATAATGAAAAGTCATATCCATGAATACATATTATGAACAAACTATGTTCCATATAATCTCTTTACCTCATGATATCTCAAAAATTGGGATGATTATTTTGTGAAATCATCCTTACATGAATTATTTATTATTTTAGTTACTATACTGGATATACATACATACTAAAACAATGGCCATAAATTTTATAAAGGTTCTTCCATCATGGTCAACAGGACTGATATATACCTTACTCTACTCAGAAGTAGTTAATCCTGTCCTAATCATTCAATAAATTCCATACCACCATTGTGGTCCCCAAATAATGCTACTGCCCCAATAGAAAATTTCATGCATTTTATCATGCATAAAATTTATCAATTTGATTATATAAAATGATAATGTAATTAATTTGAGATGGAAATACACATTCTCATGGATAGGAACCTCCAATGAAAACCAAAACATGTGGTGTTACTATTAGTGGGGAAGTCTTTTGGTTCCCTTATAATCCTGATAAAAAGTTATAAATGCTGATAAAGAGTATTAATGATTATGATTCCACAAAAATAGATAGTTATATAACATTTATGTCCCTTAAGTACGATGCATCTAGACCATAAGATTTATTTTAATGATTACTATCCTAGTATCTCATGGTTCTAATTATAGCTAAAAATTTATATTCCATTTTAATATGACGAATAATCCAAGGAAGTTACCATGAAAATAGTGTATATTGAACTAATAATACTATTATGGTATGGTGAAATAATTCATAACCCTTATATACATGGTATTATAATAGAAAAGTGTATTGGATGTTGGATTTTGGGAAACTCTTTTAAAAACACAACAAATTACACTAAATCGTACTTGATTACAATTAACCTATTATATCTCAAATGGCAAGACCATCTTCTAATGAGTTTTGGATTTATTCATTACATCCTCCTTATTTTCTTACATGGGTAATATTTTATCTATGACTTCACATCCATGAGTGAAAATCGCAGAAGGTATGATCCCTTGGAGTATAATTATTTTTTCCTTAGTCATAACCATGACTTCTAATATAGTAGAATTATGATAATAATTTCGTAATTTATATTAAGATAATAAATTACATTTTAGATACAATTCTAGGAACTACAAAAAATGTTATATATTTCTTACAGCATATTTTGCTACATTAGAAGCTACACTATACTTTTTATTTATAGATATGTATACCACTAAATCTAATGAGATTCTCTCTCACATTTATGTAGCCTAAATTTGGTATTAAATAAATTGATCCATAAAACTTATAGTTTTATATACTCTTGACAACTAGAGTTCTTTTCTCTAAATATAAAAGGTATATAGCCCATATATATTTAGAGTATTGTTGGATAGATCAAATTACTTCCCATGTTGTTCTTTTAGATTTATATAATTTCTCAACAATAATGTATGTGCTTGAAACTTAATATTTTGAACATAACATGTAATATTTAATAGTTTCATCACTAATGTATATATAGTTATACTCACTATATTAATATCCATAAATGTATTATATATTCCTTCTTGAAGTGATTTATTAAATGGGACCTTGAAATCAGTTCTCCCTCAAAATTTTCCACCTTTTATTTTTTAATAACTCATCAATACATATACCTGGAATTTGAATTGAAATTACATACATCTACCCCGGTATATAATATTCTAAATAATTTAGGTTATGACTTGAATTAAATCTATAGGGAGTTACTTTCATCCTAGTCTTAAATGAATGTAAGACTAAAAACCATTTTACAAATGTTATCAACATATATATCTTGGAAAAAATTGGTTCTACCACTAACATGTTATAGATACATGAAAAAAGATTTTTATAAAGGAATATTATATGATCTATATACTTTCATTAATACATAAATAGATTATAAAAACTATATTCCTTATTGTCATTATATGGTGTCACCTTCCATTTTTGGTTGCATCATATGGACATCTATAGTAAGGTTTCCCCAAGGAAGGTGATATTAACATCCTATTTCATATCTAATGATCATAGAAAGTTGATATAAAAATTATAATTTTATTTTTTTTATACGTGATATCTTGGTAAAAATGATCAACCCGTATTGGTACTACACTCATACCACACATATATAGTTTCTTTTGAATACCCTCCAACTACATTTCATCAATTTTATAAACAATAAATATTAAAAACAGAATTTTAGTAAAAGGAATACATCTCTAAATTTTTATGAACTAGACAATAATAGCTTGATGAAATAGAATGCACCCTTTTAGACTCTTTATTCTTGACGTATAACATATCATATAACTCAGGGATTATAAAACCATCTCACTTAGTTATGTTTTTATGATGCATTATATGCCATCAGAACATTATTTTCCCATGTGTTCTAATGAAACTTGTTTATATTAAAAATATTTATGAATCTATTACAACAAAACAACAATTTTAGTTATGAATATTAATTTATTTTACCCATCTATTATTTTTAACTACTCTTTGGTTTTTTGGGTGATTTATTGGGGATTTTGGGGATTTCTAGGCATGTGAATAGTTAAGCTAAATAGTGTGGAATTTCCAAGAAACCATGCACCATTTAGTTGTTTAGGATAGTTGAGTTTTACATGGTTGGTTTACTATTAGAGAAAATATGGGGCTGAACCATATGATATCTCAGGTGTATATTAACTAGTACACATTTAGTATATAGTTTTCCACCCATGCATCCAAACACTGTGGAAAAAGTTAATTATTTTGGAAATTAATTTTATTACATGATAGTACTACCATTTTAATCATCATTTATCCTACAGATTAAGATCTCAACTATATGTACATAGCATAGAAATATTTGAGATGCAAAACCTTCTGGAGTTGCATTCCAATGGATCCTAAGGCATTGGATATTTGAAATTAATGGTAAAGATCTATTCTTCATTTTTTTACCTTTTATCATGATCAATACCCTTATTATTAGAAATAATCATATATCGAGGTTTTTATAGTTACCATTGTATGTTTTTATATGATCTAGTGATATTTTATAATTATTTTTTTCATGGAGAGGAAGATGAACCTGGATATACCATTATCTTTGTGTGGATCTTTGAGTTATTTCATGGAAAGTGATTTCCAATCATCTTCATTGATCAAGGGTTTATTTAATTTGAGTTAGACAATTTATGTTACTTGTCTTTGGGATCATTCTTACATCATAGGATCACTATTTCTCTTTATTATGTTGACTCCATTTATATGTTTTCAGAAATTACAAGTGTTTGAGGTATGTGTCACAATTATGTCTTTATAAAATATAATACATGATTTCTTACACATTCCTCATTTTACCTTGATTTTCATTTATTATTTAGTCTTATATATAATATCTATATAAAATAATGAGTTTTTGATAAGATATTTAAAACATTTTAAAATGGGATTTTCACACGAATTGATCTAAAAACCCATTTTAGTGGAATAATCCTTCATTTTGGAAATTTTAATTCTTAATTGGATTGTGATTATTTTTCAGGAAATTTTTTATGAAAATGATTTCCAAAATGGTGGGGAAATTTTGTTTTATAAATATTGGTTGGGTTTTCCATTTTTTTAAATACATTTAATGTTTATATTAATTAATGTGATTAAATAATGAAAATGTTGTTGGTTTTCCCAATGAATTTTTATTGCCTTGTTTTTTTTGAAGAATGGACCCATGTATCGATTAGAACGTTTAATAGTTTATTTGGAAAATAAAAACCCACAGGAAATTCTTTATATATGAAATATAAGATCATTTTTGTTTTGGATTCAACATGATAAATACTCTTATAATGGTAATTAAATTACATTATTTGGAAATCACTATTTTATAGAGGCTATGTGATAAGTACCAATGTATTGGTTGTTGTATTGTATTGTTATACATGGATAAAAGAGACTTTTAAATGTGGTTGTTTAGGGTTGTGAGTGAGATATGAAAATAAATAAATTTTTTCCATGATTATTACATAGTATGCTAATTAAATTGAAATGATCATCTCATTTTGATATTTCATGGGAGGAATTGGTTTGAGAGGTGGTATGTTTTGGTATAGATGATAAGTAGTTTATAATTATTATATATATTGTGGTCCTTAGTGGGACATAGGTAAACCTATTGGTTGTTTCCCCTTAGTTAGGCTAACAAGGGTAAGGCTAGGGTTTAAAGGATGATAAATTGATGTGTAATTGTGTTATGGAACAAAAATATTTTTTCATTGAGAACTATGTTAGATTTTTAATAGATTTTTTCCCTTGAGAGAAAATGATTCCATAATGATGATATTTTTTTATTTTATAAATTATGGGATATCTGGATTCTTCAAAGAGTAGTGTTTATATTTTCTTTATTGATTTCCTTAAAAACCATTTTAAATGTAATTCTTGAATGATTATGTTAAAATTATATAAAATTTATTTTAACATAAGAAAACCCACATATTTGTAAAAATGGGGTGTTTTGAAGGAAGATAGTATGATACTTGTTTTATGAATTGAAATCCAAACCCCACAGTTTTATATCTTTATTTTTACACTTTAATGAAACAACATTTTTTTTAAAATGTTATGTTATGGGTTGATGAGCAGAAACCTCCTGGACATTTTACCCCATGTATATATATATTACATTTTCAACATGGAGTTTATATAATGCCGATATTTCTATATCACTTGGTTCAAGTTATAGGATGGATTAGTTTGTGGTGAAACCTCACATGAAAATGGATACTTGAAGTTGATGGATAGTTTTACTTTCTACTTTGTTGTTGGTTATGTTCTCAACTTCACTATTTCCTAGTATCATTTACTCGGGCTTGATTATTATTATATATATATATATATATGTTCCTAGTTTCAATCTAGTTGGTTAATTCTTCAACTACATATTTACTATTTTATTGGTAAAAATATTTATTAATTTATTTTTACTCCAAGTCACATGCCTCCAGGTCGTTGGGATCGGGAATAGAATTCATTAATTTTTAATGGTTGGATTCAGTGCCTTATTTGATGAAGAACTAGGTTTATTGAAAAAAAATGTATCAAAGTTAGGGTTTTCATTTTATATGGAGAAGTTTTGTAAATAAGAACTAGGGTTATTGTAAATCTAGAGTTAAATTTTGAGTATGTGATTTATCACCGCATTTCATGGTGAGAGATGAGTTTCTAGGGTTTTTTGATATGTGTATTTTTGTGATCAAGCATAGTCCTGTATAATTTTGAGAATTTTGGTCTTTAAATTTTGGTGATTTATTTTTTAATTGAAGTTGGCAGGAATATATGGGTATAGAGTACATGTACAAAGTTTGGAAAACCATGTTCAAGATGTGTAACCTAAATGAATTACATTAAAATTTGTGTGGTTATCACTTGGTAGGACAAATCATGTTTTTAATCCTTTTATTATCATAAGTTTTCAAGATTTTTTTATTTGTCATTATTTGGGTATTTTTGGACCTTTCCATTTTCATAAATATTGAATTATAGTGAAACCTGGCGTTATTTTGGTGTTTATATGGTTGAAAAAATTTGAAATATAAATTTTAAATGGGAATGTTTGAAAATTTAATATTTAAAAGGCTTTAATTTTTATAAAAAATAATTTTTTTTAGAATACAATCAAAATAATATATAGTTTTGGAAATTCATCTATGATTTTTTTAACTCAAAATAATCTATATTTTTTTGGAAGATTATTTAATAGCTTTGGGAAAACGTAAGATGTTAATTATTTTTAACGTCTTCATGTGATGCTAAGAAAGATCAATTATATTTTTTTTAAGATTTAACTATGAAATATTTTAAAATGAACAGCTTTGAAACATTTATATTCTATTGAATTTTTCATTAAAAGTTTCATGTTAGTATAAAAATTGGCTTGAATAATGAATACTTTTAATTAATTATTAATAAAACTTTCTTTATTCAAGGAGTTGAATTCATATTGTTTATTCAAAAATAAATTGTTTTATTGGTTTGTTATATTTTATGTTACAAGTTTAAAATTTATTTAAATGGTTTTGTGTGATTCCTTATTGATTTATGCATTATCATGTGTTGTTTTACTATTGTATTTTATATTGATGGTCATTTATATATCATATTTTTATAGTTCCACCCTATTCAAATTTTAATTTATTCTCTGGTTGATCAATATTTTCTTATAACATTTGTTCCATCTAATATGATCTCAAAGCATAGCATTCCACCTTCCTTTTCATGGGATTAGGATGTCCATAAAGAGTAAATAAACCTCAATCATATAAATTTATTTAGGTAATAATATTCTTAGGATGTGGTGGTTTGGATACTATATAATGAGTATATTTTCATCCATCTGGAACTTTCCAAATCACTAAATTTCATGTTTTGGGCCTTCATGTTATAGGATCCAATGCCGAATTATTGGAGGTCATCCATTCAGACCATGCCACATATGGATCACACTTTAAAATTAATAAAGTTTTCATTTATTCAATAGTTATTTTCAATTTAATGAATTGACCTGAGGATATGGAGTTCATTTTATCCAATAAGGTGATGAAATATTGATGGAGTATGCACATCAGTTTATATTGTTGGTGACAGAACTACTTAAATTATAATTGGTTGATTATTTAATTGAATAGTGTTTTTTCTAAAAGTATCAAATCGACCTATTGATGAAAATACATTCTCTTTACCAGATATGGTATGGATCAATGGTATGGCTAGCTATCAATGTTGATGTAGTTTTTGATAGAGAAGCAGTGGTGTTAGAGGATTATACTATTCATAGAAATGGTACATAGAGATACATTAAGGCGAAACAGAAGTGTTCCATGTAATAACTTATGAATAATGGTTTAAAAGGCTATATAGTTCTTCTCTCTAAATTTTCTTTGAAATTTTCACTTCTATTTATCTCAGTCTGTAAATGTGAGACACAAGAAACCCACTTTTTAGGGAACTCATAAACCCTCTCATGACGGTGGACCTTTGGAAAATTTGAGAAGTTTATACAATGTATATGCTTATAAAAATTGTGGAGATAAATTTACCCCTACTTAATATCCTCTTATTCATGTCATTGATTCTAATGTTAGAGTGATTTATTTTTTTATGTCTTATTTTGATGTAATCTTTTTCCCATTTGTGACCATGTGGTGTTAAGAGTTGGGTTTTGGTTGTTCATTAATTTATGTAGTAATATTTTCAAATTTGCAACATTTTATTTTATTTTTTACTAGTACTTTATGAATTCATTCTATATTTATTTCCACATGATCATTCCATCTTCTTCAATTCCCAACTCTTTACGAGTTAGTTATATGGGTTTGAATCTAACAGAAATTATTTTATGGTGGGTAGAGCCCCCTACCCCAACAGTGAGTTTTATATATTGAGAGGATGTATCAACTTGGATCGATGTAGGGTTTTTTAAATACTTTGGGAACAAGTAAGAGGTGGAGATCCTGGGATACTAAAATGTTTGAGGTGACTCAGGTTATATTTGTTTTCTTTCATTTAACATTATTATCTCTTATAGGAAATGAACTACTTTAGGAATTTACATGCCTTGTTTCATATTTCTTTTTTCATTGTGTGATGGATCCCTTATGTTAGACCATTATTTCTCAATTATTATAAATAACAATAGTTGGGTATGTGTTGGGATGAGATGGTCTTGTGTTGACCACTATGTTGTTTTTTTGTAATCAATAAGAGCCAGTGGTCCTGATGAATGACCTCAAGTAATCCTTATATAATCCTAGGATACTAATGTGGACCTTATTTCATGAATTTTTTCAGAATTATATTTTTATTTTTAATGTATATTTAATACAAAATAATTATTTAATTGATTAGTTATTTCATTAGAAAAATATTTTTTGATAATTAGTGAATTATCATTTTTATATTAAAATATTTAATTTAGTATATAAATAATTATGATTACAATATATGTTTACTTTGTTTGTTTATTGTATTTTAAACATCATATTAAAATATTAATTTTATGTTTTTTTAATTTAATTCTACGGATTATAGTTTTCTAACATTTATTTTCTATGTTTATGTGAATAATTAAAATCTTAATGTTTAGATTTTAGTATTTGGAATGTTAAAATTTTGATCTATAATGTTAATTTAATTTTGATTTATATATTATTTTTTTATAATTCTTAAATCCCTAATTTTTTTATTGTTTTTTGCAGTTAAATTCCATTGAGGATAATTTTACTTTGACATATTAGTGTAAGATAATTATTAACAATGTCTTCTGTGTAAGAAAATTTATTCACATAGGCTCTGCAATATGATATCAATGAGTTTAAGATAAAAATTCTTCCTGGAAATTCATGTAAGATAATTATGTTACTCATTTAATGTAAGAGAATAATTTTTTCCCAAATGGTATACTTCAAAACCCGTAAGATGGATTTGGATAATGTAAAAAGAAGTCAGGCCTATGGTTCTCTGGAAAATGAAGACCAAACTCTTTTCTTATGAACCACTGAACTTGTGAGATCATGAGGTAGTTCCAAATGTGAGAAGACATTGAAAACCATTCGATTTGACGAAAACAATATATGATAAGAAAAACATGGATTTGAGGAATGCCATTCAGGACTCAGGAACTTTGAACAAGATAGACTCCATAAGGTCGGTGCAGAAGATTCTGTGATAATTAAAGACTGACCTATTCTGTACCAACTGAAAAAAATGATAAACAATGTTTTATAATTTAAAAACAACCTTCCAGATATTATCCCGCACAACAAGATTCATCCAGATTAAGGTGGAATAATGGATAATATCAATTAATAAATGGATGTGTGCCGAAGCTAATGAAACCCTGTTGGTGATGAATAATGCAGGTTTATGAAGGTAAAATTTTCCATTCATAGTAACCAATAAATTATGATCCAAAGAGTGACGAACCCTAATTTGTTTACTATTTTATGTTCTACATTAGTCAATAATTTGTGCATGGATTTCCTATATTCTAGATGTTTGAGGTTTAAGAATAGAATGGTTGAAATGAATATGAGATCGATGATGTATCTGATCTACCGTCGTTGATTAAATATCTATTATACTTGAAACTGTTGTAGATTATTCTAATTGGTTCAGTGTATAACTTGAAATTTATTGGGATTAAGACGATGATGTCGAGTCATTGGATGGGTTGAGGGTTTTATCGACAATGATTAATTGTGTGTTACATGAGGTTAACTGGCAAAAATTGTGACACAATTCTAACATATGATCGCCTATGGTGATATGAATAGGTTGGAAGGGTCCAAAAATTTTCCCATAATTACATTTAAGAAGATTGGAGGTGGTTCATTTTACCTGCTGAATGGATTTTATATTTAATATTTGGGTTCAGGTGAAGTGTTGTTAGCTTGAGAGTATAATCGTTTGGTATTTTTATTGAATATTGGTGGTCAATGGGAAGAGGTGACGATGTCATGTGAAATGTGTCCTGGAAGAAGAAATTTTTAATTGTTTATGCACATTCCAGAACTTTATGATGGAATTTTTTGATGTTATGAGGTAGTGATTGATCGAAAAATGAAATAAATACTACATTTGATGTCTGAAGTTTCATATTAAGAAGGCGAGTCAGTTCTTTGAAGAAAGAAATAAAAGTGGGATATGACCAAAAAATGACTAGGAATCCATCATATTATGGGACACAATTTTGGATAGGATCTAACAATGATTCTATTATGTTGAGATCAGGTAAATGTTATAGAAAGCACAAGCTAGACATTAGTTAGGGGAAAATTTGAAAATGAATCAGGTAGAGATTTATTTCGACTCGGCAGAGAAGGACCCCTCTCTATCATTAATTTTTTTATATCGAATTCATTTTTCATGTGGTTTTTTCTTGAGGAAACAATGTAAAATTAATTCAATTCATGAGGAATATAATCGTTAGGTTTCATTTTATACTTCTTCACCGTAAATTTTTTCCATACAACTAAATATTTTCGGGAGATCAACTCAGATAATAATATTTCTATGCTTCTTGCAATATGAATTTCTTGTTAGGGTCGAGATAAAGGAAACATTCATTGATTTAATTAAACTCTAGGTGGGGGAGGTTAATCTTATCATTTTTTATTATTTCATATTATATTAAATTCATTGTGAATAAAAATTCCATTTAAAATAAAAAAGTTAAAATTTTAATTGCACTATATCATCCTTTTTTGTTCTATACTATTTAACATAGTTTAATTCTAAATAGATTTTGCACTTAATTTTACATCATCATTAGGTATTAACTAATTCACATGTTCGTTCATCAATTTAATTATAATTTTCCATATGTTTATGAAATTAATAATGCCAGCGAATTTTCACCATACTTCCCAATGGTTTAACCCTCCATTACTTTTTCAAGTAGTAATTAGAATAATAAATTTCTAATATGATCGACATGCCAATGACTGCACTGTGATCAAAATTGGGCGTTTTTGCCAAGGACTCTATCCACAAAGTCTCATAGGGTATTAAAAAATATCAAAATAATAAGAATAATAATAATATTTAATCCAAATTTGTAAAATAACACCCCAAAAAATAGTATAAAAAATAAAATAAACCAATTCTATTGGTTCTTTAAGGAGAGATAAATTTTCAAGAACCTTCTTAAGACTAATCCGATGGAGAATTTTTGCTTTGTTTTGGAAATAAAATTCTTCATAAGACCATTTTTTAATATCTAATCGATTAAATTATTTTTTTAGAGAATTTACAGTGGACAAATTCTTGAGATGCTAAATATGAATTTGTTTAGAAAATTGACATTATGACCAACCTTCATAGAGATTATATTATTTCCATTTACCATTATAAACTTACAGAAGTTGAAATCATGGAATATCAATTAAGGGAGTATTTTCACTCTATTAAAATCCTTGGGTTTTATCTAGAATTATTTTAGGATTAATGTTTTTTTATTTTTTTTCCTTTCTATGAACTTTCATGGGAGTGATCAGGTGTATCTGACATGCAAAATGATGGTGATTATAAATATAATTTTTGAGGAAGAAATTGAATAATTTTCATGGGAGTTTATTCTTTACTCAAAATTAATAATTAATTTTGGAAATAATTTCATCCTTTAGAATTTGAATCTTGGTTATTCCCTTTCTTGGAAATATAGTGAGGGAGAGAGGGCTTTTGTATTAGAAATGTTTCTTGTTAGTCTTTTTGAAAATGTTGGGTGTTTGGATTTTTATAATGTACTTTTTTTGAAAACTAGTTTGAAGAAATTTCCTTAAATCTTTCTTTTCTCCCATTAAATATCCTTAGACTCGATTTGGTGCTTCTACTGAAATCACTGAGTAACATGCTAAATTGTTTTAGTAAAATTGTGGAAACTCTGTTACACAATAAATTTAAAGCATGTACATTTTTAAATATTGTTTTTGAAAAGTTTTTTATGTTTGTGGAAAAAAGGATTCTTGATCATTCTTGTGACCAATAAACATGTCAATAAGCTACTACAATGTTAATATATTTTAAATTAATTTTTAATTGATTTATTCCAAAATTTTGAATTCACCATTGAAGAGAATATTATGTTTTAATTGTGGGGGGTAGGGTCTTCTTAAATGAAGAAAATTCTGTTTTATGTAAGTACGATCATAACACCATGATTTTTTTTACAAAATTTTAGTTTCTCAAGCTTTTATGTACAACATTCATTGGGTCAAAATTTGGCCTGAGTTTGAATATTGTGATTCAACTTTGTGGTAGTTAATTTCTATTACTTTGTGAATTTAGTTGAGATCATCATTTTAATTTCCATTTTGAATTAATTTCTTGAGGGAAAAATTTAAATGCAATGTTATACAATTTTCATTGGATTTGATATTTTTGGATAAAATTAAACTCATAATATATGAATCCACATGGAATATGAAATAAAAATCCTAATCCTGGTTGAGCCTTTATTCATTATTTCATTAATTATTTATGTTGCTGAATAGGTTATTGATTTTTCCTGTAATTAATAAACATTCTCATCCAAACAGAGTGTCAATTTATTATTCCTTTTAATTAATTTTTGTCGTTTCACCTAGAGGTAAAGAGGCGTTTGGACTTCCATTTGGATAAAAGTTGATGTTTTTAAATTTCTTTTAGTATTTTCAATTTTATCATTTTTTTCAATATAAAACCAACATTTCACTAAAAAAATAAAATATGAGGGGGAAATCACTTTTAAAAATTGAAAGATTCGATGGGGGAAACATTTTTAAAGCCTATTTGTTGGTGTAATTGCAAATTTTCACCCTTGTGACTTATTTTCTTCCACTACAATCGATTTGTAATGGATTGAGGACAAGAAATGTATATGTGTGGAGGATGTTTATGTGGTTATTATTTGAGGCATTGTTCTACTTAATTTTTTTTATTTTTATTATATATTTAGTTCTAAATAATTTTCTAATTGATTAATTATATTATTATAAATATATTTCCCCAGAATATGTAAATTCTATTTTTTCAGCTTTAAAATGTTTAATTTAATATGTAAATGACGATTAGTGTGTGAATTTTTTAATTTTATTTGTTTATTCAATGTTTAAATATCTATTAAAATATTAATTATATGTTTTGTAATTTTAATTATATTGATTATAGTATTATATTATTTATTTTATAGGTTTATGTAAACCAATAAATTGTTAATATTTTAGATTTTAGAATTTTTTAGGATAAAATTTTATTCTATAGTCTTAATTTAAATTTTATTTATATTTTATTTATTTTTACAATGCCTAATTCTACAAATGATCTATTGTTTTTTGGAGTACAGGTCCATCAAAGATATTTTATTCTAATCAATTTGTGTAAGATAATTTTGAGAAGTGTCTTTAGTGTAATAAAATTTATTAACACATGCTAACAAATATAATATCCAACAATGTAAGATATAATTTCTCCTTAGAAGATAAGAGTAAAATAATTATCTTACTCTATGTGCATAAGAGCATAAAGTTTTTTATCAGGCTCCATCTTTCGAAAGCTGAAAGATGGAATATGATAATATAAAATGAACCCAATCCTGATGTTTTCGTCAATCCGAAGAATTAAATACCTTAGTATGAACTAGTTGACCGAACCGGTGAGATCCCATTATATTTATTGATGCTAGAAGATGTTAAAAACCATTCGAGTTCACCGAAACCAAGGATCCTGAGCATAAATGTAGATTTGAGCATAGTCCTTCCAAATTGATGATCTATGAACAAGACAGACTCCTTGAGGATGATGCTAAAAA
Organism: Viscum album; assembly: GCA_963277665.1. Taxonomy (NCBI): domain Eukaryota; kingdom Viridiplantae; phylum Streptophyta; class Magnoliopsida; order Santalales; family Viscaceae; genus Viscum; species Viscum album. The sequence continues at coordinate 1,785,143,954 of OY728119.1, read as the reverse complement.
TGACTAGATAATGAAATACTAACCAGTGATTAATTGATAGATTAAACCGAGTAACTGATATTTCATAATTAAAATTGAACTTCAGCAATTATCCCATTAAAGCAGTTACACCAAGATCTGGGATGTAGAACAAATGATACTGATTGATGATCTAATGTGTGTCGAAGTAGGTGAAGACCTATTGATGATGGTTTATCAAATTCTAGGAAATTTTATTTTTCCAATTGTATTAGCCATTCAATATTGAACTAATAAGGGATGAACCATAATTCATTTAATATTTTCTTCTGTGATTTCGGGGAGCTTTTGTGTTGATTTTTCAAATTTGAATAATGTATGAGGTTAATGAAAACATAGACCTAAATGAATCTTCACTCTATGATACATCGGATTATTTGATGTCGATTAAATATCACTGAATCTTGAACTTATTGTTGATTTTTCAACGTGTTTGAGTGTCCTGATCAATATTTTTTAGAAAATATATGATAATTCTGAGGAGTTTTTTTACGTGTTCATGGATTTTTTTTAAAACGCATGCAGGTGAAAAATATTTTAAAAAATATGCATGAAAAGCTGAATACCCACTTCTGCATTCTAGTTAAAATGTTATGTTTTTAAGAAATATATTTTTTTCAAACTCAAATTTGTATTCAAATACAAAAACTATATAGATTTTAATAGATCTCACATTGAAATATGGATTTATGTGTTTCTAAACGAAGGATGTTGGTTTCTATATCAACTGGATACCACCCACACATATTTCTGACATGTATTATTTTTATTTTAATGTTCTATAATTATATTCTCATTTTTATCAAAAAAATCATATATGTTACCTTCCATGACATAAAAAAAATATTTTCATGTTTTAAAATAAAGAATAAAAATTTTATAAAAATATCATTTTCATGGTATATCACAACTCAATAATGGTGATTATATATTAAATTATGATAACCATGTACTGATAATTGTTTAAAAATTATGTTTTCATGAATCATTTCAAACCTGTTTGTGGAATTACTATATTGGTTATGTAAACAATAATTATTTAAAAAATTTCTATGAAGATGATTACTTAGACATTCTTGAGTTGAAACTAAATGAAAAATTTCCCACTTTTTTATAAGGAAAATAACCAAAAAACTATTTTTTCGATGAGTTAAAAGGTCTATATTGCTTCTAGAATTGGTACAAATTAATATATTTGATGAGTCATGAATGTATTTCATTATCCTTTTAGAGATATTAATTACAAATTCCAACATACAAACTAAAACTTGTGCCAACAAATTTTCGAAACAGTATCCCACAATAGTTATATAAGGATTAGGAAGGAAGTTGATTTTCCAAACAAGCATGCATGGAGATTTGAGATAATTTTCAATGACGTTGAAGGAAAAAAAATTAGTCCTAGAAACCATGAAGTGAATATTTATATGATATCCTAATAAAAATAAAATAAAATATGTATACACACCTTTAGATAAAATAATTGTGTTCACCAAATATTGTTTCATGTTATTGGTTGAAAATAATGACAATATAAGGTTAGTTTGAATCTAAAACATTCCAAATTCATTAATATTTTATTAAAATTTAAATTTAGTATATTTTTAAACTATTATAATGGTATTTATCATCTTTTTTTACATTCCTCTTATTTTCATTCATTTATTATATTTATGAAATTCATTTTATTTTCATCAATGATTTAGATATTTATTCTATGATTTTAATATTATTTAGATTGTTTTTATAATGTATATTTTATAAAATTTTAATGTTACCTACATGAAATTTAATAAGATTTTATATGTTTCAAATAGTCAACATTGAATGCTTATAAAATATAAGGTTTGAGTAAAATATTATTGAAAAGTGAATCACTTACTAAACATGTAAAATTTTCTGATAGTAATAACCAAATATCCAAGTTAGTAGGAATAAAACATATACATGAACAAGTACAATAAATGTACATGGGGAGGAGATTACATCTCACATGGTTGTCCATGAAGGGTATTCCCGTATCGATATTGACGAGCTCTTTGTTGGGGTGAAGTTTGATCAACTTAAGATAGCTGATTCTCCAGCACCATAACAACAAACGTCACATGTTGCACATATGTTTCATTGGGTGGAGGTGTCCACCACATTTCATACTATGCTCCTAATCCTTATCCCACATGGGTAGTTGAAGGACCTACCATCATCGTAATTGGGAACCAAGGCTGTGATAGATATTATTCCCAATATGAATTGAAATGCAGATATCCTATCAAGAAAGAAGGATCCCATGCCGCCTGACGCACATCCACAATCGACTGAGGCAGGACTACTAGAGGCATGAACTCTACTTGTAGAAATAGTGAGGGATCACATGAAAGATGATGTGTTCTACATCGTCATCATCTTGGATTTTTTGCATCAATATCTTCTTGAGAATTTTTCTTATTAGGAACCTCCACTCTTTGGGCATGAAGATCCACTCTTTGGACATGACTCTCAAAGATGATCTCATGAAACACATGATATGATGACCTCATATCCAGTTCTATAAAAAGGAAGACATCATGGATAAGGACCTCTCATCCTTTAGATCACTCATGTGAATAATATGCTCTCAGTGAGCATGCTATAAATCTATTCAACATAAATTTAGAAATATTTTAATAAACAAACTAATGGAAATTTATTGACTTACCTATATTATGATGCTCTATACTATGTTAGGTAAGATACAGCTTGGTTTTAAATCAATACCATTTCTCATACCCAAACTTCTCTAAACGGTATAATCACATCCTAGGTACAACCTGGATACAAAGCTCTATACAACTACCATAGAGGTCAAGATAATAACATGTACTCGATGATAGTCCTCCTCCAACATCCATGTTAGCTTCACCTGGTAAAGCCCTCATGTCATCTCAATTTTAATGGAATCAGATGAACATATTCAAACTATTTCATGAATCTATCCGATTTTTTCCACATAATAATATGGAAGTTAATGAGAGGTTCTACATTCATAGAATCATGAAGTCCAATGGTGTTGTATCATAGTAATTGGTCCAAAATAGCCTAGTAGGGCATCCATGTAATCTGAAATAACATGTGACCTTTTTCAAAAAATATCCTTACTAAGAATAAAAATTGATTCTGTTATGAAAATTTTTAGATAGTGTTAGATTGTATATACATACCTGGTCATGTAAAAGACTATCTAACCTGATGCAGTATGCACCTAAATGGTTTGTAGAAACCTTGATGAATCTTTGACTCGAACTCCATCTATAATGAAAACATCGAAAGTGATAAATAATAATAAATTATATTCAATAAATCATACGAGAATCATTAACCAATATAGATGAGTGATCATACCAGCGTCCATACAGAGCGTCATCCAGCACCCTTTCCAGCAACGATGGACCAACAAGCACATTGCCAAATGAAGGGATGTGCTCCCATTCCCACATATAAAGAAGGATGACACATCCCTAAAGATTCATCTGGTCTCCATATCATACCTTTCCTGATGCTCTGTATTTGTATGGCTAGAAGACTGATCTCCAGCTATACCTCCCAGTCCAATAAATGTCCTATAATAGGCTTAGATAAATCATGGGAACTTGTTTCCCTATGTGATAAGTGCACAATGCCACTCCCATAACCAATAATATATATGCACGATCATAACACATGATAGTATGGCCATCAGTGTCATCAAGTATAGGTGAAATATGATCCTCCATCCAGGTCATAGATATAAACCCTCCATATATATCCTTATAGTCGGGAAAAATGGCGATGTTGGACAAGCACTGAACCAAGTCCAGCCAAGAAGAACAGGTGGGTCTAATAATGTCTTCCATATGGATAGGAAGGCTAAGAAGCACTGCCACATCCTGGAGGGTGATGGTCATATCTCCCCTAGGTAGGTGGAATGTGAATGTCTCTTGTCTCCACCTCTCCACGAGGGTAGTAATAAGGTGATGGTTAACAAATTTGAAATCTAAAACTACAATTCCTCACAGTCTATCAAAAAACATATATTGTATAATGGTTGTTCGAGGTAGTATGTGATGAAAACTGTGTGGTTGATGCACCCCAATATCTTGAACATTTCCATCATCTAACACAACCTGGAAAGCCTGCCTAGCCTACTCAGTGAGTAGTATGTTATCATCCAAATGTATGTAAAAAGATGAAATTATTCGTAAGTGTAAAAGGTAATTATTACTTTATGGTCAGCATAATGTCGAAGATAATATAAGACATGTTTATTCACATTATTTTATGAAGTTATTTCTTAGCAAAAGAAAAGTGCCTATCTTCATGTTTGTCAAAGCATATTACCTAATTATTTCTAAGTTGTGTATTTACCTATAAAAGGGTGTTTCATAGGGTATAATATTATATATTTATATAAATATAAACATTTTTTATTTATTATATAAAATTTTATTAGAAAATGTTGCTATTTTTAATTTATTTATGATTTCCCACATTATTGTATGTTTCATGATTATTTTCTCAGATGTTTTATTTATATTTTAGTAATTGAAAATTGATTATGAATTAATGTATCCTCAAATTCAGTTTTCATATACCTTTTAATGTGAATATTAAAGGAATATTTTTATTTTATAGAAAAGTTATTTGGCAATGTTATAAAATTCTTCAAAATGAAGAATCTTATAATAAAACCATATAATTAACAATATTAAAAGATCACATACGAGATAATACATGATTGTTGCTGAGAGTGTGCACTCAATCCCGAAATTCTAGGACATCATTTCCCATTTTGATCTTTATGATGACATATGGTTCATCTCCAACTATTCCCTTGTTATCATGGATAGTCCATCTCGTTATGTATCTTGTTGGACTTCTGTCTCTATGATTTACACAACCTATTGATGTCAGGTATAACTATTAGCTGGACATCAGGAATTGGGAAATATCGAAACTCCATAATAGGCATCCATGGTGTAGCATAACAGTTAGCAATAGTGTCCATCTTGTACGCTAGATCAATATAAGCATCACATGATATTTTTATAGATTCTCATGTTGTAATGGAATGTGAACATGGAAAGCATACGACTTGTAATTTTCTACTTTGTCATTTTCACACTTCTAGTAATACCACAATTTCTTCCCTGACTACATTTCGGATGGGGTTCAAATGGTCTTGAAATTCAAATAGAGAGTATTCTCTCTAGAAAAGGATGACATGATAATAAAAATATTATTCAATGTTCCTTTAAATATCCCATTGAATGTGACTTTTGTACCTTATCCCCGGAAAATTTTTATTTGAGATTAGTTTTTGACTATCAACGAAGTACTTCATGAAATGATATAATGTCTCCTGAACTAGGGAAGTTATAGGTAACTTTCGAGGCCCCTTGAAGACACCATTAATGCACTCAACAATGTTTGTGGTCATGTTTCCACACCTATTCCCCCTCTATATGGCAATGCCCATTTTTCATTTGAAATCCACATTATATAATCTTAATCTTCTGGATTAGACTTTTGGATTTTAACAAAACATTATTAAAACCATTATTGATCTGGTTCATATGCTACATAGAAGTTATCATATTTCACATAAATTGACATTATCTTTTTATTGAAATAGTAACATATAAAAATTTCATTTATAAACTATCCTCATGATTTACTTCTCCATAGGTTTGTTGTGGAATGTTTTCCTCACATTTATAGCAATGTGTCTAATGCAATATCGATGATGAAAATTTGGGGGCCTCTATGTGTCAGGGTCTACATTGATTTCGTCATTGATTTCCCAATGCCAATTAGATATCATACAAACACCCTAAATGCGAGTGAAATGGTTGCTTATACATTCCAAAAACCAACTCCATGATTTATACTTTTCCTTCTCAAAAATGGATGAGAAATGATGAAGAGGTTAACCATTTCCAGCATTGGTTTCTGAAATAAAAAATACACCCTTGAATTTTCCACATAGAAATGTTCCAAAAATATGAATGAAATATTTACTGAAACAAAATGTAGAGATACAGGGGAGAAATTCAAAAAAAACTATTGAAACTAAACTCATGATAGATGAAGTCAGTTATCTTAATACACATGTTTTTTCATATGAAAAAGTAATTAAACTTGGTTGTTGTGAATTAGCATGTCTAGAAATTGTGGCAATACCCAATAGGAGTCATTAAAATCACCATTACCTTCACAACTGCCTTATGTTTTTCCAACCATGTGTTATTATATGAAATATTGTAACTGGATGTTTGTTATATACTCTCTTGCACAAGGGATATAGAATCATCTTATCATGACCTAATCATCTCAAAAATAATGGATAACACAAATTCAGAATCCAATTAGGGATGATATTGTGTTTGGATTGGACTAATAGAAGTGTGAGCTGCCTCAATCTTAAAGATTATCTAACCTCAAAATGAAATTTCTAAAATCACCTTAAAGTGGAATCTACAATCATACCCATACTTTTTATCTATATGAGGTATTTATTATGGCATGATTCATGAACGATATATATACAATGCCTCTCAATGTGAAACATCTTTAGTGTTATTTAATGCATCATTACATTTAAAATACCTTGAAACATATATGGTTTGTTCTATCTCACTAAACCTATCCAGTAAAACTCTGGGAAACTCAGTTGTGGGTGTGAGAACATTTTAGTGGAATTCATGCACACATGTCATTGATTTTGACCAAAATGTAAAGAGTTGGGGACAATTTATTATGGATTTAGGATACTATATATGTAATGGATTTATAGAAAATTCCTCCCCAACAATTTCTACTCCCTTATTATCAGCATTGTAGTCACTTTCTGTTCCATAATTACAAAAATCCTCATTAGATGTTGGATTTACATACATACCCTAGAGATCATCTAAGTTGTATTCTTCTGCATGATATGAAATAACCTCAATTTCATTTGGAATAATTTCTTCAACGACTCTTGTAAGTGTATGCCTTTGTACGATTCAATGTTATTGTAGTATAGTTGAAAAATCAATATATAACTCCATCATGGTACCTTATGACCAATCAGAAAATAAGTTATTGCTTGGACCCACTCGGCATAAACAACCAATGGACAAGCTATATGACACCATGTTGCCAGGAATTGAAAATGTTTATAGCTTACATAATTGATATCTTGATTGTGTCCCAGATTTAATGAACTAATAATTATTTCTTTAATATCACTTAGGGTTACATAATCAGTTGTACTAAACACTGTTGTTGTTTTTTTACTATAAGAAGCAGCTTTCTCAGTTTGAATAACCTCCCTGTAACAGTACACACTAGTAAACATTACTCTACATCAAAAATGATTTGTGACCAACATTCTGGTAGTCAAAATAATATTTACAATGATGGTTTTAAATATAATATTTATTATATTTAAATTTTAGAACATCTTTTTATACCCTAAAATATGATACTAATATTTTTTTATAATTGTTTTTACTAGAATATAAGTCACAGAATGTTTTGGGAAGTGTGATAAAATGAATAGAACCCCAAATTATATCAATTTTAATTTATGAAGGGACAATTATGATCATATAAAATGAAATTTATAATAAAAAACACATTAAATAAATCATTAATAATTTACAACATTCAATAAATACCTTAACATTGTTCAAAATTACATGGTTTGGATTAGATGAGCCTCACATTGAGAGTGAGGTAAAATCCAAATTAATTTAATTGATTGATTAATAACATATTTGAAATGAGTGCACATAATTTTTGATTTTCTAAAAGCTTTAAAACATCTAATGACATAACAATGATATTATCTTAGATATCACTATAAGTCAAAAATCTTTTGGAAATTCAAAAGATAAGTATATCTCATTCTAAGATTTTATTAAGCTACCAATTAAAAACAATCTCGATTTTACCTCACTTTCAATGTGAGTTTTTCCTCATCAAAACCATATTCTATTGACAAATTTGAAGATATTTCTTTTATTTTGTGAATAATTAATGTGATATTTAAAGTGTTAGTTCTTATAAATTTCATTTTAAATAGTTATAATCTTCATTTTATCATTTATAATTAAACTGATTTGGTGTTTTCTTATTTATACATCACATTCCAAAACATTCTATGAGTTCTCTTCACAATGAGGATTGACCGTATAATTTTTATTATTGTTAAATTTTACAACATATTTTTAGATCCTAAACTATGATACTTGTTTTTATTAGTAGTGGTTTTAATAATCTTAAAGGTATTTTAGTAATTTATAAATAAAATATGAATCATAAAAAGGATAACCCATGGTATTGTCAAACCTGGATGCAAAAAATATGGTTTTTTTGTACCAGGTTACCCCAAGTCAGGCCGAGGAAACCTTTACAATGTTTTTACTATTATTTAAATATGTGCGAGAGACACATGGACATTTTTATATCTAGAAACAGATTTTATTTCTTAGATAAACACATAATCATTATGCTACCAAAATTTTATAACATTTTGTAATATCATAAAAGATGACACCAATCATTACTTAACCATTACTTAATTATTTGTTAATCATTCGCTTATCAATCATTAACCATAAGTACATCATTATTTAATCATTATTTAACCATGTTTTAACCATTAGTTTAACATTGGTTAATCATTCCTCAATCACTCTTCAATCCTCTCTTATTTAACCTATAATCATCCCTTAATAAATTTTTAATCATCCCTTAATAATTCATTAATCATCCCTTAAACACTCTTTAATAATTACTTAATAATTATTTAATTATTACTTAATCATTATTTAATCACTACTTAATTACTCTTTAATAATTTCTTAATCAATAATCAATAATTAATTATTTATTAAAACCTTAAATCAATCTTTAATCAGTCAGAAATGAAAATTTAAAAAATATTTTATCATTAAATAATGATAAATTAATCATTATATAATCTATACATAATCATTACTAATAATAACAATTATTTCTAAACTATATATTACTTACAAAAACTACTTAATAAATAACATATTTTAAACTAACTAATAATTTTTCAATCAAATAAATAAATATATGAAAGGTAAATAAGAAAAATAATGCTAAACGACGATTCACAAAAAATGAGACTCATTTTAGGCCACCGGATCCACCATGCATTCGTAGAGAGAGAGAGAGATATGATATAATTATAGAGAAGGGTGTATTTTGATGTGAGTAAGATTGGGGGGCGGGCTTCCCTTTTATTAGGAATAAATTGAAAGGGGTTGGGGTGTTTCACCTTTCTCTTGTATCGTAAGTGAAAGGCTACCTCGACCTCCTTTCGCTTTCCCTTTAAGAAAAAGGCATGCCCCATCCACGTTTTCTAGGCCACTCTTCTTGGGGATTAAATGTGGAACCCCTCTTATTCCTTTCTAGTATACATTTAATATTTTTTAACCTATAAACATTTAAAAAAAATGTAAAAACAAATAAAAAAATTGATTCCAAGTCAGGCAAAAGGTTTAGGGTTTTATTGATGAAGATGATGCATGTATTAACTGAGATCAACATGGAAAGGTAGTTCCATAATTCTGAATTTAGGACATTTTATGTGAATTTAAGAGGTTGTTAGGGGCCTTGATTATTCCCATTATTTCATTTGATAAGTTGAGAGGTATTTCACAATACCGGGATAAAGTATTTTCACTTAGAAAGTTTGGTGTGGGTGATGTACTATTAGGATTGGATTACTAGAGTTGGGTATTTCTATTGAACAATGTAGATCATTTGGAAAGGGTAATGATATCATTGGAAAATTATTATTCCATAAGAAAAATCTAATTGTTTTTGTATGTGTTATAATTTATTTAGTTAATTCATGTAATTTATAGGATAATTAAAGAAGTCCAGAAGAATGAAATATTTCTTTTGATTGAAAAATTTCTAATTTATAAAGGTAGGTCAGTGTAGTGAATAATGAAATAAAAGTGGTATCAAAGGAAAAAAATTAGGTGGAATCTGTCCGGTCTTGAGACATAATTATGGATTGGAGATAACCCAGACACTCTAGAACCAAGAGCATGGAAACTTATTAGTGAAATAATGATGGACTTTAGAAAGGAGATAGTTTGAAGATAGAGCAGGATGTGATAGATTTATACTTGATAGTGAAGAACATATCTCTCTTTTATTACTTTTCATTGTATATCTCTAATTCATTTTTCTTGTTATTGTTTCTTGAACTAAAAATGCACAATCAATTCAATTCGTATGAATTAAAATTTTTAGGTTTCTTTTTTTACATATGTGCATTAATTACATTTCATATAGATGAATATTTTATAGATATCGATTTAGATAATAAAATAGTTATGGAAAGATGTTGGACCTATTCTTTTATTTGATTAAACTCTCGGTGCATTAGGTTAATCTTTTGATTTTATTTTCTATTTCACATGAAATCAAATTTTCCATTAAGAACAAATCGATTTAAAACCAAACTGTTGAAACACTTATTGCAATATCCCATCCTTGTTTACTCTCTCCACCTTAACATAGTATAATTCTTATTAGATTTAGCACATCATCTTTCCTCATCATTATGAAGACAATGATTCACCTATTCAATTATATCATTCACTCTTAGTTTATAGTTGTTTATGAAATTAATAATCCCCTAGATTTACTCACCAGCCTTACCTGTGGATAAACCTTTCTTGCCACTATCTACTAGTGAGTAGTTTTATAAATTTCTAATTTTACCAATAAATCAATGAAAGAACTGTGATCAACTAGACTAAATTGTTCTTATTTAGGCATGATAGATTGTGAGACATTTCAAATTATTATTAATTTTTGTCTTGAATGATCTTTTTCATGATATTTTTTTTGGAATCAATATTTTGAAACCTCTTATTCTATTGTGATGATTTATGTTTTTCAGGTGTGGCGCTTTAGAGGTTTAATATACTATTCATGGATTGGTTATTTATTTATTGATTAATTGAGGATATGCCCCCATTCTATGAAGGAGAAAAAACCAGTGAATTATTTTTGGATAATTTTTATTTTTTTTCTATATCTTTTTCGGTCCTTCATGAGAGCCTATTAGATTGTGGGGGAATATTGATTAAAGGGAATTTTAATTTGGTGGGGAGAACAGCTTTTTGATCTTCCAATGTGGAAGAGTTGTCTCGTTCAGTTTCCTTCTATGGGAGTTGAATGTTTATATTTTATTAGGTTTTGGGTATGTATTTGGGTTTATGGGTATAACATTGGTTGGATTTAATATTGATAAATCATTGTCCATGGGACTTTTTGGGGACCAAAATTGTTACTCCAAATTGAATTATTAAACAGCCATGTAACTCTCATGTATGAATATTAATTCATTTTTACCATCTTTTTTATTTAATTTTGCGTGGGTATTTCTATGTGTGTTTGGGATATTTTAGAGTTTTGGGGGAATGTGAATCGTTTATACATGGTTAGACTATATGTTCGATATATCTTGAAAAATTTACAACTTATAGTTTTTGGGTGATATTATATTTCACGTGATTTGAATATAATTATTCAAATGATGATGCTTTTCTAGTTTTCAAAACCATATACCAAATTTTTCAAATCAAGTGATGAAAATTTATTAATCTGAAAATTTAATGTTAGAAAATGATATTTGTGACAACATAGTTAATATTTCTGATGGACCAATTTCATTTCGTATAATTATTCATGATTTATATTCTATAGATTTATATTCACTATAAGAATATCAATTGATTTTTCGATCAAAATGGAAATATTTTATTTCATAATATATTTTTTTACATGTATAAGATAGTTTTAATTTAAATGTTTAATTTCAAAATTTTATAATTTTAATTTTATTCAAATAATATCAATTTATATAACTATAACTCAAAATTATCCTAGAATAATTTTTTTTGTATATTCTGAGAAAATGTCTTTTTCGGTGAATAGGATAAAATATGGATATTTAAGAAAAATAAATTTCTATTTTCATATTTTTACATAGTATCAATTTTTTTTGGTTTTAATATTATATTATATACTTTTTTTGAAAAATAATACAATCAATTTAATTCGATTCAATGTTATATTTATGTTTGGTATGAAAATATATTTATGCTTAAAAGATATTTTTCTAGAAAACGTTTTTGTAACAGAATTTGTAGGTTTGATTTTAAATTTTATTTATTACACTCATAGTTATTGATTTATATAAAATGGAACCCAATTTTGAATCAGAATTTATTAAACTTGAAATGAGGCCCCTTTAATATTTTTCATAACTAATAGTAAATTGGTAAAAAATATATGAACCATGGTAAGTGTAAAAATTGGATCAAAGGGTAAAAAATATAACAATAAGTGTTTCCATGAATTAAAAACATGTATATGTATTATTTTACAGTCATATTTTGAATATATATAATACCTTATTCTTAATTTGACCTTTTTAATCCACTTGGACTGAGTTATTCATTAATATATTTTAATCTTCTAGAACAATCGTATTGTGTCCTCTCCCTGACTTATAAATGGGAACCCCCTATAATCTCTTTTCTAGATAGAAATAGCCTCTTATATCCTATATTTTCATCCAAAATATCTTCATTAAATAATTCCCTCTGTCCTAGAGTTATTTTTTGATCATAATATCATCCAGCGATGACTTTAGTTATAAACATAAACAAGATTTTCCAATGAATAATCATAGTTATAAAATGTGTTTTTCATTTTATTTCTTCTTTTACTTCATTATAATATCTCTTTAAAATTTTCCTAAAAAATATTTTTTTACCACATAATAATTTTATTTTTTTTATGTTATCACCCTTTTACATATACTTATCCAGCTAATAGAAAAAATAAAACCATTGCATGTGCGTATGTAAAAACTACCACCTCAGAAGACGATGTATTTTTACTTTCCACACAGAATCTTATTGATAGAATTAATAATGAATCATAATAAAATAATATTTTAAATATGATATAAATATAAATTTTTAATTGTACATAAACATTTAAATTATTTATTTACCATCCATTAAAAAAATGAATTAATCATCCTCGTGTATGAGCAGACTACTTCCTTGCGAATAGATGTATTTTTTTTTCATCAAAGCCACACGTAGATTTTATATACATGCATATTGAAATAAATAATAATATATTTATGTTATAATTATTATTTTATAAATTTAAAATAATAGTTACCATCTTTATCTCATGTTTAATATAGAATGGAAATGTAACTCATGCATATTTGTAGAGTGGTGTTTTTATGTCATAATGCAACTCTTTCTTCATAAGAATCATACATGGTTATTTATAAAAGTATAAATAAAGTATGAAAATGATAATTAAAACACAGTTATGATTCATTAAATATTATTATCATGATCATTTTGACCACATTCATCCCAACCAATCCATTTCTAACTTATAAGTTGAATGTTTTAATAATTTCCAACATGTGTTAAGTCAATCAAGTAATTAAGTATAACATAGATTTTAGTGAAATAAAAGGAATAATAACATTGAAATAGTTTATTAATAAAATAACTAATTTACATATGTTGATTATTTGTGAATAAAATAACGTAAATGACAAGTAAACTCGAGGTAAGGGACACTTTACCTTAAAACATCATTTTAAATATTTCAAATATTTATTTTCTAAATCATTATGTTCTAAGTACATATTAATTAAATTCATCTAAGGATATATTTATATTGACATGAATAATTTTTAAGGATATTTTATGTCCCATTTGAATTTATATAAATGGTTTTCAAGAGGAATCTTTATACAAATTTTTTATGGAACATTTTGAATTTACTGACAAAAATACAAAATTAATGGTCTATTTGAACATATATGGAATGAGAATAATTTCTAGCAGTTATGATCATTATTCCTTCAGAAAAATACTCTTCATATTTTCCATTGGTTTTCAAAATAATTTCCCATTTTATATTCATTAAAGAATTTTTATTTTCAAAATAGAAAATGATTTTTATCCTTATTTTTATATATCAGTAGAATGTTCTTCTTTATATGTATTACATAAAATATTTTATGAGATATTATAATTTAAATGAAATATTATATATGATTAATGTGTTTAATGGTCCTTATAAATCATTTATGATGAGTTCTAAGACTTATAATTCTCTCAAATTCCTTGGGTAATAATTATCTTATTCATATAATTTTTTTGGAATTAACAATGTAAATTATTCCATTTGTAAGGGTTCCGGTAAGGTTTGTGTGAAGTTCATTCCCCAAGGAACCTATATGAATTTATCATTATTTATAATTATTTTTCATGGGAATATTTTTATTTCATTAGTTAATCAAATGTTTTTTCATTTAAAGGGATGATTATATCCTTTAAGGGTAAAATGTATTTTTTATGATAATGTTTTTCTTGGGATATCATGTTTCATAAGAAACCTGATGATTATCCATTTAAATTATGTTTTATTATAATGTTTTGTATGAAATATTTTGAAAAGTTATTCTTATTTATTGTGAAATTAATGTTATTGGAAAACTATATTTTATAATATCATGGTTTTCAAATGGACAAACAAGTTTCTGTTCTTCATTACTTATGTACCTTACCAACCTTTTCTCTCATCCCACAATTTCAATTATTACAATGGGTTATAAATATGAATAGGAATAATGATGAATAAAATTTAAAAATATTGAATATTTTTCACGTAAATAAAACATTTTTCATTTAAAAAGTATTCTATTATTGGAAAAATAAATATTGAGTGAAATTATCCACCTTTTAATGAATTATTTTATTATAGAGGGGTTATGAATTAATTATCATAAACTCTAAAACTAAAAATCTCCTTTAGAATGAAATAAAATTAATTCTTGTTTTAAAACTAAAGATTATATAACGTTTTACGTTTGGGTCATTATAATATTCCTCATGTAAAACTAATTCTTTAAACTATGAATTATGATCTCAACTGTAAGGCTTCATCCTAAGGATTTTAGGTATCCAAACCCCTTCTATGAAAAATTATTATAGATCTTGAAAATTTGTAAATTGTTAATTAATTTTATAAATCCTTTCTTCAATATTATTCATTTTTATTCTATATATCCTCTCCTATTCTAAAAAATAATCATAGTTCTGGGATATTTTGAATAGATATGTGAGTTATTAATTGATCTAATGAGATTAATTTAGTTGAAGGGAGATAATGATAATCCTTGATTTACCATTATCATTTTGTTGATCTTCATGGGTAGGACCGAGTGTCACTACAAGGTTGAATGATGTGTAGTTGCCTTCCAGGATGAATATTTTTCTTTATTGATGACCATTTTTGATCTATACTATATTTCTTCTCTTGGGAACTATGGAATCTATGATGATTATATATATGTATTTTCCAACATATGGTTATCTCAATTTTTTTAGAACGGTGTCTCTATTTTCTATCAAGGATTTCCTTAATAAAATATAAAATGAAATTTATAATTTTCGTTGGTAAAAGTATATAAAATTTTCTTCAATATTAAAAGATCATGAAATTAGTGAAAATGATGTGGTTTCAAAAAAAATTAGTTTGATAATTGTTTTAGTGAGGGAAATCTAGAAAACCATTTTTTATATCCTTATATTCAAACTTTCCTGAAAATATATTTGATTTTAAAATATTATGCTATGAGGTGGTGGGTGGTGACCTACTTGGATATTTATCTCATTCCTATATATATTATAAGGTCATCATCAGTCTCTTCTATAGAGGATATCCCTATATCTCTTGGATTGTTTTATAGGATGGATGTCCATGTGGTGTTGCTCACTTGTACATTGAGAAATGGTGTTGGTTGAATATCGTGTTTTCTTCTTTATTTTCAGTTGTGTTGACCAATGACCATTTATACTAATATCATGTATTTGGGATGGATTATTTTTTCATATTTGAGTTTCAGATTTCAATGTTATTAATTTATTCTTATGTTTTCTATGTATTATTCTAGTAATGTGAAATAATTGACAATAATTTTTTATTGATGCACAAACACTTGTTTCCAATTCATGGGTATTTTTAATTTTCTTCAGGCCTTATATCCAAGGTTAGATCGTGAGAACATATCAATCCATGAATTTATTTAAGTATATCTTACACTCGCTATCTGAAATATAAATGTTCATAGTCTTATAAAAATATAGGCTTGTACTTGACTTTAATTTATCTATCATTGGCATTCATGTAATAACCATTAAAAACAATAGGATAAATAATTTAGATTCAAATTGTGTTTCTCTTTATATAAGTGTTTTTATTAATACACCCTTAGTAATCTCTTTGCATCGAAAAACTTGAATTGTTAAATAATCTATTTATTTCCTAAAATAAATCATATGATATCTATTTTTCATTATTGTTGACATGTTGTTATAGTTTAATGACACTATTTTATGAATTGGTCCTCAAATTGAAAAAAACCATTTTAAGGTTTATAAGACTCATCATTATTTATCCTTTTTGTAAAACCATTAATAAAATACTTATATGTAAATTTACATTAGGAATAAATCCACTCAACATTTTCATGATTGATGAATACCTGGTCAATATATTTTTCAGCTCATTAGCTTGAAAGATATCATATATTTTAACAAAGAATATTCCTTTCCTCACTTTTACATTCTTAAAATTTCATAACAGATTATAATAAGGATCTCAAATTTACCTCTAGATTCTACTTTGCATATATTTTATTGAACGTGTTCTAGAATCTATATGTCTTTATCATCAATAATTCGTATAGTGTCTTCACCATTATACCTATTAAGAAATCATGTTTAACACCTCATATTTTTAACTCAATATGATCATAAACAACTTTCTTTGTATTTTAGTAACATTTTATTCTAGATTTACATGTCCAATACTTTTCTAGCCATAACTGTGATTTATGTTAATTATTTATTACCAATTACTCAAGTATTACTCAATGATTAGTTGAGTATAAAACATATTGTGATATATATTGGAGACTGAGATGTATTAAAACATCATGATATAATAAATTGACTCTATAAAAATTAGTACCTAAGGACCATCCAAGTGTTGATCATTCAATATACAAGTGTTTTGTGTAATTATAATCTCATTCATTTCTTTATTAACTTTATTCTCACAAGATTCTCAATGACGAGAAACAAAATTATAACCATTCATTAGTATCTTATAAGCATCATTTTCACCGTCACTTACTTCTTAATTTGTCTCATTGGGTAGTGGTTACTCTATCACATATAATTTCCATTCATGTCTTACTAATAGGAAAATATGAAAAATGTATTTTGAAATCCAAATCCATTGTTCAAAGGAAAATTTTCGAAAAATAAGAGCAAATAAGAGAAAATAAGATTAACCCACGAATATGAGGAATTATATGGGAAAATTATAATACACAATCATAGGATATTGAATGGAGGGTTTTAATAACCAACATACCTAGATAGGTTTTAAATCATTTGATATCCCAAATAATCATGATAATGAACATTCAAATACTTATAGTGGACAAGGCATTCATTCCCATCTTAACACCCCAGACAGTACCAGCTATTATCATGGTAAAAACCCTTTAATTAATTATAGAGATAATATGAACCCTTGTATGATGATAGGTATCAACTAGGACTATTAAATATTCATATTTAAAAAAATGGAATCTTGTTCATCACACCATTAATCAAAATCTTCAAGGGGAAATGTAGTATCTCATAATCTTGTTTCACCTTCTCTTATATCTCCTCTTTTGGTATGCTTGGGAAAAATCTCACTGTAATATTATAGGATCTTATAGTTATCACCTTTTTCAATTTTGATTAAACGTTTCATGGAATATTTTTTTTGGTTGAAAAGTATAAGAAACTCCTCCATCTATTTTTTATTCTTATCATTGGTGGAACTGGAGTGATAATATTTATCCACTTTCTCATTAAGATTAGACTTGTCATCTTAGTTTGATTCATCAGCATTACCATTAGGTTCATCCTTGTGCTCAAAATGGGTTTCAGTTTTTTGTTGCCCAGATTTTTTATTTAGTATGTATTTTAAAGAATCCCATTCATCTGATGTCAGTGTGTTCTTTTTTTCCTCCTCATCGGGATCCTTTGAGTCTCCTATACCATAAATATAGACAAAAAGCTCATCCTAAACATAGAATTTTTAAGGGATCCAAAATTTTGGATCTAATCTATTAGAGGGGACAACCTCAGGTCTCTCATCTATACCCTTTACACTGAGAATCTATTATTGTCTCGTTGAGACATTAGATTCAAAAACTTGTTTACCTTTATTCCTTTGAATCTATATTTTATTTATACATACAGCTTCTTTATAGCCATTAAATTTAGAAAATTAATACATAATACTTCCATTGCATCAATAAATCTTATTAGAATGCCAAAAAATTATGAAAGCATCACAGGGAGTAGGAATTTTCACATACTCCACATTTAAATTAATGTTATCATCAGAGGTAGATAAAACTAATTGATGAACCAGTGCAAGTGATAAATAAAATTGCATTAGAATCTGAGAAAAATATTTAAATTTATCTTTTCCTATATCTCTATCCAATTTTATTGTTTTTATAATCGACGAGGAAACATTCCTTCGGATCAAAGGATTCCCATAAGACCTACTAAATCCAAAATTTTACATATAATTGGTAAAAGGTGTTCTGATATTTAAAGCGGTTAGAAGATGGAATACACTCCTGAATGATTAAAATTCATAGTTTTGGAAGGTAGTTACGAAAGTACAAAGATCTACCCATTATATATTAAGAAGGGAAGATGATATGAATGAACTAATGCCCTAACTCGTACATCTTTTAATTTGAGAATCCCCACACCATTGAGATTGTCACTGATAAATCATCAAGAATACATGGATTCACACCCTTCAGTAAAAAAAATTAATTAAATGATCAAATTCTTGAAATCCTTATTTTTTTTTGAAAAAGATACAAGATATGAAAATACATTTGTAATATTTCATTTCTTGAATAAATTTTTGACAACAACATATTTCACTGACATGAAATTCTGATCACCAATCTCCCTATAAAAAGTATGTTTCTTATATATTTGACACATTTAGAACATTTCACAGTTTCTGATGATCCTAGTACATTCATTTCCGCAGAGATTCCTTCTATTTCATACCAATATAAAAAAAATCATGTACCGCAACCAAAAAATTTATGTTGGTTTATATGTGATATTTTTCTACTTTTTATCATAGTGTATCTATAGATGTAATTTATATATTTATTAAAAATATATATTTCAGTACTTAACAAGTACCTATAATTAGACATTATATATTTATTAATCATAAATTCTTCACACTATCTAAATCAATTCCTAATGTCTCTAAAAAACTAGAATTAGAATATTCTTTAACAAGAATATTCTGGTGGAAAATATCCTTCCAAACCTTACCATTTCATCCAAGCTATAGATGTGCCACCATGAAAAGTGTTTAGGGTTGGGATTTGGATGGGTAACTATATTAAATCCATAATACATGATCAATTGAGTTGATTAAAATTTCCTATAGGTCATTAAAATGGGTTCTCTCAATTATTGCCTCTAAAATTACAACATTATAGCTATATTGAGTTCTTTGATTCAAATTTAAGTTAAGTAAAAAAACTCTTGTTAGAATACCCTAAGAGGAGGAAGAACCCTCAATTATGGATGGTGAGCATCATGAACTCTGGTTTCATTCTAACTAAAGTGGTGGATAGAGTTTATGGAATAAGATTTTTATTTACAGTTGTTTTATTTTTTTGTTTTCCTTGAGATTAAAATTTGATTGTATTTATCATGTGTGTTACTATTTGAATTCACTTGAAACTTTTTCTATGCATAAATAAAAACCATTCATCACACTTGTTCCTTTATTTTATTCTTTATCCTTATTTACTATCATATATAACCTGATGTCATTCACATATTCTCAAATAATTAAATATTCAAGGAATAATATATAATCAATGACCTAATCATGATATTTTTTCTAATAATATATCCATTAAGAAAATAATGTATCAACAGAGGCCAAAGGAATATTCCTTTAATCAATTGGAGTCTTGAATTACAACACCCATCAACACCCATCAACTCTCATTAATTTTCCTTATATTTACCTGCATCGGGTCTCGACTTATATTGTATTGTTTTAAACTCCAAGATTTACTCAGACATTTGTAAGGGGAGATTGGGATGTTTTAATTCAATTTTATCACTAAAATATGGGTACAATGGCTCTTATATATATATATATATATATTATAAATGGATTGAAGATATCCATTCCTTCTAAAATGATAGTTACTAATAAATTAATAAAAAATAACCACCATTATAATAATTAAAATTAAATAAATAAACATCGAAACTTGAACATGCCATTATTAGTTCATGATCAGTTAGAAAATAATAAAACTTAACATTGAAAATAAAATATATTAATTTTTCTATTGAGTTATAATTAAAATAATTTTTTACTGTTATTTAAATTTCCTTGGGATGATGAAAAAATTATTCAAATTCTAGATATTTTTAATGCCTCGAACATAGAATCTTAGAGCCGGTGTCTAACTTTATTACATGAAAATTATTAGGACTCAAATCCAAGAGGAATGATTATTTTAGTAGTTCTGGAAAACCATGTAACTTACATGAAACCCATATTACATTGGGAAAAGAAAATAAATCATAACAAAAGTAAAATATCATCATCCTGGAAACTCATTCCAATAATTCATCTTTATATCCTCGGTAAATGATACATAACATGGGAGAGGATGACTTCTCAGTTATGGTTAATTATGTGAATTAATGAATTAATAATCATATTTAACATAGAAATGTAAATAGCTGAGAACAAATTCCAATTAAATATCTGGATTAGGAATAATCAATATGTTAAGGTAAATAAATGAAACACAATCTATTTAATAAAAAATATAGGATTGAAATGCATCAAAAGATAATGTCAAAGGGAAGATAGTAGGGATAAATAAAAATATAAATAAATGAATTATAAAAGAATAAATATCTTAATTATTAGACATAATGTCTAAAGTACATGGAAACCTATACCATTATGACCTTTCACAAGACAGTATAAAACAATATGTAGAAAACTGTTTAATTTGGGAAATTTATTTGTCTCTTGGGATAATGTAAATAAATTGAGGGGATATATAAATTATGGGACCCAAAATATCACATTAATTTTAAATAATTCCTCATATATCATATAATCAAGTTAATTAAAAATGATTATCCCTTATCAAATATCTGTATTGAGTAAGGAATTCTGATTTCTCAATATGTCCCCAGATAAAAAACTAACATTCAAAGTAAACACCATATGTAAAAATGGAAAATGGTTTAGGCCATAATTTTATCCATCACATTATAATGTGAATATTTAAGATAAATTTAATTTACAATAAAAAACTATTGTAAATAATTGAATGTTTTATGATAATGTTAACATTAACGAATGAAAGTGTGATTGCAATGATAACTTTAACCACTTGGTAGTTTTCAAGTCAAAAACACATGGATGAGATAATTAAAAATTAGAGTAAAAATACCATTGATTTTGGGTGATTAATTATTTTAAATGTCAAAGATGTAATATATACACAACATTAAAGTCAAATGGTTCATAATATTATATAATTCTCAATTGAAGGGAAATTGAGACAAAATCGATTACCTTACACTCTATTTTGGTTGATCACCATTTAAACTCATATATATTAGTTTTTAGTAAATTGTTATCATATAAAAGAATCATGTTAATATTTATAATATCATATATGATTCTTTTATAACATCTTATCCACTTTTGATAATAATCATTAAGTATTTTACTATTTTCGGAGTTAATTATGTTATTTCTCAAGTATGTTATGACTTGTTATTTTAATGTTCCTACTACATAGATCTACATTTCATAATATTGTTAATTTAAATAATTATTTAAATATCATATGTTTTCTTTAAAAATATATTTAGTGTAATACATACAATTTGGAGATAGGAAATAAAATGCACTGTTCATGGGGATGGAAGGTCATACATATGTATGAACCTTGTATTAATTATCCTTTCACATTAAAAGAATGAAATGTAAATGATATATATGTAAATTAAAATTACTACATCATATTTATATCATATTCATCACATATTTCTATAAAAACCATCTTTAATACATTCCATGTAAAGCGTGAATGAATCACATCGATTTAAGGAGTCGGTAGTCCACACATCTATAAACGGTGTTATCATATTACCACAAAATGGAAAGCATGAAGGTATGTGTTATATAATTATTATAGAATCAAGGAGGCATAATAAATATCATATATATCACACCTATACTATATATCCATATTTATTAAGAAATAATAATATAATCATTTTTAAACAATGTTTTCTAAATTGGGTTAATCCTTATCATACATTACATTAAAATTGACAAATGATAACTATCATATTAAATAATAATAATAATAATATTTTTTATTTTCATAAAACCTGATCTTGTGTATAACACAAGATATTGATGGAACATTGTACTGTGTGTAACATAATCCAACGTAGTGTTATGTATAAAGAAAGCTAGAAAAAATAAATAAATTTAATATAAAAGGGAAAATATTGTTAATTATTGGGGTGTCATATTATCCCCACATTAGATAAATTTAATCCCCACAATTCAATCATGATCTCTGAAAATAAGAGTTTTCTTTATGAAAAAAGTATTGTTGAAAAACCCACATCATAAATAGGGTTAATAACACACCTTCTTAATAAGAGTGATAGAGAAATGTGATGGTCACCACAAAAATATGACATCTAATAGGAGAACATTAGTGAAAACATAGAAATGGAAGAGAAATATAACTATCGAATTATAATGAATAGTGATAGAGGGCATTGATCAAAAAAAGGTGGTGATCGAGAAATGGTTGAAATAGATAAGGCTATAAACCAAGGGTGTTAAAAATGTCATTGATTTCATTAAAAGTTATGACAATATGAACACATTTTTCCCAAGACCCTTTTTATGAAGTTGAGTAATTATTTCAATCTGTAAAAATATACATAAATATAAGTTTCTATATTATAAACACAATATTATCATTTAATTATTACTTGAAGTATTTATAATTCATCTCTTACATTAGGTTGCATCATATGATGAATTATTACATTGACATCTAAAACATTATTCAAATATCTACTTAAACCATTTCATAAATTCTTACCATTTTCAAAATATTATGATCCAACACTTTATAAATATGGTCACTAAATTTGGAAAATTAACTTTCCAATAATCCATAAAATATGAAGTAGATCGAAATCATCACATACCAAACATGTTCGTGCATTCTTCATTTAATCACTTGAAACATTGTTATAACTATAATTACCATAAATATTTATTGAAAAAATACAATATTCCTTATTCCCTAAAGAAAACAAAGTTTATTCGATATATTCCCTAAATCGAATATTTTTGTAAACTCCATCAATGATAGCATAAACCACATTTTCAACAAATTATCAATAAATTTCACGATAGTTAGTAATATTCAATTTAATTTATCTATAAAAATAATATATTTATACAAAAATCATTATATCCACATTAGGTATATATTATGTAATGGATTTTCCTCAATAATATTTTTTCCAAAAAAACTAACTTACTACCGAATCATGTTTGTTGGTACCATTCAACATATGTGATCAAAACCTTAATAATATGTAATTTAGTACAACAATTATATATGTAATAATTCATATTTTGATAAAGTCATCAATAAAATATGTTATAACTTATTTCCTGGATCCAAATATAGAATCACATTAATTATTCTACTTCGATTGTGCCAATTACATATTCTTGACCTAGGGCCCCTAGAGTTTTTCTGAAGTATATTACCCTAACTCATATGGAATTATTTTTCATAATTCCCAATATCCTTATAGTTGTAACACTAAAAAGAAGTTTTTTCCTTATTCCCCTTGAATTATTTTTCCCAGTGCCCCTTTTCTCAACACCTATAACAAAATCCCATGAATTTTGCGCATTTCCCCTGGTGGTTATTTCCATAATTATCACAAGTGGGAATATCATGCTTTCACTTATTCCCTTTATCCATTATTTTCCCATCCTTTCTCTTATTTTTTTTAATCCCTTAAAATCTATTGAACTTGAATAATTATTTCTCTATCCGAAGAGTAGATAAAAATATTTCATCATATGAGGAATCATTTTGAGCACCATCACCCTTCCCTGACTTTTCTTAAGTCCTTCAATTAAATGTCCAATATTGAATTCTGAGTTTCTAATGAAATCTATATAATAAATTTATAAACTTGTAAATATATCTTCATACTATGCAACACGTTATTCCCCCTTTTTCTTTAAACAAAGTAACTATTTATTCATCTCTATTTGTTACTCATGAGGGAAATATTTTTCAAAGAATTCATCCTTAAAATATGTTTATTCTATGATTTAAACATCATCTTCCTCTCTAGTATTTTGGATCAACAACATTTATGCACATCTCCCTTGAGCTAATACGTTGCATGTGTCCTCTTTTCATTTTCCCCACATCATAACAATGTAAAAGTCTTCTCAAAATACTTAATCTATTTATCATCTACCACTAGATAAATAGTCCTCCTAAAAGATGGATACCCCTATCGCATAAAGAGATTCAATATAGAAGAGTCTTATTTTTGAAAAATTTTATGCATAAGAAAATCTTTTTGTGTCATAACCTGATTAAGCTGCGCAAATACATCCATAACTTTCTCTATTCCAATACAAGCTATATCAGATTTCTTGGATGGGAAATATCTACATTTTCCATGAATATTGATACACTTCTTCCTTCCAACTTCAATTTCTAAAAAAAGGAATAAACTAGATTAGATTATAAAATTATGAAACATAATGTTCAATAAAAAAAACTATTGAAATACATAACATAAATTGGAATATTTATGCGCATCTTGTCTCATAATAATTAACAATGATTTTTTGGGATATTCTTCTATATTTATCTTCAAATTCTATCATAGGATTGTTTTGTCTATATTTGTTTTACCAAAAACATAATTTCCAGGGTTTTAAATAAATATCACATTATACCAACTGTAAAACCCTAACCCTAGAAGTCTGAAGATGGTGCCTTACTTTATTACATTGTAATGATTAAAATGAATCAAATCACAAAGGACAATCCATTTAGCTGTTTTGGAAATCCAGATTACATATATGGTAAAAATATTACATTGGGAAAATAAAATAAAGCATAACAAAAGTAAACGATCAGAATCCTTGAAAATCATTCCAATAATTCATCTTCATATCAGGGGAAAAGAAACAAAATATGTGTGATCTCCAATTGTTTTTAAGGGATAAGTATAGTGGAAGAAATAATGAATAAAAAAGCATAGTAAATATGGAAAGTTAAAAAAATTATCACACATTTTATTTAAATAACTCAACAAGGAAAAATTAATATGGAAAAGTAAATAATTCAAACACATGACATTTAATCAATAAAATGAGAATGAAAAGAACCCATATTTATTTCCAAATTGAATATCTCGTCTATAAAAAATAATATCAAAAAAAAAATTATAAATGATGGGAATGATTAATTATTGGATGTCATGTTAGAGGTGCATGAAATCTTATATCATCAAGACCTTTCACAAGATTGTTTAAATCTACAGGTAGAAACCGATCTAATTTGCGAATCAGATTTTCCTCGTGGTAAATTGTCAATTAATCAAGGGGATATATAAATTATGGTCCCCACCATTCACTTCCAGTCCAAATGATTCCTTATATATTGAGTGATTGATTTAATTAATAAACAATATGCCATATCAAATATCTATATTGAGTAATGAATATGGATTTATAAATATTTTCCCAGATAATCAAATAACTGTCAGAGTAAGAATTGTAAGTAAGAATGGTATATGGTTGTGTCCATAATAATATCCATCATATAAAAATATGGACAATTAATATAAATTTAATTCATAATAAAAAATTATTGTAATGAAGTGATTGTTTTAAGAGAATGTTAAAAATCACAAAATAAAGTGAAATTGAAAAGATAACTTTTATCACTTGGTAATTATCAAGTAAAAACTGCTTGGATGAGACAATTCAAAGTGAAATTTAAAATACCATGTTTTATATTTGAATCAAAATATTAAATTTAAAATGGGAAATGTATATACCACATTTAATTTAATTGGTGCTTATTAATAAATAAGTCACAATTGAATGTAAATTGAGATAAAATCCCTTACTGTACCCCCCCTTTTGGTTGAATTCCCTTTAACATATTATATAAAGGTTTTAACTATGTTATTAAAATATACCAGAACCATATTAATATTAATAATATTATATATGACACTTTTATAACATCTTACACCTATTTGTTAACAATCATTCCTTATTTACACGGTTTCGAGCGTTATTTATCTTGTTTCTCGAGTATGATTTGACTTGTTATTTTTTATTCCTATTAATTACATAATTATTTCATAAAATAACGAATCTAAATATTTATTTAAATGTCTTATATATTATGTATAAATGTATTTATGTAAATCCACAAAATTTGGAGATATGAAATGAAATGCACTGTTAAGGGAGACGGTAGGCCGTACGTAGACATGAACAATGTTCCCATTTTATTTTCATATTAGAGGAATAAAAATAAAAATAAAAATATTTATATTATAATTACAGTATATTATTTATGTGATATTAATCAAAATTGTTTTTTTAATTCATCCTAATGAAATTATATTTAAAACAAGAAGGAATCACATATCTTTGAGGATGTAGTATTCCACACGTCCACAAACGATGTTATTGTATTCCCATAAAATTAAATGAATGAATTTATGTTTTATATAGTTATTAATTAAGAATTAATAGATCATACATATTATATGTTTCTTATGTAGACAATAAATCCATCATTATTCCCATCCTTGAAAGGTGGTAATGGAAAAACGAACGACATCGGTTCATGTGGCGGTAGTCCACTATAAATTCGAATGATGATTATAGCCATTTTGATGAATGTTTTTGAAGTAGTATATTATATTTAATATATTATTGACATTATATAATAATAATATAAAAATAATTAAATGAGTAGAGAAATAAATAAAACAAAGTTTTTGTTGAATATTATTACTTATTCTTTGGGTACCTCTTTTTGGGTTATAATAAAAGAATTTATTGGTTGTATTTAATCCAAATATTGGGGCTATATGATGAGGGGAGGGATTTTTTGGAGGTAATAGAGCAGATATTTTCTGACCTGAAAGGTTTTTAGTGGTTCAAATAGAGGGGGAGAGGTGGTGGGATTTTATATTTGAGGGAATGGACATACATGGTATTTTTGAAAGGAAGGTTTTGTATACCCACATTTTTAACAAAACGTATCATTAAATAAAAAAATAATTCAATATTAGAGGTTTAATGGTTGAATTATGTCTATACAATTTCTATTTAACACGTTTAGGGGTCACATTCAGACCTTATATTCTATTTTTAGTCATTTAGTAAACTCATTTTACCTTAATTAATGTAATTAATTTTTATTAGTTTAACAAATATTTTTGTTGAAAAACTAAGTTTAATTTAGTAGAACTTATAATTATGTTATTTAAAAATATTTAATCTATTTTTACAAATTAAAATCATTAAATTGGAGAAAAATAAATTTAAAATTAATCTGGAAGACAGGACAGGAAAATAGGTTTTTCAAGTGAAAATGTTCCAAATTTCCCAATGTTTTTTAATATGAATTCAATATGAAATTTATTAAAATGATGTAAATTGGATAAATATATGTATAATGGATCTAATTTTACATTAAAATTAATTCAAATTATAATTTAATATTATAAATTATTCATAAAAAAATTCAGTTTTCAAATAAAATTCATTATTTTCACTATTCATCAAATATAAAAACATCTTAGAAAAATAAAAAAATTTACCCTATGATATTTTTCACATTGAAATTTCAAAAATAAAATTTATAAAACTATAACATTTAGTTTTAAAATATGTGTGACAATAAAAGTCCACAAAAGTATATTTATAAAAATATAGTGTTTTTAAGGGTAAAATTGGATTTGTTTGCATCTTTAGCATATCAAACATATTATATTAATGTAAAATATTTTTATTGAATATATAACATATAAATTTCATGAAAATCATCCAATATTTGTAAATAATTTATATCATTAGGATAAAATACCTTTTACACATAAAAACATTTTCTTTCATTACAACATTTCAATTATACTAAATTAGTTTTTATATCCATTTCTAATTAACTGGTAAACAAATAATTAAAACAATATATGTAAATAACGTTTTCCAAATTTATTTAGTCAATTTAATACATTTAATTTCAAATCCTAGATGATAACTATCATAATAAATAATAATATTAAAATTATATTGTAATTTCGTAATAATTAATCTTACCTATATTGAATGTCATCAAATGTACTTGGTATTGTGTGTAAAATAATCCAACATAGTGTTGTGTGTAATATAAAAAAATATTATTGTTTTTTATAATGTAATATTAACTTGATTTTTCTTATAAATGATTCTAGAAAGAAAGTAAATTTATTCTAATTAGGAAAATATTGAAAAATCATGGGATGTTACATATTTTGTCCCTTATCAATTTATTTTTTATTTTTTCTACTCTAGTTAGACAAAAAAAATTGGCCCTTAGAAGGCAATTTTGTCTTGGTATGTTTTAGATGGGATGATCTGATTATATTTAGTCTAAAATGGCTTAGCTCAGATCGGGTGACCTATTATAGTGTTGGGTTGAGGGTGGTGGTGCCAAGGCAATGCATGAGTTTCACACCCAACATCCTCCTCCACAACCAGTTATAGTGGTGGATAATTTGTTTTCCTATTTTTATGAAATCATATCCTAAGAAAATTTTCAATGTACTTCTTCTCATGGAGCCACCCAATTGATTGGGATGAATGATTGGATTGTATTAAACTACTACCTATTGAAAAAATTATATTTGTGTATATTTTGGGATATTTAGATACACACGAAACCACTTTTTTTTTGCATAGTGGTCCTATAGCCTTCCACATATGATCCATGGCCGATAAAAATACTAGAGATTCAGTCCAATTAGATACCGATGAGGCACATGATGCATGTTGGAAAAACCAATCCCTGGGAATATATATATATATATATACTAATATATAATTTTAGTTTTTTATTTCCAAAATCCTAATAAATCCTTAAATGACTATTTATTAGATGTTTGAGCTCAGTTTGAATTTTCTTTTGAGGAATTTTGGCCGTATCAATGAACTTTATCTGATTTCTAGAAAATTTAATTAAATTTTTTTCTTAAATTGTTTCATGGTCACTTTATACATATTATCAAAATAAGAGAATGAAAAAAATCATAAATTATTTTTATTTTTAAAAAAACTATTAGATTTGTATCAGAACATAATATTTGGAATATTGATGCTCAGATTCTATCACATATTACATGAAATAATTTTTTTTTATGAATAATCTGTAAAAAACCGTAGATCATTATATCATTAAGAATCGATGTAATAAAATCATTATCAACGGGTCATATCTCGAAGGAACAAAATGGGAAACCCTAAATATTTTAAACTCATTCAACATAACCATTTGAATTAATTTTATCAATTATTTTGTGCTTTATATAGAAATTAATGTGTTTCCTGATGTCCCTTCGACCACGTGCGAAACATGGGTTCAATCCAATAATGTGGGAGTGATCCAACCTTGAAATTCTCTTATTTTATTTCAAAAAAAAACTGAAAGAGATTTTTCTAGGAGGTAAATTAGACCGATCCTATCTCATATACATTTTTAGATAAAATAAATATGTTTATACTTAGGTTGAAACTCTTTAAAATTTCAATTTTTTACTATTAAAAATAATTAAACCCAAACCACGCCGTAACACCACTAAAAACACACATACATGTTTGAAGTGAAAAAATATTTCATCGACAATTTTTGACAATCTAAAATGGCATGTGATAAAAAAATATCTATTAAAATATATTACCACTCATATAATTATTTATCCAAACAATAATAAATAACTTCTATTTTAAGAATAATAGTTTCTCATATTCAAATTTATAATTAAAAAACAGAGGAATGCCTTAGGAAATAAATTGAATTATATATATTACAAAATAAAAAATAATTATTTTTCTTTTGTTCGATCATACATGGTTGTTATTTGGATTCCCCATATGGGGACCAATTCTTCATATACTAAAATAAATTTTAATTGGTGGAATATATGGATACACTTTGGGTGTGACCCTTTAGGTCCTTTTTTCAAAATCATTGAATCATATTCCTAGACCAAGATCAATATTTAAAAACACAAAATAAACATTAAAGATATAATGATAAGTCATTTTTATGAATAAATCCTATAAAAAATCTTGTTAAGATAATCTATTTACAATACTAGAAAATGGACACATAACAATGGTTTTGGCCAGACCATTGGTAAAGGCCCAACCTATGTGAACAGTTTCACAAAAACCGTTGGTACAGCTCAAAAAACAAATAACCTATACCAATGGTTCTCAAAACTGGTGGAATATATAGATATATTCTAATTTAATACATTCTTAAATAACATTAAATAAATAAAGAGTTAAAATACTTATGAATATACATATATATATTTATGAAATTATACTTACGAAAGCCTTGTTAGGTTAGTTGTTAGGTCGTTTGGTTATAAACGGGAGGTTGTAGGATCAAAACCAAGAATAATTTTTTTAATTACCTATACCAACAGTTTTATGAAAAAATTGGTTTAGGTATTCCATATAAACTATACCAATGGTTTTTCAAACTTTTGGTATAGGTCTATACCAACAATTTTCCCAGAACTGTTGGTATAGACCTCTCCTAACACTAAACTAGCCAACGATCCTCTAAAGCATTGGTTTAGGCTATACCAATGGTTTGGAGACCTATAACAATGGTTAAAAACCATTGGTATAATGTATTTTTCTCTTAGTATAGTGTAACGACCCAAAATTTCATTAATGGAAAATCCCTCTGGATCCAGTTAAATGTTTCTTTATGAAAAATGTTTTTTTATAAGATGTCAACTTCTTTAGTTTAACGTTAAGATTTGTGACCGTTACTTTTATAGCCGTTGAACAGTGATCATCTGGGTAGTTTAAATATAAGGCTTTAACGAACCAATTTTCTACTCAGACAAAGGAAGCGATGGCCTCATCCAGTAGAATCGCCCCTTACGAAGCCCATTTTTCGGAGCTCGGAAAAGTGGTGGCGTCTCTGGTCTTTTCCCTTGACCAAGCCCAAGCTGAGCTTCATCAAGTCAAGCTCGAACGTGATCGTCTACGGGAAAAATGGAAGTTGATAGAGATTACCACTCGAGCGATGTTATCCGAGCAACCCCAAGAGTCTGTCACCATCGCACACCTTACCCTTAGGTCTTATGCGGCTATTTTAAGGGGTTATGTAACAAATAAGTAGCACCATGTTCATGTACATTATTTTTGTATATAATAATGAATATAATTTCTAGTCATTTTTGATGCATTGTAATTAGTTTTTAAAGTACAAATGATGTTTTTAGTTATTATTTAATTAAGAATTATATTTTATTAAATTAAAGGATTTTTGAATTAAATAATATTTTAATAAAATATTATTATTAATATTAAATTAATTTTTATTAAATATATATGATATTATAAGTTTATGAATGCAATTAAATTTTTTATTAAGGTTTGAAAGCCATTTCTGTCAAAACCCGTGAATTTTTTATAAATGTCGGTTTTTATATTAAAAGTAAAAATTCACATATTTAGAAAATTATTTAGATAAAATAAATATTATTTTTGGAATCAGGACGTCGAAATTATCCAACGGTGAATTTTTCATAATTTTCTGAGACAGTCAAATTTTTGGGTAAAAATTAAATACCATTTAAATATATAATGTGTTTTATGACATCATAATGACCCAATGGTGATGTAATAAAATACCATAATCCTTATGTTCGGCCAATATGTGTTTTATCATTAAAATAATGAGGTTTTGGGTTTGTTTGACTCACTTTTCAAAGCATTAATGGAGCCCTCAAGACTTATTCAACACTTTGCCTTTTTAAATTAATTTCCATGGGAGTGTGACTCACCTCCACATAAGCAACCCTAATTTTTTAACATGTTCGGACCTTGGACATGTAAAATATTGTTTTCCTCTTTCCTTTTTCCAGAAACCATGGGCAAATACCATGGGATGGTTTGTGGTTTGGATTATTTTAATATAAGGGGTCCCAAACCTAAATAATAAAGAATTCTCTCACCGTTCCTATATAAACCCACCCAAGCTCCCACTTCCTCCTCACTCAAAGCCCTTTAAGTTCGTCCAACCTCTGCCCTACTCTCTCTAGAATCCTCCCAAGGTACCCCAAGCTCCCAAGAAGCCTCTCACAAGACACTCTCTAGCCTTTGGAAGCACACTTCCAAGTAAGGGTTTTTCTTCCTTTCTCATTTTTGTCAATTTTCTTTAAGTTGTATTACCCTTTTAATTTCATTTATGAATGTTGGGGTATGGTTTCACACCTCTCCCATACTGCCCTCTTATTGTTTGAATGATGGGAGACCCCTTTCTCTCTCATTAAATGCCTCCCATGTACACCCGTTACTATGCCGAAATTCCGAAAGGAACCTTTTTTTTCCTCTTTTATATTCAGGCAATACTTTTGTATCATGAATCTAAATTCCTTTTCAATTGTTGGGACATGTATATATATTACGTTCTTACTGTCCATTACATGTAAATATGATGAGGAACCCCTTTCTCTCTCATCAGCCTTTTTTATGAATTCTTATGTCACGCCGTTACACTGCCGAAATCACACCGATTTTCTATGCCAATATCATTGTGTAGTGAATACCATGCCCATTTCTCCATCAAGGGTATTCACCTTTATGCACATTTACTTATTGATTGTAAAGTTTCATGTATGAATTCCACATTCCTTTATCGTGGAATAAATGATTATGTTTTATGAATCCATGTTTTATGATCCATGTGGCACACTTATGCATGAAATGAAATGTTTAAGAAGGGTGCGCCCTGATAGTGCTCCAATGCATTGGGTAAAGTATAGTATCATGATACGTCATGTGCAATGAGTGTTGACTCATGCTAATTCAAGTGCAATGAGGGTTTACTCGTGCTTCAAGTGCAATGAGGGTTTACTCATGCTCCATGTGCAATGAGCCTTGGCTCATGCTAATTCAATGTTAAGTGTTGTTGCCACATTTCCATGTTATGATTATCATGCTTTATCATGCCTTTATGTTCATGTCTCTCTTATGCTCTATTGATATTCCTATTGCCTAACATGTATTGTACTCCTCATGTTATTCATTATGTACTCCCTTACTGGGCTTTATAGCTCACCCTTTTCTTATGCATGTCCTCAGGTTATCCCATGCAACGCTAAGTACGAAGGAATGTAGTGGTCATGTAAAGGAAGTTTTCAATAAGGATGTTGTATTTCAAGTTTAAAGTTTTTATGTAACGATCCTAAGCCCCAAAGAAACTAAACCTCTCGATCTTCTTTGTTGTATCAAGTGATGTTTTATGTAATAAAGCATGTTTAAGTTGTAATAAAAAGCAGGGTTGTCATAGTTGGTATCAGAGGATAGGTTTAGTTATTTTTGGGATTAGGAAACCCTAGTAAAGCCTTAGATACAAGACTAAGAATAATAAAAACTTCCCTAAGTTTTGGTAAATACTAAGTAAGTGTTTTATCAAACAAATAAATCCCTGTCTGGATACGAGCAGGTAGAGGCGGCTCTGGCACAGATGTATCCTAGGGGTAAAACCCGAAAACACCGCTTTGAGCTAGACTCGAACGGGAACTGGTGCACGACAACGGGCCTTGCTGCACTCTTGGTTACGACACTCCCGAGGGATATGTTTTGATAAATTCACAATCTTAGTATGAACCCTTATTAAGGGAAAAATGCCCCTAATAATATATGTTAGAAGGAAGATCATGAAAAGCCTGGATTGAATCCTATAGACTCATGAGTTGAAGAGATTAATGTTTATTTATAAGTCATCAACTTTTGTCTTTGGATTACCCTTTATGTGTTACCCCTAACTTTCCTTTTATTCCAGCCAATGGCCGGTAATAGGAGAACTCGGGCTAACAACCGTTGTGAGGATCAGTGTGATGATTGTACTTATGAGATGCCCAATCCAATGGGAGCGGGAATCGCAAACTTTGTCATGCTTCTCTCTCAGCTAACTCAAGTTTTGAATAGAAACACTGGTCAAGAGGAACGTTCAACCCCCCCTAAGAAAGAACAAGTCGCTATTGAAAGCTTCATGAGACAAAGGCCTCCTACTTTTAGTGGATCATCTGATCCCACGATTGCTGAAAAATGGACCAACTCCATTGAAAAGATATTCTCCATCCTCCAATGCTCTGAAAAAGAGAAGGTTCTCCTGGCGGCTTATCGTATGGAGGGTGAATCTGATCAATGGTGGACGTTGATCAAAAATACGAAGCCTGAGGAGGAGATCGAGGCTTTGGAATGGAAGGTATTCCGGAAGATGTTTTTCGACAAATATTTTCCACGCACCCTCCATCTTAAGATGGAAAGGGACTTCCTTTCCCTCAAGCAGAAAGATGAGGAATCTGTGGGAGCGTACGAGGCAAACTTCACAAGGCTTGAACAATACGCTTCCAGCTTTGTCGTTACCCCCGAATGCAAGGTTGACCGCTTCTTTGGTGGGCTGAAGCCTAGCTTGCGGAAAGCATTAGCGATCCGTGACTTCGACATCTATGAGGAAATTGTCCGATGTGCCCTCAAGGTTGAAATGGAGATTGGAGAATCACAGGGGTATCATGGGGACAAGAAGCGGAAGGTGGACTTCAATGCTGGTGGTCCGATGGATAAATCCAACGGCGCTAAGAAATTCCAGCACCCCACTTGCCAAATGTGTGGAAAAAAGAACCCTGGAAATTGCCTTAGGGGGACAAGAAAATGCTTCAAGTGTGGAAGAGAAGGGCACCTAGCTGTTAACTGTCAGCAAGAAGGACCCGCAGCTGCGATGGAGGGGAGGAACGCTCCGTTCGAACCTCAACGCATTGTTCAATGCTTCAAATGCAACGAACCGGGTCATTTTGCGAATCAGTGCCCTAATCCAAGGGTTATCGGAGGCAATCAACAACCTCCAAGACAGCAAGGAAGAGCTTTTTCCATCACTTCTGCCGAAGTGAACCCCGACAACGAAGTGGTGACAGGTACGCTAGTTATTCATTCAAGAATAGAGAACGTACTTTTTGATTCAGGTTCTACGCATTCTTTTATATCTCAAAAGTTTAGTAGAACAATCCCTGCACCACCACAAATAATGGAAGTAAATATGTCGGTGAGTACGGAAAATGGGGAAATCATTGCATCCCATGAGTATAAGTCCTCCCCTGTTATAATCTGTGGATTGAATTTCCCGGTGAACCTCGTCATACTCCCTTTAGTGGAATTTGATGCAATTCTTGGCATGGATTGGCTTTCCTTATATAGAGCCAACATAAATTGTCGGGAGAGGGAAATCACACTCCATATGGAGAATCGACCCCCGATTATTTACATGTGTCAGGAGGAAGATGAATCTCCTTTAGCTCCATCATCTCAAGCATGGATATTACTGCCTTATGAGGATGCATATCTGGCTAAGATGATTGAGTCCAAGGAAGAAACCACCCTTGAAGAAATGCCTATTGTGAGGGAATTCGCTGAAGTATTTCCCGAGGAACTTCCTGGTCTTCCTCCAAGAAGAGATGTTGTGTTCTCAATTGAACTTATACCTGGGGCGCTACCAATATCCAAGACTCCATATAGAATGGCTGTGGTTGAGCTTGAAGAACTGAAGAAACAACTACAGGAGAATCTGGATAAAGGGTTTATACGCCCAAGTGCATCACCATGGGGTGCACCAGTCCTCTTCGTCAAGAAGAAGGATGGGTCAATGCGGCTTTGCATCGATTATCGTGAAATTAACAAAATCACGATAAAGAAAAAGTATCCTCTCCCAAGAATCGATGACTTGTTTGATCAGCTGCGTGGATCACAATACTTCTCCAAGGTCGACTTGCGGTTGGGATATTATCAAGTAAGGGTGATGAAGGAAGATATCCCCAAGACTGCTTTTCGTACAAGGTACGGGCACTATGAATTCATAGTAATGCCTTTTGGACTCACCAATGCTCCAGCAATATTCATGGACTTGATGAATAGAGTCTTTAGAGATTACCTAGATAAATTTGTGGTAGTCTTTATAGATGATGTTCTAATATACTCCAAAACCAAGGAGGACCATGAGGAGCATTTAAGAACTGTACTGGAGACTTTGCGCAAGGAGAAGCTCTATGCCAAGTACAGCAAGTGTGAGTTCTGGTTGAAGGAGGTCTCATTCTTGGGGCATATCATCACAAGCAATGGGATATCTGTGGACCCCTCCAAAACAGATGCAATTGAGGGATGGCCGAGGCCAACATCGGTAACTGATATCCGTAGCTTCTTGGGGTTAGCTGGATATTATCGACGATTTGTGAGAAACTTCTCACGATTGTCCAACCCTCTTACCAAGCTAACTCGAAAGGGAGTAAAGTTTGCTTGGAGTGATGAATGCGAAGAAAGCTTCAAGGAGTTGAAAAGGAGGCTTATCACTGCACCTGTGCTCACTTTACCCACAAGTGGGGAGCTTTTTGTGGTATTCATTGATTCTTCGAAGAAGGGCTTAGGATGTGTGCTGATGCAGAATGATAAAGTGATATCCTATGCCACAAGACAGTTGAAAATCCATGAGCGAAACTATCCAACGCATGATCTGGAGTTGGCGGCGGTGATCTTTGCCTTGAAAATCTGGCGGCATTATCTCTATGGAGAGAAATATGAGATATATACTGACCACAAGAGTCTTAAATATATATTCACACAGAAAGAGCTTAATATGCGCCAGAGAAGATGGATAGAGCTCATAAAGGATTATGGCTGTTCAATACATTACCACCCTGGGAAGGCGAACAAGGTGGCAGATGCCCTAATTAGAAAGGATCCAGCAATATTATCAATGATGAGAATTGAGAAGGATCCAATCTTCTTAGACTTGATGAAGATGGACGTGGGAATCATAAAGAAGGGAACATCATCAATCCTTTCACAAATGATTGCTCAACCATCTCTTTTGGAAAGGTAAAAGGATGCTCAAAAGGATGATGCGAGAATCCAAGAAAAAGTGGAAGCTATCAAAAAGGGAAAATCCTCAGAGATTAATGTTAATGAAGAAGGAATTGTGCGGTTTGGGAAAAGACTATGTGTCCCATCAAGTTCAGAGCTGAAGAAGGAACTTTTGGATGATGCACATAGTTCAAATTTCTCTATTCACCCAGGGAGCACAAAGATGTATCGAGATCTCCGAGAAAACATTTGGTGGGATAATATGAAGAAGGAGATCGCCGAATATACATCAAAGTGCCTGGTGTGTCAGCAAGTGAAGGCAGAGAGGTAGAAGTCTAAGGGGATGATGCAACCATTGCCCATACCAGAATGGAAATGAGAGAACATCACCATGGACTTTGTCACTGGACTTCCAAGGACATCCAAAAGCAACAATGCAATCTGGGTTATTGTGGATCGTCTTACAAAGACTGCACACTTCATTGCTATTCGAGAGGATTTCTCTTTGGATCAACTGGCACAGATATATAT
Organism: Viscum album; assembly: GCA_963277665.1. Classification (NCBI taxonomy): domain Eukaryota; kingdom Viridiplantae; phylum Streptophyta; class Magnoliopsida; order Santalales; family Viscaceae; genus Viscum; species Viscum album. Next base: position 1,785,105,878 of record OY728119.1, on the reverse strand, counting down.
CAAGGAAGTGGTACAGTTGCATGGAGTACCACTATCTATTGTGTCTGACCGAGATCCAAGATTTACCTCTAAGTTTTGGAAGAGTCTTCAACATGCTCTGAATACTGAACTGAACTTCAGTACGGCCTATCATCCTCAAACTGATGGCCAATCCGAGCGGACTATCCAAACACTTGAGGATATGTTGAGAGCGTGCTCAATGGACTTTAAAGGAGGATGGGATCAACATCTTCCTCTAGTTGAGTTCTCTTATAATAATAGTTTCCACTCGAGCATCCAAATGGCACCATATGAAGCCCTGTATGGGAAAAGGTGTAGAACACCGGCATGTTGGGATGAGGTCGGTGAACGTAAGCTGCTTGGACCAGAAATGGTCGAAAAAATGGTGGAGAAGGTGAAAACCATTCAGCAGCATATCAAGGCAGCCCAAAGTCGACAGAAGAGTTATGCAGATAATCGTCGACGAGACCTTGAGTTTAAAGTCGGAGACATGGTGTTTTTACGCATATCTCCGTGTAAGAAGGTCGTGAGGTTTGGAAAGAAAGGGAAGTTAAGTCCAAGGTACATCGGCCCCTTCGAGATTCTTGATCGTGTTGGGGCTGTGGCCTATCGACTAGCACTTCCACCTACTATGGCCAAGGTGCATGATGTCTTCCATGTATCCCTCTTAAGGAAGTACATACCAGACCCTTCACATGTACTCTCTTCTGAGGTGGTACAATTAGAAGACGATCTTTCTTATGAGGAGCAACCAGTAAAGATCTTGGATCGTAGAGAAAAAGTTCTACAAAATAAGACAATGCCCCTCGTCAAGGTGTTGTGGAGAAACCACAAGTTTTAAGAAGCAACTTGGGAGTCGGAGGATATGATGAAGCTAAGTTACCCACATTTGTTTTAGTGTGGGAAAAAGGAAAATTTCGAGGGCGAAATTTCTTAAGGGGGGAATGTTGTAACGACCCAAAATTTCATTAATGGAAAATCCCTCTTGATCCAGTTAAATGTTTCTTTATGAAAAATGTTTTTTTTATAAGATGTCAACTTCTTTAGTTTAACGTTACGATTTGTGACCGTTACTTTTATAGCCGTTGAACAGTGATCATCTGGGTAGTTTAAATATAAGGCTTTAACGAACCAATTTTCTACTCAGACAAAGGAAGCGATGGCCTCATCCAGTAGAATCGCCCCTTACGAAGCCCATTTGTCGGAGCTCGGAAAAGAGGTGGCGTCTTTGGGCATTGCCCTTGACCAAGCCCAAGCTGAGCTTCATCAAGTCAAGCTCGAACGTGATCGTCTACGGGAAAAATGGAAGTTGATAGAGATTACCACTCGAGCGATGTTATCCGAGCAACCCCAAGAGTCTGTCACCATCGCACACCTTACCCTTAGGTCTTATGCAGCTATTTTAAGGGGTTATGTAACAAATAAGTAGCACCATGTTCATGTACATTATTTTTGTATATAATAATGAATATAATTTCTAGTCATTTTTGATGCATTGTAATTAGTTTTTAAAGTACAAATGATGTTTTTAGTTATTATTTAATTAAGAATTATATTTTATTAAATTAAAGGATTTTTGAATTAAATAATATTTTAATAAAATATTATTATTAATATTAAATTAATTTTTATTAAATATAAATGATCATATAAGTTTATGAATGCAATTAAATTTTTTATTAAGGTTTGAAAGCCATTTCTGTCAAAACCCGTGAATTTTTTATAAATGTCGGTTTTTATATTAAAAGTAAAAATTCACATATTTATAAAATTATTTAGATAAAATAAATATTATTTTTGGAATCAGGACGTCGAAATTATCCAACAGTGAATTTTTCATAATTTTCTGAGACAGTCAAATTTTTGGGTAAAAATTAAATACCATTTAAATATATAATGTGTTTTATGACATCATAATGACCCAATGGTGATGTAATAAAATACCATAATCCTTATGTTCGGCCAATATGTGTTTTATCATTAAAATAATTAGGTTTTGGGTTTGTTTGACTCACTTTTCAAAGCATTAATGGAGCCCTCAAGACTTATTCAACACTTTGCCTTTTTAAATTAATTTCCATGGGAGTGTGACTCACCTCCACATAAGTAACCCTAATTTTTTAATACGTTCGGACCTTGGACTTGTAAAATATTGTTTTCCTCTTTCCTTTTTCCAGAAACCATGGGCAAATACCATGGGATGGTTTGTGGTTTGGATTATTTTAATATAAGGGGTCCCAAACCTAAATAATAAATAATTCTCTCACCGTTCCTATATAAACCCACCCAAGCTCCCACTTCCTCCTCACTCAAAGCCCTTGAAGTTCGTCCAACCTCTGCCCTACTCTCTATAGAATCCTCCCAAGGTGCCCCAAGCTCCCAAGAAGCCTCTCACAAGCCTCTCTCTAGCCTTTGGAAGCACACTTCCAAGTAAGGGTTTTTCTTCCTTTCTCATTTTTGTCAATTTTTTTTAAGTTGTATTGCCCTTTTAATTTCATTTATGAATGTTGGGGTATGTTTTCGCACCTCTCCCATACTGCCCTATTATTGTTTGAATGATGGGAGACCCATTTCTCTCTCATTAAATGCCTCCCATGTACATCCGTTACTATGCCGAAATTCCGAAAGGAACCTTTTTTTTCCTCTTTTATATTCAAGCAATACTTTTGTATCATGAATCTAAATTCCTTTTCAATTGTTGGGACATGTATCTATATTAAGTTCTTACTGTCCATTACATGTAAATATGATGAGGAACCCCTTTCTCTCTCATCACCCTTTTTTATGAATTCTTATGTCACGCCGTTACGCTGCCGAAATCACGCCGATTTTCTAAGCCAATATCATTGTGTAGTGAATATCATGCCCATTTCTCCATCAAGGGTATTCACCTTTATGCACATTTACTTATTGATTGTAAAGTTTCATGTATGAATTCCACATTCCTTTATCGTGGAATAAATGATTATGTTTTATGAATCCATGTTTTATGATCCATGTGGCACACTTATGCATGAAATGAAATGTTTAAGAAGGGTGAGCCCTGATAGCGCTCCAATGCATTGGGTAAAGTATAGTATCATGATACGTCATGTGCAATGAGTGTTGACTCATGCTAATTCAAGTGAAATGAGGGATTACTCATGCTTCAAGTGCAATGAGGGTTTACTCATGCTCCATGTGCAATGAGCCTTGGCTCATGCTAATTCAATGTTAAGTGTTGTTGCCACATTTCCATGTTATGATTATCATGATTTATCATGCCTTTATGTTCATGTCTCTCTTATGCTCTATTGATATGCCTATTGCCTAACATGTATTGTACTCTTCATGTTATTCATTATGTACTCCCTTACTGGGCTTTATAGCTCACCCTTTTCTTATGCATGTCCTCAGGTTATCCCATGCAATGCTAAGTACGAAGGAATGTAGTGGTCATGTAAAGGAAGTTTTCAATAAGGATGTTGTATTTCAAGTTTAAAGTTTTTATGTAACGATCCTAAGCCCCAAAGACATTAAACCTCTCGATCTTCTTTATTGTATCAAGTGAAGTTTTATGTAATAAAGCATGTTTAAGTTGTAATAAAAAGAAGGGTTGTCATATATAGTGTATGAGCTCTGATAAAACCCTATATGAGGATAAGATGCCTTAAGATTTAGAGATGAATAATTGAACACATGTCCAACCCAATATCATCTATATTTCCTCTCAAACCATCAAAAATTCCAATTCACTCCATTAAATCCTAGGCTGATATATCTATTTTTACCTCCTCTATTCCACACCACAGTCAAATAATATAATTAATATAGAATAAAATTCCATTTAATTACACATCCCTCAGTTCTTCCTATTTTGATCCATGGACCACTTATGAAGGGAGAAAATTAGAGGTATGAGGTGGATCAGTTGAGCCAATCATATTGATGTTTAGGGAAAGATTAGCCATGATTGGGAAGGGGGTTTATAGTCTATTGACTATGGTGGTCAATAATGAGGGGGTCAATAGCCATAAAAATCAATATAAAAATAATATAAATAATAATGAGAATTTTTTAATATAATAACATGATTAAAATTTATATATCATGATTGGAACATCATAATTAAAATGTATCAAACAATTCAGTATCGAGGATTAATAATTTTACATAGATAGTAACTTATGGTGGTCCCTTTTATCTATGTAATTTGAAATATCCTTTAAAATCCCGACAATTGTTTTTGTATGCAGGGGGGGATTTATTTATACAAAAAATAGGACCATTAGTTTTTTTTGAGTTTTGGCATACCGACATTATTCATAATTGAAAAAATCTAGTTTTATCAATAATACATTCATGAAATTAAAATCTATGTTCACATTTTCTTGATATTTTCATTTTTGCACGAAGTTACCATATTCAATAAATTTAAAATTTTCCTTATTATTTACAATATAATTCTCTTTGTAATAAACTAATCCTTAAAAGGAACAATTTATTAAATAATCCATAAATTATAATAGATAATAAAACTAAGTGTTATATTTTTAACAAAATACAAATTATTTTCAATGTATATCATATTTATTACATAAAACCCATAAAAAATGTTTTTTTACCTTGGTATATGATGCTAGCAGGGATTTGGACTATATATTAAATTTCTCAGAGAATTTTATGGACACATTGTTAATTAAACTTCTAAATAGTCATGTATAACAAATATGTATTTTAAAAAATTTATGGAAGAAAAGAATATATGATTAACTGTATTATTAAATAATAATTCATACTAAATGTAAATTATTGTATATTTCAAGAAGTGATGATTGCATGACTTGAAACGTGGTTAAATAAACATGCATGATAACCATGTACATTTATTTAATTTATTTTTTTAAATTTAAATATATTGATAAATCTTTTTTGACTTTGTTAATTACCCACAAATTCCATGTATGTCATTTTTCACATATCTTCGGTAAGAATGAATAAACTCTCACAAATCTAGGAAAATTATTAGTTACATTTCATTGGTCAAACAATGAATTGAAGGTGTGTTGATCATATTTTTCCTTCTTATTATTTATCCATATTTTAGTTATGCCATTTGATTTATTAATGATAAAAATATTAGAATTTAGATCAATAAAGATATGGGTATTCAGTTTAAATATGTTATTTATAATATATTTTTTTAAATAAGGCATGGAATCAATATTTGTAGTCCAGATTCTGTTAAATTAAGTAGAATTGAGAAAATATCCATGGTAAGTGACTCAACACTCATTCTAGTTTCTAAGTATTTATAATAAGATTCTTATTTTTAAATTATTACATAATTTTTTATTATTATTTAGGACATTTTTTAATAATGGTGAAATGGAAAATATTTTTAAATGTGATTGATTATATGTAAGTTTTTAATTAATGTTACATTATTATGTTATTTTAGATGAAAAATGTTTAGATGAGAAGATTGTGAATTTTAATTGAGAGCTGAAGTTACTTGTTAATTTATGAATGTTTTTTTGTAAATAATTTATGGTTTAGGATTTAATTTTTATAATTAGTTTTGGATCCATTGAAAGAAATATAAATTATATTAATATTATGAAAAATGATATTTATTAAAAATATGATAGGATTTAAATTAACTAAGGATTATGTTGTAGTTATGGATGTAAATTCATTTTCTACATTGTGGGATATCAAATATTTTATATGAATGGTGATAGATGGATTATATACAAGGGAAATAGATATAACCATTGTGATTTAGGGAAAAAAATGGGATGATAAGACTTTTTATTATTGTTACATATGAAGTAGTCATTATTTGAAGTATGTTGTAGTACGAGATTATTATTTTTCTACGATTGAATAATATTTTTTTATTTATTTTTTTCACATGTTAATTAACAATATTTATTCATTTGGACATATATGGGTCAATGGGAAAACCCATTAACTATATTTATATATTTACCCATGATATGTGTATACATAGGTTTTCATATTTACATGATTGATTAAAAGGAGAAATTGGGTGTGAACGACTTGATTACTTTGGATTTTAGGATGTATAAAAGTTACATAGTTAAATTTTTTTCTTTCCTTGAGTTATACAAATACATTGATTAGTGGTCATTATGATACATTTCTTTGATGCAATAACGTTTCATAGAAATATATGTGTTGGTTAATCATAGCTATTATTGATAGTGAATGATTTTATGTTTCTTCAATAGGTGTGTTATTATATACATAGAGATTTCATTTATAAGGGAAACCACTATATTTGTTTTGAGTTTATACCCTAGGTTCCTTTCAATAACCCATGGCCGATTGGAGGTGGATATTAGGGATCACAATATGTTTCATAGTTAATTTAGACCAAGGCTCAATGAAAATAGGTCACGAATTAATAATAAAAATATGTCCTGGATGGATTTTGAAGGAGGAACATGTACAAATTCCATTGGTTTGGTAAGATAAAAATATTATTAAAATATATTGGGTGATGTAACTACAAAAGCTACTATAGTCACTAAGGGACACACTAATTCAAAATTTGTAATATGATCTCCTCTAAATATTTATATAGGAATGATATATTAACTCTAGGGTAGTTTTATCAGTGAAAGTCCAGGAATCCTGGATTTCCAAGACATATTTATTATATATGATGAATATTAAATGATGTTTCTTATGGGATGAGATTTAGTAAATTAACAAAATAACATCTTGATTTATTCTTGAAAAAAAGAATTATTTTTAAATTATAGTGATTTCCTTTTTCATCTAAACCAAGGGTTAGTGAATGATAAAGTATAATTAGGGATGGTGATTATTTATTAGAGTCTAGAGAGAATAAAATACAAACCAAAAAGCTATTTCAGTTATAGAACATACCAATGTTTGGGAGACTGAATTTGACTACGAGACCGAGTGTTGACTGTAGGAAGTAAAAAAAATTAATCAAATTTAGATGAATAAAGTAGAATAGATACCAATTATTATGATATTTCAATGAGAAGTGTCTCTTTATTGTTGGAAAAAGTTTCTTCAAGATTACGATGCCTATATGGTCCTATAATTCTATTTCAGGGGCCAATATTGAGTGATTTTTTTAACAAAGACAGTTAGAGTTTAGTGTTAGAACGATATGTAATCTATTCAACCAATAATTTCAATTGTATAAGTTTATAAGGCTAGTTTGATATATTTTTACCCCACTACCCATATTTATTATCAACTAGGGAGTAATTTTAATGTATTGTGGAAAGATGCTTATAACTAGAAATTTATTTTTAGGTTAGTTCTTTCACTTTTAAGAAAATTAGACATAAATACTATTTTTAATTATCACCATAATTCAATTTACAGTGAATCTGATTTTTGAATTTACATTTTTCTTAATATATTTTCCCATGCCCTTGGTCATCATCCTTGCAAACTCATCATAATGAATCTTATTTTTAATGTTAAAATATATATACTAGTGATGTGAGGGTGGTGTATAATTGAAGATCCCTCTATAAACATCCATTACATGAGTTTAAAAATAACCAATATACTATTATTTTTCGTTATAATCCATAGTTACCATTTATTAAAGGATTTTCCTATATGAATGTTTTTTTGAATGACTACTTCATAAGAAGAACTTCCATCCAAGCAATGAAATACCCGAATGAAACATAGAGGGGTGAATTTTGGTGTATCTTTGTAATGTCTAGAAATATTCTCTCCATTAAGAGTAACCTATAAGGTATAAACATGTTTTTCTAAATCATTGAGGTCAAACCCTTTAATTGTGGATTGAGGTATCATTCCTTGAACTTATTAATGTTCATTTTCTTCTTAACCTTTTATTTGTGCTTCAAAAAAGAATCATATTGAAGAAAAATGTGTGAAAAGTCAGAATCTTTTATTTCTTTCTAGTGGAAACATCCACAACATCTATTTACATGAACCGTTTATCCTAATAGTAATACATGAATGGTTCATCACTCATTTAAAGATAAGTGACAATCACATCCGATAATTATTGATATAGAGAAAACATCTGCTTATGAATGTCATAATCCACAATAAGAACCTTCATCATATTATCCTTCATGCCATTACATGATAATGAATATATAATAATATCATCATGAAAGGATCATGTATTTAGATCTCTTCTAAATATAGTAATAATGTTAGACAGTATCTCTTCATAGATGTGTATTATTTACCCCATTATCATTTTGAAATGAATATATCCTTATTCCACCTACTATAAAGTTTTAGATTTATCCCATAATCCAAATCCTACCTCTTATGTCAGTGTTAGAAAATCATTTTCAACCCTGGGGTGAGAATATATAGTTCTACCATAATCCGAATAAAAGGTATTAATAATTGTATAAGAACCATTCTATTATTGATGATGATATATTTAAAATGGTGAATTTACCTTGAAACTCACTACAATATGACCATCAATATTCACATGAAGAGAATCTTACATATTATTCAATTAAATTCTAACCCTCACTGGTAAAGAATGAGAGTTCCCAAAAGTTGAATTATTTTAAAAAAATGATTATAAAGGTTCTTCTCAACATATTTAGAAGAATAAAAAGTCAAATAATTATTTATATAGGTTTTATGGTGATTAATATTATACTAATATATCATAAAAAACATCCATAAACACATATGATGTTTTCGTATAGATTAGATAAAATAAAATAAACAAATGATGATATAAATTATAGACTTTCATCTATATTTTCTAAGATCATTAATACAATCTTGATATTGATCACAAAGAAATTTCTAATAAAAATCTTTATCATTTGATATCCATAACTATTTTGTATCTCCTAATGCCTGGGAAGAACTCCCTTAACTAAATTATCTATTAAAACATTATTTTAAAGTCATGGATAAAATGATTGATAAAGATATTTTACCACATATGTTTCAATGAGTTTAAATACCACTTTATCCCAAGGATTGAAAATATTTTTATAGCCATCCATAGACCCTATTTGAATCTCAATTTATTATCTATGTTGTGGAATCATTTCTTAAATGTGCAACTATTACAAATCATTTCAACATATTGATAAATTCTCATAGTGATCAATTAATATTTAAATGATCATTTTGGATTTTCAAACACCTAAAATCATTATAAAAATATGATCACATTAATTAGTATAGTATACAATAAGGGAAATTAATTTTCACTTGATATCAAATATCCAATGTATCACCATGAACCACACCATGGTGCAATTATAATCATGAGTTGATCGCTCATACTAGCATAAAACTGCAAAAATAATCATATAATCCATTTTTCCATGTCACTGAATAACCGTTAGACATAATCTATTTCAATATATTATCCTAAACATATACATTTATGATTATATAGGTATAAATAGACTAAATATATGAACACATATCATTTCATTTACACAAGTAGATGAGAACCTTATATTAACTTCAATAAAATAGATAAGAACATGTAATATAGAATATCTAAATTTTGGAATTAAATTCATAAATGTATTTTAATTATGGTTCCAGATGTTATTATCATCATATCATTGGATAAATCCCATCATGTGTAATTGTAAAGTAATAACATGGGCATTTACAAAACTAACCACCCCTAATTACCCCTACCTCAAGGGTGGAATATGAATGTTATAAAATTTTTAAGTTTCACATTCTGTGCATTTTTTCAACCATTGGCACCCGGATTAAATATAGAACATCCACCCCTATCATACTAAAGAAAAAATGAATTTAAATCAATATATTATACTTGGAATTTTATATATCACAAATAACTACTTTTATATATCTTAAGTATGTTTTATATTTCTATAAAAAATTATACCCATGCAATACTTTACATTTTCTCACAACCTATAATACTCAATAAATAACATCAATTAGGGATAACTAAAATTGTTACATTGTGTAGTCAATTATTATTAAACCTCATTCAATATAAATAATAAATGGGAATTAATGATAAATTAGAAACTAAATTTTATATAACATGATTCATTTTATATTCTTAAACACTTTTAAGAATATTAAAAAACCCCTACAAAAGATCATTTCTAATCATATCCCATATGTTTGACCTATAGAGTAGACTTATAGTTACATTACTTTTAATGTTTTGTAAAACTAATTATATATATATAATTATTGTCATATATCTATAAGAATATTTTATAAAACCTTCCATTAAAATATTTTATGAAGTTTCATCTATGTAGAAAACGTTTCCAGGTAAGTGTAAGACTAGAAATCATATTCTTAATTTCTAACTCTTTTAGGATATTATAAAATCGTCTATAATTCAAAAAATCTAATGTTATAATACATTTAAATCCATTCATCTATTTATATTTCTTTTAATAATCATCATTATGAGCATTGAACATTTCTATTTAAACTTTTACTTGTGTGAATTTTGTTAACAAAATGAAAATAGCTTAAAATTTTCAAATCCAATATAATTTAAAAAATTATCAAAAATTCATTTTATATCATATAAAATAAAAAATTAAAGAATTTATTCTAGAAAACTAATACCTACCATGGAATCTCTATTGTTTTTAAAAAAATTTATTTGTTATTATTGAATATTTATTCTCTAATGGAGAAATTCCATACCCTCTAGATAAATGTTTTTGATTTCATTGAACTTCATTAATAATAAAACCACCAAATATTTTTGTTTTATAATAAAACATTATCTTTTTTATATTTTTCAATAGAAATCTAGAATTGATATATCCCTTTTTCAGCTTTTTCATTTACACACTAAAGTTATTGTGTAAAATTTTATTTATATCGTTCATATTATTAGAATATTTCCAATAATAATTATAGAATGACATATATACCCAGACTAATCTATGAAGTAAATTTATAGTCTCTTCACCTTAATATCAAACCTGATCATATTAACTAAATGAGAAGATACTAGAGTTCCTTCAATTATTTTCAATTTAAATAATTTATTTGAAACTATAAGTGAATCCCTATTTTCTTCACCTAAGAATCTAGATTAATTTATGGTACCACTTCACATTTTGGTTTCCTTGGAATTGGTTAAGCTAACACATAGGATTTTACTTATTTCTTGAGAATTACTCAAATATTCCCTATACCATCCTTTAATGTTTCTTAAACTATGATTTTCTTTCTCCTATATTGACCACAATGTCAATTTTTATGATGGTGATGTAATTTCATCAATAATTAAAAATTTTATTGGATGAGAATTCTATTTAAATGAAATTTAATAAGACTACCAAAATATCCAAACCATGACATAAAAAATAAATAAAACACATTACAAAGTGAAATATAGATATTTTGTCACTAATTTATATGTTGTTTATTAGTGTGTATATTTATTTTATCAAATGAGAGTCATGTTTTGTAGTCATTTAATAATGCATTTTAATAATTTTACTCCTTCTAAAATGAAGATCCATTCTAATATACAACATATCAATTAGTGACCAAAAATATATATTTCACTGATTAATGTATTTTCTTTAATTTTTTCTCATGGTTTAGATATTTTGGTAGGCCATCATTCCCATCATATCAAATACCACTATTTTTCAGTTGAGTATAAACCTATATTACCAATACATCATTTAAATTTTCTCCAAAAAATTCCTCTGTTGTCTAAAACTTTATTGATTCCCAGTTATGTATGAACCTATTAATAAAATAACATGGGTACATAATACTATCAGGATCATCCATGACGTTTTTTCATTTGACAAGATAATATATGGGGACCTAGATTTGGCATGACCTACCCCGTTGGAATACTAAGCTGTCTATAAGTGTTTACTTAGAAGGAATAAAATTCATATAATTTTTAAAATTATTTAAATAGGACACCATATTATCTCTAACAATCCCTTTAAATGTATACATTCCATTAATGATTTATCTTCTTAATCCTTTTTCATTACACTTAATCAATATGTTCAATCAATAATGACATGTAACTCTCTATAAAATTCATAACTTATGCTAATAATCACAATTTAAATCCATCTATATTTACACACACATATATATCTACATCTCATGGATAAGATACATGAAACCTGTTGGGACCATGTAGGATGGATAAGGATGTAAAAAGATTTTTCTTTTACGGAGTGGTGTTTTTTTGTCCAAGAAGTTAAATAAATTAACATTGTAAAAGACTGGTAAACCAGACATGCTCTACTAATATGTATTTCAGAAATATAATTAGTTAGAGGAACATGTGATGCATGCCTCATGAAGGAAAGGAGGAGAAATGATGATGCCAGTCATATACAGTTTTGAATAGAAGGAATGGTGCTACTGGAAGATAGGAAAGTTTCAGTACTTTCCATTGTAACTCTGATGATGCTAAATCTGGTCTATCAAATGATATATATCACGATAGTGTAGTTCCCAATGAATGGAGAAGAATGGTTATGGGAAGCAATGAAGAGAGCAATTAATAATAAGAAGTGAAAAATGGTTATGGGAAACTGTGATGAGAGAAATGAATGTTGCATGTAATTTTGAAGAGGGATTAGAATTTTTCACGCAAGGCATTATTCAAGGTCATAACATCAAAAAATGGAAATGGCATGAAGTGCATGAAAATTTTAGAAAAGTGCACGAAAAATATTGGCTACGCGAAATATTACCGGGATGCATGAAAAATATAGTAGTTGTGCAAAATAGTAGTGGGATGCGCGAAATATCAGTGTGGTGCGTGAAAAATAAAGCTTGCGTGAAATATTAGTGGGATGCATAAAGAATAAATAGGTGCATGAAATATTAGAATGGTGCGCAAAATAGAGGAATGAAGTTTTTCGTGCAAGTGGTGTTTTGAGATCAGAAGCTCAAAAATTGGCAAAGGCAAGAGGTTCTTGAAAAATTGGAGCATTGTGCGAAATATGATGTTGTGTGAAAAAGTTTTTTTTGCGCATGAAGTGGTTTTAATGTGCAGATTAGTGTTTTTTGCACAGGGTTAAAAGGGTCTATAAATACGAGGTGACCATCTCTCATGTGTGTTTCTCAACACTTAGAGAAATCTCGATCTATGAAGTGTGTATACTTATACACTAAGTGAGTTTGGAGAAAAAAGAGGTTTGTTTGAAAATAGGAAAGGTGCATGAATAAGTAGGAAGTTGCAAGAAAAGTGGAATGTTGCGCAGAAAAAGGAAGGTTATAGAAAAAAGTGGGATCTTGCACATAATGTAGAAAGTTGTGCGAAAATAAGGGAGTTGCATGAAAATAGTGCTTCGGTTTAAAAAATGAGTTTTACGTGCAAGCCATTTGAATTGTATGCAAGGTACCCTAAAGGTTGCGCGGTAAAAATTATGGTCCTTGCATGTATTTAGTTGTGCGTAAGATAGTTTTTATCGGCTTATAGCAATGAAAGTGAATATATGTACATCAGAGAATACATCTGTTTAATTGTAAATAAGCACTGAAATATTGTAATTCCCTATCAGTGCTAAGAGGGTGAACACAGACATGCAGATTGTTTTCCAAGTGCTACATGAGTGTAAGGGTAGATCCTACTCATTGTATTCCACATCAAAGGATTGTTTTCTAGTGGATTTTGTGGTACTGGATTATTTTTGTACCATACCAAGGACGTAAATACTCTTGTTGAGTAGTGAACATTGTAAATCTTGTCTTCATGTGGTTTTGTGTGTTCATAAGAGAAGAAAATCATTAACAGGAGGTGAAAGTTGTTTCAAATTGAAGGAAACATTAAAAGAAAAAGACATCACTGATTCACCCCCCCCTCAGTTATACATAGATCCTGATTGGGAACATCAAAACCATTTCAGGTAATGTATTAAAATTATATTAAATAAAAAATTATCAGAGGTGTAAGATTAGTGGGCTCTTTTGCCCATCCAATCTTATCAAGATAGAACATAAGATCCCCTAATAGTAATTATTCCATGAAACTCCACTCTAATTCATATCTGTGTTTTTAATTAATTTCTTTCAAATATTATTTACTTTATCATATTTTGGATGTTTGTAGGGTTAGAGATAAAACAATATCAAGGATTGTGGAGTTGGTTATTGTTTATGGATTTCAATTCTGCATCCGGAAAGAGGTCAAGGAACAACAAAGAGTATTGTGGCATGACAGTCCATTTCTATGGTGGACCATGTTTCAAACAGAGTGTTTTCACAATAAAGAATCCATGGTGTGTGCATTACAATGGAAAAACACAAGCCATGCTATAGCGGTGTTCCATTTTGTATCATCCCTAGTAATTTAAATGGCAATTTCATTATAGTGTAGAGGGTTATGCCACAATGCAACCGAAGGTGAGGGAACTACTCTCTAGATGAAGTGGTAATGACTCTACCTGGATCCTTATATGTTCTATTTATAATATATAATTTTTTTTTAAATTATCAGTAATTTATGACACACCCAAATATCCTCATTTCCTGATCCTAGCTCAAATCACACATCATTGGGGCCTCCCTTTATCCTTGATTCCATTTAAACCATTTTTCTCCATTGATTAAAGTGTTGTTTATTATGATTATACCCCTATATTATGTTTGAATCCACGTATCACCTTGGATGATTACAAATACAAAATCAAAATGGTTTATAATTTATTTTAGGGATTTATTAGTCTCACATTGAATTAAAAAACACAACCTTGAGAGTGAGGATCCTCATGCTTGAGGTAAGAAGTCCTTACAATTATTTTAATTTTCTATTCAATTTTTTGGTCTATCATGAATATGGGTGCATGTGTTTGTCTAAGAATGTTCTAGATTAGGTTTCAAAGAATTCTGGTGAGTCTAAATTAATGTAATCGACCCTGTAGAGGGTTGATTGGCTGAAATTTCTTATAAATCTTTAAACCACACCTTTTAACATATCTTGATTGAGGGATATTTTCATAGATTGGTTGGGATAGGTGTGATCTATCCAAGAATTGTTGAGTTATATGCGAGGCTTTGGCATGTCTTTTGTGTATGGTAATGATTTCATTCAAATTTAAAGAAGTTAAGTGAGTAAGGTTGGAAATAATTTGACTATAGATGATTGAGTGATAAATTTCAAACCATAATTCCTACATTATATTTATATATAGTGTTTGGAAAGATTCTGTGAGGCCACATACTTAGTGATAAGATGGTTTCACTGATAAGGTTCTATCCACATGCAGAGTACAAAGATTGTTGTCCATGATGTGGTTACATGGACACATACATACTGAGAGAATGGTTTCTTGTGATGTGTCTATACAAACCATGACTTACAGGACATGTGAATATAATTATGATGTGTGATCTACCTTATGTGAAGGGGTACTATACTAATACATGACATGGGATAATTACTTTTGTGATAAGGTTCTAGTTAGTTTTTTAGATGTATCTATCGTAAGATATGTTGATTATGTGAAAGGGTACTATAATTATACATGACATGGGATAATTACTTTTGTGATAAGGTTCAAGTTAGTTTTTTTTATTCGGAATATCGAAATTATCTTAGGCTGATTTTTTGGAATTTTTCTGAAAACATTCAATTTTTGATGATTATTGAAAAACATTGCGTTATTGTTTAAAATAAACTTTTTAATTAAATATCTAATTATTTATTTAAATTTATTTAGGTTCAAAATATACACATAATACCTATATATATTCTACGTAATTAGTTGGAGTCGTTTTATAATAAGTTTACATATATAAAATTTTATCGAACTTTTACCATCTTTCACCCACCACCTAGGAGCATTTCCAAATTTGTATAAAACATAATTTTACCACTTCTGCAAGTTGAATTTCAAAAATCATAGAGACACGATTGATATCAGTAAGTAAAATGAGATTTAATAATATAAAAAATATTTGTTGGTGAATAGTTACTTTTGACTTTTATTTACCATGATTAAAAGTAAAAGGGTAATTAAAGGTAAAAATAATAATATTATTACCTTAACAAATGTCCTAATTTAAATGGATAAGTATAATATGACAAAAATAACCATAGGAATAAAATATGAACCTCTTGGGTCCACATGGATTAGATTTAGACATTTATTATTATTTTATTTAAAGAAGAGTTAAAAGAGTTAAATTCAATGTTTAATAACTAAACCATTTTTAATATACGGTTACACGAAATATAAATTCGACAATAAATATTCATTAGAAAGATAAAAATATTTCCTACATAATGGAATTTTATTTATAATTTTTAGATATTAAATAATTAAATTTATTTATGAAACAATGATGATGCATTAGTTACCATATTAATAAAAGACTACAATAACTGATATTATAAATTTCCAAATAAATATTATTTGAAACATTTAATTAATTTCACTAATTTTATAGGTTAATATGACATGATAGGGTTGATTAAGTGTATTTATTTTGAAGAAATAAAGTTGTTAGGATTTTAATTTTTTTTAAAATAATGTCAAATTGACATAAATGAGTTTTTAAAACAAATACAATATTATTGGTTGATATGATAATCCTAAAAATATAAGGTTCAGCCAAAAGACTTATATAATGATAGGTGTATCATTAATGAAGCATTTTGGGTTCTCTTGGCAGCTTATTGTAAGTTTATTATACATATAATATAAAAATCAAAGAGGCATCGTAAATGTCAAACTATTTAACTAAGAGTGAAATCTTAATGATAAGGTTATTACAATGACCCTAACCTGTGTAAAACCTATTGGTTGAGAGTTTTTTTACCCCTAACCACATTAGACTTTAAATAATTCATTTTTTGAGCCATTAGAAAACTAAAATGATTTTATTATAAAACAATATTTCAATCTTTTCGTAAGGTTCCCCTCACCCCTCTTATAAAAGGGGACTTCCCCTTCTCTCAAATTAACACAGTCGAAGCCATTTGGCTCATCCAAACGCTTCAAAAATATCCTCCGAACTATCCTACCTTCTTCTTATAGGCATTCCTTTAGTAAGTAAGCCAAACTAAATATCCCTTTTGATCAAATCAAAAGGAATAACCCGAAGAAGAGGTAAATATTTCATCACCTCATTCAATTTCATTTCTTCTTCCACCTCCTTTTTCTTTGTTGTTTCCTTTATAAACAAATAACTCCATTATATTCTATATACTGTGATGTTATTATAAAAATGGTACAACAATATTCATTATTCAATCCATCTTATAAATGACAATGTCACCATATGTGCGTACATACGGATTACCGTCTCCACGTCGTGGTGTAGTTTGTTATTCAAAAACATCATCATTTGGATGGGTATAATAACGAGTATAAATGATGTAAATAATAAATATAATATGATCATTATTCTGTATATATGATATACAATCCAATTATAAATTATTTTAATATCAAAAGATGATATTTTCGCCCGTGCGTACGTACAGATTATCGTTTCCCCGAACGTGATGAGATTTATTCCCCATCGTATCCATTCAAGACTAATTTTAATTTGAAGATTAAAAATAGTGTTTAAAGACTTAGTATCAATGTGAATATGAATAAGATACATACTATCCATACCAAACAATACTTACTTAACAAAGCATATAAAAGAAAAACGAATCAGTTAACACCTGAAATGATGATACTACTGAAATATCATTAACAAATCAATATTATAAGAACTAATATGATATCATATTTATGTGTATAGTTATTTTATAATTTAATAAAAATGATTTATCTACTATACAAGAGGTTAAAATACCCTCGACCAAATAAAATTATATGGAAAGGGTTAGTTTCACAATCTCTTTATTATCAGAGATTGTTTTTACATAAAGTATCTACTAGGACCTCTTTATCATCCACAACCTTATTTCTAAAAAAAGTACTCCAAAACATTTTTACAATTTACTAGACAAGGGGTTAAATTCATTTATACCCTAGTTTGACTTTTTATAAAATGATTTGAAAAGAATCTTTTCGCCGTTTTCCAAACAAGGTGCCTTATGATCTTTTCGACCAAATTATGGTAAGAATGTTTTTTAACATATACAATGGGTACAACTATTTTCACGACTCGTCCCAGTGGGGCCCAAGCCGCAACTCCCCAAGCCCACCTCCAATAGGCCAGGGGCTGGTGACTAGCACCGAGTAGGCATGTTACTAACATGGGAGGCATTGCCTATAACCTGTACACACGCACACACATCTCCAAGCCCACAAAGCTGAAAAGTAAAAACTACCAAAAGGAAAAGATGCATGCATACAGTAAAACACAACCAACAGAGTACGACAGGAAGTAAAGTAGAGTAAAGTAATACCCTGGGCTAAAAGTACAAGCCCACCAAAAGAATGTCTGCAACAATTCAAACCTATAGAGTAAGGTACCTGGACTGCAACCCGTTGCCGAAGGAACGCACCTCGGCCTGTCTGATCCCAGTGAACACAGTCCGGTCCTTGTCTTCCTAGAATCTTGTGAAAGGCTCCCTCGTCTACACAAGACACGACACGTGCGGAAAAAGCCCGTGCAAGGGTGAGTATAACAATACCGAGTAGAACACCCCGAAAACCATGAGGAAATACAAAAAAGTAAAACACCACGAAGAAAGGTACAATCATCTCTAAAAAGTATATGTTTATGGAACATATAACAAGAATATACAGATATACTCATACAAAAACGGCCATCGCGATACTGCCACTAGGATCCAACTCGAATATTACACTAAGCATACCATCATGAGGACATACTCCTAGGTATGAAGAGAGAGGAACAAAGTACTCATTCTGGGAGAACACACTCAACAAGTACCTTGGGAACAAGATGCTCAAGTGAGGATCACATCCACGTTATGGGGTGATTCCGACAAATCAGTCTGAGCTAATCCGCTAAGAAGAGGATCGACGCCCGGGTAAAGTTGGTCACGTTGATACCAAGAACTCTACCTAGGGTTCCAGGAATGAATAGAGGATCCGGCTCTATGTCTCACAGATGGGATTCCAACAACTCTATTCAGGGAGGTCTTTTGAAGGGATCATACCCCAGTATAAAGGAGATGATTCCAGAACCTTCAGGGGATTACCAAGGGTACGAACCCTAAGAACTAGTCCATCTCACAGAAGGGAAGTTGCTCATGCCGTGAAGAAAACGTTACACGGCGTGTAGTATGGTTACACGCCGTGTTCCTTGACCCAAGGTACTGCCTGTGTGAACGGCCTGTGTCCTTCGTTCTTGCCTTGAAAAACCAAACTACATGGCATGTAGAAAAGGTACACGCTGTGTTCCTTAACCCCAGGTGTTGACAGTGGAACCGTCCCGTGTCCCTCGGCTTGTCGAAATCAACTACACGGTGTGTAGAAGAAAACACACGCCATGTTCGAGTGCCAGGGCTCGCTCCCTGTACGGTGGCCATGTGCCCATACATGGTCTCTGCCCTTGTCCGTGTCGCCAACCCGTGTACCAGTACATGGGGTACCCCGTGTATCTAGTCGGGTCTGGCCGGGGAGGGTTATACACAGCGTGTCCGTGGATGTGTATCCTGCCCGTGTCTGTGTACTCCCGGAGTACACGCCGGGTAACCCTACCGACGAACACACGCCGTGTAGCCCATACTACATGGCGTGTAGTCGGGAAAATCCCAGAAACCGCGTCTTCCTCCGCGCACCTTGGCCGATTATACGGATCTCGATTCGGTAGTCCGTTCGCCGCACAACTCGAGATACCGGGTTGCCTCATCTCTATGAATCCGAATCTGTGGGTTTAAGGCCTTCAATCGACTCCAAAATCCGATTCCAGCCATCCGAGCGGAAATCGTCCAAAGAAAAATTTCTTCCGATCCGCTTCAATCCATCCGCTGAAACCTCTGTCGCACCTACGCACGCCCACTGCGGTGTTGATCCTTCAATTTGGGATCGTTGTATCGTAGAACGGATGTGCAACGATCTGTTGTTCATAACCCCACGAAGAACGCGAAGAACGCTCATGAACAACGTGAAGAATTTGGGGGAGAACACACAGCAAAACGAGAGGTACAAACCTCGATCGATTCTCGCGTCAATCTTGGTTCGTCACCGTTAGAAGGTTAAACGAAACCAAACAATATTCAAGAATCAATTCCCCAAAAATCCCCGCAAAATCCCGTCCCGAAAGAACGATCGATCTGCGGGCTCATCTGTTATTGGATTCGTCCACATTCATCGTGGAAATCAAAAACGGGGAATGGAAAATCAAAATCAAAATCCTACTTGAATTCACTGCATTTTCCGGAGAAGATCTGCTCGTCGCGTCGTTATCGGCGTCGAAATCCGTCAAGAACATCGTCGCTGCATTGGGGGTTTCCTCCAGAGCTTTCTTAGAGCCTCCAACGTATTTCAGGGTTATGGGGATTGTAACCCTGATTCCCCTATGAAATCTCTATTTAAAAGATAAGAGATACTTGATGTAATATGCTTTAATTAAATATTTTATTACGGTTACGTCCCAAAAACCAGATTTCACCACCGACCTGTGCCGACCAAACTTAGGCCTCACCCAAGGTAAAATCATTGTTCTGAACGCAATTGTGCCCTCAGATTTCTGATCCGAGCACCCGTTCAGGAGTTATTCCACTTTTTCAAGAAAAATGCACGCACGCATAATTTAATTATTAAATTAAATTCAAACACCTGTTCTGAGCTCACTGGGCCTCGGAACTGCACGACGTCTCAGAACCTGGTCTCAAAATAATTCCCATATAATATTAAAATAATACATGGAAAAATCCGAGACATTACATCACACCCACCTTTGGGATTTTACGTCCTCGAAAATCCAAAACAAGGGATACTCAAAAGGATGTGGGTACTCCACGCGAATCTGAGCCTCCCACTCCCACGTGCTCTCCTGGAGATTCCCGTGCTGCCACCAGACACACACCAAGGAAATAGCTCATCCATAAAGGATCTTCTCCTGACGATCCTCGATCTCCACTGGGTACTCAGCAATGGTCGCTCCATCGTCGATGTCCAGCTCGCCACAGTCAATGACGTGCAATGGATCATGCACATACCTCCGTAGCTACGACACACGGAAGACGTTGCATACCCGGTCCATCTGAGGAGGTAGAGCCATGCGATACACCACCTCTACAACTCTACTCAAAATATTAAAAGGAACAATGAAACTCGGAGATAGCTTACTACCTCGGCCAAATCTCCACAATCCCCGTCGAGGTGAGACCTGAAGGAACACATGGTCTCCTTACTCGAACTCCAAGGGCCTCTGTCTCAAGTCAGCATAAGAGTTTTGCTGAATCTGTGCAGTTTTCATCTGCTCCTGGATGACCTGCACCTTCTCTGTAGTAGCTCTCACCATCTCGCGGCCCATCAGTGCTGACTCTCCCGGGTCAGTCTAGCAAAGTGGCGACCTGCAAGGTCGCCCGTATAGAGCCTCGAATGGTTCCATACCGATAGTGGAATGATAACTATTGTTATAAGAAAATTCCACCAGTGGTAGGTGATCCTCCCAGCTACGACCGAAGTCAAGTATACAAGCTCGTAGAATATCCTCCAGGACCTGGATGGTCTGCTCAATCTGACCATCATTCTGGGGATGAAACGCTATGCTCAATCGTAACTGAGTCCCAAATGCTTCCTGCAATCCCTTCCACAACCATGATGTGAAACGAGCATCACGATCTGAGACGATCATAGATATTACTCCATGAATCCGAACTATCTCCTGCACGTAGAGGCATCCCAAGCTGTCTATTAAACTCTGCTCCCGTATGGCTAGAAAGTGGGCCGACATGGTGAGTCGACCAATGATCACCCAGATGGCATTAGGTCCCCTGGACGTATGTGGTAAAACCATCACGAATTCCATGGATAATCTGTCCCAATTCCACTCTGGTACCTCTAGGGGCTGAGTCAAACATGCGGGAACCTGGTGCTCAGCCTTCACTTACTGACAAGTAAGGCACCGAGAAACAAACTCTACCACACTCTTCTTCATTCCTGGCCACCAGAACTGATGTCGGAGGTCCTGGTACATCTTTTCCACGCCTGGATGCACCACCAAAGGGGATGTATGGAACTCCCTCAGAACGTCCTCCCGCAACGTCAATGGTACTACTATGCGTCCTCTAAAAAGGTAAACGTTCTCCCTTCATTCTGAATATCCATCAGTAGTATCACTTGTGGATATCTGAGCACGTAGAGTCTCACAGCTAACATCCTCACGCTGTGCTTCCCTTACTCGTAGTAAGAGTGGAGGGGTAACAACTATCGACTGAAGGTAAGCTCCCTCATCTCTATCCATGTAGGACAACTACAAAGAGGCCAACTGCCTTCTCGCCTCATCCAGCAACTATGAACTGTATTTCCTACTGAGAGCATCTGCCACCACTTTCCCCTTACCAAGAGTATAAATGATCTCAAAGTTGTAGTCCTGGAAGAACTCAAGCCATCGCCTCTGTCTCAAATTTAGATCCTTCTGAGAAAAGATATATCTGAGACTCTTGTGATCAGAGTAGACGGTAAACCTCTCGCCCATGAGGTAGTGCCGCCTCATCTTCAGTGCGAAGACTACCTGTAGAGACCCTAAGCTTGACGTACATGGACATTAAATTAATTTTTCGGAATACTTAGTACATTACAAAAACACACACACAAGGACCGTAATAGTTTAGTGTCTTTGGAAACTCGGAATATAATCTTCTAATCGTGGTCAAATATCTTCAACATCTCCCATAAAGATCTACCCTTTTTTTCTTGCCTAAAACCATTCTTTATATCCTGGGAAAAAGAAACCATAAAACGGTGAGCTCAAATGCTCAGTAAGGGTAAACAAATGAAATATCAATCACATCATATTCATAAGAACATAACTTTTGGAAATCTTGACCTGCAAAAGAGATCATAATTTCAGATCATGGGATAAATCATAGTAGTGAAATGTAATCACAATAATCACAACATAAAACATGATGCTTTGTGTCATACACACATAATCATAGATAATCATTTCTTATTAGTGAAGACTCATTGCCAAGACTATCTTAGGGGACAAAGTCCATTTCTGAACCGAGTTCACTCCTCGTTTCAGTCCTGTTTCACTAAACCGGTTTAGCCTTCCGTTCCAGCCATGTCTATCTCATGAGATATAAAATCATTACCCAATGCATTGGAGGGAGATATAGGTCCCACCCATCTCATAATGATACAATTCTTATGTGTGCCACAAAATCATAAATCATACATCATTGCATAACCCATGTAATAAAAATGGGAATCTTAAACATCATGCCATCATAACATAATCCTTATAAGATAAAAGGACATCATAAAAATAATTCCATCATAACATAATCAAATCAATTTAAAAATAGGGATAGAAACATAACCCTTTATTATCTTATATGGAAAATAATTTTGATAAAACACTTGAACGCCATTCTTGAGGAAAATATCCTTTCTACCTCAAAAACTTTTTTCCTTTCTTAACATGTCATACAATTTTAAACGAAAAGAATTTGATTAAAAATACACTTGAAAACTTGTAAAGTAATCTTCTTGGAAATAATTTTTTAAAAATACATTCATTCTGTATAAGTTAAAAAAAACATTCTTCTCGTACTTTTGTCAGAAAAGTCAAAAAGTACCTCGTACGAAAAACGACAAAAGATTCCTTTCATATCTTTTAATAAAAACTCACCGAAGGGTAAAATTGTATTTAAAAAATTGTAGGTGGATGGAAACAATATTACATATTGAGGAAACATGGATGTGGATGATAAAATACTCCCCAGTAAATACCAAAGTATAAACAGTCTCAGATAAAAATGAGATTGTGATATTTCCCTTACATTAGGTCTGATTTGATTCGTAAGTGTCCGAACCTCCTGTATAATGATTTAAATAATGTCATTGACTTATTACAGAATCATACTCATTGTTATGATATTATATATGGTTCACTTATGACTTTATATTACCCGTTCTTTTGTAAATTCCATGTTAAAGAGCGTTTGGGGTAAAATCGTGTCATTTGTCGTCCATTCTTTGACTTGTAATTATTCATATGATTACTTAGATCATGATTACTTAATTCCAGAATATAAATCATGATTTATATATAATATATATTCAGAATATACATATATATAATAAATCAGTAAATGGAATGAAATACACTGTTCATGGAGACGGTAGGCCGTACGTACGCATGAACGCTGTTTTCGTTTCCTGATTGAGTTGAATGGAATTAAGTAGATGGAATACATATATATAAACATAAATATAGTATCATTATTATTTCATATATTTCATGATTACTTATTATATATACTTTATAATCATTCATGAATGGTTAACGTGGATAATGAATCTCATCGCATCGTGGAGACGGTAGTCCGTACGTACGCACGAGCGATGATATTGTTATCATGATCGTGGAATTGTATTGGAGTGTATGTATACTATTTCAGAATCAATATCACTTTAAAATAATCATATATAGTTATTATGTACACCATTATACCCATCCATGTAAGGTGGTGGTGGAAATTAGATTACACCACGACGTGGAGACGGTATTCCGTACGTACGCACACGGGGAGATTTTGTTTTCCGTAGGATGGATAGATGGTGAAATAGGGTTATTTCATACATATAATAACATATCAGTATATGAGTGATAATTATGTTATTACTTAATAATGAAACAACCTAAGAAAAAGAAGTGGGAGAAGAAATAAAGTTGAAAGAATCGGTAACGGACATTACCTCTTCTTTGAAGCGCCTCTTTGAGTCCTCCTCTTAGGGAACTAAAATTGGTCTTTGAAGATTATCAGGACCTTTAGGATGTTTCTAAGGAAGTGTAGAAGAGAATTTGGCTGGGTTTGGCCGATATTTAAGGCTCAAAGTGGTGTGAGGAAGAGAGGTAGGAGGTGCCCTTTTATAAGGGAGGAGAGGGCACCTTTGGAAAACTAAAAATATTATTTTATTATAAAGACATATTCGGTTTTAAATAGCTCCAAATTGATTTATTTAGAAGCTAAAGTGGGGAGGGGTAGAAATAATCTCATCCAATAGAATTTAGACAAGTTTAGGTTCCTATTTTAACCTTATCATTGAGATTTAACGTTAAGTTAAATAATTTTACTTTTACCGTGTCTTCTTGTGTTCTTACACTATAAGGTTAATAAAAATAATATAACAAGCCAAAAGAACCCCAAGTTGTTTATTATTAATATATATAACCTTATCTAAGTCATTTGGCCGAACATTAGATTTTTACGAATAATATAACAATTAATAATATAATATTTGTTTTAAAACCTATTTTATGTCAATTTTGACACTATTTAGTAATTGTTTTTTGTGAAACTCATAACAGAATTATTAGTTCGAACCTAGTTAATTAAATCACTACTAAAATGTCATATTAACCTGGAAAATTAGTGGAATTCATAAAAAGTCTCGAATTACATTTATTTGGGTATCTATAACATCAATTATGTCAATATTTCATTAATAAGATAATTACTTCATCATCGTTGTGTCATAAATAAATTAAATTATTTAATGTCTAAAAATTACAAATAAAATACCATTATGTAGGAAATATCTTTAGCTTTCTAATTAATATTTATAGTCGAATTTACCTTATGTATAACCCCATATTAAAAATTATTTACTTATTGAACTTTGATTTTAACTATTTTAACCCTTCTTTAAATAAATTAATAATAAATTTCCTAATCTAATCCAAGTGGGTCTAAATGGTCATAGTGTATTCCTAAGGTTGTTTTTGGTCGAATTACACTTATCCAATAGAATTAGGACATGTGTTAGGGTAATAATAATATCTGTTTTACCCTTAATTACTCTATTTACTTTTAACCGTGGTAAAAAAAGTAAAAAGTTACTATTCACAAAAATTATTTTCATCTCATTGAACCAAATTTTAGTTCTTGATATTAACCTTGTCTCTCGGATTTTCGAAATTCCGCTCACAGAAGTGGTAAAATTAAGTTTTATGAAAAATTCAGCTTTTTTAACTACCACTTAGTGGTTTCACTATTCATCAAAAAATGAAAGTTTCCAAAAAAATACCAAAAATTAGGCCTAAGCTATATTTGATATTATGAATTCCAAAATGATGTCTATTTTATCAAATTCAAAACATAATAGTTACATTTACTAATTTAAAAATTAATTCCCGTCGTCAAAACAAATAGCGTGTTTTTAAGAGATAATAACTATCAAAAGATTGACACTTGTTTATAACTGGTTTAAATGTGAAATTACATCCAATGACCAAAATTGTATTAAATTGTAAAAATATATTCTAAATATACTTTAAATCCACTCAAATTAACAATTTATCACTATTAATTATTTCGATTAAAAAAGTTGTTTTTAATTAAAATTTAGTAATTTTCACTATTCATCAGAATATGAAAGTTATCCGAAAAGTACAAAAATTTCACCCTAACCTAATTTCGATATTCTGAAACCAAAAATGAAGTCCATTTTAAAAAATAAAATTTAAAAAATTTCAAAAATTGGTTATTACTATTCATAACGGCTAGTTTTAATAATATTTAAATAGCATATCATTGTTTTGTGAAACTCGGTATTGTGTACTACACACGCTATCGAGGAAGGTCGTGATTGTGTGTAATGCAAGGAAAGTCATGGATGTGTTTTGTGAAAGCTCCTTTTGGTGTAGCGTACAACACAAGATATTGATGAAATTAAAAAGAATATTTTTCATAAAATCTCGGGGTGTTACACTACCACTACCAACTCGAGATCACGGATCACGTAGTTCTGCTCGTGTGACCTCAACTAACATGAGCCATAGGCAATCACTGCTTGCCTCTGCATCAGGACACAACCAACCCCAGTTCCTGATGCGTCCCAGAACACTACGTACTCAACACCCTCCTCTAGTAATCTCAAGATCGGGCCACTCGTCAGACTCTGTCTCGACTACTGGAAAGCCTGCTGGCATTTCTCAGTCCACAGGAAAGGCTGTCCCTTTCGGGTCAAAGCTATCGTGGGTGCTGAAATCCTGGAGAAATCATGGATGAAT
The DNA here is from genome assembly GCA_963277665.1 of Viscum album. Lineage (NCBI taxonomy): Eukaryota > Viridiplantae > Streptophyta > Magnoliopsida > Santalales > Viscaceae > Viscum > Viscum album. Next base: position 1,785,078,773 of record OY728119.1, on the reverse strand, counting down.
CTCTGATAGTAGCCTTCCAACCCAAGGAAACTCCGCACCTACGTCATGCTCTGGGGTGGCTCCCATGCTAACACTACCTCCACCATTGCTGGGTCCACTTCTACACCATCTGCTGAGATAACGTGCCTCAGAAAGTGGACCTCCTAGAACCAAAAATGACACTTCGAGAGTTTCCCATACAACCGGTGCACTCGAAGTGTGGCCAGAACCACCCTTAGGTGTCTCGTGTGCTCCTCCTTGGACGCAGAGTACACAAGGATATCATCGATGAAGACCACTACAAACCGGTCTAGATAGGGATGAAAGATCAGTTTCATGAGTCCCATGAACACTTCCGGGGCGTTCGTCACTCCGAAGGGCATCACCAATTACTCATAGTGACTGCAACGACATCTGAAAGCCATCTTCGGTATATCCTCTTCCCGTACTCGCAATCGGTGATAGCTTGATCGTAGATCAACCTTCAAGAACCATCGTTCCCCTCTTAACTGGTCGAAGAGGTCATCGATCCTCGGCAGTGGATACCAGTTCTTCACGGTCACCTGATTTATGCGCCGGTAATCCATAAACAGCCTCAAGATCCTGTCCACCTTCTTGGCAAATAGCACTGGGGCCGCCCATGGTGAAAGACTGGGTCTCACAAAGCCCTTCTTCTGCAGGTAGTCCTGCTGCACCATCAGCTCATGAAGCTCTGCAGGAGCCATCCGATAAGCTGATGCTGATATCGAGGTCGTCTCGTGTTAAAAATCAATGCATAAATCAATCTCTCGACTGGGAGGTAGCCCGGGGACATCCTCCGGAAAGACGTCCTCGTACTCAGCAACCACTGCTGGAAACTGGAAACTCGTAACATCTGCCGCACCAAAGTCTAGGCTAGCCAACTGGTGTGAAATCGGTTGTGCCCTCCTATGCACGAGTCTATCCTACGCTCCCTGGGTCTCTCTTTCACCAACAAAAGAGAACCTCATTCCATCACTGTGGACACACCACACCCTTCACCTAAAACACTCAATCTGGGCATGAACTGTGGATAAACATTCCATGCGAAGAATGACATCGTAAGGCCTCGATGCTACCACCAAGAGGTTCCAACCGACGCTCTCGCCTCCAAGGGTCCGGTCACACTGCCTGCAAAGGCGTGTGATCTCTGAATCTTCTCTAGTAGGTGTTTCTAAGCGTAAGGGTCGAGTCAACAGCTCAACTGGAATCTCAAGGTCTCCAACAAGATAAGCAGCCATAAATGAATGACTAGCACTTGTGTCTATCAATACAGAAGATAAAGTAGAAAATACATAGATATTACCCTTAATCATTCCGGGAGTACCTGGGTCGTAAGACTCTGCCGCCTGCAGCTGTCCCTGCCTCTGTCCACCGGCTCCCTGAGCCGTGGGTGGACCTCTTGGGGGTGGTGGTGGTAAAGGGTCGAAACGCAGACCACCTTCAACTGCTCTCCCAGCTCCTATGCCACGTCTGCCGCCTCATGGATCTACCTGCTCCACACGTTGCCTCGGCCTCGGTGGTCCATCCTCTGCTCCCATGTCATTGGCACGGCAGGTCGGATAATCTCGAGCGAGATGTCCCCTACCGTCACATGAGTAACATCGCCTCTCTCGAGGCTGGCTGGAAGAACCCTGTGAACCATGCACGACTGATCCACTATCCTGGTATCTCCTCTGGAAAAGTCTCCCATGCATGGGTCCCTGACATCGACTCCCTGCCACCGAGGTCTCTGCTCTAGCTCACCCACTACTGGAAATTGCCGGCTGTCCCTGCTCTGCCAGGAAGCTCTCGACCACCAAATCCCGCTCGAGCACCCCAGCATAAGTAGGAATTATCATAGGGATGATGCTAGCTCAGATATCTCTGGTCAATCCCCACTCAAAAGTCTGAGCTCTGAAGTACTGATATCTGACCATATCCATCGAGTACCGCGAGAGGTCGGTAAACCTTGATGAATAGTCAGCCACCGACATGGTTCCCTACTGGAGCTGAAGGAGCTCCTGTATACGTACTACTCTCAGGGTAACCGCTAAAAACTCCTCTCTAAAGTGACGCTCAATCTCCGACCATGCAAGATTCTCCACGTCTTGAGTCTGGATGACCAAAATTCACCATCTCCCTGCAGAAGGCTCGCTGCCAGGATCACCATTTAGTTGCTGGCATCCTGACCAAACAGAAGACTCTGGTCACTGCCTCAAGCCTGTCCTCTGCTGCCTGAGGGTCAGGCTCGCCTCGAAACCTGAGGGGTCTCTTTCTCTGAAACTCGTGGAGTGCGCTCAACCTGCGCTCCTCCTCCACTAGTACAGCAGGCGATAAACACTGCTCCACAGGGGGCGGGATAAATAGCACACCACCTGGTGGTAGAACTGGGGGATCTGGTCCCTATATCGAAGCTTCATCACTGAGGGGGTAATCCTCGTGATCGAGCTGCTGGATCCTAGCGGGTGCGCGTCACGGAGGCATCCTTTTAAAGAAACAAGATGTATCACAGTCAGTGAGTATATCTGGAGAGCTGATTTAAGAAGGACATGGAAACCACAACCCATTCCTATATAATGCATGTACCATTATTTTCCCCCATGAAACTAGTGTTTTTATGTTCCGAGTCGAAAAGAAAGTTATCAGAGTCCTGGTGTATGGATACGTCGGCCGCCGCACCAACACTGGGGTCCCTGGTCTGAGAGTCGAACTCGAAACACTTAACACCGTTGCCCCAAACCAACTCACAGACTCTTGGTCCTAAGATAGAACTGACCACCTCTGATACCACTATGTCACGACCCGTCCTAGTGGGGCTCAAGCTGCAACTCCCCAAGCCCTCCTCCAATAGGCCAGGGGCTAGTGACTAGCACCGAGTAGGCGTGCTACGAACATGGGAAGCATTGCCTATAACCTGTACACAGGCACACACATCTCCATGCCCACAAAGCAGCAAAGTAAAAACTACCAAATTTAAAAGATGAATGCATACAATAAAACCCAACCAATTGAGTATGACATGAAGTAAAGTACAGTAAAGTAAAACCCTGGGCCAAAAGTATAATCCCACAAAAAGAAAGTCTGCAACAAGTCCAACCTGTAGAGAAAGGTACTGGGACTGCAAACTGTAGCCAAAGGAACGCACCTCGGCCTGTCTGATCTCACTAAGCACCGTCTAGTCGTGGTCCGCCAAGATTCCTGTCAAAGGCTCGCTCGTTTGCACAAGACACAACATGTGCAGGCAAAGCCCGTGCAGGGGTGAATATAAAAATACCCAGTTGGACACCCCGAAAACCACAAGGAAATACAACAATGGAAAATACCACGAAGAAAGGTATAGTCAGCTCTACACAGTATATGTCTACGGAACATATAACAAGAATATCCTGATATACTCATAAAAAAACGACCATCGCGATACTGCCACTAGGATCCATCTCGAAGATTCCACTAAGCATACCATCGAGAGGACATACTCATAGGTTTTAAGAGAGAGGCACGAAGTACTCGTTCCGAGAGAACACACTCCACAAGTACCTTGGGAACAAGATACTCATATGAGGATCACAACCATGTTATGGGGTGATTCTGAAAACTCAGTCTAAGCTAATCCGCTAAGCAGAGGATCAGTGCCCAGGTAAAGTTGGTCACGTCAATACCAAGAACTCTACCTAGGGTTCGATGAATGAATAGAGGATTCGGCTCTAAGTCTCATAGAGGGGATTCCAACAACTCTATTTAGGGAGGTCTACTGAAAGGATCATACCCCAGTACAAAGGAGTAGATGCCAGAACCTTCAGGGGATTAACAAGGGTACAGACCCTAAGAAATAGTCCAAGTCACAGAAGGCAAGTGGCTCAATCCATGAAGAAAAAGTTACACGTCTTGTTGTATGGTTACACACCATGTTCCTTGACCCCGGGTACTGCCCGTGTGAATGGACCGTATCCTTCGTTCAAGTCATGCAAAACCAAACTACGTGGCATGTACAAAAGGTACACGCCGTGTTCCTTGACACCGGGTGCTACCCGTGTAACCGGCCCGTGTCACTCAGCTTGTCGAAAGCAACTAAACTGTGTTTAGAAGAAAACGCATGCCCTGTTCAAGCGCCTAGGCTCACTCCGTGTACGCTGGGCATGTGCCCGTACACGGTCTCTGCCCGTGTCTGTGTCGCTTTCCCGTGTAACAGTACACGGGGTACCCCTTGTATCTGGTCGAGTCTGGCCGCGGAGGGGTATACACGGCGTGTCTGTGGCCATGTATCCTGCCCGTGTCCGTGTACTCCCAGAGTACACGCCGGGTAACCCTACTGACGAACACACGCCGTGTAGCCCATACTAAATGGCATGTAGTCGGGAAAATCCCAGAAACCGCATCTTCCTCTGTGCGTCTTGGCCGATTCTCCGGATCTCGATTCGGTCGTATGTTCGCCGTGAAACTCCCGATACCGGGTCGCCTCGTCATAGTGAAGCCGAATCTGTGGGTTTCGGCCCTTCAATCGGCTCCAAAATCCGATTCCGACCATCCGAGCGGAAATCGTGCGAAGAACGATTTCTTCCGATCCACTTCAATCCATCCGCCGAAACTATCGTCGCCCCTCCGCAAGACCACTGTGGTGTTGATCCTTCAATTTGGGATCGTTGCGTCGTAGAATGGATGCGCAACGATCCGTTGTTCATCGCCCCACGAAGAATGCAAAGAACGCTCATGAAGAACGCGATGAATTTGGGGGAGAACACATAACAAAACGAGAGGGACGAACCTCGATCGATGTTCATGTCGATCTTGGTTTGTCACACTTAGAAGGTTGAATGAAACCAAACAAAATTCAAGAATCAATTCCCCACAAATCCCCGCAAAATCCTATCCCACAAGAACGATTGATACGCGGGATAATCTATTCATTGATTAGTCAGAGTTCGTCGTGGAAATCAAAAAATGGGGAATGGAAAATCAAAATCAACATCCAACTTGGATTCCCTGTGTTTTCGACAAAGATCCACTCACCGCGTCGTTTTCACTGTCAAAATCCGTCAAGAATGTCACCGCCGCGTTGGGGGTTTCTTCCAGAGCATTCCCAGAGCCTCCAGAGAAATTCAGGGTTATGGGGATTGTAACCCTGATTCCCCTGTGAAATCTCTATTTAAAAGATAAGATATATTTGACGTAAAGATCATTAATTAAATATTTTATTACGGTTACGTCCCAAAAATCAGATTTCACCACCGACCTGCGCCGACCAAACTTAGGGCTCGCCCAAGGTAAACTCTCTTTTCGGAACACAACGGTGCCCTCATATTTCTGATCCGAGCACCTGTTCGGGATTTATTCCACTTTTTCAGGAAAAACGCATGCGCGTGTAATTTAATTATTAAACTAAATTCACACACTTGTTCCGGGCTCACTGGGCCTCGGAACTGCACGCCGTCTTAGTGACTGGTCTCGAAATAATTCCCATATAATATTAAAATAATACATGAAAAAATCCGGGACATTACAACTATTTTCTACCATTATAACATCATTGAAGATTCCCTTACAAGATTATAATAATATTTTCAAAATAATATTTTTCTTTTAGAATTATATAACTTTTAAATGATTTCAAAATAGAAAAAGATATTTCACAAATGAATGTTTTGATTTCATCTATGTAAACATATTTTGATGGATTTTAATCTTAATTGATGTTGATTTATTATGAGACAAAACATCCATATTGTATTGAAGGTTTTTTTATATGTTTGACTATGGATATGTTATTTTCACACCATTCAAGGTTTACAGAGAATGTGTTGACATTTCATAAGCTAGTTTTAATACAAATGTTTATGTTATGTTTGAAACTTTTCATATGAGGAATTAATTGGACTAAGTAAGTGATCGGTGGAGCCCGCAATAGCTCCTCGATGCATCACTAGGTCTCATGAGACAAAATAGTGTCTTGGCATGAGGCCTTGACAAATTCCTATTTGTAGTCTTGGTACAAGGCCTTGACTATGTGCTTATGAAGTCTGGAATTATGGATTCCATCATTATGAAAGTGGCTACTGATATTTCATGTTATTATTCGACTGGTATAATATCCACTGGAATATGTAAATGGAATTATTTGATTTTACCTCTTCCATATTATTCTGAATTTCATGTTTAAAAGGCATTTCTCTAGTCCTATATTGCCTAAAATGTTTATGCTTATTTACGAAAGTTTTCTCTATATTGTTATCCTTACTGAGCATCTAAGCTCATCCCTTTCTATGTTTTATTTTTCCCGGGATGTGAAGAAGTATATTATGACTGACCTATAGGGATAGTCTAAGGAATATGAGTGTGGAAAATAGAGACTATGTTGTTGTTGTTGTTCATTTTATAATTTAATGTAAAACTGATGAATGTATCTTGAATTTATAAAGCTACTAAACTAACCGGTCTTTTGTGAAATGATATTTTCCGATCATGCCAATGTTATGTAATAATGCACCAAATCTAGTTAACTAGGGTCAGGGTGTTACAGTTAGTATTAGAGGAAGTTTAGTACAATCCTTGGAATCTAGATTTAGATAATATCTGATTAGAGCTCATTACCCAAAGATAAACTATGAGGATTAGTATAGAAGAACTTCCTAGAATTTTGGTACTGTAGAGATTTTGTTAGTTTTCCAAGAAATACATCCCTTTCTAGATACAAGTCGGTAGAGGCGGCTCTATCACAGATGTACCTAGGGGTAAAACCCGAAAACACCACTTTGAGCATCACTCGAATGGGAGCTGGTGCACGACAATGGGCCTTGCAACACTCTTGGCTGCGACACTCTCGGAGGATATGTTCAAGATAATTCTCATTTTCATTATAAACCATTTTGTAGATTTTATGAGTATATACTTCCTAAAATAAAACATTTATATGATTATGGATTATATCCATAAACTGTTCAATTAATGTTAATTGGTTTACATGTTTGGAATTGTGTATAGAGATTCATAAACTAATCTAGTGTATGTCATTGTTTATAAATGATTCCTACTGGAAGGAATGGAAACCTCATCAACACATGTAATCCATTTAGTAATTTCCCTCCTACTTAAGATAATTATAGTGGAGCTAGTGATGCAACTAGTGCTGATCAGCATATCACCATAGTAGGAAAACTCACTCAGGTTATGAATAAAAACCATACCTGTATAGAGCACCCTGATCCACAGTGTGGAGGATCAATGTTAGATCTTCATGACGCCACAAACACAAACATTAAATGGGAGTAACAATCCATTAGTAGATGTGAAATGGATAAATTCCTCATAGAAAGTATTTCACGCTTTGGGGAGTAGCGAAAGGGAAAAAGTTATCATAGCAGTTTTCACCTCACGAGAGATGCAGATCAATTATGGTCATTAATTGAACACACAAAGGCATATGATGAAGTATCAAATATTTAATGGAGGGTGTTTAATGATATTTTCTTATAAAAATACATTCCTCATGACCATCAAGCAGATATGGAATGGTAATTTCTGAGTCTGCTACAAAAGGAGGATGAGAATGTCGTAAAGTATGAGTATAACATTACAAGGTTAGCAAGGCAAGAAAAAAATTATATCTGTAACCCAAGGAGTAATATTGATGGATTATTTTGTGGATTAAAACCATTTCTCCAACAAGAATTAGTCTCACAATCCTTCTTTTCATACAAAGATATTATCTCTTATGCTATCATAACAGAAAAAGAATTTTCTAAGTCTTATGACTTTAAAGAAAAGTAAGAGAATAAGAGATATGATAAACACTATAGAAATGGAAATAAGGGGAATAAGGTAAAAGTTGAATATCCATATTGTAGTAAATGTGGGAAGAAACACCACAGTACTTGCCTGAAGAGAATGGGAGTCTATTATAAATGTGGTGAAAATGTCCCCAAAGCCCATGATTGCAAGGGAAAGGGAGAGGCTATCAATGTTGAATGCTCAAATTGTAGAGAATATGGGAATTATGCAAATGAATTTCTTAAGAACCAAGGAAACATTCCTCAGAAAAGGAAAAGGGGTCAATTCCATGTTTATGCTATCACTACTGCTGAGGTTGATGAACCAAAAGATGTGGTGACAGGAAATTTAATGGTTTCCTCTAGTTTAGAAAATTCTTTATTTGATTCTTGATTATCGCATTGTTTTATATCTTCCCAGTTGTCTATGAAAATTAGATATTTTCAATTTTATTTAACAAGGTACATGTCAGTGAAAACAACTAAGGGAAGTATAATTGGAACAATATTTTTGTGATTCAGTTCCCATTAGGTCATATAAATGTTTTTTATCTTCTGATCACATCGTAATACCATTGATTGAATTTGATATTATCCTTGGTATAGATTGGATTTCAGACCATGATGTGAAAATTTATTGTAAGAAGAATGAGGTTACAATTCTCGATGATGATAAGGAATACCTTATCTTTAGAGTAGAAATGTCACCACCTAATTCTTATCTAGATCGACAACCTAGTAGCTCAACTAAATTCAATTATTGGAGATGAAGAGAATTAAATAACTGTGGGTGAGGAAAGGAATGTTCAAATAGAGGACATACATATTGTGCAAGAATATGTTGATGTGTTTCTAGAATATTTTCCTGGACATCCTCCAAAATGAGAAATTCAGTTTTCCATTGATTTAATTCAGCGTTCAAGGCCCATATCAAAAACCCCTTATAGAATGGATACTACAGAATTAGAATAACTAATGAAAAAAAAGAGAAATTGAGTAATAAGGGATTTATTCACCCTAATGTTTCTCCATAGGGAGCCCCTGTCCTTTTAGTTATGAAAAAAGACTGATCTATGAGTTTGTGAATTAACAACAGGGAGATCAATGCTATAACATTAAAGAACAAGTATCCCCTACCTTGGATTGATGATTTATTCGACCAAATTCTTAGTGATCAATATTTTTCAAAGACTGATATTCAATCTGGATATCATCTGTTCTGTGTGAAGAAGGAAGACATTCCAAAAACAGAATTTTGAACCAGGTATAGGCATTATGAGTTTACAATAATGCCTTTTGGGATGACTAAGGCACCCTATGTTTTTAGGGATCTAATGAATAGAGTTTTCAAGGAATATTCTGATGACTTTGTAGTGGTATCTATTAGTGATATCCTAGTATACACCAAAATCTATAATGATCATGAAAATAACTTCCGCATTATTCTAATGACTCTTAGAATAAATGAAATATATGGAAAATTTATCAATTGTGAATTTTGGTTTTAGGAGATTTATTTTCTTGGCCACATTGTCTCTATGGATGGAATCTCTATTTATCCTTCAAAGACCAAGGCAATCCAAGAATTGGCAGCACTGATGATTATAACTGAGGTATGTAGTTTTGTTGGTTTAGATGGTTATTATTGACGTTTCATCCAGAGGTTTTCCCAGTTGGCTAACTCATTTTCAAATCTCACACATAATGGGGATAAATTTCGTTGAACAAAAGAGTGTGAAGAATGTTTTTAAGAACTGATGAGAAGATTAGTCAATGCTCATATCTTGACTATACCATCGGGGAATGATGGGTTTGATGTATATTTTCTGACAGAATGAACTCAACATGAGGAAAAGGAGATGGCTTGAACTACTCTATGATTATTATTGCACAATACACTACCACCTGGGGAAGGAAAATAAGGTGGAATATTCTTTGAGCAAAAAGGATCATGGAGTTTTGAAAAAAATGAGAGTTGAAAGAGATCCTATTTTCATGGATCAAGAGAAAATAGATATAGGAATAATCATGGAAGTTGAAACATCAATATATTATGGTTTCCAAACCATCTTTAATAGAAAGGATAAAAGTTCACAGGATGATGATGATGAGTTTCAAATGAAAATTAATGATGTGAATGACGGGAGATTGAGTGACTTCATATATGAAGATGGAATTTTGAAATTTGGGAAGAGACTTTGTGTTCCTAACACACCTGATCTAAAAAGGTAATTGTTGGATGATGTTCATAGATCCAAATTCTCTATACACCCTAGTAGCACTAAGATGAATAGAGATTTGAAGGAACATTTTTGTGGGACAACATGAAGAGGGAGAATGCTGATTTTGTGTCACGATGTATGGTTTGTCAACAGGTGAAAGCTGGAAGGCAACAGCCTGGAGGAGTCATGAAGCCCCTTCCCATTCCAGAGTGGAAATAGGAAAATATTATGATGGACATTGTCCTGGGGCTACCAAAGACACCTAGAATGAATGATGCAATATGGGTCATTGTTGATCGTCTTACCAAGTCAGCACATTTTCGTTCTATAAGAGAGGATTTACCACTTGAACGTTTAGAAAGACTATATATTAATGAATTTTTAAGACCCCCTGGTATACCCCTATTGATTGTTTCTGGTCTTGATCCTCATTTGAAAACAACATTGTGGAAAAGTATTATAAATACCTAGACACTGAAATTAATTTGAGCACTGCGTACTACCCTCAAACTGATGGACAAACAGAAAAGACTATTCAAACCTTAAATGAAATGATGAGATCTTGCTCACATGACTTTCAAGGTATGTGGGATCAGTATTTACCTCAGGAAGAATTTTCCTATAACAATAGCTTCCATTCAAAAATTCATATGGCACTATATGAAGCTTTATATGTAAATAGATGTCTCACATTAACGTTTTGGGATGATGTTGGTGAAATAAAACTCGTAGGCCCAAAATTTTTTGAGTAAACAATGGAAATGGTGAAGGTTATCCAAACCCACAACAAAATACCACAAAGTAGAAAAAATAGTTATGACAATAACCGAAGGAAGGATTTGGAATTTCAAGTAAGAGATCATGTTTTCTAGAAGGTATCTCCTTGGAAGGGAGTTATACGATTCCGAATGAATGGTAAACTAAGTCCCAAGTACATCAAAACTTTCGAAATTTTAGAACGAATTGGGGGTGTAGCTTACCGGTTGACAATGCCGCCAAGTCTCTCCAAAGTTCATGATGTGTTCCAAATATCAGTGTTGAGAAAATACATGCCTGACCTAATGCATGTACTCAACTTTGAGAAAATTATACTGGAGCTTGATCTATTTTATTGTAATGTGCCTGTCAAAATTCTTGATACCAAAGAACAAGTGTTGAGAAACCAGACGACTCGTCTAGTAAAAGTTCTATGGATAAACCATAAGATGGAAGAGCCAACATGGGAACCTGAGGAACTTATGATGAAGAACCACCCAAATCTTTTTCTGCAGAAATATTCTAAACAATTTGAGGATGAAATTATCTTAATGAGAGAAGAATGTAACACCCTAATCTTCCATGATACATTTCCCTTTGAATAATACAATAGATTCTGTTGTACGCAACTTCAAATTCAAACACACCACAACAAATCCAACTAGCCGTCATGAATGGTAATTCTCACTTTTTGAAATTTTATAAATTTTATTATTCAACATGTAATTCATTTTTGGATTTAGAATATTGAAACTAGCTTTGGGTGAATTTTTGGTATTTTTTGGAAAACATTCAATTTTTGATGTATAGTGAAAAACCCTGTGTTAATCTTTAAAATCAAATTTTTAATTAAATTTTTAATTATTTAATTTAAATTTATTTTACTTCAATATAGATAAATAATACCTATATATGTTCAATGTAATTAATTGGATTCATTTTATAATAAGTTTAGATATATAAAATTTTATCAAACATTTACCGTCTTTTACCCACCTTCTAGGAGCATTTCCAAATTTGTATAAAACTTATTTTTACCACTTTTGTGAGTTTAATTTTGAAAAATCCAAGAGACACAGTTCATATCAGTATGTAAAATGTAATTCAATAAGATAAAAATAATTTTTTTTTGAGTAGTAACTTTTTACTTTTATTTACCATGATTAAAAGTAAATAGGGTAATTAAAGTTAAAAATGATATTTTCATTACCCTAACACAAATACTAATTCTTTTGGATAAGTATAATTTGACCAAAAACGAACTTATGAATAAAATATGAACCTCTTTGGTCCACTTGGATTATATTAGGAAATTTATTATAATTTTATTTTAAGAAGAGTTAAAAAAGATAAATTCAATGTTTAATAACTAAACCATTTTTTATATAGGGTTACACACAATATAAATTCGACTATAAATATTAATGAGAAATCTAAAGATATTTCCTACATAATCATATTTTATTTATAAGTTTTTGACATTAAATAATTAAATTAATTTATGACATAATGATGATGCAATAATTACCATATTAATGAATTATTAAAATAATTGATATTATAAATATCAAAATAAATATATTTTTGATTCTTTTAATGAATTACACTAATTTTATAGGTTAATATGACTTTTTATGGTTGATTAAATGTATTTATTTAGAAGTTATAAAGTTTTTAGGACTTTAACAAAAATCAATTATTAAATAATGTCAAAATTGACAAAAATGAGTTTTTAAAATAAATACTATATTATCTGTTAATATAATAATCCTAAAAAAATTAGTTCATAAAAAAACTTATATAATGATAGTTGTATCATTAATGAACCACTTGAGGTTATCTTGGATGTTTTTAGTAAGTTTATTAACCATATAATATAAAAATACGAAGAGACTTGGTAAATATGAAACTATTTAACGAAGAGTTAAATCTAAAAGAGGAGGTTAATATAGTTACCCAAACCTATCTAAAACCTATTGGGTTAGAGGTTTTTGACCCATACCCACCTTATCATTTAAATAATTCATTTTAGAGGAATTAGAAACCAAAAATGATTTTATTATAAAATAATATTTCAATCTTTTCCTAAGGTGCCCCTCACCCCTCTTATAAAAGGGCACTTCCCCTTCTCTAAAATTCACACCTTCAAAGCCATTTGGCTCGAACAACCCCAGCCCAAATATCCTCCCTACTATCTTTGCTTCATCTTATATGACTTAATTTAGTTATAAAGATGACGTAAAGAGCCATTTTGATCAAATCAAAAGGAAGAACTGGAAGAAGAGGTAAATATTTCATCACCTCTTTCATGATCTTTTCTTCTTCCACTTCCTCTTTGTTTTTTGTTTCCATTCTAAAATAGTAAATCCAGTATCTTATATTAAATTTTATGTTATTATAAAAATGGTACAACCATATTTATTATTATAACCATCATATAAATGACAAAGTCACTATACGTGCATACGTACGGATTACCGTCTCCACGTCGTGGTGTAGTTTGTTATTCAAACACTTCATCATTTGTATGGATATAATAATGACTATAAATAATTTAAATAATAAATATAAAAAGATAATTATTTTTATATATATGATATACCATCCAATTATATATGAATTTAATATAAAATGAATTATATTGTCGCTCGTGCATATGTACAGATTACTATCTCCACGAACACGATGAGATTCATTCCCCATAGTATCCATTCAAGAATAATTTTCATTTGATGATTAAAAATAATGTTTATAGACTTAATATAATTCTGAATATGAATAAGATACATCATATCTATAACAAAAATTACCTTCATAACAATGCAAATAATGGAAAACAAATCAGTTAACACCCGAAACGATGATACTATTGAAATATCATTAACAAAGAAATATTAGAAGATCATATATGATATCATATTTTTTTATATTGTTCTTGTATAATTAAATAAAAATTATTTAACTAATATATATGAGGTTAACGTACCATCGACCAAGCAAATGTACAAGGTAAGGGTTAATTTCACAATCCTTTTATTATCCGAGATTGTTTTCACGTAAAGTATATACATGGACCTCTTTATCATCCACATCCATGTTTCTTAAAAATGTATTCCAACAAATTTTTACAATTTAATATTCTATGTGTTTAATTCATTTATAACCTAGTTTGAATTTTTATAAAATTGATTGAATGGAATCTTTTCGTCATTTTCCCAACATGGTACCTTGTGACCTTTTCGACAAAAATAAGGTAAGAATGTTCTTTTAACTTTTATAGAGGGTGTAGCTCTTTTCTGCTGTTATAACATCGTTGAAGCTTCCCATACACGCTTATAAGAATATTTTCAAAATAAATGTTTTCTTTTATAATTATATGACTTTTAAATGATTTCAAAATCAAAAGAGATATTTCTCTAAAAAATGTTTTGATTTCATCTTTGTCAACATCCTTTGATGGATTTTAAGCTTAATTGAAGTTTATTTATTATGATACAAAACATTCATCTTATATTGATGGTTTTGTGATATGTTTTCCTATGGATATGTTATTTTCAAACCATTCATGGTTCATAGAGAAAGTATTGACATTTCATATTCTAGTTTTAATACGAATGTTTTTGTCATGTTTGAACCTTTTCATATGCTGAATGCATTGGAATTAGTAAGTGACGGGTGGAGCCTGCTATAGCTCCTCGATGCATTGGTAGGTCTCATGAGAAAAAATATTGTATTGGAACAAGGTCTTGATAACATCTTATTTGTGGTCTTGGAAAAATTCCTTGACTATGTGGTTATTATGTCCGACATTATGCATTCCATCATTATGAAAGTTGCTATTGATATTGCATGTGATTATTCGACTATTAGAATATCCATGTGAATAAGTAAAGGGAATAATTTTATTTTATCTTTTCAATATTATTCTGAAGAACAATTTTAAAAGTATTTTGTTCTAGTCTTACGTTACATTAAATGTTTATTCTTATTTATGAATGTTTCTTCTATATTGTTATCCTTACTGAGCATCTGAGCTCACCCTTTCTATGTTTTATATTTCCCAAGATGTGATGAAGTATATTATGACTGACTTGCAGGGATAGTCTATGGGGTATGTGTGTTGCCTATGAAGACGATGTTTTTTTGTAGTTTTTCATTTTATAATTTAATGTAAAACTGATGAATGTATCTTGTATTTCCAAGGATACTAAACTAATTGGTCTTTCAAGGCTTTATCTTTTGTGATCATGCCAATATTATGTAATAATGTACCGAATTTGGGTAACTGGGGTTATCTCATTACAATAACTAATGATTAGGTGGACCTAGTTGTGGATCAAGGTGATGCTGTCAATTTATGTGGGTGTTTTTATAGTAATCACTATTTATTATTTTCTTTTATTTTCATATATCACAAGTATTTATGTACAACCATTGGGGATCCTTTTGAGTGGGGATGTATGATTGAAAAATGTCATTTTTCTATAGCATGTGATATTATTTATATGATTGGTTCTCCCAATTTGGTTCATTAGTACCTTAATGTTTATATCTTGTCATTCTATTTATATTTTTGAAAAAAATTATATAATATGAGTACTCTCCCCATTATATGTTATATTCCCCAACTTCTATTCAATAACCTATTACATATGGGGTGGCACTCATGTGACCCTATGGTTCTTTAGATGAGACCACATGAACAAGGAGGAGTTGTTAAAAAATGTTTTAGAGCTAATTTTATTAATTTTATTTATTTAAGGCTTGGTAGAATTAATATATGACTATAGTGGACGTTTTTTTCATGCATAAACAACACCTGTATAGTTAATTTTTTAGTTCCCAAGGTTATGTGATTTATATTATTATCCATGTTTTTATGGTTTATTCTATTTCTCATGGGATATAATTTCATAAGTATATATGGGTATTTTCTATTTTTTTTAGGTGGAGAGAGACCTTGTGTTCATGAATTTTTATTCAGATCATAAGTTCACATGAAACTAGCCTACGTGTATATTATTTTTAAAGGTAAACAATAATTAAATTTTAAATATAATATATTCAATATTGTACAAAATTTAACATTGATGGAATGAAAGTAAAATTAAATGTTTTTTTTTTGATTTTTTTATCACAATGATTATGACTAATGTGTAGGTTTTGGTAGTATAGTCTTAGACCATGAGAGAGTAGTTGGTTTTGATTTCTATTGTCTTGTGGGTGGACCCTTATGACTTGTCTTCAAGGATTTTTGGAGTGTTTTTAATATTAAATTATTTAATTAAATTATATTTTTACATGGAAAAATGAGTATATGATCCTACCTTGTAACATTTTTGAAATAGACTACCTCAACAAAGTTCTATAATTACACCAAGAATTAAATATGAGGATTTACATGAGGCTTATAATTCTATCATTATTCTATCATATTTTCCAGATTCATATTCATAGTTGTCCCTTAAATATGATTAAATGTTTTGGGCAGTTAATACCTTACAACTAATGGTGTTTTCCACAATACCAGTCAAATGAGAAGGTGTAAATAAATTCATAATACCATGGTATACTCAATCTCGGACTAATATATGAATCATGAACAAGATTTCATTGGTATTAGTGGCACTAAGGATATCTTAGTGTGAATCAATGTCTTATAATGTGTTTTTGAGTTGGTGAAGATTCTCGATGATCGATGGGTAATGTTATCTTCTTATAAGATTTGAAGGTATACAAGGAGATAGTGGGATGTTATGGTTAAGGATAGGAAGTAGGAAGGACTAATAATATCGAATTTCAAGGGCCTATTCTTTGAGATGTTTTTCATTAAGTCACTAATGATAGACCATGATAATAAGTTTGTGGATATTTAGTAGGGGATGAATTCCATGGTTGAGGACACTCTCTATTTTTTGAGATAATTAATTTAATTACCTTTATATTAGGGATTGATGTATATATGGTATATTGTTTTAAAAATAATATTTTAATTAATGTGAGGCACTATGAGAGGATGCTCAAATTTACATCCTATTCTGACGTGGTTTCTTTTGATCTTACTATTTTGATGGGCCCAATAGAGGATAACATATCTTACTCTATTCCAATCTTCAGTGGATTAAGTGGTAATATTTATTATGGGGTTGGTACTGGCTCTTTTAGTGGTTGGAATAAGTGATCAGATAAGATTTTCCAATGTAGTAATAGAAATTCAGGATAGAGTAGTGGATTATCCCCTCCTCCGAAAAGATATGTTCTCCTCATCTGCTATTAATTTAGGAAATTATGTAATTTATTTATAAAATTTATATTTTTATAAATGGATTGTCATGTATGTGTAATCATGGGTCTCCTATAGTAGTTTCGTTTGAGGATATATCAGATTTTTTGAAGTAGGGGTTCTAGGAAAACAGAGTAATATCACACTAAATCATGGAGACTATAATAGATGGATAATATGGATTCATTTGTATAGTTGGACCAAGGAGATGGAAAAGGGTGTCTGAGGAAACAATAGCTCCATTCCCCATACAAAACACTTACCTAATAAATTAGGGGATTGTGGGGGTAATTTCCATGAAACTAAAGAAGGTAAATTTTTTTATAATAACCAAAATATATCTAATGAGGAAAATAATTATTCTACTATGAAAGGGATAATTTTAGTTACGTTTATAAATTTTGTTTCCTTGTTTGATATATGATATTCTCATTCCATTATCTTTACTCATGTTGTTTCTAGATTTGAGTTAGCTAGGGACTTTTCATTTAGTAGGTTGGCTATTTATACACTACTTTGAGAGTGGTTAGATCACATTTTAAAATTCTCAATAACATCCATAGCGGTTGGGGGTCACATTTAATTATTTTATTTCATTAGTTTAGATGTGATGGTATTTAATATTTTTTTTATAGATTGGTTAATGTACTTATGAAATCAAATTGAGTTCTATATGAGGTGGGTGTTTGTCACATCCATACCAGATAAAGAGTATGTTCTTATGGATGAATTTGATTTCCATGTAGTTAGAATAGAACACTATCTTAGTGATTTGGGAACCATCATATTAAATGTGGTAGGTATAGTTCTTTCAATGGATTTGGTTATAGTTTCACGTAATCTTTCAGTATTACTAGTCTATTTCAATGATGTTTTACCTAATAATTTACATAGGATTCATCTTGAGTGGGATATCGAGTTAACGATATATCTTTTATTAGATGAAGAACCTATATAAATTACTTTTATTATCTGGAAGCAACAAAGTTGTGAGATGTCATGACCTGTCCCCCAGGGCTCGTACAGTGAAGAAACCCAAGCATACCTCCCGAAGTCCAGGAGTTGGAGACTAGCACAGAAGGCATCATCCTGTAAGTTGGAGGAATTTTCTTGGACACCTGTGCACACATGCACGCACAAACCAAATCAAAAAAATCTGAAAGTTGAACACTATGTAATCGGAATCCAGAGTACAATAGAAAGTAAATAAGGGGGTGGTAATGTTGAGTCAATAAGGTTTTCCTTATGAATTTTCCATTCCTTCTTGTTTTGAAAATCACAAACACCTTATACCTAAGAAAATCTATATTTTACTTCTATAAGGAAAATTTCCTTCCTACAATAAATTTACCCTAATCTAGATTTTTCTTATACATAGAAATAATTTTCTTAAGTACAAAAATTGGATTCATACCCAAAACCTCGGAATCATATAATGCAAAGGTATGGAGCATTCAATTTTAGGATTCGAATTCTAGATAAGAACTCTAATAAAGTTCCACTCCGATTTCTGGATACGAACTCTAATAAAGTTCCACTCCAAATTCTGGATAGTAACTCTAACAATGTTCAAACTCTGAATTCTAAACTCTGAACTTTTACTAGTTCGACTATGAACTTTTACTAGTTCGACTCTGAACATTTACTAAGTTCAACTCCGAACATTTACTAGTTCGACTCCGAACTTTTACTAAGTTTGACTCCGAACTTTTACTAGTCAAACTCTGAACTTTTACTAAGTTTCACTCTGAATATTTACTAAGTTCGACTCTGAACTTTTATTAGTTCTACGCTAAACTTTTATGAGTTCAAATCCGAACTTTTATTTGTTTGACTTTGAACTTCTACAAGTTCAACTCCGAACTCCGAAAGTTCAGATTTTGAACTCTGGTGAGACCAGACTCCAAATTTACTAAGAAATTCAGACTCTCGATTTCCACAGAATTCAGGTTCCGAATTCTTATAAAACAGAATCCAAATATCATTTTTATTATAGACTCCAAATTCCATTTTGGTTAGACTCCGAACTTTTCTTTACCTACACTCCTAATTCTAGTTTTAATTATACTTACACTTGTTTCATTATAAAATGATGACTTGCTTCTAGTTACACATGTTTTGATAAAAAATGATGTCATCCATTCTGTTTCCAACTAACTGTTGGTTTAGTGACACGTGTATAGGTCCCTCCGAAATTCAAAGAAAATATGACCGTTGGAGGAGGGAGCTGACCGTTCCAACCAAGCCTATAAATAGGATCTCATTTGAATGAGCTCAATAACGAGTTGATCACTGTAGAGACCACACACTGTTAAGGTGATTTCTAGAGAGATAAGCTTGTCATTATTTGTACGTACTCAACCGCTTGTTCAAATTTCTTCGTGCGACTCCGAATGATGGTGACTACATTCGATGGATTTCGGGGATAGGAAGAAAGAGGTTCTGACTACCTTTAAGTTTGAGGTCTTCCTTGCTAAGAAAGACAGATGTTTCAACTACCTTGAAATTGAGGGCTTGCAGGGATTGCAAGACAGAGACACCGATCTTCGTATTGAGGGATTACCTTGGTCTGGGTAAGACAGAATTGCTTGAAAGTATAAATCAAGGGACCTTTATCCAAGGTTATTGGATACCCTTCTCTTTGGTTTCAAAGACTTATATCTTGTTACTTGTAGTTTTACTACTTGTTTTCTACTACATTTTGTATTGTAAGGAATGTATTATATTCTTATATTTCCTTACACTTGTACTCTGATTAGTTTAGATTCTATACGCTTTAAGGTAGAATCTCATATTGTAAACTGTGGTTAAGTTTAAATTTCCGGATCCATATTTCTAGAACCAGTTTCTCGGAATCACTTTCTAGATTTAAGCAAGTGGATAGAACTAGAAGTTTGTAACTTCATACCCTATACCAATCCTACAATTGGTGTTAGAGGTGTTGTGAATTTTCTTAGTTTAACCTTGTTAAACTTAGATCATTCCTTGTTTAAGGAAATTTTTAAAGTGTACTATTCACCCCCTCTTGTATTTTGAGCATCTACATCATTATTTCAATCCTACAGGTAAAACTAGTTGATTAAAAAATTACAACAAAAGAACGTGAAACAACATGGTACAAAGGAATCACCTATGACCATCTTTGGAAAAATATAGCTTGATTGATAGAGTAGTGAAGCTACTGGAAACAGAAGTAGTATGTCCTATCTGACTGGTATTACTGGGCCCCACATAGTCCTAGGACACCAAGTCCACCACTTTAACGTTTGTTGGTCCCATCTCCCTAAGTGGCTCTATCAAAACGTTGAATGTCTACAACATACACAAAATGTCTTGGAGAGGTCCGTGCAGGGGTGAGTAAATCAATACTCAGTAGGGGACCTCAAGACCCTCGATGGAATCTCAGAAATCCACAAATGAAAACATCAAAAACGTCCATTAAGTAAACCAAAAGGACACAACCACAATGTAAACCACAAAGCCAAAACCACAAAGTAAACCACAAAGCCAAAACCACAAAGTAAACCAAAAATGTTATGCATAGTCAGCTATACTTAGGTATATACCGATACATATACCTAGGTCATCCAGATATACTCGGCTCATCCACAATGAAAGATAAGGCTCCAACTTGAAATCTATTACCAGGATTCACAAAGAAGACTCAAAGCGTAACTCAAGGATCAAGAGTACACGCTCTAGGAGGTGGCCATCCCTGATGGAACACGTCTGAGAGATGTACTCCATCATATATAACTCAACCATTCTTAATGGTATGTTTGAAGGACGAGCTCCATTAGGGACTTTCTTCTAGAACATCCATTAGTTCCCATCACTAGAGGTCTCGTTGTCACAGTCTTGCACTGAAGGCAAGACTAAGGGAAACCAAGTGAAGATGCCCACTACATGACACTATGTTCAGTTGGGGTAGCACTACTCTAGTCTAACCCATGATATATCAGTCACTCCATAAAGAAGTTGACCGCACCTCAGTCCGTCGAGGGAGAACTAACTTATACCTTGGTATCAATTACATAAAGTGGATGGATCCACTCCTCGTAACTCTGCCCTATAGTCATGGTAGCTCCAACTAACATGATGGACCTACTCCCTGTCACTACTCAGAGATGGGTGAGTACAACTCTATATGTGAGGACCCGCACCATACCCAGTATGGGAGTACCACTCTAGTAGTTTGTTCACTTTTGGGGACCCACGACATAGTACATTAGGGGAGTACTGACCATAGGCTAAGGGACCCACACCCTGGCACGATAGGTGAGTACCAACTCTGTTGGAACATGGGGTGAAGAGGAACCACACCCTGAATTGGAATGGGAGTACAACTTGGTGACTAAAGGACCCGCGCCATGGTAAAGTAGGAGAGTAATTGGCTCTGTCACAATATCTGTTGTGGGGGACCCCCACCCTAGTATATCTGAGGAGTACCAACCCTAGGATAGGGGACCCATGACCTAGCATTGCAGGGGAGTACCTAATATTTTGTAGCACTACGTATGGAGGATCCAAACCCTAGGTCGACAAGGGGGTACCTAATACAAACATAGAGGACCTACACCCAACCTGGAAGGGGAGTACCAGAATTTATAAGAGTCAAGTATGGAGGACCTACAACCTAGTCTAATGGGGGAGTGCCAACTCCAAAGACAGAAGTACCTACTCCAAGGAAAATAATCCAGCACCCATGATGTGGGGATTCCTATCTCTAACAGAGTAGAGTAAGGAAAACCGGCACCTTGAGTCATCAAGGGAGTAGCCATCCTAACTATAACAATAAGAAACACCATGTCTCTGCTCCTTAGGCTATTGGATATACCTAAATTTCCATGGAGTTCTACAAGGTAGGGACCCGAAGGATCACCATATCATAAGGGTTCCAACAAGATAGATGGTGGGTCAATCTGACGCCTAGTCGGTAAGTTATTGGCCTTTTAGTACAATGGCCTGGTTGGATTTTATTTTGATCCAACCCAACCAAACATTTAAATTTTCCAAAACTCAAGTGGAGTATATCAAAATTATGGCCTTATCCAAATTATTTCAGCACTATAGATGGTTCTTCAAACATACGTCTGGTTAAGAAGACAAGGCACTTTATGCATAACTTGGTCAAAATGGGACTAGATCCGGTATGACCCAGTCGGGCCAACCCTACCAGACCCATTCCAAGTTGTCCCATGTCCGACCCAACACGGGATGACCGTGCCCAATGGGCTTGTGGGCTCGGTTCATTGGGCCGACCTGATCATTTCGGCCCACCTGGTGGCACGACTGACTAGGCTCACCCCATCCAGCCATTGCAGGCCGACCCCTTCTCCCTGGACGCGACATAGCCACATCTAGTACATATTCACATGGCTGGTCCCATAGGCCACGTCCCCCACATCAACCCACATGGGGGGTTGAATTCTCCACGTGGCGTCACGCTGGCGCTGCGAGACTCCTGTGCCACAGCCCGTTGTGACCACAACTTCCACCACCAAGGCACGCCTCCTCCTCCGGTCATGAGTCGGGCTTCCAGCTTGTCTCTTCTCCTCCGGGCATGCGGCCAGTGCTGTCGCGCCGACCGCAGCCTCACTAGGCCTCCAAACGCACTCCGAAGGCCCGTTTCTTGCACCGTTTTTTCCTACGGCCTCCAGGAGATTCCCTCATCCCTGTGATATATCTGGATCCACCTTGCCATCATTTTCAAAGAGCTGATCAGAAGAGATGAACATGCGAAGGGGCTTGGGCCTTATTTGTGTCGGCCCACGACCTCAGTGTTTGAGGGTAAAAATTGGGTAGGTTTTAGGGAGTGCAGTTCAAACCAAAATAAATCAATCCCAAATTGAAACCCCAAAGATACCCTCCCTCATGAACGAGAGACTTTCAGATCAACCTGTTCATTATTTGATCCACATATGTCATTTTAAATGAACAAATAACATGGAATAACTTAAAAAAAACAAACCCCTATATCTTACGACAACCAATGTCGTGACGTTTTTACTTGAGGGGGATAAGACATCGACGTCGCTTCCCAACTCCGATCATCGAAATACGTCGCATGTGGTGAAGATACCCTGGAATTTGTCATTATTTTCTAGGGTTCAAGTCCATCCGAGGTTTTCCAGAGAATCCTCTAATTTTCTTATCCATATTTCCCCATCGTGTCGATATATAAACAGGAGCATGTCGCAAAATTCCCATTATGATGCGACGTCGTGTCGTAATGCTGTTTCGTTTATGAAATATGTCACTATTACATGGCATTAATGCATTATTAAATTTTGATTTTAAGGATCCATTGATGAACCTCACTGACACGAATCACCACCACCATGTCACTACCCCACAACATCGTCGTCCACTACTCAAAAGTTAGAATGAAAATAAAATAATCCTTTTGAATTTTTTTATTCTTTTTTTTGGAGAAGTATGAAAAATAAATTTTTCACTCGGCCCTTGCCAGACAAATTTTAGTCATGTATAAGAGAATCCAAGAATTCTAAATTCAACAGTTCCCTCATATTTTCGATTCGACTAACAATTCAAAAGATAGAAAATATGGCTCACACATTTACGGAACATACCATAAAAAAGATCGAAATTCAGTTCTGGGCTCTCCGAACCTCGGAATCAAGTCCCATTGAATTTCATGGTCTATGAATAATTCCATAGAAATAAAAAAAATTCTATATAAATTCTATGATGTTACATCCTCCCCAACATTTTACTTTTCATCCCTGAAAATCCAGAAGCCAAACTTACAGGAAGAAACTAGCTCAACAAATGTTTCTACGCTGCTTCTAGGCACGCGCCATGATGAAACAGTGGGATCAACCACTCTCATGTCTATCTCTAGAAAGGCCAACATCATGATGGAATAGGAACATGTTTCATTAGTTATGACTAGAGGGAAAATCACAAATTAATATGATTAACATGTTGTCATGGGGTTCAACAGCTCATCTCCACGCTAACCTAACACAGATCATAGAAAGAACTCCAGAGTCTCCAATTTCTGATGGATGCACTTTACTAAATCCCTACAGGCAATATGTGTTCAATGTTGAAACTAACACATGAGTGTAATTATGGCCAAAACATGGCTGCAAAAGGGTAAATGATGGGCCTTACTATGCCCTTTGACTACAACATCTAGCAGCCACACAAGTAGCTGAAAAGGGACACTACCATACCTATTAGTGGAATGTCTACTAAGAATGGATGGTTAGATTCTATTCCAATATGCATGAACAACTTGTGGTCTAACTCTGCTACTATAGAATGACTCAAGCAGACCCCTTTAAGAGAGTCCAAACCATGCTGTCTGGGCTTCCCTTTGACCGCAAGGGAAAGACCTTCTCTACCATGTGGATATACCACATCACTTTCCTAATATCGTAATTATGGGCATGAAAGATATTATTCTATACCTAGAATGACGTCGTAGGTTCACGACACCAGGACTAAGTTATCTCAACCACAAAACTCACCTCCAAGAGCTAGTTCACACTATCAGATTCTGTGTGTGATCAACAGTTCTCCAACATCAAGATTCTCTAAGTGTTAGGGTCATGTCCATGTTCCTACCTAAACCTCAAAGTCTCGAACAAGACTCGAGAAAAACAGAACTTAAAATACGTGTGTCTATTTAGAAAGGATGAAAAGGAAAGAACACAGGTCGTACATCAAACTTATCTTGGACCTTCTTGGTCATGATCCTTGACTGTGTTCATCCTTCCATTCTCACGTCCTCTAGCTCCCTGATCCTCATGGGGACCACCCCCTACTACACATCTAGATACTCTACCTCACCAGCCGACTTACTGAGCTCCATGCTCCACGCACTGTCTTTTCCAAGGAGTTTCTTCTGCCGGCTCCCACTCAGCAGTATAGTGGGTTGAGTAAACTCTAGTGAGATACCCATATCCATTAGAAGTGTAACACTACCTCTCCTATGGCCTATTTGCTTCTTGGTGATACTATTATTCCACAGACCAATGTGTTTATGTCTGGGAATGTGTGTGCCTCCTACACCAGGATCCCATCGCCACTGGTCTTCTAGCTTCATTAGACACCTCATCTTCATGACCCATGTCATAGGTCACATCCACCTACTCATCTACGAGGATGATCTCAACCACTGGTCCCATTCCAATACCCCAACATGCATCAGAATGTTGAGAGGTATCACTGATGCCTTGATTTCATTGTGTAATCCCTGCTCGAAGGTCTGGGCCCTGATGTAAGGGTCACATACTATATCTGCAGAGCAGCGAGAAAGATCTATGAATATTTATGTGTACACTGATACCATCATGCTTCCCTTATGTAGGTGCAGTAGATCTTGTATGCGTACAGAGTGCAATGTCGCCAGAAAGAACTCCTCTCTGATGTGGTGCTCAATGTTTTTCCAATTGATGGTCGCCTCATCATGAGTCTGAATCTTCAAAATCCACTATCTTACCGCTGAGTCTAGAATTAAGCTTGCATCCAAGAATATCATCTAGTATATTGGTTTCCTCAATTGGAAAAATAAACATGTAACTTCCTCAAGACAATCCTAATCTACCTGAGGATCTATCTCATAATGAAACATGGGAGGTCTCTTCCTCTGGAACTCATGTAGCATGATCAACCTGTGTGCATCCCCACCCTGAACTACTGGTAGAAACGACTGCTCAGTGGGGGGTGGCATCACTAGTGCACCTACCAAAGTTAAGACCCCAGTATCAGTTCCCTACAACGAATCCTCCATTCAATAATTATCATCATCACAATCATACTATTGAATCCTACATGGATTTCATTATGGAAGAATCCTGAAATGAGTCATGATGAACCACAGTTAGATGTATATCTAGAGAGTTGACCTGATAAGGATTATAAAAATCACAATCATTCATACAAGATAAATATTCCCTTCAGTTCCCTACAACCAGTGTTTCCATGTACTGAGTTAGTTAATAGGTGTCCAGCGTCCTGATGTACGAATACATTAGTTTCCGCACCAACACTACAGTCCCTGTCCTGAAAGCCGAACTAAAAACACTTAAAACTATTTCTCAAAAACAAAAACAATAGACCCTAATTCATTGAGGTATTACAAACTACCTCTGATACCAACGTTTTAGGACCCGTCCCCTATGGCCCATACCATGACATACCCTAAGACCGCCTCCCAAGGGCTAGGGGTTGACAACTAGCGCTGATGGTGTCAACCTGCAAGTGGGAGGCATTTTACCTGATACATGTACATAAATGCTCTCACAAACCAAAATCCACAAAGATGAAAGGTGATCACTATGTAATCGGAAACCAGAGTAAAAAAAACTAGTAATGAACTTAGTGGTAAAACTGGGCCACTACTCTATCCTAACAAAAGAATTGGAAACAACAATGTACAAAGGGAGCATAGATCAGCATCTGTGGAAAATTCCCACATGATCTCTAGAATAGTGATTCTACTAGAACCCAAATTAGTATGTCATGTTATCCTAGTTCTACTTGCTTCTATCTGGTCATAGGACACCAATTATACCACTGAAATGTTTGTCAGTCCCGTCTCCTTGAGCACCTCTATCGAAATGTTGAATGTCTTCACCAGACACCACATGTGCGGATGAAGCCCATGCATGGGTGAGTAACTCAATAATCAGTAGGGGACCTTGATACCCTCGATGGTCTCTCAAAAATGCACAACATAAAACATCACAAAACAAACACAAACTAAACCATGAATCCAAAACCACAATGTAAACCTCAAATCCAAAACCATGAACTAAACCAGAAATCCAAAACCATGAAGTAAACCACAACGATTATGCATACTCAAAACTACTCATGTATATTCCCATACATATACATAGGTCATCCAGATATACTCGTCTCTTCCATAAAGAAACATAAGGCTCCAAACTCAAATCCATTACAAATATTTCCAAAGAAGGCTAAAAGCGTAACATGAGGATTCAGAGTACACACTCCGTGAGATGTCCATCCATGATGGAACTCATCTGCGAGATGTAATCCATCAGTTACACCTCAAAATTTCTTAATGGAATTTTCGAAGGATGTGCTCCATCTGGAACATTATGCTAGAACAACCTCTAGTCCCCAACACTAGAGGTTTCACTATCACAGTCTATCACCCAAGGCAAGTCTGAGGGAAACCAAGTGAAGAGGCCTACACTTCGACACTGCATTTAGTTGGGGGAGCACTACTGTAGTCTAACCCATGATATCTCAATCACTCCAGTAAGAAGTAGTCACACTTTAGTCCATCAAGGGGTAGTAACATCTACTTTGGTATCGATTACATCATGTGGAGGGCCCCGCTCCTTGAAATTGTGTCCTACAATTGAGAGAGATCCAACTCCCATGAAGGACCAACTCTCTGTATCTACTCAGAGATGGGTGATTACTTCTCTATATGTGAAGACCTGCAACCTACCTGGCAGGGAAGTAACAAAATCGTATTTTGTTCACTATGGGGGAACCATGCCCTCATACATTAGGGGAGTAACTTACCTAGGCTAGAGGATCCACACCCTGGCAAAACAGGGGTGTACCAACTCTATTAGAATAAGGTGTATGGAGAAACTGCACCCTAAATCTACTGGGGAGTAAAACTCAGTGACTAGAGGACTTGTGCCTTGGTAAAGTAGGGGATTAACCGACTCTATCACAATATCTTCTTTAGGGGACACCCCCCTATAACATCAGGGAAGTGCCGACCTAAGGCTGGAAGACTCGCGCCCTGGCCTGATAGGGGAGTGCTGACTCTGCCGTAGCACTACGTAAGGAGGACACACCCCCTTGGCTGACAGGGGAGTACCTACTCCAAACATTGAGGACTTGTAACCTACATGGAAGGGGAGTACCTGACTATATGTGAGTTATATATGGATTAAATGTGCCCTAATACAATAAGGTATTACCGAATCAAAAGATAGAAGAACCCGATCAGAGGAAAACGATCCCACACCCACGATGTGGGGAGTCCCGTCTCTACCAGATCTGAGGAGTATGGAATACAACACATTGAGTCAACAAGGGAGTAGTCATTCTAACTCTCACAAGAAGAAACAAACTGGTTATTCTCCTCAGGACGTCCGTTGTACATCAATATCCACGAAATTCCACAAGGAAGTGACCCAAAGGACCGCTATGTCACAATGGTTCCAACACGACCGATGACGCTTCAATCTGAAAATTATTCTATAAGTTATAGGAATTTTAGTTTTGAGGGCTCATTTGGTTTCATGTTCGATCCAAACCATCCATACATCAGCTTTCTCCAAAACTCATGTGGAGTATTTCAAAAGGACCAGCTCGTCCCAAGGATTATAGCAATGTATATGGTATATCCAACAGATGTCTGGTTTAGGAGAGAAGGCACTTTATGTGTAACAAGGTCGAAATGGGTCTGGGACCGCTCCGAACCAGTTGGGCCAACCCAACCCGACCCGGTCTAGGCTGACATGATCCGATCCGATTCGACCCAGGTCCAACCCAAATTGGGTTGACCCAGTTGGCTAGGCCTAGACTGGCCCGGTTGGGCCCGAACCGGCCCGCCTGGTGGCACAAACCGCCTGGTGGTGCAACCCACCAAGCTCATCCCACACATATACTGTGGGCCAAATTCCTTCTCCCTGGATGTGGAATAGCCGCCTCCGGTGCCTGATCATGTAGACTAGCCCACCGACTACGTCCCCCACGTTTACGATCATGGAGGGTTGACTTATCCACGTGGCGCCACACTAGTGCCGTGGGAATCCAGCATCACAGCACCTCCTGGTCGCGGCTTCCAACTCCCCAGCAAAATGCCATGGAACACCTCTTCTTTCGGCCTCCAGCTGGGCCGATCCCCCATCTCATCTCTGCTGGGCATATGGCCGGTGCTGCTGTGCACCGACTATAGCCTCATCGGGCCACTGGACACACTCTGGTGGCACCTTTTTCACACTGTTTGCACCTCCACCCTCCAGGGGATTCCCTTTTCACTGCAATAGATCTTGATCCCCAATTCCATCATTTTCAAAGATCTGATCACAAGGAACAAACATGCGGTGGGGATCAGGCCTGGTTCGTTTTTCCCCGCACCCTCCGTGTTAGAGGATAAAAACTAAGGAGGTCTCAGGGGATGACATTCAAACAAAGATTAATCAATCCCAACCCTGAACCCCCAAAGATACCCTCCCGCATGAGAGAGCGACTTGTGGATGAACCTATTCGTGGTTTTATCGGCATTTTTTAATTTAAAAGAATGAAGAACATGGATGATATTTAAAAAAAACCTACTTCTTACAACATTTGATGTTGTAGAGTTCTTCCTAATGGGAGATAAGACATCAAAGTCGCTTCCCGACCCCAATATTCTAAATCCATCACTGGTGGTGAAGATCCACTGGTGTTCATTATTCTTCACTGGGGTGGAAGTCCATCAGTGGTTTTCCTGAGAATCCTCTAAATTTATAATCGTTATCTTGCCAGTGCGTCAATCTATAAATAAGAGCACATCACATCATTTCCATTATGATGCGGTACCATGTCACTACGCTATTTCATTTATGAAATAACTTCATTGTTATTCCCTATTAAAGTATCATTATTTCGTGAGTTTAATGATCCATTGAAAAGCATCACTGATGTGCATCATCACTACCATGTCGCTACCCCGTAGTGTCTCTATCTGCCACTAAAAATTGAGAAAGAAAAGAAAATAATTCTTTTAAATTCTTTTATTATTTTTCATGAAATGCCCAAAAAATAAATTTTCCTCTCAGCCCTTACTGGTTGAAGTTAAGTCATTTCTAGGTGAATCCTGGTATTTTGAATTCAACGATTCCCTCAAGTTTTGGATCCTAGAAAAAAGGTCAAAAGATAGAAAATCCGGCTCACTCATTTACTAAGAATACCTTAAGAAAAGTTCAAAATTCTATTCTAGGCTCTCCATACCTCATAATCACATGCCGTAAAATTTCATGGTCTCAGAATAATTATATACAAATAATAAAAATTTCACAGAAATTACTAGATGGTACGTGAGAGTTTATTGTATTGGTCAAAGTCCTTGAGGAAGAAATTATTATCTATATGATTACCTCTCATTAGGGTACACCAATATTTTCACCAAGAATGAGTATGGAATCCTAATATTATATGGGGAATACCAATAGAAAAAAGTCATATTAGAGAAAAAGAATCCATTTCCTCGAATAGAGGACGTTTTGACAAGTTAATGAGATATTTAAGGATGTCTAAGATTGAATTATAGTCTAGATATCAACAACAATGGATAAGGGTGGATTACATTCTATAGATAAAATTTTGGAGCAGGTATACTCTATATGAGTACCATGTGATAATATTCATTTTTCTTAATGCACCGTTAGTGTTCAAATATCCCATTAATATGATTTTCTAGGCCTACCTAGATGACTTTTTTTACATTGTTTATTGCTAATATATTGGTATATTCATTTTACCGGGAGATATATATAGATAAAACAGAGAATGAATTGACTATACTATGAGTGTATCATTTTTATTTAAAGTACTCGAAGGATTCTAGAGTTGTGCTTCCTTAGGCATGTAATTCCAAAGTAGTGATTTTAGTTCATCCTAAGAGAGTGTAGGTAGTGATTTCATAGACATGACTGAGGAAGGAACTTGAGAAGAATAGTTTTTATGGACTTTATATGTATTGAAAAAGATTCATTTATTATTTATCTCACATGAAAACACTTATGATATGATTTACCACGAAAGGTGTGAAGTGTAAACAGAACAACTTATGTGAATAATCCTTTTTTTGGTTTAATGAGAGGCTAATATCTTATTTATTTTTTAATTTACCAAATATATGGAAGTGTTATCCCATGAAAAATAATGAATTTATGATTTTTATGGGAGTTATTTTAATGATTGGAGGTTGGGAGGTTGCTTATGGGTCTCTTTAGCTATAACCCCATGTGAACATATATCCTTTCCATGATTTCAATCCTATACTTTAGTTCATTACTTAAAGTAATAGTGTTATGATCAATTTGGTGAGGTATTTTTTTAAATACAATAACCATAGGAGCTTGCAATATATAATCTCTCAGTGGGGAATTAACCTTTGGAAAAGGAAATGGGTGGTGTATAAGTAGACATTTGAATTAAATTTGGTGTACTAATCAGATAAATAGAACATTATGGGTGATTCTCTCAATATGAATACTTAAAAGCAAGGGGTTTGGGTATATGGTGTCGGTTTTAAGTAGATGATCATGCCCATTGACAGATGGATTTCTATTTTAGGGGGTTAAGAGACTGAAATCAGTTTCCAATTTATTTTTTACATCCATAGTAATAGACTAGGTTAAGTCTATCCAAGAGCATGATTCATATTTTGTTGTAATGTGGGAACAACCCATATGTGATAAACTAGTCTCATGGAATTTTCAAGATTATGATGGGCTGATTTATGTACATGGTAGGGTGGTGGTTTGTAGTTTCATGGTATGAGGGAAGACATAATGGGTTTCATTCCATGTTTACTTACCCCTTAAAGGATAAAACTGACCTCCAATGACTAGGTGGGTTACTTTTACCCCTCCAATTTTAGTGTGGAATTTGGTTGAGGTGAATATAGAATTCATTATTAGAATATATAGAAACCCAAGAGGTTGTGATATAGTATGCATATTAGTGGAATGGATGAAAAATATTTCACATATTGTTCATATCTAAGAGTCTGATTCAGTGAAAGTTCTTGGTTAGTTGTCTGTATAAGATATGGCGTGGTTTCTTTCAAAATCACAAAGAATATTTTTAGATTAGAATATGTGTTTGAAATCCATATTATATGAAAAATATAGAGGTTTTTGGGCTCTTACTTGAAGTCAAGTATAACATACCTATAATTGGTGGACAAGTACTATGAGGGGATTATTATAATACTTGAGATCCACCTGGGATTGAACAATTTTGAGTATGATAATATATTTTGTGAGTTGATCAAGATAGAATATTATGGGTCATTATATAATATCCATGGATGATAACCGTTATGCCAGTTAATGATGGGAGATTGTTTAGTTATTAATTCAATATCAGTGAAAGAGAAAATTTTGTTGGTGTAGTTCATTAAGAATGGATGGTTACTACTCTAAAACACCTCAATATTTTGTGGAATAATATTTTTCAAATTAATTAGATCTTTTCGATATTCTTCATTTCACAAAATTATGAAAATAGATTTTGTAACACAAAAACCAATATGTTTGGCTTGTTTTATATGAAACACCAAGTCATGATTGTGTTACATGAAATACTTAAGTTATCTATTGATTTATGCAATACTAATCCTATCTTGTGTTATACATAATGATGAGTTCTTTTGATATATATCATTACACTCAAAAACTAGTTTTTACAAAAAATATTATATTATTTAAATATTATTATTTAATATAATAACATATTACATACCCATTAAATTATAGGTTATGAATATTATTAACTAAAATTTGAAAATATAAGGTTTATAATATGAATTTATTGGTTACCAATTAATTGGAAGTTAAAATATATACCAATTGATAATAAAGGAAACAATTTTATTTTTAATCATTTACCTTTATAAAACATATTAAGTAAAATTAGTGAATAATATTAATTAAATATATATGTTATATATTAAATAATTGTTTTTATATTCATCAAATATATTTTATATGCATTAATATAATAACAATCCCAATTTTATGCATAAAACTCTATATTTTTCAAAAGGGAAATTTTCCAACCTTTTGATGGAGATCCCAATTTTATTAAATTTTTTTACACTTTTATATTTTTTATATTAAAAATAAACTTCATATATTAAATTGGGATATAAAAATATACTTTGGATGATTATTTTATTTTTCTGATAAGTTTCATGTTCCAATGACTAGTAAATAATAATGAATTTTTATTGAAAACAACCTTTTCATAGAAGTAATTTATAATGTTAAATTGTATATTTTATTTTTTTAAAGTATAATTAGATAAAATATTTATTATTTAATCAAATTCACATAATTCTAATAAATTTCACATAGAAATTGGAAAAAAAATATCTAAATCTATTGGGACATTTTTATTTTAAAAACTAGTTTTGTCATTCGATTAATGAGATTAATTTTAAATTATTTTTATCAAATTATAAGTTTTGAATTATGAAAAATGGATACAATAATTTTAATATAATAAAAATTTTAAAATAGCCCTAACATATTACCAAAATATATTGGATGAATTTAAGTATATCTTTAACACATAACAATGTAAATTTGATAATTTAAAGGCCACTATTCCTGGAAAATGACTTATGTATTATTAAACCCAATGGATGTGACAAAATGTCACACTCATAATTTTAAAATGTATAATATTTCTAATATGTTGATAAATTGAATATATGATCAACTATAATATTATTCAGAATGATAAAATGGTAATATAAATTATATAGTATTTCTTTTAATATTTAGTGAAGAAATAATTATCATAAATAATTATGAAATGTTGATTCATAAATTACTAAATTAATGAAACAATAAATTAAATGATATTATAAATATTAAAATAAATATAATTTGACTTAATATAGGTGATAAAAAAAATTTATCTAGGGATATGAAATTTTTAGTGTGTTTTATGTTAATTGTTTTCATATAATCTTATTGTATGTATTTTCATAAATTCAATGTTATGGATAATGTCACGAATGACACTTATGGTATTTTATGAAAATAATATATTTTTCAAATTACGTAAAAATAATATAAATTTATTATCTATGTAAAAGGGTATTATATGTTGTCTAAAATATCTCAAATTTTAAATTTATATCCCAATTTACAATTTATATTTAAAAACTACATCCTATTAATGTTACAAACTTTCTCACCAAAGTAAAAAATAAAATAGGTTAACTAGTTATAAGCATTAAAATTATATCCAATCCTATCTAAAATTAACAGGAAGATGAAATTAAAAACTAATATCATATTATGTTTTATTATATTAACTTTTTGGTTATTTTTAAGGAATTTTCATTTATTATAAATTAATGATTGTCACAGTTTCCAAAAGTGACCCCCATCCCTTATAAAAGGGAACCTATACTTCTCATTTATTCACACCACTAAAGAAATTTAACTTGACCAAATGCTTCCCAATTATCCGAAAAAATAATTCCCTTCATCCTAGAGGTATTAATTTTGGACAAATACCACTAATGAAGTCATTTTGTGCAAATCAAAAGAAGATACCCAATGAAGAGGAAACGTTCATCAATGAATGTTTTTGTTTTATTTCTTCCATGAAACCCCTAAATTGTTTTTTATATAATAATTTAAATTTCATAAATAAATTGATATTTTTTTTATATTAAGGTTTATACTAGCAATTTAACGCACTTCCATCAAATGGGAAATAAACTTACTGCTTGTGTGTACTGAGGACCATCGCCTCACGAAATGATGATTGTTTGTTATTTTCATTACCACCTATCATGGTGAGATTAATTATGGACACTATATTTCTTCTTATATATATTTTAGTTGTGAAATTATTATTCTTATACAATGATAATATCATATCTACCTTTTTACCACCAAATATTTTGAGAAATGATAACATCACTCGTGGATACGTATGGCTTACCATCCCTATGATATGATGCGATTCGTTTTTTATCTATATTTCACATTTTTGGTAGTAAGGATTAATTTTATGAATATATATGATTAATATAAAATTATAATTATTATTTAATCATAATATATCCTATAATATATTTTTTTAAATAGGAAAATAAAATGAAAGTAGTGTTTATGCCTTCGTATGGCATATCCTCTCCATGAAAGTTGTATCTCATTTTATATTTATATATTTTATAGATAACCATTAATACATGTATACTTAATATGTATGATATTTTTATAATTTTTATAATTTCGGATATAATTTAATCAATATCTATGTATGAGTACTAGAAATAACATGTTAAAACATGAATAAGAAACAAAGTGGTTGTTACCCGAACCATAAATAAAATGTGGAATTTCTAATAAGAGGGTAATATAAATTCATGCTCAAATCATATATGGTATTATATATATGAATATTATACATTTTTGGATGCATAAAAAATTTATATTTTTTACATATGAGGTTTTCATGAGTATGATGAGAGTCATGACATTAGGTAATGGAACTTCATATCCCATTTTATTTTAGAGAGATACATACCATATTTACCACTTGCTTCTTTTCAGTGGTTTATATACTGAATTATGACATGTCATATAATTAATTTTCCTTATTTAATGAAATTAAATATTTAATTGATGTTATATTTTTAAAATTTTTATGATTCTAAAGTTACTCAAGTAAAACGTGATTTTTATCTCATCTTCATTTCTATGAGATAAATTCCTTACAAAATACTTGTTTCTTCGACGTTGTGTATATACTACCCTAGAATGTATTTACTTAGTCTTATAAGGAATATTAAGATATTTTAAAATCCTTATAATTTTATTTCTTTCCTAGGGAATATTATTTTACTGATTATAAAGTGATGCGTATTTATTTCGTAATCTCTTTAATATTTGGGATTGTTTCTCTTCTAAGTCTATAGTGGGGAATATTAATCATTCCTATAAATGTTTTCTACTTTTTTTAATTTTTTTACTATTATAGTATTTAATTTTAAATTTATTTAAAGAATTTTTTAATTTTTACTCCCTGATTTGAATGGAATATTTTTTTCATTTTCCAAATTAGATACTTTGTGGGTTTTTCAGAAAAAGTATAAAATAAATATTTCATTCAAAATTATATAACATGAAAAGTATTTTCAGCTCTCAGGATTCCATAATGATTTAATGATACTTTTAAAATATTACAAAGCTATTTTCATAGAAAATTATTTATTTTATAATTGAATGGATGTTAAGAAAGTAAAAGTTTTTCCTTGTAGAAACGATATTTTCCTCAATAATTATTTTCAAGTGATCACTCAAAATTATTTTCCAACTATGATAATTTTATTTGATGTTACATATTTATTTAGGGATGTTATACTATTATTACATTATTATTATTCCATTGAATGGATTATTTTTATGATGGATTGATATTTTGGAATCATGTTTCCTTTATCTGGGTTATGTTATGATTGAATGATGTTTATGAAAACCATTTAATTCCATGGGTTCTGATATAATAACTCATTTTAGGATCTTGTGGAACAAATATGTATGGGTTTTATTATGTGATGGGTGGGGCCTATATCTCCCTCCAATGCATTGGGTAAATATAGAGAACTCATGAAGTATATAAGTTATGCATTGACAAGATTTCATGTTCATAATTCTATGTGTGGACCCAGATTTCATGTCCAAAATTTTATATGTGGAATTTATTTTCATGTAAATATGTTAATGCAAGGGCCTAATTTCAGTTATTTAATTGAATGAGTGGACATATTACTATTTATATATGGTCACAGAGTTACAAGCTTTTGTGTATTCCACAATTTCTTGTCTTATGTCAGTGTTATGATGTCATGGATTCTATTATTTGATTTCTTTATGATTCATGTCTTATAAACTAACAATATTTATTCTAGAATTCTTGTTTGTTGTCTTTTATATATAGTTTTTGATCTTATAATGTTAGGATCACTATCTCATACCCATATGTTCATGTTTCTGCTTACATATTTTCCTTGTTTACCCTTACTGAGCATCTGCGGTCACCCTTTTCTTATGTTTCTTTTCCTTAGGTTATCAAGAACGTTTTTAAGTAGGAGTAATAAAGGGAAATATCACTGTGGAAAACATTTAAGACCTTCCACGAGACTAGAAGTTTTTGTTCCATGTTTCTAAATGCATTAAAATAATATGGTGTTTGGCTGTGTGTTCTTATAATGTGTGAAACGTTACCCAACAATTACACAGTGATAATGTTGGTTAATATAGGGAAATTATAATTGATATTAGAGAAAAGTTTTTTTCATCCTTTCGAAACTCAGACGAGTAAAATATAGTGGGGTCCCTAGGGATATTTCTATGGATATTTCTTGGGATGCCACTATGTATAATACTAAAGTGTAATAGATTTAAAAGTAGGTGTCATTATTTAGTAATCCTATTAGTTATATTTCTTGATTATGTGTTTTTATGATATGATAAGTGTTTCTCACACTATGATTTTTGGTCTTAGTCAATACCAGCAACAACAAGGAATAAGGTTAACATTGAATGATTCTGATGTAGAATGTATGAAAACTATGGAAATAGACATACTAAGATTTAATAACACTCATATAATAAAGAATTTGGTTTGGATATTGGTTTCATTACTGAGGATAAAGAGACTACAAAAGACATGTGAATGGTATGAGATGTTTAAAAGTATTATTTACATTAAACAAAATAATTCTGATTATATTGAGGTTAATGAACCCTAAGACATGATTAAAATTTCATATTATAGGAGAGAATAAGATGATGAATCATGAGTAATGGTTTAAGAATAAATTTGTATGGTTGAAGAGTATATGTTTTTTAATTAAAAGATTATGTTATATGAATCATGAAATATATAATTAGTTCCCATATATGTTTTTCATTAATGATTAAAAGGGATATGTTGAATAGTGTCGAAGGATTATAAAAGCGATTTAATGGAATGGTGATATTCATGGAAAACACAAGATTATTGGAAATATAACCCTTAATATGTTTCTAATTATTAGAGAATAATGTTTGGATACAGATATTTTGGATATGAATAAGTAAATTGGACCCTACCGATTACCTAAGAACAAATTAATGATTTTTTTACAAAGTGAATAATGTTATAATGAATTTATTTTATGACTTTTTTTATGTATACAATATATAATATAATAATTGTATTAAGAAATAATGAATATTATTAATAAGGATTTATGGTAATTTCCATGTTTCAAGAGAATACATGGTGAAGGTATTCACATGTTTAGTATGTGAGAAATAAGAGATACTTATTGATATACATGAGATGAATTGTTAGTTATTTTGAAAAATTTAGTGAAAATTAATCTTAATTTTTGGGCTTTAATATTTCAAAAGGATTATAAGTTTAACTGCAACACCCCAATCTTCCACACTACGCTTCCTTTTTAAATAATTCATTAGCATGTGATGAATGCAACACTGAGTTCATTCGTACCATGACCTATCAAACTATCCATTTAAAAAGTAGTTATGAATTTTAGTAACCATTTTTTGAATTTTATATATCCCATATAATTTTAACATTCATCATTATTGTTTCTTAGACATAATATAAGTAAAAATTCAATATTTTAGATAAAAGAAGTTTTTTTAAAAAAATGTAGTTTTTCTGGCGTTTAAAAGAGAAACATTTTTAAATAAAATATTTAACACATTTATATATTTAATGTGATGAAATTAAATTATTATTTATAAATGGGACATAAAAATTGTGTTTGTAAATTTTTTTGACTTTTCTGATAACTTTTATATTTTGATGAATAATGACAAATACAAATATTTTATTGAAAACCACATTTTAATCGAAATAATTTATAGTGTTAAATTATAAATTTAAGTGGTGTTAAGATATAATTAAATTATATTTTTGAAATCTAATATAATTTATGTTATTTTATGTAATTTGACATTTAAATTGGATAAAAATAAATGTCAACCTTTTAATAGTTTTTTACTTCTTTAAAACACGGTCTATTGTTTTTAAAAAAAGAATTAATTTTATTTAAATTTCTACCAATTATATTTTTTGAATTTGGAAAAATGTATTCTATATTTTTAATCATATGTTTCAAATTGTGTAAATAGTTACCTTTTATTTTTTGACACTATGAATAATAACTTATGAAATTGATTTAACTACCATGGTTAATGGTTAAATTAGGTAAATAAGTGTAAAAAAATAATATTATAATAATATTAAACTACCCTAACAAATTACAAAATCCAATTTTAAGAGATATTTATGACCATGGGAATCCTTAGAACAATTTTGGGACCACATGTGACCACTTGGGTGAGATAATGAGATGTTATAAGAATTAATTTAAAATAAAGATAATTATAACATAAACATGTATCTATTAGTAAGGAAAATTTTATATAGGGTTATATGAGTGATATCTTTGACAAGAAATAGTCATTAAAAATATTGAATGATTTCATACTTAATGGTATTTTATTTATAATTTTTAGACTTCATATAATTATATTTATTTATGACACAATGCTGATGTAGGGATTATATTATTAATGAATTTTTCAGATAAATGAATTTATAAGAATTATAAAAAACGTAATTTGGACATTTTGATGTCATCCACTAATTTTTTGGATGAACCATAAATATTCTGGATGAGTTAATTCATTTTTCTCTATGTAATCATGTTGTTATGACTTTAATAAAAACCAATTTCTAAATAGTGCCAAAATTTACATAAATGAATTTTTAAAACATATATTATTTTATTAAATGAAATAAATATCCATAAAAACTAAGAATCTTAAAATTGACAAAAAATTCATTATTTTTACACTTTATGTTCTCTTGTAATATTATAGAAACTAAATTAACCCTATAGTAAAAAAATACAAGAAGACATGGTAAGTATTAAACAATTAACTAAGGTTTAATCCGAAACAATAATTTTAATTTCATGAACAAAACTAGTATAATTTTTTTGTGAGGGTTTAGACCCATCCAAATATTATCCTCTAAATAAATTACTTTGGAGCTATTAAAAACGCAAAATGAATTTATAATAACTTACTATTTCAAACATTTCATAAAGATCCCATCACCCTTCTTATAAAAGGGAACTTCTCATTCTTAAACTCAAAAGCAATTTCCTTAGCCAAACCCTTCCCATATCCTATCCCAACATATTTCATATAATTATTGAGGCTTATTTTTGGGTTTAAATCCATTCTATGGTGTCCTTTTGGGAAAATCAAAAGGAGACACCAAAAAAGAGGTAATTATTTTATCACCTCTTTCAAAGTTCTTTTCTTCTTCTAACTCCAATTTATCTATTATTTCCAAAATAAAATTATAAATATAATACATTACATGGGATTATATGTTATTATAATTATGGTACTACCATATTCCTCAATTTACAAATCAAACAGAAAATAATATCACCATGTGTGTGTACGTACAACTAACCATCTCCAAACCGTGGTGTAAATTGTTTTTCATATAATCATTATTTCTATGAGTATAAAGATTAATATAATTGATGTAAATAATACATATAATGTGATATTTATTTTTTAAAATTCGCACTCCATACAATTCTATAACATTTTAACATTATGGAAATGATATCGTCGCTCATGTGTACGTACGTTTTACCGTCTCCACAGCACAATGAGACTCATCTTCCATTTCACCATCCAAGAATGATTATCAGAATAAATATTACTAATAAGTATAAAGAATATGACATAATAATTCAATTTCGATGATATATATATATAGGTCATTCACATACTTCCATTCAATATGATAAGAAGATGGAAACAACGTTCATGTGTATGTACGACCTTCCATCTCCATGAACGGTGTGTTCCATTTTATTTATCTGAATACAATATATTTATGAAATATAAATCATATTTTACACAGTGATGGTTTGTAAATTATGATTTAAGTATTAAAATAAAAAATAACTAGTTAAAAAATGTCTAATAAAGAAAGTGATTATTAATCGAAATGTTACTTTAACTTTTAAATTATTAATAAATAGGTAATATAATGTCATAAATGAATCATAATATGATATCTTAAATATTTTTATGATTTCGAATTTAGTTAATAATATGTTTAAAACATTATAAATGTGTTTCGGACAAACACATAGAGTATCAGACCTATGTTAAGGGTTAATTCCACAATCTCATTATTATCCGAGATAGTTTATGAGTAAGTATTTATTAGGACATATTTGTCATCCATGTCCTTCATTCATAGAAATGTTTTCAAAAGAAATTTTTTATGTGTTATGGTAATGTATCTTTACCTATATCATATTTTTAAATGTTTCAAATATTTATTTTTCTAAATCTATTTAATTAATGTCTATATTTTTAAAAATGGGTTTAAGGATTTATTTTATACGGAAATGATTGTTTTAAAATGTTAATCAATTTAAAAAGTTTAAAAGTTGTATGAGACACTTTTATTAAAAAATATGTTTTAAATGAATTCATTTAAAAAAATTTCAACTTTTAAATGATTTAATGAA
Organism: Viscum album; assembly: GCA_963277665.1. NCBI lineage: Eukaryota > Viridiplantae > Streptophyta > Magnoliopsida > Santalales > Viscaceae > Viscum > Viscum album. The sequence continues at coordinate 1,785,037,412 of OY728119.1, read as the reverse complement.
AAAGTGGTATCTCTCTCATAGAGTTTTAGTGAATTTCTTAAATTATTTTCCTCTCTCTCAACATACATTGTTGGATTTTATTCCTATTTGGAGTTGATTTATTATGATAAAATATTAAAAATTTCATTGAAGGTTTTGAGAGATGTTTGACTATGGATATGCTATTTACATACTATTCTCGGTTTTGAACTAAAGTATTAAAATTTTGTATACAAGTTTTTATACGAATGTTTATGTTATGTTTCAAACTTTTCATGTGAGGACTGCATTGGACATAGTAAGTGATGGGTGGGGCCCGCTATAGACACTTAATGCATCAGAAGGCCTCATGAGACCAACTAGTGTCATTGAACATGTCATTGATTGAATATTTGTGTATGGTCTTGGCACAAGGCCTTGACGTAGTAGTTAAGATGTATGACATTATGCATTCCCTCATTATGAGATTAGTTACTGATTTTACATGTGATTGTTAGACTATTAGAATATCCATGTGCATGTTTATATATTAATGTTTGATTTATTCATGCCATATTACGATGAAGATAATGTTTTAAAAGGCTTGTGTTTTAATGTAGTACCTTTCCATAAGAGTTTATGGTTATTTATAATTACTTACACTATACAGATTATAATTTCTGAGCATCTATGATAACCACATTATTATGTTTTATTTTACAATGATTCTTAGAAGTATTTTATGATTGATATGAATGGTTAATATAGGGGAATAATTGATTTCTCAATGGGTTATCTATACTTGATTTTATGTTAGATATTGTAATGTAATGTTCATGTATGTAATCTATTTTCCTAGATTTCTAAACTGATCGGTCCTTCAAGAGATGATTCCATGTATCATTACATTTTATTAAAATAATGCACCAACTCTTGGCTTCTGGGTTCAGAGTGTTACAAATGTTATTCGAGGAATATTATCTACATCCTTTGAAATAGATTTTGAAATCCTAGATTAGAGATCATAACCCTATGATAGACTTTGAGGATATGTATAGAAGAAACCCCCAATAATTTTGGTAATGATCAAGGATTACATAGGATTAAACCTAATATTTTATAGATTGAGACCACCTTCCCTTGATTATGTGGTTTTCTTCGATGAGATTTGTTTCTCACCCTATGCTTTCTGGTCATAGTTAATGGAGGAAACCACAAGGAATTGGGTTAACATTGATTTTTTTGGAAAGTTTTGGGATTTTGAGGATGAAAATTGGATAATGACTGGGGAGATAGATATTGTGATTATGTTGAATCAGTTATCATGATATACGATTAATAATGTTATCTTTGATGAAATTCCTAACACATTGCGTAAGAGGAATATGAAAATTTATAAATGTTCAACTTTTAAGAAGAAAAGAGGAAAGAAGATTCAGTTTTCTACCTGTCAAGAGGAGGGGGAAAATGACCTTGATTAATACCTCAAATAGAGAGAAATATGTTATCTCTGTTGGAAAAAGGAGCTTAGATTGACCAATTGTTATGGATTTCAATGTCTCATCTTTGGAAATCATGGGAATTACCCATCTCCATGCTCGTACATATGAATCTACCTCTAAAACAAGGAAGGACCTATTCTATGCCAACCATTGAATTGGAAATATTGAAGTATTTATATATTTGGATCAAAAAATTATGAATAGTGGGTTTTATAATGAGTATTCAGCTAATTTTTTCGAATAATTTTCATGAATATGATGAATAGTTATATTGGGAAATAAAATTGATTTAATGGTAAAATTATATTTCGAGAACTTATGATTGAGGTAAATATAACCCTTGATATATTCCTTATCTTAAGATAATGAGGACTGGATAAAGATATATTGGATTGGAATAAGTAAATTGGATGATGCTAGTTTCTTGACAACTAATTATGGATTTTTCGACATGACAGTTATGCTATCATGGATAAAGTATTGAACTTTTTGGGACTTAAGGAATAATTCACTATGTTTTTGAAAAACAAAACATGCATTTTTTAGATAAGGATATCTGATAACTCAGTTTGTTCCCATGACTCAAGACAATAAATGATAATGGTTTTCACATTTTTGTAATGTGATGACCAAGAACTTATATATGCGATATGAGAGATAAATGAAATGCTGATTTGGTTAACCTCTTTCTAAAGATATGGATTTTTATTTTTTGGATGGATTGTAAGGTTATACATTTATGGATAGTATAATTTATACTCTAGTTTATTTTTGTAGGATTAATGTGTTATCTCACTATAGGTGGACTTATGCATATGTGATAACCCATGTTTACGTTTTTTGACTGATAGAATGCCCTATCATTCTATTTAAGCATCACATGATCTTCCAACACTTCAGAAATGAAAAATTCAAATTCATTTCATTGAATAAGAGATGAATTGGAAATTTTTTAAGGCATGACAAATGATGATATCATATAAAAATCAAGTAAGAGTTTTTTATCATGTTCTTTAACTCTAGGGAAAGGATCTGGAAAACCAAAAATGTTTTCCTATAATTTTATTTTCTGATGAATCCAATGATCTCTTGGATCATCACAGATTTATGGATTTTAGATTGTTAAATTACACCTAATAATATTATCTATGACACCCCATTTGAACATGATGGTTAGTTTTTTCTTCCATATCCATGTTTTTCTACATGGAACCAAAATATTTTTTATTTCAGGTAACCTTCATACTTACTTTTCATTATTCTAAAATAAAGTCCTCATTAATACATTTTTCGAGGGGGAACATAAAATAAGATATTTTTAAATGTAAAACCCGAAGTATTCAATCCCAAGTTTAAATTGGGAGGATGAAATTTATTTAATGTTGGGATAATGTAAAACCCCGAGCTTCCATGGCATGCTTCTATTTAAAATAATTCAGTACTGTGTGATGTACACAATACCGAGTTCAAGAACACCATTACCTATCAAAACAGCCGTTTAAAAAAGTTTTTATGAATAGTATTAAACAAAAAACGAATTTTATATATCACATATAATTTTAACCATAATATTATTTGTTTCTTAGATATAATATAAGAAAAAAATCATTTTTTCAGATAAAAGAAGTAATTTTAAAAAATATATAGTTTTTTCGTGTATTAATGGAGAACCATTTTGAAATCATTAATTTAAAAATTTTATATATTCAACATAATGAAATTTAATTCTTTTTTAGAATAGGGAGAGTAAAATTCAGTTTGGATATATTTTTGGTACTTTTCTAATAACTTCCATATTTCGATGAGTATTAAAAAATAATAAAATTTTAGTTGAAAAAAAATTTAAATTGAAATACATTATAGTGTTAAATTAAAAATTTTGTTGGTTTTAATGTTTAATTAGGTTATATTTTAAAAATTTAATATAATTTAGCTAATTGGAAGAAATTTAACATTTAAATTTGACATAAACACATGTAAATATTTTGATAGTTTTTACTTATTAAAAACCTGCTCTCTTGTTTTAAAAATTGGAATTAATTTTAAATTACTTTTTTCCAATTTTGTGTTTTTAATATTGAAAAATTGATTCCATATTTGTAATCATAAGATAAAATTGCGTCAATATTCACATTTCTATTTTTTGACAGTATGAATAGTAACTTTAGTAATTATTTTTATTTTCCATGGTTAAAGGGTAAATCAGGTACATAATGGTAACAAATATTATTATAATAATATTAAACTACCCCAAAACGTGTCCTAATCCTATTGGATGAGATATATCCAACCCTAGGAATCTTTAGGATGATTTTTGGACTGCATGGGACCACATAGGTGTGATAATGACATGTTATAAGAATTAATTTAAAGTAAAGATGATTATAACATAAACATGTATCTTTTACTAAGTATTTTTTTAATAGAGGGATATATGAGTGATCTCTTTGACTATAAATAGTCATTATAAATCTAAGACAATTTCCTAAATCATGGAATTTTATTTATAATTTTTAGACATTAGATAATTATATTTATTTATAACACAATGATGATGTAGTGATTACCATATTAAATAATGATTCAGATTAATGAATTTATAAATATTAAAAAAAAATTAATTCAAACATTTTGATTCCCTAATTGAATTTTTTGGATGATATTGAAATATTAAGGATTATTTACTACCTTTTTTAGAATTAATCATGTTTTTGTGGCTTTAAAAAATAAATTAATTAATAGTGTTAGAATTGACATAAATGAGTTTAAAAAATACTATTTTATTAAATGATATAAAAATCCTAAAAATCTAAGATTCAACCAACTGAATTAGATAATGTAAAAAATTTCCCAAATGATCCACTTTAGGTTCTCTTGGAATTTTATAGTAACTAAATTAACCATATAGTGTAAAAATAAAATAAGACATAGAAAGTGTCAAACTATTTAGCTAAGGGTTAATCCCAAAAGATTAGGTTAATTTAATGATATAAACATATCTAAAAAAATTTCTGAAAGGTTTTTGACCCACCCTCATCTTATACTAGAAAAAAATTTCTTTTGAGATAATTTTCACTGAAAAGTAATTTATAATTAATTAATATTTCAAGCCTTTCCTGAACTTCCCCTCTCCTCTCTTATAAAAGGGATCTTCTCCTTTTATTTAATTCACACCACCCAATACCATTGGATCAGTCAAAACATTCCCATTTACTCTCCTAAAATTCATCATATAATTCTAGAGGATACAATTTGGGCAGAAATCCATCCTGTTGATTATTTTTGTGCAAATAAATAGGAGACACCTGAGAAGAGGTAATTGTTTTATCAAATCTTTCAATGTTCTTCTCTTCATCTACCTATTATTTATCTTTCTCTTCCATAATAAAAAAAATTAAAGTACCTTCCACATGTTGATATGATATTATAATTATGGGACAACCTTATTCTTCATTTTATCCGACCTTCGAAAATAAATATCAACCACGAGTGCATACGTACGACTTACCATCTCCAAACCGTGGTATAAATTATTTTTGAATAAATCATTATTTCAATGGGTATAAAGATGAATATAATGGATTTATATAATAAACATAACATTATATTGTTTCTATAAAATTCATATTCCATCCAATTCAAAATCATTTGACCATTAAGGAAATGATACCTTGACTCGTGCATATGTACGGCTTACACACTCCACGATGTGATGAGACTCATCTTCCATGTTCAACATACAAGAATGATTATAAGAATAAATATTATTAATAAGTATGAAATATATTACATAATAATTCTAAAAGGATTATATATATATATATGTATATTTCATTCACTAACTTCCATTCAATACAATAAGAAAATGGAAACAACGTTCATGCATACGTGCGGCATACTGTCTCAATGAACAGTGTGTTACATTTTATTTATATATCTAATATATATTTTTATATTCAGAATATAAATTATATATAAATCATATTTTAAATTATAAAAGTAATTTAATTATGATCTCAAAAATAATATCAAAAATAACAAGCCCAAACATGTATGATAAAGAAAGCGATTATTACGTGAAAATTTTCTTTAAAATGGAAATTATTAATAAAAAGGTAATATAAAGTCATAAAGGAATCATAATATGATATAAAATATATTATTATGATTTTTATATAAGTTAATAATATTTTTAAAAACATTATACCGGAGTTTCAGACATATACAGAGAGTATCATACCTAAGTTAAGGGTAAATTCTTCAATCTCATTATTAATCGAGATTTTTTTTGTGTATGTATTTATTTGAACATATTTATCATCCATATACATGTTTCATATAAATACCTTAAAAATTAATATTTTTAGATTTGATGGATGGGTGTCTTTAACCAGATCATCAATTTAAATGTTTTATAGATATATTTTTCTAAATCTATTTAATTAATTTTCATGTTTTTTAAAATAGTTTTAACGATTTATTTATATGGACATGATTGTTTTAAAATGTACATTTTTTTCAAAATAATCAAATTGGTATGAGACACATTGATTAAAAAATCACTTTTAAATGAAATCCATTTTATACTGTGCGACTTTTAAATGTTTTCCTGAAAAAGGGATTTTTATCTCAATGTGTTTTAATGAATTTATTAAATTAATTTAATCTATGTCAACATCATTTATTAAATTTTATGGTTGTTTAAAGCTGATTTATTATTATAAAAACTTCCATATTTTATTGAATGTTTTATGATATGTTTGACTATGGATGTTCTATTCTTATACTATTCTTTTTTATGATTAATGTGTTAACATTTTCTATGATAGTTTTAATACGAATGTTTATGTTATATTTCAACCTTTTCAAATAACTAATACCTTGAACATAGTATGTATCGGGTGGGGCCCACTATAACCAATTGATTCATCAGTAGGTCTCGTGAGACAAACTAGGGTCTTGGCACAATTACTTGAAATAATATTTGTGTATGTCCTTGCCATGAAGCCGTGATGTAGTGGTTATGATGTTCGACACTATGCATTCCCCCATTATGAGATTAGTAATTTATTTGACATGTGATTATTTAACTAATAGAATATCCATGTACATTTTTATATGTTAATGTTTGACTTATTCTTACCATATTACGCTAAATAATTTTTTTAAAAGTATTGTGTTTCAATTTTGTACCTTTACATAAAAGTTTATGATTACTTATGATACCTTATGCTATATTGTTTCACCATACTGAGCATCTCATCTCACCCTTTTCTTATGTTTTAAATTCCCAGTATGCAAAGATGTGTGTTATGATTGATATGTAGGGTCATGATTGGGAAATAATGGTGTTCACAAAGGATTATCTATGTTGTGTTTTATGTTAGAAATTATAATGTAATGTTCGTGTTTGTAATCTATTTTCCAAGACTAAAAAACTGATCAGTCCTTTAGGACATGATTCTTTACATTATGCTAATGTATTAAAATAACGCACTAGATAAAGAATTTTTGGGTTGAGGAATTAAATTAACCACTAATGGAATGGTTTAAGATAAAAATATGATATTTTGTTAGAGATTAAATTATTATCTCTCCGTATTGGTATTTATGAATATTGGATAACTTGTGATAACTTTTTTTGTGACCTATAATTTTATTTATGGATATCATGATCTGAAAAATCATCTAGAAAGAAAAATTGAACTTCAATTCCTATAATAATAGCTAAGGTTTAAATTGAACAAGGAAAAATGGGTGATTTTGTCAAGACCCGTCCCAGTGGGGCCCGAGTCGCAGCTCCCCAAGCCCGCCTCTAATAGGACATGGGATGGTGACTAGCACCGAGTAGGCATGCTACTATCATGGGAGGCATTGCCTATAAACCTGTACACACGCAGACACATCTCCAAGCCCAACAAGCTGAAAAGTAAAAACTACTAAAAGGAAAAGATGCATGCATACACTAAAACCCAACCAATAGAGTACGTCTTGATGAAAAGTACAGAAAGTGTAAAACCCTAGGCCAAAAGTACAATCCCACCAAAAGAAAGTCTGCAAAAAGTCCAACCTATAGAGAAAGGTACTGGGACTGCAACCCGTCGACGAAGGAACCCACCTCGGCCTGTCTGATCTCACCGAGGACCATCCGGTCCTAGTCCACCTAGATTCCTATCAAAGGCTCACTTGTCTGCACATGACACGACACGTGCGGGAAAAGCCCGTACAGGGGTGAGTATAATAATACCAAGTAGGACACCCCGAAAACCACAAAGGAAAATACAACAATGGAAAATACCACGAAGAAAGGTACAGTCAGCTCTACATATTATATGTCTATGGAACATATAACAATAATATCTAGATATACTCATACACAGGGGACCATCGCAAAACCATGACTAAGATCCAGCTCGAAGATTCCACTAGGCATACCACCTGGAGAATGCACTCCTAGGTCGGAAGAGAGAGACACGAAGTACTCATTCTAGTAGAACACGCTCCACAAGTACCTTGAGAACAAGATGCTCAGATGAGGATCACAGCCAAGTCATTGGGTGATTCCGACAACTCAGTCTGAGCTAGTCCGCTAAGAAGAGGATCGGCGCCTGGGTAAAGTTGGTCACGTCGATACGAAGAACTCTTCCTAGGGTTTCAGAAATGAATAGAGGATCCGGCTCTAAGTCTCACAGAGGGGATTCCAACAACTCTATTTAGGGAGTTCTGTGGAAGGGATCATACATCTGTATAAAGGAATTGATACCAGAACCTTCAGGGGATTACCAAGGGTACGAACCGTAAGAACTAGTCCATTTCACAGAAGGCAATTGGCTCAATATATAAAGAAAAAGTTACACGGCGAGTAGTATGGTTACACGCCGTGTTCCTTGAGCCTGGGTACTGCCCATGTGAACGCCTTGTGTCATTCGATCAAGCCATGCAAAACCAAACTACACGGCGTGTAGAAAAGTACACGCCCTGTTCCTTGACCCCGGGTGCTGCCCGTGAAACCGGCCCGTGTCATTCGGCTTTTCGGATAGAAAACAACTACATGGCATGTAGAAAAAATCACATGTCGTGTTCAAGCGCCTGGGATCGCTCCGTGTACACTGGCTAGGTGCCCGTACACGGCCTATGCCCGTGTTTGTGTCGCCTGCCCGTGTACCAGTACACGGGGTATCCCGTGTATCTGGCTGGGTCTGGCTGGGGAGGGGTATACATGGCGTGTCCATGGCCGTGTACCCTACCCGTGTTCGTGTACTCCCAGAGTACACGCCAGTTCATTCGCTAACAAACACATGCCATGTAGCCCATACTACACGGCGTGTAGTCGGGAATTTTCCAGAACCATCATCTTCCTCCGTGCGCCTCGGCTAACCCTCCAGATTTTGATCCAATCGTCCGATCATCACGAATCTTCGGATTTGGGGTCATCCCGCCCCTAAAAAACTGATTCCGCTGGTTTCGGGCTTCCAATAGGTCTTGAAAATGCATCCTGATCCATCCACATGAAAACTCCCGAAGAAAGGGAACTTCCAATCTGCACCGATTCATCTGCCGCCGTCACCGTCGCACCCCCGCTAGGTTGCCTTGACGTTGGATCCTTGATTTCGGATCGTTGCATAAACAAACGAATGCACAACGATTGATTTCCTCCAAGAATGCGTAGAATGCAATGAAGAACACAAGGGGGAAAACAAGAATAAACAAGAGGGGAGAACCTAGCTCATTGTTCGTGACGATCCGGGTTTGCCGTCGTTAAATTGAAAACCAAATTAATCTCTAGAATCAAAGCCTCAAATCCCCGCATGAACCTGTCCTGCAAGAATGATCAACCCACGAGGCTAATATATTAGTAGATTAGTCCGCGTTCGTCATGGAAATAAAAAAACGGGGGAAGGGGAAATCAATAACAATCATCATACCTGGATTTCGCAGTTTCGTTGGCGAAGATCCGGTTGCCGAGTCGTCGTCACTGCCGAAGCTCGTCAAGAACACCGTCACTGCATTGGGAGGCTTCCTCCAGAGCTACCAAGGGTTTTCAGTGTTATGGGGTTTGTAACCTTGGACCCTGGCGCAAGCCTCAATTTAAAGAGGATAAAAGAAAAAAATATTTAAAAGATCTCACTACAGAAATAAAATATTTTTTATTAAATATTTTATTGCCGTTGCGTCCAAAAACAAGATTTCACCACCGACCCGCGCCGACCAAAGTTAGGCCTTGCCTAAGGTAAAATCACTGTTCTGAATGCAACGGTGCCCTTAGATTTCTAATCCGAGCACCCGTTCCGGATTTATCCACTTTTTCAGGAAAACCGCACGCGGGTGAAATTTAATTATTAAATTAAATTCAAACACTTGATCCGGGCTCACTGGGCCTTGGAACTGCACGCCGTCTCAGATCCTAGTCTCGGAATAATTCCCGTATAATATTAAAATAATACATGGAAAAATCCGGGACATTACATCACACCCACCTTAGGGATATTACGTCCCCGAAAAGCCAAAACAAGGGCTACTCAAAAAGATGTGGGTACTGCTGGTGAATCTGAGCCTCCCGCTCCCACGTGCTCTCCTGGAGATTTCGGTGCTGCCACCGGACACACACTAAGGGAATAGATCATCCACGAAGGAAATTCTCCTGCTGATCCTCAATCTCCACTGGGTACTTAGTAAAGGTCGCTCCATCATCGATGTCTAGCTCACCCCAGATGACGACTTGTGATGGATCATGCACGTACCTCCGTAGCTGCGACACATGGAAGACGTTGTGTACCTGGTCCATCTGAGGAGGTAGATCCAACCGATACGCCACCTTTCCATCTTTACTCAAAATCTGAAAAGGACCAATGAACCTCGGAGATAGCTTGCTGCCTCGACCAAATCTCCGCAATCCCTGTCGAGGTGAGACCCAAAGGAACACATGGTCCCCCCTCGAACTCCAAAGGCCTCCACCTCCGGTCCGCATAAGACTTTTTCTGACTCTGTGAAGTCTTCATCCTCTCTTGGATGACCTGCACCTTCTCTATAGTAGCTCTCACCATCTTTGGGCCCATGAGTGCTGACTCTACTAGGTCAGTCCATCAAAGTGGCGACCTGCAAGGTCACCCGTATAGAGCCTCGAATGGTGCCATACTAATAGTGGAATAATAACTATTGTTATAGTCAAATTCCACTAGTGGTAGGTGATCCTACAAGCTATGACGGAAGTCATGTATGAAGGCTTGTAGCATATCCTCTCGGACCTGGATGGTCCGCTCTGTCTGACCGTCAGTCTGGGGATGAAACGTTGTGCTCAAGCATAACAGATTCCCAAAAGATACCTACAATCCCTTCCACAACCAGGATGTGAAATGATCATCAAGATCTAAGATGATCATGGATGGTAATCCATGAGGTCTAACTATCTCCTGCACGTAGAGGCGTCCCGAGCCCTCTACTGAACTCTGCTTCCGTATGGCTAAGAAGTGGGCCGACTTGGTGAGTCGATCACCAATCACCCAGATGGCATCGTCTCCCCTGGACGTGCGTGGTAAAACTGTCACGAAGTCCATCGATATCCCACCCCAGTTCCACTCTGGCACCTCAAGGGGCTGAGTCAAACCTGCAAGAACCTGGTGCTCAGCCTTTACTTGATGACAAGTAAGGCACCGAGAAACAAACTCTGCCCCACTCTTCTTCATCCCTGGCCACCAGAACTGACGTCGGAGGTCCTGGTACATCTTTTCCATGCATGGATGCACCGCCAATGGGGATGTATGGAACTCACTCAGAACCTCCTCCCGCAAAGTCACTGTTACTACCGTGAGCCCTCTGAAAAGTACAATGCGCTCCCCTCCTTCATAAAATCCATTAGCAGCATCACTTGTGCATATCTGAGCACTTAGAGTCTCACAGCTAGCATCCTCACATTGTGCTTCCCTGACTTGCTGTAAGAGTGGAGGGGTAACAAACATCGACTGAAGGTAAGATCCCTCATCTCCATCTGTGAAGGACAACTGCAAAGAGGCCAACTGCCTTGTCGCCTCATCCAGATACTGCGAACTGAATTTCCTACTGAGAGCATCTGCCGCCACGTTCCCCTTCCTAGGAGTATAAACGATTTCAAAGTCGTAATCCTAGAGGAACTCAAGAAATTCACTCTATCTCAAATTTAGATCCTTCTGAGAAAATATATATCTGAGACTCTTATGATCAGAGTAGATGGTAAACCGCTCACCCATCAGGTAGTGCCGCCGCATCTTCAATGCGAAGACTACCGCTGCCAACTCAAGATCATGGGTCACGTAGTTCTGCTCGTGTGGCCTCAATTGACGTGAGCCATAGGAAATCACTGCTTGCCTCTACATCAGGACACAACCAAGCCCAGTTCCTGATGCGTCGTAGAACACTACGTACTCAACACCCACTTCTGGTAATCTCAAGATCGGGGCACTCGTCAGATTCTATCTCAATTGCTGAAAAGCCTGCTGGCATTTCTCGGTCCACACGAAAGGCAGTCCCTTTCGGGTCAAAGCTATCATGGGTGCTGCAATCCTGGAGAATTCATGGATGAATCTCTGATAGTATCCTGCCAACCCAAGGAAACTCCGCACCTTTGTCACGCTCCGGGGTGGCTCCCATGCTAGCACTGCCTCCACCATTGTTGGGTCCATAGCTACACCATCGGCTGAGATAATGTGCCCTAGAAATTGGACCTCCTGTAACCTGAACTGACACTTCGAGAGTTTCCCATACAACTGGTGCTCTCAGAGTGTGTCAAGAACCATCCTTATGTGTCTCGCGTGCTCCTCCTTGGACGCAGTGTACACAAGGATATCATTGATGAAGACCACCACAAACTAGTCTAGATGAGGATGAATGATCTGGTTCATGAGCCCCATGAACACTGCCAGGGCATTCGTCACGCTGAAGGGAATTACCAAGTTCTCATAGTGACCGTAGCGACATCTGAAAGCCGTCTTCGGTATATCCTCCTCCCATAATCGCAACTGGTGATAGCCTGATCATAGATCAACCTTAGAAAACAATCGTTCCCCTCTCAACTGGTCGAAGTGGTCATCAATCCTCGGTAGTGGATACCGGTTCATCACGGTCACCTGATTTAAGCGCCGGTAATCCACACACAGCCTCAAGATCCTGTCTTCCTTCTTGGAAAATAGCACTGGGGCCGCCCAGGGTGAAATTCTAGGTCTCACAAAGCCCTTCTTCTGCAAGTCATCGAGCTGCATCCTCAGCTCACAAAGCTCTATAGGAGCCATCCGATAAGCCGATGCTGATATCGGGGTCGTCCTGAGTGGAAAATCAACGCAGAAATCTATCTCCCAATGGGAAGGTAGCCCGAGGACATCATTCGGAAAGACTTCCTCGTACTCAGCCACAACTACTGGGAACCGGAAACTCATAACATCTGTCCCGCAAAGGGCTAGGCTAGCCAACTGATGTGAAATCGGCTGTGCCCTCTTATGCATGAGTCCATCCTGCACTGCCTGGGTCTCTCTTTCACCGACAAAAGAGAACCTCGTTCCATTACTGCGGACACACCGCACCCTTCGCCTAAAACAATCAATCTGGGCATGAAATGTGGATAACCAATCCATGCCAAGAATGAAATCATAAGGCCTCGACGCTACCACCGAGATGTTTCAATCGAAACTATCGCCTCCAAGGGTCATGTCACACTGCCTGCAAAGGTGTGTGATCTCTAAATCTCCTCCAGTCGGTGATTCTAAGCGTAAGGGTCGAGTCAAAGGCTCAACATTAATATCAAGGTATCGAACAAGATAAGCAGCTAGAAATGAATGACTAGCACCTGGGTCTATCAATACGACAACCAAAGTAGAAAAGACACAGATAGTACCTCTAATAATTCTGGGAGTACCTGGGTCATAAGCCTCTGCTGCCAGCAACTATCCCCGCCTCTGTCCACCAACTCCTTGACCCTTGGGTGGACCTCCTGGGGGTGGTGGTGCTAAAGGGTCGAAACGCCGACCACCTCTAGCTGCTCTCCCGTATCCTCTACAACATCCACCGCCTCGTGGATCTGCCTGCTCTACACGTTGCCTCTACCTCGGTGGTCCATCCACTGCTCTCGTGTCAGTATTACGGTGGGTCGGACAATCTCGAGCGAGATGTCCACTTCCATCACATGAGTAACATCGCCTCTCTCGAGGCTGGCTGGAAGTTCCCTGTGAACCCTTTACGGCTGATCCCCTGTCCCGGGATCTCCTATGGAAACATCTCCCGCACCTCGGTCCCTGATGTCGGATCCCCACCGCTGAGGTCTCTGCTCTAGCTCGTCCATTGCTGACAACTGTCGTCTCGTTCAAAATTGACAGTTCTGATATTTTTGGAAAATAATATTTTTTTAAATAATTTAAAAGTCCTAATTTTTTTATCTAAGTGCAAGGGGGTAATATAGGGTCTAAAATAAGTTTAATTTTCCATTTATTTTTTGATTTAAACTTTACATGTAAAAATTATATCAATTTAATTTTAAAAACATTGTTACTTTAGTTTAAATTATAATTAGTCAACTAAGGGTTAATAAAAAATGTAATATTTCAAATTACCTAAAAACATATCTAATTTTTTTATTTGATGATATAAGAACAAAATATCATCTTATAATTGAATATTTGATCATTTAGATGAATTTGGATTGAGTTTTCATTTATTATAAATTAATATTTTTGAGCAATTCCAAAAGTGCCCCTCCCCTCTCTTATAAAACAATACATATACTTCTCTTTTATTCAAACCTATGAAGGCATTTGGATCAGAAATTATACACACATTTATACTACCAAAATAATTTCCTTAATATTATAGTCCTCCATTAGGAAATAAATCCAACCAATGACGTTCTTTTTTGCAAATCAAAAGGAGACACCCAATGAAGAGGTAATGCTGATCAACGAATAATTTTATACTATTTCTTCTTTGAAACCCTTGAATTATTTTTATTTAATTTTTATATAATAAAATTTGTATCCTAAATATATTTATATGTTCTTATATTAAGGGTTATACCAACACTTTCTCACAATTCCTTCTTATAGGTAACAGAGTTACTATTTGTGTGTACAGAAGACTACCATCTCGTGCAACGATGAGTGTCCTTTTTTCCATCACCTCTTATCATGGTGGTAATTTTGATGGAAACAATGTCTTTTATGATATATATGATATGTAATAAATTATTATACTTCTATAATTATAATATCAAATGTACAATTTTAACACCTAGTATTTTTGGAAATTATAGCGTCGCTCGTGAAAACATATGGATTACCGTCTCACGATGCGATGTGGTTCATTTTTCAACTATATTTAACATGGGCTCTAATAAGGATGAATTTTATAGATATATATGATTTATATAACATTATAATTATTCTATAATTATAATATATCATATAATTTTGTTTCATTTAATATTAATTAAAAATGTAAGAAGCCTTCATGCACACATCCGACATACTGTATACATGAACATTGAGTTTCATTTTATATTTATTTTAAATTATAATAAATATAGGTATATTTAATATATATGCTATTTTTATCATGGTTATAATTATGGATATAATTAAAAAAATATCTAAGTATGAGGACCAAGAATAACATGTCAAAACATGTACAAGAAAAAACAGTTATTATCCGAAACATAACTTAAACATAGAATTGTTAGTAAGAGGTTTATATAAATTCATAAAAAAGTCATATATAGTATTACATACATGAATATTTTTATGTATTATATTTTTAATGAACAAATATTTGTTATACATGATGTTTTCACTTGTACTATGAGAGTCAAGATATAAGGTACGATAATTTTAATCTCGCTTTTTTATATCCATGAGATACATACCAAATTCATTACTCAATTATTTTTTGTAGTTTATATACTGACATATTAAATGTTAGATAATTAATATCATTTAGACAATGATATTAATGAATTGAATTATGTTATTATTTCAGGGGGTTCATGATTCTAAAGTTACTCAAGTAGTAATGTATTTTTGTGTCACCTTTGTTTATGTGAGACACATGACTTATACATTACTTATTTCTTATTCATGGTGTATATACACCCCATGAATGTATTTCAATATTATTATCCATAATTTTATGATATTTTCGTATTATTAGAGTTTTATTTATTTTATGATGCATAAAATTTTTCTGATTATAAAGTGATTAAGTATTAATTTCATAATCTCATAAATATTTTGGATTGTTTTGTTTTAATTCTTCTTTGGGGAATTTTTATAATTCATGTCCATGTTTTCAGAAAAAATTTTAAAAAAATGTTTTTAATATTCTCCCATGTATTTCTATAGTCATTTTAAGAATTTTTTAATTTTTTACTATAGGGTTTGAAAGGAATCTTTTTTTATTATTTTTCAGACTAGGTACTTTGGGAATTTTCTAGAAAAAGTATTAAAGTAAGGTTTCTATTTATCTTATATGGAATAAATGTAATTTTACAACATCTTGGTGCCTTAATAAATTTAATATTCCATTAAATTATTATAAGGATTTTTTTGAATAAGTTTTTTTCTTTTCAAATTGCAATGAATTTTAAGAAAAGAAAACATTTTCAAAGTAGAAAGAATATTTTCCTAAAGAATTATTTTCAAGTGACCATTTAAAATTATTTTCCATATAAGATAAATTTATGTGATGTTATTTACGTTTTACTGGGGATATGATTCAATGTCACCATTCTTATTCTTTATAATAACGGGTTATGTTTATGATGGATTAATATTTATTAAATCCATTTTTTTCTATGTGTTATGATATGATTGAATGATGTTTATGAAAATAATTTAATTCCATAGGTTGTGATATGATCATTGACATTATGTTAATTGGGAACACATACATATGGTTTTAATTATGTGATGGGTGGGACCTTTATCTCACTCCAATTCATTGGGTATATATTGATAACTCATGAGATATATATGTTATGAATAAACCAGATTTCATGTTCACAATTCATTGGATGTACCTGGATTTTATATACATAATTTTATGTGTGGACTGGGTTTTCATGTCTATATGTTTATTCTAGGGCCTTATTTCATGTCATTAATTTAATGAGCGAGCCTTTTACTATTTATAGACATTCACAACGTAACAGGTTTATGTGTATACCATAATTTCTTGTCTTTTTTCAATGCCATGATCTCATGGATTATGTTATTTGATTTCATTATGATTAATGTCTAATGAAATACTAATATTTAATAAATGATTCATGTTAATGATACTTTATATGTAGGGTATGATCTTAAAATTTTAAGGTCACACTCTTATACCCTTATTCTCAAGTTTATACTTACATATCTTATTTTTTTAGCCTTTCTGAGCATCTAAGATCACAATTTTCTTATGTTTTTTCTCCGAGGTTATATAGAAATGTTTTAAGTAGGAGTAATAAAGATAAATATATTATTGTGAAACATTTTAGATCATCCCCCAGATGTGATGTTTTTGGTCCATGTTTCCAAAGGTACTAAACTAATATGGTCTTTGGTCATGTCTTTGTGTAATATATGAAATGATCAGAAAAATTATATAATGTTATTATACATTAATAAAGAGTGGTTGTATTATAAGAGTAGAAAATTATTATATATAATCTAGATGCAATGAACAATTCAGTTATTCATTAGGGATATTGTTTTTTGAGGGGTACACCTTTGTTAGGGGACACATTTAATATGGTTGGTTAGTGTAATAGAAATTTTAAATATAAAAAGGATATGGATTATCAGTTTGATATTCCTCTATGAAACCATGGTTTAAAAAATGTATTTCACAATTTGTAACTACTGAAACTAATCCATACCCCACACATGTGATTTATAGTGAAGTATTTGAGTTACAGACACACATGTCATTTAAGGAACAACCTATATGATTCAATGACCAGAGTTTCATGGTGTTGTGATATAATATAGTTCCTATTTTCATGTTCATATGATATCATTGGTATATAAAAGGGGATACATGAGAGTAAGTGTCTATTATAATTGCGATACGGGGGAGAAATACAGTGTGGATTGTTAATGGTACTTATCATGGATGAGAATCTCTTAATGTTTATGTTTTTAACACTCATATAGTTTCAAGATATGTTACTTAAATTCAATAAAATTTCATTTATTTACCGATTTCATGGATATTGGGTGTGTTGGAAGGGGTTTGGGATCAGGGATAAAGTATTTTTTATGGGTTTGAGATGAAAATTTTGAACCAGGATAGAAATCAAAATGTTAGGAAATGGGGTGTGACTTGATTGTATGAAGAATATATTGTTGATGAACCAATAATAGTGGTTCTGATATATATAAGCCTTAGTATTATTCATTTTAGCATATAACAAAAGGTCATGATGCATTGTTGATCCATGATATATCAAACCCCCTAGAATTTTGGGTGTCGTTTCACTATGATATTGCGGGCCACAGAAAAAGGAATCCTATGATGTTTCCATTGATAAATTATCCTATAAGTCACAAGAAAAAATTCCACCTATTTTTTTATAAAATTTATTGCACTGATTAAATGGGATAAATTTATTCAACACCTTAATCTCCTCTCTTAACAATTCTCAAACATCCCACCCTTGATTCTTCCAACCATGATTTCCAAGCCATGAAAACCCATTTTTTCCATTGATTTAAGTTTCATTTTTTTGGAAATCCCAATTTAATAAATCTAATTACATGGAGGTTCTAAATGACTATTCAACTAAGTTGATTCCAATTACCCATTTAAAATGGTTTTTGTATTAATTTATGGATTTATTGGTTTAACATTAAATTGGGTGACTTGAAATGGGGATTGGGCTCCCATATTCTTGATGTAGGATGTTATTTCCATGGTATGGTAATTTTTTCGAGAATATGTGTATTTTTATGCATGTGGGTACATGATCTTACCTAAAATAGTTCTACAATTGGTATCGAAGTTTCCAAGGGATATTATATTAATGTAGTTCACCCCATAAAGGTTATAATGGGTGGAATGTATGTAGTATAACTAAATAAATCCTTCATGAATGTTTTATGCTAGGACAATTCACTAGGATTGGTTAATCTTAGTTTGGAATGTATAAGTTCTGTTCAGGTTTTGTAACCACATCATGATTAATAATACGGTGTCTTATGATATGGCTGTGATTGTGTCTTGAGTGATAGTACAATGGACCATAATTATATTTTGTAACCACATGTTGAGTGGGAGGACAGTCTCTTATGATGTGGTTATGTATCCACACTCTAGGTGAGAGTGTGATTGAACATAAAGGTCATGTGTTACATCTCTTGAGTAAAAGGGTATTTGTATCAAACTCTATGTAGGGATCTTGATTGATATATATGGTATTGGTCATGTATTAAGTTTTACTAGTGGAATGAGATGACCCATACTTTTAGCACCTAGAAAGAAGAGGCACGACCGATGTTCATGGTAGATTGGTTAGCATATTGTAATCTTGTATGGATGCATTATTTCCTATTTATTATTTCTCTATATTGTATAAAAACTCATATATCTATTTTAACTAGGATAAAGAATAATTAGTTGTTTACTAATGGGATTATTTCACACACTTTATATAAGAATGTGGGTGAAAGTACATAATTTATTGTTAGAAATCCAACTAAAGGAATGGTCCCCATGAAAAGATTCTAATTAGGGGGAGTTGTTTGGGGATTTAGGCGTTTCTAGCATATCTTGGGGTCTTTTTATATTTGTTACATTGGTTTTGGTTTTATATATTTTATAATTTATTCTTCACCTGTGGGGATTCATTTGACTAGAAAATTTTAATTAAAATGTGTCATTTTCTTATAATATGTTTCATTATTGATAGTATTTTTTAACAATTTTGTTCCTTTATCAATTATTATTTATATATTTTTTCGAATTTTATATCATTGATGAATATTTATATCAATGGTATAGTCTACACATGTCCTCCCCACAAGACCGTGAGTTTATGAGTGCGAAGAGGCATGCATGGGGCCTTTTGGTGCTCCAATTTGGAAATGGTGAACATGGTTTAAGTGATGAATTATGACTAAAAGTCCCACTAAACAATGATCATTACTCAAGAGAGACCAAATTCAATTATTATTTGAAAAAAATATTTTTATAACATTTTATTAAATAATAATTTGATGTTCAAAACTAATGAATTAATAAATTTTATGGTTGAAGAAAAAAAATTCAATTATAATACCTTTAATAAAACTTCTTATAATAATTTATGACAGTTTTTTGGATCCATTTTAAAAAATCTTAAACAACAAATACAACATTTGTTTTAAAATCTAAAAATGTACATCATTGTGTGTTCTTAAATCTAGAGAATATTTGAATTGATAGCCGTAGAGAATGGGTATTTTTGAGAATTTGGTATCGAACCATAAATTAAAAATTTATAACATCACTAAGTGATGTGTTCAATTGTTTAGAGGATTTTGTGGTGTTTCAAATGCTTGGGTGATAGTTATATAAGGGCCATAATGTCCATGATGTATTTTTTTTCCATAGATTGATCATCACGCTGTGAGAATTGTGGGTGATGTTGGGATGAGTTTTTGAATTTTTTGTCATTTATTATTCGTTACGTATATATTTTTTTATTATTAAAATTATTCATAATATTTTATTATTTATTATTAATCATAATTTCTGGAAATATTGTTTTCTAGTTTACTATCTCATTATTATTTCATGATATATAGTGCTTGGAATTTTATAAATCCTATTTGATATATAATATAAGAGGTGTAAAGACATTTTATTCAACTATCAAACCCCGTCCCTCGGGGCCCGTGTTGTGACAACCCCGAGCTCGCCTTCCATAGGCTAGAGGTTGGTGACTAGTACTGGAAAGTTATATCCCTAAAACAATAAGGAATTTTCTTTGAATCTAAAAATACACACACCAAGAACATGACTAGATACAAACCTCGTAGTAAAAGTGTAGTAATAAAAGTGTGTATTGAAAGTAAAGGGTCCATAATACAAGACCAAATGAAAGATACCAAACAACAGTAAATATAATACTACTCCTGAGATCATCCACCAAGGATCCTACTTGATGGTTAGGTAAAGCTTGTCTCCACATCTCTCCACGTCAACCAGTCACCTCCATATACCGCCTGTTCCTGGCTCTTGATGTCTCAACAAAGATGATCGTCATCTGCACATGACAAAACAAGGTGTTGGAAAATCCCATTTAGGGGTGAGTATAACAATTCAGAGTAGGGACCCCAAGACCCCTGAAGGTTTCTCAGAATTCCATAAAGGAAAACCAAAAAGCAAGATCTCAATCACAAAGCACAAAGCAAAAGACTCATCTCAAACAAGGTATACAATTATAAGACTTGGAATAAAGATTAATAGTCTTATGCTATATCATTTTAGTATGTTAGGATGTTTCCACAGTTGATCCATGAAAGAGTTGTTCCATTTTCAATCCACACAGGATCGCATATCGTTGATCCATGATGGACTGTTATAAGGATTTCCCTCATCGGGTTGCGCACCACCAATCCACACTAGGTTTCTAGAATGTTGATCAACACAGGGATTCTATAATGATGATCCACACAGGGTCTCCTTGTTGCTGATCCACATAGGGTGGATATGATGTTGATCCACACCGGGTATCTATGATGTTGATCCACATAGGGTCACTTTGATGCTAATCTATACATGGTCTCTATGATATTGAACCACATAGGGTCTCTATGATCCAGATCAACACAAGGTCTCTATGTTGATGGTCCCCACATGGTCTCTCTAATGCACATTCCAGATAGGGTCCCTATAATGCTTATCCACACAACATCTCTCTTCAATTTACAACCATCCATATGATTCTATGCACCTGGTGTGATGGAGTTCCGTAGTATCCATTCCTTGAAATATCAGTTGTGGATTAACTTCCACGATGTTCCACAAAGGAGTAACCCAATGACCACTATGTCTTTATGGTCCCAACGCAATAGACGAAGCATTATTCAACATCCGGTGTGTGAGTTATAATAATTTTAATTTTGAGGGCCGGTTGGATTCATGTTCGATCTAATCGGGCCATACATCAACATTCTCCATGACTCATGTGGATTATCTCAAAAGGGGTACCTCATTCCAAGGATTCCTACACTGTAGATGGTTTATCAAATAGACATCTGGTTTGTGAGATACGACATTTTAAATGTATCTGGCCGATATGGGTCTAGGTCTGGTCTGACCGACCCGCCCCGTCCTGGTCCGACCCGATATGGTTCGGGTCAACCCAACCCGATCTGGGTCCAAATCGTGTTAGACTTGGCCTGACCAAAACTGGCTGGGCCGACCAGAGTGGGCTGGGCCATGGCGGGCTCAGCTTACTGGGCCACAGACCGACCCAACGGACCTCAGCTGGGGGTGGCCCACCAGGACACCTGACCCGCTAGCTGGCGCAATCCTCTAGCCATGTGGTGCACCACATACCTGAATGGCTAATCCATTCGTGTGATTTAATCAGCTGCGCCACATGGCACCGCGCCCTTTCAGCGGGACCGGTAGAGTGCAATTCCCCTCTGTCACGACTCCCCTCTCCACAGTGCACGATGACACACCGCTTTCTGCCAATGCAACCAGCTATGTGCCGACCCCCCGCCTACTACCATGGCTTGATGCCACAGCTTCCCTCTATGGAGCGCGACTATGTGCTGCCTGCTGCCACCGCGACCAGCCGATGCCACCACATCCGGCCGAGGCCACCGCCACCGGCCGATGCCACTGTGGTCGGTCAATGACACCGTAGTCGGCCGATGCCACCACCGTTGGTCAATTCCTACTTCCCCCAATCTTCAGCGCTGACGCACTAATGCCACACTAGAGGAACTTCCGTAGGCCACCGGGGGAGCTCCGGTGGTCCATTTTCCCTTCGATACAGACCTACGGGCCTCCCGGGTTGCTGTCGTCCCTACGTGGCTCTAGAATTCACGTTTTTATTGAGTTCAAAAATCTCCTATGAAGAATTCATAATAACCGAAGTGGGGCTGGGTCCGTGCCTTGTTAATTTGGCCCACGTCTTTTGCGTTAGCATCATGAAAAGGGGGTAGCAATTAATTCAACATAGATAAACTATGGCACTTCTATGATTCATTTTTCATTTCAAGAGAGAGGAAAATAAATAAAATCACTTGAATGTAAACAAAACATCCTCTACCTCGGAGTTAGAGGAGACAATGTGGTTTTAGAAGAACAATCCACGCTTGATGAAGCTGTTGACGTTTGTTGATCCCATATTGATTCCACCAATGATGTCATCCAGGCCTTCAGTCTTCATCGGTTGAAGATGCCGCGACACATCGTCAGAGGTTCCTAAATTATGTGTCAATAACCCAAGCTTGAGCCTCAATTAAATAGAGGGAATGGGTGATTAACACAATGAGATATTAATAAGGGTCATTAATGAATAAACCTTTTAATATCAATGCCGTGTTTTCAAAACCAAAGAGTCAATCCATTAAATGGATTAACAACTCAGCGGTCTCGCCACCACCGCTCAACTGATGGTTAGAAATGTATCATTTTTATTTTATTTTATTATTCTTTAAAAGCCTATTAAACTATCTTTTCACCCATCCTAGTATAGTCCAGGTTAACCCTCCCTTAAGATAATCCCGACCCTATGGATTCAACAGTGTGCTCATATTTTTTATCTGACCACCGGTTCAAAAGATAGAAAATGCTTCCCGCACATTTACTGAACGTACCATAATAAATGTTAAAAATTCTCTTCCAGGAACACCAGACCTCAGAATCAAGCACTGTTAATTTTCGCTGACTCGTAAAAATACAAAATAATTTAAAAAAATTGTATGGAATTTCTGAGTCTTTAAATTCTCCCCAACTTTGGGATTTTATTCCCCTCAAGCTACAACCAAACTAGGGGAACACATAGAGGTATCAAGCATATATATGAGTCTCCCGCTCCCATGTGCTCTCCTAGAGATTCCCATTCAAGCATAAAACTTACACTATAGGAATCCAAAATCCATGTATGACGCACTTCCATCGATCCTATATCTCCACCGGGAACTCTGCAAATGTCGCGCCATTATGAATGTCTCGCTCGCCCTAGTTGATAACACGTGATGGATAATGCATGTACCTCCTCATCTGCGACACATGGAAAACATTATTCACCCATTGAATCTCTGTGGTGAGTTCTAGATAGTACACCACCTCGCCTAATTTGATTATGATTTGGAAAGCTCTAATTAACCTACGAGATAGCTAGATGCCCCATCCAAACCTCTATAATCTTCATCGGGGTGAGACCTGTAGAAATACGTGGTCTCCCTCCTCAAACTCCAAGGGTCTTCATCTCCTGTCGGCATAAGAATTATGATGGCTCTGTGTAGTCTTCATCCTCTCATGGATGATCTGCACCTTCTCTATGGTATCCTGTACCAACTTCAGACCCATAAGTGCTGACTCCCCTGGGTCTGTCCAACATAGTGTTGATCTGCAAGGTCACATATACATGGCCTCCAACGGAGCGATGCCAATGGTGGAGTGATTAATTTTAATGTAAGATAACTCCCTCAGTAGTAGGTACCCACCCAGCTGTGGCCAAAATCAATGACATAAGCACGAATCATGTCCTCTAGTGTCTGTATGGTTTTTTCTATCTAACCATCTATCTGATAATGAAAGGTGATGCCTAAGCATAGCTGAGTCCTGAAGAACTCCTCTATTCCTTTCCACAAGAGGGATGCAAAACAAGCATCGCGGTCTGATATGATCAATAATGTCACCCAATGAAGCCATATAATCTCTTATACTTAGAGATTTCCCAAGACCTATCCCCATCCCAACTCTAGAATGGGTAGGAAGTTGGCCAACTTTGTGAGTCGGTCAACGATCACCTAGATTGAATCATGGCCCCTGAACATATGTGGTAGCCATGTCAGGATGTCCATGGATATATCATCCTACTTCCACTCCGGTACCACAACTGGCTGAGCTTAGCCCACTAGTACCTGATGCTCGACCTTCAATTTCTGACAAGTGAGACATTGCGATACGAACTCCCCCACTGCTTTTTTCATCCTTGTCCATATGTACTGACGCCGAAGGTCCTTTTACATCTTCACCTCTCCAGTATGTACCTCCAATGTGGATATGTGGAACTCCCTGAACACCTCATCTCATTGAGTCATTGGTACAATATTGCATTCTTTAATGAGGATGACATGATGCCCACCGTAAAAAATACATGAGGAGACTGTTCGAAGGATATCTGACCATGTCGGGCCTCGCCATCGATGTCCCCAAGCTATACCACCCAGAATCGCTAATGGACTGGGGGAGTGACAACCATAGACTGGAGGTAAGCTTCTCCATCACTATCCATGAAGGATAACTACAACATGACTAGATTCTCTATCACCTCACTCAACAATTGTAGTCCAGACATCCTACTGAGTGCATCTACTACCACGTTATCCTTCCCAGGAGTGTAGACTATCTAAATGTCGTTATCCTAGAGGAACTGTAGCCATATTCTATATCTCAAGTTCAGTTCCTTCTATGATATGATATACCTGAGACTCTTGTGATCAGAGTAAACTATAAAACGTTCACCCATCTAGTAGTGCCACCACATCTTCAGGGCAATGACCATTGCAGTTAACTCCAGGTTCGGGGTAGCAGAGTTCATCTCATGTTGTCTCAACTACCACGAGCCGCAGGTGATCACCAATCGCTCCGACATCAGTGCACAAGATTTTCCAGTCTATGATGCATAATAGTAAACTACAAACCCAACACCCTCTTCTGGTAGCCTCAAGATGGGGGAACTTGTCAGTTTTTTCCTCAGTTATTGAAAACGCTGATGGAATATCTCCATCGACACGAAGGGGTTACCCTTATTTTTTATAGATGAAAAAGGTTTCAAAACACTAGAAAAGTAGGGTATGAATCTCCTCCAGCACCCAACCAATCCTAGGAAACTCTACACCTCTATCACACTCATAGGTGGCTCCCTAGAAAGCACTGCCTCTTTCTTCATCGGATCCAAAACAACCGAAACCATTTAGATAATGTGCCCCCGGAAGTGGAATTCCTATATCCAGAACATGAACTTCAAATGCATTCCATAATGCTGTTCTCTTAGAGTGTATCCCGAACTATCTTCATGTGTGTGGAACACTCCTCCATGAACGCCGAGTATATCAAAATATAATCTATGAATACTACCATGAAGTGATCGAGGTATGGCTGGAAGATCTTGTTCACGAGCCCCATGAACACTGTCAGAGCATTGGTCAGGCAAAAGAGCATGACCAAGAACGCATAATGGCCATATAGAAATCTGAAGGCTATCTTCTGTACGTCCTCATCTTGTACCCTAAGATGATGATAGCATGATCCGAGGACTATCTTCAAAAAACGATTGAGCTCCCTTTAGTTGGTCAAAGATATCGTTGATCCTTGCTGAGGATAAATTTTCTTCATAACCACCTAGTTCAAGCACCGACAGTCCACAAAAATCCTTAGACACTCAAATGCCTTCTTGGAGAACAAAATTGGGGATTCCCTTGGAGAAAAATCGGGCATTATGAAACCCTTATTCTGTAAGTCCTCCAACTATACCCGCAACTCACGAATATATATGGGAGATATCTGATAAGCTTTAATAGATATCGGTGTCATCCCGGGTTACAGGTCAATGTATATTTCTACCTCTCTGTGAGGAGGTAGTCCCGGAACATTATTAGGAAAAACATCAGTATATTGGGCCACCACTATAGGTTAACTCAAACTACTTGTGTCCACTTATCTGAGCGTAAGGCTAGCCAATTGATGAGGGATTGGCTATATCCCCTCCAAGAAAGTACACCTTGGGATTCAAATGTTCCCTTCCCTCTAGTGAAGGAAAAACTGATCCATCCTCTTGGACACAACACCTGTTGTGCCTAAGATAGTCAATCTAAGCATGGACCATGGATAACCAGTCCATACCCAAGATGACATCGTAAGACCTCGACACTGCTACTAAAAGCTCCTAGCCAAATTTATCACCACCCAGAGTAAGCTCACACTACCGGGACAAGTTTGTAATCATCAAATCCTCTCCCGTAGGATTCTATAATTGTAAGGATCGAGCAAATGGATCTACCAAAATCTCTGAGATCCAGATGAGAGTTGTGGTATTTAAAGAGTGAATAGAACATATATCTATAGGTAATGTAGCTAGGGTAGAGTAGACATAGATTGTACCTATAATAATCTCTTGAGTCCTGTAGGTATAGGCCTCATCTGTCTAAAGCTAAGCTCCTCCTTGTCTGCCTTCTCCCTAAGGTTAGGGTGGAGCTCCGGGAGGTAGTGGCAGTAGAACCTCAAATAGATTTACACTGCCTAATACACGACCTAATCCTCTTCCATGTCTGATACCCTGCGGACCTCCTTGAAATAATCTCTCCCTATGCCTTAGTGGTCCCTTAACTGTCTACTGATCATCGGTATGGTGGGTTGGGAAATTGCGAGCCATGTGGCCCTGCCCGCTATATATGAAGCACAATATACTTCTCTACTGGATTCCTCTACCTCATGAGATCCGCACCTCTAAACCTATATCCTGGAGTCATCCTTCAGATGATCTATCCCGCTTGGACCATGACGTCATCTTCTTACTTCCAACGGAAGATGACTTGACAACTTGGCATCCAATGGTGGATCTCATCGTGGGTGCCTGCTGATCTAAGAAGCTCTAAACCAATAACGCTCACTCGGCACTCTAACATGTGTCGGGATATTGAGAGATATCATCGATGAACTGATCTCCTGTCGGAGACCCTGATCAAAGGTCCGGGCCCTGATGAAAAGGTCCTGCACCATGTCGGTGGAGTAGCACGAGAGGTTAATGAATCTTGCCGAGTACTGGGCTACTGTCAGGCTGCCCTACTATATGTGTAGAAGCTCTTAAATACACAGAGAGAATAGAGCCACTATAAGGAACTCCACCTTGAAGTGGCTCTCAAAATATATCCAGGTGATGTTCTCCTCATCGTGTAACTGGAGTGTCAGGCTCCGCCATCTCCCAGTTGTGACCTGGAAGATATTAGAAGCTAGGATCACCATCTGATCTACTGGTGTCCCAAATAGATGAAAAACTTATGCCATAGCCTCAAGCCAGTCCTCAACTTCCTGGGGATCTCTCCTACCTCGGACCCTCGGAGTCCTCTAGCATTGGAAATCATGCAACATGATGAGTCAGCATGCACCGTCTTCTGGTGGAGCTTTTAAAAAATACTCCCCAATGTGTGTTGGTGTTGCTGGTGCACCACCTGATGGTGCCATCACCCTAAGAGGTCCCTACACTGAAGCATCATCGCTCAGTGGGCCGTCATCATGAACTCTCTCTGGAATCCTGGCTGGCTATCTAGGTGGTGGAATTGTGAAAGGAAACAAGTGCGCCATAGTCAATAAGTTTTACCTAGTGAGTTGACTCAAAATAGGTCAAAAGTAAAAAAATTTCCAACACACATTAAATCTGTTTTTTCATGCACCAAGTCGGAAACCGGAATTCAGGGTCTCGGTGTATGGATAAGTCGGCCGCTACACCAACACAGGACTCCCTAAACTGGAAACCACTCTCAAAACACATGACACTATTACTCCGTTGGAAAGATTAGAGACTTAGTACTTTGGTAGAACCGAATCCATTGATACCCCTAGGTCATGACACGTCCCTCAGAGCCTGTGTTGTGACTACCCCAATCACACCTTCCCATGGCCAGGGGTTGGCAACTAGCACCAAAAAGGAGTATCCCTAAAATAGGAAGGCCTTTCCTTTGAACCTACAAACACAAAGACCATGAACACGTCAAGATACAAACCACATAGTAACACTGCATTAGTAAATTTGTGTACTGAAAGTAAAGGGTCCAGAATATAATCCCAACTAAAAGATACAATAAATCAGAAAATAGAAAACAACTATTAAGAACATCCACCAAGGATCCTACCTAATGGGTAGGTAAAACTCGTCTCCACATCTCTCCATGTCAACCAGTCACCACAGTGTACCACCTAGTCCTAACCCCAGAAGCCCCATCCAAGATTCTCATCATCTGTATAGGACACACAAAGGTGCGGGTGATGCCCATGAAGGGGGGAGTAGAAGAATACACAGTTGGGACCCCAAGACCCCCGAAAGAATATCATAATTCTATAAAGGAAAACCACAAAGCATGATATCAATCAAAAATAACAACGGAAAAGAATGCTCAAACTAGGTATACAACTCAATGTCTGAGAATAATTATGATTATACTGAGGCTATATCATTTTATTATGTTATGAAGTTTCCACAACTAATCCATGGAGGATTTGATCCACTATTGATCCACATAGGGTCGTATGTCGCTGATCCATGACGGGCTTCTCAAAGGCTAGTCATCATCGGGTTGTGCACTACTAATCCGCACAGGGTCACTAGGATGCTGAGCCCCATAGGGTCGCTATGATGCTGATTCAAACACAGTTGCTATGTTGCTGATCAATATAGGGTTGTTATGATGATGATCCCCACATGGTCTCTATGATGAAGATCCACACAGGGTCACTCTTATTTTGATACACACAGGGTCACTATGATACTGATCTACCCATGGTCTCTATAATGCTGATTCCCACAGAGTTGCTATTATGCTGATCTACTCACGGTCTCCCTGATGCGGATCCACATAGGGTAGCTATGATGCTGATCCACAATGGGTCACTCATCAATCGTCAGCTAGCCATAGGATTTTCAACCCCCGATGCGCTTGAGTTCCATATTATCTGCCCCTTTAGATATCAATCATGAATCAAATGCCACAATGTTCCAAAAAGGATTAAACCAATGGACCTCCATGTCATAAGTGTCCCAAACCGATAGACGAAACATCATTCTGACGCATGGTCTGTGATTTATAGGCATTTTAATGCTGAGGGCCCGGTTGGATTTAGGTTCGTTCCAACACCTCCATACTACAACTTTTCCCAAAACTCATGAATAGTATCTAAAAAGGGTCATCTTGTTCCAAGGATTCTAGTGCTGCAAAAACTTCATTAAACAAATGTCTGGTTTGTGAGATATGACCTTTTAAGCATATCGGGCTAAAATGAGTCCAGGTCTGACCCAGCTCGACTCGAACCAGCTACGTCGGCCCAAGTGTCTTGGGTCACGACGGGCTCAGCCTGTTCGGTCGTAGACTGGCCCGGACCACCTCGGCTGGTCATGGACCAAAGGGAAACCCAACCAACGAGCTGGAGTTGTTTGCCCACAGGGTGGGAGACCACATTCCTGAATAGAAAGCCGTTCAGGTGACTTAATCGGCGGTACCACGTGGTGCATACCCCTACCAGAAGTATCTGAAGGAGAGAGTCCCCTCCGCCATGACTCGATGTTGTGGATCCCTTATCTGTAGCGTGCAACGACGTGCTACATTCCACCAATGTCGTCGGCTGAGGGGCACCCGCCCCTACCACCGCGATTCGATGTCATGGCTTCCCCCTATGGCTCGTGATGACAGGATGCCTGAGGCCACTGTGGAAATTAAATTCTGGTCGCTTGAATCACCCACATGCGTCAGTTTCTGGTGATTCTCTGGAGGTTTCTCGCTGGTGGAACTTCCACATGCCACATGGTGAGCTCTGGTGGTCCATTTTCCCTTCCAAACATTCCTACAGGCCACTAGGGTTGTTTCCGTCACTGTGTGGCTCTTAGATTCATGTCTCCCTCGATCTCAAACTTTTCCCATGAAGAACGTGACAAAACAAATGTGGTGGTGGGTCTGGGCCTTGTTGGTTTGGCCCTGGACCTCCGCGTTAGTATCATGAAATGTGGGTAGCAATTAATTCAACATAGATAAACTATGATACTTACACGATTCATTATTCTTTTCACGAATGAAGAAAAGAAAAAAATTCACTAGATTTTAAACAAAAAATCCCCTACCTAGGAATCAGAGGAGACATCACAGTTGCGGAAGAATAATCTATTCTTGATGAAGCCACCGATGTTTTTGGATCCTAGATTGATTTCTCCAACATTGTCTTTCATGCCATTATTCGTCATCAATGGAAGACGTTGCAGCACTTTGTCAGTGGTTCCTCACATCTGTGTCAATAACCCTTGCTCGAGCCTCAATTAAATAGAGGGAATTGGTGATTAACACAATGAGAGATTAATGAGTACTGTTAATGAATGAACCACTTAATGTCAACGGTGTGGTTACAAAATCGAAGATTCAACCCATTAAATGTCCTGAAAACATAGTAGTCCAGCCACCACCGCTTAACAATAAGTATAAAAAAATAAAATATCAATTTTATTTTAATTTATTATTCTTTAAAAGTCCACAAAACTATCTTTTTCCCCCGACCAACTCCAGTCGAAGTTAATCTTCCCTTAATTGAATCATGGAACTGTATATTCAATGGTGTCCTTGGATTTTTAATCCGAGTACCAGTTAAAAAGACATAAAATGCCACCCACAAATTTACTGAATGTACCTTAAAAAAATTTCAAATTTCTGTTCCGGACACACCGAGCCTCAGTATAAATCACCATCAATTTTCACTGGCTCGTAATAATGCCACATAATTTAAAAAATTATATGTATTTTTTGTTTCTTTACATCAACCAAGACAGTGTCTGAATAAGTCTACAAATTTTATCATTTTTGGTTTGAAATTGTTGTGTTATATATATATATATATATTTTGTTTTTATGTTTTTTATATTATTCTATAATAAAATGAGTTACATAAATCAAGAATTTAGGCAACTTATTTTTTATGAAATATAAGATATTTATATATTTTTTATTCAACTACAGGGATTGTTGAAATTCACATTTGGATTCTCTAAAAAAATTAACTCTATACAATATTTCACTATTTTTATGCACATATTTCATATTATATATGTTACTATTTATAAATAATTTCTAATGCTATAGAGTCTCAATGAGGGGTTATTGAATACATTGAAAAGTTTATGGAATGATCAAAATTTAATTCAATTGGAAGAAATGATAAATCAGATATTTAAAGTGTTTGATTATTCACCCGATATTGTGATGAAAATTTGATGCATATTTTTTATTTTATGAAGTTGCTACATGACCCCTGGAATACATAAATTATGGATTCACAGAACTAACTACTTAAACATGTAGTAATTGAATATATTGTATGTTGAACATTAAAATGACCATACTCCATATGGTTACTCGAGTGACCAAAAATTATAATTTCTTATATGGTTAGTAGATGGACCACACATTTTAATATTGGAATAATCAATACACTATCCTCATTAATACATTAACTGACCACATGTTATGATGGAATGGTATATTAATAGACTATAAGGAATATATATAGTGGTAACTTTTCACTCACAATCAGCCTCACACTGTATTTATTTTTATTAAAATATGGACTATTTAGTATTTTTTCTACATTTTTGTATATTTGATTTATTGAAATCTTATTTTTTTTGTTTTTAATGTTTTTATTATTTTTGAAATTTATATCAATTTTTTTGAAACCATAATAATAATATTTTTTTGTATTATCATTTTATTTTAAATGAAACTTCAATTTTTTTTTCATTTTCACACTTATACATACATCTTATAAACTAAATATTTAAATTTAGCTATTATTTGTTATTTAATGTTCTTCTATATTACTTATATTAGATAAAAATTATTCATAATGTTTTTCATTATTTTATGTATTGGTTTGAAATTTTGAATATTTACAAACTTTACGGAATTAGAAAATAATTTCCAATTGTATTTTTATATTGATATTGTCAAAATGATCATATGGGATATCTTTAACATATTATTATGGATTTATCGTAGACTGTTTAATGATGAATTCAATTTATTTTGAATTAGTATTTAATATTTTTAATTCATTTTGTAATTATTATTTTTTTGAACAATAATTTATTCTCTCTTAGATAATTATCTTGTTGTAATTTAATTACTTTAACCATTTAGAGATTGTATTTTTAGTTTTATAGATTCTATTTGATCGCTTCAAGGCCCGTTCAAAGCCCATGAGTTATAGTAATAGGATCCTTTGAGAATTAAAAAGGATTTACTATGAACTTTCTAGTGCATTAAAAACCATGATTCGTGTCAATATGTTTTCATTTGTTGGATATAATATCTAGTGATAAATATAATATTATTTGACCACCCTACTACCTTGAAGAGTTGATCTAAATCACCACTAAAGAAACTCAGTCTATATATCAAATTTGATCATCAAATTTATGTTGG
Organism: Viscum album; assembly: GCA_963277665.1. Classification (NCBI taxonomy): domain Eukaryota; kingdom Viridiplantae; phylum Streptophyta; class Magnoliopsida; order Santalales; family Viscaceae; genus Viscum; species Viscum album. The sequence continues at coordinate 1,785,004,555 of OY728119.1, read as the reverse complement.
TTCTTTAAGTATGTAATTTTTTCATTACTAAATTTTTCTATATTCCCATCTATTATGTAACTTGGGATTATTCTTCTTAACATAAAAATTAATACTGTTTTTTGGGTTGCGACTCATGGATTTTAAAGTCCAGTTATTTGGGTTGTGACTCTAGGATACAAAATTTTATGATATGTTGGAACATCCTATATTTTTTATAGTTGTGACTCCACTTAAAACTTTCTACATGTCTTTATAGTTATACCTATACTGGAAAAGGTATATATTGTATTAGATTATCATTCCCCTTTCAAATTTGGTACTGGAAACAAATCTCTCACTGAGTGGAGAGGTGTAAGGGTAGAGCTTTTCTACTTTGGACAGAAATAGTATAAAAATACACCGAGTTAATAATTTTATTTTTTCATTGAAAATTAATTCTATTAAATAACTTTATAATTAATCCAACTATTTAATTTATTAATATGGTTTATTCACCCAATCTAGACCATCATTCATCAGTATCTCTAACCTAGAATAACGAAATTCACCCCAAATCCCAAAGGGGGAACCAAAAAAATAAGGATATTAAGGTAGGGAATTACTCCATGATAAATAAAAGTTACATTTTTATTTTTATAGGGTAATTTGAAATGAAAAATTCCTAAATATTAGGTTCAGGATGTGGATGGTAGTATAATACTATTTTGACCGTCACATTTTAAATTTTTGGTGGAGGAAATGTTATTATGTATGGGGGTCATGTTATGGTTGAGGGTTCCACACCATGATGAGTTACATAAAGTAAATTATTTGATAAAAAATATGTTTCTCCATTGTAGAATTTATTGAGGGGGGTTTACCAAACTATATATGATTAAACTAACTCATGATGATATTTCATATAGATTAAAAACCGTTCATATTATTTTAGAAATATTATGTATTGCCTTTGTAAAATTTTTTACAGAGGGGATGGTCATTCCATGACTTGTTGGATATGACGTGATGCCTTACTATGTGGAGGTACAATTTCATGGATAAATGAGGTCGTAAAATGGGGGATTTAATACTTAGATCATAGTTCTATATACAGACAGGTTACAAAGCTATATGTAAAGGGCTCATCACAAGACCATGATTTACCTGGGGTTAGGCCCTCAATATAGGGTATTAGTGTTGTGATGTAAAGGGGTCATGTTGTGATGTGGAATAGCATGGGTAAAATACAATGAAACCATGATAGTGTCACCATGATCAACACGAAGTTAATTTTTTAAAGGTAATAAATAATAATTGGTATTTTTGAATTGGAAATCCCATTACTTTCCTGTTATTTTGAATACATTAGCAAGGGGAGGCCAAGAACAATTTATTTAATTTCTTCCGCCTTAAACCTCTTAGATTCATAGTAATTGGAGATTATTTATTTCCTTTTTATGGTCATAATTCTAAAATATTTACCTTGTTTCTTCCTTCCATTGGGTTGGATGTGATTATATTATATGTTCGGGTCCTAATTTTTATGTTTATTCCATTATATTATGGTGTAATTAAACTAATATCATGTGCATTTCTCTATTTATGGACAAATAAGATTCCATGTTGCTAAACATGCTATGATTTGTGTGAATTAATTGAGGTATTTATGTATTCTAAATTATTTTTGAATTTACATTAAATTATGTGAAACTAGTGGATAAAATGAAATGATAATTTATGTATTTGTTTTGTAAATGTTCGGATGGATGCCAAGGTTGGTGTGAACCCCATTTTCTAGGAGTTGAACATGGTGGATTTATTGACAAGTGAATCTTATATTCTTCCATAAGAATTTATAATAAATTTTTTTTTGCTTGAAGTGTAAATTAATTAAAATTGGTTTATAATTAATTTGTATGGTTGTCAATGGAGTTAGGGAATCATTTAATTAGAGATTATTTAATGATCTTGGGTGAGATTAGGATATGGTTACCAACCATTTATTAAATGGAATGAATCAGAATGAGTTGGGTTGTCCATAAATATCTTCCTAAGGTTTATGATTTATTCTATGTATCATGTGATATCTGGTCTTACCACTTTTGTATGATCAGAAATAAATTTAAGAAATAATTTTTTACTTTAAACTCTATAGACTAAAAAGGAAGTACATTTGGGTTTTATGAACCCTTGATTATTAACATGATTCCTTTAATATCGTTGACTGAGGACCTTGTTATAAATGTTTATAATATTATACATAGACCCATTGGGGGTATAGTGTCAATTAGTGGTTGTAGTGAGACTTGGGATAAGATCTATAGATCTCTATAAGTAGGGGTGTATAATGGGTTTTCATTGGCTATCTTTAGTTTATACCTTCGGAAGGATTTATCTATTGGTTTGGAGTGTGAGGACTAAACTATTTGGATTCTATTAGTTATATGTTAATTATACCACATCAACAATGTGATCCCTGTGTTGTATCATTGGTATATAAAATTAAAAAATAATTCATGTATAACTATATTGAGGAATGTTATTCCCTCTGAGTGATAGGATTTTTCCCTAAAGTTGGAATGTGATAGAGGAACAAAACTTGGGTGTTTGAGCCATGATATAAATTAGAGGACCTAAGTGGAGACTCGAGTATTGTATAAGATTTATAGAGTATTAGCCCATGAGTGTTAGATATGTCATAAAAAATAATGGATTTAGTGATAGATACTTATTTAACACATGAGATTCCAACCCAGGATAGTTGTATCAGGTCTGTGTGAGTGACCACCCATAAGATGATATCATATGATGTTATTATTGGTTTTGGAATTATTTACACTGTTTAGGATATATAAGATGGTTCTATTGTTGAATAAGACCCCCTATGTGTCTATATAACCTGGTAGTTTAGGGGTGAGAGACAACCCCTACCCAGAATGTATAATATTCTAGTGAATTTTCCAGGGTGGTATGATACCCCCTTGAGTGTATGATTTATAATCTTTTAGGGAGTGTGTTTTCTTACAGAATAATGATTATGAGTATACAAGGTGGGGTATTATTTACCCTTTTGTAGATATATGTTTCATGGGTATGGAACTATTAAACCTATTGATTACACTGATATACAATTTCAATTTGGGTACCATTCAACTTTGATGATTATAGTGATGATGTGAAATAAAAGGTGGGGTTGAAAATCCCCCCAAAAGTTGATATATATTTTTAGGGCGAGGTATTATCCCTCCTAATAATGATTGGGACAATTAGTTTGTTGTATGGGGCACTATTTCCCTTTTATATTGATATATTTTTCTTTGATGATAGTGCTGATGATGGGGTTCTAGGCTGGGGTGCCATTACTCCATAATATTGTTATATATTTCCAAGGTGGAATTAATTTTAAACCCTAATGGTAATGAGAATTTCTCAAAGAAATCTGGAACTGGATGAAATGGGTATGGTTGACCTCTTGGGTCAACTTAGAACGCATGTATTAATGATAAATAATTTATTTCATTTTATATTGTTTATTTATTCTAATTAGTATATCACTTGTATATACCTTCTGTTTAATTGATATGTTCAGGACTCTATTGTTGGAGACCAACTAATTTTGTCTAAAAACAAAATCAGTTGGACTTAGTATATTGATACACATACAGAACTCATGATCGTAGGTACCTATACTGTAGAGTCTTAGTGTTATATCATTCAACAAGCTATCATGAAGAAATTTAAGACATGGGATAAGGTGTGGGAAAAAAAACGTGGTGGTTATTAGTTTTTTTTAATTTTTTTTCTCAGTTTTATATGATCGTTCCATGAGAGATATTGTTAATTTAAGTTTGACTTGTGTGGTAGTTAGTATATATTATTTTTTATAGCATGAAATATTATTTTTTATAGTGTATTTGGTCATGATCTTTATTTTTTCATGTGGATATATTTATAATCAATTATATATAGTTTCAGTAGTTTATATGTAACAAAAAATGAATTTATAGATAAATTTAATATTAAATACGAGAAATGCTGATTCTCCAAAATACACTGGTTTGTTATAACATGGCCAGTAAACATAGTTTTTCCACCTCTATTATTTAAATTTTTAAAAATTTAAAAACATAGTTGCTTTCATTAAGAAATTTAGAGTCTAATAAGACAAAAATAAATTTTAGTGAATAGTAACACATCCTATTGATTAGTAATATTAATAGTAATATGACCCTCATTAATATTAAATCACATTTTTATTTTATTTTCATAGTGTTGTAAGATAATGTGATCTTGATTGATTTTTCAATTTAATATAAAACGGATTATATTTTTAAAATTTTTATTTTGGAATAAATTATGATTTCAAATAATAATTCAATTAATAATATATGGAAAGTTATATTAATGAATGGAGTTCATTTTTTAATTCAAAACATCAATATTAGGTTAGGTGGAATTTATGAGAAATTTATAAAATACATTAGTTTTTTGTAGTTTAAAATTATAATTTTGTATTTTATGTATGATTAATGAAAACATAATTATGTAATAATTAATATAAAATTCGAGTTTAAATTTTTAGGATATGAGGTTCCCCCACATGGCCTATAGCATGGGCCATCCATTTTTTTGGTAAATACCACTAATGAGGGGTCCTTCGAAATTAATAAAAAACTATCTACTTTTTCTTGTAAATACCCACTCATTATTTCATATTATTTCATTAAAAATTCATTATTATAGAATATCAGGTAGTTTTACCTCCCTAGGAGTCCGAAAAATGTGTACTAAAGCCCTTAAGGTCCTAACCATCCTGTTTTAGGAGTTATTATACAGGGTAAGGGAATCTACCACCCTTATCTTTTTTAACCACTCTTTTTTTTGTTATTCCCTTTTAATTTAAATTTTCTTATATTGCGATATGTCAGTTGATAATCCCCTTACTACCCATATTATATTATAATGATTATAGATGAATTTTTATCCCCTCCAAATATTTTTTGAATTTTATGTGATGTTGTTAGGCTGGTTAGTTTTGTAAGGGATTTATCAACATCTTTTTTTTTGAGTTCCTTTATTTTCATTTTCTTTCCTCAACTATTTCATAAAAATGTTATGATAACTCCATTAAATTAAATTTACTATTATTTTATTATGTTAATGTAATTATTCATCATAATCTCTCCTTTACTATTGTTTTGTATAAGAAATGAAAACACTATCTGAGATGTGTTAATTTATCACATTCAAGGATAACTAGTTTTCAATTTCTATTACTGTCCTCAATTCCAGTAATGAAACCATTTTGAAGGTTGAAATAGACTACAATATATTTATTTTAAATTCTGTAATGTATTTTAATATTTTTTTACACATGATATTAACTTATAATTCTAAATGAGTTTTTATTGATCAAAGAACACCAATTAACCCACACAATTATAATTAATGTTTTATATAATGATTCATCTTCACACTAAAATAAACAAATTAATTTTATAAGCATGTAATATTTTTGATGTTAACATATATAATACAACTTATAGTCTAGACAACCATTCTAGTCTCACATGTTTATCCTTACATGTATATAAGTAAACCAGTCATAAATACCAAGGAAGATAATAATCCGAAACAATAATTTGAACCTCTTAAACCCATCAAGAAGTCTATTAATGAACCAAATAAATAGATACTAGATAAATTACATAAATTTTAGGTTCTAGAATAATTATTTATTTATTTTAATTTGGGTATCCAGGGCACTGTGATCAAGCGATGAAACCATAAGACTTATGGTATGGGTTTTCTACCAGAACCTCCATTTTCATTTTGGTTACTCTTATATTCTACCCACCTCAATTAAATTATTATTTATTCATTTTTAATCTTCATATATTCTATGATAATTTTATATACATGTGTAGAAAATAGTAACATACATTCCTTAATAGGGATTTATTTGTTTTAAAAGTATATTTCAAAAATTCTTCCCAAAATTCAAGCCCGATTCAATGAAAATTTTTCAATTTATTACCGATTTTCAAGGGAACTCTATACTATTTTTTAGAATACATTATCTAAAAAAATAACTAATTTTATTATGAAAATAAAATATTACTTCCATTATGGTCCTATACAAAGGATTTTCTAAAATAACACTTCTTTTCAAAGTAAAAGTGTATTTATCTCAAGAATTACACGATGATTTTATAAGAGTATCCTCATATATTTCAACAATATTTTGATTCCTATTTATTATATCATCTACCTAATTCAATTAAATATTTTATGATTAGTTTGACTATGGATGTACTATCTTAAAACCATTCACCAATTTACCATGAATGGGTAGTGTTGGTGCTCAATGTTCGAGGAATGTTATTTAAATTTCATATATTAGTTTCAACATGAATATATATGTTTTTTGTGTTTATCCCCATACGTACGAGGAATGAATTGGAATTAGTATGCGATGGGTGGGGCCCTCTATTTCCACTCTATTCATCGGTAGGTCTCATGAGACAAACTACAGAGTTGGCATAAGGCCTTGACAAAATGGTTATTTATGGTCTTGTCATGAGGTCCTGAAAGTATGGTAATGATGTAAGAAAATATGAATTCCCTTATTATGAACCATGTAATTGAACGTTAATGAGGTTATTAAACTATTATAATACCCATGATTATGAATTTTTTATTCAACTCTTATTACTACCTTAATACGTTGAAGTTCATTTTTAAAGGCATGTGTTTTTTTATTTATTCATCATGCATAATGCTTATGTTTATGATATATTCAAAAAAATTTCTTACCCTTACTGAGAATTTGAGATCAAATATTTATTATGTTTCATTTTCCCATGACATTAAGAGGTATCTTATGAATGATATTCATAAAAAAACTACGAGTTATGGATGTTGTCAATGGATTTTTTATTTTGTATTTCCTTTCTTACTATAATGTTGAACTTATGTACATATCTTGTTTTCCAAAACAACTAAACTATTCATTACATTAGGATAAAAATTTAATTTTATCATTCCAATGTAATGAATTAAGGTACTGGATTTGGGAAACTCGAGTTAGGACTTTATAGTTGATATTAGAGGATTTTTAGTAGAAATCATGGAAACTAGATTTAGAAAACATAGATTTGGGAACAAAACCATAAGATAGTATTTTAGAAAAAACAAATAAGAACATCCTAGAATTTTTGGTAAGGAATAGATTTTGTGGATATTTCTAGAAAATAGTTCTCTATCAGGATACAATAGGTTGATGTGGTTCTGGCACAAATGTGCCTAGGAGTAAAGACAATGACAAGGAGTCTCGAGCTTAACCTGGGATATCCTAGTACATGACAACGAGCCTTATTGTGAACCTGTTTTGGAACTCTTGGAGGATATTCTTAGGATAATTAATATTTTTTTTACAATCAATTATGAAGGATTTAAATATTAAATTTTACTCAAAGAAAACATGATTATGATTATGAGATTATCTATGTATTGAATTTCAATTTACGCAATGTATTTTCTACATTGAGATTATATGTTTTGATTCATAACCTAATCTAGTGTGTGACACTATTTTTAAGGGGAGCCTAATGGAAAGAATAGAAACCTAATAAACGCATGTGTCCCATGTAGGGGTTTCCCTCTAATGAAAGATAATGATGTAGGCTATAGTTCTGAGACTGTTTCCAAGAAACATACAAATATACTGGGACAACTCAGTTAGGTTATGGACAATGACCTTACCCATTTGGAGCACCCGGAACCGAATCATGGAATATCTATGTTACAACACTTTATGATAAAACAACCTCTATAATTTAATGGGACTATAATGACATTACTATTGTAGTAGTGGATAAGTTTATTAGAGAAGATATTTATCACTTTGGGATGCAATGAAAGAGACAAGTTCTTCATAGTAGTTTATCGACTATCAAGAGATAAGGATCAGTGGTTGTCTTTAATAAAAAAAAGGAGGAATAAGAAAAAAAAGAATTTGAATGTAGATATTTTAATGAAATTTTCTAAGAACAATACTTCAATCTTGAACTATGAGATGATATGGAAAGGAAGTTTCTGAATCTGAGGAAGAAAGTGGATAATAATGTTGAAATTTATGAAGCTAACTTCACGGGGTTAGAAATAAATTCAATTGAATATATACCTAATCCAAGGAGTAATATTTATAAATTCATTTATGGGTTATAACCATTCCTCTAAAGGGATCTAGTTTCCCAATGTTTATCATCATATAATTATCTAGTCTCATCTGTTATCAAGACAAAAAAATAATAATTCAGTAAGTATTATGATTTAAAGGCAAAGAAAGTGAAGAAGAGGGTTGTTGAAAACTATGGAAAAGGATGAAAGGAAATGTAGAATAAGGGATGAGATTACCTTCCACCCTATGATAATTGTTGAATGATACACCGAAGTACTTGGGTAAAAGGTATGGGTGTTTGTCAAAATTGTGGAGAAAATGGCCACCTATCCCGGGATTGTAATGGAAAGGAAGAAGCGACCAAGATTATGAGATGACAACTACTGATATTAATGTTCCAAAGGATGTTTTGGAAGTTACATTAATTGTTTATTCAAACTTATCCAATAGATTATTTGATTCCAGATCATCTCAATCATTCATTTATTCCTATTTCTTAGAAAAAATTATAGATTTACAATTTGATTTAATAAGATATTTTTTAGTCAAAAATATTAATGTAAGAATCATTGCAACAAAGTTGTGTCAAGAAGTCCTCATTATGCAAGATAAATGTACTTTGTCTACTGTTTTTATTATCATACCCATGATTTAATTTGATATAATTATTTGTATGGACTCCCTTTCGAACCATCAAGAAAAAATTTAATGCAAGAAGAAGGAGGATACAATTTTTGAGGATGATGTGGAATCCATTATCATTAGGGAAAAACATCACCATATAATTCTCATTTAGATACACCCCCAGTAGTTCTATTGAATTCAATCATTAGGGAGGGATGGAAAACAATATCTATAGGGGAGGAATGTAATGTTCGAATAGAGAATGTACCTATTGTGAAATAATATGTTGATTTGTGTCCATAGGATTTACCTTGACATCCTCTAGAGTGGGAAGTTCAGTTGTCTATTGATTTAATTCATGGTTAAAGACTTATATGAAAGACTACTTATAGAATGGCCACTGTGGAATTAGTTGGACAAATGAAAAAATTATAGGAATTTTGTGATAATGTATTTATCATCTCTACTGTATCTTCATTGGGAGATCATATTCTTTTAGTTAAGAAGAAATATGGATTAACAAAGTTATGAATTGAGTACAGGGAGATCAATGCTATAATAATAAAGAACAATTATCTCATACCTCGCGTTGATGATTTATTTGATCAACTTCATGGAGAACAATATTTTTCAAACATTGAACTTCGATCTCGATATAATAAAATGTTGTGTGAGGAAGGAAGATATATCAAATATTTCATTTTGAACTAGGTATGGGCATTACAAGTTTACAATAATGCCTTTTGGACTGACTAATGACCCCTATATTTTCATGGGTCTAATAAATAGTGTTTCAAAGGAATATCATGGTGACTTTGTGGTGGTATTTATTGATGATATCTTGGTATATTCCAAAATCCATTAAGATCATGGAAATCACTTGCACACTATTTGGAAGAATCCTAAAAAAATAATTATATGGTATGTTTAGCAGGATAGAATTTAGGATTTAATCAATTTCCTTTCAAGGCCACATTGTCTATAAGGATGGAATATATGTTAATCCTATGAAGATAAAGGCTATTCAAGAATAACCTAATCCTATGAACATTACCGCGGTATATAGTTTTATTAGTTTAGCATGTTATTATCAGTGTTTCACTCATAACTTCACTCATTTATCCAACAAAATGACCAAGTTTAAACGTAAAGGGGATATGTTGGTATGTAAAAAATAATGTGATAATGATTTGATGAATTGAGGATAAGATTAGTGAATTATATGATATTGAATCTACCATCAGAGAATGGTAAATTTTTGATCTATGGTGATTCATTAAAGAAAATACTTGGTTTTGTCATTATACCGGATGATAGAGTTATTGCCTATGCATAATGGAAGTTATAAATTCATTAATAGAAATATCCAACTCATTATCTTGAGTTAGAAACTCGAATTTTTTCTGTTAAGATATCGTGACAATATCTATATAGAGAAAATTTAGAGATATATATGGATCACCAGAGTTTGAAATATATATCATCATATAATGAAATAGAAATGAGGAAAAAGAGATGGCTAAAAATACACAAGGATTATGATTGTTATATACAATACCACCCATGGAAGGTAAATAAAGATAAAGATCCATTAAGCAGGAAGAATCATGGATCCCTAAAAAATGAAGATTGAAAGGGATCCTATTTTTATGGATCTAGTAAAGTTGGATGCATGAATTATCAAATAAGGTGAAACATCATTAATTTTTCTATTGGTTGAATAACCATATTTATCTGAAAGGATTGACATCTATCATCTTGATGTTGATAACCTTTACAAAAATTAATTTTGTGAAGGATGGGATGTTGGCTATCTTCATGTGTGAAGATGAAATTTTGACATTTGGGTAGAGGATATGTGTTCCATCTATACCTGAAATGGAGTTATTGGATGATTCCCATAGTTTGAATTTATTTATAAACCATGGTAGACCTAAAATTTATAGATATTTGAAGGAACATTTCCAGTGGTTCCACATGATGTGAAAAATTGATGCTTATGTATTAAGATGTTTAGTCTGTCAACCAGTAAAGGATGATAGAAAACATCCTAAAGGATTCATGAAACCTATAACTATTCCTAAATATAAATCGAATTCCATCACCATGGTTTTTCTCAGTAAGATACCCAAAACTATATGAAATAATGATACAACAAGGGTAATTATGGATCTACTTTTGAAATATTCACATTTCTTCTCTATAATGGATGATTTTCCACTAGAACACTTTGCATGACTCTATGCCAATGAATTTGTAGGAATTTATTTATAACCTATTTCAATATTTTCTGGTCGCGATCCTTGATTTACAATGAAATTCTAGAAAATTCATCAGAAATATTTGGATACTTACCTCCATTTGAGTACTGCTTATCATCCTCAAACGGATGGACAATTAGAAAGGAGGATCCAAACATTAGAAGTCATGTTGAGATCATTCTCACATGATTTTCAAGGTATATGTGATTGATATTTATATTTGGTGGAGTTTTACTACAATTATATTTTCCATTATAGCATTCAAATGGAACCGTATTAATCATTGTATGGAATGATATGTCATACACCTACATTTTGGGATGAAGTCGGTGAAAGGAAGCTTGTGGGTCCAAAGCATGAAGAGGAACGAAATTGAAATGGTATATACTATTCAAACACATATCAAAGTATCTCAAAGAATACAAAAGAGATATGATTATAATTAAAGTAAGTATTTGGAATTTCAAGTCAGAGTTCATGTTTTTTTAAAAGTGTATCCATGGAAGGGTGTTATAAGATTTGGTAGGAAAGGGAAACTGATATCTAGGTAAATATTCCCTTTTGAAATTCTAGAAATAATAAGAGATTTTGCACATTGTTTGGCAATACCACCTTACATATCTAAAGTATACAATTTGTTCCATGTATCATTGCTATGAAAGTACATGTCAGACCCAACACATGTCCTCACATATGAAGGTATAGAATTGGACCCTGAACTATCTTACTGAGAAGATCTTATCCGAATCATGGACACTCAAGAACATGTTTTGGGGAATCTGAGTACTCAACTGGTAAAGCTACATAGGAAAAATCATAAAATTTAAGAGGCAATATGGGTTCCTGAGGAAGTTATGATGAGGATCTACACAATTCTTTTTGTAAAGTAACATTTAGGTAATTTTGATGAGGAATTTTTTGTATGGGGGTAGAATGTAACACCCCAAGTATTCATAAATAAATTTAATATTTAATTCATAAAACAATAAGTCATCACAAAATACTACTTTGTTATAAGCTAGCCAGTAATTTTTTTTACTCTACTGTAACTTTAATTTCGAAAAAATGAGATACATGGTTGCCTTCAGTAAGATATTTAGAGTCTACTAAGGAAAAAATAATTTTTATTGAATAGCAACATAACCTTATGAATAGTATTATGAGCGTTACGAATAGTACACCATATAATTATTTTATTTTCTTAAGTTTATAAGATAACGAGATATTGATTAATTTTTCAAGGCCATATAAAATGAATTGTAGTTTTAAAATTATCATTTTTGAATAAATTATGATTTTATTTAAAAATTAAATTAATCATATTTAGAAAAATATTTTAAAAAATGTAGTTCACTTTTGAATTCCAAATTTTGATATTATGTTATGCTGAATTTGTTTGAATTTTATAAAATAATTTAGTTTTTTTGTGAATAGTAAAAATAAAGATACGATTTTTCGGTATAATTAATATAATCAAAATGGAGTAATAATTAATATAAAATGCTGGTCAACTTTTGTACATTAAAATTTTATATGAGTTGTCCCATTTGGCCACTTTCATGGGAAAATACAATGGTACATCCCATGGTTTTTCAAATACCAAAAACGAGGTGTCTTTTGCAATTAATTAAAACTGTGTGGCTCTTTTAGTATAAATACTCACTAATTCCTTCATTTTATTTCATTATAAATCCCTAATCCTTACAAAACTGGTAGTTTTACCTCCCTATGAGTCCTGAAATGGTGTCCTCATGCCCCCAATGTCCCAACCTTCATGTATCTAGTTATACTCAATGGTGTAAGGGAATCTACCACACTTCTCCTTTCCGAGCACAGTTTTTATGTTATTCTCTTTTATTTCAACTATATTAAGTTGTTATATGTCATTAAATATTCCAATTATTGTCCATAATATTTAATAATTATTATATACCCCTTTATATCTCCTAAAAATATTTTATGAATTTTATGTGATGTCGTTTGGCTGCCAAATTTTCATAAGGGATTTCTCAACTTCTCTTTTTTATTTCTAGTTCCTTTATTTTTTTTTCATTTCCTCACATTCTTTCATCTAGATTTTATGATAACTCTTGTACCATAAATGTAATATAATTTTGATATGATAATATAATAATTCATTAATGTTTTTCATTTACCCCTCTTTTTTACATGTAATGAAAACAATATCTGATATGTGTTAATTTAACACATTAAAGGGCTACAAGATTTCAATATCTATTCATATAATTAATTCTGGTCATGAAACCATATTTATGGTTTAAGTAGAATATAATATATTTATTATATCTTTTTTAGGTTTTTTTTACACAAGATATTAATTAATATATTGAAATGAGCTCGTTGTGATCAGAAACTGCCAATTAACCCAAACAATTATCACTGGAGTTTTGTATAATTATTCATCTTCACTCCCAACAACAAAATAAATTTTGTAACCATTAAATCATCTATATTTTAACAAATAAAATACATCTTATATTCTGGATATCCATTATCATCTCACATGTTTTTCTTTACAGGTATATATGTAAACCGGTCATGAATACCAAGGAAGAAAACCCTCCCAGACCATAAAATTGATTCTCTTAAACCCATAAAGAAGGCCACGAATGAACTCAATATGTAGATAATAAATAGATTAAATAATGAATAAGTTAATTAAATATTTATTAATATATTTAATTTTTTTATCCGGGACAGTAAGATCAAGTAATGAATATTATCAAATTTAAGGGAAGAGTTTTCTACTCGAACCCCTATTTTCATTTGGGTTACTCTTATTATCTAATTACCTCAAATAAATTATAATTTATTCGTATTTACTCCTAATATTTTCTATCAAATTTTCTACATATGTGTTCCATGTAGAATATTACTTTCATTAAAGGGTATTTATATGTTTTAAAAGTATCTTTCAAAATATTTTCCTAAAATACAAGCGCGATTCAAGGGAATATACCAAATGCTTACATATTTTCAGGGGCACTATATAATATATTTCTAAAAACCATTATATTTATAAAAGTTCTCATTTTATTATGAAACTACAATATTACTTAACATTTATTTTTATGTGGTTACTTATCCAAAAGAACTCTTATTTTCAATGTAAAAGAGTATTTATCTCATGATTTGCTAGATGATTTTATTAGAGTATCTTAATCTATTTAAACACCATTGTTTATTTGATGTTATATATCATATAACATAATTAATTTAATCTTTTATGATTAGTTTTACTATGATTTTTCTATATTAAAACCTTTCACGAAATTTACTTGGAATGGTTAGTGTTTATGCTTAATGATCAGGGAAAGTTATTTACATTTCATATGTTAGTTTCAATATGAATGAATATACTGTTTATGTTTATCACCATTCTTATGTGGAATTCATTTCACTTAGTATGTGATAGGTGGGGCATACTACTACCCCTCTATGCATCAGTAGGCACATAAGACAAACTACTATCTTGGCAGAATACCTTGAAAAAATGGTTATTTTAGGTCTGGGCATGAGGCATTGATGGTATGGTTTGGATATCTAAAATCTAGAATTACATCATTATGAAACTAGTAACCGAACTTTCATGAGGTTATTTGACTTGTAGAATACCCATGATTATTCATTATTTATTCACCTCTTATTCCTACCATAATGTGCTAATGATTATTTTTAAATGCAGGTGTTTTTAGTTATTCACTATGTCAAATGTTTATGTTTTTGATATCATCTGCTATATTGCAAACCCTTACTAATCATTTGAGCTTACCCCTTTCTTATGTTTCATTTTACCAGGACATGATGAGTTATATTATTAATTACGTAAGGAATTAACCTAGGAGGTATGGATGTTTTCAATAGAATTTATAAATTGTATTTCCCTTTCAAGATGTAATGTTGACCTTATGTATGTATCTTGTTTTCCAAAACTACAAAACTATTCATTCCATCAGTATACGACATTCTTATAGTCATGATAATGTAATGAATTATAGCACCAGATTTAGGCAACTAGGGTTGAGTCTTTAAAATATATTACTTTGATATTTGGGTATATAGTCCCCACAATATGACATTAATCCTTGGTTTCTAGTTTTTAGGCTTTGATATATGGGTTGGTTCACATGAGTTCACATAATAAACTATTCTAATAACTATAGAGTGTGTAAAATTTTGGCCTCACAACTTTGTATTAGAAATTTTTATTTTATTTTATTACTATTTTAATTAGGGTATGGATGAGATAATACTATATATTACTCAGAATAAATTATATTTAGTGTACTTATCCATAACCTAGATGTCTTAAGGGAAACATTACATAGGAGTTGAGATTGATGTCCCTAATTTTTAATGATATAGTTCATTTTATTTTTATTAAAAATAATATTTTAGAATTATTATTTTTTAGTTTTTCTCTTGTCTTAGAATGGATAGATGAATGAGTCAATGAATAATTTTAGGCATGTAGGTTCACATGAAAAATCCATTTTTGCATTTGATTTAGACATTTATTATAGAAATAAAATGTGTTTAGTAACTTAAGGTTTTAGAAACAAATTTGATAGTGTTTTCCCATATATTTTCTTAATGGTATTACACATATTATTACATGATGATTAATTATTACTGTTGGTGAATAACTCTTATAATTATCATATATTATTTATTAAATCAAATTATAGGAAAAAATTATAAAGTGTTTTCCTCTATAAAAAGTAGATGGAATTTCATTTTTTGAACCATAATTATTATATAGTATATAATAATCGTTATAGGGAAATGTTTTTATATATACACATGAATGTTATATTAACCCTTGAGGTGGAAGTCTGACATATATACACATATGGAGGATTATTAACCTTGAGTTTGTAGGTTAATTTTGTATGAGAATCATAATATATGTTAATGGATATTAGAGCTAAAGAGTGGTTGTTTTGGAATATGATTTTTCTTATGCTATTATGGATGTGAGTGTATATGTCATTTAATGGGTTATTATCTATGTGAGGTATGCATATGGACTAGGTTGAAGAGCCTAGAAATGATGAGATGAGAGTCAGGATATTGGTCAGTAATGAATTATGATTGAGTAGTAAAGAACTAGTCTATTAGTATTAGAGATGATTTATGATGCATGAAGGTATCATGTAAAAGTAGTTATATCATTTTTTATTCCATTACTTAGGGGAAACATGGGTTTATTATTTAAGAAAATAAATTGATTCTTATAAGGCAATATTCATTATTTTAAATAGATAGGGAGATGACATAAGTGTTATAGGTGTGAAATAATGTTTAATACATTTTTGGTGACGAGTCTAACATGAATGGTAGGAAACAATATATAATTAGTAGCGATATAAATATTAGTATCGATGAAATAAACATATTTATGATGAATTTTTATTAATATATTAGTTATTTCAGCCTAATTTGGATGATATATCAATTGAGATGGCTCGTGATGGACTGGGGCATGGGATTGTGCACCTAGATAATGAATTATTATTTGTTAATGGGGATACTAAGAATCATTGTGAGATTATTTTAATGTATAATCTATTATTTTGGGTAAAGAGAGTGAGTATTTGTTCAAACTATATTGTGGGTAGACCCGTTATATATAATCCTGACCCAAGGGAGTTTACATTATTGTTTGATTAGGAATTTTTCCCTATATAACAAGTATGTAAGGATGATGGGTGGACTTTAGAAAATATCTTTGATGTTGAGATTGATTTTTAGGTCACATGACTCTTGGTATGAGGCTATGAAAATATAAACAAATGAAGAATGGTTTTATGTGGTCCCTTTAGAGTGTGTGCATTTGGAAAGTGGAAATGGGGAATCATGATTAGATTAGTTAGTGAGATAATACCAATATAGTATAATGGTAGGTAGATGAGGGGCTATGTGATTATAGATATCTCTATATTTCTAGGTCATTGGAGAAGTGAGATATAATCCATTGTTAAATGCAACATGATAACTATTGGATCTTATGAAATGCCAAGGGATTAAGTGGATCAATGTGATGGATATAGAATTTGCATATTAGATTAGATAAAGTGAAATGGATAATTAATTTATTGTGATTTCTGGTGGGAATAAGTATGATCCATTATAGGGTGGATTGTTAGGGTCAAATGATTATGAGTAAGGATATACCCCTTGATTTATATTCATTAGGATTGGGTGTATGGTGTTTCATTATCGGTGGTGTTGGAATGATATTACATGAGGAAACATAGAATCATAGGAACATAAAGTGGGGCTATATAGATTAATTCAAATAAATATGAGGAATATTCATGTAAATTTGTATTATTTGTTGATGTATATCATCCATGATTAGAATCATGGAATATTAATTAAGGAAATTATTTGGTTTGAAGAATTCCATAGATTATCTCAATTCATGTTACTTTTTTTTATCTATTTATAGTGATCATCAAGGGTGATGTGTTGATTGACCAAACCCAAAGGTTATTAGGATTTTAGTAATGCTTCTTTGACTCAAGCATCCATGTTAGGTGAAAAAATAGAAAATACTGAGATGTGGTTATTGGATGATGAAAATTAATAAAATATGGAATGTTTGGAAAATTAAATATACCAAAGACTGTATGTCAATCATCTGGTATAAGTGGGTCTATGGAATATAAGTATTCATGGAAAAAACACTATCTTGAATAATGAGCTGCTAATTCATTTTATGGTTATAAATTGATAAATGATATTAAATGTTATAATATAATGATCAAGTGATACTTGGATATGACATCTAGTTACTGATGCCCTATCATATAATAGTAACGTCAACTGACAGTCAATAGAATTATTGAATTGATAATTAATGAATATCGTTTGGAGAGTGAAATAATTATGGAACAAAAGAAATAATTGCCTCTACAGTGCATTGTTTGATGACCTTTTGATTAGTAGAACTAGTTTCTGTGTGGTGATGACACAAACATAACCTATGAGTGACATATAACATAGGAAATGAATTAGGGATTTGTAATTTTAATTATTCTATAAGGATTGTAGTTGAGAGTTCTTTTGGATAATAATAGTTATGATGTGTTTTTTTGATAATATATGTCCTCAAGGGTTTTAAAATTTTTCTTAAATTTGACTTTTGGTCTCAAAGCATGGAATATTTTGAGAATTGGGTCTCAGATTAGGAAATTGAGATTTTGGACATCTCTAATATATATTATTTAATGTGTCAAAGTCCTAGGAGGTGTTTCATATTCGTAGATGTGGGATATAGTATGATTAATGTTGCTTTGTTATGATTTTTTCTTATTAGTGGCACGTTACACAATGGAGAGTGAAGGTCAAACCTTGATGTGGGGTTGATTGAGCTAATTTGACATCCTAAATGGTGAATTATTACATGGATGCCTAGGAATAAATCAAGACACAACATGATAAGATGGTCTCACAACAAGGTAATTTTGAATGAGGGGTTGACTTAACAAAGGTAAAATCTATACAAATGAGGTTTATAACATGAAATTGGTTGTCATGCTATGATAACCCGTACATTTTAAATTTGTAGAAAGGTTAAATATATTAAATATAGGTTTCATTTCATAATCACACGTTTCATGTGGTGATGAGTGATATCACATATATATAAGAAACCATGCACATCCTCTTAAAAAGATTTAACGTGGAAGTATTTTCATACTATAGTGGTGGGTTCCATTCCACGATGATATTTATTATGTTTTATTGGGTAATTATAAAAAAATTAAACCATATTTATAATTTATAAATGCCAAGATATATCCTTTGTAAAATTACATTGGGTGGGGTAGGTCACAATGTGACCAGTTGTGTACACCTTAATAACCTGTAAAAAGGAGGAATCACACCATGAAGAATGCAGGACAAACCATATGGGATTTAGGCCATGAATAATGGTTCTTCCAAATAGAAGAGCTATATGTCGTAACTAGAGGGGTCATAATACAATGGTGAACTTCCTGAGGTGAGGCCCTCTTCCTTGGGTATATCATTCCATGACCAAGAATTGCCACAATGGGATATGATTATGCATTGGTGCACAATGCATTTACTATGAGTATCACACCATTACCAACTCATAGTTTGTTTTATCATAAGGGGGTACATTTTTTTAATGTCTGAATTAGAAACCCAATTTACTTTCATATCATTTTCAATCATGTGAGTAGGGAGAGGAAGACCAATCTTCTTTTTAATTTCTTTCTCTACAACCTCTTACATTAATAGTGATGAGTGGTGGTTTTCTTCATTATTAACGGTAAATATTCTTCCTTTTTCTTTAGTTCACCATCTTCTTGGTTTAATTTCTATTTTATTGTGGTTTAGTCTAGTTTTAAGGCTAATTACACTTAGGAATAGTGGAATCCCACTGATATGATGAATATTTTATTAGTCTTGTATATATGAGTTTTTTAGAGGTTGAGAATGCTTTATTTTGTGTAAATTCATAGAGGTATACACATATTGTAAATTATGTATTGGTGTACCTAATATTGGATGAAATTAATGGATTAATTTAAATATGTTTTTGAAACCATTGAATGATGATGTTCGGAGTGGACACTAATGGTGTTTCCTACCCCATTACTCAAATGTTTAATCACTAGAGATCACCGGTAAGTAATTATTAAGTGAGGAACAATGAATTAATTGATGATTTATTTTTTAATGTTTTATTTTTTTAATTGTTTTATAATTAATTTGGATGGTTTTCAAAGATATTTTTTACATATGTTAATAGGTAATGGATGACAGATATTGAATGATATTATGCTATTTTGGCATAGTTTTAATTTAAGGGAATAACTCCTAATGAGGAAAGAAGTACCTAACAACATTCTTAGGGTTTTTTTACTATAAATATTTTTATATATAGTATTTACATTTTTGTATGATAGACTATAAATTAAAAAAAATTGATTTTTATCCTTAAACTCTCATGATAATAAATTTACTACCATAGGCTATGATGAACCCTTCAGTAATATCTTGATGCCTTATCCACCGATCAACAAGAGTTTGACTATAGACATTAGAGGTGTGATACATGGACCATATATTGGTAGAAATAAAAGGAGTGATTGTAGTATTCTTTTCAATAGGTTATACAATTCCTTCTATATAGGGGAGAATGATAATTCATAAATAGTTATATTATATCCACACTATGAAAATGATTTATGTGTGTGTTGGTTACGAGGGGACCAACATGGCTTTATTTTTGAACTAATAAGGTATTTATTGAATCTAACTACTATAATACTTAATTTATATCACTAGTATGGTTGATTAAACAACAATTCAAGCATGAATATGTTGAGGGATGTTATTCCCTAACAGTAGATTGTTAGGTTCCTAGAGGTAGATTTAAATATAGGATCCAATAAACAATCTTCAAACCATGATACATAATTGGGTAATAAAAAGGGTACCATAGTATTATGTTGACACAAAAGAGAATTATTAAAAGTGGACTAGAATTGTCATAGCCTTGGATCGATGTAATAAAGGGTACACGTTTTGCACTTGAGAGTCCAACATAGGAGATGTGCATATTTTTTGAGATGGTGACCAAACCATATAATGATGTTATATGATAGAGTTTTGGGGTGGTGTTATTTCACCTAATTATTATATAAAATATATTTCTAGGGTGGGATGTTCCCATGAGGTATATATTACATGAAAACTATATTGTATAATATAGTCTCATTGGAATTATGACATACAGGTGTTAGTTTTGAGGGGGGATTCATCCCCACAGGTGTATGATATACATTTCCTAGGGAGATAGTATATCGTAAGGTGTATGCTAATTATATTTTAGGTTGGGGATCTATTTCTCACTTTTACTTATAAATATTTTGAGGGAGTGGAACCATTCACATCGATGATGATTCTGATATAGGTTTCTATTGTGGAGTACTATTTTCCACAGATGATGGGGTTATAATGTGGGGAAATATTCCATCTGGATGTTGATACATGTTTCCATAGATGAGAACCATTATATCCTTAATGATGATTTTGTTTAAGGGTGAGGTTCCATTCCCCTCAATTTTGATATATATTTCTTTGGTCATACATCATTCGCCCTTTGATGATGACATTAATGATAAGTTTATAGGGTCAGATTCCATTACCCTCTAATATTGATATATGTTTATTTGGTGGGCTTCCATTCCACCTAATGATTTTGGGAATTTCTCACAGATATTCAGAATATGCTGAATTTTGAATGGTCGACCATAGGTTTAACCTCTCCACATGAGGATTAATAGTGATTTATTTGTTAGGTTTTTATTTGTTTATTTATTCATCTTACAAAGTAACTTTTACATACCCTATGATTATTTGTTTTATTAGATATTCCATTTAGAGTTACCTACTATGTTTTCCTATCACCATGCTCTGTCATCCCTTAAAAATTGGTACCTAATTAGACATCATGATTAAATGTACATGTAGGTTATAAGTACAAGGTTGGATGAGTGGGTTGGATATGTTGATCAGGTTTAATAGATATGACCTGGTGTTAGAATCAAGATGAAGTGGTGATGTTTTTTTTATTTATATTTTTTGGTCATGATTTTATGTGATCTGCCCATACATGATCATGTTCATGTCTTCTTAACTACTGTGACATTTTTGATAGTGTATTTTCTAATAGCATGGTGCATTATATATTTATAATAATATTGAATATGATGTTTAAATATTTATATAGATTATATGATCATTAATTATATGATATTTCCAGAATTTTTATTACACTTATAATAACTTATAGTTAGCCCAGGGTATCGATTTGGACACTTAAAACTTTTAAACACACATTGGGATATGAGGAGGCATTTTTGGGGCTATGTATTTAATTATTCCAATCACTATAGAGAGATATTGGATAGGTAATCACGATATACCATTTCCATCTATGAATTCTTATGTAGTTATTATACTAAATAAATGGTTAAAGCATAAATTCAGACGTGATAAAAAAATTTATAAACAATTATTATCTTAATAATCATTAAAATATTATATTAAGATTTCTTTAAACAAATTCCATAATATTTATAAATTTGAACATTTCAAATTTTTTTAAACGAAGGCTTTAACATTATTAATATTCATGAAATTTAATATACACTCCTTTATATTTATAATTAATGTTATTTTTTACTTTTTTAATCGTATAAAAATTTCACATTTTACATCAAAAAGATAAATAAACTAAATAGTTTCTATTTTCTATATGAGGATTCTTAATATAAACATATTATATTCTCATTTTGGGACAATTAAGAAATCAATATATACATTTTTATATCTATTCTTATTATATAATTGAAAAAATCATTATAAATTATTTACCATGTAAAGGGAAATTAATCCTAGATTAGGTCAACTAAAATGTTTTTTTCAAATACGCCCCCCACCCAAAAAAAATTAAATGTTTTACTAAAGAAACTATTCCTGTGACGGTTTTTAACAAATTCCAAAAACCTTTTTTCATTGAAATTATAAAAACAATGACGATTTTGGGTATATAACCTGAAATAGTGATACCTTGAGTGGAATCTATTGATATATGATAACCAAAAAATTATATATTAATTATTAAAGAGTTTATCACTAGAAAAAAATATAAATCTAGAACCAGTTTGAAAATGAAAAACAAATCCCTATAAATAGTTATAGGACATGATATTATGAGTGCACCATTATTTCATATCTAATAAGTTTTGAGTATAAAATTTAGAAGTCTCACACAAAATATTATATCATGGACATTTTTTTATTTTTACATAGTGTTTTTATTAAGGAATACACACACACACATATAAATACAAACCTCAACCATTTGAATAAGTAAAACTTATCACAATGTTATTATCTCTTGATACACTGTTATTCAAAAAACTATTCTATTATTGTTTTCAATCGACCATTCTGGTGTTCTAGTATAATCATAAAATAAATTTCTTATAATATATATATGTCATTGATATGTAGAATTCAATGATATATTACCATTTTGAATTTAATATGACATAGTTTGGTAAAATATCATTTTTTCAATTTAAAAAATCACTTAAAAAATGAAAACAAATCTAATATAATTTTTTCTAATACACATGATATGTTTTTGAAGGGGATAAATCTTATGTAAAGATAAAATAATTCATTAAAAAAATTATACACTCACAAAATATTTTTATTTTTATTTGACTAAATGAAATTTAAAATTAATGGTGTACCATTTCTTTGTTGATCTGGCCTATCCAATCCCCTTAAAAAAAACATAACATTGAGAACTTGGAAGAATATTATAAAATACTTCTTACTAGGGTATTCATATGTTCTAATAATATCCCATCTATTGGGAATGAACTCCTATAATCCATGTTTTAATAATTTTTTAAAAGGTTGGGGCCGAAGTCTCATTTTATTTTTAAAGCAAAGACCTCTTTTGATTTGGTGGAGGGAGACACATTAAATATCCCAAATGCCTAAGGCCATGTAGCTTGAATACAAGTCTTTGAAAGCCCTTTTTTTGACATTCAACCATGATTGAACATATTTATACATCCATTATAGGAAATGATATAATATTATAACTATTTTTATTGTATGGTTAATTTTTTATAATCATTAGTTTACCGTAAAATTAACATTTTGGAGGATTAAACTCATGAAACAATTATCTAATGTTAATTAAACTGAGTATGATATTATATAATGGGACATATAATGTCCCCCAAGGGTTTTTGAATAACTAAGGCATCACCATGATCCATACAATTTTATAGTGGAAGTTATTATATAATGTTTCATAGCATCGTAATCTAAAAATTTATAAAGGCCACCATGTCAGGGGTATGCCTTTGGTATATATTTACAATGTGTAAAACTCAACCATTTTATTGGAATTAAACACACTCATTTTATCCATCCAAATGAATACATGAAGATGCTACCCCAAATCATGTACCACAAAAAGTTGGGTATAAAATTTTATAAAATAAATGTTTATTATTATTTTAAAAATAAATAAAACAATCATTGAAATTATAGATATGAAAAAATTCAAACGATTAATAAAATATAAAGGGAGAAAAGGTAGTTTAACCCACCCAATAGCCGAAGGTGGATCTATAAAATGATAAAAATTGAACGACCATAAAAAATAGATAACAAAAAATAGGTATAAGTCTTTGATAAGTCATCCTATCATAAAAAATTCCATGATATAACATATATAAAAAAGATCCCTCTATAACCAATTAGATTGTTTATATAAAGTAGTTTTGTTTAGGGTTGACCCATGAATATTTCTTCGTTATATAGAAAAGTATTTAAATAGAGGTCAAAATAAGGTTGGAACCATATATTTTATAAAGGAGGAGTGAATTTTAAATAAATCAATGTGGTAGATTTTAATTACTTAGGGGAACCAAGGTAGTGTGGGGTGTGATCTATATATATTCTCAACTCAAAATTTTAATTAATATTTTATATTCTCATTCATTCTTTATTCTAACAATTTTCAAAGGATTTTAACTCTCTATATAATCATTTAACTAATCACTTGAGTTATATACTCTAACTAGGGTTAAATGTTTAATAACCCAAGATTATAATAGATATATATAACATCTTAATATATGAATATTTTTTACATAAGATAATAATCTATACGTGAATCGTATGGGTCTAGGGGCTTTGGAGACCAAGAGATAAAAAAGGATGGTATATGTGAACTATATCCCCTCCCACTTAGTTCTTCATAACTAAATCCCTTACTATATATATCACACATAATATCTTTCCTAAAATTTCAAGGAAATGAAAAATAATAAAGTGTTATCTAAAATTATAAAAATGGTTAAACAAGAGAGATATTAAGAAAACACTAGAATAAGTGTATGGGAACATGGGAATAATAAATAAAAGCCACACCTTGCATATCGCAGATCGTAAACATGAGTCACGGAATAAATATTGATATAATATATGTCATTAATCATAAATTAATAAAATAATATGATCAATTATATCATAAAATTATCATAATATATATATATATATATGAGGCATAACAATATGAAAAGAAACCCTTATATAAAGGCTACCCACTAAGAAATTCATAACATGTTAGTCTTTGGCTAACCATTCATTTACTTCATTTGGGATTGGTATAGCCTCATATATACCCTCCTTTTTGGGCTTTGTATAATCTACCATATACCCTCTATATCTTCATTATAAGAAACTGTCATGTACCCACTGATATCATTCAATATTAATCATTTCCCAATGTGTTAGAAGTAAATATCGGTCCCAATGAGAACACAATACATACATTTTTTGTTCCAAAATATCCTAAAACATTCTTCATATCATTACCCAAAAAATATAAATGGTTTTTTTAAAAATTACATCATATCATAGCCCATAGAAACCAAATGGGTTTCATAATTATCTCATCAATTCAACATAGCATAACCCATTGAAAGAGGATGGGTTCATAAAACACTATTTATCATAATTATAATCCACATTGAGAAAGAATAAGGATGGTATAATTATATCAAATATCCAATAAAACATATGAAACACCAATGGTTTTTTCCATTGATGAATTAAAATTCTATAAAAATCTTTTGAACAATATAGAAGAAAATATCCTTTTCATTTAGTGAAATCATTTTTAAATAAAATTTTCTCATAAATTATTGAAGAAAAAAAATTTCATTAAAAATAACATTTTACAATTTTAATTTAATAATTAAATCAATGTGTAGTTGTAATGGAAGAAAATACCTACCATTCCATACACATTAAAACGAAGATTTCTTTCACATTTTTTGTAAAAAGATATGATAACCTTGTTCAAAAAAATGAAAAGAAGATTCCTATTAACCATTTTTAAAATATTAAAACATGGATTAAAATGTATTTAAACTATAATTGGATAATATTTAATACTTTATTTGAAATATTTTTATAAAATATGAACATGAAAGAAAAATTATTTTCTATTTAAGAGAGAAATAAATTTTTATTTTACATAAAAGGATTATTTTGAAATATTGAGTACATGAAGTGAAGAAAATAAAATGAAATCTTGTAATTTTAAAAAAAATTATTTGAAAATTTATGATTTTATTGGGAGGTAAGTCATGATATCACATCATTTTATGTATAATCAAAATAATCCTAATAAACAATAAGATTGTAACATAAAACTTTTACCACTTTGGTAACTTTTTAATAACAATACTGATAAAAGAAAGGACCCTAAATAGATATGAATATACAATTATTATATTGATAATATTCATTGAATAAATTGATGGTCTGTACGTATACTATATAAAAGAAACATGTGATAATATGCTATGTGTCCCACATAATTAAAAGTGAGATGAAAATTGCCTTTCCTCAAGTCTTTATTTCTTTTACTCACGTTCAAGTATCTAGAATATTAAATATAATATTATTATAAATATATTCACGAAAAATAATAATATATATCACATTGTATATGATTTACTTATTTTATTTTGATATAGTTTTTATAACAATTCGTAAAATAATTGCTTCAATTTTCATGTATGTTTTTGGTTTGGTATCTCCCGTAATTTAACTTTTATATTGGTTCCATAGTATAATTAATTTAAAAAATTACACATATATCACATATATTCGGTATATATATATTCATAAATAGATTAATGTTAGAGATAGAAAATTAATCACACCATTTGTGGAGACAGTAGACCGTATGTACACAAGAACAATGATTCTATTTTCTTGACGAATGAAAATAAATAAAAGTAAATT
The DNA here is from genome assembly GCA_963277665.1 of Viscum album. Taxonomy (NCBI): domain Eukaryota; kingdom Viridiplantae; phylum Streptophyta; class Magnoliopsida; order Santalales; family Viscaceae; genus Viscum; species Viscum album. The sequence continues at coordinate 1,784,977,609 of OY728119.1, read as the reverse complement.
TTAATTAAAATTTAGATAATTATTAATATTTAATATATATAATTTATATCAATAAAATTAATCCTTATTACCATCCCTATAAAAATAAAATAAAATACCTTTGAAACCTCTTTGTGGAGTTGGTGGTCCACATATATGCATAAGCGATTTTTCATTTCCAAGAGGATTGTAATATCAGAAGGTAGATTTTATATTATAATTAAAAGAGTATAATTATTTCTGAAAAAATATTAATTTAATATTAAATACAGAATTATCTCCATCATCGAGTGGTGGGGATTAAAAACAAATTACATTGGTTTATGAGGCGGTAGTCCGTCGTACACACGATCGATGATTTTGTTTCCCATTTGAAAGAGGAAGAGATGGATATAGGTATTTTAATTAAAATAATGAAATTTAATTATTTTGGAGAAAATATTTTATTATATCTCATGATTTTAACAATATTTTAATTTGAGAAAATCAAATAAAAAATAAAAACATTTAAATAAGTACGATAGCTCTTCTACCGCCTACTTGCTTAGGATAACACCAAAAACCTTTTCAGGAGGATGTATAATCAATCTTTGGCCTCTAGGTTGAGGGTAGGTAAGTGAGGGATATATTTTGGTAGGAATTGGATGAGACAAATTATATTTTATGTTTTAAGATGCGACAAGAGTGGGTTCTATTTTATAGGGGAGAGGATACACCTAGATTTTTTGAAAATAAAAAGTTGTAACAACATTTTAAAATGACAAAAGGAACTAAAGTGTCTTATTATCTAACATTTGATGTCATAAGGTCCAAATATTACCATAAAATATGAATTAGAAAATTCATTGTTTTACATGCCCCTTATTTTTTTATTTTAACCCTTGGTAAAACTAATTTAACCATAAACACATTAAATAATTTGTATAATTTATTTACAATTAATTACAAAAAAATTGTTTTACCTTATTATATATTATTAATTATTATAAATCCAAATATGGAATCCATTTTAAAAAATTAATTCCACCTATTCTGAAGTAATTAATATAAAATTAAACACATAAATTCATTGGGAAAGAGATTTTTCTAATAGAAAAACTGTGTATGTATAAAAAGTTTGAATATAAAAATAAAAAATAAAAATGATTTTAATGACAAAAATTAGATTAATTATAAAATAATTTTACTTATTTTACATTTAAAACATTTTGTAACAAAATAATTTTTTACATGAATTTAATGAAAACTAGTTTTTATTAAAAACCATTATTCATCACTATTTATTAACAAATTAATCTTTATAAAAAACTATCAAAAATTCAATCAAGGATAATTCTAAAATTTTTATTCCAAAAATAATTTTTATTTTTTCAAATAAATTTTCAAATAATAGAAAAGAATAATAATAATATTCTTTTAGAAAAATCCAAAAAAAATTATTATGTGAAAAAAATGTATTTTCAATGTATATAAAAGCATCACAAAAACCATAAGCCCTTATTTATAAATATACATTATATATGATAATAATTTATAATTGATTTTTAGAATTTTTTTGCCTATTCATACATCAATTCATAATACCTAGGTAATAATTATCTTGTTTAAATACTAATATTAATGGTATATAGTGGTCTGTTAAAATACAGTGTCGTATGTAACACAAGCTGTACGAGAAATTAATTTTTATTGAAAATATAGTTCATAAAATATCAAGTGCTACATTATAACCCCATTAAAAATAATTTCACCCGCTAAATTTCATTACTTCAATACCAAAAAATGAGGATACTTTAGCCACATCAGATCCCTAGATACCCATGTAACATCCTGATTTTGGTGGTTTCACCTAACAATTATGACTAGGTGGGTGGCCTTATTTCATAAAACCTTATATCTATGACCCCTAACCTCCATTCGTTGGTCGGAATTGTAAATATCATGATCCCGTGGTATGAATTAAATGTTCAATATATATGGATGGATATGTATATAATTTATCAGGAGAGATACATGGAACACATCATTGAATTAAGAGAGGTTTGGTGCACGTTCCAAGTGATACGATATAGTACTGGTATGATTTTTAATTTCATAGGGATCGATATACCTAGGTATTTGTTTTCCCTTGTTTCCATACATCATTACCATATTCCATAGACAAATTCATAGGAATACCATCTCACAAACTTCAAACTCCACATCATACCGAAGATTGCGAACATAAATTTTATGTCATCTCTAAGCTACCATGATGTACTATTGAATGGATATGATATTATTTAAATTATCTATATCTAGATCAGGTCTAAAGGAAATCCATTTTCCAACATCATCTTAGCATGATGGTTTTCTTTACCTATTTATATAGAGAATTTTCATAAGGATCTATTTTTATACATGATTTAAAGTTATTATTGTATAAACAATTGACTAGAGGAGGATGTTGAAACTTACCATATTTGAATAAATAAAATAAGATCTTTACATAAGCTGTAGTGAGTAATGTTTTCTCTTATATTGACCATATATCTAAGGATTATACACAATGATGAAACTCAACTGTACATCAATAGTTAGCAGGAGATATGACAAGAACATTGAGAAAACCCTTGGATACTGATAAGATATGATAGAATGTGGAACTATATAAAATTTTACCACTTCATTAATGTACATTCTAGTGAGATAATATAGATAAAAATCACTACTATTGAATAACAATGTTCCCATGGTTTGGAATCATGTGTATTTCCCAGAAAATAACCGGTATAGGCTATACCCATGGTTCTGAGAACCATTTGAGCTTAAAGAACCGGTATAGCTCAAGAAAATACCCACGGATTAAAAAAATCTATTCCCACAGTTAAAAAACCTTGGAATAGGTGTGTGGGAAATTTTACACCATACCAATAACTGTATACCCATGGTTCTCAAACTATGGGTATATGATTTTAAAAAACCCTGTATATGGATTCAAACCCTTGACCAATTATACCTTACTGATCCCCCTAAACACTACCCCTTATAAAATTATGTGTATATAAATATATATTTAATTATATATATTTTTACAAACCGTGGATATAGGTAGAAATCCATGGTTATATTTTTTCTTGTTGAAATAGTTTTATTCTTGAGGAAACGTTTTTTCTATCTATATGCGGGAATGATATACACATAGTTCTAAAAAACACAGGGTATATATTTCTAACCAAAACCAATGTCAATGGGTTTTTGAGAACCATTGGAATATGTCTTGAACCAAACCCTATACCCATAGGTTTTCCAAAACTATGGGTATAGGGGGACCTATTCCCACTGTTTCCCAAACAAACCATGGGTATAGGTTGGAATTTCAACATATACCCATTATTTTCCAAAATAATGAGTATAGGGGGATCTATTCCCACATTTTTCGAAAAAAAACCATGGGTATAGGTTAGAATTATAAACCTATACCCATGGTTTACAAAAACAATGGGTAGAGGATTCAAATAAATCATTATACCCATGGTTTTTGGAAACTCCTAGGTATATGTCTGCCATATAACCATGGTGTTATAAAAAATCATGGGTATAAGGTCATTTTCTAGTAGTGAATCTTATCTCATATCAATAAATTTTTGTTAATTCTTAAGGAGATAAACTATAACCCATATATCATTATTCCCATTAGGGGTTTTGGAAATCTAATGAAAAAATATATAGCGAGTTTTTCCCATTTCCATTCTGGTATGGGTAATGGTTGCAACATCACCTTTGAATGTTGTCTCATTGCCAAAACTTGTTGTCATACCATGCATCGAGAAACATATTTTATATTATATATTTTAATTTTGTCCCACTAGAAACCCTCTCTCATATTTATATATATATTCATATTTATAGGATAAATATAGAATAAATAACTATGATCCTCACCTAACAACACTTTTTCAAATCTTATATGAATAGAACACATACACAGTTCTTAAACCTTGTCATTACATTATGATCAAGGTTAAACATATGAACATTTCTAAATATATTCTATAGATATACATATTCCTCATATGCATCTGTAATCTTTACATAGATAGATTATAGAACACTCATTTTATAGAGATAACATTGCTCCTATTCCTTAAATATTTCTAGATCCATTCCTTGAAAAATCCAAAAAATAGTAGATCTCTTGTGATCCTCTTCATAGATAACATAGGTTTATATTTTTGACTTAAAGGGTCATAAAAATTGTTTTATTTCCCAGGGTGGTAATTTTTTGAGTATATATAATATTTAATCATCTACAACTATCTTATCTGGAACATATTCTAATTGTTGTGTGTGAATATATACATTAAACTTTAATGATTCATATATATGTAACACCACACGTTTTTAGGAATTTTTTTCTGAAATAAATTATTTTCTATATCATACATTCCATGAAAATCTATGTCCAAATTTCATTACACGCTATACCTAGGTAGTATTACACAACACACAATAATGACTTGTCCTGGGTTACACAAAATGATGAGTTTCTATGATTTTTTTTATTATTATAAATATTTGAATGAGATAGTTAAACACTAGCTGTTAAACATAATCATATTTATATTAATAACTAATTTTCAAATTTTATTTTTAATTTTTTTCATATGAATTAATATATTTATAGTTAAATATACATATTCTGTTATGTCTTTAGATGCTTTAAAATACTATTTTTATTATAGAACATATTTTTTTGTCCATCCATGAAACATAATAAAATTAATTTAAGAAACTATTAGAAATTGAATTAGATAAAATAAATTTCAATTTTTAATTCAAAATTTATAAGTTATCTTAATGAGAATTTTTGGATTTTATTAGAAAAACATCTTTTTTTGATAAATAGTGAAGAATATAATATTTTAATTCCAAATATTAATTTCATATAATTTATTTATATAGATTATTGTAATTTTAATTTCATTTCAAAACCTATTTATTTTAATTTTTCATAAATAGAACCAATTTGTTTCATTGAATCAATTTCTTCTTGAAATATGATAATGAAACATCCTGAACTTTTATAACTTTTTTCTAAAAAACTCATTGTCCTAACAAGTTTATGTGATTAATTTTAAATTAATTTCTTCCACATCAATGATTAAAATTTTGAAAAAAAATATTTCAAATTTGGAATAATAATAATTTATACTGTCTAATATTTTCATATTAGTATTTTACAAAAATTATTAGTGAATGTGATTAAAATTAATTACAACATTTAAGTGAAAAAAATAGCTTAAGAGAGGACTAAAACATGAACACTAGGCCAAAAAAACCAAGAAACCTATCCAAAATCCACTATATGTTTATATTTCTACCCTATAATCGTATTAATTTTATTTATTAAATTATTTATTCCACTTTTCATTGGAATAATGTTGGTGGAGTTCCATTTAAAAATATTTTCAAGAATACCACTATAATTCCACTATAAAAGTCACTCACCCTCCCAAAAATTCACACCTCTGAAACCATTTTACTCCCCTAAAATATTTTCAAATAATCTAACAAAATCTCTACCCTAATCCTATGACCATATAATTTGGAATAAATGGATCCAAGGAGGTTAATTAGTGAAAACCAAAAGGATTTACCTAAAAAATAGGTAACCTTATTCAATAATCATTTTAATTTTATTTGTTTGACAACTCCTTCAGTAATCCTTATTCTAATAGAATATAACAACAAAAGTGTCCCTAATATACTTTTATTTTTTCATTCTAATTTTTTAACTTGAAATTACAGACACTTATATCTAGTGGGTAATGAACTTACCAATCTTGTGTACGGCGGGCTATCGCCAAACAAAACGATGTCGTTCATTTTCCGTGTGACACCACTCATGGTTTGGAATTATGATGAGCACTCTACTATTATATGATTTATGTGATATTTATGATGTCTTTATACTTATTTAAATGTTATATAACACATATCACCATTATTTATATTTTGTATAAATATGATAATTTCGTTTGGGGATGTTTGGACTAGAGCCTCCTCAAAGGATGTGATTCATTCACACTCTACAAGAAATGTATTATGGATGGGTTGAGTAAAATTATATTATTTATATGAAAAAATATTTCTAATTTAATTAGTATATATATACGTATATTTTATTTACCTTCTTCTATTAATACGATAACTAAACGGAAAAATCATTAATGCATTTGTACGACCTACCATCTCCATTAATGATGTATTACATTTCATATTTATATCATTAATAGATTAAAATAATACATATATAATGAATATATTTGATATTTATATCATTTTTACATTTTAAAAATCATGAAATAAGGTTGAGGAATGAAAATATAACAAATTAAGACTCATGCAAAGAACAAATAGAAATTTACCTAAAACGTATCCTTAACATGGAATTATTAATAAGATAATGATATAATGCCATATATGGTGTTAGATATCTTAATATGGGGCTATGATAGATGTATTATATACTTATATTTATTATAAAATATGATTGAATGAGTATTATGACATTCAAGACATAAGGTAAGATGATTTCTTGTCTAAGTTTTATTTCTATGAGATTTATATATTCTTCACTAATATTTATTTTTTGTCGAATATATACTACCTATGAAGAAAATATATAATTATTATCCTTACATATATGGGTATTTAAATATATATTTTATGATCTCTATTTAATTGGTTAAAAGTTTCAAAATTAACCAAATTGGTAAAGTAGTATTGTCTCAATTTTCCTTCTTTGAGACACATGCCATCAATTTCAAAAATCACGTTTAAAAAAAATAAAAAATGTTTTTAAAGATGAAAATTTAAGATCATTTCCAACTAAAAAGGATTTCAATTTTTATGGTTTTCAAAGAATCTTTTATATATTATTTAAGTGTTTTTAATGTAATGGTATTCAAAATATTTTCAATATATCATTTCTAGTTTTCAAATTCTTTTCAAAGAAATTGTTTTCAAAAACATTTTCAATCATAATATATAGGTTTTAAAAGTATTTTTAATGAACTGGGTTTCAAAATATTTTTAATAATTATTTAACATTTAAAATTTTTATCAAATAAAATTTTTTCAAAATGTTTTCATGCATTTTTTAAGTTTTCATTTTTATTTTCAAAGAAAAGGTGTTTCAAATGATTTTACGTTTTAAAAATCATTTTTCAAATAAGAAATGATATTTACATCAAGAAATGTTTTTAGAAGTGATTTTGAAATTATTTTCCATATAATATGGCATCCATTTGTGTTTCACAAGAATTTATGGGGAAATGATCAAAAAGGATCCTTAATATTATTTTGATTAATGTTTTATGCTTTGATGACATGGTATTTATGAACCATGTTCCTCTTTCATAGGATACATTTTTATGAAACCCTTTTCCTTTTCATGGGTTATATTTCTGTAAAACGTAGTTATTTTAATGGTTTATGATTTTGATGAAATAATTATGAAAACTATATTTTTTCTACAAGTTATGATATGATTATAGGTTTCTGATACCCATTTCATTTCCGGGGTTATGATATGATTGTTTATGTATTTGTGGAAAATGTTTTTATGATTAAATTATGAGATGCGTGTGACCTATATAAATCAAGGATGAATTGGGCAAGGATTTTTATCTCATGAGATAATGATGGGAATAAATTCAACATGCTTGATCGATCGTGAGAGATATGGAACAATGATTCACTATGGAGAAATAGGGATAACCGATCCACTATGGGAATATGGGGAAACTTGATCCACTATATGAAGATAGAAAAACCTGATCCACTATGGGAACATGTTAAAACATGATCATTTTCAAGGAAATGACTATGACTGGGGATGGTGGTGTGTCTTTACTTGTAGTTGTAGTCCCCATGAAGTACCCTTATATTTTTTTTTGTAAATATCTCTTTACTTATAGGGAATAATTTTACATGTTTGTTTGATTTGAAAAAATTCTATGTCTTATTCCTTTTATATTCTCACATATTTCATTTTCTTGATTATATTATGATTATTTTCTTATGAACATTCAATATTTATTTCATGATTTACGTTGATGATCAATGATATGTAGGGTATGATGTTTAAAGGTTATAATCAAATTCTCACACCCTTATTCTCATGTTTATGCATACAAATATCCCTTGTTTATCATTATTTTGTATCTTAGATCACACCTTTTCATGTTTCCTTCCCAGGTAATAAAGATACGTAATAATTATGATGGGTCAAAAAAGGATGATAGTAATGAAAAACCTAGCAAGAGATAATTTCTCTAACTTATATACCTATGTTTATGTTTCCATGTTTCCAAAGACACTGAGCTAATACAGTTTTTGGGAATATGTTTTTGTAATGAATTATGTATTCCACATAATTGATGTAACGTTAATGTATTAAAAATGTGGGTAACTATATGTGGTATCAAAGAAAAGGTTTAGTTATCTTTTGGAACCTATGATAACAAAAACATAAGGAGAACTCAAATGACATGTATAAGGATAAGTAATATTATAAGAAAATGTCCTAGAATTTCAGTAAAGGATAGTGTGAGTGGTTTCCTAACAGTACATCCCATTATGTTTATCAAAATTGGACATGGTTCTAGCACATACCATCATATGAGAAACAACATTGAAAATGTGTGTCGATCATAACTCAAGCATGACATGGTACACGATAATGAACCCTACTATACACATGGTTTGACACTACAAAGGGATATTCATTATCAATTCATAACCATTTCTTGTACATTTATGAAGGATTTAATTTATTTTGGATATGAATAACCTTGGATAAATATAGGGTGTTATAAATTAAGGAAGGTTTCATAATTTAGCCATAATGTAAGTGATTTTTGATGATTATATGTTTCAATACTATGAACGTTATTTCATAATCATTCATTTTTGGTTTTATTCAATGCATGAAACCCCAAGGAACCATGTTAATAATGATTTAAATTGAAAATGAAACGATTTTCCTGATGACAATCTGAGTTTTATGGGATATGGAATGAAAAATATCATTGTTTTTCCCATAAAACATTCTAAATCTATGAATGATGCTGAGATTATAAAAGTTAAAGGGGGGTACAACATTCTACTGAGTCCTTCATGAGGAAAAATCCACCTTATTTCTAAGGTTCTTCTGATATAATTTTCTGCAAACACTATATTAGCACAACTTGTAATATATTTTTTATAGTGTTCTGATCATGAGATAGTCATTCTTTCTATTTTTCAGTTAGAAGGTGAAGAATACCAATGGTGAACTCTAATAAATAATATGAGGAAGAAAGATAAAATCGAATACATGGATTTTGATGAGTACAATAAATTATTACTCAATAAGTTCTTTCCTCATGTTCTTCATATGAATATGTAATGTTATTTCTTTGAGTAGAAGCAAAAAGATGTTGAATAAATCAGTTCCTACAAGGAAAATTTACAAAGACATGCAAGATTCACTTCTGGAATGATCATCCTACCTGAATGTAATTTCGATAGGTCCTTAAGGGTCTTAACACCATGTCTCAAAATGGAATTTTCCATAATGGGCATTATTATTTACAGTGAGAATTTGAATTGTGAAATAAAAGCTGAAATAGAGGATGGAGTTACATATCAATTTCTAGGTTTTAATAAGAAATTAAAGATAGAGATTCAAGGAAAATCTAAAAAACATGAATACAAGATGATGAACCTTACTTTATGCTCTATTTGTGGTAATAAGAGTGGATGGAATTTTATTATGGGGTCTAATAAATGATTTATGTGTGGTAAAGAAGACAATCAAGAAATTGATTTCCAAACTGATGTGAAGAAGTTGTTTAATGATGAAAATAGAGGGGAAGCTCTATAGAATTCACCTCCCACACATTAGTGATTCAAGTGAAAGGAGGATGGGAATTATCCTAACCATTTCCGAATCCCAATGTATGGTGATATTGATCGGCATCAAAAACCTTTTTAACCTGAGGGACAATGTAAAATCCCATATGATCACTATTTTTGATGAGTGGAATGACAATGACTTTGTGAATGGTGTACTTACCATCACTCTATCTATTCTAAAGACTTATTTTATTCTACATGTACCCACTCTTTCATATATAAATAATTTTATGAGGGTATTAAGATTCCACCAAAATGATTAGATGTGGTATTACATGTACAAACCCATAATGGTATGCTGATTTCATCTTAAGTATATCATTTCTCCCTCGACGAAATTTGCGTTAATGTACATCATGGAAATCTTTTCATCCTTCTCCAGTTTCAACATGAATTTCAAAGACTCCATATAGAATGGACCCAATGAAGTTTTAGGAAATTATGAGGAAAGTCCAAAAAAACCATAATAAGTGATTAATCTTGACAAGTGCATCACCTTGGGGTGTACCTATTTTTTTCAAGAAAAAGAAATAAGGGTCAACAAAACTTTTTATTGATTATCAGGAGTTAAACAAAAGCATGATCAAGAACCAGTATCCTCTACCCCATATTTAGGAATTGTTTCATCAACTTCATAGTTTTAAATACTTTTCCATAATTAACCTTCAATCTATATATCATCAATTGAGGGTATAGAAGGAATATATACCCTAGAAAACATTCAGTACAAGGTATGGGAACTATGAATATATAGTGACACATTTTGTTCTTACTATTTCCCATACTATCTTCCTGGGTTTGATGAATAGTGTCTTTATAGATTACCTCAATCAGTTTGTCATTGTATTTATAGATGATATTTTTATATATACAATGGAAAATAAATATCATGAATACAACTTGAAAATTATAGTTAAGACCCTATGGAAGGAGAATTTGTATGAAGAATTTACAAAGTTTGGATTTTGGCTGCAAAATATTTAATTTCCGGGTCATATAATCTCAAGAGATTATATAAAAGTAGATCCATCGATGAAGGAGAATATTTAATGTTGGACCACACCAACCATGAAGAACTTATCCATATATATATCATGGATTATTTTCATTTTATTGATGGTTTGTGGATAATTACCTGGGACTATAATATCCTCTAACCATGTTAACCCAGATGGTTACCCATATCTTATAGACATACACATGTGAAGAAAATATCAATGAGCTAAAGACAAGGTTGGTTATTGCACATATTATTACATTACTCTATAATGGAGAAGGGTTTTTAAGAAAAAGTGGTAAATAAAAGAAGGGGTTGGGATGTGTTGTTATATAGAATAACATTGTTATCACGTATTCCACATGACAGTGGATGATCCATGAGAAAAGTAACCCTACTCATGATTTTTTGTTAGGAACAATATTTTTTCATTAAATATATTTATGAATTATCATTATTGATAAAATTGATATATATATATATATATATTATAAAATACAAAAATATATATTCATATAGATATAGTTGAACCTACACTATAGAATATGGTACAACTAATAAAGGATTATAACTACTCCATACACCACCCCCATAGGAAATTGAACAATGTGGAAAAGGCTATGATTCAAAAGGATCATGTAGCCTATCCATGATAAGGATCACAAAAGAACCAATATTCTTTTATTTGAAAAGGATGAGTCTATAAATCCTGAAGGAAGGGGAGAAATATCATCTTCCTCGATTAAATATTCTACCCTATATCCAACTTAATATTAAATAGACGATGAAGGTAGATGTATAGCTGCAAAATAATGTTAGAAATTATCCTTAGTTTAACATTGATCACAATTAAATGATATGGTTCAGGAATCACGTACGTATTCAATCTAAACCATATTTATTGAAGGTTATGTTTGAGGGAGCTCATAGTTCATTATTCAGCATTCATCATGGAAGTATGAGAATGCATAGAGGCTTGAAATAATACCTCTAGTGGGATTGAATAAATATGGATGTTTCTGAGTTTGTATCTCGGTTCTTGGTATTTCAGAAAGCTAAGGATGAAATAAAAAGAATTCTAAGGGGATGTTTCATCCATTGACCATACCATAATGGAAATGGGGGAATATCACTATTTATTTTTTAATTGGACACCCCCAAACCACTAAATTTATTAATGTTATATGTGTGGTATTTGACCGGTTTACTAAGTTAGGAGACATCATCGCTATTAGAGAAGACATCTTCCTTGATCATCTTTCCAGGATATACATTAAGGAAGTGGTATGTTTGCATGTAGTACCACATTATATTGTAATATATTAGGATATGAATAATTCCTCAATGTTATGAATAAGTATCCAGCAATAACATGATACAAAATTAATTTTTAGAACTATATGTCATCTTAAATTGGATGTTCAATATAAGAGAACAATTAAAAACATCCAGGATATTTTGAGATCTTTTTCATTGGATTTCAAAGGTGTTTGGGATCAACACCTTCAACTAGATGAGTTTTCTTTCCACAATAACATTCAATAAAGTGTTAACATGGATATTTATGAATCCCTCTATGGAAAAAATATAGAGACCCTACACGATGGGTTGAATTTGTAGAAAGAAATCTATTGGGAGATGAGACAACTGAACAAATGATCACGAAGTTTAGAACCATTCAACAACATATCAAGGTTGAAAAAATTCGATGGAGATTATATAATGATAACTACTAGTGTGATTATCAATTTAACGTTTCTGAGAAGTTGTTTCAATGAATATATATTTAGAATAAGTTTTTGAGGTTCGAGAATAAAGGGAAACTAAGACCTTGGTATATCGATATCTTTGTGACTCATGAGCATATCAAGATGGTAGGCTATCGCTTGGGACTTATTACAAACCATTCTAAAATTTGATGATGTGTTCCATGTATCTATACTGAGGATGTAAACACCTAGACCTTAAAATGTACTAAACTAATCGTTCATACCACTAGAGAAGGATCTTATTTATGAGGAACAACCTGTAAAAATTCAGGACCATATAGATAATGTTCAACAATGTATGAACACTCACATAGAAATTTTTGGTGGTGAAATAAACAGTTAGATGAAAATATGTGGTAACTTGGGGATATAATGAGGCTGAAATATTATCACTTGTTTGTTACATAATGAAGAATATTGAGGTGAAATTCATCTTAGTTGGGTGTAAAATGTAACACTCATAGCTTTAGTGAATTTTTTTTAAAATAACTTAATTTTATCTGATTTCAAACATTGTACTCTTCAATGACTAAAATATTCATTATATCCAACACCAAGTGATTCTTTCTCTATATGCAACACCGACTTTTATTGTGTTACACCGAAAACCGAGTTTCTATGAAACATAATTTTATTGATATAATTATTTAATTGAGATAGTTATAACCTAGATATTAAACATAGTAATATGAATATTAATAAATAATATTTTAATTATATATTTAATTATATCTTTTAAATAAAACAAACATATAAATAAATATATAAATTTTTGTAAGTATTTAAATGTATCAAAATACTATTTTATTAAAGGAAATGATTTTTTGTCCTTTTGTGAAAAATAAATTAATTTTTGACACACATAGAAATTAAATTTAATTAAATAACATTTTTTTATTAATAATGTTGAAATTATATTATGGTGAATTATTTATATTTTTTTGGAAAACATTATTTTTTGATGAGTAGTAAAAAATTATGAATTTTTAATCAAAATGTCTTTTCTATCTAATTTATTTATATATATAAATCATATGTTTAGTTTGTTTTACACTTTAATTAGATAAATTTTTCATCAATAAATACAATTTAGGTAATTGGACCCAGTGTCACATTGAAATTGGATATAATGATTTCCCAAACAATTAAACATTTTTGCTAAAAAACCCACTATCATGACACGTCTGGTGGATTAATTTTAAATTAATTTCTAACAATTATGTGATTATAATATGAAATAATAGATTAATTTTTTTAATTATAATAATTTATTATTTCCAATAATTTTAAATAATTTGTTTTACAAAAAATACCAGTGAAATCGATTATTATTATTTACATCCATTAAGAGAAAAAAAATCTAACAATAGACTAATCCATAAAATTAAAGCCCAAAAGACATAGAATATTTCCCAAAATACATTTTATGTTCATATTTATACCCTATACTCCCTTTTGTAATATGTTTTCCATTATTTCTTCAATGGTTCATTGGAAAAGCGTGGTTGATATTCTCTTTCTAATAATTTACATGAATGACACTTCTCCTCCACAAAAAAAAAACTCACCCCTCCCTTATATTCACACATATAAATCAATTTTTCTCACAAATAATCTACTCAAATAATTTCCCAAAATCCCTCCCCTCATAATATAATCCTCACTTTTGGATGAAATATATCTAGGTATGTCCTTTGGTTAAAACCAGAAAGAGTTACCCAAAAAAGTGGCATCCTTTTACAACGATCACCTTAGTTGTACCAATTGAATTGTCATTATTCCAAGATCATAAAATAACACTAGTACAATAAATATACTAATATTTTTTAATCTTATGGGATCAAAAATCACTAACATAGACTTTCATTTAATGGGTAATGAACTTAGAGTTCTTGTGTATAGAGAACTCTCGGCTCACGAAACGAGGTTGCCCGTTTTTTCTTTACTACCTCTCATGGTTCAGAATTATGATGGAATAAATATTTTTATTTTATATATTTGAATTTCATTATTTATTAAAACTTAATTAAATATTTTATCACACATACCTTCATGATTTCAATTTTCTGAAAATACATTAATTTCATTTGGGGAAGTGCATACTACCACAACATCAAAGTGATGTGACTTTTTAACACTACACATGGAATGTATTAATGAAAAGTTCAGTAAACTTATTATATATATATGAAATAATAATTTGACTAGAATTTATATATATATTTATTTTTTTCATTTAATCTTTTTTTTATATGATTGTAAAATAGAAACAACATTCATGCATATGTACGACCTACCTTGTCCATGAATGGTGTATTACATTTCATATTTATATATTTAATATCTTATTATAAATACATATATTCAAAATATACATGATAGTTATACCATTTTTACATTATATAAATTAGGATATAAGTATGAGGGCAAAAAAATAGAATAAATTGAAACACATGTGAAGAACAAAGTAGATATTACCGAAAACATAACCTTCACATGGAAGTGTTAATAAGCTAGTGATTGAAATCCATATATGGTATCAAATATAAGAATATTTTTATGTGGTAGATTTATAATAAACTTATATTTATTATACATGGAGTTTTAATGACTATGACTAGATTGAATAAATAAGGTAAGTGGATTTCTATTTTCACTATTATTTATGTGAGATTTATTTCTTATTCACCACTAATTTCTTTTTTTCTGGTGTATATAATACCCATGAAAATACTATATGAATATAATACCTAAATATATGGGTTTTTTATATCCATTTTATTATATCTGTTCCATCGAGTTTACATTTTAAAAGATAGAATGTTGGTAAAGTAGTTTTGTGTAAATATTTAATCTTTGAGACATATGCCATGAATTTTAAAAAAACATGTTCTTGAAAAATGTTTCAAAACATGTTTTTAAATATTACCATAAAATCTCATTTCAAGGGAATGATGATTTAAATATTTTTTTATTTTTTTACAAAAAAACCATTTATATGATTTCAATTCTCTTTCAATGAAATGGTTTTAAAATTTTTTTTACAATTTATTTATAGATTTTCAAAGTGTTATCAATAATATGTTTTTCAAAATATTTTGAAGGTTTTATTATAAGTTTTCAATGATTTTTCAAATAAATGGGTTTGAAAACATTTTTAAGATTTATTTATATGATTTAAAATTGTTTTTAAAGAAATTGGTTTCAATAAACTTCAATATTGCTTTATATGTTTTCATGTTTGTTTTTAAAGAAATGTGTTTTCAAGAGGTTTTATGTTTTAAAATAAATTGTTGAAAAAAAGTATACCTCCTTAAATAAATGTTTTTAATTGGTATTTATAAAATATTTTCCATATAATATGACATATTTTTGTGTTACTCATTTCTTTCAAGGGAAATGATCCAATGGATCAATTCATATTCTATTTCAGAATGGTTTATGTTTTGATGCAATGTTGTTTACGAAACCCATTTCTCTTTCACATGATACATGTTTATGGAACCCATTTCTTCTTCATTGGTTATATCTATATGAAACTATCTTCTTTTAATGGGTTATCCGTTTGATTAAATTATTATGAAAGATGTCTCTTTTTCCTAGGGTTATTATATGATTAGATTTGTATGATTTCTATTTCATTTCATGAGTTATGATATGATTGTTTATGAATTTGAGGCACTAGTATGTATGATTTAATTATGATTTGAGTGGGAACAATATATCCCTCAAATTCATTGGCAAATGATTTTTATCGCATGAGATAATGATGGGAATAATGTCAACGAGCTTGATCCACTATGGAATATTGGGAAACTAGATCCCCTATTGGAAGATGGGGAAACTCAATTCATTAATGGAATATAGGGAAACTGAATCCCTTAGAAGGAATGGTCTTTGAATTTGGATGGTGGTCTGTCTATCCCGGTATATTTTGTCCTCAGGAAGATCCACGTTTTGTTTTGGCAATACACCTTGTCTTATAAGGAATGATGATACATGTTTATGTGTTTTCCTTAAATTCTATATTTTATACCAATGATATTTTCACTTGGTTCATATTTGAGATTATATTTTGATTCATGTCCTGTGAAAATCAAATATTTATTCCATGAATTATGTTTACTGTATTTGATATGAAGGTTATGATCTCAATATGTTAAGATCAAATTCTCATACCCTTATGCTTAGGTTAAGCGTACATATCTCCCTTTTTTACCCTTAATAAGAATCTGAGATCACCCCTTTTTACGTTTCCTTCCCCATGTTTTGATGGTATTTATTTTTTATGTTGTGTCTAAGAAGGATTCTAGTCATGATGAATAATGTGGGAGATAATGTATCATGCTTATCTACTAGTGCTTCTTTTTTGATGATTCCAATGGTACTATACTAATATGGTCTTTCAGTGTCTATTTTTATAAGTTATTAAGTATTCTATAAAATTAATTTAATGTTAATGTATGATATATGATGGTTTCTATAATATATATCACACATTTTCATATAAGGATAATTTATCCATATATTTTATATTAAAATTAATCTAAATTAGTTCCATGGATTTTTCCTAAAATTCATCTTTACATAAGAGCTTGGATTCCATCATAGTTTACTTAGTGATTGGATTAGATATCCATGAAACACAATCCACAAACATAGTAAAATTTAAAAATAACTTTTATATCCTTAGGTTCTTTATAAAAATCTTAAAATGATCTCTATATTCATCCTTTATATTTAAATATTTAATAACATCCACAATAAAGACTACCACAGACTGATAAGAGTAATCTCTAAAGAATCCATTCAATAAATCTATAGAGATTTTAAGGGAATTAGTAAGACCAAGTGGAATCACTATATAATCGTAGAGTTCATACATTGTATGGAATTTTTTCATGGGAATATCCTCAGTGATCCTAACATAATGAAATCTAAAAATAAGTTTAATATAGAAAAATTATTGATCTTTGGTTAAATAGTAAAAAAATCATTAATACGAGGTAGAGGATAGTTTTATTTGATTGGGAACTTGATCTGTTCCCAATAATAAATGGATAGTGACATCGACCAATAATATTTATTCAATGAAAGGAAAGTTTCACACTGAGGTGATACACATGTCTGAACAAATCATCTATGATGATTATAATGAAGTTTCTTTTACAATTCTTCTAACTAAATCGGGTCAATTCTATAAAGTGTCTTTGAAATAGGTGTGGTACCATGCATGAGTTCTATTGAGAACTCAACTTCACAATTAGGTTTAATACTAGGTAACTCTTATATAAATATATCAAAAAACTACCATATAATATGAATATCATCAATGTTGAGTTTCTCTCCAACCATCTGAGATAAACACACCACTTTAATAAGAATCTATTCATATATAATGGGTATAATTTACATTGGATTTTTATATTTATCATCACACGAGTAGAAATTCATAGGTTGGATCATAATATCAAACATGACTACCCTTCCGTATAAATTAATGCAGGATTTACACATTGAAATAAAATAAATTCCTAGGAAAACGTCAAATTCTAGAAGAGTTAGAATGGAAATATTTATAGGATACATAATCCCACAAATGTTAAATGGGGAAAAATCATATATTGATATATTATCACCATTCCATAAATGGTTTTCATTTCTAATTAAATATCTAAACATTCAAAATAATAATGAATATCCACAAACAATTTTCATGATATACATAAAATCATCTAGATAATCACAAATGGCTCACTTAAATATTTGGTCATACTAATTACCAAATGAATTTTATAATTCTATCATCAATCCCATAGTAAAATCAAAATGTAATGCATGACTATTAGGAATATTTGATCTGAATGGTAAATCATTCATACGATTTCTAGATCATAACACATTATTTTCAATCATGGACACCATATGATTAGGATAGGTTATTTTTTGTCAAAATTAATTCAAATCGTTCATAATGGTTTGTAAATATTTTATGAATTTCCAAAGAATATCCAATTGAAGTTTCAAACTAGATGTGAATCAATGCTTTTTATATTGTTATAGGTGATAATATAATCAAAGGCCAATATTCCCTTTTGGAATTTCATACACTAGTTTCGAATATTCCATAGCCACAACGAAATGTAATAAATAGACTGGGATGTAATTTCATTTAATTAAATCACTCTATAGTTCACCATAATTCTAGGATATTTTCCTATATATAGAATTATCCATATGATTCTCAGTAATGTTTTCTCATTATATATTATAATGATTTTAAAAAACATTACTATGATACCAACCATAATTACCAAACCATTACATACATAGATATAACACCATAATCGATAAATATTCATTATATAACAAAATCATCCACCCCCGAATCGTATGGGTTTAATCCCTTTGATAACGTGGATACATAAATAATTGGTTCATAAGTGAAATAAATTATTTGACACTTGGATATTCAAAACTAGTAACCATCTTATACATATCATATACAATTCCTTCCTTCATTTCTAGGGAGATTAAATATAAGAAAGAGTGAGCTAAGATGCTCAAAAATGGTTAACCGGGGAGATATTATCATAACATGAGAATAAGGGTATGATAAATTAGAATAAAATTTTAATACCATAAAATAAATTAAAAAGTTCATAAACATTAGTCATTGAATAAATCTTGGAAGTTCATAATACACGAACCACAAATTAATTAAAGCACATGAAGCCATGAGATCATTACATTGGCATAAGACCTAGATTTATGGCAAACATATTTCTATATAAAACATTATATTAAGCTTCCAAACATGAATTCCATAACATGTTAGGTTTTGTATAACCACTTGTACTCTAACTTATTGATTGGGATGAACTCTTGTGTAACCTCTTTTTTTGGTTTTGGGATAACCTCCTATGAACCTTCTTTTTTGGGTTTGGGTTAATCTCCCATTCCACATCTGAGATCATAGAATATTAATCATATATCAATGTATTGGAAGGATATATAGGTCAAAATCATCACATAATTCATACATTTATGTTCCATAAGATCATAAAACATTCATCATATACTAACCTATATAAATTAAATGGGTTTCATAAAAATTTCATCATAACAAAACCCACATAATGGAAATGGGTTCCCAAATAATCTCATCAATTCATCATATCATAAACTATAAAAAGTGAATAGGTTTCATAAAAAATAACTTCATAATAATAATAAACCATCTAGATGTAGAATAATGACGTTAAAATTGGACCACATCTTGAAAAAAACATAATAAAAACCAATTTTTCTAGTTTTAACTGAATCAAAATTCTATAATGAAATCACTAAAACCTTTTTATAGAAAATTTCCATTCCATTTTATAAAAATTTATTTAAAATCTTAAAATATCACATATATTAAAGAAACAACTTTCTTTTCAAATATACATATAAAATTTTAAAATATGTTTTACGTCATTGAGTAGTCATGATGGTTAGAAATATTGTTGATGACATACATGTTAAAATAATATTCCTTTTAAAATTTGGAAAAAAGTAAAGAGATACCTATTAAGAAATTAAAAGGTTGGTTCATTTTAATTTTTTTGGTAAAAAAACATGGAGAAAATTTATTTAAAAATTATATGGAGAATAGTGAACACTTTATTTAAATAATTTTTAGAAAACATTTACATAGAAGAAAAAGGGATTTTAATCCAAGATAAAAATAAATTCTGTTTCCCATTAAGACAACTATTTTAAAAGATCATTTATATAATGATAAGAAAATTAAATTAAAACATTTAATTCAAAAAAAATAACTATAAGACAATAAAATTCATTTTTTTATTCATAAGTAGATCATAATATCTCATTATAGTAAGAATAAACATATTCAATCATGATAATGAATAAAATTGTAATGTAAAACTTTTACAACTTTGGTATCTTATGAATCATATGACCGAAGAATGAAATTACCTTATATATATGTATGTAACATATTTATCATGTTAATAACAATAAAATAAATTCATTTTAAGTATATAAACTACATAATTGAAACATGTAATGTATTTTGAATGTGTCCAACATAAATAAAAGTGTGACAAAAAATCTGATACCTTATGACTCAACATATATAAAACAAGTTATAAAATAATTCATAATAAATATAGGTTTGTTATAAATAAATTAAATAAACATAATTATATATACCGGTTGATATTTTATTTACTTATGACCTTTTTTAACTATTTATTAACAATTTGTTGTCAAAATCACGTTTTAGGTAATAACTAATGAATTTTTAATATATTTTGTGGTGTGGTATTTTTGGTACTTTTTTTATGATTAGTGTTAAAATTTATACCAAATTTTAACCCTGATATAAATATAATATATATTCCTTATATATCTATTTATATTAATCCACTAAAAATAATATATTGAAAATTAATTACATCGTTGATGGAGTTGGCTGGATGTACATACAAATGAACGTTGTTTCCATTTTATCGAAGAATGGAATGAATGAAAAGTAAATATTAAATAACCTTTATAGAATAATTAATATTTCACAAATATAATTTATATTAATAAAATATATCCATATTACCATCCATGTTAAAATAAAATGAAACATGTTTCACATCGCTTCCTGGGGACGGTTATCCATACGTACACACATGCGTCATTATAATTTTCTATTGGATTGGAAGGTAATATGGTTGATGTGAGATTTTAATTAAATGACATTTATTTTTAATAAATATAATATATAAAAATTAAATCCACCATTATATAAATCTATGAGAGTAAGTGATATAAAATTAATTATATCAATCCGCGAGGCGGTAGTCCACTATGCACACTATCAATATTTCAATTTCCCATTTGATGGAGGAATAGATGGATATAGGTGAATTAATTAAAATTATAACATATACTTAAATTTTATATAATTATATTATTATATCATCTTACTGTAAGAATTTTTCAAGGAGGTGAATGAAGAAATAAAATAAAAACACTCAGTTAAAACGATACCCTTTCTTCGGGAAGTCTCTCTGGGCTTGCACAAAAATACCTCTTAGAAGGAATAAAAAATCAATATATGTTATCTTTGTTGTTTAGAGGTAATTAAGTATTGAAACTGGTTAGTTATTGGCCTAACTAAAGGGTTTTGGAAGTGTGAAGAGGAGAGGATTGTTGGTTTCCTTTTATAATTTGGGGAGAGGACAAACATGGGAATTTAGAAAAGTGAAATTTATACCCACATTTTAAACGTGGAAAAAAGATAAAAATTAAACATTCTTAAAAATTATATTATATAAGGTCAATATATTTATATAAATTATTAATTGGATATGTTTTTTAGATATTTTAACCCTTATCATATTAGTTTAACACCTAGTACGATTATTTCAACCATAACCTTGGTAATTAATTTTACCTGTTTTAACTATTGATTATGAAAAAAAGAAAGTTTAAAATATTATATAATATTAATTTTTCAGATTTAAAATATGTAATATTTTTTTTAAAATTATATAAACAGATGAGGCAAAATTTAACTCAAAATCAATCCCCTAGAAGAGACAAAAAAGCGGTTTTCCAGAGTGAAAATTTTCATAAGTGTAAAAACTTTTAATATGGAACTTCAATATTAAATTAACTATAATAACTAATATTGGATTAATATATATTTTATTAAACTAATTTTACATTTAAATAATTTTCAAAAAAATATAACATAGTGCATGATTTAAATAAAAAGGATGTTTTCTAAAAAACAAGTATTTTAGCTGTTAATTAAAAAAATTAAACTTCTAAAAAAATTATAGAATTAATTTTGAAATGAAATTAAAAAAATGATGTTCGTTTTTTCAACTAAAATTACTAAAATTTTAAAACATTAATTTTATTATTTATTCAAAGATATTAATAGAAATTAGTTTTTGATAAAAATATATTTTGGAAGCATATAAGTACTTGACCAAAAAAGTACTTATTTGTCAATACATTTTATTTATCTAAAACTTTTATACCAATTTTTAAATATAAAGATTTTTCATAATGATACAATCATTTTTAATGGCTAAGTTATAATAGTAATGTTTAAATTATAATATTTATATTATAGTGTGGTTTGTTACAACTCGGTGATGTGTGTATTTTAAGATATCAATGAAATTAAATTTATTTGAAAACATGTTATATAAAATATTTGGGAGAAAAAAAATAAATATTATTTGAAGTAATTATTGTTTTAATGTTACTATTGGAACATGATAAATTTTCATGTGATTACAGTTTACATCAAATATTTCCATATGATTATATTCATAGAACATATTTGTTTTATTGTATGAGGGTATGCATTAAATTATATACTAGTAATAATAAAAATGAGATCTTTCAAAATATAGAAGTGTATCACAAGGATTGAATTGATGAAAAGGTTTAGTAAAATGGGGCGATTTTCATAGAATAATATATTATGTTTTTAAAAATTTTTTTTTTTATATTAATTGAAAATTTATTAGAGTTTACAATATTTTTACGAGATCATTTATTAATGTTTTTAAAGTAATTTAATATTTAATGCTAATATTAAATCATTATTAGTATAAAATTATATATAAAAATCTATTATATTTTTTTCATACATACTATATTTTACATTAAGATCATAGAAAATTTTAATTTCGGATTTTTGGTATCTTTTACATAGTTTTTTAAGAATATCCTATCATTTTATTCCACCTTACTTATTTTCTATGATATTAATTGGCAGTTTCAGTTTATATACCAATTATATATGATTTAATAAAGTGATTTTTAAGAATTTACATTCATTAATGAGGATTTCAAATTTATTTTTCTAGTTGATAGGGGTGATCTAGTTTTGAAAAATTATAATATGACTTGGTGATCATTAGAAAATGTTTAATGATGAATGCCTTCGGAATAATACATTTTTATATTATTATGGACACATAAATTCACTATTATGTAAAATGGAGTTATCAATTTAACATATTTATTTATTGAGATGATTAATTGGTTACTCTATCTATACCATTATAAAATTGAGGTAATATTCATTTATATTTTTATTGTTTATTTGATGTTTTTGGAGGAAAATGCAGAACATAAAAGGGATATTTTTGAATTACATAGGAATTATAAATTTAAAGAAAATATATTAAAATAATGTTTTTGGGCACACAATGTTCAATTTATTTTTCAATTTATTGCTAAGAATTGTGTTTTTATGTATTCATTGATGATTCGGGTAGTTTTAGAAATACAACTTCCAAATAATCATTAAGATATCAGATTTTTATTGGCACCAACAGGTTATTGAATTATGATTATAATTCACTCATGTAAAGTAATGAATATAGTTACAAGGTTGACTAAGAATGGTCATTCTTTTGAGTGGACAGAGTAGTGTTATTGTATGAACCAGGCTGAGATTCCATACAACATGACACCAGAATGGGTTTGAGATAATGTCTGTAGAGCGTTCTCGATACCCATGAGCTAACAATTTTTTCCGGGCATCCAAGTGATCACATTGTGAACAATTTTTTTGAAAACAAATATGACCAGATAAATAAGCTAAATATGTGGAATAACTAACAATGAAATAATATCAATAAATATAAAAACTCATCCATATATAATAAAAAAAATGAAAAAATAGAAACTGAATACAAAATTTATACAGAACCACGCTACCCGATCTCAATTTGACCACTTGGTCACTACCAACACCAAGACCAACCTGCACCAAAGGCGATCAATAAAAATAGAAATTTTCACTTGCAAATCATCTTAGGTCTACTGACACCAAAGGGTACAAGTAGGGTATCACCTTTAACATCTTAGTAGGAAACCACCATAGAATCTATTCATTTCCTTTACCTAAATAGTCCACAAACACTAGTTAAAAATACATATAAAAAAGGGTTTTTATTATTTTTAATAAAATATCATATCATTCCCCCTAAAAAATCAATCCATGCCACATCCCAAATTTCAAAAAAAAATTACCATTTTATAAACAAAATTCTACACATGGATCAAAAACAAGAGGTAAAAGGTTATTATAACAATAAAATAAATAGTTACCAAACAAGAGACCACGTGAAACAGAAAAATAAACCAGTATATATAGAATGTTTCCATGGGAATTTCATAAAACACCCTAGAGTGATCCTTGGATATACTTATATAAGACTCACTTTTAATTGTATGGTGAAACTCAATAGTCAATAACAAACTTGCTACTCAAAACTAAGCCCACCAATGTCATGTCCCACAATGCCAGTAGATATCCAGGGGTAGCAACACATCTATTCAGGGTCGACAAGCAACCGGCATGAGACCATCTAAAATAGTCATAGAAAACACTTGGAAGGAGTACATGATGAAAAGTGTAGGCCCTCACATGTGTGAATCACCTTACCTACTACCACCACACTTACCTAACCCAAACACCAACCCCACCGATGCGATAACCCATATCGGGGAAATCCTCAATAGGGATTCCCATCACTTATCAATACCTACTCAAGTTCCCATCGTACTGTATATCACATGATCCACAAAACCAATTCTCATAACATTCTATGATGACAACCATGCATTTGTACATCTAAATCCATAATTCAAATAAAAAACATTATAAGGATCTAACCGGGCCTTCACGTTACATCACATTTGAACTAACCTTTCTAAAATATCATAAGTTCTAAACATGCCATTAACATTTTATTCCAAATATATTTACAAATCTATATCCAATATAGAGTGAAACATGAAACAATATGAGTAGTTCCCAATGGTAATTTAGGCCAAACATTCAGAAAAACATATATTGAAATTCCCAATATGAGATGATTTATATAATTCCTTTGTATTGACTACTAAATTAATAAGTAGAACCCATCCCACCATTTTAAAACCAATGAAACATTTTTTTAAAGAGGGTTTCACTCATAAGTGTCATTGTCATTTGAATTCACATACATGTGTACACCCCATCCACCCATGGCTGTTCTAAAATCTAATGAAACACTTCATGTTTCCATGAAAAATTCTATTTTTTTTAAGAGAAACAACTTTCCCATTATTCAACATTATATGTCTCACAATTAAAACGTTAAGTATTTAATGACCCAAAAAATCATTCTAATTTTTTCTGCAAATCATTATACCAAAAATAAATTTCCAAGAGACACATCATTCCGAATTTATAAATTTACCTAACACATCACAACATAAGAAATAAAAAATAACACCAAAATTGATAAAATTATAAATAAGTGATCAATTAGAATTTTAACAATCACCTTGTGGGAATATCTATATGACATGTTTAAAGAAACACCTTTAAAGAAACTTAAACCAATTCTTTAAAACACAAAAACAACATAATAGGGAAACAAATTATACCACAATAATGAAAAATACATTTATATATTATTTAAAATATATATAAGACTTTGTGGGATATATCAGAAAGGAAAATAATATAAACACCGACCTCAATGGAATGAAAATGAAACAAAACTTTTGGAGAAGGGAGATCTAAGATCGGGACACAATGCACACACACTACCATATGTGAATGACAAGAAAAAATTTTAACCTAATATTATAGGGGATTTAAAAACAAGAACCCACCAATAAAACTCAAAAAATATAATAGGAGAGTAGTAGAAGAGGAGAAAAGTTGCCAAAACCCAAAGAAAGTCACCTTTGAACCTTGGAGGAGAAACTGTGGAAGGAGGAGATCAAAATGGAAGGGGGTTGTATTGGACCAATTAATGCACCAAAGATGACAAAGAAAGAGGGGGTTAGATTTATGGTAAAATGAGAGGGTGAAAGATTAGTAATTTCATGATTTAAAAAAATGGACAACTCGCACGGTTTGGTTGCACAGTTTGAAAAAATGTGCTCAAAATGTGTGGTAGCCACTGTCATAATGGAATTAACCTCACACACGATTGTTGAATGGATTCCCAAACTATGTGCCTTACCCCTAAAACCCAAGAGAAGTCACACGGTTACCTAGATGATGGTACATAGTTTACGTTAACAGTGCACTAGCCATCCACCAACAACATCCATGCCCAAAAACACTAACTTAAAAAAACACAAAAATATCAAAACTAGGAATCAACCCAAACCTAAAACAGAATATAAAAATCAATGAAGGGAATAAAATAATGGAATTCCAAAGGTTGGGGTGTGGAAATTCCCCCCCACCCACTAACACTTTCTTCCCCTAGAATTTCATCCTACAAAAAGAAACTCACAACTAGAATGAAATTACAATAGGAAACATAAAATTTCTCAACTCCATCACTGAAGATAAAAATTTGAACATGTTTATTCATGCCCTCAATCATCTCTTGACTATGTGTGAGCTTAACTCCATGGCTTGTGGCTAGAGCCTTGTAGACTGAAGCATCTAATTCCGCATATTTGGGCACTGGCATCCTCTAATCAAGACATTTTTATTTGGGAAACTCTTTTAGCATAACATTTCTAGTTGACCCAAATAGAAAAAATGATGAAAATACATTAAACGATTAAAGAACTATGGATTTGAATACTCAAACTGAACACATTGGTAGCATATGTGTTAATGTTCTGAAAAACTAAAGGATGGAACAAACATAGGGAACTCGTCTGGAATGGGTTCTTCTGGAATACACCTCTTTCTGGATGAGGATCCTTTATGTTTATATTGAGATATTACATTTGACATTTATTGTGCTCTAAAACCCAACTTGGCAAAAAAAATACTCATATAGAAACTTCAAAAAATAGAGATTCTTGGAAGATAGCTCACTCTATAATCATTGGATAAAGGACCATGAATAAAAATAGAAGCCTTCAACATATCCTATGACTATATCTTCAAAGAGAAAAAAACTAAATCCTTAAAGTGTTCAACATAGTCCTTCATTGTCAATTGTCCTTGCTAAACACTCTTGAAATCTTTCACCTTCTTTCTCTTTACCTCCTCCGTTATGAACAATGAGATACATCCTAGAAAAATACTTCCCTTGTCACCCCAACTTGCAATGATGAAATAAAAAGTATCTTCCAATGATCCAACCGTGGACCTTAAAACAAACCTTGGAAAATAATAACTCCAATGACTTTAGGAGTTAATAATGATTTGAAGACACACTCAACTTCCTCAAGACAATCCATTTCCACAAATGGTCCTTGATCACTACGAAAGAAATACAACACTTGAGAATAATTAGAAATTGGGAAAGTCCCTCTAGAATGATTGGGGCCCTTTATGGGTGGTATATTCCGAATAATATAAAGTAAACAAAACTGGAATCAAAATCAACATGAAAACATAACCAAAGATTGCACCTCAAGCCAAAGCAATAGGCTCAAAAATCAAACACATACAAGCACCACCTAAAATATTCTTTTCAAAGATCACCATTTTAATTTAAGTTTCAGAAAATTTTTCTTTTAAGGCCACTATAAAAATACCAAAAATCCATTTTCAAGATACAAAACTCTACCTTCATAAAATCAATCCTAAATTTTAAAACAAAACTTATTTCTAAAATCATTTTTGAAAAACCAAGAAAAAAATTTCATTTTCAAAACTCAATCAAGAAATCTATGAACCACCACATATTCATCCATCCCACTTCCTATTATTCTATCCACACATTCCAACATGAACATCCCCTACATACCCTTACATATGTCAGTGTTCATATTGAATACCATGGGCCAAACTTCCCATTTCACCATCAAACCTAAGAATTCACCAAATTTTCAATCCAAAACACTTCGCTTTAAAACCAATTCATTCCAATTACTAAACAACTTAAAAGAAATTATTTACATTAAAAAACATTCATTTTATAATCTTACTCACATAAAATGATACCAAAATATGACATAACTCACACCAACCTACTAGAGTGCATAATAAGTAGTCGTGCATAACCTGGAGACGTGGTTAGTGGGCTATTCCCTAAGTAATCATTAAAAATGGGGGAATCTTTAAATGTGTTTCCAGACACCCCATGTGTCAATAATACCTGTGATATCTTGAAATAGCACCAGATCACCTCCATTTTCATACTACATCAAAAAATAAACGAAAAAACAAAACAAAGTCTCAAGACCTGAACTACCCCTAATAACTCGAGGATCAAAACGATCAAGGGTTCCTAGAATATTTCCCAAAACTACCTATCAATCTTAGAAAACCCTAGTATCTAACTATATAACACCAAAAATAACAAAGAACCTCATATAATACCATTTTTCCATGATCTAGGCGATGATTCCATCCAACCAGTCACCCAAACTAGTCTGAGACAAGGCCTGAAGGGCATTCCTAATCCATACGGGAAGAAATCAAGTGATAAAAATCAATGTGATCACAATGGGAATGATTTTATTACCAATATACCAGGATTGTATAATTAAAATGAATAACAGGAATAACCAATAATGACTAAAGCAAAATAAATATACAAACTCATCCAAATACAACAACTAAAAGACAAAACATAAACTGAATACAAAACGGATATTGAACCATGATACATGATCTCTATTTGACCACTAGGTAACCACCATCCTTAATACCAACCTGCTCCAAATGTGAGAAACCAAAACAGAAACATGCACCTAAAAAGAGCTTCGGTCTACAGACACCAAAGGGTAAAATTATGGTTTGAGATTTAACAACTCAGTAGGCAACCTCCATAGAATACATATATTATCATTCTGGAAATAGTCCCAAGACACTAGTTTAAAATCCACATAAAGAAATGAGATTTTATAATTTTTAATAAACAACCACATATTTTCATATTTAAATACAACACACACTACATTCCCATTCTCAAAATAATTTTTTCCATTTTAGAAACAAAATTCCACACATGGATCCAGAACATTTGATTCAATTCTATACTGAAAATAAAATAAAGCTATACCAAATAGGAAACCAAGTGCAATAGAAATATTGTAACCCCCTGAGATTTTATGAGATATATTATTTTAAATTCATTGATTTTTTATGCTACACTTATATTATCATGTTCTATACACAACATCATATTTCATTTTAGTATATGCAACAATATTCTTTTCTTGTGTTGCAAACAATTTCATGTTCTTTTTATAGAATTTATTTCACGCAACACTGAGTATAGATTTTGTTTAATCTATAGAAGAAATAAATTTTTATTATTTCATAAGAAACATAAATGGATGTTTTCACTACATTCAACATTTTATTGGCGTGCGTTACACGTAAGTGAAACGTTCCTCGATAGCTTGTGTTGTACGGGATATAGATTTTCACTAAACACCTATATATTATTAAAATATTATTTATTAATGGGATATAAAATAGCTATTATGAATAGTATTAACCAAAATTTTAATGTTATTTGAAATTATATGTTATCTTAAACAGTTTCTATTACATTATTGGAGAACAAAATCCTTTTTTAGATAAAAGATGTATTTTTTTAAAAAAATGTTGTTAACTGCCAATTGATGGGGAAACAATTTTAAATATAGTTTTTGAAACATTATTAAGTTAGATTTGAATAAATAAACTTCTTCATTGGAATAGGGACATAAAATTTTACGTCTATTAAAATTTTAATATTTTTATTATAAAATTCAAATTTTAATGAATAGTGAAAAGTACCGCATTTTTTTACAAATTGCCTTTTCATCAAATTTATTTATATTTTTAGATAGTAAATTTAATTGGGTTTAAAGTGTAACTAGATTATATTTTAATAATTTAATCTAATATTGGTAATTCGAAGTAATTTTACTTCTAAATTGGACATAAACGCATGTCAATATTTTGATAGTTATTAAATCTTAAAACCACGGTTTTTGGTTTTGAAAATGTAAATTAATTTAAAATAATTATCCAAAATTTTGTGTTTTTAATTTGGAAAAAAGGATTCCATATTTGGAATCCTAATGTTCACTGTGTGTAAATAAGTACCTTTTATTTTTGGATATTATGAATAGTAACTTCAGTAATTATCTTATCTACCATGGTTAAAGAGTAAATCTAGTAAATAGGGGAAAAAATAATATAATAATAATATTAAACTACTCTAACACATTAAATATTCCCATTGGATGAGAAATTTCAAACCATGGTCTTTATTTGGTTATTTTTGGGACCCTATGGAATAATATGAATTTGAAAATGACATTTTAGGAGATTAAATTTAATAGGAAGAGAAATATGACATGGACTTGTATCTTCTCAGTAAAACTATTTTAATATGGGGATATACATAAAATAAATTCTAATATAAATAGTTATTGGATATATAAAAAGTTTTCTAAATCATATTTCTTTATTTATAATTTTTAGACACCATGTAAATAAATTTTTTTATTACATAATGATGATTTAGTTATTACTTTATTAATGAGTGATTTAAAAAAATTAGATTATAAATATTAAAATAAATTTATTTTTAAACATTTTATTCCATCCACTAATTTTATGGATAAATTTGAATTTTTTATCTATGAATTAATGAATTTTTTAAAATAATAAATATGATATGAATATTTAAAAAGTCATGATATGAATATTATAAAAATCAACTTAATTGTGTTAAAACAAATAATATTTTATTATATGACATAATAGTCCTAAAAATAAAAAAATTGAAAAAATTACATATATAATGATTTTAATTTAATTATCAAACCTATTGAGATTATATTGGAAATTTTTAGTAATTATATTAACCATATAGTACGAATATACAAGAAGTCGTGGTAAGAGTTAAATTAGTTAACTAATGTTTAAAGCTAAAAGATATGGTTATATTTGAGACCTAAACTTTTCTAAAACCTATTGGATGAAAGGATTTAGAACACTTCTCCTCTTATATTCGAATATAATGATTATTTGATCTTTTGAAGCTAAAAATCATTTTAAAATAAAATAATATTTGAATACCTTCCAAAAGTGCCCCTCCACCTCTCTTATATAAAAAAATATCCTCACACATTACCTCACACCACCACGAGCCTTCTACCCCGACCCACCCATTCCCAATTATCCTATAAACATTATTATTTAACTTTTGGAGGTCCGAGTTTTCTAAAAAGTCCATCCCTGTCGTCCCAAATAAGATATCCAAATGAATTCCAACGAAGAAGAGGTAATTGCTTTACCAATTCAATTCAATTTTTATTATTCTTCTACATCGAATTTATATGTCAATTCCATACTAATGTAATAGAATATAGAATAATATACATGATAATATGTCATTAACGTTATGGTACATTCTTATACCTAATTTTATCCATCCTACTGATTAAAATTCCACCTTGTGTGTGTACACACGACTTACCATCTCCATGATGTGGTGTAATTTGTTATTCAAAAAATATATATTAGGATGGGTATAATTATGAGTATATTGGATTTAAATAATGTGTATAACACGATAGATGATTCTGTGTAATTAATATACCATCATATTACATACCATTTAACTATCATGAGAACGATATCATCACTCATGCGTACTTACGTTCCACCGTCTCCATTAATGGTGTATTCAATTTCATTTATATATCTATTATATATATTTATATTTATATAATAAATATATATGATAAATAAATCATTTTTTATATTCTATAAGTATTAAAATCATGATCTATGTAATAATATCAATAATAAAATCTCTTAACACATATAATAACATTTCTTAACACATATAATAAATTAAACGATTATTACCCAAAAAGTTTCTTTAACATGGAATTGACAAATGAACAGATAATATAAAGTCACAAGTAAATCATACATGATATCATAAATATTATTCTGGTTCTATTAGAATTTAGAAATATATTAAAACCCACTATTCAAGTGTTCCAGACACATGTGTATGAAATCAGACCTAATCTAAGGGATAACTTTTCCTATCTAGTTTTTATATGAGATTGTTTATTTGTAAGTATTTATTGGGGATATTTTTTTCATCCATGTGCATGTTTTCGAAAAATGTTTTAATGAAATGTTTAACATTCTTATACGTATGTTTAATTCATTCTCCCCCTTTTGAATTATACTATATGGTGTGGAAGTAATCTTTATATTGTTTACCATACATGGTATTTTTTGAATTTTTCGAAAAAAGTATGAGGAGAATGATTTTTAACTTATACGGCCCAAATACGTTTTTACCTCTTCATAACTGCTTATTTCCACAAAGCTTCCTCTACACATTTAAAAGTTTATTTTAAACTACATTCATTTCATTTAAAATTTCATGTCATTTTGATGAAAAGAAAACCTTTTCGAAAAAAATGATATTTCCTCATGAATTAAGTTCACGTATTTTACCGAAATTATTTTATATATAAGATGACAAGGGGTTATGTTTCTATCCCTTTTATTACCTATATTGTATTGTTTTTATGATGTATTTTTTTTATGAAATCCCTTTATTTTATATGGATTTCGATGGAATGGTGTTTAAGAAGCCCATTTTATTCCATGAGTTACGTTATGATGAATAATTTATGTTTTTGTGGAACATGGAAGAATGATTTCATTATTATATGGGTGGGAAATATATCTCCCTCGAATTCATTAATTTAATATATATATCTGATGTGGTAAATATAGATGGAATGGAAAGTAAATCTGGTTTATTAATACAAGGCCATAATGAAAAGTAAATCTGGTTCAGTAATAATTAGCTAGAATGACAAATAAACTCAGTTATCTAATGGACTTTGTTCACTATGATGGTCTTGGTAGATATGCCTTGGCTACCATAGAAATCCTATTATGTTCATATTGTTTTCCATAATTCCTTGTTTTATACAAATTCTATTTTATAATGGTTAATTTTCATTTATGATCTATGACTTACAAACGGGCACGATTTATTTCATGACTTAAGATTTTGAATTTTAATCTTTATGTAAATTTTTTTATTTTGAAATTTTGATGGTTTGTTTTATGTATTCCATGATTACCCATACCGAGAATTTGATCCCACCATTTTTATGTTTTCATTTTCATAGTATATAAAGAAAGGTTTAATGTAGGAAAATAAAAGGGGAAGATGTTTATGGGAGATGATGAAGATATTTCCCCAAGTTAGATGATTATGTTCTGAGTTTACAAAGAAACCTAACTAATACCAACATTGGGAATATATTTTGTGTAATGTATTATATAATCTGGAAATGAAATGTAATTTCCAGGAACATCAAGCCAGGGTGGTTAGAGTTGGTATCCGAGCAAAGGTTTAGTCAACAACTGAAAACTGTGATGCGAAACATTTAATGAGATCTCTAGATATATTTTTAAAGATATATCAAGATAATTCCTAAGGAAAATTTATGTGTATATTAAAATCCTAGGGTTTTTGTGATATTATTAACTAACATAGGGTTAAACATAAGATTTCATTTTTATAATTATTATAATTAATTTACCTTACTTATGTGTTTGTAATCAATGATATGTATTTCTCATGCATCCATTTCTTATCACAATCAATAGGGAGAACTACATAGAACATAGTTAACCGTTGAATGTTTCATATGTGAAAAGTATGTGAATTATGATGATCGATTTACTAAGTGGAAATATCAAGATGAGAATCATGAAAATGGTATGAGTATTGGTCACACTACTGAGGATAAAGAGATTATAAGTGATATGTGAAAGGTATGTGATGTTACTATATTATGGTTCACATTAAACCTATAAAGTTTGAGGATGGGAATCCATAAGACATGATTCATATTTTATGAAAGAAAAAGATGATGGTTCATGATTAATGATTTAAGAATATATTTCTAATGATTGTGATGTATATGTTTCGGAATTCAAAGGTTATGTTATATGAATCCAGAAATATATAAGTGTTTCTAATATACGTTTTTCATTATGGATTGGAAATGATATGTTGAAAAGTTCAAAGGAGCCAAAAAGTGATTTAAGGTTAAGGTGATATACTTGGAGAACACATGATTAGGGAAATGATTACTCTTAATTTGTCCCTTGTGATTAGATAATGATTTTCAGATAAAGATATATTAGATTTGAATATGTAAATTTGATGGCGATAGTTTATAGAAAACTAATTATGGAGTTGTTTTCAACTACTTTAGGCTATCATGGATGAAGTATGAAATTTTTTGGGACTTACGGAATATACCGAATAAATTTTGGAATAGTGAAACATTTTTCTTTCCTATAAGGATATATGGAAATTTAGGTTATTACAATTACTCAAGATAATTCTTGATGAAGGCATTTATATGATTATAATTCTATGAACAAGATATATCTTATGATATATAGGGTATAAATAATGGTATTCACATGAATTTTATATGACCTTTTATGTAATTGTTTTCTATATATTGTGAGTTCAGATAGAAGTATTTTGGGGAAAC
This sequence comes from Viscum album, assembly GCA_963277665.1. Taxonomy (NCBI): domain Eukaryota; kingdom Viridiplantae; phylum Streptophyta; class Magnoliopsida; order Santalales; family Viscaceae; genus Viscum; species Viscum album. Next base: position 1,784,942,407 of record OY728119.1, on the reverse strand, counting down.
CTAACAGTTGGAATGTATTATGTTGGACAATAGATAGTATTATCTTAGGCTATTTTTTTAAAATATTAATTATGGAATTTTATAATAGTATAGATTTAGAAAAACAACAACTCATTGGATGAGAGACATCCCATCACGTCCGACATGGATATAGGAATCAAACCCATAACCTAATTCTGACATGCCTTTATCGACTACCACCAACCTACGGTAAGTCCTTGGTTACTGTAAATTAGTTTAATTTTATTTAAGCAGTATGATAGATGAAGTATAAGGCCATTTTTGGAACAAAATACAATTAATCTCACCACATATGGATTATGTATATTTAATAATTTGTGCAAACGTTTTTGTGATAAAGTAAGATGGATGGACATATCATTTTTTTATGGATCAGATGATTTTCTAACACTTCAATAATGAAAAATTCATGTTCACTTCTTTAAATTTGAGATGAAGTGGAAATTTTCTATGGCACGAACAACGGTGAGGCTATTCCAAAATCAAGTAAGTATTTATTCTCCTGAAAAATTATTCATCTTTATGAATATGATCTTGAAAACCAAAAATGTTATCATAGTACCTACTTATCTGTTAAATCAAATGGTCTCCTTAATCATCGTAGATTTATGGATTTCTGTTAGTTAAATTTCTCCAAACCTTATACTCTGTCACTACCCGACAGAACATGATGGTTATATTTATCATCCATATCCATGTTTTCAATTATCACCCATGTTCTCATATATGGAAACCCAATGAAAAGTTAATTTTAGTAACTTTTATGTTTCTAAATTTCCTTTTTAAAATGATTCTTTAGTTTAAGAGGTGGGTTTCCATGAATGAAACATTCTTGTTGTGAACTGTTTATAACCCCGATGAATCTTGAGGGTTAAATTCATTTTAAGGGGGTAGAATGTAACACCCAGATATTTTATGAGATATATTATTTTAATTTCATTGATGTTTTACGATACACCTAGATTAACTTTCACTACACACAACACCATATTAGTTTGTAGTATACACAACAGTATTCTTGGCTTTTTTTCCCCACAATTTCAAGTTCTTTTGATGAAATTTATTTCATGCAACACTGAGTATAGATTTTTTTAAATCTATAAATTAAATATGTTTGGATTGTGTTATATGCCACATAAAATAAATATTTCACTATACACAACACTGACTTGGCTTGTGTTATGTGCAAGAGTGACCTTCCTCGATAGCTTGCATTGTATGTGATAACGAGTTTAACCAAACAATGATATATTATTAAAATATTATTATTTAATGGGATATAAACTAAATTTTATGAATATTATTAAACAAATTTTAAATTTTATATAACATTATCATTTATCTTACTATTTTTTTAGAACAAGGTATGAGACCAAAAAATTTTTTTTAATAAAAGAAGTATTTTAAAAAAATGCAGTTTTACCACCTTTTAATGGCACACCAAATTTAAATCTAATTTTGAATCTATTTTAAGGTAAATTTTCCAAAGAAAACTAAATCTTTCTAATAAGGAAATAAATATTTACTTTTTCTGATTTTTTGTGCTTTTTTTATAAAATTTGAAATTTTAAGGAATAGTGAAAAATGCCACATTTTAAGTCAAAATTGCAATTTAATCTCATTTATTTGTATTTTTAGATTGTACCTTTAAATGGTTTTAAGGTATTATTGTATTATATTTTTACCATTTAATCTATTGTTTTTAATTGGAAGTAATTGTAATTTTGAATTAGACCGAGACACATGTCAATTTCTTGATAGTTATGACTTCTTAAAAACAAAGATTTTGGTTTTGACAATGATAATTAATTTTAAATTAATTACTGTATCTTCTGCATTTTGAATTTGGAAAAATATATTCAATATTTGGAATCAAAATTTTCAAATTGTGTAAATAGGTACCTTTTTTTGGACATTATGAATTGTAACTTCAGTAATTATTTTATTTACCATGGTTAAAGAGTAAATATAGAAATAAGGGTAATAAATAATATTATAATAATATTAAATTACACTAACACATTTCTTAATAATATTGGATGAGATATTATAGACCCGGGGAAACCTTGAGTCGATTTTTGGACCCCATGGATCTATGTGGATGTGAAAATTACATTTTATCAGAATTAATTTAAAGTAAAGAGAAATATGACTTAAAATTATATCCTCTTAATAAAAAAATATTAATATGGGGTTACACATAAGATAAATTCGACTATAAATATTCTTTTTTAAATAAAAAATATTTCCTACATATGGTTTTTTTATAATTTTTAGACACCAAATAAATACATTTATTTCTCACATAATGATGATGTAGTGATTATGTTATTAATGAATGATTTAAATGAATTAGATTATTGATATTAAAATATATTTATTTTGAAAGTTTTTATTCCTTCCACAAATTTGATGTATGATTATGACTTGATATATTTGAATTAATTATGTTTTTTAGAAATAATAAAAAATATATATTAATTTTTAAAAATATATGATACTAATAGAATAAAAATTGACATTATTGAGTTTTCAAAACAATAATATTTTATTAAATGATATAATAGTCCAAAAATATAATTGTTGTCCGAATTACTTAGATAATTTTTAATGGTTATATAATGAATCACATGAGGTTTTATTTACAATTTATAGTAACTATATTAATCATATATTATGAATATATAAGAAAACGTGGAAAGAGGTAAATTAGTTAACTAAGGGATAAAGCTAAAAGATACATTTAAATTCGATAACAAAATTTATCTAAAACTTATTTTTTGGGAGGATTTAGAACACTCATAATATTATATTCTATTAAAACTAGTTTTGGAACTTTTTAATGAGAAAATAATTTTATAATAAAATAATATTTCAATACCTTCCAAAGGTACCCCTCCTCTTATCTTATAAAAATGCATCTCCTACCACATTTACTTACCCCACCTTGAGCCTTATAGGTTAACCAAAACATATAAAATTATCCTTTAAAAAATATTAGTTAACTATTAGTGGTACTGGTTCTCCAAAAAGTCCATCCCTAGTGTCCCTATGAAGAGATCCAATGGAATTCCAACGAATAAGAGGTAATTGCTTTACCATTACAAGTCAATTTCTTTTCATCTTCTACCTCCTATTTCTATGTTTATTGCTTAATAAAGTAATAATATAGTATATTATACATTATGATATGTTATTATAATTATGGGACATGCTTATACCTTCTTTAATCCATCCTACGAATAACAATACTACTATGCGTGTGTACGCACGACTTATCGTCTCCACTCATTGGTATAATTTGTTGTTAAAAAATACTTTATTAGGATGGGTATAATAGTGAGTATAATTGGATTTAAATAATTAATATAACATGATAACTGATTATATATAATTAATATACTGTCAAATTATAAATAATTTAACCATCAAGAGAATGATACCGTCTTTTAGGCATATATACGACCAACTGTCTCCATGAATGATGTATTCAGTTTCACTTATCTATCTATTATATATATACATATATACCAAATATATATGATATATTAACCCTATTGTACAATCTATAAGTATTTAAATCATGATTTAATTTATAATATCAAGAATAACATCTCCAAAAAAATACGATAAATATAACGATAATTACCCAAAACATTGCTTTAACATTGAATTGAAAAATGAACAGCATATATAAAGACATAAGAGTAAATCATATATGATATCATAAATTTTATTACATTTGTGTTACAAGCTAATAATTTTTTCAAAACCACTATACATTATTTTTAGATAGAAACATATGAAATCAGACCTAAGGTATATGATAACATTTCCAAAATCATTTTTATCAGAGATTATTTATTCGTATGTATTTACAGAGGATATTTTTTTATTTCTGTCCATGGGTTCTAAAAATGTTTTAATTTTTTTAATAATACTATATGTATAGTTAATTTCCTTTTTACCACCTTTTGAATTTTACTACGTGGTATGGAAGGAATATTTCTTTTGCATACCATACGAGGTACTTTTTGAATTTTTCGAAAAACATATTTGGAGAATGTTTTTCTAACTTATATAGTACGAATAAGTTTTTACATATTCATAACACCAAATTTCCATGAATCACCCTCTACAATTTTACACGTTTATTTTCAACTAAATTATTTTCATTTAAAATTTCATGGCATTTTGATGAAAATATAACCTTTCATAAAATGAAAGGATATTTCCTCAATAATTATGTTCATTTATTTTATCAAAATTATTTTCAATATAAGATGAAATTTGGTAATGTTTCTATTCCTGTTATTACATTTATTTTATTATGTTAATTATGGATTTAATTTTAAAAAATCCTTTTATTTTATATGTATTTTGATGGAATGATGTTTATGAAACCCCTTTAATTCCATGGGTTATGCTATGATGAGTGATTTATGTTTTTGTGAAACATGTAATAAATATTTCCCTATGAGATGGGTTGGACCTATATCTCCCTCCAATGCATTGGTTAAAGATTTATATCTCATGAGATAAACATGGCTAGAACATCATGTAAATCTTGTTCAGTAATACAGGGATAGAATTAAAAGTAAATCTAGATCCAATATACATGGATGGAACAACAAGTAAACCTAGTTCTGTAAATGACATTGTCCACTATGGTGGTCAAGGAAACAATTCCTTGGCTACCATGGAAATCATATTATGTTTTTATTAGTTTTCCACAATTCCATCTTTTATACCAATGTTGTTTTATCATGGTTAATATTATTTTATGATCTACTCCTTACGAAATGCAATACATTATTTCATGAAACATGATTATGATGTTTAAACATTAGGTTCATGTTTTTTTATTTCAAATGTTTATGGGTTGTTTTATGTCTTCAATGTTTAACCTTAACGAGAATTTCAGCTCAACCTTTTTGGGTTTTCTTCTTCCCAAAATAGAAATAAATGTATTAAGTATGAAAAAAGTGGAAGATCATTATGGGAGATGTTAAATATATTTTACCAAGTTAGAAGATTATTTTCCGAGTTAATAAAGATGCTAAACTAATAAATTCTTTGGGAATATATTTGGTGTAATGTATTAAGTATTCTGTAAAAGAAACATAAAGTCCATGCACGCCAATCTAGGGTCATTAGAAATATAATTAACAATATATAGTTAGTGACAATGGTAAATTCTAAAACACCCGAAAGCTATCCATGTACATACTCAGATCGTACTAACCATCCGATGTATGGTGGAACTATATAGTCTATAACCAACTACCTGCTCCAAACTAGACTCACCTATGGAACGTCACACTTTGACTCTAGACATATAGGTGGTACCAACCAGTATAATTGAGGTTGAAAAGAAACAATCACTCAACCCTCTAAATTATGTCTATCAAGCCTGTTGTAATAGTACATGGTGAAAGGAGGAGGCTCTCTTACGTGGGAATCACCTTAGCTACCGACACCACACTAGGATACCCCAAACACCACACTACACAAATGATAAACCAAATTAGGTAAATCCTCTATAGAGATTCCCATCACATAATATTTCTTTTCAAAATATCCACTGAGAAAGTTATATCACATCATACATCAAATCATTTCTCAAAACATTCTATGATTCAAACCAAGATTCTGTACTTCCAAAACCACAATTCATTTGCAAAAAAAATAAGGTTTCCACCATGCCATCAGGTAACATCATATTAAAAAGATCCTTTTTAAAATTTCATATGATTCTTATTAGTCTTTAAAATTTCCAATTCCAAAAAATTTACAATGGCACCTCCAATGTTTAGTGAAAAATAAAGCAATATTAATAGACCCAAATGATACATTATACCAATCATTCACCAAAACATATCACAAATTTCAATAAAGGCTAAGATTTGTATATCAAATTTGAGTACACATCTAATTTCATAAGGGTAACCCAACTCACCATTTAAAAAATGTAAACATTTTGAGAACGATGGGATGACTCTTAAGTGTCAACAACATTTGATTTCCTATCCCGATTTTCACCCTGTGCACTCATGGATGCATCCACATCTAATGACACATTTCAATTTTCCATGAAATCATTAATTTTTTTAATAAACACCACATAACCGTAAACCAAAACAACAAGACCCACAATTAAAACATCCTCAAAATGTATTTAAAAACCGAGATAATCTTTCAAAAACACTTCATCATAAATAATTCTACCATAAATATTCTCCCAAACATCAAATCATGCCCAATTTATATTTTTACAGAATCTATAGAAACATATGAAAGTACAAATAACACCAAAATCTCTCATATTCCGGTTAAAAACCATTATAATTTTATCCAAAACCGTAGGGGAAGAATTATATGACATATTTAAAGAAACCCCTTTGAATCCATTTCCACCAAATTTCCCAACAAAAAAACTATATACCCTGACAAAAAAAAATATAAAAAGAAGGTGAAAAAAAATTATATATTGTTTAAAAATTGATAATAACCAGTGGAATGTGATGGGAAGGGAAATAATGTAAAAACGTACTACAATGTATAGAAGATTCAATGTAACTTTGGGAGAAGGGAGATCCAAGACCATGTCATAAGACACACACCCTGACATTTATGAAACACTGGTAAATATTTCAAACATAGCTTCTAGAGTTTTCCAAAATAAGAAAACACCAATTATACTCACCTTAGAACCCCAGAGAAGAATCTAGGGAGGGAGGATAACAAAATGGAAGTGGGGTTTGGGACCACATTATGTGACAAAAAAGGCCAAGAGGGATGGGGATCGATTTAGGGTAAAAAGTGATGATTATATAATAGGTATTTAATGATTTTGAAAATCTTCGAAGCTCGCATGATTTGGCGCATTCTTTTCCAAGCCGTGCACAAATTGGGTGGTAGACACTGTCTAAGTCAAAAAAACTTGTCTCACGGTTGCGTAATGATTTCACAGACCATGGAAGTCCATGCACCTTACCCATAGACCCCAAAACAAGCCATGTAGTTACCTAGTGAAGGGAACATGGTTTACATTAATCTTTAACTGGTCGTGAACCAGTATCTTCGAAGCCCAAAAACTCCACAATTCAACCAAAAATAATGAATTTTAGATCAGGACTCAACCCAAACCTCAACCAGAATATCCAAATCCCAGATAAGAATAAAATTAAATAATCCCAAAGTTTAGGTTGTGAAATGATATATATCCATTAAAGGAATAAAATATAGAATTACCAAGTTTCCAATTCTTCAATTACTAAAAGAGGGTAAAACATTTAAGGTTTATTATAATTAATTACATCAAGAATTGTAATCTGTGTATATATATGGATATAAAATTATGATATATGGTTCAGTATTATTGAAAAAATAAAAAAATAAATATTATATCCATGATCTTGAGATTTTAGGAGTGCTATTTACATGAAAGTATGAAGGTACTACTTTATATGGGAGAAAATTGAGGTCTATATAGATTATTAATGTTTGTATTATATTTAACACAAGACTTATTTTAGTAAAAGTTTGATAAAATGGGTGGATTTTCTTATTTACTATAAAATTAAGACCTCATATACTATAAGAAAGGGTAATTTGGTAGTGAATTCCGTGTATTAAAAATCATATAGAAATATTTCCTTTATAGTGAGTGGGGAATAGAAAATGGTAAAATAGTTGGATGCTTTTCTTCTTGATCTTGAGGAGGTTAATGATGGGGTTTGTATTTATCAAATGATATTATCCTCTTAATTGGTATTTTATTTTAGCTCAATTTTTACTGAACATGAAATGGATGAATGGAGAGATTATATTTTATCTGGTTATGAAGTAAAGGGTTGGTCTAAATGAGGGTAAAATCAAATCAAGATTTATGGTCAGTTATTTATTTTTATTTACATTCAAGAAAAAATGATTTTAAAATTTAATAGATCACCTCAAGTAATATATCCTAAATTTTAAAATATGTATCATTATTTTCATAAACTATATTATTTTCATATAATAATGTGGTATTACATAGGACATGTGTCTAGATTCATGATCTTTCAATGGTTAATTGTTGAATATCATGATCTATCCAGTTTGATGCAACCATTGATAATCCACAACAGAGGTGATAAGACATATTAATAAATCTAAAAACATGGTTACATCGAACATTTTTTATTAATCACACATTTTTTATTTTTTATCAATTGATTAATTTATCCAACTTTCATCAAATCAGAGATCCAATTTATGTTAATATGATAACTTGAATTTATATCATTTAAATTTTAAGGTTATATAGAATACCTAAATTGATTATATTTGATTGATATATTTAGTTTACATATTGTATGTCGAGTGGATTAAAAAATGATTTTGACAAATAGTAATGTTATAGTAGAACATTTCATTGATTTATAGTTGATAAAACTATAATAATATTAAATAATTGGGGGATGTGATGAATGAATCTATATTGGTGTTTGAAAAATATAAAGATGAACATTTATCATTGGTTTATTTTCCTATAATAATATTGTCTATTCATCTATTAGTATATCACCATAAATTCTTTGATTTACCATCTCATTCAACCTTATACTAGGTTGATATTGTTGGGTTAATATTTTTTAGTGAATATGTGTTATAAAATATAATATATATTCTACAAATGACATGAGATAGTATGAAGACCATATAGAGTAAAAATTAATCATATATGAATCATATATGAATATCAATATAGTTTATCCTGGGAAATCACGTGTGTCTATAAATATATATTGATTAATCCCAAATCATGTTTATAATGGAATTAATATTATAATAAAATATAATTTGTCCTTTCAAGGCATTTAATTATTCGTATGATGTGGTGTATCATCTAAGATATCAATTGTATCTGGGGATTTTTCATGATTTTTTCTACATATCACAACTTCAAAATTATCATCATAATCCATCACACATGGTTTATTGGAGAATGAATGATTAGAAGGTAGATATATAATTTATTGAGAAACATGGGGACATCCCAAATTAATAAGATAATATTTAACATAGGAGATTTAATTTATTGGTGTGAGTATTATCGATAAATAATATGTGTTCCACCATCTATTGGAAAAATTATTTTGTTTGGTAGAAAACCCACTACCCAAAAAAAGGAGTTCATTAGAATAAAATAACAAAACATAAAATTATGATTAAATATTGAGATTATTGGGTACTTTATTATCAAAATAATGGACTTATTAGATAATATGATTCTCTATTAAATATTTGACACATATTTGGAATATACATCTCAGTGAAAACACTATTTATTCTTGTTGTAAAAGTAATTTATGGACAAAATGCATTGATATGGAAATATTTGTGTGTCAATGATTCTCAATAAATATTCTTAATAGCTTATCCATTTTCATCTTCCATGGTTAGTGACAAATTATTTTAAAGACATAAAATACGTATATCTTGAATTTATCACATTCTAGATAAGTGATATGTGTTTTGGAGTTTGAATTATTCCTATTCAAATAGATACCTATGTATCACTTTGTTGGGAATCAAAAACCATGTAGTTCGGTTCCGTTTAATGGGTGAGGTATCACTATTTATTTTCATGTAAAAAAGAACCATTATTATACCTTTTACGAGCATATAGTGATACTTTTGAGGTTCCCTCTATGTATGTGAATCTTAGATAAATGTAGTTCCTTTTATGGATATAAATAAGGGGCCAATTAATTTACCTTCAATTTCATGAGTTTATAACTAATTGAGTATCTATTTAGGATTGGATCTAGGACCATTGAAGTTAATTTGAATGTCATGTGTCCAAAACCAATGAAGTGGATATGGTAATCAATATAGGACTAATGAAGTTCTATTAGGGGAATGCATCTGAAACTAATGAATTGACTTTTGAGTTAGTAAATATTAGATAAATGAAGTTCTTTTTATGTTATTTTTTCTCAAACCAATAAATTTATTATTAGTCCATGAATAAAAGAATATTGTGTCGCTTAGTTTAATTTCATATGAAGAAGTCATATTTTTGACCTATTAAATGTTATACAAGACAGAGTATAGGGTGGATGGAACCAATACATTTTTTGTCTGTAATATGTAAAATAAGGAACCTTTTTGTCTTGGCTTGATAAATGGAGTAGGTGATGGTAGATTAGATATTACACCTTTTCATATGTTCATTAATGTTTATTTATCATTGATTGGACTTGGGAGGATGAATGACGAGTTGAAAAATAACTTAAAGTAAATGGTTATGGTTCATAATATCTATGTCTGCGTAGAAAAATGGATGATATAGAGAAATTTACATGAGTACTATAAAATAAAGATACATCTTTATAAATGATATACACGATGGACTGTATCATGATGATTATTTGATCATGAATGATACTAGAGGATATCTATTATAGGGTTCTTTGTTCCCATTATCAAAGGAATAAATGATTGAAGAATATTACATTGACATTCATGGTAATGTAATTATTTAATTTGGTTGGATTTGGAGGAATCCTAGATAGAGCATGAATTTATAGGTTTTAAACATGACGAAAGGAGGAAATTAAAATAATTTTGGTCTTTTGGAGTGTTTCAATATCCTTAAAATTCATTTCTCATGAAAAGGTATACATTATAGAAAGTATTATTTTAATATGTCATATTGGAAATATGGATATATATAATATGGGAAACCCATTTACCCAAAAAAAATTAATCCACTATATGGAGGAGTGGTGTCAATAAATTATATTTGGATAAAGGCTAGTAACCACATAATATTTATATGGGTGAACCTCCATAAATAACTATGTTATATAACTATGGGTTTCCCATGATAAATTTACATGGAAAAACATTCAAAAAATTTATTTGTGCGAGTGATGGCCAAGAATATTTTGCATTGGTGTACACACCCTCTACTAACTTCAATTTATAGTATTTAGGATGAAATAAATCTATAAATAATATTTTTGAAGGATTTCCTTAATAAAAATGATATTTTTATAACATCATACCTTATAACATGAATAAATTCCCAAAATTCATGTCATTTGTTCATTTATATAAATTTGGGTAATTTTTAAACATGATATTAGTTTAACTAGTTCCATATAAAAAGTATTTAGGGTCAATTAATGAATTTTTCTCATATCCTCAAACAAAGAATAATATGAATGTAAATTTGGAAACTTCAAATAAGATCCACCTATATTCCAAATAATATATAGTGACCTCAAACGATTTCACATTCATAAGTAAAATACTACATCATCTCCATAAATGTTGCATGATTTATCTAAATCTCACATGGACACTAATTTATTATCTCAATGATCATATAAAAATAGTCACCACATATTTTCTTTATAGTTATATCATTTATTTATGGTTTCTCATTGATACATTTTCTATGTCCTGTACTTTCATCATATTTCATTAAAAATACTTCACAAATTCTTTATAATATTTTTTGAACATAAAAAATTACACCCTTATAATTAAACCTAATTGAGATGAAGAAGATTAAATTATATGGAATGATGGGTTTATAACAGAAATATTATTAAGTCTATATTATTTTGTAGATCAGGGCTCCAATTTACCCCAATTAATAGGGTATTCAGGTCTATATATTCTACAATGAAGAGGTGTGAGATATTTTTCCAAAATTATATCTTTAATATTATTGGTCTTTAAATTCATTATAAAAATTCAACCCAATAAAACTCAAAAAGACTAAGGTTACTAAAACTAATTTAGTGATTTTTTTTTCAAAATAAAAAATTATTATCCAAATTCCCTAATGACATGAACATATGTGTTATTTTATTTTCATAATTATTATATGAATTTATGTAATTTACCTAGATTTTATGTGAAATTTTCCATTATTTATCAACTATTTATATTCTAACTCAACCAAAAAATATTGTTGTCTCTTTTCATATAGAAATGGAAACCCTCAATGTTACTAAATATTCAATCAAAGGAAGTATTATCTTAGAAAAAACATTGAATATTCCCGAAGTGACTTATCCAATCCAATCAAAAAATTATTTAAGAGTAGACAGGGAAAAACATGAGGATACACCTAATATTAGTAGTTTTACCTCATAAATAATTTTTATTATTATGTGAAACACCCATTACCCAAATTGTTCTAGACCATAACCAACTTGGAAAACCAATCATATTACATTCATACCACAATGGAGCTATAATATCATAAGTAGGGTTCTTTATCATGAAGGTCAGTGCAGAAGTGGGTTATGTTCTTTCGTATGTACCATTTTCATGGAATGATTAAACACATGTCATATATTTAGAAATGAAGAAATTTCATATCCATCTATTAGAGGGCTATCCTTAATTGTCAATAAGGGTGGATCTCTAATTGGGATCTAAACCCTAGGGGTATTTTTGGAATTCATTTTGAATGAACATATTTGGTATTTTGTAGAGTTTCAAAGAGAACTATAAGTTATGAGAATGTATGAGATAACATGGATTTCAAAATAATTTATCCACTACAATAAAAATTATATACCTAATATAATAATAAGGTGGAGTATTGAAACTGACATATTCCTTTTTTGTATCGCCTCGACCCCTGTTACTCAGAGTCGGTGCACTATTACATAACATTTGCATGATCACAAAAGATCAATTCTCGAAAGACCGATTAGTTTAGTAGTATTGGAAAAACTAGATATATTCATAAGTCTTACATTATATCATAAAGTAAAAAAGACTACAACAACATCTTGTCTTCATATCCCCTCATATTATCCCTGCAGTTCATTCAAAAATTACTTCATCACATCCTATAAAAAATATAACATTGAAATGGGTGAGCTTAGATGCTTAGTAAGGATAATTATATAGAGGAATCATTCATAAATAAGCATAAACATTTAAGCCAATGTATAACTAGAACAAAATACTTTTAAACTTGAACGTCAACATAATATGGAAAAGATAAAATGAAATAATTCCATTTACTTATTCACATTGATATTATACTAGTTGAATAACCACATGTAATATCAATAACCACTTTCATAATGATGGATTACATAATGCCAGACTATCATAACCACATAGTCAAGGCCTCGTGCCAAGACTACAAATAAGATTTTGTCAAGGCCTTGTGCCAAGACACTAGTTTGTCTCATGAGACCTATTGATGCAACAAGGATCTATAGTGGGATCCACCCATCACTTACTATGTCCAATGCATTCCTCATATGAAAATTTGGAAACATAACATAAAAATTCCTATTAAAACTAGCATACAAAATGTCAATACTTTATCCACAAACCATGAATGCTATAAAAATAGCACATCCACAGTCAAACATAACTCATTCAATACAATAAGGAATATTGTATTGTAACATATTAACCTCAATCAATAATAATGAAGGATATTAACATAGATGAAAATAAAAATCAAAACTATTTGAGGGAAATATCCCCCTTTTTCTTGAAAACATTTTAATGTCACACTACTTGTCAAGAATCCATTTAAAAATATAATTTTGAATCAAAGTGGCCCAAACAAATTCGAAACTTTTAAAAGGAGTTTTAATTTTAAAAGTTTAATGTCCATATAAATAAATATTTAAAACCTGTTTTAAAACATGGACATTAATGAGAAAGATTTAGAATAATAAATCATTAAATCATTTAAAATGATATTTTAGTTAGAGTTCCTAACCAAAATAGTGACACTTGAATACAAATAATTGAGGTAATCAAAAAATTTTAAGATCATGAGAATAATAGGATTCATGATATACTATGTCAAAGTATATTATATACACTATATGAAATTGATTTGGTGTATAACAACAAACAAATCTTAATGGAATGTAAATCGAGATGAAATCTCTTATAAAGACCAAATACATAGGTTATGGATAAATCAATGACATAATTTTGTGTGATAAATATAAATACACTCAATATGATTGGATATTAACTGTAAATAAATCAGAGGACATTCACACATATTCTTTTAAATACAACACCAGTGAATTGCATATTTAACTCAACAAATGGAGAATGAGTTAAAAATTACTCATATTAAGTTCATATATATGACTTGAGATATTTTCAATGGAGTGATTATGTGTATAAAAATTATATCCACATAAAGGGGAGTGGAAATTATTATATAAGAAAATTAATAGTGATTCCACACATAATCTTGGAGTAAAATAATAAATGAAGTATGCGTAAAGCCGAATGAGTGGAAATTGAAATTTAAAAATCCTTTATCGATTTGGTAACTTTTGAAACATACACCCCTGAAATAAGGATCATACAATGATGACGTAAATATCCATAAATTAAACTATATTACACAATTAATACAATCATGGGCAGTACACACACCACATGCAATAAATAAGTGGTGAACAATGGAGATCTCACCAAATTAAATGTGAGATTAGAAACCCCTTACTTTGTACTTTTTCCTTGGATGAGGGTAGTTTAGCCTCATTTATAATGGTGAATAAATTGTTATTTAATTATAAAAGAATAATATACATTAATATGATATCATATATTATTTTTTAACATTGCATTGTCAATAATATCTTGGTATTATCGTCGTTTCGGGTGTTACCTTACTCATTTTCTTTTGTATGTTTTGTTACATAAGTATGGTTTGTTATGGATAGGTTGTATCTTATTCATATATAGAATTATATCAAGTCCTTAACCATTATTGTTAATCATAAAATGAGAATTAGACTTGTATGGATACGATGGGGAATGAATCTCATCGCATTCGTGGAGACAGTAGTCCGTACGTACGCATGAGCGATAATATCATTATTTTGATATTAAAATCATATATAATTGGATGGTATATCATATATGAAGAATAATTATCATGTTATACTTATTATTTACAATAATTACTCATCATTATAATACCCATCCAAATAATAATGTATTGAATAACAATTACACCCCGACGTGGAGACAGTAGGCCGTACGTACGCATGTATGGTGACATGCCATTCAATGGATAGAGAGAATACTGAATATTTTTGTGTCATATTTATAATAACATCACAATTTATAAAATATACTGGAGTTATTATTTTATAATGGAAATAACAAAGAAAGAAGAAGGTAAGGAAGAACGGAACTTGAAAGAGGGTGGTGAAAACATTACCTCTTCTTCGGGTTCTTTCTTTTGATTTGATCAAAAGGGCTCCGTAGGTTGGATTTATGATCAAAATAAGGCCTGTAGGTTGAAATGGTGGAAGTTGACAGAATATTTGGGTAGGGGTTGGCAGATTCACAAGGCTTTTAAGGTGTAAATTAGAGAGAAGGCGGAGTACCCTTTTATAATAGGGGTGAGGGTCACCTTTGGAAAAGCTAGAAATATTATTTTATAACAATTTCATATTCAGTTTATAATGGCTCCAAAGTAGATTCATTAAGGGTTTAGGTGGTTATGGGTCTAAATAATTTCAACCAATAGATTTTTGATAGGTCTCGGTCACTATATTAACCTTATTATTTATATTTAACTCTTAGTTAAATAGTTTGACATTTACCATGTCTCTTTGTATTTTTATATTATATAGTTAATAAACTTACTATATACTACCATGGGATCCCCTAGTGGTCCATTAGTGATACAAATACAATTAAATAAGTCCTTTTTCCTAACTTTAGATTTTTAGGAATATAATATCAATTAATATTATAATATTTGTTTTAAAAACTCTTTTATGTCAATTTTGACACTATTGGGTATTTTGTTTTTGATAATTTTATAACATCATTATTACTTAGAAATACATTTATATAACAAATCCTAATATGTCATATTAACCAATAAAATTATTGTAATTCATTAAAAGTCTCAAATTATATTTATTTTGATATTTATAATATCAATTATTTTAATATTTCATTAATTAGGTAATTACTGCATCACCATTGTGTCATAAATAAATTATACTATTTAATGTCTAAAAATTATAAATAAAATAGAATTATGTATTAAATAGGTTTATCTTTCTAATAAATATTTATAATTGAATATATCTTATTTATAACACTATATTAAAAATGTTTTAGTTATTAAACATTGATTTTATCTCTTTTAACTCTTCTTTGAATTAAATAATAATAAATGTCCTCATCAAATCCAGGTGGACCTAAATGAAAATATTTTATTTCTAAGGATGTTTTTGGTCGAGATAAATTTTTACAATAGATTTAGGACATGTTTTAGGGTAATATTAATATCATTTTTACCCTTAATTACCCTATTTACATTTAACCGTGGTAAATAGAAGTAAAAAGTTACTATTCACCAATAAATTTTGTCATCTAATTGAACCAAATTTTATCCTTTATATAAAATGTGTCACTAGGATTTTAGAAATTCCACTCATAGAAGTGGTAAAAAAAAAATTATGTTAATTTCCATATTTTCCTAGGAGGTGGGTAAAAGACGGTGAAAAGTTCAATAAAATTTTTATATATCTAAAATTATTCTAAACTAACTCCAATGAATTACATTGAACTTATATAGGTATTATGTATCTATTTTGACCTTAATTAAATTTAAATAAAATAAATAATTATTTAAATAAAAATTCAGTTTTAAACTATAACTCAGTGTTTTTTCACTATTCATCAAAAATTGAATGTTTTCAGAAAAATACCAAAAAATAACCCAAAGATAATTTCGATATTCCGAATCCAAAAATGAAGTCCATTTATAAATATAAAATTTATAAAATTTCAAAAATTGGGTATTACAATTCATAACGTCTAGTTTGATTGGTTCTGGTGTGTGTTAGCACTCGAAGTTGCGTACAACACATGCTACTATATTATTTAAAGAGAAGTGTACCGTGGATGCTTGGGGTGTTACAGTCTCTCCTCCTTCAAATAATTTCATCATCGAAATTTTTAAAATTGGTCTTGGGAATATAATGGAAAGTTCCATATCGGAAAAAGAGTTAATAAAACTATCACCTTAAAAGAAAGAAAGGGAAGTACAAAGGTCACTCAAGATAACTCATACTAGGATTCCATGTACGAAAACATGGATATGGAAGTTAAACTAAGTGTCAAGATCTGATGGCGAGGAATATAAAACTTGATCAGGATAAAGTTAACAACAAGAAATCCAAAAACATGTGATGGGACAAACAGTCATTAGTTTCCTAGTTGGAAAAGCATACAGACAACATTTTTTTAAGTTACATTACATAAAAATGAGGAATTAACTTATGATATTCACTAAGAAAATAAAGAGATATAATTAATTTTTACGTATAGTTTCATTCCATAATAAATTTCCACCACTAACTAATTTTTTTAAACAATGGGTATTCAAGAAGACTTGGTCACACTGGAAGAGCTAGAATAAACTTCTATAGAATCACATG
The DNA here is from genome assembly GCA_963277665.1 of Viscum album. Lineage (NCBI taxonomy): Eukaryota > Viridiplantae > Streptophyta > Magnoliopsida > Santalales > Viscaceae > Viscum > Viscum album. The sequence goes on along the minus strand of OY728119.1, from coordinate 1,784,924,906 downwards.
ATCCACGAAGGATAAACTATATATTTACCTTGTCTTTAGAGATTAGTCAAAACCAAAATGGTTAGTACAGGATCTGATGATCCCCCAAAAGGATATTCCTTTAGAGAAAGAAACACTAATCTTAATTTATAAAATTAAACCAACAATACCCCAAAGTTAAATAAATATCATTCAATAAACAATTGTCCTTAAATTCTTTCAATATAATCCAAACTAAGATTGAAACCCAAAACATAGAAGAATTTGGTTATGCAGTCTTCCACATTAAATTGTATTTCCAAATGACATCAACTAATATTAAAGTCACATACATAAAAGTAATTAACCTAATCACATATTCTTTATTATAGGTTAATCATTTCCACAAATAACCCAAATCACTATAAATCCACAATAATAAAGTATATAAAAATCCACCATTACTCCTCAAATGAAATCCCATAGTATTTTATTTTCATTGGCCATTAAGTGTTCCCAACAAAGTGAACATATTTTTAGATAACATTTATCTCGTAATCACCAAATCATTTTCCAATACTAAGGGTATTCATTTGATAAGACATAAGAACCCAAATCAACTTATTATTGATCTATAAAATCATTTAACTAAAAATAATTAGTCACACTAACCAGGGACTTCACATAGTCCAGTGGTAGGAGATAAATCCCAATCTCAATTTGGTTGTGGGTTCGATTTTCCATAGCTTTGTCCGACGCGACGGGTTTTCACAAGGTCTTTGTGTTGTCCTTTTTCAAAAACTATATTTTATAACATTAGCAAAATGAGATAAATTCCTCTAAATAATAATAACAAAATTTTAACCAGAACTATTATCTCATACCTTGCATTTTCATCACGAAATATAATAACATGTAATTTCCTCAAACCCAATGATCATATAAAACCAAATGGTTATTTATAACTATATCCACAAGGGAAAAGATAAGTCTTCCTCAAAAATCATTATCACATGGAAAACTACGGGGTTACAAATACAAGAGAAAATTATTCCAATGTAATCCCATCAACACGGAGCACTAATACTTTTAAACATTTCTCCAACCATTTAATTTCACATAGCTTCTTATTTGACCAAGAAAATATGCAATAGAATAGGGAATTCACTCGGGTAATGGCCTGGTCCCCTACATTTACAGCAAATGACTGTAAATGGATTCTTGGGGCCATTTTTATTTTCTTCCATAGTACACTTCATTTTTCCTCATAAATTCTTCACTTTATGTCCTTCTGTCCCACATGTAAAGCATTTATTTGTTCCGTTGAGACTCTTTCCTAGGTGTCTCCTTCAAAATTTCCCGCATGATGGAAATTTAGGATTCATTTCTCCATGGTCTGCCCTTCTGGAGCTCTTATCATTGATCACCTTTCTCTTCTTTTTTGAGTTTGAATGTTGGTTAATATATATGTTATTGATCACATTTTTGGAAAACTGATTTGGCATGAACACAATATCTTTTACACCTACCAACATTCTATTTTTTTCTCATATCCACCAGTGTTCCCACCTCGTACATCATTCTCAAAGTTACTATGACTTACATGGACTCTAGACATTGACTAAAACCAGAAAGCATTGTGCTCGTACCAGTAGTCATAAAATCATTTAGAGAATATCATGACACCATATTCACAATTTGAAACACCTTAGGATTAACCACGGTCATTTATTCTCATCATATATTAAAATTATTCAAATTGGTTTGTAATGAAAATGTAAATTATCCAAAGAATATCCCTTGGGTATGTCGTAACCAAGAGTGCAGCAAGGCCCGTTTTTGTGCACAAGTTCTAGTTCGAGTCTAGATCGAAGCGGTGTTTTTGGGTTTTACCCATAGGTACATATATGCTAGAGCCAACACTACATGATCATATCTAGACATGGTTGTATTGCTTGGAAAACTCACAAAATCTATACAGTACCAAAATTCTAGGAAGTTCTTCTATACTAATCTTCAAAGTCTATCTTAGGGCTATATGCACTAATCAGAGTTTATCTAAATCTAGTTACCAAGGTTTGTTATCAACTTTCTCTGATACCAATTGTAACGCCCTGACCCCAATTACCTAGAGTCAGTGCGTTATTACATAACATTGGCATGATCAGAAAAGATCATGTCACGAAAGACAGATTAGTTTAGTAGTCTTGGAAACACTAGATATATTAATATTACTTACATTACATCATAAAGTAAAAAAAACTACAACAACATCTTGTCTTCATAACCCCTCATACTATCCCTTCAGTTCATTCATAAATTACTTCTTCACATCCTGTTAGAAATAAAACATTGAAAGGGGTGAGCCTAGATGCTTAGTAAGGATAAAAATATAGAGGAAACATGCATATATAAGCATATAAATTTATTTCAATGTATATCTAAAAAAAATCTTTTGAAACATGAACTTCAACATAATATGGAAAAGATAAATTGAAATAATTCCATTTACTTATACACATGGATATTCTACAAGTCGAATAACCACATGCAATATCAGTAACCACTTTCATAATGATGGAATGTATAATGCCAGAATATCATAACAACATAGTCTAGGCCTCGTGGAAAGACTACAAATAAGATTTTGTCAAGGCCTTGTGCCAAGACACTAGTTTGTCTCATGAGACCTATCGATGCATCGAGGAGCTATAGCGGGATCCACCTGTCACTTAGTAAGTCCAATGCATTCCACATATGAAAATTTTGAAACAAAACATAAACATTCATATTAAAACTAGCATAAGAAATGTCAATACAGTATCCACAAAACATGAATGGTATAAAAATAACACATCCTCAGTAAAAAATAACTCATTAAATACAATAAGAAAGATTCTATTATAACTTATTAACCTCAATCGACAAGAATGAAGGATATTATCATAGATGAATATAACCATCAAAACTATTTGAGAGATATATCCCCTTTTTCTTGAAAACATTTAAAAGTCACACTATTTTTCAAGAAGCCATTTAAAAATAGATTTTTGAATCAAAGTGTCGCTTACCAATTTGAATCTTTTAAAAGGATTTTTAATTTTATAACTTTAATGTCCATATAAATAAATCATTAATTTTTTTTAAAAACATGGACATTAATGTGAAAGATTTATAATAATAAATATTTAAATCATTTAAATTGATATTTTAGTTAGAGTTCCTAACCAAAACAGTAACACTTGAATAAAAATAATTGAGGTAATCAAAACATTTTAATATAATGAGAATAATGGGATTCATGATATACTTTTTCAAAGTACATTATATACACAATATGAAATTGATTTGGTGTATAACAACAAATAAGTCTCAATGGAATGTAAATTTAGATGAAATCTGTTATAAAGGCCATATCCTTAGGTTAAGGATAAATCAACAACATAATTAGGTGTGATAAATATAAATACACTAAATATGATTGGATATTCACTGTAAATTAGTCAAAGGACATTCACACATATTCTTGTAAAGACAACACCAATGAATTGGATATTTAACTCAAAAAATCAAGAATGAGTTAAAAAGTACTCTTATCAAGTTCATATTAATGACTTGAGAAATTATCAATAGAGTGATTATCTGTATCCAAAGTATATCCATAGAAAGGGGAGTGTAAATTATGACATAAGAAAATGAATAGTGATTCCACACATTATCTTGGAGTAAAATAATCAATGAAGAATGCGTAAAGCCGAATGAGTGGAAATTGAAATTTCAAATTCCATTATCGATTTGGTAACTTATAAACAATCACCCATGAACGAAGGATCATAAAATTTTGATGTAAATATCCATAAATTAATTTATATTACATAATTATTACAATCATGGGTAGTACACACACCACATGAAATAAATAAGTGGTGAACAATGGAAATGTCACAGAATTAAAAGTGAGATAAGAATCCCCTTAATTTGAACATTTTCCTTGATAGAGGGTAGGTTAGCATCCTGTATAATGGTGAAATAATTTTTATATAATTATACGAGAATAATATACATTAATATGATATCATATATGATCTATTAACATTGCATTGTAAATAATATCTTAGTATTATCATCATTTTGGGTGTTAACTTACTCATTTTATTTTAAATGTTTTGTTACATAAGTCGTGTTTGTTATGGATAGGTTGTATATTATTCATATACAGAATGATATCATTTCCTTAAAAATTATTTTTAATTATAAAATGAGCATTAGACTTGTATGGATATGATGGGGAATGAATCTCATCGCGTTCGTGGAGACGATAATCCGTACGTATGCACGAGCAATAATATCATTCTTTTGATTTTAAAATTAAATATAATTGGATGGTATATCATATATACAGAATAATTATCTTGTTAAACTTATTATATACATGAATTACACATCATTATTATACCCATCCAAATAATAATGTATTGAATAACAATTACATAACGACGTGGAGACGGTAGGCCGTACGTACACACGTATGGTGACATGTCATTAAAAGGATGGAGAGAATACTGAATATGGTTGTACCATATTTATAATAACCTCACATTATATAAAACATACTGGACTTATTATTTTAGAATGTAACTAAAAAATAAAGAATAATTTTAGGAAGAAAGGAACTTGAAAGACTGTGGTGAAACCATTACCTCTTCTTCGGGTTCTTCCTTTTGATTTGATCAAAAGGGCTCCTCAGGTTGGATTTCGGATCAAACTAAGGCCTATAGGTTGAATTGAGGTATGTTTGTAGATTATTTGGGACGATTTTAGCCAATCCAAAAAAGATTTTAATGTGTAAATTAGAGAGAAGGCGGATTTCCTTTTTATAAGAGGACTGAGGGGCACCTTCGAAAAAGCTAAAAATATTTTTTTTTTAATAAATTCCTATTTAGTTTCTAATGGCTCCAAAGTGGATTATTTCAAGGTTAAGGTGGGGATGGGTCGATAACCTTTCAACCAATAGATTTTAGATAGGTCTGGATCACTATCATAATCTTATCATTTATATTTAACTCTTAGATAAATGGTTTGACATTACCACGTCTCTTTGTATTTTTATATTATATAGTTAATAACCGTACTATATACCTCCAAGAAATCCCCAAGTGGGCCATTAAAGATACACATATCATTAAATAAGTCATTTTTCCGATCCTTAGATTTTTAGGAATATAATATTAATTAATTATATAATATTTGTTTTAAAAACTCCTTTATGCCAATTTTGACACTATTGGGTATTGTGTTGTTGATAATTTCATAACAGCACTATTACTTCGAAGAAAATTTATATAACCAATCCTAATTTGTCATATTAACCAATAAAGTTAGTGGAATTCATAAAAATTCTCAAATTACATTTATATTGATATTTATAATATCAATTATTTTAATATTTCATTAATTAGGTAATTACAGCATCACCATTGTGTCCTAAATAAATTAAATTATATAATGTCTAAAAAATATAAATAAAATACAATTATCTAGGAAATCTTTTTATATTTCTAATTAACATTTATAATCTAACTTATCTTATTTATAACCTTATATTAAAAATGTTTTAGTTATTAAAATTTGATTTTATCTCTTTTAACTCTTCTTTGAATTAAATAATAATAAATGTCCAAATCTAATCCACGTAGTCCTAAATGATAATTTTTTATTACTAAGGTTGTTTTTGGTCTAGATAAACTTGTCCAATATAATTAGGTCATGTGTTAGGGTAATATTAATATAATTTTTACCCTTAATTTCCCTATTTACTTTAAACTGTGGTAAATAAAAGTAAAAAAATAATATTCACCAAAAATTATTTTCATCTCATTGAACCACATTTTACTCCTTAATATTAACCATGTATTTGGATTTTAGAAACTCCACTCACAGAAGCAGTAAATTTAAGTTTATGTGAATTTCTAGATTCTCTTAGGAGGTGGGTAAAAGTCGGTGAAAAGTTCAATAAAATTTTTATATATCTAAAATTATTATAAACTAACTCCAATGAATTAAATTAAACTCATATAGGTATTATGTATCTATTTTGACCATAATTAAATTTATTTAAAATAAATAATTATTTAAACAAAAATTCGGTTTTAAACTATAACTTAGTGTATTTTCACTATTCATCAAAAATTGAATTTTTTCAGAAAAATACCAAAAATTCACCCTAAGCTAATTTCGATATTCTGAATCCAAAAATGAAGTCCATTTTGAAAGTTAAAATTTATAAAATTTCAAAAAGTGGGTATTACTATTCATAACGGCTAGTTTGATTGGTTGTGGTTTGTGTTAGAACTCGAAGTTGCGTAAAACACATGCTACTATATTATTCAAGGAGAAGCATACCATGGAAGCTTGGGGTGTTACAATTTTATACGTAGATATTTTTGAACATCCACTATGACATGAACATTATTTGAAAAGATATAATATTAGGAGAGATATTTTTGGAATTCCACCCTCACCTATATGCGGGATGATACAGAGTTAAACCCCCAATCATAAAGAAAATATTATAATTTATGAGTGGTGTTATTAGGAAGGACCTCTGTATATTCATTGAAATACTCTTTGAATATTGGGTTGGGTTCATAGATAATAATCCCCAATTAGGAGGTGAATAAACTCCATAATCATAAGTACCATAGGTTATTGGGTTTCTATTGAATGATATTTGTACAAGGAAGATATAATAAATTAGGTTTGAAGCTAATTCATTGCGTTATAATATATTTTTGTTTGGTGTAATTTATTACAATGTTCATTAGTGGTTATCTTATCCCATTGTATGAGTCACATAATGGAGATATGACCCAAAATATTATATTGGAAATTAAATTAGAGAGTTTTCTTATGTTAAATTTCATTATTCCAATTTAAAAAAAATCAACTTCTCCTAGGATATGATAAAAATAAAAAACACATATTTAGGATTTTTGGTCAATTTCATATTTTATTGTGTGGGATCGTAGCTTATTTTGGTGTTTTTAAACAAATTAATGATATAGATATCATAAGGGATTGAATCAGGCATCATGAAAAATAAATATATAGATTTAAGATAATATAGTTCATTTTATGGGACTTAGAGGAGATACATAATCTTTATAACAGATCCATATTCACTCAATATTGGGGTACACATGCACAATCACCAAAAATGATAAAAACACTCTTGCACAATGTACATTTTTTTCATAGTAATAGAGGTATTGTTGGCAGTAATAAATGATGGAGATGATAATTTTTTAGTCTTATTCACCATATAGATTTTCTCATCAGTCTCATTGCAAAAAGAGGAAACTCGTTATTACACAAAACAATCCCCAAATTGTGGGAAACCATGTTATAATATTTTAATTTTAGGTAATTCTCATATAGGAAGACAATGTTATCAATTAAAATATTCTTCTATGTCATCCTCTCATTATATTGTATATAATTTATGTTGAATGGTGGCTTTAGTCATACCCTAATGGTATAATTATGGTGTTGATACTCTAGATCAGTGAATCTCTACCATCTCCAACTAATTTGGAATTGGATATCTTGTGGAAATTATATCCTAAATGTCATGTAAAAGGACATACCAATGAATACCCTCATTAAGGAAATTCCTAATAAGTAGTTGAGGAAGGTGGGTGCATCCATTTCCATTAAAAACTCATATTAACTACTTGTCATCCATTAGAAAACATAGTTTCTAGGAGACATTAAAGAGAAGTGTGAAAAACATGTGTCACTTAATAGAAAGAATTTCTATGCTCACTCTTGGTAATGGAAATCACCATAACTGATTATAGTGAAATTATGGACCCTCGTCCCATTATATCAAAAAATAATCCCAATGAAGTCAAGTAATGCATTAAGGAACTCAAATCCATAGTTTATTCAATTGATATTTACACATTTTATTCCCCATGTTTACATAGATTTATGTGTCTTTTTTTGGGTAGTGATTAAAGTTGTGATGAAAATTAATTCTTACAGGTATGGGAAGACATTAATAATGTAGAGGATGACTAGGGGTCTTCATTAGGGAAGGTAGTTTTTAGATTTATTTTAATATACCTGCTTCTATAAAAATTATCAATATTTTTCCCTATATTTTTTACTATTATTTAGATGTTTCCTCACCTACTATGTAATAGACCCAAACCTACACTCCCAGATCCAATGATAAAAAAAAAGAATAGTTGCATTTAGATCGTTGATACCAATAAATCTTATATGATTTCAACAATCCAAAACAAATAACAAGAAAATGAAATATTTGACTATTTACTTACCCAAAGAAATTTTTGGTTTATGGTTTATAGAATTAAGAAAAACCCATACATAACAATAATTATTCCTTTAAGTGGTCATTATTCCCACAATACCCATATTTTTGTCTCCCATATTATATCACTATTATCATTACTAATAATGACTGAAACCCTCTGAAAAAATATTAATATATGGGATGATAAAAAATTCATTGTAAGAGTCATAGAAAGGAATAATTATATCCATTATTCAATGAACACTCAAAAAATTGTTCAGTTTTCAGAATATGGTTTGGGCTTAAAATAAAAATTTTATTAATCCAAAAATAATCTAATCCACCCAATTATATTATAAAATTTTTCATTAGAAATATTATAGGAATGATAATGCCCATAAAGGTTTTTTTGAAATCAATATGAACTCATGGTAACATTTTTATAGGGATATTAATTTCCCACATAATAAGTAATATATACATTTAATTAATAATAAGCTAATTTATTACCATTTTGAAATCATAATATTTTCATAAAAACCATATCAGGGATAAATAAACAATCTATGTATCTTGGGGAACAAATTTCATTATCATGCTTAGAAATCAAATAAACTATATAGTCATCATACACCATAATTCTTGAGAAAATCCAATGTGTTTGAGGGATATAATGGACATAATCTTCCTAGGTTTATAATTTAACCATATGTGCATTTTTTATAATAGAATCACCCATACTTAGTTTATAATAAAACAACTAATCATTATAATTAAATCACAATAACCATAACATAATCATAACAAATGATATCTTGTATACCTATAAAAATATTCCTTGGTCTCAGAAGAAAAATATTTCTAGATATTGAAATATTCATTCAATTATAAAACCATTCTAAAAATACGTAGGAAATATGGAAGGAGGGTTTCTTTTTAAGAGACCTTATAATATTATTATGAAATCAAAACATAAAATTAAAATTGTGGCCATAGAAAAAATTGTTAATTATTTATATGTTAAAATATAACATTCATTTTGGTTTTTTTATTGAAATTCAAAACGTTCTGTATAAAATACGTACAAAATTTCATTTTGAACAGAATTGAAATAAATTTAAAAGAGATATAAAATATGATCTATAATTAATTAACATTAATATATCTAGATATATATATATATACATCCATGAAATGATTTTTAGAATACAGACATGGAAGATAAATATTTATAAAATAATCATCTATAACAAGGGTTTTAACATAAAGTGTCACTTACATGGAGTCTGACACAACATATAAATTATTTATCTTTCAAAATAATAAAATTTTGTTAATTATTTTATTTCTTATGAAACATATTGAACTTCATTATTCTTATTATTTAATTTTTTACCGTTTTCTACACAATTACTTAGTCAATTATGTTCTCATTGGATGTTTTGATGATATTCAGCTCGAATGTCGAAAATGACTTCTGGAGGTGGATTATGGAAAAAGTGTATTGTATTACATAATATCCAGAATAGTAATCATAAAATAATAATCATTTATACATCAATTATACTTTTTAAACTAACTATGAATTTGTTTATGGTAATTGATCTACGCCACAATCATAGAGATGATTGGACGTGTGTACGCATGAGTAAAGTTTATAGTTTTCAACGATCATAATGGAAATAAGATAATAATTTTTTTTATTTTGATAATTATAATTGTACAAATACATAAAATATTTTATAAATACACTTATATGTACTATTCTTATGATTTTGTGATGAAAAAAGAATCACATCAATTTATGGAGTTGGGAATCGACATGTATGTGCCGAAAATGTTATCATTTTTTAATAGATGGAAATGTAAGAAAGTAGATGTTGAATCATATTTTCATAATGAAAAATATGTCATTTAGATCATATATATAAATTAAATAAATCATTATTACCATCTCTTAGAGGCAGTGATGAAAAATAAATTACATTTGTTTGCAAGTTAGCAGTCAACCAAACACATGAATGACAGTTTTGTTTTCCATTTTAGGGAAGGTGGGAAAGATATAGGCTATTAAATTAACTTAAAAACTATATATATATATATATAATATACTTGGATTATTTTTTCAACATGTTTGAATAATATTTTTAGGATTTAAAATAAGAAACAAAACATAATCATTTGATAAAAATATATACATCTTCATCAGACAACATCTTTTCCTTGACACTTTGATCACTATAAGGAAATAATTTTACCCAAAGAAAGTACAATAGATTATTTGGAGGGTTGGTATGAAGGAATTTGGGATGATATTTCCTAATTAATATAGATCTTGAAGTATGTAGATAAGAGGAGAGAGCATGGACTTTTATAATGAGGGGAGGTTAATTAAGAGAATTTCTTAAAATATTAAATTAATATAAATTTTTTTTTATGTTGAAATGGATCTAAATTGGTATAATTTGAGGATAATTTGATAATTAGTTAAAAAAATATCATCCAATATAAATTTTATAAGCTCCTATAATATTTTTACCCTTACATTTTGTTTTATACCCTATTAACCCATTTTAATGATTATCATGGAAATAATGTTTTTTACTCCTAAGGGGTGAAGATATTTATTAAAAAATTATAATTTCCTCATAAATTTAAAATTATTTATATTTTAATCCATATAAAAATCAATTTAAAAATATAGATTTTTTAAGAGTTTTGAATCATTTAATAAAGTATTATTTACAATAAAATATAATGAATTTATTTTTTTAGAACTATTCTGTTAATCTAACCTTTAAAACAACATAAAAATAATAAAATTAAAATAAAATAATTTCAATCAAACCAATAATGTTATGTGGGTATAAATAATTTTTGTAATAGAATAACTCATTCAAATTATATTACCTATTACAGTATTTTAATAAATTATTGGTTTCTATTAAATGAAAAAACAGAGTGTTAGAATTGTGTAAGAATTTAACATAATTATTTCATCAATTTAAATTAGAAATGAATTAAAAAATTAAAAATAATTTCCCTATAAAATAACCCTTGGTAAAAACAAATTTCATCACTATCACAAATGTTTATAGATATTAAAATCAAAAGAGGGGACTTTTTGACTTTATCATCCACTTAAGTATAATAAAGGTCAAAATAAATAAAAAAGGGAAATTTTTTTTCAAATTCTTGAAAATTGAATGGAAATGGGAAACATAAACTCATACAATTGTATAAATTCTAGTATTAATGACAATTTTTTTTATTTTTCATATAAATTTTAAACTTAATTACCCAATTTTCCATTTCCATGGTGACAATTATTTTCTTCGACAATATTTATAATAAACAAAATAATAAAAGGGATATATTTAAAAAAAAATTGACCTCTTTATTAAAAATATGGAATCCCTTTTAAAATACTCAATTGTAGAAGTGGGTGAAAATAACTATAGATTAAAAAACCAAGAAAGTGGACAAAGTGTTTTGTTTTTAAAAATGCCTTTGAAGTTTAAAAATGTCTTCATACAAAATTCGATCATAAAATTGATTCTAATGAACTGTATTTTATTATTAATAATATAATATAACTAATATTTCTTTGAAACTATTTATAAATAAAATTTAACTTTGTAAATTCTTGTAACAAAGATTTATCTTTCAATAAAAATAATTATTTTTCACTATTTAATGGTAATCAATATTTTCATAAAAACCCCTAAAAATTCTCTCTAAGATAATTCTGAAATAATTATTTCAAAAATGGTATAATTTTTATCAAATAAAATTTCTAAAAGTTCAAAAAATTTATTTAAAATAATATCTTACTAATAATAAAGAAACCTAAATTTTTTAGAAAAAATATTTGTAATGAAAAAAATGACTGTACTAAAAACTTTTCTCTTATTTCCCAAGAATTAATCAATACATTGGTATTGATTGGGAAAACAATATATATTTCACAATGTGTTTATTCCAATTAATACCTTCCAATTCAACGACTAGGTTGTAACGATCATATTTAAATAATAAAATTTTATTGTTCATTTAGGTTCAATGTTGCATATCTTTTATGTTTTAAGAAATAATCATTCTTTTAAAATATCATGATTACATATTTTTTCCCATTTAATAAATTACATACTTTAAGTTTAAACATGAGATTATTAATATATTTTTTTATACATCAAAATACATTTCTTGAAATCTCATATCATAAAAAGGGTTAATAAAACTCCCTCTTGAAAATTGGGAATTGAAGGGCTAAAGTTCATTTTGAATAACACATTACTAGGTTTCCAAATAGGGGGTAGTTAGTGTGATGTAAAAAATGGAAATGGAGGAAAGCATTACTATCAAAATAAATATGAAGTGATTGAGAACATTTATCACAATAAAGTCAATTACCTAATAAAGTCAATGATTAAAAAGAGATAAACTAAAGGGTAGTGAAAATGTCCATTTATTCATCAAAAGATAAGGTGATATGATAATTTTTTTGGATTGTATTCCTAGAGTTGATAAATTATATCACATTCTAGACAAATATCATAAAGAAATATACTTACTTGAGATGTTTAATTTTATCCATCCATTAATCTACTCCACAATCTAATATTTTTGCACTAGATGATGATGATTATAGATTAATTTTTCATGTTTGAAGAACTAAAATAAACTTCTAATTGATCAAAGAATTACATAAAAGTATAAAAAGATATTCCTCTTTCCTTTAGAAATTAATAATAACCAAAATGGTTATCACTAGTTAAGATAACTCAGAAAATGAATGAACCTTCCTATGAAGAAATTCAACATTAATATTCTAATTCGATACAAAAAGAAAAAATGTTCAACTTAGATTTCTTGATAAAAAAGTAAAATTAAAATTCATCAAAATATTATTAAGTAAGTTCAAAATCCAAAAATCATAATGATTTGGTAAGAATTTTTTCCATGATTAAATTATCATTTATCCTAAATTAAAAAATTCAGTCATAGATCCACATACCCAAAACTATATATTCTATAATCATATAATCTTTAAAATATTCTAATAACTTCAACAATATAACTAAATCATCATAAATCCAAAATACAATCACAAATTCTCTTTGAGTATAATTCAACCTTTATTCCTGAAAAAAAATTCCATCTTATCCAAAAATATTTCCATTTATCTTAATCATATATGGTTCCCAAAATAGTGAAATTCTTCCAAAATATCATTAATCACTTAATCACCTAATTACTATTAAATCCCACGGTTTTCAATATGGTAAAACATATGTTTCCCAAATGTAATAACCCATAACTATCTCAATATCAAAGATCATATATTTTCTCATTGTTATCAATAAGATTGAAATTATTTCTATAAAATATAATGGTAGTGTTCTAGAAATAAATTTTACATATGTTAATCATAATGGTTAAATATACCTCACTCTAACAAATGGACTCCCAAAATATCATTAATCACCAAAAAATCCCATCACTTAAAACCTCAAAAATCTATATCTATGAATTTTAACTTATAACAAACCTTAAAAAAATAATCCCATCATAATATCCATTACTTCTATGTTAACCTCATATGAAAAAATTATATGTATAGACCCTGACCCTAGTATCCTAGAGATGGTGTTTACGTTATTACATTGGCAAAGATAAAAAAATTAAATGTATAAGGACCAATTTATTTAGTAGTTTTGGATAAAGAGATACAAACTAGATACCCATTTTAAATTAGAAATAGAACATAAAATGTAGTACATAACAAAATAAAATTCTCATAATCCTAGAAAAAACATTCAAAGGTTTCAAATTCATAATATCGGGAACAAAAATACATAAGGGCAAGCTCAACTTCTCAGCAAGTGTTATGTACAACATATTCTATAATGAATCAATAATAATAATCAATATAGTATGTAAAATAACTGAACAAAAATTCTATTTATTCAATTATTGAATATGAAATTCATCCATATATAATTTCATAGTGTAAATATCAGGGATAACAATAAATGGATTTTCAATGAAGGAAATTCTTAATTATTGGACTCCATGATCTCTCGAATCTTGATACCTATATCATCGTGATCTTTCCCAATATGGGTTAAAACTAAAGTTAGAAACCCATTTAATATGACCAACAGATTTGTCTGAGGAGACCTGTTGATGAATTGAGGGGCTATATAGAATCTATGCCCCTCATGTCAAAACATGTATAAAGAATCCATTGTATATCTAATGATCGATTATATTCACGAATCAATATAAATCATCATAAAATATCTCTATTGAGTAAGGGATATAGATTTACAATTATTACAAAAGTTAGTAAATAAAATAAACACCTTATGTAAAAATGGTATAAGGTTTAGGCAATAATCAAATCCATTATATAAAAGTGGAAATATTTAATAGAAAGGTAATGAACAATGAAAAATTGAAATTAATCAAAATTTCTTGATGTTAAAGATCATTTAATTTTGATTTAAATTTTTTATTTTTTCCCTTAAAATGTCAACTAATGGAGTCACTGAGCTTACAAGGGTCTCTGGGGCTTGTTCATAGCTCGAAACCCTACAATGGGAGAAAGCATGATTGGACACACAGTTATGAGAATATTTTCAGGCTAAACTACACAGTCTCCCTAACCTTGTATGGTGTGGGAAAAGGAGAGTTGTGGTTTTCCCGGTTTGTTTTAAACCGTGAAATCCTTGGTGAACATACTTGTGGGATACCTATAGATTTTATTAAAGGATGTTTTCTTGGTTTTCACAATGATAGGGAAATCATGATCTCTAATCGTATGAGGTATCTCCATTGGAAGTGTGAAAATGATGTTTTGCACAATGTTTATCCAAACTATGTGTCCATGATACATGCCCACATTTTAATGGTGAAATTATAAATTTATCTTAATGAAATTTATAATCTTATTTATCATTTTATCCTCCTCATTCTAAAGGATGGATTTGGTCTTCATTTTCCGTGGATCATTATTATTCTATCTTATTTATTGAGATATCTCTCTGATTCAGATTAAAAATTGATTTCTAAATGAACAATAGGAAAAATAGAAGTATTATCTAGAGTCACCTTACATAAATTCTAATTTTATTTTTGAATGTGTTGCACTATTTATGTGAAATATAATTTGACCTTTTTTCAGGGTGCTAGACCATTTATTTAATTTATTCGTGTATACTTATTATATGAGACCTTCATCGGATGATGATTCCTCAAATACATTTTCTATGTTACTTATTCTTTTCATTGATACATGGGTTGTTTTCATAATTGTGTTGTTGGGTCCCATGTTTACTGTTGTCATGCATCACCATAAAATGGATTTTCATATTCTAAATTGATATAAACACCTTGTTAAACTCACAAGGATCATTATTTAATAAATTATAGAATTTCAACCTCAGTTATGGACACCACATGGGTTTTCTAGTATTACATTTTGTTTACAATTAATTGATTAAATTCCCAAACCTCCTTTTAAGTTTTAGTCTTGGATTGTAATAGGAATTACCCATTGTTATATTATTTTTTATTGAACCAAAGAATATATTTTGTTATTGGCTTGACTTAATAATTTAATTTAACATGTAGGTATTTTTCTAAATGATAATAGCACATTTTAAGTGCTTCATTGGGCATTTTAGTGGCATTTAAATGTTTATATTTGTTGAACGACTTTCTTCATAGGGGATTTGTTGCATAAATTAATTAAATGTTTTAATTGAAATTATTTATAAAATATAATGATTTCATACTGATTATTTAATGATTTATTAAAGGCTTAGATAAATTATAATTCATTTTGTTAAATTTGGTCTTGATTAGTATAACTAATGCGTGGTAATACATCATGAATATTTTAAATGATATTTATTGGGTTTGTCAAAAACCTTCCGAAAATTTTCATCACACTGATATGTTACTCTTTTTCGTCATTGACATCCTAAATGGTAGGAATTTATAGGTATGGAAACCTATGAATAACTTGATATAGCCTAAAATTGATAAGTGGGCCCTCAATCGTCATATATTATGAGTATGGGGAAAATCAAGTGTCTCCTTGGTTTTCAGGATGATAATTTTTATGTTAAAATGGAATACCATGAATATAAGAAATTTCCCTGATGTCACCCTGAAGGTATATTTCAACATGTCTGTTTTGAATATATGTATTTATAATTTACGCTGCATCATCTTATAGTTGAAATATTGATCATGACAGTGGTTGTAATTTATTATCAGATAATTGACATAACAATCCTTGATTTCCCTAATAATTGAATTAAGAATATAGTGCATGGAATATTTGTTTGTGGTGCCAACATAAATTAGGTAAAAGGGAAAACATTTTTTTTGTATACCCATTGGGCTTCAATGAAACATTATTTTCTTCATCCTTAAGAGATATTAACATTTGATTGTACAAAGAATACCATTCCATATATTATTGGTGTCTAGATCAGTCTATTTCATCAATTACTTGTTCAATAATTCAAACTTGAAAATTGTAAATTGGAAAATTATGGTAAAAAACATATATAAAATGAAAATAATAATTTTGTTTCATATTATTTGAGATAGGTGTAATTATTGTGTGTCATTTTGGGTATTTATGTTCTTAAATGATCTTATCTTTGATTAGAATATCAGCACCATCTTCCATCATTATAGCATGAGTCAAATTCATTATTTTTACTATATGTTTGTAACGATAGTGGTTTTATGGTTAACCCTAGTGTTGGGTGGATACCTGAGGATATAATGAGGTACATTAAATGTAATTATGTCTAAAAATAATTCTAATGTTCCTTAATTAAATATATTTTTTGTTCTTGTTCTTCATGTGTCATTACTACACTGAATTGTATTGTTCATGGGTCCTATTCAGTAACCAACTTCACTTGTTGGAGTTCATTTGTGGTCTTGGAAACATGGAATTATAATGTTAGTACATTTTTGTGGATTTATTATTCATCCTCATTTTCTAAATTGGATATTATATTGATATTATAACATTTATAAAATAACATGGGAGTGTAGTCGTTTCCATCGCAATCACACCTTTGTGAGGAGTGTAATATTTATTCAAGGAGAGAGGACATAATATGATGGGAGGAAAAGGTTCCAAAACCCAATGTTCTCATTTAGGGATTCATATCCAAATAGTCAAGAGCCTTGGTTTTTTTTAATTCATTGTAATTCTAAATCACATTTTTTAAGATACTTTATAGATTATGATCAATTTTCATATACTACATAGGGATTAATTATTATATTGATGATTATTTTTTTAACATAAACATGTTCATGAAAAACAAATGAGAAGAGAGTATTTGGTTAGTCCAAATCATTACCAATCATGAATTTACGAATAATCAAATATGAACATATTATCTCAGTATAATTCATGAGATTTTTTTTTCAATTATACTAAAATGATTAATTAGAGAAACCTCTATTCAATTAGGGGTGTAGATTCTTTCTTGAAAATTATTTAACAAAAACAAATTTTCACCCATTTTTTTATTCCAGGAATAAATTTATTAGGAAACATAATATTAAAAAATTGAGGTCCTTAAATTTGTATCTCAATTTGATCCTCCTATGTGTCATTTTATCACTCTTTTAGTATACTTTGATTATTATATTAATTGTTGGAAATTCAACTTCACCATACATGAAACTATATAGGGCCTAGATTAGTATGATATTGATTATAGAAATGTTTTTACTTAGAAAATTGTGTACTGTAACATCATCAAGATTTCTAGATATGAAAAATGGACTAATTATTCTTTGTATGATAGTTTCTTGGTTTTTTCCAACGAATATAACAAACAAGTGATACTCAGTCGAAATTATTTATTCCTAATTATTATCAATAACATAAAATATAGTCTTGAATCCTACGGGGTTGGAAAACCCTTAATTAGATTTCTAATAAGATTTTTTGAAAATATAAAGGCTATATATGTTTAAAATTTAGGTTGATATTATGGTGTGGGGTTTCAAAACCTCATAATTTGGATCTAAGGGACTTTTATTCCTAACATAGGTATATTACTGACTCTAGGGTTTATGGTCTATCGAGGAATATATTGATGAACCCATTTATTATTTTTAATTTTCTGGTTAATTTAATTTTTAATGGTCATGATATTTTGATCAGGAAGAAAAACAAAAAATTCTTAAACTAGTCAGCCAATATAATCAAATAAAGAAGAGCTCTAGAAGACTCACCATAATTTTTTTTATTTATTTGAAGAAAAATTAAAAATAAATAAAGGTGAAGGATGTGAACAATAAAAGGGAAAGGGGGACTTTGGGGGTCTGAAGTAGTGGATCCCAAGAGAATCCCCTCACACAAGGTTTGTACACACAGAAGGAAACATTCCTAGATTGTAAAATCACTTGATAGAGGTTTCTTCCCATGATCTAAAAGCCAAGAAGTCAGCATATTTTTTCCATCATTTGATACATGCCAGATATCCATTTGTATATTGATGAGGTTGATGAGGTTCTTTCCCTTGCAAATGGGATAATAAATCTTCATTGGGGTATTTCCATGGAAAACTAGATTTGTTTGGATGATATTATTGTCCTTCACCACAGCATCCAAGCCAATGTTGCCTTGGATTTATAACTCCATGTCTGGAAGTATCACCCTTGCCTTAGCCTGATGGGAATCAACAGGTCTGTACTTAGCAGAGAACATGAGGATCACACCTCCCCTGGTTTCCCATATGACCCCCTGAATATTTCCATACTACATGCAAGATCAGTGTTGAGTTCGAAGCCCTTGCTATGAGGATCCCGATAAACCCAGTGGCCTTGGGGTCCATACAGGATGGGAGTATATAGAGAACGATTTTCCATTAAGAGATTAAGAAAAGGTGCATCAGAAAATATGTTGTAAAATTGAGTATGATCAAGGATAGAGCACTTGACATCCGACATGAGGACCATCGGTGAATAAGAGGTACCCTCCTACCAAGTACAGTTTCTGACCTCCTAAATGCACCATCGACTAGCAGTAATTATCAGAGCTAACACCTTTATTTCATGGAAAACATTCTCTACCCCTTAGAACCATCAGTTAAATAATGAATCACAATATGTAAAATGAGGGGAGATGCCAGGGATCTCCCCAATGGTGATCTATACCATTATATCTAAGTCACTTTCTATGAAATGGTGGATCGAGGACTCTTTGAATGGGTTGCTACAACAAATACATCTCAAATCCCTGTTGATTTCAGTCCTCTTGACATGGTCTCCTATAGATATCCGATTATTCTAGATGTTCCATACCAAAAATTTCATTTTTTTGGGATTAACATTACACCAAAGGATGTCTCCCCACCTATTTTTTGGTGATAGGAGAATAGAGCCGGTGGAAATATCTCCCAGAAAAAACACGAGATGGTGAATCCACACAAATGTGTTTATATTCATTGATATTTAAATCAATGTGGTAAAATATGACATGCTACTCATTTCCTAGTACCTCCCGAGTCTTGTTCACATAATTATTATCTTTCTTAAAGATCATGTTCGGCATTGGACACCCAAGGACACCCCACAAGACACTGACCAAGTTCTTATTCCAAAAATTAGGGTCTTCTCTACCAATAATCCAAAAGGATGAACACATGTAGGTACATTACATGTACATGGATCGAGATCCATATGGTAGATTCATTTCTATTATGAATATCCCTTTTATGAACATATTTATATTTCATGAATCTTCCCACAACAATCATCCCAAAATTACCTCCCGCACCAGTTTGCATGGTGACCATACGACTTAATAGAGATATTATTGGCATTGATTCCATCATCTGATGCTAGCCATGCCATCTTGGTTTGTGAGTCCGGATGATGTTTTCCATCTGACAGAACACCCCAAATATAGATTTATGGGGTGTTCTCAATGCTATTGACAGATGCTTTGGGATCCTTAAGAATGAAAAGGAAGTGCATTGGAATTGAGGTAAGGATTCTATTTACCAGTGTTATTTATACAATGTGAGATAAGAAGTGGTAATTCCAATTGTTATTTTATCCCTTAATATTTTTCATAATGACAGTAAAGAGATATATTATAACTCGAGCCAAAGACAACAGGGCACATGGATCTTCCATAAAAAATTTCTTCTGCTGCATTCCCGATTTTCTTTTCTTGTAAAGAACCTACCATTTTGGGCACCGTGATGGAAGGAAGATGTTGATATCCTCATATTTTATCCATTTCCCACTCCAATTATAGTAATCCTCAAATACTACATTTATGAATTAGACAGATATTTTGAATCCATTGAGAAAAAGGATAGGATCACCTGTATAAATTAAGTTAATGAATCCCCTATGCTTCTTCTTGCATTGGAAAGGTAAAGCCCTACCAACATGGAGGAACTTGTTGATATATCCATTGAGGAAAACCCGTACTAAGATAAATAGAGAAGTAAATAGTGGGTTTCCATAACTTAATTGACAAGAATATTTGTAGAATCCAAAATGCATTCCCATGAAAAGGATAAAAAACCACAAAAACAAATAGCAGCTATAAAGTAGACATGTGGCCCACAAAGAGAAAAAAATTCTAGAGAGATCCTTGAGGATAAAATTTAATTCAATCCTATCATTATAATTTTTGATGTCTATTTTTTTGATTTCATTCATGCCCCTCTCGTGTTAATATCCTTTATCATCTCCTCTTCCAAACAAATCACCCCTGGAAGTATCACCCTGCGACGAACCCGTTTTGTTCTTGGGAGACACATGAAGGAAGATACATAGATATTATTTTGTTAACAACATATTACAAGTTCTTATAAGAGATTTTAATCAAACTAATGGGTCTTTAATGCTTGAGATAGAAGGGTTCCTTGATCTTCTATAAGAGAACGTGGGTAAGGCCCAAGAAACCCAAAGGATGTGACCATTACGAAAGAAGTATTGAACCATAGTGAAAGCCTCATTTATGTCCAAATCTTAGGAGTCCATATAGAAGGATCCTAAGAATCCTTTAGAGTGTGGTGAGCAATTATGGTTAATATTTTTTACAACATCAATAATCTTTGATTCTTATATAACAGCTTCATAGTGGAAATTTTCATTGGTAGAAACCATGCATGGTAGGGTGTTGAAGTTCTAGGAGGAGCCTCTAGGGTAGCCTCCAAGCATGAGGGGGTCTAAACTGGACAAAATAACCCTTATGTGAGACTCCCCTATGGCCTAAATCACATTATAGTTGTCTGTAAGGATACCTTCATCCCACTAAAAGTGGGTTTGACATGTTGTTTCATTACATGAACCCATGAATGGAAAAATGATTTATTTCTATCACCTTCTGCAATACATTTGACTGAAAGTTTCTCAATTGTGAGAGTTACTATTCTAGAAACCATACTATTAGGTCATTATTTATGGTTGTGAGTTTATTAAAAGAATCCCCATCCCATCTACACTCGAGCACTAACTATAATATTTCCACCTCAAGAGATTTCATGTTCAGATCTTGAAAATGTAAGGTGATCCTGTTGTTCAATGCAATGAGGTCACCCTTAAGACACATAAATTTATTATGTTTTTTTCTAATGGAATCATTGAAAATGTTTTTTCCATGTTGAGCTCAACACCACTTGGTATCCCGGAGTGATTCCCTATAACTTAGAGAAACATAAATCAACTCTTCTGATAACTCCTTCAGATAGTGTAACCACAAGGCTATAGTGATCACAAAGAGTTCTAGGAATATAGATAACCCTATAAGTAGGTTAATAAAATATTTCTGATAAGTTTTATAGACAACGGTCAAGGCATAACGACATAAGATTAGAGCCTTTAGAATTGTTTCAATAGGTGAAGCTGTCACTACAGAATCCCATATCATTTTGGCCAATATGATCTAAGAAAGTAATAAACTCATGAATGGATTTGTGAGAATAAGAACCACAAACCTTATTTTCAGATCTATAATCATTGATTTTTATGACTCCTCCCACTATCCTTCAAATATAATCCAGATTGAAACCCCCCAAGTCATTCCATAGAAACTCATGATCTTGTAACTCATAATTTGTTTTGAAAAAGAAGAATAATTTACTATAAACACTCGTACATATATTTTTAGTGAGAAAATTCTCAGTGAAATTGATCAGTTACACTGATATATTCGACTTCCAGAATATATATATATATAATGAATTTCAGAGGCCCGATGAATAGAGTTGCAAACTCCAATTCTTTGAGTAAAAGTTTTATGTTTAGTATGATATTTTTAGGTTCCATGATACCCCATAAGTAAGAGTTATTTTTAGATATTTTGTTTTATATAATATACATTTTAACCCATCAACCTCGGGTATGATAATTCCATAGAAGAATTGAAATAATTGAAATATAAGTTTTTTTCTTTGTTGCCAACCGAAGGAGGGGTTGTGAGGTAAGTGGTTTTAGAGGCGGAGGAATCTTTCTTCTGAAATTTTGTTTGGATTCCACATGGGGGATAAGGAAGAAGAACTTTGTGTGGTGAATAAGGAATCTATCTACAAATATATTTTGGCTAAAAATTAATTGCAAATGTTTAGGGGAGAGCACCTAGGGGACATGGTTACCCTTTGCGGGGCTGAAAGAAAGGGAGGTAGGGGAGGGGATGATAGAAAGGAGGGATTCTCCAAGGGTTCAGGTAAAATGATACATAAATTTATTGATAATAAATATCATTTCAAGGTAATAGAAGCAAAATTTGATGGTGGGAAACCCGAGGAAGGATGATTAGGGGTCAGTGGAGCTAGGATTTGAGGGAGAAAATGGGGTTATACCTGAGGCCAGAGGGGGATTTTTTGTAGGAGTGGGAGAAGACTTGGGTTCAGATGAGTTATGTGCATATTTGGTCTTCATGAGGGGAAGATAGGAAGTGGTGGAAAATGGGATGTATGTATAGGTGGAAGGAAGCTGAACCTGTTTTTATAACAAGACATATTGGAGTTACTTTACAACTGGAACGATGAACAAAAGCGAGATGAAAAAGACGGAAGAAGATTCTGCCACAATGAGAAGGAGGCACTGACATTGAGAATTACCTACTCTAGAAGAGTAAAATAACGATCCACCTATAAAAATACCTATACTATATAATATTCGACAAACATGGAAGTTTGATCATCCACACACAAAATGGTTCCCAATTCATCATCAATCAAATGATAAAATTTTAAATTATGAAAGGGGAGAGGGTTCCTTTGGAGGTTGAACCACACTGCTATGTGAGGAGATTGAAAGAGAGAGTTTAATCCCAGAGAGGTTATTAAATGATTGAACCTATAGGATCCGATCAATCTAGGTCTCTGGGATAATGATTTAAAAATGTTAGTATATAATGATACGATGACACAAAATGGTTTATAATAAACAAAAAAGACTTGAAATGGTGATTAAAACCCCCACGAAGAAACCACCTTCTAAAACCATGGTACTAGTTGATGATATAAACAAAATAATACCCCTAGAGTCCACTAAACAATTAATGAAGCTACAGAGTAGGCCTATTTTAGAAAGTACATCACATGGGAGCCAAGGGTATTACACCAGATGATCAGCTTCATAAGGACCTCTTGTAGAGGGGAGAATGAATCTGATATCAAATAAGGGACCGAGTGAAATAAATACTTCTTGGATGGAGCCTGTGGAATAGGATCATGGCCGAGCTGTTGAGGGGAAGATCATGTGGGTGGGTCATATGGATGAGAGCCCAAAGTAGATAGGGAAGAAGGTTACCCATCGGGACAGGTCGTCGTTACATCTAAAGGGGCTTCTAAAGCTACAATGGTAAGAATATTTTGAAATGAGGGAGGCATGTAGTTCAAGTTCGCTGGGAGGGTCAGGCATAAATCCCATTATTTTGACTTCAGGATTACTAATGGTAAATATTTTGATGTAGTTCTTCTCATATGAGAACTTTTTTTGCTTTAAATGAACGTATAATATTTATGGTAATGATTTATATATGCCAATTTCAACTATAAACTAATATTTTATGTCCTCTATTCCCTCATACATGACTAGGTTTAAGAGAACTATGCTTCATAAGATTTTAATTTATTAACTAGGAGGATTTTTATATTGATGAAATTGAAAAAATAATGTTTTAGTGTCTCCACATATGAAATTCAATTTATATGAGGTGGTTCCAATACCTCTACTAACGGAGAATAAAAATTCAAAAGAGGGTATAATTTATTGTTTTTTTATTTTTAAGGATTCATAAATGATTTATTGACAACATTTGGTGTTGGATTGTTGTATTTTTGTACTATATGTTTTGGATAATGATTAATATGGATGCTTGATAAGGTAGTTGGTAAAAATATTTCCATGCATAGAGGATTATTTCAGAGTCATCATTGTAGTTGAAATTATATTTCTTTGTAGATAAAGAAACTAGTAAATAAAGTTAATGAATATTAAATGGAAACTATGGTGTTTGTTGGAAATGGGATTGAGCAAGAAATATGTAATCCCCAACCCCAGAATCCCAGACCTAGTGCATTATTTTATTACATTAGCATGTTTAAGTATTAGTAAATCCCAAAGGATTGATCAATTTAGTAATCTTGAATAATTTAACAGAAAAATTGTTCCCTTATTATATTTTTAATACATAAAACATAAATAAGAAAAACAAATTTCATCCCTAAACTCATTCCAAAATTTCATTTTCATAACCTTGGGAAAATAGAATAATTAAATAGGGTATCTCAAATTTTCAGTAAGGGTATGTAATGTGGAAGAAATAATTAATTAATGAGAATAAATCAACATAGTAAGGTAAATAAATAATAAAACATTCCATTTAAATAACTGAAATAATAATAATCAATAAAGAAAGGTAATTGACTTTAACATATACCATTTAATCAATAAGATGAGAATAAAATTCATCCATAAATAATGTCAAAAAAATCTCATGAATATATAATAATAATAACTGAATTCTGAATGAAGGCAATGCTTAATTTTTGGATGTCTTGTATGAGTCACAAAAAAAACCTTTAACATAAAGACCTTTCACAAGCTAGTTTAAAACTATAGGTAGAGTCTTATTTAATTTTAACAACTAATTTTTATTATGAGAACATACTGATGCATCAGGTAGATATATAAATATTGGACCCCACCCATCATTGTAAGTCCTAGAAATTCCTTGTATTAAGTAATTGATTAATTTAATAATTAAAAATCCTTATAAAATATTAGTATTGAATAAAGAATATAAATTCATCCATAATTTTCTAATGTAAAAAAAGTATGAATATGTATTGTTGACATTTTTGAATGGAAATACTATTGAAATATTTTTAAAAAAATTCCTATGAAAAAATTACCTTTAATTATTTTGAAGTGTCCCATTCCAAGTTGAAACACTTGAATCATAATTATCATTAAGGAGTAACATTAAATGGCACTTAGAATATCATGATAATAAATAGATTCATGATATAACTTGTTAAATGGTACTATATATATCATATAAAATAAAATAGGTGTATAAAATTATAATATGCCACAATGCAATTAAATTGAGATGAAATCCATTACCAGTTTATAATAATATTTTTAAAATGACAGAAATTTATAAAAGAAAATATTTTATTTGATAATAATCTTCTAAAATTATGAATTATGATTAAAAACAATACATTGTCATAATGGAATGAAATTACTTCCATTATTTATAAGTTAAAAAACATTCCTCGTACTTTTTCTACAGAAGTTATGAAGTACCATATTGTGGAAAATTACATGATGATACCATTTAAATATTGTTTTAAAAAATAAAAAAAGTTTAAAAATAAATTTAAAAGACCATTGGGTAATAGTATGAACATTTTTAACAACATTTTTAGATAATCCAAACATGGTAGAGAAATATTCTATAGCGGATACTAAAACAAAAAAATCCCAAATGCCAATGATATTGTGTGATAACTCTTTAACACTTTCTAACTTGTAATATAATTTTCCAAATTTAATATGGAATAACATAATATTTAGAATATAATTCATAAACAACATTCATGGCTAGTATACACACCACACAAAAATAGTAAGTGGTGAATATGGCATATGTCTTATAGAAATAAAATCAAGGCAGGAAATACCATTACATTACGCTTCCTTCAGTCGAACGTAATTTAACCTCTTTTATAATGGTTGTATTGAATTTGATAAATTATATAATAAAATTATTAATATTTATGATATCATATATTGTCTTATAATATTTTTTTTTCACCCTTTTTTAATAATATATCACTATTACTATTGTTTCATGTGGTTACTGATTCATTTTACGATGCATGTTTTGTAATGAATGTCTCAATTATTTTTCATAGGGTATATATACAACATCTCCATAATGATATTAATATGATAAATATCATATTTAATCATTAAATTTTTTTAGTTCCATTTTTTAATGTTTAACATGGAAAATTAATCAATCGTGTTGTGGGGACGGTAGGTCGTATGTATGCATGGGAGACAATATCATGCCTCAATTGTAAAACTGTTAGGAAGTGTATGGTATAATTTTTTTTAAAGAATCAGTATCATGTAATAATTATATAACTATTTATTATATCTATCATTATACCCATCTAGGTAAATGGGTCATGAAAAACCAATTTCACTACGACTTAAAGACGGTAATCCGTACATACACACGTTCGATTATTTTGTATTTTGTAGGATATAAAAAATGTAGAATTTTATTATACCACAATCACAATAAAATTTTATAATATAGATGATAATTTATTTATTAAATTTTCCTGGAAATAAAACAATAATGTGAATTATAATAAGGAATGAAATTGAATGAGTTATTAAAAATTATTACATCTTCCTCAGTGGAATCCCTTGAGATATCACTTTTATGGATATATAGTTGTTATTTTGGAAAAAAAGCATTCATTACATGAATAAGGATGTTTGGAGGAAAAATTGGATGTTTTTTGATCTAGTAAGCTGAGACTTTTGTGAATAAGTGAGGGAGGAGGTTCCTTTTTATAACTTAGGCGGGGGTCACTTCTTGAATCTATCAAAATAATAAATCAATATAAAATAATTTCCAATTATAAATTACTAAAAACTGAGTTATTTGGAATTAATATAAGGATTTTTCGAAATAATATGTAAATATAATTTGTATAATAGTTTAGGAAACATTTTAACCCTTATCATGTTTCTTTAACCATTACATAACTTTTTTTAATCTTACCATGACAACATATAATTTATACATTGAGGCTTAAATAAAAATACTATTAAATCAGAAATAAAGAATAAATGGATCATTAAAGAAAAATTGATACTAATTCAAATTTTCTGGGTGGAATATATATTTTAACACATTTTATATAATTTAATGAAATATTATTTAATGTAAATATCAATAATGTCGATTTTCACTATTCATTACTTATCTTTTAAAAAATATCCATAAAACCAGATAAATTTGAACCAATAATTTAAAAACACCACTATCATGTCAAATTCATCTAAAAAATTCATTTATGACATTAATGAACTCAAAATATTTTTATTTTGGTTTTATTAATATCGTTTATTTGATATTTTCATTAATTATACAATTACATTATCATCATTGTGTAATCCTTTAATTAATTTCATTCTTCTCTAAAACGTACAAATAAACATTTTGAATAAATATAAACATTATTTATTTTAAAATAATATTTATAGTTTTACATATCCCCTATATAACCCCAAATTTTAAAATATTTCACTTGTTAAAAAATCATTTATGTAAAAATTGAATTTTCATTGAATATAATATTATAAATGTCATACTCTCATCCAAGTGGAATTCAAAGGTTATAATTTCAGTATAATGAATTTTTTTTCTAAAAAACACATCCAAAGAAATTAGGATATTTTATATGGAAATTTTATAGTGTTTATAATATTATTTCAACACATATTTACATGATTTACACTTAACTATGGTTATTAAAATATAACTAAATTTTACTATTAATTTGGCCAAAAATAAAAGAAACCTATTTATATAATTTGTAACCAAATAATACATACATGGAATCAATTTTTTAAAATTTAGAATACATATTTTTTTTCTAAATAATTTTAATCTAATCATGTTGACGGAATGATAAATTAAGGTTTTAATGTGAAAATATACCAAAGAATGTAATATTTTTGTGTAATTAGTCACATTATTATTGATTTTAATGACCTAAATTTTATTAAATGATTTAAAAATAACATAATTATGAATCATGAAGCACAAAATTCATGGGTTGTGGCAAAAACAATTATTTACTATGTTAAAATATAGTATAGAGGTTAACCTAGGTTGTCTCCAGAGAGGAGCACTCAACAATTTAGTTTGTCACTTTAATATTAGATAATGAAGTTGGGTGGTTTTTGATATCATTTGGTTTTGAAAACAATGCAACGAAAGTAAAGATAGAAATAAAGTAAAATAGTCAAAATAAATTAACAAAACATGTGATTAAAAATATTGAAAGTAATTGAGTGATCAGGTTGGTGTTGGTTTTTAAATTGTAATGTTAGCATAGTTCCAATTTTATTCAATCATCTTCTGCTAAGTCGGTTTAACAGGTATTCCACAATCGCTTCCTATAACTCCCTTGGTAAATGGTGACAGTGAGATTAAAACTTACCAATATCTTAGATCAGTATAATATCCTACCTATGTGTTAAACAGATGTATTGAATACCCTCAATTGAGTGAGGCAATTTCCGATCGGGTCTAGTTTATCCCAAACAATTAAGAATATTCAATACCCCTGCCAAACGTACAGACGATCGCCGAGTACTTCACCACTAAGCCTAAATCTATTCCATCGTATATAGAACAGAACCTAGTGGAGGGATATTATCAACATTTACCAAAGAAATAATAACAACATAATATTAAATCAAATACAATCACATAAGATAATAAAACCGTTTATTAGAAGTTGAAACCAACACCGCAGAAGAGAGAGAGTTTTTATTCAATCAAATTCAAGAACTAAAACATTAAAAAAGATAAAAACTTCCCTCCCCCAATAACCTCATAATTCTACCCCACCATGTTAAGTTTATTTTAGAATGATGAAGAAGAATAAGGCATTACGAAAATAAGAATAAGAAATGAGTGAAAAGAAAGAACAGAATTTTCCCCTCCATAATCTATCCTCCAGAATTATAGCTTTCGTTATTCCCTCTCCTAGCCGAATAAAGCCGAGGCCCCTTCTTATATAATGTGGGTAATGGAGTTGGCCATCTACCCTCAAAATATCAGAGCAATTTGAGCCGTGTTAAGGATGTTATGGCCGCCCAAATGGAAGATACTTTTCCTGGCCGCCAAACACTATTTCACCAACCATTTTTGACCATTTATTTGGAGACCTTAATGAATGAATTGATTTATGATATTTTTAGATAATCTGAACCTTCTAGTAGGCTTTCGATCCCAGCTGGAACCAATGAATTTGGAGGCCTTTGGTCTAAGATATGGTTCATTTAATGTTGTTTGGTCTATTCTACCAGCCAGAAGAAGTGTTCACATTGACCGAAATGTTTGGGCATGTTGGAGTTATAATTGGATTTTGTTCCTGAAGACATATATGTAGCCCGCGAATAATTAAATCCTAAATAAAAGAATCATGTGAATTGGATACCAAATGTAGGAGTTATGCTCGAAATACAGAGGCAATATAAATCTGTTTAATGTCCAGAATTAACCACTTTTCACATTTAAGATCGAAACTCATCAACAGTCATAAAATGATGAAAATAAAATAAAATTGATTAATTTGAAGTGATTAAATCAATTAAAAACATATTTATAAATATGAAAATATTATCTCTATCAATTCCCCCACATTTATCTCTTGGACTCCTGGAAAAGTAAACATTGACATTACATCAAAGCTAATTTTAAAACACATATCCTTGGGATCCAACAATTTATCACCACGAAACAAAAGATATCATGCCTCATAAACAACCATCATTAAAAGATCTCAATTCAGTCCAAAATATATTTCCTCTTCATTTCTTCTCCCATGCACACAAAACACTTACCTCACTTTCATTTTCTCTCATCACCCAAATATCAAATTTTCAACAATGTCTTTCTCATCCAATACTCATGCAAGGGTCACTATAGGCTTGATAAATTCCTACATCTCCACCCGATGTGAGTCAAGAACATATTTTTATCATGAGGTCTTTATAAAGTTTGTTCTGTGGCTTTAGGTTAGTAGGATTTAGATGTGAAAAATTATGTGGCTGAATAAGGAGTGCTTGGCTCTTTTTGAAGTAAAATTGCATTATTCTAATTTAAACTTAAATATGGTATCCTCCTCACTCCCCTTTTTAGTAAATCAGCTCCACTAGAATGAAAAACCTGTAAAATTTCACACCATTCATCAGTTAAGAAGCAATATTTTCAATCATTTCAGACATGATTTTTCTTGAAAGCTGCCGATAGGCACATCTTTTTTCTCCGTTAGAAGCTCCAGATAGGCACAACTTCTCATACAAAATGAAATCTCCAGAAAAGAAACAAATTTCAACTGAATGATTTTTTTTCTGTAATATGAACATATCTTCAACATTTTAGTTTCCACCCAAATTATCTCCAAATGAGGTAGTACAACACAAGACAACTTCCCCCACACTTAAGTTCAACTAGATTATGCATTTTCACTTCAAGAGAAGGTTGGATAGGGAAAATCTGCTTGTAATGTGGCTAACCTAATAGGCTGTTCATGGCTTCTATGGGCTATAAGGATTAAATGTATAAGTTAATCCATTATAAAAAGGATTATCTTGAAAAGGGGGCTTTAAAATCAAATAAATGCCTCAATCATTTAAAACACATGTACCACAAACCCTCATGTTTTAACGGGAATTAATCAAATTCTGGTTAAATCAAGCATGGTATGGTTCTCTCATGAAGTTAGGTGAATGAAAATAATATGAAAATTAGTATTTGAATCCTCACAATAATGTGATTTCAAAAAATAAGGACAGTGAGATGTGGCATGAGATTCAAAATTCTGAGTACTTTTCATGAAATTCATAAAGAATTGAACTTGAAACAAAGCCAATTTCAACATTCATTTAAGCTCAGTTTATTGGGATAAATTGTTTCACACATTGACATGGGTTTCGAAAATTTCAATGATAATCAATTCTTCACAAAAGTTCAAAAAACATACAAAAACTTGAAAAAAAACACACATTTTTTTAAATAATTGAAAATACTAAACTACAAATGTTCCCTCCCACATACTTAAATGATACAGTGCCCACAATGCATTAAAAATGATTTAACTTGTAATTATAGTTTAAATTAAATCACAACAATCAAGAAAGAGACGTGGAGAGGTACAACCTGACTTATTTGTAGTGCAATGTTGAGTTAAGCTCCTAAGTGCTACGCATATAAAAACCTACAAAAAAAGGTAGATAATAAAACACAATAAATTTATTGAAAGTAAAGAAAATAGAAATAGAATGGGAGTATAATGATAGATCTTGTTTTTATCCCCCAAGTGGGCCCTGGGTTTTGACTACCTCAAGATGGGAAATTTCATTTGGTTATCCCCAATCTGATGGTGGGTGAAGTTTTTTTAATATGAACCACCAGAACTTCTTCTTTCCATTTTGAACTTCTTCCTTTTTTTAGGACTACATGTATATGGTACACCAAATCCAACCCCATGAAAATGATATGCATCTTGTATAGTGGAGTTATGATAAATAATTAGTCCTCCTCTTTATTGGTTTCCAATTTCATAACTTCTTCTTCATTCTCCAGCGGTTCCTTAAGGTATTCTGTATCAAAAGAATAGTCAAAGAGAAAATCAGAGAGTAATTCAATTTAATAAAATTAAAGCATGATGAATCAATATCATACTCTTCCCATTTATAGTAAGCATCTCGTGTCTCTTTTTCTTCATGGAAATCCGCTTTTGTATCCTCTTGAAATTCCTCCAATAATTTTTCATCTAGTTAAGGGAGCCCCATATTTTCCATATGATGTGTATCTTCTTTTTCTTCCTCAGCCAGCAACACAATAAAATTGTTAGCCAATTCTGAAAATTTATAACAAGGGAAGGTGATAGTCAATCCAGATTCTACATATTTAGAATGAAAAGAGTTAAGAAAAATATTATCTCCCTTATGTATATCGACATCAATTGATTCTTCAGTGGAAATTTTATCTTGGATTTTAATTTCACATGATAGAGGTTGGTAGTCTGGCTCCTCCATCTTTTCTTCAAATTCTACCACTTTGGTGGCATCTTCCTTCAATGGGTCTCGATCTTCTACTTTGTAAGGAATATGTGGATAAAGTGGTTCTTCACACTCATTCCAAAATCCATCTAGATATTTTTGATCTCCCACATCTACCTCAGTAGGTAATTCTTATTTCTTTTCCTCCATAGGTTCATTCATAGGTTCTGGTTTCTCCATCAATGCACGAACATATTCAAATGCTAGATCTGCTTTTCTCTATAGTTGTTCTATGTCTTTTCGAAGTTCTTTCATCTGAACTATATCATAACCATCCATATCTAAGTGTTCGAAATGTGGGTATTTGTTACATGAATTAAAGAAATAATCATTTGAAAACGTCCTGGAAAAAATATTTTTTAACTTTTTTTGAAAAATGTTAAATATTAATAATAATATTGCGACACTTCCTCCCCGGCAACGACGCCATGTTTTGACACGTGCCTATCATGGGGTGTGGAAAAAAAAATTATTTACTACGTTAAAATATAGTATAGAGGTTATCCTAGGTTGTCTCCAGAGAGGATCGCTCAATAATCAAGTTTGTCACTTTAATATTAGATAATGAAGTTGGGTGGTTTGTGATATTGTTTGGTTTTGAAAACAAAGAAACGAAAGTAAAGATATAAATAAAGTAAAATATTCAAAATAAATTAACAAAACATGTGATTAAAAATATTGAAATTAATTGAGTGATTAGGTTGGGGTTGGTTTTTCAATTGTAATGTTATCATAGTTCCAATTTTATTCAATCATCTTCTGATAAGTCGGCTTATTTGATATTCCACAATCGCTTCCTATCACTCCCTTGGTAAATGGTGACAGTGAGATTAAAACTTACCAATATCTTAGCTCGGTCTAATATCCTACATATGTGTTAAACAGATGTTTCGAATACCCTCAATTGAGTTACCCAATTTCGGATTGGGTCTTGTTTATCCCAAACAATTACGAATATTCAATACCCCTGCCACACGTACTGACGATCACCGAGTACTTCACCACTAAGCCTGAATCTATTCAATCGTATATAGAGCAGAACCTAGTGGAGGGATATTATCAACATTTACCAAAGAAATAATAACAACATAATATTAAATGAAATACAATTGCATAAGATAATAAAACCAATTACTAGAATTGGAAACCAACACCGCAGAAGAGAGAGATTTTTTATTCAATCAAATTCAAGAACTCAAAAATTACAAAAGATAAAACCCTCCCTCCCCCAATCACCTCATAATTTTACCCCACCATGGTAAGGGTATTTGAGATTGATGAAGAATAATAAGCCATTAAAAATAGGAAGAAGAAATGAGTGAAAAGAAAGAACATAATTTTCCCCTCCAGAATCTGTCCTAGTGAATGTTATCTTTGGTTCTGCCCTCTCCTAGACGAATAAGGCCGATGCCACTTCCTATATAATGTGTGGAATGCATTTGTACATCTACCCTCAAAATATCAGAGCAATTGGAGCCATTTGAAGGATGTTATGGCCACCCAAATGGAAGAGACTTTTCCTGGCTGCCAAACACTATTTCACCAACCCTTTTTTGACCATTTAATTGGCAGCATTAATGAATGAATTTATTTCTGATATTTTGAGATACTCTGAACCTTCTAGTAGTATTTTTAACCCATCTAGAACTAATGCATTTGGAGTCCAGTGGTCCAAGATATGGTTCATTGAATGTCGTGCAGTCCATTCTGCCGGCCAGAAGAGGTGTTCACATTGACCGAAATATTTGGGCATATTGGAATTCGAATTGGATTTTGTTTCTGAAGACTTATATGTATCCCACGAATCCTGAAATCCCAAAAATAAGAATCAGGTGAGTTGGATATCAAATGTAGGAGTTATTCTCGAAATACAGAGGCAATATAAATCTGTTTAATGTCTAGAATTAACCACTTTTCACATTTAAGCTCGAAACTCACCAAAAGTCATAAAATGATGCAAATAAAATAAAATTGATTAATGTGAAATGATTAAATCAATTAAAAACATATGTATAAATATGAAAATATTATCTCTTTAAAATCACTACTAATTTAAAATATTATTTAATTGTATAATTTCTTTAGATTAAAAAATTGTCTTCAATTAAAATGAAATATTTTATCACAATTCATTAGTAAATGAAATGTATCATAAAAATAAAGAAAATTAAACAAAATTAATTTTTTATATTATTATTTAAAATGAGAAGTTTATTTTATCAAATATAATAAATAAAATCATTAAATATTGGATTTAAAAATTTTTCTCCATTAAAAGGGGTAAACTTTTCTTTTTATAAAAATATAGGTTTTAAGTATAAACTTGGATTTATTATTATCTTATGCCTAAAAAATATATTGGATGAGTTTAGTAAATATTTTATTGTATATAAAATATATAAAGATCATAAATTGGTTAAAAATATTAATTGCCACCAATTTAGTAGCTATGTTATATCTTATTATATTGAACACTAATATTTTAATAATATATTATTGTTCGATAAAACATTACGTTGCGTGTAATGAAAGAAAACTCATTATTGGGTATAGAGTAGATATAAAATGGTTCTACATATAAAGAAATATATCAATATAATTAAACATATTCTAAATTAGAAATATTGTAAAGCATTGGGGTGTTATATTCCCCAAACATTAATGAAATTTTGTCCTCATAATTTGAACATGATCTTGGTAATCCTGAGATTCATATATGAATATTATATTATTGGGAGCACCAACATATTAAATAGGATTAGCAACACATTTTTTTTATTAAGTGGTAAATGTAAATATGATGGTCTTTGTAATTGTAGTCATTAGAATGTGACATAATTAGTGAAAAACCTAGGAATGAAAGAGAAATGTAGTCTTCATGTTATGAGGGAGAGTGGTAGAAAACATGTTTATGGTAAAGTTATTTACCACAAAACCATAAAACATTACTGTGAATAAAGGGAATTTACATTATAAAAAATGATGATCAAA
Source organism: Viscum album (assembly GCA_963277665.1). Classification (NCBI taxonomy): domain Eukaryota; kingdom Viridiplantae; phylum Streptophyta; class Magnoliopsida; order Santalales; family Viscaceae; genus Viscum; species Viscum album. The sequence goes on along the minus strand of OY728119.1, from coordinate 1,784,889,220 downwards.
GGAAAACATTTTTTTTGTTTTAATACCTTTTTCCCGGAGTTGATAAATTCTTTTCCTCAAGTATTATAAATTTAAAAGTCAAAATGGTTAGGTTGGGATAAGTTATTTCAATAAAAAAACAAACATTCATATGAATAATAAATAGTAATATCCCAAAATAGCGAATGGAATCCAAAATAACATTAATCAGCTAATCAGAAAATCACTTTACAATTTCATGGAAATATTCACGATAAAAAAATCCCCTAAAATAAAAATAACCTTAATCCATTGGATAGTTTAAATAAAAACTCTTTATTAATGAGGACTTCACATAGGCTTGTAGTAAGAGATACACCATTTTCTCCCATTGGTTGCGTGTTCAAACCCCAAAAACATGCATAACATGACATTTTGTTACCCCTGATATGGGTTTTCATTTTTATTAAGTAATATTAATATTATTCAAAAAAATAAATAAAAATTGTAAAAAAATAACCCATATGTATTCAACATTAAAAAAAGTTTTAACCACAAGGGTTATCTCATATATTTCATTTTGTATTCCCAATAATATAAATACCCATAGTTACCTTAAATTAAAATATCATATAAACAATAATGGTTATCCTTACCTTTAAACATATTTCTAAAAAATGAGCGGCCTTATTCAATAAGTAACATTTTAACACATACTAAACCAATGTGTTGTGCTACCAAATCTATTGTTTCCTACAAATAGTTCATGTGGTTTCAACTAAGCTTCATCTCATACCAAATGTATCTTCCCAACCCCCATAGCATGATGGAAATGCATTAAAGTATTACATTTTCTTTATTAGAAGAATTCAAATCCAAAACTATTGAATAGTTTTATAGTTTTGGAGAACCAGACTACATATATTATTCTTTTATTACATTGGTAAAATAGAAAACATAAAATAGGAAAATTATCATTAATATTTCAACTCATTCAAAAATTTCATCTTCATAACATGTGGAAAAAGTAATAAATAAAAGAGTGGGATATAATTCATAGTATGGGTATGTAAATCAAAAAAAATAATGAATTAATGAGAATAAATCAACATGGTAGGGTAAATGACTGAGAACACATTCCATTTAAATAACTCGGAAAGTGATAATAAATATGGAATGGTAATTAATTACAACACATTCCATTTAATCAATAATGTGAGACCAAAATACATCCATAGATAATATAAAAATAAAACTCTCATGGATAAATAATAATCATAACTGAATTTTGAATGAAGAGAGTTCTTAATTAATGGATGTAATTTAAAGGCACATGAAATTATATAACATCAAGACCTTACATAATATGGTTTAAACCTATAGGTATAAACCTATATAATTATTAAAATTCATTTTCCTCATGTGACCCTATCCATTCATCATGGGGCTATATAATGTCAGGGCCCCACCCATCATTGACAGTCTAATCATTCCTCATATCGAGTAATAGATTTAATAATAATTGATATTCCTTATCAAATATCCATATTGAATATACAATGAATATTTACGAACAATTATCAAATGAAGGATAATTAGAAATAATTGTTTTTGACATTGATTAATGTAAATACTATTAGAATACTATTAAGAACGTTTATAGAGAATAATGTTATTTGAACATTCCAAAGTGTCCAATAACACTTTGATACATTTGTATTATAATTCCCGATAATTAATAACATTAAATGAGTCATAGAATATCATTAGAATAATTATTTTCATGATATAACATATAAAATCTAACTATAAACACCATTAATAAATAGAAATAGGTGTATAATATGGAAATATGTCTTAATGAAATGAAATTGAGATTAAATCCCTTACAACATTGTAATAATTTTTTTTTAATTTCATACATTTCAAAAAAGAAAATATTTTCTATGAAAATAACTTTATAAATGTATAATGTAATCTTCATAACATTAGGGCGCCATGATGGAGGGAAATTTCATTCATATTGTTTATGATAAAAACATTACATTTACTTTTGTAAGAAAAGTCATCAAGTATTTTAATTTGGGAAATTATAGTAATATTTATTTCAAATAAATTTATAAAAACAATAAAAGTGATAAAAGTTTCATTAAAAATAATTTTATAATAGTAAAATAATAATTTTTTTTAAAATCCTAATATGGAAAGAAAATATTCCCCGATGAATATTTTATTGAAAACAATCGCGAATAATGATGAGATTGATGGATAACTACTTTCCACCTTATATTTAATATAATTGTATTCCCAATTAAAGAAATAATACCATTATCTTCAAAATAATATTCATAAAATACATTCATTGATAATATATACATCACTCAAAATAAAAGGGTGGTGAATATGAAATATGTCTTGCATAAATTAATATAAGAGTAGAAATACACTATACTTATTCATCCTTTAGTTGAATATATTTAAAAATCCTCTATAATGGTTTTAAAAATATTATTAAATGATACTATAACCTTATTTATATATATGATATCATATGTGATCCTATTGTATTATTATTTAACCCTTCTGTTGATAGTATTTTCTTATTACCCTTGTTTCGGGAGATAACTACTTCATTTTACTATGTATGTTTTGTTATGAATGTCTCAATTATTTTAAATAGGGAATATATACAACATTTCCAGAATGATATTAATTTCATAAATATAATATTTTATCACAATATACATTTTGATTAAACCTCTTGAATGTTTATCATTGAAAATGAATCCCACAGCGTCTTGGATACGGTGGACTATACATATGCACGAGCGATGGTATCATTCCCTTAATGTTTAAAGAGTAAGGAAGTGGATGGTAAGTTAATTTTTATCAGATAAATTTCATTTCATAATTACAATATATATCAATTATATCCATAATTATAAAAATTTAATTAAAGAGGTGACAAAAAATAGATTATAGAATAAAATGGAGAAGGTAAGACATGTGTGCACACACACTCTGTTTTTGTTTTTTATAGGGTGGATAAAGGGAAGAATATAATTATCCCACAATCATTATAAAATATCAGAATATATATGACACTATATTTATAACTTTATCTTGGAAACATTACATGATTTTTTTCTTGAAGAAAAAATTAACTTGAATGAGTTAGTAAAAATGATTACATCTTCTTTGGTGGTATTCCATTAGATATCGTCTTAAGGGATGTATGGTAGGTATTTTAGGAGAAATAAAACCTTTATAACTTGAATAAGGATTATTGGAGGAGAAATGGGTACGTTTTTTTAGATCTAGTATGCTCTATGTAGTGTGAATTAGTGATGGAAGTGGTTCCCTTTTATAGTTGAGGTGTGGGGAAAATTTTGAAACACTCATAATATTAAATTTATATTAATTAATTTCTAATTTAAAATGGATTCAAAGTGAGTTATTAAAAATATTATATTACAATTTCTCTAATTCCTCTTAAAAAATAATGTTTAGACAAGTTTAGGGTACATTCTTACCCTAATCCATTGGATTTTACCCTTAACCCTTTTAACTCTTTCCATGAAGTCAGCTTATTTATATTTTGAAAGCTAATATAATTACTCTAATATTCTAATAGACAATAAAAATAGGCATTAATGAAATTTTATGACTTAAACAATTTATTTTCCCAAAATTGAGTTTTTTGGTAATTTAATATCATTTAATAAAATATTATTTAAATTTAAATATCAATGCCTATTTTGACACTATTTATTACTAACATTTTTATAAATATCATAACAACAATATAATTTCAAAAAAAATAATTATAAAAAACCACTAAAATGTGAAATACATCTAAAATTTTAATAGAGGATATTAATCACCACAAATTATATTTATTTTAGTATATATAAGATCATTTATTTTATATTTTCTTTAACTAAACAAATCCTACATCATCATTGTGCAGAACATTAAAATAATTTTGTATTATCTAAAAATTAAAAGTTTATTATTAGGTTAAATATAAATGTTATATATTTCAAAGTGATATTTAAATTCAATCATATCCCCGTATAACTAAAATCAAAAAATATTTCACTTGCTAAAAACAAAAGTGTGAAAAAATGAATTTTCATTGAATATTATATTTTAAATGTCATACTCTCATAAACATGGATTCCAAAGGTTATAATTTTGATCCCAGGATGAGTTTGGTCGAAACACCTTCATTTAATGAAACTTTTTCAAGTTTTAAGGTAAATTTATAGTCTTTTTAATATTATTTCCTACCATAATTAACAGATTTAACCTAATTAACGGAAAATAAAATATTACTAAAATTTACTATTCATTTTCCCAAAAATAAAATAAACCGATTTACATAATTTTTACCCACTTATTAAAAATATGGAATCCATTTTTCAATTTTTATGTAATTAATTTGAAATTAATACTTTCTACGGAATGAGAGAATAAGTTTTTCATGTTAAAACATACCAATGATTGTAATGTTTTAATAATAACATTCATTGTAAAATGGATTCCAATGAAGTCAATTATATTAAATGATCTAAAATTAATCTAATTATACTATAAATATAATTTAAAATATAATTTAACAGTACAAATTAATTAGATGAGAATGTTGTTTTTGATTAAAATGCAATATTTTATCACTATTCATCGATACATGAAATTTATCAGAAAAATAACAAAAATGTAATTGATGTAATTTTTTTCATTCCTCATTATTTATTATATTTTATAAAATATAATATATAAAATTGTGTAAAAAAATTATTTAAATTAGGTTCACCATTTAGAGGCTGTAAAATTTCCTTTTTAGAAAAATACAATTTTAAGCTTAAAACTTGATTTATTCTTATATTATGCGTATAAAACCGATTGGATTATTGTGAAAATATTTTATAAATTATAAAATATATAAATTTTATATTTTTATAATAATATTCTTTCGATCCAATTTAACGTCTATGTTATATCTTATTATATGAAATTTTAATATTTTAATAATATTTTGTTGTTCGGTAAAATATGGCCTGACCTGTAATACAATCAAAAAAATTATTGTGTGTAGTAAAAAATTAACATGGGTTTGCATATAAACCATTATATGAATAAAATAATCATATTCGAAAATAAAAATAGTTAAAAGTCTTAGGGTGTTACCAAACATTCGGTGTGGTTGAATATTCCTTAAGAAGGGATATATTTTTATTATCATGTTTTATCATTAAATTTATTAGTGATTTAGATGGTCTCTGGAATTATTCTATAAAATCTAATTTGGGATGTAATCTATTGAATTTCGTAGATTTATCATCCACATATGAGATGGACCACATAAATTTTCATTCAACAGTAACATGTTAGAGTCATCTGAAGAAAGGAAGACTCATGTAAGAGTAGTCTACATTTGGGACAATATGGAGAAAACCACATATGATTCATAAAGGGAGAACTACAAAAGAGTGAAACATATAGTGTTTATCGATATAATCATTCACTAAAAAGGCGTTCATGACATAATGGTCCTTAAAAGAGGGATTCTTGATGTATAGGTTCTTGAAGAAATGATCATTGGAGGATCCATGCATTAGTGGGAATATGTATGAGTCTATATCTCGATGGGAGGACTCCGATTATGGATTTCATAAATAATTTATTCTTACTAAAACTAGATATAAAGATTAAAAATTTTACTCATTTTAGGTATAATATTATAAATACAAGAGATTTATTATTTATGATTTTTTTGAATTGTTTTCTTCTTAATTTAAATAATGAATTAAATATTCATAAATGATTAAAACAACATAGAGAATTATATAAAATCCATGATTGAATAAAAATTAAGTGGAATATTTTACTACTATACTTATGTGAATTAAATATAAAAACAATGATGTTTTGTCATTTTTTAGTTATCTTCATGGGATATCAAGGAGTCACACAAATATGAATTTTAAATTCTATGAGATATATAATGATTATAGAGAATGAAAGTAGGTGAGTTTCTCAAGTGGTTTCCATATATGAAATTTCAGAAGCAGTTATTGAAAAATATAAAAATAGAATTCACTATGATTTATGGATGTTACTATTATGAAAATATGGAATGTTATCTCATATGAGAATTCTATCTTCTAAAATAATAATAGCTTGATGAAGATGGAAGTGACTGACCATATCAATCATGAAAAGAAATGAAGGTCCAAGAATAAGGTGGATCCTTCAACATCCTAAGGATTTTATTTCTAGTTGAAGAATAGGGATATTTTTTATGGGATAAAAATTGAATTACACACACTACACTAGATGATTGAAGTTAATTTCCATGGTTTTTAGTTGAATAAAGAGTTACAGGTTTATCCCAATTAAGTATTATATTCATATGGAGAAAAATAGAGAGTTTATTATATTGTAAAAGAGTTTATATATTACCTATGATTGTGAAATTATGACCATATCAATAACACATAAACCCATAATAGAATATATAGATACATAACATTTGTTTATGATTGTGGAGTGATATACAAATCAAGAAAAATAAGTTTCATTTTTCGAAGTAGTTCTTGATATAAAAGAAATTAATGTGTGCCTTGGGAAATATGTGATCAAGAACTAAACATTTTTGAAGTAGTGAGACATAGAATTGAGTGACTATATGCACAATATATCTCTCTATTATATCAATTATAGTAAGTTTGGTTGAATAAATAAATTACATATTACATGGTATTTAGATGTTTTATAGTGTGGGTGAATCCAATAAAATTCATCACATTCCTTACATGATTTATATTAATATATTAACATGTGGGAATTTCTTGTGGATGATAGAAAATATTTTTGTATAAGGCTCAACATTGTTCTAACATAATAAAATACAAAATCAAATAAGAAAAATAAGATAAAAATTAAAAACTAAATTTACTCAGTTTGTGCATGATTCACCCCTCCCTCTATTTGTCCTTTGGGACCTAATAAAGAAAACCTCACAAATAATAACTCTTTTTTTTAATTCATCACCACACTAATCCCACATTTATTTTTTGTGTAAAATATCACATTGTATAGAATTCCACCAATTCACCACAAACATTTCAAATTCATCTATAAAATTCATGTATGACATTATTCAACTAAAATTATATTTATTTTAGAGTTTTTCATATCATTTATTTGACATTTAGATTAATTATACAATTAATTTATCATCATTGTGAAATCCTTTAATTTAATTCTTTATTCTCTAAAAATTACAAATAATTAACTTGAATAAATATTAACATTTTATATTTCGAAAATAATACTTATAGTTGTACATAACACCTATATAACCTAAAATTTAAAAATATTTCACTTGTTAAAATAAACTTGTATGACAATATTGATTTTTTATTGAATTTATTATTGTAAATGGAATTGTATCATAAAATTGCCTTTAAAATGATATAATTTCATGGAATGATTATTTTTTTATAAAAACACACATCTAATAAAATTATGATATTTTATTTGGTAATTTTATAGTGTTTAATATTATTTCTACCTATATTTACATGATTTCCCCTTAACTGTGGTAATAAAAATATTACGGAATATTAATATTCATATGCCCCAAAATAATAGAAACCTATTTACCTAATTTATACCCACTTAATCCATATAAGGAATCCATTTTTAAAATTTAAAATACGTAAGTTTTTTAAAATAAAGTAAAATTAATCCTTTTGACGGAATGATAGAACACATTTTTACTATTAAAATATACCAATGATTTTAATATGTATGTATTTATATTCACTTAAAAATTGATTCCAATGACCTAAATTGTATTAAATGATATAAAAATAACATAATTATACATTATAACCCATTAAAAATATTATTTAACATTATAAAATAATTAGATGCAAAAGTTCTTTTAAATTAAAATGAAATATTTTATAACTATTTATCAAAACATGAAATCTTTCAAAAGGATAACAAAAATTAATCCAAAGTAAAATTTTATATTCTTATTCCAAATAAGTAGTTTATTTTACCAATTATAATAAATAAAATCTTTAGAAATTGGATTTAAAATAGGTTCTCTATTAAAAGGAGTTAAAAATTTATTTTAAAAAATACAAATATAATGTATAAAACTAGATTTTTTCTTATCGTATGCCTATAAAATATACTAGATGAGTTTATTAAATATTTTATTGATTATAAAATATGTATAGATTATAATTTGGTCGTCAATCTTAATTACCACCAATTTAATAGAAAGGTTATATCTTATTATATTCAATAATAATATTTTAATAATATATTATTGTTTGATAAAATGATACCATGCATATAATGAAAAAAAATAATTGTTGTGTATAGAGTAAAAATAACATAGTTCTACATATAAAGGATGATATCGTGAAAGTTAAACATATTCTAAATTAAAAATATTTTAATGTCTTAGGGTGTAACATTCCCCCAACATTAATTAAATTCTTTCCTCATAATTTGAACATGATCTTGGTAATATAGGGTTTGATATTTAAATATAATGTTTTTGGGAGAACCCATATATTAAACAGGGTTAGTAACAAATCTTATTTATGAAGTGGGAAGTGTATATGTGATGGTATCCACAAAAGTTATCTTTTGAATAGGATAAAATTAGTGAGAACCTAGACCTTAAAGAGAAATATAACCTTCTTTTTATGATAGAGAGTAATAGACAACATGTTCATGTGAGTTTTATTAACCACAAATCTATTCAACAATGGTATGAATAAAAGCCATTTAAATCATAATAAATGATTGTAATAGGGAAAAAAAATTTAGTACCGTTTTCTTGGATTTGAGGAATTTTTTCCCAAATATCTTATAAATTAAAAAATCAAAATGGTTAGGATGAGATACGTTAATTATGAAAAAGAAAAAAGTTTAATATGAATAAAAAATGTGTAACTTCCAAAACCAAATATTAATAACCAAATTTCAATATAGATCATTCAATAAATAATTATCCTTCCCTGAAAATATTCTTGACTAATATTGAGACCCAAAAAGAATAATTATTTTATAATATAGTTTTCCAAACAAAATCATTCACTCCTAATGTCTTATAACAAACATTTAATATCCTAAATCAAATAATCCCCTATATATTCTAAAAGATTCCAAAAATAACTAATATCACCATACTTCCACAGAAAAAATAATATTTTAATCTAAAATAAAATTCAAACTTTATACCACATAATATTATATCTAACTTAATTATATTGTTCTCTCAAAATAGAGAACTAATTAGAAAATAACATTAATCACCTAATCACCAAATCATTTTATAATTCCATGGTCAAGTTATTGATATAAAATTCCACTAAAATAAGAATAACCTTTGACTATTATATAGTTTAAGTAATAAAATTTCTTACTAATGAGGAAGTCACATTGGCTAGTGGGTGGAGCTACACCATTTTAAGCATTTGGTTATGGGTTGAAACCCCAAAAATATTACAAATACGACAAGTTGTACCCTGATATATGGGATTTCCTTTTTATTAAATGAAATTAATATTATCCAAAAATGTAAAAATCATCCCCAAAACATAAACTAAATATATTGAACATTAAATAATTTTTTTACCAGAAGGGTTGTCTCAAATGTTTTATTTTTTTCCCAAAAATATAAATACCCATAATTACCTTCAATTAAAATTTCATATAATCACTAATGGTTATCATTACCTTTAAATAAATTTCCTCAAAATTCAACTACATTATCCATTAAATAAATTTTCAACCCATACTAAATCAATGGGTTGTGTTACCAAATATATGTTTTCCTAAATATTGTTCCTGAGGTTTTAACTAAGCTTCCTCTGATAGCCACTGCATCACCTCAACCTCAAAATCATGAAGTTGATACATTACATTATTAAATTTTCATGATTACAAGAATTAAAATTCCAAATAATTGAAAAGTTTATCAATTTTGGAAAGCTATATTAGATATATTATTCCCTTATTACCTTAGTAAAATAGAAAAAATAAAATAGGAAAAATAACTTTCACCCTTGAACTCATTAAAAAAGTTCATCCTTATAACATGTGGAAAATAGAATAAATAAAAGGGTGGGATCAAATTAATAGTAAGGGTATATAAACAAGAATCAATAATCAATTAAATATAATAAATCATCATAGTAGGTTAAATAACTGAGAACAGACACAATTAAAAAAATGGGAACGTGATAATCAATAGAGAAAGGTAATTAACAAAAACACATTCTATTAAATCTATATAATGAGACCAAAATCAATCCATATATAATATAAAAATAAAAATATCAAGGATAAATAATAATCATAACTGAATTCTGAATGAATGAAATTCTTAATTATGGGATTTCATGTTGGAGTCACATGAAAACATATAACTTCAAGACCTTTCGTATGATGGTTTAAATCTATAGGAAGAAACCTGTTTAATTATTTCAAATAAATTGTCTCATGAGAACCTATCGATGCACCGTGTGGCTATATAATGACTGGGTCCCACCCGAAATTGACATTTAAATCCATTCCTCATATTGTGTACTCTATTTAATTATAATTTGTATTCCTTATCAAATATCCATATTAAATAAACAATGGAGATTTATCAATATTTATAAAAAAGAGGATATGTAAATAAATTAATTGTTAAAATAGATTAATGCAAATACTATTATAATTCTATTATAAATGTTCATAAGGTAAAATATTAATTAAACATTCAAAAGTGTACCATACCACATTGAAATGTTTTAATTATAATTCCCAAGATGGAATAACATTAAATGAAATGTAAAATATCATTAGAGTACCTATATTCATGATATTACTTGTGAAAGAGAAGTATATACACCATTTATAAAAGAAACTGGTTGTCCAATATGGCTATATGCCTCAATGAAATATAAATAAGATGGAATCCCATACAGCATTGTAGAAATTTATTTCAAAGCCTATACATTATAAAAAGAAAATATTTTCTATGATAATAACCATATAAACTTGTAAAGGAAGATTCAAAACATTTGGGAGCCGTTATGCTAGAAAATTCTGTTGATAACATTTATGAGAAAAATATTAATTCTACTTTTGTATGAAATGAAATCAAGTACCATAAATGTTCTCAAATTCCTTCCATGTTTTATATTCCTGTATTAAATTGTGTAAATTTGGTGTCGATGAGAGAATATAACTTTTGAATAATTTTGAACATTGTTCCCAACAAATTAGAAACAAAATCAAATGAGAAAAATATGTTAAGAATTCATAAATAAATTTACTCAGTTTTTGCATGATTATACCCTTTCTCTTTTGGTCCCTTGGGACCTAATATAAAAAACCTCACAAATAGTAACAGTCTTTTTCTATTCATCACCACAATAATCCCACCTTTGGATTTTGTGTAATATATCCCCTTGAATCCAATATAACTAAATCATCACTTACATGTCAAATTAATCTATAAAATTCATATATGACATTAAGAAACTCAAATTATATTTATTATAGTGTTTTTGATATCATTTGTTTGTAATTTTCTTTAATTGTACAATTACTTTATCGTCATTGTGAAATACAGTAATTTAATTGAATTTTTCTAAAAACTGACATTAAATTATTAGAATAAATATAAACATATTATATATAAAAATAAAATTTATAATTGTACATATCCCCCATAAAACCGCAAATTAAAATATATTTCACCTATTAATAAAGTATTGATGAAAAAATTGAATTTTCATAGAATATAATATTATAAATGTCAAACTCTCATCCACATGGATTTAAATGGTTATAATTTCAGTCCAATGATTATTTCTTTCTAGAAACACACATCCAATGAAATTAGTAGATTTTATATGGAAAATTTATAGTGTTTATAATATTATTTCTACACATATTTACATGCTTTACACATAACTGTGGTAATTAAAATACTACTAATTTTTACTATTCATATCCCCAAAAATAAAAGAAAACTATTTACATAATCTAGAACCACTTAATACATATATGGAATCCATTTTTCAAAATTTATAATACATAAGTTTTTGTAATAAATTTAAAATAAATCCTATTGAAGGAACGATAAAAAAAAGTTTTTAAAGTGAAAACGTACCAAATATTAAATATATTTGTATTTATACTCACTTTATAATTGATTAAAATATCATAAATTGTATTTAATGATAAAAAAATAACATAATTATACATTATGACCAATTAAAAATATTATTTAATTGTATAAATTATTTACATGAAAATGTTTTTTTCAATTAAAATGCAGTATCTTATCACTATTCATCAATACATGAAATCTAACAGAAAAAGAAAAAAAATAAACCAAAGTAAAATATTATATTCTTATTTCAAATAAAAAGTTTATTTTATCAAATATAATAAATAAAATATCTAAATAATGGATTTAAAATATATTATTCGTTAAAAGGTAGTAAAATTTCCTTTTTAAGAAAATAAAAAGTTTTGGTATAAAATTGGATTTATTTTTATCTTATGCCTATAAAATATATAGGATGAGTTTAAAAAATATTTGATTGAATATAAAATATATTGACATCATAATTTAGATGAAAATATTAATTCCTGCCAATTTAATAGCTAGCTAATATCTAATTACATTTTATAATAATATTTTAATAATAAATTCTAGTTCGATAAAATGTTACCATGCGTATAATGATTTAAAAATCATTTTTTTGTTGAATAATAATAACATGGTTCTAAATATAAAGAAAGATACAAATTATATTAAATGTATTATAAATTATAAATATTTTAATTTATTGGGGTGTTACATTCTCCAAAATTTAATTAAATTATTTATTTATAATTTAAACATGATCTTGTTAATCCAGGGTTTGATATTTGAATATAATATTTTTGGGAGAACCCACATAGTAAATATGATAATTAACACATCTTATTTATTATTTCGGAAATGTAAATGTGATGGTCCCCACAAAAGAAGTCTTTCTAATCGGAAAAAATTATTTTGAACCTAGTCATGATGGAGATATATACCTTTCATGTTATGATAGAAAGTGATAGACAACATGTTCAAGACAGAGTTATTATCTAAAAAACCCTAAACCATTGTTGTGTATAAAGGCCATTTATAATATGAAAAAAGATGAAAATAGGAATTTTTTTTGTTTCAATACCCTTTTCCTGGAGTTGAGGAATTCATTTCTTCATGTCTTATAAATTAAAAAAACAAAATATATAGGATGAGATTCATGAATTCCCAAAAAACGAACAAACCATCATGTGATTAAAAAAATAGTAATATCTAGAACTAAATAGCAATACCCCAACTTCAATATTGATCATTAAAAAATAAATACCTTTCCCCAAAACATTTATAGACTAATATTGAGACCCAAAAAGAAAAATGATTTGATCATATAAATTTCCAAATAAAATTATTCACTCTTAATATCTTTTACAAAAAAATTAATTTCCTATATCAAATTATAAATTTTTATATTCTAACAGTTTCTATATATAACTTAAATCACTAGAATTCCACAATAAAATATTATTTTAATCAAAAACAATATTCAACCTTTATTCCAAAAAATATTATGTTTTATATAATCTTAATGGACACCCAAAATTGAGAATGGCTTCCAAAATAACATTAATAACTTAATCAACAATTTATTTTCCAATTGCATGGTCATATTTTCAATAAAAAATTACCCTAAAATAAAAATAACTTTTTACCATTGGATATTTTAATTAATAAAATTCCATTGCTAATGAGGACTTCATGTTGGCTGGTGGTAAGAGCTAAATAATTTCCTCCCTTTGGTTGTGGATTCAAACCCGATAAACATGCTGAACACGGCAAGTTGTAACCTTAAATATGGGTTTTTCTTTTTATTTAACCAAATTTATATTATCCAAAAAAAGTTACAGACATCCTAAAAAATAACCCAAATATATTCAACATTAAATAAATTCTTTAACCAGAAGGGTTATCTCTTATGTTTCATTTTGTATTTTAAAATAATATAAATACACATAGTTACCTTACAGTCAAGGATTATATAATGTCTAATGGTTATCCTTATCTTTAAACATATTTCTATAAAATTATATAGAATTATTCATTAAATATATTTTTAACACATACTAAACCAACATGTTGTGTTACTGGATCTATGTTTTCCTAAATATAGTTCCTCAGGTTTAAACTATGCTTCCTCTTATACCAACTGCATCACCCCAACCATAAAATCTGGAATTCGATGCATTACATTATTAAATTATCATTATTACTAGAACCCAAATCATAAAAAATGGAATAGTTTAACTGTTTTGAAAAACCTTATTACATACATTATTTCTTTTTTTACACTAGTAAAACCGAAAAAATAAAAAAGGAAAAATAATTTTCATCCTTCAACTCATTCAAAAATTTCATCTTCAAAACTAGTGGAAAACGGAATAAATAAAAGGCTGAGATCAAATTCATAGTAAGGGTATATAAAGCATAAAAAATAATTAATTAATGAGAATAAATAAACAAGGTGGGGTAAATAACTGAGAACACATGACATTTAAATAACTTGGAATGTGATAATTAATATGGAAATGTCATTAACTAAAACACATTCCATTTAGTCAAAAATATGTCGCTGAAATAACTTCATAGATAATATAAAAATAAAAATCTCATGGATAAATAATAATCATAACTGAATTCTGAATGAAGGCAATGCTTAATTATTTGTTGTCATTTCAGAGGCATGTGAAAAAATATAACATTGAGACATTTAATAAGATGGTTTAAAACTATTGTTAAAAACATACTTAATTATATCAATTAATTTATCTCATGAGAACCAAATGATGCATCATGGGGTTATATAATTTCTCCGCCCCACCTATAATTATTAGTCTAAATTATTCCTCATATCGATTAATCGATTTAATTGTAAATTATATTCCTTATAAAATATCCTTATTGAATAAACAATTAAGATTTATCAATAATATCCATATTTAAAATAAGAAAAAACATGTTTTTTAACATTGATTAATTAATATACTATTATGATACTTTTAAAAATGTTCATAAGAAAAAATATTATTTAAAAATTCCAAAGTGGGAGATACCACATTGAAACATTTTAATTATAATTCCCACAATGGAATGAAATTAAATGAAACTTATAATATCCTTAGAATCATTATATTAATTATAAAATATGTAAAAGATATGTATATACACCAATTACAGAAGAAACTAGGTGTCTAATTTGGAAATATGATTCAATGAAATCAAAGTGAGATGGAATCCCTTCCAACATTGTAATAATTTATTTAAAAGGGTGTATATTTTAAAATGAAAATATTTTCTATGAAAATAACCATATAAACTTGTAAAGAAATCTTCAAAACATTAGGGATCCATGATGGCCATAAATTATGTTCATATCATTTATCTTAAATAACATTACTTATACTTTTATAAGAAAAGTCATCATGTAACATAATTTAAAAAACGATAGGAAGATTCCTGTTAAATAATTTTATAAGAAGAAAATTGGGTAAGCATTTCTTTACAAAATCATTTCAGAATATTAATTTTTCTTAGAAAACCCTAATATGGATGATAAATATTTGCTGATGGATAGTTAAATGAAAACAATCTAGAATAATGATTACATTGTGAGATAACAACTTACCACTTTATATTTATTAGAATATTATACCCAAGTAATGAAGGAATAACATTATCATTATAATAATATTCTTAAAATACATTCATGGATATTATATAAACCACTCAAAATAAATTGTTGGTGAATATGGAATATGTCTCGCAAAAATGAAAGTGAGAGTAGAAATACAATTACTATATTCTTCATTTCGTCCAATATATTATATCATATAGTATAGTGGTTTTAAATTGTTTATTAACTTATATTATAACATTATTTATATTTAAGATATCATATATGATGTTATTGTATTATTTTATCACCCTTTGTTGACAATATTATTTTGTTACCCTTGTTTTGGTAGTTGACTACTTCATTTTACTATGTTAGTTTTGTTATGAATGTCATGATTATTTTCCAATGGAAAAATATTAAATATCTCCAAAATTATATTATTTTTATAAAAATAATATTTTATCATTAAATAAATTTTTAGTGATATTTTTTAATGTTTATCGTTGAAAATGAATCACATCACGTTATGGAGACGGTAGGTCATACATATGCATGAGTGATAGTATAATTCCATTAATGTTGAAATAGTATGGAATTGGATGGTATATTAAATTTTATAGAATAAATATCTTGTCATCATTACAATATATATCTATTATATCTATCATTATGATCATCAAATTAATGTTGTGATGAAAAATAGATTATACCACGATATAGAGATGATAAGACGAATGTACGAAAAATACGTGGTTTAGTTTTTTATAGGATGGATAAAAGGGATACTATTTTTATCCCTCAATCATAATGAAATATAAGAATCTATTTGACACTATATTTATTACATTATCATAGAAACAATACATGAAGTTGACGTAGAAGAAGAAATTATATTGAATGAGATAGTAAAAATGATTACCTCTTCTTTGGAGGAATTCTATTAGATATCTTCTTAAGGGATGTATGGAATGACTTTTAAGAGAAATATAACCTCTATAACTTAGATAAGGATTTAGGGAGGAGAAACGAGTTTTGTTTTTTAGATCTAGTTTTCTCAATGTAGTGTCAAGTAGGGATGGAGGAGGTTCCCATTTATAATTGATGTGAGGTTCACTTTTGGAAATTCTCATAAAAAAATTGATATTAATTAATTTCTATTTCCAAATGGATTAAATGTGAGTTATTTTGAAATGTAGATTATTTTGTCCCTAAATCCTGTAAAATAAAAAAATTTATACATGTTTTGGTCACATTCTTACCCTAAGCTTTTGGATTAAACCCTTTTCCCTTTTAACTCTTACCACGATGTCCTGTTATTTAAATTTTGAGAGTTAATATAATTACAATAAAATTCCAAAATACAGTAAAAATATTCCTTGATGAATTTTTATGTCTTTTCACAATAATTTTACATAAATTGAGTTTTTTTATAAATTTTATAACATTTAATAAAATATTATTTATTTTTAAATATCAATAATGTCTATTTTGACAGTATTCAGTACTTCAAATTGCATAAATATCATATAAACAAGATAATTTCAAACAAAAATTAATAAATCACCGCTTAAATATCAAATGCATCTAATAATTTCATCAAGGATATTAATCATCTCAATATATATTTATTTTAGTATTTTTAATAACATTTATTTTATATTTCCTTTAATTAAAAATCAATCATTCATTGTCATTGTGCATGACATCAATTTAATTATTTATTATCTAAAAATTATTAGTAAATTATCAGGGTAAATATAAAAATTTTATATTTCAATGGGCTCTTTCTATTCTAAATGATCCCCATAGAACCAAAAATAAAAAATATTTCACTTGCTTAAGATAAAAGTGTGAAATAATGAGTCTTTATTGAATATAATATTACAAATGTCATAATCTCATAAAGTTATCCTCCAAAGGTTATAATTTCGATCCAAGGATGATTTTGTTAAAAAAACTCATTCAATGAATTTTTTTCAACTGTTAATATAATTCTATTGTATTTATAATATTATCTCGACTTATAATCACTTGATTTACCCACAAAAGTGGAATGTAAAATATTTCTAAATTTTACTATTCATGTACCCAAAAATGAAAGAAACCTATTTATAAAATTTTTACCCACTGATTAAAAATAGAGAATCAGTTTTTCAAAGTAACGGTAATAAAATTAAAATTAAACTTGTTGACAGAATGAGAAAACTTGTTTACAAAGTCAAAACTTACAAATGATTTTAATGTTTTAATATGCATATTCAATGTAAAATGGATTCCAATGAATTAAATTGCCTTAAATGATATAAAATTATTCTAATTATTCCTTTAACCCAATTTTATATATAATTTATCTTTACAAATTATTTAGTGGAAAAAGATGTTTTCAATTAAAATGAAATATTTTATCACTATTAATAAAAGCATGAAAATTTTCAGAAAAATAACAAAAATTAAACCAAAGTAAATTACTGCTTTCATCATTATTTTTTTAGTTTTAAAAAATATAATATATAAGATTGTGTTAAATAAGATTTAAATTAGGTACACCATTAAGAGGTTGTAAAATTTATTTTTTAGAAAAATACAATTTTAAGCATAACACTAGATTTATTATCATATTATGTATATCAAATACATGGATTATTGTTAAAATATTGTATTGAATATATAATATATAAATTTCACATTTTTTAATAATATTCATTCAATCCAATTTAACGACTAGGTTTTAGCTTATTATATTAAATTTCAATATCTTAATAATATTGTGTTCTTCGGAAAAACATGGCCTTATATTTAATTAAATCCAACTAATTATTCTCTATAGCATAAAATTAACATGGTGTTTCATATAAATCGAGAAAAAAAAAATTAATCCTATTAAAAAATGACAATATTTAAAAGTCTGGGGGTGTTATAAAACATTCCATGTGGATTAATACTCCTTAAGAAGGGATATATTTTTATTATCACGTGTTATCATTAAAATTATGATTGATATATATATGGTTTCTATAATTATTCTATAAAATGTTTTTTCTGGTGGAATCTAATGAATTTGGTTGATTTATCAACCAAAAATGAGATGCTCCACATAAAATTTCCTTCCAATAGTTCCATATAAGAGTCATCAAAAAAAGTAAGACTCATGTAAGAGTAGTATACATTTGGGTCAAGAAGAAGAAAAACACATATGATTCATAAATGATGAACTAAATAAGAGTGAAACGTATATTATTTACCGATATAAGAATTCCAATCACAGGGGTTCATGACATGAGGGTTCTTAAAGAAAAGATCATTCGAGGATCCATGCATTAGTGGGATGATGTATGATTCTTTATATCAATGCGAGGACTCCATTTATGGATTTTATAAATAAGTTCTTCCTACAAAATCCATATATAAAAAGAGAAAATATTACTCATTTTAGGGATAATATTATAAATTCAAGAGAATTATTATTTATGATTTTTGAAAGGTTTTCTATATAATTTATATGATGCATTATCAAGTAATAAAAGATTTAAAAAACAAGAGAATTCTAGAAAATCCATAATTTAATCAAAACTAAGTGGAATATTTTACTACTTTACTTTTGTAAATTAAATATCTTTCATCAAAAGAGGATAATTTTCATTATGTAGTTATATTCATTATATGTAAAAGAGTCACATGAAAGGAAATTTTAAATGCTATGATATTTATAAATACTGTAGAGAATGAAAGTAGGTGAGTTTCTTAAGTTGTTTCCATATATGAAATTTCAGAACCATTTATTGAAAAAATATTAAAATACATTTTACTATGTTTTATATATGTTACTATTTTGAAAATATGGAATGCTATCTGAAATGGGAGTTCAATATTCTAAAAGAATAATTGATCGATGAAAAGGGAAGTGAATTACCCTATCAATATTTAAATGAAATGTGTGTCAATGAATAATATGGATCCTTCAACATCCTAAGGATTTGAATTCTAGAGGAACAATATGTATATTTTTATAGGACAGAAATAGTATTACACACACTATACTGGATGCTTGAAGTTAATTTCAATGGTCAGTAGTTGAATAATGAGTCCTAAGTTTATCCCAATTAAGTATTATATTCATTTGGAGATAATGATATAGTTTATTTGACTGTGAAAGAGTTTACATATTACCTATGATGGAGAAATTGTGACCATATCAATAGCATATCCACCCATAATAGATGATAAAACTAGCTACGCATTTGTTTCTGATTATGTAGAGATATACAAATCAACAAATATTGGAGTTATTTTTCAAAGTAGTTATTTAAATAAGTGAAATTTATGTGAGCCTTGGGAATGAAGTGATCAACTATTGGTATTATTTTTTGAAGTAGTGATACTTATACTAGAGAGACTATATACACATGATATCTATATATTTTTTTATTTATAGTAAATTTTGGTGAATCATTACATTACATATTAAATTTTCCATATATATAGTATAGTGTGGGTGAACCAAATAAAATTCCTTGAATTCCATACATTGTTTATATTACTGTATTAACTTGTTGGAATTGGGTGTGGATGAGAGAAAATAACTTTTGACTAAGGCTCAACATTGTTCGAACAAAATTAGAAACAAAATAAAACAAGAAAAATATGGTAAATGATCAAAACAAAATTTTCTTATTTTCAGTATGATTCACCCCACCACTCTTGGTGCCTCGGGACCTAATATAAAAACCCTCCTAGTAATTCTATTTGTCACGAACCGTCCTCGGGGCCCGTGTCATGACTACCCCAAGTCCGCCTTCCATAGGCCAGGGGCTGGAGACTAGAACCAAGGTGTAAATCCCGGTAAAAAGGGAAGGCCTTTCCTTTGTAAAGTAAACAAACACAACATAGTGCGGACATAGCCCATGCAGGGGTGAGTATAAGCTACTCAGTAGGGACCCCGAGACCCCCGAAGGTCTCCCAAAATCCACAAAGGATAAACCACAAAGGAAAGATATAATCATGAAGTAACATCCGACACTTCTTAGCTATATGTCCATACATATACCAAAGTCATCAATTCTCATTCGGCTCCAACATCCAAGCCCATGTACAACCCAGTCCACACAGGAATGCAAACGTATTCCACACAGGAAGAAAAACGTAATCCACACAGGATAGAACAACACAATACACATAGGAAAGAAAAACGTAAATCCACACAGGATAGCACAACACAGTCCACACAGGAATGTAAAACAGGATTCAGCTCACACAAGAATACTTCTTCAAAAGATGATAGAGATGATCACGGATCCATCTAAGTCATCAGACCCAGAAAGGATCAATAGGTACTAACCCCCGCAATGACCCATACAGGATCGGACCCACATAGGATCTGTAGGCGCTGGCTCACACAGAACCGCTGAGCGCTGACCCACATAGGATCGGACCCACACAGGATCGGTAGCACTAATCCACACAGGATCGCTGAGTGCTGTATTCATTGTCGTCGAATCCACTGAGGATCTCAGCACAGTCGTCGTCATAGTCACAGTAACAGTCGCAGCCATCACTAGGGTTTCTGCACACAGCAAGCTCGTTCAGGAGGGTCCACTCTACGAGCCGAGAGGCTGATACATCAATTGACACATAGTCTAGAGTTGATGTATCCAAAAGTTCCATATCAACAACAGGAACTCGACGTCGTAGACGGCGCGTCAATCAGACGCCCGGTCTGAGAGTTATTGGCTTTTTCGTCCTAGGGGCCTGGTTGGTTTCTAAGGAAAAACCAATCCGACCATACTCCACCTGCATCCAAACCTTGGGCAGATTAATCCAAAAGACCCGTCTCAGTAAGGGGAATCCAACAAAGCCGATGGCACGCCAATCGGACGTTCGAAGCTCAAGATATGATCGTTTCCGCTCCGAGGGCCCGATTGGTTTCGTGTATGAACCAACCCGGCTGAACCCAAAGTATTCCTAAACCTTGCGTGTGATATACCGAAACGACCGTCTCGATTCAAGTATCGCATTGCAACTGAAGGTGTGTCGATCGGAGGTATGTAGCCCATGTTAAGGGCAAATGACCAAAGATGGTCCGAAAACGGGGGTTTCGGGCCCGGACTGACCTAGCCCGAGACCCCACGGTCGACCCAAACCGGGTCGACCCGCCCCGGGTCCGGGTCGGTCCAGCCCGTCCCGGCCCGGCCTGGGCACAATGCACCCAATGCGCTGGCAGGCTCAGCCAAAGACCGATCCATTTTTGGCGGGGGGGGGGGGGGGGGGGGCGCCTGCCCCCCTGGTGTAACCGCGGCCCACGAATTAAGGTGTCGTTTTGTATAGCCAGCAGGGGGAATTAATTACCCCGGCTCCCCTTTGTCCGGATGGCCTGCACCGGCTGGCCGGTTCTACAGACAAGGACTGGCGACGACCGGTCCTTTCTCTGTCGCAGACACCGGTGGCCCAGAACCGGCCGCCGGTCACCCTGCTCCATCGCGGCCCGGAACAGGTCACGGCTTAGTTCTTCCGGCGCGGTGCGACGACACCTCGCCCCTTTGCCGCGTCCCCTCTCCAGCCGCGGCGTCTTCAGTTTTCTTCAACGCGGCGTGACGGTGTCACATCCTTGTTCATCTTCACGGCGAGGCGCGACGGCGCCCCACATTACTTGTCGTGCGATTCCCGCGTGGTGCGACGACACCACGCCATTTTTTACAAACCACAAAGTATCAAACAAGGATAAAGGAGGAGGATCGGCCATGTTTGTGCGGTCCGGCCCCCTCTCGTTAATCGGTATCATTTGGTCGTATATCCACGAAGAACGACTAACTAGAAATCACGAACGAAAATAATTAAAATAATCCCCTACCTTGATAAAAGAGATGATGAACGTCGGCGTCGCGAAGCGAGGATTCGAAGTCGTTGACAGAGATTTCGTCATGGAAAACCATCGCGGAAGAGACATCGAGGAAGAAGAACGTCGTGGAAGAAGGCATCACGTCGCGGGTCGGTGTCGTGGAAGACGGTCTCCGAGGGCTCGGTGCTCCACGCCCGAGATCATTCGTTCTTCACGTTCTTCGTCTAAGGGAATGAAGAACTCAATACTTCCTTATATTTTTATCCAAAAGCTCTCAAACAACTAAACACCAACCCAAATAAATTAAGTACTCAACTTATTTTATTAACACAACATGGCTTTTGAAATTCAAGTGTTTGAATTCCAAATCAACTCACCTCATTAACTCCATAAGTTATTAAAATTAAGTTAACAAAATTAATGGCGAGTTTAGAGGGTTAGAGGATATGATGAGGTGGGGTTCGTGTGGGCCCCACCACCCTCATAACCTCCCAAGGGAGGTTAGGTAGTTACCCAACTTCCATTCCAAGGATTACACACTTAGAGTAAAAATAAAAATTGTTGTTAAATTTTTTTTTAACTTCCACAATTTTTATCAACTACTCTCGTGTAAAGGCAACTCCGGATTAAGTGTTCCTAAGCAAATATTTGCGATGCGGTTCCATCGGTGCCCTCGGAATTCGATTATGAGCACCGGTTCATAATATAGGAATTCCCGCTCGTTCGTTCACTGAACGTACCCGAGCTAAACTTCGAATAGAAATTCCGGGCACACTGGCCCTCGGAATCAAGTTCCATCTGAAACTGCGTTCTTGTAAAATTCCAAAAAAAATTAAGAAAAAATTTCCCTTGAATTTTTACAGGTCTTTACATTACTCCCACCTCAGGGCTTTACATCCCCGTAAATATACATCGAAAAATAGGGAACCAAAATTGGTTACTGAGAACGCATCTCAGCCTCCCGCTTCCAAGTGCTCTCCTGGAGGTTCCCGTGCTCCCAACTGATGCGCATTAGAGGAATCGACTGTCCACGTATGACCCGCTCTTGTCGATCCTCGATCTCCACTGGGACCTCCGCAAAAGTCGCCCCATCATCAACGTCAAGCTCCCCATGGTCAATGATATGTGTTGGGTCGTGCACGTATCTCCTCAGCTGAGATACGCGGAAAACGTTGTGCACCTGGTGCAACTGAGGTTGTAGAGCTAGGCGATAAGTCACCTCGCCAATCCTGCTGAGGACCTGGAATGGTCCGATGAAGCGTGGAGACAACATGCCACCTCAGACAAATCTCTGTAATCCACGTCGAGGTGAGACACTCAAGAAGACGTGGTCGCCATCCTCGAACTCTAGTGGCCACCGCCTCCTGTCAGCATAAGACTTCTGTCGGCTCTGAGTTGTCCTCATCTGCTCCTGGATGACCTGGACCTTCTATGTCATGGCCTGGACCATCTCCGGTCCCACAAGTGCTTACTCCCCAGGGTCTGTCCAGCAAAAAGGAGATCTGTAAGGTCTGCCGTACGATGCCTCGTATGGTGCCATCCCGATGGTGGAGTGGTAGCTGTTGTTGTATGCGAACTCCACCAAGGGTAGGTGGTCCTCCCAACTACGACCAAAGTCGAGAACACAAGCGCAGAGCATGTCCTCGAGATTCTAAATGGTTCTCTCCATCTGACCATCCGTCTGAGAATGAAAGGCAGTGATCAGACATAGCTGCGTCCCGAACGCCTCTTGCAACCCCTTCCAATGCCAGGATGTAAAGCGAGATTCTCGATCGGAGATGATAGATGATGGCACACCATGAAGCCGTACAATCTCCTGAACATATAGACGTCCCATGATTTCCACTGAGCCCTGCACTCTGATTGGTAAGAAGTGAGTTGACTTGGGGAGTCGGTCATCAATCACCTAGATGGTGTCGTGACCTCTGGAAGTACGTGGAAGTCCAGTCACGAAGTCCATAGATATCCCGTCCCACTTCCACTCCAGGACCTGTAAGGGCTGTACCAAGCCTGCTGGTACCTGGTTCTCTGCCTTCACCTGTTGGCATGTGAGGCATCGAGAAACGAACTCTGCCCCAACCTTTTTCATGCTCGGCCACCAGTGCTGTCGTCTGAGATCTTGGTACATCTTCCCCACTCCAGGATATACCGCCAAAGGAGAAGTGTGAAACTCTCTCAGAACTTCCTCCCATAAGGAAACTGGTACCAAGGTACGTCCTCTAAAAAGGACGTCGTGCTCTGCTCCAAAGGAGAAACCATCAGGTGCTTGTCCTGAGGATATCTGTGCACTCTGCGTCTCACATTCAGCGTCCCTATGTTGTGCCTCTCTGACCCGCTGTAGTAGTGGAGGGGTGACTGTGAGAGTCTGAAGGAAGGCTGCTCCATCTCTATCCATGCCTCTAGTGCGCTGGTAAAACTCTGGCTTAGCTCATGGAAGCTCTGTTGACATCTTTCTGACCACACGAAGGGTTTCCCCTTCCTCCTTAACGTTCTGCAAAGCTGCAATTATTTCTCCTTTGCCGAAAAGGGAAATCTGATCTCATCCCCTGGATGAACCACGTTCCTTTCCTAATACAGTCAATCCTATCATGATTAGTTAATTCATGGCATGGATGACGTCGTAAGGCCTCGACGCTGCTACCAAGAGATCCAACCGCTACTCTCGCCTCCAAGGGTTGAGTCACACTGTCGGCATCCGTGTGTGGTCACTAGGTCTCTTCCAG
Organism: Viscum album; assembly: GCA_963277665.1. Taxonomy (NCBI): domain Eukaryota; kingdom Viridiplantae; phylum Streptophyta; class Magnoliopsida; order Santalales; family Viscaceae; genus Viscum; species Viscum album. Next base: position 1,784,863,913 of record OY728119.1, on the reverse strand, counting down.
TAAGAATCTCAGAAGTGAGGGTCAAGTCAACAGTTTTTAACCGACACCTCTTAGTATTGACAAACAAAAGACAAGAAAGCAAACATCACTATTGCAAGTGTATTTTATTACTTCAACTCAAAGTAAAAGGACACAAGGCAACACAAACAAAGAAGCTAGAGGCATTATGGTCAAGGGCCTCTATGCCTGGAGCTAGTCCCGCACAAGTCCACCCACTTCCGGAGCTCCATGATCATAAGCTTCAGCTGCCTGAAGCTGTGCTCTCCCCTGAGGTCGGGGTGGACCTCCTGGTGGTGGTGGTGGTAGAGCCTCAAAGCATCGCCCACCACCTGCTGCTCTGCTAGCTCCTCTGCTTTATCTGCCTGCTCCCTGCGGACTGCCATGGTCGAACCTCTCCCTCTGCCTAGGTGGTTCCTCAACCGCCTGCTGCTCCTCTGCATGGCGGGTTGGGCAGTCACGAGCCATGTGGCCCTGCGCGCCGCATGCATAGCACTATCTTCCATTTGTAAGACCGGTTCTACTGTGTGTGCCCTGCACCTTCGAGCCAGTATCCTGTGGTCGTCCGCCCGTTGGCCTAGCCCGCTTAGACCTCTGTGACATCGGTCTACTACCAGCTATAGAAGACTCTGCCACGTGTCTCCCTACGGTAGGGCTCGCTCCAGTACTCCTGCCAGAGTCGGAATGCTGAGGGAGATCGGTGATGCCCTGATCTCATTCCTCAATCCCTGATCAAAGGTCCGAGCCCAGATGAATGGGTCCCGTACCATGTCGGTCGAGTAGCGTGAGAGATCGGTAAATCTCGCCAAGTACTGGGCGACTGTCATGCTGCCCTGCCGTAGTTGAAGAAGCTCTTGAATGCGCACCGGACGGAGGGTGGCCGGGACGAACTCTGAGCGGAAGAGGCTCTCAAAGTCTGTCAAGAGAAGAAATGCCTCATCGTGCACTTGGAGCATCAAGCGCCACCATCTGCCTGATACTGCGTGCAGTAGGCTCACTGTGAGGATCACCATGAGGTCTGCTGGTGTCCTCAATAAATGGAAAACTCTCACCACTGCCTCCAGCCAGTCCTCGACTACCTGGGGGTCCGTCTCCCCACGGAACCTGGGCGGTCGTTGGCGCTGGAACTCATGCAGTGCACTGAGGCGACGTGCATCGTCAGCGTCTGGGGCTGGAAGCATCGGTGGCTCGGCGGGTAGAGCTACCGCTGGGGCCACTACTGACAACGGGCCCTGCACCGAGGCCTGGTCACTCGGTGGGATATCGTCATGCTCAACTCTCGAAACCCTAGCTGGCTGCCATCGTGGGGCCATCCTGAAATGGGAACAGGTGCGCCACGGTCAGAACAGTATACATGGTGAGCTGAAATAATGTAATCACAAATAAAACTTGAAACACACATGAAATCAATGTTTTCGTGTATTAAGTCGGAAATCAGAAGTCATGGTCCTAGTGTACGGATACGTCGGCCGCCACACCAACAATGGACTCCCTAGACTGATAACCACACCCAATACACTTAAAACTATTGCTTCACATAAAAAAAGATCAGAGTCCCAAGTTCTGTGGTAGAACCGAACTCCTCTGATACCAATTTGTCACGACCCGTCCTCGGGGCCCGTGCCGTGACTACCCCACGCCCGCCTTCCATAGGCCAGGGGCTGGCGACTAGCACCAAGGCGTAAATCCCAGTAAAAACGGAAGGCATTGCCTTTGTAAAGTAAACAAACACAACGTAGTGCGGGCATAGCCCGTGCAGGGGTGAGTATAAGCTACTCGGTAGGGACCCCGAGACCCCCGAAGGTCTCCCAAAATCCACAAAGGATAATCCACAAAGGAAAGATACAATCACAAAGTAACATCCGACACTGCTTAGGTGTATGACCATAAATATACCTAAGTCATCAATTCTCATTTGGATCCAACATCCGAGCCCAAGTACAACCCAATCCACACAGGAAAGCAAACGTATTCCACACAGGAAGAAAAACGTAATCCACACAGGATAGCACAACACAATCCACATAGGAAAGAAAAACATAAATCCACACAGGATAGCACAACACAGTCCACACAGGAAAGTAAAACAAGATTCAGCTTCAATAGGTATACTTCTTCGAAAGACGATAGAGATGATCACTGATCCATCTAAGTCGTCGGACCCACAAAGGATCAATAGGTACTAACCCCCGCAATGACCCACACAGGATCAGACCCACACAGGATCTATAGGAGCTGGCTCACACAGAACCGCTGAGCGCTGACCCACACAGGATCAGACCCACACAGGATCGGTAGCACTGATCCACACAGGATCGCTGAGTGCTGTAGTTGTCATCGTCGAATCCACTGAGGATCTCTGCACAGTCATCGTCGCAGTCACAGTAGCAGTCGCAACGAGCACTAGGGTTTCCGCACACATCAAGATCGTTCGGGAGGGTCTGTTCCACGAGCCCAGAGGCTGATACATCAAATGGCACATAGTCCAGAGTTGATGTATCCAAAAGTTCCGTATCGACAACAGGAACTCACGTCGCAGACAGCGCGTCAATCGGACGCCCGGTCTGAGAGTTATTGGCTTTTTCGTCCTAGGGGCCCGGTTGGTTGCTAAGGCAAAACCAATCCTACCGTACTACACCTACGTCCAAACCTCGGGCGGAGTAATCCAAAAGATCCGTCTCACAAAGGGGAATCCAATAAAGCCGACGACACGTCAATTGGACGTTCGAAGCTCAAGATATGAGCATTTCCGCTCCGAGGGCCCGGTTGGTTTCGTGTACGAACCAACCCGGCCGAACCCAAAGTATTCCGAAACCTTTAGTGCGATATACCGAAACGACCATCTCGATTCAAGGATCGTATCGCAGCTGAAGGTGCGTTGATCGGTGGTCTGTAGCCCATGTTATGGGAAAAAGCCCGAAGATGGTCCGAAAACGGGGGTTTCGGGCCCGGACCGACCCGGCCCGAGACCCCCAGGTCGGCCCGAACCGGGTCGACCCGCCCCGGGTCTGGGTCGGCCCGGCCCGGCGTGGCACGACCCGGCCTAGGCACAGTGCGCCCAGGGCGCTGGCCATCTCGGCCTACGGCCGGGCCATTTTTGGCAGGGGGGGGGGGGCGCCTGCCCCCCCTGGTGTAACCGCGACCCCCCAATTAATGGGGCCGTTTTGTATAGACGGCCGAGGAGTTAATTCCCCCAGCTCTCCTTTCTCCGCCCGGCCCACACCATCCAGCCGGTTCTGCAGACAAGGACCGGCGACGACCGGTCCTTTGTCCTTCGCCGACACCAGTGGCCCGGAACCGGTCGTCGGTCACCCTCCTCCGCCGCGGCCCGGAACCGACCGCGGCTTAGTTCGTCCGGCGCGGTGCAACGACACCGCGCCCCTCCGCCGCGGCCCCGCTCCGACCGCAGCGTCTTTGGTTTTCTTCGACGCGGCGCGACAGCGTCGCGTCCTTGTTCATCTTCACGGCGCGGCGCGACGGCGCCCCACATTACTTGTCGTGCGATTACCGCGTGGTGCAACGACACCACACCCTTCCATCAAAACCACAAAGTATCAATAAAGGATAAAGGAGGAGGGTCGGCTGTGTTGTGCGGTCCGGACCCCTCTCGTTAATCAGTATCATTTGGTCGTATATCCACGAAGAACGAATAACTAGAAATCAAGAACGAAAATAATTTATATAATGACCTACCTTGATAAAAGAGATGACGAACGTCGGCATCGCGAAGCGAGGATTCGAAGACGTTGACGGAGATTTTGTCGTGGAAAACCGTCACGGATGAAGAACGTCGTGGAAGAAGATGTCGCGTCGCGGGTCGGTGTCGTGGAAGATGGTCTCCGAGGGATCGGCACTCCACGTCGGAGATCATTCGTTCTTCGCGTTCTTCGTCAAAGGGAATGAAGAACTCAAGAATTCCTTAGAGTTTTCTCCAAAAGCTCTCAAAGAACTAAACACCAATCCAAATAAAATAAGTTCTCAACATATTTTATTAACACAACAAGGCTTTTGAAATTCAAGTTTTTGAATTCCACATCAACTCACCTCATTAACTCCATATGTTATTAAACTGAAGTTAACAAAATTAATGGTGAGTTGAGGGGGTTAGAGGATATGAAGGGGTGGGGTTCGTGTGGTCCCCACCACCCTCATAACATCCCAAGGGAGGTTAGGTAGTTACCCAACTTCCATTCCAAGGATTATACACTTAGTGTAAAAATAAAAATTGTTGTTAAATTTTTATTTTTAACTTCCACAATTTTTATCAACTACTCTCGTGTAAACGCAACTCCGGGTTAAGAGTTCCTAAGCAAATACCGGCGTTGCGGTTCCAATGGTGCCCTCAGAATTCGATTCTGAGCAACAGTTCAAAAGATAGGAATTCCCGCTCGTTCGTTCACTGAACGTACCCATGCTAAACTTCGGATAGAAATTCCGGGCACACCGGCCCTCGCAATCAAGTGCCGTCTGAAACTGCGTTCTTGTAAAATTCCAAAGAAAATTAATACAAAATTTCCCTTGAATTTTTAGGGGTCTTTACACTATTCTATACATTATCACACTAATCCCTCATTTTGTTTTTGTTTAAAATATAACCTGACATATATTTCCACAAAATATCATCTAATTTAAATGAATAAAGGCCTCAAAGTTGATGTATGCATGGAGATACATCAATCCATATGACTATTTTCAATATAATCAGAACAAATTTTTAATATATGAATTTTTTGAGATTTAGAGTTAGTGAAAATTTTAGATCATGGTAGAAAAATAATATGAGATTATTTGTGAATCCCTTTGGTTTTGTATTGTATTTTTTGAATATATATAATGAATATGTTTTCAAAAAAATTTATAATTTTTAAAGATGTATTTTTGAAGAATATATTAAAAGATCGAGAAGGATTGGTGTAGGTTATTTCAAAGACACAAGAATATATATATATATATATAATGGAAATTTAGAGAAATCTGGAAAGAGAATATTAAAAAGTAGAATGTTTATAGGTTATCAAAATTGAATTATAAAAATTTTAAAGTGCATGGATGATCATAACAAGAGAATTAGATAATAGAAACTAGTGTAAGTGTGTACATGTGCTGGTTGGAACTAAATCAAGTGAAGGCAATTAATTTTTCAATTTGTGGGTGTTACAATGAAAAAAAACCAGCGTAGTTCCTAAATAATTATTTTAGGATAACGATACCATGTTTTTATTGATATTCAACACAGTATTAAAATAAATATTCCAATGTGGGTTGTATGAAATAAAAATATTTTTCGTTTATTAAAACTCTGAAAAGAGAATTATGGTCAATAAAAGGGAAATGAATGTAATAATTATGTCTATTGGGACTCAATTGGTGGAAAAGAAGTAGGTTGTCATATAATCTACAAAACAATGAAAGATATCTCTACCAAGATGAATGATAATGATTATAAAATTAGAAAAATTTAGGAGTGGAATGAAATATCCAATGAAAATAAGAAAACTGACCCCATTGAATTTGTGTATAATTTAATGAAAAAATAGTTCAAAAACATAATCGATGATGAAGAATAACTCATTTTATAAATATTTATGTATGAAAAATTGCCTTAAAAATATATATATGAAGTTTATCTAAGAATGTGGTAGATCAAAAATCATTCAACTGTGGATGATCTAGGCACAATATGGGCATGTTTTTTATATAATTAATAATTCATGATGAAAGACAACCAACAACCTCTATATCTCAACTAAGTGAACACTACACATTTATAATTTTTATAGGATATGTTTTAGATTTTATAACCCTATAAATATAATAAATAATTGTAGTATGATGGAAGAGAAGATATTTATGAGGGGTTACATCACCTTATTGAAAAATAAGTAAAGGTTTTTTATGGAAGGAAGCCTATTATGTTGGAAAAAAAGTTCACTACTTTGGGGGAAAATTATGGATCTCAAATAATATTTCTCAAAGAACCAAAAATTTTGTAATAAATGTATCCATATTGTAAATAGAAAAGGTATCCTTTAATGAAAAATATGTTGAAGGAAACTCCATAAATGAGAAAGGAGAAATAAGATGTGAAGAAGAAATCACATTTTAATCAGAAGTACATGGTTGATTTTATGGACATCAATGAAGATGCATGACTATGTGGCCTCATAGAATACACTATAATCCGAGAGATGAATATTACTAGAAGTTTCATCTGATTAGAAGAGAAGAGTGATGGGGAAATAAATTGTGAGGCATCTAATTAAGAAACATGTATAAATGGGATTAGACTCAAAATGAATGTTTTTCTTGAATATGGAATGGGTATGTTTATGAAAGACATATAAGATGATGTTTTTGTGAGTGGATTCACTCAAAATAAATTCACTTTAATTGTTTAAAAAAATAAAAAAATTAAGGATTACTTTAAGGACCCGTTATTTTATTAATGTAACTTTCCATCTTAATATTATTTTATATAGTATGAAAAGAATACACCACATAGGTAACCCAATATAAAAATCATTCTCATAAATAAACAACTAAATAATTTATATTTATAGAAATTAATGGGCCTTTTCATATGGAATATTAATATGGATATTATAATAGTAACATCTTATTTAAATGTATAAAAAAATAGAGGTATCTTATAAATGAAAACATGATATTTTTATATCATGTTAGAATAAAATAAATGTTTCAGAAATAATAAATTAATTTTTGGGATTTTTGTAAGTTGAAAATATTTATTTACAATTTTATAATTAAAATAATGGTTCGAAGTAAAATTTATTTTCATTAAATTGGTATATAATTTAATGGTTTCTTTAAAATAATTATAACATAATTTATGAGAACATAAATAATTTTTATGAGTGTCATAAAATCAGCTATAATATTAAAATCGATGTTTTTTGGAATAAATTATGATTTTAATAAAAAAATAAATTTATCATAATTATTAAATTTTTTTCATTAAATGGAATACATTTTTGAAATCTACACATCAAAAAATGGATATAGTGACTTTTTCTGTATTTTTTTGAAAATAATTGAATTTTTCTTGTATAGTGAAATAAAAAAATTCGGCATAAGATAAATATGTCACGACACAACCCAACGGGGCTCGAGCCGCGACTCCCCAAGCCCGCCTCCAATAGGCCAGGGGATGGCGTGCAGCGCCGAGTAGGCTATCACACACATGGGAGGCATTAGCCTAAGGTACCTGTACACACGCACCCACAAACACCTCCACGCAACAGTGCAGAGATATAGAAACTGAAAAGTAAATGCATGCACACAAACTATCCCAAACCAGAGTGCAACAGCAAAAGTACCAAGGCAAAACAGGGCCCACCAAAGAAAACTACAAAGCACGTCCAACCTGCTCTGAAGAAGGCGAACGCTGCCACAAACACCCGCCGGAAAGATCGCTCGGCACAGCTCCGGTAGACACCCCGGTCAACTCGCTCACTAAGCTCCGCCTGCTCCGGGTCCTCCTGGGACTCCGTCAAAAGGAATGTGGTCTGCCAAAGACACAAACATGTGCGGGCAAAGCCCATGCAGGGGTGAGTATAAACATACTCAGTAGGCACCCCAAAAACCCAAAACCCAAGGGAGCAACTGAAAGGCAACAGTCCGCTCAACCCAGCCAGAGGGAAACCAGACGAGAGAGAAACTCCATCTCGTGACCATCCTCGGCTAAACATAACTAGTCAACTCAGCTCATCTCAGGTGTATGGCCATACATACACCTTGAACAATCCAGATATACTTATCACGCCACAAAGACACAAGAGGTACAGACCTCATCACCAGCAACTGCCCCCAATCAGGAGAGTACAGCACACAAACACGGTCATACCAGATAACACCCATCCGAGAGATACACTGCATCGGGTTTCTCACAAACCTCTCAGACGCTCACCCGAGAGATCACGCTCTTCGGATAGCATCACTGAGGTAACCTCCCTGAAACAACAGATCCACCAAACTCCTCGGATAGGGGATCACCGCTAGGGTCTGCTAGGGGATACCAAGACCCACTCCGGTATACGTAGCTCACAGATAGGGGATCACTCCCAGGGTCCGCTTGGGGATACCACGACCCGATCTGGCATAGGTAGTTCTCACAGATAGGGGATCACACCCAGGATCCGCTGGGGGATACCACAACCCGATCTGGCGCTCGACAGAAGCTCCACACTCAGATAGAGGATCATCGTCCATATAAAGATGGTCAGAACGATAGCAGAACCCTATCTGGTACAACTCGCGATGTAGGGGATCGAATCGACGATGTCTTAACCCTACCAAAACCACGTGCTGAGTAGGGGATCGCATAACCAACGATACCGCAACCCTACCGACACCAAGCGCTGAGTAGGGGATCATATAACCAACGATACCGCAACCCTACTATAAACTTCATGCTGAGTAGGGGATCGTATACCCGATGATGCCACAACCCTACTGGGAAAGACCCACCGCATAGGGGATCATATTCTCGATGATGCCACAAACCCTACAGGGTTAACCTTCTAGGTAGGGGATCGCTGCCCGTGAATAAGCGGTTACAGCGATACCAAGAACCCGATCCTGGGTAAAGATGCTAGAGTATCCACTCCGGGCCCACCGGAGGGATTCCACAACTCTATCAGTTAAAACATCCCATCGAGAGGATCAAAAACCCATACGAAGGTTGTGATGCCACACGAACCCTCATAGTAACGAACCAAGGGAGAACCCTCAACCACTGCGGGTCCAAACGTCGCTAACGCGAGCGACCCACCACAATGCCACACTGCGCACCTCCTAGGCCAAAATCGAGGACACCATCACGTTCCACGCAGAAAAACACGCAGGATAGGCTATTTACTCCCCCGAAACGGAGCACTGGTGAAAAAGGCACTATTCACCGTAGCTAGCTCGTGTGGTGCCCACACAATGATCCCAAAACCCATCGAGCGGATCACACCACGACGATCCCCTCGGAAAAACAAGCAGAATCGATTACACGCTCGTCCAAAACGGACACCCGGTGAAAAATGTACTATTCACCGAAGGCCAGCTCGGGTGGGGCCCACTCCTGGATTCCGAAACACAACGAATAGCTCACACCATTGCGATCCCCTCGGAAAAACACACAGGATCGACTATTCATCCGCCAAAATCAGACTCCTGGTGCAAAAGCTGTGTTTCTCCACAAACGCCAAAACCCGACCTCGTGGGGCCCACACCCCGTTCACTGTCCCAACACCCAGAAACCAACTCAAGAAGTCCGTCTTACCATCAGGGTCTCAACGCCACTGACGGAACGTCAATCAGACGCTCCAGGTAGAAGTTACAACGACCGGAAGTCGTAAAATAATAAAATAATATTATTTTATACGACGTTTCTAACTCCCAGGCCACGATCCCGAACCCTTAAACCCTCAATGTGATATCAAAAGGTCCGTCTCGACACAAGGAGCACGTCGCCGCAAACGGCTCGCAAATCGGATTTACGGTTTGCGAGTTACGTGGGTTTAACGAACCCTTGGAAAATCCTGGCCGGACCTCCGCCAGCCTCGCCGGAAACCACTGCGCCACCGTCGGATTCCGCCGCGCCGCTGCCGCCACAACCGGAAACCGCCGCTGCGCTGCCGCGCCGTCGCCGAATTCCGCCTTGGCCGCCGCCTGTAGTCGCCGGAAAAACAAGTTTTCGCCGGAAAACTTCCGGGAGCACCCCGATGCTCCAAATTCAGATCCGAAACATGTTTTGGAAAGCTCGGGACCCGAACTATACAACCCTTACGAAAATATGAAGGAAAACAACACAAAAATGGGATCCGGGGTTGTAAAACTCAAACAGCCTACCTCGCGGGCGAAACGCCGATGTTCTGCCTTAGATCCACACTCCAGAGCTTCCAATGCACACTCCTGGAACATTCGCCGTCGAATTCCGAGCTCGTGGGCGCTTCGTTGGCTCGATTCGGCGGAGCGGCGGCGAAGAACGGCGAAAACCGTCGAGAGGAACGATAAAGGGGGGGGGGGGGCGCTGATATTTATATCAGCCGCCTGCCGGCGCCAAACCCACCTCGGACCCGACGCCCGATGCGAACAAAAGTAAGGTCACACCTAGGGTAAACGCGCTGTTCTGAACGCAACGGCAGACTTAGATTTTCCATCTGAGACTCCGTTCAGAAGTTATTCTAGCCGACGCTCGCACACTAACTTCGCGACTTATTTACGAAAGCGCCCCTGCTGGCTTTTCTCACCACAGGCCCGCGCCCGCAATGTTTACACCTCGCCTAGTGTAAACGGCACGTTCCGGACACAATCGTGCCATCAGATTCCCGTTCTGAGATATCTTTTAGGAGATACCACACCCCCACTATGTGCATAGTATAAAAATAACTAATATTTTTATAAAATTAATTCCGAGCACACCGGGCCTCGGATTCGCACGCCGTCTTCGCGCCTAGCTCTGGAATTCTTCGAAGAAATATTCCAAAGTCTGACAGGTCCAAAAACCGAGTCGCTACATCCTCCCCACCTTAGAACTTTTCGTCCCCGAAAAGCCCTAAGCACAAGGAAAGCGACTGGACTCTCAAATGGGTCTCGCAAACCAGTGAGTTCACCAAAAAACACCCCTACCAGAATGCATAAGTCAGAGGGAATCATCCGCAACACCTCAATACTATCCGCTTTGGGTGGAACTGACTCGCCCGCAGGGTTTTAATCGCGTCACAAAAACACATCTCAGTTGGAGAAGGATCCATCTACCTCACGCATATGAAGCATGCAGAACAACACCCAGACATGGTCTTACCAATGCCTTGAACAGAACTCAAGAAAGCAACAAAAAGGGGGGTACTACAAAACAGTTTCTATCAAACTACTGCAGTAAGTAGAAAAGACACAAGGCTTACCCCTATCCATCTGCAGTGCCTCTGGGTCGACTGGCTCCAGGGCATTCAGCTGTCCTCGCCCTCACCCACCAGCTCCCTGAGCTTGGCGTGGACCACCTGGGGGTGGGGGTGTTGGAAACTTGTACTGCCTACCACCGCCTCCCACTGCACCAGCTCCATCGCCACGTCCGCCGCCCTGCGGACCTCCTTGCTCGAGACGTTGCCTCTGCCAAGGCGGTCCATCGACCGACTCCCTCTCAGCAGCACGTCGGGTTGGAAAATCTCTAGAAAGATGTCCCCGACCGTCGCAAGCGTAACAACGCCTCTCCTGTGGCTGACCAAAACTGGCTTGTGAGCCCTGTGAGCCCTAAGGCTCAGATCCAGCATCCTGGGGTCACCTCCTTAAACGTCGGCCACGTCTAGACCCCTGAGTCTGTCGTCGGCTACCAGATGTCGATCCGACCGACTAAGTCTCATCTCTTGAGTGCCCAACACTAACAGGGGGAATCTTTTCGGCCAAAAAAATCTCCACCACCAACGCTCGCTCCAGTACTCCAGCATAGGTGGGCAGGCACAAGGAAACCACACCTGCTCGGATGTCCCTGCGTAAGCCCTTCTCGAAGGTCCGAGCCCTAAAGAACGGGTCTCGAACAATATCCAGGGAGTAGCGCGACTGGTCTGTAAACCTCGCTGAGTACTCCGACACAGTCATGCTCTTCTGTCGAAGCTGCAGAAGCTCCTGGATCCGCACTGACCTCAGTGTCACCGGATAGAACTCCTCCCTGAAGAGCCGCTCAAACTTTTCCCATGTGAGCGTCTCCTCGTCATGGGACTGCGTCACCAAACTCCACCATCGCCCGACAGAACCATGCAGAAGGCTCGCCGCTAGGACCACCATCTGATCTGGAGGTGTCCTCACTTGGCGGAAAACTCGGGTGACTGCCTCAAGCCAGTCATCAGCTGCCTGGGGGTCTGGATCACCCCGGAACCTCAGAGGTCGCTGCCTCTAGAACTCGTGCAGCGCACTCAGCCTGCGTGCAACCTCGTCCTGCACCACCGGCACAACCAGCTGCTCGACAGGTGGTTGCTCAACTGGCAGACCACCTGGAGGTGAAACCTCAGAACCTGCACCCTGCTCCACATCCACTACACGTGGAGGGTCATCAGCACAATCCTGCTGCGGAACCCTCACTGGCTGTCATCATGGAGGCATCCTGAAATACATTCAAGACGCACCACGGTCAAAGAGTATATCTGGAGAGCTGACTCAAGAACGACAAGGAAAACCCAAAACCCAGTCCTATATGATGCATGTACCATTATGTCCCCGCGACCAGTGTATGAATGTCCCGAGTCGAAAAGCAGGTTGTCAGAGTCCTGTTGTATGGATACATCGGCCGCCGCACCAAAACTAGAGTCCCTGGCTGGAAAGTCGAACTCGAAACATCCTAACACTACCGCTATGCAACCCGAACCAAACTCACACCTAGACCAGCTACGCTCTGAGATCCCAAAGGTGGAACCTCCTCTGATACCACTCTGTCACGACCCAACCCAATGGGGCTTGAGCCGCGACTCCCCAAGCCCGCCTCCAATAGGCCAGGGGATGGCGACCAGCACCGAGTAGGCTATCACACACATGGGAGGCATTAGACTGAGGTACATGTACACACGCACCCACAAACACCTCCATGCAACAGTGCAGAGATATAGAAATTGAAAAGTAAATTCATGCATACAAACTATCCCAAACCAGAGTGCAACAACAAAAGTACAAAGGCAAAACATGGCCCACCAATGAAAACTACAAAGCACGTCAAACCTGCTCTGAAGAAGGGGAACACTGCCACAAACACCTGCCGGAAAGATCGCTCGGCACAGCTCCGGTAGACACCCCGGTCAACTCGCTCACTAATCTCCGCCTGCTCTGGGTCCTCCTGGGACTCCGTCAAAAGACCTGTGGTCTGCACAAGACACAAACATGTGCGGGCAAAGCCCGTGCTGGGGTGAGTATAAACATACTCTGTAGGCACCCCAAAAACCCAAAACCCAAGGGAGCAACTGAAAGGCAACAGTCCGCTCAACCCAGCTAGAGGGAACCCAGACGAGAGAGAAACTTCATCTCGTGACCATCCTCTGCTAAACACAACTAGTCAACTTAGCTCAGATCAAGTGTATGCCCATACATACACCTTGAACAATACAGATATACTCATATCATGCCACAAATCCACAAGAGGTACCGACCTCATCACCAGCAACTGCCCCCAACCAGGAGAGTACACCACACGAACACTGTCATACCAGATAACACCCATCCGAGAGATACACTCCATCAGGTTTCTCACAAACCTCTCAGACGCTGACCCGAGAGATCACGCTCATTGGATAGCATCACTGAGGTAACCTCCCTGAAACAACAGAACCACCAAACTCCTCGGATAGGGGATCATCGTTAGGGTCCGCTAGGGGATACCAAGACCCACTCCGGTATACGTAGCTCACAGATAGGGGATCACTCCCAGGGTCCGCTGGGGGAGACCACGACCTGATTTGGCATACGTAGTTCTCACAGATAGGGGATCACACCCAGGATCCGCTCGGGGATACCACAGCCGAATATGGCGCTCGATAGAAGCTCCACACTCAGATAGAGGATCATCGTCCATATAAAGATGGTCACGATGATACCCGAACCCTATCCGGTACAACTCGCGATGTAGAGGATCGAACTGATGATGCCACAACCCTACCAAAACCATGCGCTGAGTAGGGGATCTCATAACCAACGATGTCGCAACCCTACCGACACCAAGCGCTGAGTAGGGGATCGTATAACCAACGATACTGCAACCCTACTATAAACTTCATGCTGAGTAGGGGATCGTATACCCGACGATGCCACGACCCTACTGGTCAAGACCCACCGCGTAGGGGATCATATTCCCGATGATGCCACAAACCCTACTGGGTTAACTTGCTAGATAGGGGATCGCCGCCCATGAATAAGCGGTTACAGCGATACTAAGAACCCGATCCAGGGTAATGATGCTAGAGGATCCGCTCCGGGCCCACCAGAGGGATGCCACAACTCTATCAGTTAAAACATACCATCAAGAGGATAAAAAACCCATACGAAGGTTGTAATGCCACACGAACCCTCGTAGTAATGAACCAAGGGGAACCCTTAACCACTGCCGGTACAAACGTTGCTAACACGAGCGACCCGCCACAACGCCACACTGCGCACCTCCTAGGCCAAAATCGAGGCCACCATCATGTTCCACGTGGAAAAACATGCAGGATAGGTAGTTTACTCGCCCGAAACGGAGCATTGGTGAAAAAGGCACTATTCAGCGTAGCTAGATCGTGCAGGGCCCACACAACGATCCCAAAACCCATCGAGCGGATCTCACCACGACGAGCCCCTCAGAAAAAAAGCGGAATCAACTACTCGCTTGTCCAAAACGGACACCCGGTGAAAAAGTTAATATTCACCAAAGGCCAGCTCGGGTGGGGCCCATGCCTGGATTCCGAAACTCATCGAACGGATTGCACCATTGCGATCCCCTCAGAAAAACACACAGGATCGACTATTCATCAGCCAAAATCGGACACCTGGTGCAAAAGCTGCATTTCTCCGTAAACGCCAAAACCCGACCTCATGAGGGCCCGCACCCCGTTCACAGTCCCAACACCCGGAAACCATCTCAAAAAGTCTGTCATACTATCAGGGTCTCAACTCCACTGACGGCACGTCAATCGGACGCTCCGGGTAGAAGTTACAACGGCCCTAAGTCGTAATATAATAAAATAATATTATTTTATACAACGTTTCTAACTCCCAGGCCACGATCCCAACCCTTAAACCCTCAAAGTGAGTTCCAAAGGTCCGTCTCGACGCAAGTAGCATGTCGCCGTAGACGGCTCACAAATCGGAGTTATGGTTTGCGAGTTACGGGGGTTTAAAGAACCCCTGGAAAATCCTGGTCGGACCTTCGCCAGCCTCGCCGGAAACCACCGCGCCACCGCCGAATTCCGCCGCGCCGCCGACCCCACCATCGGAAACCGCCGCCGTGCCGCCGCGCCATCACCGAATTCCGCCTTGGCCACCTCCCGTCGTCGCCGGAAAACCGAGTTTTCGCCGAAAAACTTCCGGGAGCACCCCGGTGCTCCAAATTCAGATCCGAAACATGTTTTGTAAAGCTCGGGACCTGAACTATACAACCCTTACGAAAATTTGAAGGAAAACAACACAAAAATGGGACCCGGGATTATAAAACTCAAACCGCCTACCTTGCGGGTGAAACGCCAACGTTCTGCCTTAGATCCGTGCTCCAGAGCATCCGCTGCACGCTCCTGGAACGTTCGCCGTCGAATTCCGAGCTCGTGGGCGCTTTGTTGGCTCGATTCGGCGGAGCGGCGGCGAAGAATGGCGAAGAACGTCGAGAGGAACAATAAAGGGGTGGGGGGGGGGCGCTGATATTTATATCAGCCGCCCACCGGCGCCAAACCCGCCTCGGTCCCGACGCCCGATGCAAACAAAAGTAAGGTCACCCCTAGGGTAAACGCACCGTTCTGAACGCAACGGAAGACTCCGATTTTCCATCTGAGACTCCGTTCAGAAGTTATTCGAGTCGACGCTCACACACTAACATCGTTACTTATTTATGAAAATGCCCCTGGTGGCGTTTCTCACTGCTGGCCCGCGCCCGCAATGTTTACACCTCGCCTAGGGTAAACGGCATGTTCCGGAAGCAATCGTGCCATCAGATTCCGGTTCTGAGCTACCGTTTAGGAGATACCACACCCCCGCCACGTGCATAGTATAAAAATACTTAATATTTTTATAAAATTATTTCCGGGCACACCGGGCCTTGGATTCACACGCCGTCTTCGCGCCTAGCTCTGGAATTCTTCGAAGAAATATTCCAAAGTCTGACAGGGCCAAAAACCCGAGTCGTTACAAAATAAGTGTTTTTGGGTCATTTCAGATGTTTAGATGTTATATGAACTATTATCTCAAATTATTCTTAAATATTTACTATATGTTGTCATGGGAATCAACACTATTTATTGTTTTGTGAAAAAATAAAAAAATGATTAAAGTAATCAAAAAAACTCATATCCACCACTATAAAAACAAAACCACAACACTTCTTACCCTCACATAAAATAATCGTTGAATATTTTCTAAATTTTACCCATTTCGCTTCTTAATACTCTTCCCCATGTCAATGAATTTCTTGTCTCAATAGAATACTCATCCAAAGTAATTAAATGAGGTTCTTAAAGAGGTGGTATTTAACAGATAAAAGCATCCTACATCTCATTTAATTTCATTTCTTTTTCTTATCCTATCCAAACCTACCCAATCCAAAGAATAATGATAATTCCAATATTTCATATATACTAGAATATTATTTTGTTAATGGAATGTTCATCATTAAATATCTTCACTTATCCATTTATTTTAAAAATGAAGACATCGTCTGTGATGGGTTGATTCACCACCTTCGTGGATGAAAATTTTTCTTTTTCCATTAAAGACATCATGTATGGTGTCATAGAATTTAATTACATATAATTTTCATTACATGGTACGAAATAGAAAATTTGTTAAAGTTTATTTTCTTCGAAAAAGATAGATACTACATTAAAACGTAGAATATTATTCTAATATACTTAAACAGATTCATCATAAGTAAATATTAAATTCAATTCCTTAATATCATAACATGGGGACAACAATCAAATAAAATGGTGAGAATAAGTCATAGTAAGGTAGATCAAGGGGAACTGTTTAATGGTGACTATGAAAAATATAAATATAAAATTGAAAAATATCATAATGTTATGAGGAATGGAAAAAAGGGAATATAATAATTTAAAAGACCATATGTAATAACATAAAAATTTGGCTACAACATTTAAATGGGACATTTATAATAATATCACTAACGTTTGTCATCAAGGTGTTTTAAAAATTAACAAGGTTATTCACCAAGATATCAAAAAAATGTCACCTCTAGAGATTAAATTATTTACCTAATGCCTTGGAGGAAAGTCCAGTAAAACCATTTATATTTATTAATTAATGTGAGAAACATAGATAATAATAAAAATTTTTATAAATATTTAATTTGGAATAAAATGAATGTGTTTCATATCAGAATCATGGCGTTTTTAAAAAAGTAATTAAAGGCAAGTTTATTATGTCATTTTTAACCAACAAAACGAAAATGTGAGTTTTATATATGTTAAATTCTCAAATATATACTTTTTATACATATAGGTGAATACCACTGGAAATTATAGTGGTTTTTTTATTCACAAAAATAAAACAAAGGATATTTTTTGAGGAGAAGGGAGCAAGTTTGATAAGTAAATTATGTTGAATAACAGGTATAAAACATTCTTTTAGAAAAGTGTAAAAATAGAGGGGGAAAGGGTTTCCAATTAATAAAAAATAATTTTTATTTATGTTAATTAATGAAAAGGATATATTATACAGTTACTATGAAATTCATAAGACATATACAAAGAGAGGCTCATGAAACATTGAAAAAATAGTGTATTTCCCCTATCATGAGGAGTTATTCCTAAAACATGTGGATTGGGACCTTAGGGGTTAACGAACACTTGAGAGGATACCTTAGGAGGTAAAAATACCATATCTTCATAAATTATGTATTTATAGTGAATGGAAAGGAAAAATAGTTGGGTATTTGTAAAACATTTGAAGGATTTGTTTATTAATTTTCCAATATAGGCCTTGAAAACCTGGTTTGCGAAAATAAAAAACCATGGGATTTCCCAAGGAATTTTATCATGTTTTTTTGAAACATGGGCATATATTATGTTATTTTAATCCACATGAGTTGACCAAAATATTATATTACTTCTTTTGGAATTGAATATTAATTTATCAAAAAATAATGTTTTATGGTTAAATATTCCGTTTTAGACATTGGAATGTAAATTACAGGTTTGTAAATTGATTAAAATTAATTAAATTACATGATATTAATAAAATAAGAAATTTTATTTTGGGGATTTTGGGTAATTAGTTATTTCATCATTATGACATAATTATGAATTCATTAAACATATAAGAAAAATAATAATATATTTTTCTTATTCATAAAAATATTGTATCTTAGAAAATTATAAAAATTCACCATAACCAAATTATGATGTGAAAAATTCAAAAATGATATTTATTTTATCAAAATAATTATATAAATATGAGAATTATAAATTTTAAAAATAAAAGAGATTATTTATTAAAAATATCATCGGATTGAAAATGCATAATAAAATTTCATACAAAATAAAAAATAAAATAATTTTATCATTTCAGTTTATATAATAATTTTTTATCATAAAATTTCATTAAAATAAATGTTATTTATAATATATTAGTTTATTATAAATATTTATATATTTTCTATAATGTACACATTCTATCTAAAAAATATAATTTTCTAATTCCATCTCAATTTAATTAAGAAGAAACAATTCTTAAAATTGAAATAATAGAATAAAAATTTCATCAATAAAATTTAATTACACTACTATTATGTATAACCTTGACACAAAATCCCTTATAACACCTACAAACAAAATGAGATAATGTTTTTTGATGGTGATAGATTCACAGGGTGGCTTATCTAACATCAATTGAGTGGTAATTTTCACGGAATTGAACATATCCACTTGGTGACTTCATTCAAGAATCACTTATTGAAGCTTGTTTAGGGCTTGGTCTATAGTGAATCCCAAATATGTTACCTCCCCCTGAGCTCCCACAAATAGGATTCATATAGAACGAGGATACTAGTTGAGGTAATTGTTTCCCCTTTCTCTATTAATTATCTCTTTTAATTTCTACAAAGAAATACTAATTATAATGTTATGATTATTATTAAGAGTATTTTTTCCATCGGTAATATTTACCAATGGCCATATATGACCAACATTCATATAATGGTCAATATAAGATGGTCACATTTCAAATTATACTCACATAATTAATAAACAGATAAAGTTTTGTTGAATATAAAATATAATAAAAGACAGTTTAGCAAGAAAAAAATTTCATATAAAAAGTATGTGTCTGTACATTGTTCCCACCTAAATAAATTTTGACCCCAAAATTTCAACGCATTCTCTCAGTTGAGAAAAGTGGGGGTACTTCATACACTTTGTTTCCTCTGGATTCCATGTTTCTTCATTATATATGTGGTTCTTCCACAACAATTTGATGAGGTGGGTAGAATTTTTTCATAGAACCCTTTCCCTATAGTCCATAATATCCACTTGTTCATAACAGAGGTCAATACATGTGAAGGGTGAGGTATATCCATCCTCATGAGATATATGTGGAATTCATCCTAAACATGAGATAGGTTTTCGTGAAGTTCAAGCTGATAGGCCACTTCTCTTATGTGATCATGGATTTCATACCTGAAAATAAACATTTGGCTAGGGTTCCCTTTCTTCCCAAAGGCCATGACACTCTTCCATAGTGATATTTCATGGAAGAATTTTTCTCCAACATCAAACTCCAAGTCCCTTCTATGGTTATTAGTGTACGTATTCTACTAGCTTTGGGCAGCCATTTTTTGTTGTTGGATGGCATGGACTTTTCTTTCCATCTCTTGTGCAAGATTCCGAACAAGCGACATTATATCACCAACTTCATCTCAACAAGTAGGAGTTCTAACTTTCTTCCAATATACAGATTTATAGGGTGCCATGTGAATACAAAAATGCAGCTATTGTTGTATGGGAACTCAACTAATGGTAGGTGTTTATCCCATCTTCCTTTAAAATCTATTGAGCATGCTCTCAACATGTCCTCAATTGTTATAATAGTGATTTTATATTAAACATCAGTTTTTTAGTGATAAGATATACTGAAATTCAATTCAGTATTTTGAGAATAATGAATAGTTATCAAGAATTTTTATGTGAACCTTGGATGTCAATCAGAAATTCCAAAAAGTGGTAGGCCATTAAACCTCCCTACTTATTTTATGTAAATCATGGAATGTTTACCCAGAGGGAAATATTTCTAATTATAGATGAAATGGCTAATATTGGTGATATGATCTACTATAACCCACATCACATTCTTTCCTTTGGATGTTATCAAGAAACCAGTAATAATGACTATAGGGATATTATTCCACATCCATGTTTTTAAGGGAAGTGGTTTCAATTCTTCTTTAAGAATTTCTCCATCTACCTTCACTTGTTGACACACGAAGCACCTTGTAGTGTAGTTGAAAATATCATTTTTGATGTTATACCACAATTAATGATTACAATGGTCCCTATATATTTTAGTGATTCCTAGATATTTAGAGAATGTAGATATATGAGACCCATCCATCAAATTCTTCTTTATTTCATAAATATATGGAACACATAGCCTTGTTTGAAATTTTATTTCAGATTATTGATCAATATTGAGCTCAAGATATATCCCATTATTCATAGCTTATATCTTCTTATATAAAAAAGATATTTTCTTTGAGCTTTCTTGATCTTATCTATTAATGATAGTTGGGAAATAATATTGGATTGGGTTAATGAAGACCCTTCCCTTACAATCCCCAAGTCTAGTTTAATTAGGAATTTAAACAATAGATCTCTTTGAGTCCTTATCATTCCCATCATAATAGTCTGTTTTCGATATAACTCTTCAGTGACATTGTTTTCTCTTCTGGAATGATAATGAATTGAACAATCATAGCCTTTAAGATGTTTTAACCATCTCCATTGTCTAATGGTGAATTATTTTTGTGTGATAATTTACCTCAAACATTAGTGGTCAGTGTGTATTTTAAATTTATACCCATAATGATAGTGCCTCCATATAATCAAAGATAAAATGACCACAACTAGATCTAGGTTATGTGTTGTATAATTCTTCTCTTGGTGGTTTTATAGTCGAGATTCATAATCATCCATCTTTTTATTTTTCAAGAGGATGAACACTAACCCTTTCATAGAACCATCACTAAAAATAACAAATACTTATTTGATAGAGGGTAGAGTTTCCATAGGTGAAATAAAAAAACATTTATTCACCTCTTGGAAACATTATTCCAACTCCTTTGTCAAAATTAAATTATCCCTTTTTCGAGTCAACTATGTTAGTTGATTACAATGTTTGTAAATGGCTTCCACAAACCACCTATAATAATTTTCTTAACCAAGTAAACTAAAAATCTCAGTAATATTTGTTGGATTATGTCTATCATCCATAAAATTTTTCATCAGAGGGTCAACTGAGATACCATCGTTGGTTACAATGTCCCCCAAGAGAGAAACATTAAGTAACAAAAATTTTCATTTTATGACCATTCAAAATTGCCTATCCTTCCTCAAAGTTTATACTATCACCCTTATATGATGATCATACTGCTCAAAAATGTTTGAATGTATTAGAATATCATCAATAAAAACTAATCCAAATTAATCAGGGAAGTCTTTAAAGACACTATTCATCAAATCTATAAATATAGAAGGTGAATTACTCAAGAAAAAGAGAATAAGAACAAAATCATAATTACTATATCATTATTGGAAGGCAGTAATAGTATTATTATCTTTCATCACCCTTAATTGATGATAACTAGTTTGAAGATCTATGTTGGTGGAGAATTGATCCCCATTAAGCCGGTCGAATAAATTATTAAAACATGTTATAGGGTATTTTTTCTCCATTATTAACCCATTATATTCTATATAATAAATGCATAGCCTCATTCATCCATCCTACTACTTCACAAATAGAATTTTTGATCCCTAATGAGAGAAACATAGTCAGATAAACCCATTCCCCAAAATAGCTGGAATATGTTTCATTAATTCCTCTAATTGTTAATATTCTATTCTCTTTGGGATCTTTAATATCGTGATGGATCCCAACATGAGTTTAATAGAGATCCATATATCTATTTTTGTTAGAGGACTAGGTATCTCCTCTAAAAATAAATAAATGTATTCATGAATGATAGTTAGATATTACATTCTTATACTTTCATTTCATTCTTCATCCTCACCAATCATCACATTTAAGAGGGCTATGATAGTTTTTCTTATAAAATATCAGGTCGTGATTACCCTCCTTTGAAAATATCCATTGGTTTTCCATTCCGAAATATCAATATGTCCTTAATTATGAAGTTGAAATTATCATTATAATTTGAGATCTGGTCCATACCTTGTATAATGTTGAATTCTATCACGGGAATGTCTACTTGATTGGATATTATATTGTGCTCGCTAAAGTTAATACTAGAGTTTCAATACATTGTTGATGTTTATATAATACCTATTATTGTCTTGAATGGTAACTGTGATTTTATCAGTTTATGGATTGATTCTATATTCATTGAATACATGGAAAAATAAAGTTATTTTTAGAACCAGAGTCAAAAAAATGCATGATAGATTTCTGAGAACAACAAGAGTATATTCGACAACAACATCGGTGCCTATTCCTCAGTCATTGTGATATAAAATCTACAAGAATTCAACCTTGACCAAAGATGTGGTTGAATATGATTCCCCTATATTAACGTTTTATTTTTACAGTGATTTATAAGTGAGCATATTTTTGACAATTATTTCATGGGACTTTCGGATAGGAAGGCACAATATTCCCTTTATGTTTAGTGTTGAGAAGTTTAGGTAACACCTCACAATGATATTTCCAAGCTATATGGCTATTTCTTCCACAATTGTATCATTTCCTGCACTTGAGAAATATATTCCTGAAATAGTTAATTCCATATTTTTTGCATTTGGTAATTATCAATTTCATTCTCTTCTTCCGTGATCAATGTTCCTCGCTAATATTAGATCCATTTATCTCTTATTTTCATTTGATCTATAAGACACGTGCATCTTTCCGAACTCTATTCCAACCTTTATATCCCATCTCACTATCTTCTTATAGCTGTTATAGTATCAATAGGATATATTTTTCTATATATGGTGTATTAGTCCATTGAATAATTTATCATTATTTCCATTATGATAAAGGAAAAAGAATGATGTATAATGAGAAAGTATTGTAAATTTTATCTCATAACATCCCAGAGAATAATTTTATTTCATCTTCAACTCTAGTAATTCCTTTCTGTTTTTTTTTCATTTAATGAGAGAAATATTTACTTAAAAATATTCCACAATACTCTTCCAACTCTATAGCATCAACATACCTTCTTGGAATTGTGTTTTTTAATCAATGTCCACCCCTGATCAGTTTCTCCCTCTATGTGGTACACAACCTGGGTGACTTTCTCATATACGAGTTAGTGGAGTAAAAAAATATAATTTCTATAGAGCTTATCAATTTTTCAGTAATGAATTGGTTGGTAGATCAAATAAAAGAAGCTTGACATTGACACATATAATAATAAATGGAATGTCATTCCTATTGAGGGGAATCTAGTCTCCCTACATGATTAAAGTAAATTTTCATAACTCAAGTTACATGATTTATCATTCCCATAAAGTTTTCTATTTTGACTTTAATCGGAAGGACTTCAGCACATGGTCTGTTGTGATCACCATTTACACTATTCCTCATATTTTCTAACATTTTATAAAGGAATAAAACCTTAGTGAGAAAAAAGATTATTTTAATAATCTTATAACTATAAAGGAATTTTATTTCATAAGACATCATGCATTAATATGTTATTCTATAACTAGAAATTCATTTCTATAAATCCTTCATAATTGTTGATAATCATATTATAATTTTCTAAACATATCCCTTATGAGTGTAAAAACAAGAGAAAAGAAAGGCCTATTATCATTACACATTTCCAATTTGATTCTATATCAAGGTGGTGTTTTCTATTCTTTATCACGATACATCTATTCCAGATCAAAATCTATTAATTCGTATGTAGACATGGATTTCTTTTCTTGAAAACCACTTAAAAAATACTTCACCAAAATACTTGGATATTTTCCATTATTTTATATTTTCCCTATAGTTCAAAATAATGTATTAAAATCCTAATTTACAAAAATATCTCAACAATCCTTGGATACCAATAATGAAATCCCACCATTTTATTACATAATTTTTTCATTATATGGTTTAAAATAGAGGATCTTTTAAGCTTTATTTTCTTGATAAACGGTACCCAATATATAAAATCTTAAAAAAAATTCTAATCAAAATGAAATTGTTAATAATAGGTTCATCTTATGTTCATTTACAGTATCTCATAACCCAGGGATATACAATAAAGAAAATGGTGAGCATATGGCCTAGTAAGGGAAATCATGGGAAATAGTTTACATGTGACAATTATAAATAACAATAAGAAAATTATGAATATAATAAAGGCATGATAAAAGAAAATAAAGGAATATAATAAAAAAAATAACATGAATCATAACCTGTACATGTGGATAAAACATTTAAATTACACATTCATAAGAACACAACTAAATATATTCACCGAGGTGTCATAAAAATTTCCAATGTTATTCACCAAGGTATAAAAAATCTTGTCATCTGTAGAGAGTAAATTTTATAAAAATGAAATTGGATAACTATTAAGGACACCCCTTAATACCTCTTAATTAATATGACCCACATATATCAAAATGAAACATTTAATAAATATCCAATTGATAATAAAGGAAACTAGGTTTTTATAAAAAACATTGTGTTTATTAAAAAGTTCTTAATGAAATATTTATTATGTCGTTGTTAACTCTTGTATAGGGAATGTAGGATTAATGTATGTTAAATCCACAAATAAATCATTTTTATATCTCGTTTAATACCCCTATAAAATATATATTTTAGGGTATTCAAAAAAAATAAATTAAAAGATAATTCTATGTGGAGAACAGAGAAATATTGAGAAGTAAATTTAGCAGAATAATGACTATAATAAATAGTTTTAGAATGGGATAAAAATAGAGGGTGAAACAATATCAAATTGATAAAAATAATAATTTTGAAGTATGTTAATGACTTAAAAATGAAATAATAGAGGGTGAACCAAACATTCTGAAGAAATATAAAAAAGTGGTTCTTGAAAGGAATTAAAAATAAGTCTATTACCCTTATCTTGAAGAGTTATTCCTAAAACATGAGGATTAGGACCGTAGAGGTATGAGAACAAATTTGGTTGACTCCTTAGTAGGTAAAAATTCATGATATTCATGTATTAATGATTTTTAGGGTATGAATATTTAGAAATAGGGTGGTATTTATCGAAATAGCGGGGGCATTATTTATTTATTTCCAAATATAGTCCTTGAAAACCATGGTTCTGGGAAACGAAAAACCAAGTGATTTCCCATCGTATTTTTACATGGAATTTTAATCATAGTTCCTGAATAATGTTATTTTAATAAAAAAGTGTTTGAGAACATTATATATTACATGTTTTGGCATGAACAATTAATGTTTCCACAAAAATAATGTTTTTAATGTTAATGTTTCTATTTTCGACATTAGAAAGTTAATTATAGGATTATAGATTGATTAAATATTATTCAAATACATAATTTAATAAAATAAAATATTTTAGTATGATTATTGTGTTTAATTTGTTACTAAATAATTATGATACTTACTATAATGTCATTAAACACACATAAATACTCAAATTTTTTTCGATTATTAATGAAATAATAATATTTTTTATAACACACATAAATTCACCCTAACATAATTTTAAAGAGAAGATTTAAAATATGATATTTATTTTATCAGAATAATTCTCTAAATATTAAAATTATAACTTTTAAATATAGAAATCATTATTTATTAAAAATAATATCGGATTGAAAATGCTTAGTAAAATTTCGAACACTTGAAAAAAATAAAAAAACTTTATAATTTATATTTAATAATAGTTTTTTATCATAATATTTTTTTCAAAAGGAATTATTCGAATTATTTTATATTATTATAAATTTTTTATTTTTTTTGGATAATAAATTTTTTTTTTCTGAAAAATCAATTTATCATCTTCCAACTCAATTTTATTAAGAAAAACAATTTTTAAATCGGAATTGGTGGGATAAAAATTATTTATGAAAAGGAAATAATCATTATATAATTAGGTCCTAAAAATATAATCCATTATAAAACCAATATATAACCTAATTGTATGTTGTGCGATAGTGGAAAATTCATCGAGCAGATCTACTAACATCGCCCGAGTGATAATTTCCACTAACATGATATTGTCACGTAGATGATTACATTAAAGGTTAGAATATTAAATCATGGTTAGATATTCATCAAGAGTGAACCCTAATGATTTTATCTCCCTCCCAAGACCCAAAAAATGGGCTTCGTATGACATGAATGTTATTTTTCCGCATATCGTTTCTCCTTTTTATATTAATAATCATATGTTATTTCTTCTTAAAAACACTAATTGTAATGTTAAAAATATTATTATGAGTACAGTTTCTAATAATAATATTAACCAATGCTCATACATAAACCAGAATCGTATATAAATGATGCTTATATAACAGATGAAACATAATGGTCAAATTTGAAATAATACTTTCTTTATTAATAAAGAGATATAGTTTTGTTGAGTACAAAATAAAATGACACTCATTTTCTTGGGAAACTGATGTCATTAAAATATATATTTAATTACATCATTTAGGGTCATAAAACTATTATTATGTTATATAATTTGTTTAATTTGTATGTTATATCTTTTCAAATTTTCGATAACAAATTTATAGATATAATATCAAATAAATTTAAACTATCTCATGATGGTTGTACAAACCGATAAAGTAAACTACATACTTTTTAATTAATTTTTTTATCTAATGAATCGTTTTCATAATAATAATATATATATATATATATATTACCTTTTAATATTTTTGATGTCACTTAATAATAAATAATTTCTATTATATATAACTATTATAATTTTAAATGAACTTCTATACTCGTGTACATGCTAACCGACCATAAAAACGAACGAAAAACAAACTCTAGGAAGGAAAAATTGAATTTAAACACTCATCAAAATAGACTGAAATGATATTAATAAAATAAGAAATATTAAAATACATGTATATTATTTTTTAATTATGTGATTAATGAATCTGATTTGATTATCCAAGAAATTACATATAAGTGTAGAACACATTTGGACATAAAGTAAGTGGATTCTCAAATGAAACTCCCTTTCCTAGTGTTATAACTCTTTCATTATAAATTTCAGTGCCGATAATCCATTAATTTTCATTAAACATAATATCATTGTCCATACCTCTCATTTTCGAGGATATAAATGTGACATCCCATCTTTTCCGAAGTTAACACTCATTATGTTTTGTATTAAATTATTTTAGATGCCCTTATAATGATACCCAATGGAGTCCGGGGGGTCATGAGGGTGTCAATGGCATGATGGGAGCTGGATACATTCAAATTGTGGAAAAATAATTATGCCATGTGGTTATTAGAAACCATTCAGCCTAGCCTACACAGTCTTTACAAAACATGAGAGCTGATATATAATAAAATTAGGGACACACTTTTTGTTTGCAACTGTGTGACCCTAGGCACAGACAAATGAGAAAACTACATAGGTGTTGATGGTGTATTTTGGAATGGTTTGTTCTGGTTTAGGGAATTTGGGAATCATTATCATGTGAGTTATATCCTTAGAAAGAAAGGATATCATGATTTCCACATGGTTTGGCCAAATCATACAGCCATACCATGCACTCGTATTTTGACGGTGGAAAGTTGAAATCACCCTTAATGAAATTTAAAACACAATTTCTATCATTCTAATCAAATTTATACTGGATAATGTTTGATCCTCAACCCATGATCTCCATTCCTCCTCATTCTAGGTTATTTGATATCTCTATTCTTCCTCGTTCAAGGCATTGGACTGATTCATTGATATCTTACAACCTATATTAGATCAGAGAGCTCCAAAAGATAAGGAGTCATCAAAGGTCCTAATGTAAGTGGTATAATCATTTTACTAAAAAGTTTTTTTTTGTTTTGGTAGATTTTATATTGTTCCACATGCCGACTATTTCCACACATTTACATTTAATTGTGTTATTCATATTAAATTGATCTACACGACTTGTTATATTCTAGTCAATCCTTAAAAATTGAACTACAAAGATTTTAATTAATTAAATGGAATTTATTAAATAGAATTTATTTATAATTGCGGATTTACCTCCCTTAAATAACATAAATGGATTAAATGGAATGACTTATAATGGTTGGTAAGGTTAGGACTTTGGTTTTATGCTTTATTAAATGGTCATTTTGAATTGCTATGCCTGTTTATAATTGGACTTGTCTATTTAGATACATGAGGGGTAATTCCTCATGTATTTTAATATAAATATCATTACAATGTTTATATTGGTTGTTATATGATCATTATGGATCTGTTAGTCATGAAAATTTCATGCTCCCTACATTCGGTTTTGAGCATGACGTCTCAATGAATGACACTATCTATATGGTCGGAATGACACACAATGTCCCTTGTTCAAGTGTATACATGATGAAAAACTCATTATATCATGTAAAAATCATGGATTATTCCACTCATTTTGAGATGTAGGGTATAAAAACAATTTCCTGAGCTTATAGGATCGTTTAGACTAGTTATGGAAGGCTGAGTCATGTCTCTATCCCGCCAACACGTAGAATTCCATGTATATGGCCATTAGGGTCCGCAAACACTTGGTCCATATAGGTGGATGCGATATATAACTATACAACGTATATAGTATTACTATGTTTATAGTTACTTTTCATAGATTCATTCCATATATAATCCAAATAAGGTAGAGCTTCCAGATGTCCTCTAGAAACCATAGAAGGCTAGTACTTATTTTTTCACCATTGTTAATTTATTATTTTTACTTGAAAAATATCTAGTAATGATCCATTCATGGATTACTTAGAGACACAATTGGTGCTGGCCAACTGATATTTTATCTCACACAATATACATGCTTCATTTTTTACCAAAGTATATTACATTATTGAAGGTATGGATAAGGGAAATCCCCTTTCTACAAACTGTTAATATGTTTGACCTAAAGATGGATCATAAGATCTGAGAACCAATAATATGCATGAGATGCTAGAAGATCACCATTTATGTTATTTTTATAGTTTTTATAGTATTATTTAGATTCCATTCCCCTTTTCCCCTTTTGAATATTATCATAACATGCATCCAATTATATGAAACTGCCTAGTGAAGTTTGATATTATTATTCAGATGTTCAGTTATCTATTATTATACTTCATATTTATTATATCTATTTATATAGGATTATGATGTTGTATGTTTAAGGTAGTCCCTATTGTTCTACTCTAATACAATGTTATAGTTTCCCCACTATACCACCTTTCCTCCATCGCTGCTAATCGATATCATTTGGTGTATAGTGAGGTTCCCTTGAGGCCATGTTACCCACTAGCTCAAGGAACATGCTATGTGGATCATGAATCGGGATGTTACAATGTGGTATCATAGCCTTATTTTTTCTTTATATTATTTTTTGGGTTTTAGACATGAGACTGAGAGTTAATGGAATTTGGAAATGACCCTATACATGGACATAGTTATCCCATGTTTAGGGGAAACCCAAATTTAATATTATTGGAAATTGTTATTATGGATAATGACTGTTATGGTGGATAAATCCTCACTATTGGGTGATTAACATGATTTATGGTGTTATTTTTATTGGAATTATTGAAATTGTAATTTCTTTAACCTTGGACAAACAAAATTATGGTAATAAATTTCAAAAATCATTATAGACACAATTGGAGTAATATGTCATTTATTTTTCCATATAACGTCTACTTTGAGAAAGCATTTGTCTATTTTGTATTGTTATTTCCTTGATTATGGATTGAATTATGCAATTGTTTCTTACAAGGATCGTAAAACATTATTAAATTTTAATGTTCCTACCTATCCGAATAGTAGTACCTAGATAGGTTAAACCAGCCACCTTAAGTAGTATGTTATGGAATCTTGAGACCTGATCCAATGGTCACATGGGCTAGAACATGTTAAGGTATGTGTTATGTGGGTGCTATATTTTGGTTTGTAAGGATTATGGGAACATATGGATTGAATATTGCGATCCATCCAATTTAACCATTTAAAGAGGTTTAATTATTTTAATGAAAACATATATAATGAATATGACTTATAAACAAAGAAAAACCATATTATATGTGTAAATAAGTGACCAAGACCCAAAACCGACCTCAATAGTGGGTATTTTGCGAGTCTCTTACGTTCTAATGGACATATATGGTTTTTATATATTACCCAGTGCATGATATAGAAGTATGTAGGGGTATGATATGTTTATAAGAAGTTTATCTACTTGACCATGTTGTCTATATATGATATTTTCCATTGTAAAGATCTATTCTAAGGTGTGCATTTTGAATTGTATTATCATTCCACCAAAATGTCCTCTATTATTATGCCCTAAAGGCAGGGATGATCATGCTCCACATGTGGTAGAAATTGATATTCCACTAATTCCACATATAGTGCCACCAATGGATCATCATCATATTGATGATATGGGAACTGATTCCTAGTTCCCAGAGGGTTTTTTATATATATTGTATAACATGAATGATATTGTTTTACCTTTGATGGGTAGGGTATGGTCAACCTATGAGTTCAAATAGAAACATCATCCCACCTTTTTAGGGGATTGAGGACCACACACTGATATGTTGTGGCTATAATCTATTAGTTTTATATTCAATCACCTAGATACAGCTCTATAGGGGAGGGTAAAACATGCTGATTATATGCTATGTGATTCTGTTAGGCTGTGGTGGTATGTTGCTACCTAGGAATATTGGCATAGAGATATGTCATGGGAGGATTTCTAGACTATCTTATACAATTATTTCTTTCCCTAGACTCTGAGTGACGATAGAGCTAGATAATTCATGTACCATCAATAAGGAAGTACATTAGATATGGAATACTATTCTCATTTCACGGATCTACAATTGTTCACTCCTACTATAATGTGTGATGTTCTTATAACCCCCATATTATTTGATAATGGGATGGCTTATACCATTAGATCATAGGTAAATTTATTCTAGATGACTATGATTTATGGAATCACCATCTAATCCTTTATTACATAGGGAAATTTCAGGGAAGCTGATGGTGTGAGTCTTGGTGGTTTGACACACATATATATATATATTTGGCTAATCTTCTGGCCATAAAATATGTTCTAAGAATAATCATGTAGGTAATAGTATCTATGATCCTCATGCTGATAGCTTTCTGATATGTCACCAATGTGGTAAGCCGGGACACATAAAACCTCAGTGCGTACGAGATACCGTGGAATGTAGAGGCTTTAGAAGGATGGGAGATATCAATAATTTATCCTACATTTTTCCATTAGTGTCTAGAATGTTGGGATCTACTCCTACCCCAATTCTATATCAAAGACATTAGTATCTGCCCGGATGGAAGCTAGAATACCACTTGCCACTCCAGCTGATGTGGTGGTCAAGGGAGAGGTAGTCAGATGCATGATTCCTAGCCCTAGTAGAGTGGGCTTGCTCAGGATAGTTATAAGGCAACTCTAGGGTGTAGTACATGCTATTTACATGTAGTCCATCCTATGCTAGAGGATTAGAGAGTCCAAACTTCTATAGTCGGAGGTACTATCTAGTATCCTCTACATTAGTTTCTACAATATTGATAGAAACTTCTATCGAAATTTTATATTTAAGACTATGTTGGTGAGTCTCGGCATCGAGATCAAACAATTAAATGGAATTATGATTTGTGATACATAGTTATGTATCTGATCAGGGGGAATTATCTATTTTATGTATTTCCCTCATGATATAGTTGAATATGTATTCGTGTGGAATCACATTATCCTCTACATGAAGGTTTTTGATGTAATCATTAGTACATACTAGTTAGTTCCCTATCAAGACCATATTGAATACTATCGCATGAGGGTGATGTTTAGATCCCTAGAGGGTGGTAGGAGTGTTCATTAGAGACAATGGAATGTGCTAGATATGTGATTTGGACCCAAGCAGTAGAGGATTTGAAATGTGATAGCTCATATCGTTAGTCTTTTAGTAGATTAATGAGGGTTAGAAACATAGATTTACCCTACAGTTGTGGAGCATTTTCAAGAAATTTTCCTTGATGGATTCTTTGGTCTACCTATATTGTGAGAGGTAGAGTTTAATATTGATCTATTTATAGGAGAAACACCAATGACCATTCATCCTTATAGGATTCCACTTATAAAGCTTCTACATCTCAACAAGTAGTTAGAGGATCTGGAAGCCAAAGTCTCTATATATCTCAACACTTCTCTATAGAGTTCACTAGTCATTTTCTCAAAGAAATCAGATAGTAACCTCAGGATTTTCATGGACTACCATTGACTGAACCATCCTATGGTTCTGAATATGTTCCAGTGACCACGAATATAAAATAAATTTGATCTTATCTAAGGGAAAGAGTTTTCTCAAAGAATGTATCTTGGTCAGGATATCACCAAGTGCATTCCATGTCCTTAGAAATAGCTTTCCCAACTGCAAAGGGAATTTATAGTGTTTAAAGGTACATGGTCATGTCATTCGGTCTCATGAATACACTTGTTATTTTCATAGATCTTGTGAATCAAGTTTTACACTACTATTTGGATTCATTATTTGTAGAATTTTTTGATTATATCATAGAATATCCATGCTCTGTAAATGACCATGAAAATCATCTTGAGACCATGATGATTACACTATGATAGCCTCAACTGTATGGTAAGCTTAGTAAATTCCTCTTCTGGATCAACAATGTCAACTTCCTAGGTCACATTATCTCGGACTAAGGAGTTTCAGTAGTGCTAGAGAAAGTGGTAGCCATAGTTTTCATGGTGCATCCCATTGAAATCTTTGAAAATCTTTGTTTCTTGGGGATGGTCAAATGTTATAGATACTTCATCTAGGATTTCTCATGCCAAACAACACCAATTATAATCTTGAGAAAGAAGAGTGTGAAATTCATATGGTACAAAACCTCTGATGAAATATTTTAGGATTTGAAGGTACATTTGAAATCAACACTAAGAAATGTTCTTCTGGAGATTGGTAGGAGTTTTATAGTATATTTTGATGCATCAGGTCTTTGTCTTGCGGATTTTTTTATATAGTAAGAGAAAGTTTCTAGGTACTTGTCTTGTAAGTTGAGACCTCACGAGCGGAATTACATGACACACATCCTCGAATTAGCTTCGGTAGTTCATTATTTGAATTTGCGGGAACATTATCTACATGGAGAGAATTTTTTTTCATATAATTATAAAAAAGGACTCATGTAAATATTTCAATAGTGGGATCTCAATCTAATATAGTGCAGGTGTATTAGGTACCTATATTCATTTGAATTTGAGGTTTCCTATATGACGATGAAAGGAAATGTTGTTGATGATGATATGAGGTAGATGACTCATATTCAGAAGGTTTATGAGGATAATAGAGATTGGAATCTTAGAGAAATATTCCTAGAGATGCATATTGAGACTCAGGAGGATCATGGTTTGACTCTCCTGAGAGCCATAATAATGGCATGCACTCTTATCAAATAGGAAATAATAGGCAATTATAAGATTCTGAGGGCCTTTTTCTAAGAGAATGTTTCCCGAGACGATGATACATATTTAATTTGGACTATGTATGTGGATGATACTATTCAATTCCATTAATGTGTATGGGTCCCCATAGACATTATATATGAGATGATAAAAATATTTATACATCATATTGGGCGGTCTACCACAGTGCCATTAAAATGTTTCAAGATCTATGGAACCGGTATTGGTGTCCATGTATGAAATTTGAGATTTCAAGCTTAATCACTATGTGTTCCACCTATTAATATTTGAGTGAAGAACATCAAAAACTGCTAGAGCTTCTACACTTTTTGACTATTCCCTAGTGGATATGGGATGATGTTTTAATGGATTTTGTGGCTGGTTTACCCAGTCCACCTCATAGAAACGATACAATGTGGGTTTTCATTGAACATTTTATGATGGTTGAATATTTATTTCCTATTAAAGAGACCTTATTTATAGATGAGATACAGATTCTATATGTCAAGGAGGTTGTATGTCTTAATGAAACTCCATGATTTATCATTTCTAACAGAGAAGATCACTTTAGATTACAATTCTAGTAGGAGTTGCAGAAGGCCATGGGTGCATAATTTTTTATGACCATGTCCTATCACCCACATGCCAATTCTTATATAGAGTGTTCTATTAAGGTGTTATACTATATGATATGTGCATGTGTCCTTGAATTTTGGGGTTCCCAATAGAAACACATTCCTCTCATTGAGGTCGCTTATAATTACAACTTTTTGGTAACCATCGATATGAATTCCTATGAAGACTTATATGGTATAAATTTCCATTATCCTTCTTCTAAGATAGATTTTAGAGAGGTATCTTTGACTAGAACATGTCTTTTTCAGGAGACTACAAAGTAGGTATAGTTGATCAGAAATCGTATGATAACAACTCAGTCCAGATAGTAGTCATATGCAAATAGACACTAGTGATCTCTTGAGTTTGAGGTTGAATATCATGTTTTATTGAAATTAATACCAATGATGGTTCATATACATAATTAAAGGTTGTTTAATATCTAAACAGTGGTAATTGGACACTTAGATTTTGTCAAATATATTAGACTAGTGGCTTACCAAATTGCACTTCCTTAGAGAAACCAGTCTACATGTGATGTCTTTCATGTATTATAGTAAGGTAGATATTTTCAAGGTCTGTCACACATATTTCTGTCTTCTAAGGTTGTGTTACATGTGGATGCTTCATTGGAGGAATATGTTGTTCTTATTTTTGATCAATGCATGAGGACACATAGTGGTAGGTCTGTTCCATTAGTACGGGTACTATGGTAGTATAACGGAGTATATGATGAGACATGGGAATGGGAAGATGATATACGAGCTTTTAGTTAGAAATATTTACTAATGATACTAATTTACTCTTAGATGTTCGACCAACATATGATTTTAATCATGGAGGGAGGCTGTAATGACTTGTCTCTTAAAAAATGTATGGGTGTTTTTATGTTTTTGGTTTAAATTCCATAGATGGCCTTTACAATGTTAGCCAATGGAGTCAAGGGGAATCGATGGAGTTTGGGTCCTATTTGGATCTTGGAACACTATAATTATGGAAAAATAAATGGGTTTCTTTGTTAAGAAAAACCATTTATCCATGTATACATGTTCTTTTCTATTAGAAAGGGGTGAGACTAAGGAGTAGAAGAAGCCACACATGTTTTGTAAAACAACTATTACCCTAGGAGCATGACCATGTGAAAACTATAGTGGTTTTGATAGATTATTTTTACAATATTAAGGAAACCATACACCATAACCATGTGAGTTCTGTCATTGAGAAGTAAGATTATAATGTTTTGTGCCCAGTTTGGCCTAACCATCTGACTAAATAGTGTACCCTAATTTTGAGGGTAAGAAGTCCAATTCACCATTAATGAAACTCTATACTTAATTAAACTCCTTATGGTCCCAATTACACTGGCTAAAGTGTGTTCCTTATCTTGTGAGCTCATTTACCCCTCAATCTAGGTTCTTTGATATATCTCTAATCCGATCTAAAAATCTAGATCCAAATAAGGCATTAGATCCATTTTGGTATGACCTACAATCGTCTACCTTCCTATTTAAGTTTATCTTTTGAGATGTTTCTCTATTTTGGTGCAATTTGTATTTCCCTATTTTCAAGGCATTGAATAATTTCATCAATTTCATCCATCCTACTAAAAACATGAGGCCACCATTGGAAGAGGTGTCATCAAAGGACCTAATGTAGTTGGTCTCATCATCTTGCAAAATATTTTTGGGGTTTTCAAATGTCTTTGGTTGTGTCTCCTGTCATCTTTTCCTATAAAACTCGGTTTTCTTGAGTTCATAATAATAATTAGACCTACAAACATTGATATATTACTATTGATCCTTTATTTTTATATTAGTGTAGGTTGACCAAAGTTATGGACACCCCTTGGGTCTGCCGAATTGAATTTCCATTAATATCTCATTGTTAATTGACAAGAACACCTCCTGAGATTTCAAAATATATTTTAAAAGGAATTTCATGTATTATGAAGGTGATTCAAATGATCATAATCACCTCATATGTTCTTCTATTTCCTTATTTTAGGAATTTACCATGTTTGTAATTTTCCTACTAATAGTTTAACCTTATAAGTTACTCTTTGATATTAATAAATTGAATTTCCAAGTACTGTATATTTTAATTGGATATATTAAATATAATTTAATTTTGAGAATGGATTTCCCTTCAACAAATAAATTATATAGATTAAATTTAATGACTTGAAAGGGTTGTATGGAAAAAAAATTATTTTTTATTTATTATCCTATCATTTTGATTTGTAATACCTTGTCTTATTTGGACTAGAATATTGAGATAAATGAATGGAAATTAATATTTTAATTTATTATAAATATGATTTTTCATTTAATATAGGCTATAGTAAAATGGTAAGGGTTCTGTTGGTAATGAAAATTTCACATCCCCTTACATTGGGTGTTGAGAATGATGTCTCATACCATTAACACTATCTAGATGGTAGGCATGACACATCATGTCCCTTATTTGAGTGTTGACATGACAAAACACTCCCCATCTCGAGTGAGTAGCACATATTCACCAACTCATTATGATATGTAGGGAATGTACACCATTTCTTGAGATTATTACCTCATTAAGACTAGTTACGGATGACTGAGTCACACCCTGGTCAAGCTAGCACATAGTATTCCAGGTATATTTCCATTAGCATCTACACAAACATGATCCATGTAGGTGGATATGATATATAACTATAACAGATATATATATATATTATTACTATGTATCTATTCACTATGCATACATTCATTATGACCATGAGCTAATATTGGTAGGGGCATCAGGTGTCCTATAGGAACCTGAGTAGACTGGTATTTATTTTTCTAGTATTGCTAAATTTTTATTATTGCCTACACATTGCTTATCTGTGAGTATTTCTTCAATTACTTCTATAAACTATTGGTGGTGGCCTACTTAGACATTATCTAACACCTTACTCAGGATCCCTTTGGTACCCGAAAAGATTATAAAACTATATATATGGAAAATTTCAAGAACACTACTATAGACTATTGAAATTATTGACTTATAGATTGATCATAGGAGAAGAGGATGGATCATATGCTCATGATTCTACTGGAGAATACTTTTTGATCATTTTTTAGTTTTTGTATAGAATTATTTTATATGCATGTACCATACTCCCCTTTTCCATATAAACATTCCATGCATCCATGTATATGACACTGCATGGTGTATCTTGTTTTTTTTATTTAGTTGTTCAGTTACATATTCATCCTCTATTTGTATATTAGTTCTGTTTAAATATGCATCAACTATGGTATGTTTATGTTTATCTCTTCAATGCCACTGTAATATAAGGGTATAGTATTGTGATGGTACCACCTCAACACCCTCAATATTAGTTTGCAACCTTTACCATAATAGGAGACAAATATTAGGATATGTCACCCATTGGATCAAGTCATGAGTTAAGGGTATCCCAGGTCAAGTGTTACAATACATGAGTCTAACATGGTTTTATGAAAAATATAATTAATTCCCAAAATAATCCTTCTTTGAAAAACACATATTGAATTATCTTGATATGTATTCTTCTTCACTCAATATTTATGATACTTGTATCATTTAAAAAATATATTAGGGAAAACCAAGGTTTATTCAAGAATGTATTCTTTAGTAAATTCTTATAAAACCTATTCCATTCCATGAGTTATTTTTTGATTATTATTGTTACTCGTTCCATATTTCATGCATGATTATGTGAATTTTTTTGATGTGGTGGGTGGGACTAGTATTATATAGAAATATAATACAATGGGTAATGTGTTGTATCTTATGATATAATGTGAGCTATGCTGGAATAAGATGATATCTTTGTTTACAAAGATGACTTTTTTGGATTATACACATATTTTATGCTTGATCATGATGATAGATTTGTTCACAACTATTTGTGGTATTTGAACAGTAGGACATGATTCTTCATTTTCATTAATTTCCACATTCCATAATTTTTTCGAATGATTCCATTATGATATTAATAATAAAACCCTGGTTATGTTATGATAATGATGATT
The DNA here is from genome assembly GCA_963277665.1 of Viscum album. NCBI lineage: Eukaryota > Viridiplantae > Streptophyta > Magnoliopsida > Santalales > Viscaceae > Viscum > Viscum album. The sequence continues at coordinate 1,784,825,647 of OY728119.1, read as the reverse complement.
ATTCTAACTCTTGTTATATTCTTCCATTTTCCTTATACAACCTCTTAATGAGCTTTTAGCTCACCCCTTTCACTGATGTATATCATGATGTTACCATATGTACTAATAAGAGCATGTGATTTATAATGATAAAGAAGAAAACATTAAATAAATGTTTATGTTTTATTATCCCCAAGTTATGTATATGACAAATTTTCCCAAGACACTAAAAAATTGGATGATATTTTTATAATGATAATTTTCTGTTTATCTTTAAAATGATGTAATTGTCATGAACGAAAAATTCAGATCACTATAATAAAGAAGATGTATAGTATAATCATCATTCTATGGAATTAATTTCTCGAAATCTCGAAAAGGGAAAAGGAAAATTTTAACATATAGAGTTAGTTCATCAAGACCAACCATCTTCCCCAACCTGAGATATTTAGAATTACCCCTCTACCATGATTCTATAAATTTATATAAATTGTTAGAAGATTTTCATAAATTCGGATGATAAATAACACATGGGGAAACTGTGCAAAAAAGCTTATATTCTAAATCTCAAAAAAATGTCGTTTTAAGTTGGAAAGTACAAGAAATAAGTTCTGTCAAGAAAGTCTCCAGAAGAGTTTCGAACTTTCATAATGACTATGAAAATAGTAGTGACCAAGTTTTGTATTTGTAATACATTAAAATTGTTCTCTATATATTTATATAGTTAGGCACTGAGACATCATGTGATTTCGAGGCCTGGGTTTTGCAGAATTAATTTTATAAAAATATTAAATATAATTTATATTTCAATGGAATGGTTAATTAAAGAGAAATGGTTAACTCTCCAAAAGTTGATTGGATTTAAATTCATAGTCCACAGTTAGGTTCGTAATGTAGTTTTTACCCTGGACATGACATAAAATGAGCCGACACGGGGCCTTTAAAATAATTTCCTAATTGTTATAAGGTAAATAGATTGATTAATAATTAAATTAATTAATTAAATCATTTTAATCCTAAATGAAAAATCAATATATACAATTCCATGACTAATTCTACAAGGGTAGCTATATGAACCTTGGGAAGATTCCAGAGCTCTCATTCCCCCTATGATGGAAGACATAAAACAAACGACTGGTAAATAGATCAAGGGAAATCAATGTATGGTGAACACAACAGATCATCCTCCTACATTGAAGACTGCGATTTCATTAGCGATTAATCCAATCTCAAGTTAGGAGAATTTATTTGTAGTTCCTCTTGTTACATTCTTCTGGAATTTTCTGATTAAGTTTACAATTCCCTCACATATCTCATAGTTTTAATAACTAAACTTGTTAGATTAATTTATACTTTGGTATAATTGAATAATTGAACCCTTCCTCCTCATATGATTGAAAAATTACCGTTGAATTGATAAATGTTTTTTGTTCCTCCATTTTTTTCATGTATATATACATCCATATTTCCTTTTTTTCACTTCCTCTTATGTGATTCCATAAATGGGTTAGAAAAGGATTTTTGTCATGGTGGTGCAACCTCAGACGAGCCTGGGGAAAGGCGATGTAGCGTCGGACAGGCCTGATGAAGGGAGGTGCGACCTTAGAATCCCCCTAGTGAATGGTACTATGTTGTTTGGCGGTGAGTCAAGGTAGATGGATGAAGAGTTTGGGAGATGGTGGGTGTAGATCTAGGAACAAATGGTTTAGAACAACAGTTATGGTGCAGTTGGTCAGTAAGGTAAGTGGAAATGAGTGAGGCCATTAACGTTTCTATAGGTAAAGGGTATAGGTGTGAATAAATTTGGGTTATAGAGAAATGTGGGAAGGGATATAGGAGACATGAGGGCAGGGGAATGAAAAAAATGAAAAGAAAAAAAAATAAAAAATCATTGGATATGGGGGATCACGCTACACATGGTGCAAAAGAGAAAAATGGGTGGGGTGGAATGACACCTGAATCCCCCAATAACCTTATAATTTATTATAATAATAATGTCATAATAATAATAATAATAATTGTATTATTCTAATTAATTAAAATGGTTTACCATCATAACACCTCTTTATGGTGTCTGTTTTATGCGCTATCAGTAGTAGCGTGGCCCTATTTTCTGGATATCATTTTAAGACCAATGTTGAATATATTCTTCCAACACATGGGTTGGGTATATAGAGTATCCAATAATAATAATATTTTTTATTATTAAACCATTGATCAGTTATAACTCTGTCATACGAAAAACAATTTATGTGCCCCATGTGGCAGTTTGAATACAGCCTCGAGACATTTTTTTCAAGATAACTATTGGATACTTAATTTAGGATCATGGATAAGGTCTATGAAACAACTAACAAAAATAATAATAAAAATATGGTTGTTGTTTTTGAGAAATAATGTACCTGACATAGACTCTCTGTATGATGTTCATTTGATGAACCATTAGTATTGTCATAACCCTAAAATTATAGCAAAAATTTTGGGGACAATGTAGAGTAAATTATTCTTATAAAGGGTGGGTACCACAAAGCACCACTTGTGTGTATTATAGTGAAATACTACTTTCAAACTAGTTGTATGATTCGAGAAAGTGAGTAGTTTATCGGGTGTTTTTTCCTCATTGAATGAAATGGGGACCTAGATGTGGCTTTTAAGATACATTAAAAGATGTTAGAATCACGATGAATTGAAGAGACACCTGATGATTTTAATATTTGATAAAATCACCACACCAATACAGGGCTTACCCTCTAGCTGGGATTGGTAGTGGTGTTCCCGGATAATATTTCTTAGCTACCCTCCAATAGGACTAGGAATTGGAGTTCCCCTATGTTACAAGAGTACCATCTAGCTGGGATTTGCAGTAGAATTCCACGATGACATCTTATAGTTTTAATCATCCAACTAGGATGTGTAGCGGAGTTTCCTTAATGACTCCCTACAATTACCCAACATTACAACTCGATAGTGGAACTCCCCTGTGACCTCTCCGAGCGTACCGTCCAACTAGTCTGGGTAGTATAATTACTTAGTGAATACCAGAGTAGGACCCTCCTCTCAAACCAATACATGTGACCGTTTCCTAAAAATGTTAACCACTTGACTATGTGTCATACTGACGACACATAGTTTGATGTATCATTGGACTCACAATTATTATTGATGCCTTCCCCACTGAGACAAGTTTTTACGATGCAACTTAAAACTATGTGGGAGAGTGAGTGCTGCCCATAGTTGACAGAACCAAGGTATGGTTACTTAGTCCCATTGACCTGGGGGTTTATGGAAGATGTGGATGTTTCTGGGCATTGTTCATGGATTCTCTTGGAATTGTTTGTTAAACTTCTTATTAGGCTGAGTTGGGACATGAGTATCTCCTTACTCTCTCATTTTCCCTTCTTTTAGTGAGCACACACACACACACATATCTATATATTCTATTTTAGTACCCACTCTTTGGGTGTTGGTTAATTTCATTCCAAGAATGGTGCAGACGCGCGGGGCATTCCACGTGATTTTCATGTATTTCTTTTCATGTTTAGATGAGGATACTATCCTAATATTGGTAGAAAAGACTCAATGAAAAGATTATAATTTCACTATTTTGAGATCCCTGTGTTTGTATGAGTTCACATTCACTCATTTGTTATGTTGAGTTGTACTATTTTATCATACAATGTTATATATACTATTGTTATCATTGGTTGTATCTCTTAATTCCCCCTATTTTTAGTGTTCTTCTAGGTATGTATATACTCACCCTTGCATGGTCTTTTCCCAAGATGTTTCATGTCTTTTATAGATGATGGATAGGTCGATCTTGACTATAGAGGAGTTTAAGGACAAAGGGTGCTTGGAATATGTGTTGTGTTCATAGCTTGGGATTCAAGGGCCAAGATCTCTTAGTTGATTTACTTTTACAGTTTTCTAGTTGTTTGGGACACATTTTTAGTGGGGTGTGTATTTTTCCCATTTATTGTGGATTTTAAACTACTATATTTTTTTCTATTCTATGGTTCATGCATCTTTTGAGTTATTTATAGCAGTATTGAATATTTAATTTATTTCCCTCTACAATTTCTCATTGAGTGGGCACCGTGCATGTGTATAAGTACTTAGAAAAATGGCTCCCCATGATAGTTATTCTTTTGGAGATTATCACCACCCCTGGCCTATGGAGGTAGGCTTGGGTAGTTGTAGCTCGAACGCTAGCACTACTAGAAAAACAGGTATTTGCGACGGGCTATTTGCGACGGGATCCCGTCGCAACTGGATTTTTGCGACGGGGGCCCGTCGCAAATAGGCCGTTGCTGAAAACGCCATCGCAACTACACTTATTTGCGACAGGCCCGTCGCTAAAGCCTTTTTTTGCGACGGTCATTCTCCCCGTCGCAAATAGTATTCCGTATTTTTGTAAAAAACTTTTAAAATAGTTTTTGCGACGGGTCCCGTCGCAAATACCTTTTGCGACGGCGCCGTCGCAAAAACGATTTTTAAAAAAAATAAAAAACTATTAATAATACTAGTATTTGCGATGGGACCCGTAGCCCGTCGCAAATACTATTTAAAAAAAAAATAAAAAACTATTAATAATACTAGTATTTGCGACGGGTATAGTATCCCGTCGCAAATACTATAAAAAAAATTAAAAAAATTAAAAAAATAAATTATTTTAATTAATATAATAATAGAATTATAATTTACAAATGAAAATAATAAATTATTTTAATTACTATAATAATAGTAGAATTATAATTCAAAAAATAATAATAGAATATTAATAAATGATTTAATTAATATAATAATATTACAATTATAATTCATAAATAAAAAAAAATATTAATAAGTTATTTTAATTAATATAAAAATAATAGAATTATTTTACATTCAAATATTAAAATAATTCAAGTATTTCAAAAAATATAATTAAATTATATTATTATAAAATTTTAATATATATATATATTTTTAATATATATATATATAATTTAATATTATAAAATATAAATAATATTATTATTCATATTAATATTGTTATTTAAAAATATAATATTATTAATATTTTATAATGAGACAGAAACTACGAATAGAAAAAAAAATATTTTGATTTCACAAATTTTATAACAGAAATACAAACTCTAATCTGAAGGAGGGGGGGAGGGGGGAGGTGGGGGATCTGCACATGGTGGAGGAGGAAACTCCATCCCTAAAGCATGAGTGAGTCGGCGCATGTACTCCATCTGCTCCTGATGCTGCTGCTGCCACCGACTCGCCTGCTCCTCGTACAGCAGCTGCTGGCGTCGACGCTCCTCCTCATGCTACTGACGCATCTGCTCCTGCTCCTGTCGGAGACTCTCTATCTGTGCAGTCTGAGATCGCAACTGATCCTCATACTGTGTAGAAGAAGATGCACGAGCTCCTCTCGAGCTGGACGCCGACATCGCAGCACTGCCATAATAATCTCCGGGAGTCAGTCGAGAGCCGATACCAACTACCCGGCCCTTCTCGAAGGCATACTGGGTGGCCTGCATCCATATCGCCTCATCAAACTGACGGGCAGTGGTCTGATCTGATGACTCGGCCTGACTCTCAGGCCGGGCCTGTGCCGCTGCGGCCTCATATGACTCCTATAGTTGCAATTAATAATTAAAATTGTGAATATATTATATGCAGTTAATTTTTAAACTTGAAAACAAATAATACTGACCACGATGTGATGCTGACGATCACCTCTGAGCTCCCCAGTAGCAGGATCACTATACATCCTCCGATATATGTCGTACTCTGTAATATCGGGGTGCTTGACAACCTATAAGAATAAAAAATAAACTGTTAATATTTATAGTTATATAAAATATTTATAAATAATGTACGTACCAGATGCTGTCTATGAGTACTGAAAGAACGACTCCCAGCTCGATGAGTCACCTCCTGTCTCCCCCGATTCTGCCTCCCCACCGATGATCTCCTCTGAAAGGAACCACTCAACCAGTGCGCACATAATCCATCCCATACATGGGATGAAATATACTCTGGTCGGTGTGCTCTACATGACTCCTCAAAATATGACACTCCTGCTTTCTTCATCGTAGCTTTTCTTAAATTGTGCAAAAACTGACGAAGGCGATCACGCATGGCCACCTCCCATGCCTCGTGGATGGCGTCACGCATGGTATCCTCGATCGGATACCATAAACCCTACAAATAAATCAAAATATCAAGTTAGAAATGAAATAATTTTCAAAATAAAAATTATTTATTTACGTACGTACCAACCAATGGCCGAACATGGCCTGCTGCACATCAATGGGAATCTACTCCCATGTGGTCCACGGCTGAGAGAAATAGTTGCGCAAAATAGCGCTGCCCTTTCCGACTGCTATATGCGGAAAACTGAAAAAATAATAAACATTTATTATGTGAATAGATTAATGAAATCTTAGTCAAATCCACAGGTTATCACACAGGTTATCACACCTCCGTGTGCGTGGATCAAACCCAAGACGTGGACGTCGCTCGGGGACGGGGTCAGGAATCATCAATCGTGCAAGACCGCGCCCCCTCCGCATACTCCCTGGAGCGCCTGCAGGCTGTGGGTCATCTGTCAGCAACTCATCCGCATCAAAAGTCAGGTCAGCATCAGCCAACGCACGAAATGTGGCGTCGTCCATCTGAAACAGAAACTGTTAATGTTAGCAAATAATTGATAATTACTATTATATATACATATATACATATTATGATTGTATATAAATACCATGGAATGCTATCAGTGTTCATCTTCATCATCATCTTCATATATGTCAATGTCATCTTCATATTCCTCCTCAACATCATCGATATCCATTCTAGTTACAGTTGCTTCATCTCTTACCGTTTCAAATTCATATGTGACATCATTAACATCATCGTCATCACCGACTCTTAAATGTGGGGTGTCGTCATCGATACTCATGTCTCTTTGTAAAAAAGATTGATTTTGAGTACTCTCTTGAAAAACTTCAATTCTTTGCATATCAGTGAAAGCACATTCACTTTGACTAAACTGATTGTCTCGAATTTTGATTTTTATTACACTACACCAATCAGTCAAGTCTCTTGATGTTGCACAGTACTTTGCATAATAAACATGATATTCTTGTTGAGCCAATAAGAATGGATCATTTACTGCGAGAAAACTTTTACATTTAATATCGATGATTCCATGAGTCGGATGAACATGCACGCCTCTCTCTGTATCCAACCACCGACATTTGAACATGGTTATGTAATGTTGTCCAAGATAACAGAGTTCAATGATTTCATCAAGTATGCCATAAAAGTCAACTTCATTTTCTCGATGATGAGATCCTCTCAAGCTAACTCCATTGTTCATTGTTTTTTTCGATTCCCCATATGCATGTGTGTGGAATCGAAATCCATTCACCACATATGCATTATAAGTTTTAACAAGTTTGGAAGGTGGGTTACTCAATACACACAACCGTTTGTCAATTTTATCAGCATGTCGAGACACCTGAAAATTTGTGAAATAATTATCAATATAGTAAACTATACATTGAATGAGTTGCTAAAAGATAAAGAATTTATGTTACCAGTTTTTGAAACCATTGAGAGAAATTTTTCAGTCGACGTTCTTCGAGAGCAGCTGCTGTAATTTGTGGAATTTGTTTCTTGATATGATTATCATACAACCTATAAAAACCAAAGTTATTTACTGTAACATAAATGATAGAATAAGTGATATAAACACTTACAGTACAACTGATGTCATCTCTTCACAGTTGAGCAGAACATACGTATGATCTCTATGATGTTCATCATCTAAAAGCCAGCGTTCAGAAACTCCACCAAAACCAAGCTCTGACTGGTTGAAAACAGATAATTGATTGTCGATTTCATCAATATTCCTCTCATTTCATCCCATTCGGTTGTGTTTTGAAGGATACTCAGATTCAAAATAATGGGAGCAGAAAAAAGATATTTCCTCTTGCAAATAAGCTTCTGCAATAGATCCTTCAACAGATGCTTTGTTGCGTACTTTTCTTTTCAATTTTTTCATGCATCTTTCAAATGGGTACATCCATCGAAACTGTACCGGACCTCCACATTTGGCTTCATATGGAAAATGTAACATCAAATGTTCCATTGAGTCGAAGAAAGACGGCGGAAATATTTTTTCCAGTTTACATATAATTACAACAACATCTTTTTCAAGTTTTCCTAGAGCATCATAATCTGCCGTAGCCGCACAAATTTCCCGAAAAAAATGAGACATGTCTGTTATGGAATCCCAAATCAGAGAATTAACAGACCTCTTAATCCAATGGGTAGAAGTCTCTCCATTATAACATGACAATCATGACTTTTTAATCAAGTAATATGACCATTCTTTACACATCTACCCAAATTGGAAGAACAGCCATCTCGAAGTCTCAAATCTGCAATCCACTGACAAAATAATAAACGGTTTTCTTTAGATAGTGTATAAGCTGCTTTTGGTTTCAGTAACCTTTCTGTTCTGACATTCTCAAATAGTTCCAATTCTGGACGCCTGCAAATTTGGGCAAGATCTAAACGTGCATTTACATTGTCTTTGCTCATTCCTGGCGTATCCAAAACTGTATGAAACAAATTATCAAAACAGTTCTTCTCAATATGCATGACATCTAACATGTGTCGGACCAACAAATCAGACCAATATGGCAAATCAAAAAATATGCTACGTTTAATCCAATTGTGTTCTTTCCCAAAACCAGAAATTTTCTGTTGGTTTATTGTTGGACCAAAAGTGATGGGAGGTAATGAAAATACAACCGATTTTAACTCCGAACCTGATAGCATTTTTGGAGGTCCATCCCTTTTAGCTGTTCCTTTTCTGAAATGAGATCTGTTTCTGCGAAAAGGATGATCAACTTGAAGAAATCTGCGATGACAGTCAAAATAACAAGGTTTCTTTCCATGAATGAGCATAAATGCTTTGTTCTCTCCCATACAGTAAGGACATGATTTCTGACCATGTGTACTCCAGCTAGATAACATCCCATAAGCCGGGAAGTCACTTATTGTCCACATCAATGCTGCTCTCAGTATGAAATTTGGTTTCGTTGCAACATCATATGTACTGACACCAGTACTCCACAATAAATTTAATTCATCAATCAATGGCTTCAAATAAACATCAATATTTTTCTTCGGATGTCCTGGAATTAGTAAAGTCAAAAAGATATATGGCTCTTTCATCAACATCCATGGAGGTAAATTGTACGGAGTTAAAAAAACAGGCCAACATGAATATTGACTACCATAAGATCCAAACGGACAGAAACCATCAGTGGAAAGGCCCAGTCGAACATTTCTAGCTTCTAAAGCAAAGGATGGATGCACTCTATCAAAATGTTTCCATGAATCACCATCGGATGGATGATTCAAGCTTTTATCGGTTGAAATATTCTCTTTATGCCATGACATCATTGTCGCTGTATTCTTAGACATGAATAAACGCTGAAGTCTGGATGTATGCGGAAAATATCTCAACTATTTTACAAGAATCAAACCAGACTTCCCATGTTGTCCTTCTTTATATCTCAGTTGCCCACATGTGGGACAACTATCCAACGACTCATTTTCCCCAGAATATAAAATGCAGTCATTTGAACATGCATGAATCTTCTGACAAGTAAGTCCCAAATTTCGAACCAACCTCTTACTTTCATAGTAATTTGCAGGTAAAACATTTCCTTCGGGTAACAGTGTTTTCAGCAAAGAAAATATCCGGTCAAAAAAGGTGTTTGACATTCCGTTATCTGATTTGATAGCCATAAAATTTGCAACTGCTTCTAATTTTCTCATCTTGCAGCCAGGATATAATGCATCCTCAGCAGACTTCAACAACTCGTAAAATTCAGACGGTCCCAACTCAGGATTTGAAGCTATATCAGCCGGAGTTTCTGTATGTTGAACAGATGAACCTGCAACATCATGTACTAAATCTTGAAACTGGGATGGATCCGGAATCAAGTTGGTATCACCTGCTCTGGAACTGCGTTCACCGTGTTGATACCAAAAAACATAATCTGCTTGAAAACCAAAACGCAAGAGATGTTCCCCCACTTAGTCAAACGTGTCAAACGTTCTCAATGCACATTTTCTACAAGGGCATTTTATCTTTCCTTCTGAAACAAATTCTGTATTTGATGCCGCAAATGATAAAAAAATCTCCACACCCTCTATATATACTGGATTTAAACCAGAACCATTTAGATTTCTACGTTGATTTATCCATATGCGGTCATCTAATAATGACTGTTGACGACCTCGTTGTTCCATATTTTTCTATAAAATATAAAATCATTACTGGTTTTGAATAATTTGTTAGAAAAAACACAAGCAAGGATTGAATATATTGAGAATAAAGCAAAACCTGTTACAAATATTGATAATTTTAATATTATATTGATTTTTTATTTTTTTTAATAATACTAATATAATTTTTTTCATAAATATTAATTATATAATAATAACATCATTACATTATTATTATATTTTATTATTAATATTAAAATAATATAATTTTCTGTATTATATACAATTCCCCTTTCATCTGTGTGTTTTACATTTTGTCTCCACATGTAATATTGGCATTCACTTTCACCTCTCTATTGGCGAGTAGGTTGATAATTTTGAAAAAGAATGCCAATATTACAAGTGGAGACAGAAAAAACACAGAAGAAAAGAGAATTGTATATAATATAGAAAATTATATTATTTAAATATTAATAATAAAATATACAAATAATGTAATAAGGTAATTATTCCTAATTATTGGTAATTATTTCAAATTATTGGTAATTATTCCAAATTATTGGTAATTATTCCAAATTATTGGTAATTATTTCAAATTATTGGTAGTTATTCCTAATTATTGGTAGTTATTCCTAATTATTGGTAAATATTGGTAATTATTGGAAAATATTGGTAATTATTGGAAAATATTGGAAAATATTGGTAATTATTGGGAAATATTGGTAATTATTGGTAATTATTGGAAAATATTGGAAAATATTGGTAATTCTTGGTAATTATTGGTGATTATTGGTAATTAATGGTAATTATTGGTAATTAATACTAATTATTGGTAATTAATACTAATTATTGGTAATTAATACTAATTATTGGTAATTAATACTAATTAATGGTAATTAATACTAATTATTGGTAATTAATACTAATTATTGGTAATTAATAATAATAATTACTAATTATTCCTAATTATTACTAATTATTCCTAATTATTACTAATTATTACTAATTATTGTTAATTATTCCTAATTATTACTAATTATTATTAATTATTACTAATTATTACTAATTATTAGTAATTATTGCTAATTATTACTAATTATTAGTAATTATTGCTAATTATTACAAATTATTACTAATTATGTCTAATTATTACTAATTATTGCTAATTATTACTAATTATTACTAATTAATACTAATTATTACTAATTATTACTAATTATTACTAATTATTGATAATTATTAGTAATTATTAGTAATTATTAGTAATTATTGATAATTATTAGTAATTATTGATAATTATGAGGAATTATTACTAATTATTGGTAATTATTACTAATTATTCGTAATTATTACTAATTATTCGTAATTATTACTAATTATTCGTAATTATTACTAATTATTCATAATTATTACTAATTATTGGTAATTATTGGCAATTATTGGTAATTATTGGCAATTATTGGTAATTATTGGCAATTATTGTTAATTATTACTAAATATTGGTAATTATTGGTAATTATTAATAATTATTGTTAATTATTACTAATTATTGTTAATTATTGGTAATTATTACTAATTATAGTTAATTATTCCTAATTATTACTAATTATTGGTAATTAATACTAATTATTGGTAATTAATACTAATTATAGGTAATTATTACTAATTATTGGTAATTATTACTAATTATTGAGAATTTTTCCTAATTTTTCCTAATTTTTCTTAATTTTTTCTAATTTTTCCTAATATTAGGTATTTATTACTAATTATTACTAATTATTGGTAATTATTACTAATTATTACTAATTATTGGTAATTATTACTAATTATTACTAATTATTACTAATTATTACTAATTATTGATAATTATTGATAATTATTGATAATTATTCCTAATTATTCCTAATTATTGATAATTGTTGATAATTGTTGATAATTGTTGATAATTGTTGATAATTGTTCCTAATTGTTCCTAATTGTTCCTAATTATTCCAAATTATTCCTAATTATTCCAAATTATTCCTAATTATTCCTAATTATTCCTAATTATTCCTAATTATTCCTAATTATTCCTAATTATTCCTAATTATTCCTAATTATTCCTAATTATTCCTAAGTATTCCTAATTATTCCTAATTATTGGCAATTATTGGCAATTATTACTAATTATTACTAATTATTGGTAATTATTGGTAATTATTACTAATTATTACTAATTATTGTTAATTATTGGTAATTATTCCAAATTATACATAATTATTACTACTTATTGGTAATTATTACTACTTATTGGTAATTATTACTACTTATTGGTAATTATTACTAATTATTACTAATTATTGGTAATTATTACTAATTATTACTAATTATTGGTAATTATTACTAATTATTACTAATTATTGGTAATTATTACTAATTATTACTAATTATTGGTAATTATTACTAATTATTACTAAATATTCTTAATTATTGATAATTATTGATAATTGTTCCTAATTATTAGTAATTAAAAGAATAATTACCAATAATTAGGAATAATTACCAATAATTACAAATAATAACATTATTAGTATATTTTATTATTAATATTAAAATAATATAATTTTCTGATTTATATACAATTCTCCATTCATCTGTGCGTTTTCTATCTCCACATACAAATAATACATGTGAAGACAGTAAACACACAGATGAAAAGAGAATTGTATATATATAAAAAATTATATTATTTTAATATTAATAATAAAATATACTAATAATGTAATAATGTTGTTATTCCTAATTATTGGTATTTATTACTAATTATTAATATTTATTCTTAATTATTAAAAACTATTACTAATTATTCCTAATTACCATTAACTATGAACAATACTAATAATTTAAATTTATTAAGTAAGAAAACAATATAAACATAATTAAATTACAACTAATTAAGAATAATTGAAACTAATAAGAAATTAAAAATAAATATTAAATTAAAATGAACATAAATACCTTGAAAATTGATCTGCTCTGATCGTTCTTCAAAACTTTAATATCAGCTCCGAAAAAAAAATTAAACTGAAGAAAAACTCAACTTTAGAAACAAAAGTTTCAGAGCAAGAGGAGATAGAGAATGAGAATGATTTGAAAAAAACAGATGGGGGTATTTATAGGTTAGATTAGTTGCGACGGGCCCATTTGCGACGGGTATCCCGTCGCAAAAACTAGTATTTGCGACGGTACCCGTCGCAAATACCTTAGCCCGCATTTATTACAGTCAACATGTAAATAGTTATTTGCGACGAGACCCGTCGCAAATAACATACTATTAGCGAATGGAAAATATTCCCGTCGCAAATACCTTTTACCGTCGCCGGTTATTTGCGACGGGAGAATATTCCCGTCGAAAATACCTTTTACCACCGCCGGTTATTTGCAACGGGAATATTTTCCCGTCGCAAATAGTTTTCCCGCGATTTGGCGCGCATCGCGGGAAAACTATTTGCGACGGGGAAAGCAATCCCGTCGCAAAAGCCCATTTATTTGCGACGGGTAACTACCCCCGTCGCAAATAAGTTTTTAACGGGACTATTTGCGACGGGATTTATTCCCGTCGCAAATAACCCGTCGCAAATACCCATTTTTCCCGTAGTGTAGCATGGGTCCGACTAAGATAGTTTGGTATAAGATCAAGTTAATTCCTTGGGATATTGTTCAGAAATTTCCTTTTAAGAGGATTTTTTGGGATTAGGGAAATATTATTGTTGTTTCTCGAGTGCGGTTCTCTGGATATGGAGTTTAGTGATGGTATAGAAGACCAACGTATCAATTCACCAGGACCCAGATTACCTGCTTGTAAACTCAGCTCCCTCAATCATTTATTGTAGGGAGAAATGGTACATGCAACATATACGATTGAATCTTTGACTGTCCCTATTTATAGACTCCCCATTGTTGTTATAAACACACACACACACACACACACACAGATATATATATATATATATATATATATATATATATATTCTCACCTAACCGCGATACTCCTTGATAATTTTCTGGATACATCTACGATGACACCCAACCAAGATACCGTTTCCAGTACGTGATGAACATCACCGGACCGATGAGGCAACAATGTATGGTACATAATGAGACCCCCTTCCTTCAGGTGGTCAGGTAGAATCATATCCACCTATATATTAGTATATTATCCTAGTAGATCAGGAAAAGTATTTTCACATGTTGGGTGCACTCCACATGTTCCAGCACCAGAGACCACTTAGGTTCCACTGCCAGATAGATCCCCAGGAAAAAGTGGATTGGATAGATTTTTTGGTCCATGTCATCAAGCATGATCAAAATTCAAAAACTAGATGGTGGATTTTAAACCCAATATTTTCTATGCAACAACTATACGTTGGTAGATATTGGTTACTCAGATGAACTATGAGACGATGATCTCATGGGAATACTTTCAGTAGTTATTTCGTTAGGAGTACTACCCTTCATTCTGATGCTCAATTCTTATTTAGGAGATTATATAGATTTATCCTGGAGTCATGACAATTTTAGAGTACAAAAAAAGGTCCATAGAGAATACACAATACACTATCAACTTGATCCTTGTGGATACTTTTGAGAACGGAAGTTTGAGTAGGGAATCCGTAAAGAGATCTAATCCAGTATTTTTCCCTAGTGAATACAAAACTATGATGGGTCTTCAAGAGTAGGATGTTGTTATAGAGAGATTTCTTTTAATGGGCCTCCAGATAGTTGGAGTTAGCAGTGGGTGCAATAGAGTTGATTTGTCTATAGTAGTAGGAAGGTTCAAAATATCTCAGATAGGAGATCCTTTTGAGTAGGCTCAGGGATGTCGTCCTATAGTGAAAGGGTAGTGAAGATCACCATGAGTGCCCTAAGGGAGTCAATGATAGTAGAGGAATAGGAGAATTTTTAGGTGGGAGATGAAGCTATGGGGGTTCTTTATCCACCACAACCGGGAGGCCCACATTAGGCTTAGGGAGCTGACATATTGGGTCATGGACAGAAGCTTTCTATGGACGTCTACGTACTCATAGTGCACAATTTAATTTGAGGTATGATATTTAATTATTCAACTATTCAATTATTATTCATTTGTATTGTTTCCTATCATTATTTTATCTCAATACTCCCAATACATGAGTTCTAGATCTTCTTAGAGGTGTTAGTACCCCAATTTTGTTTTGAGGTTCTTAAAGTGAACACTTCTTCCATGTTTTTTTTCTACTGATAGTGTGAGATATTATTTGGATGAAACTGGTTCACATGGGACCTATTGGTCATCATGATGGAACCTTTTATATAAGCTCTGGATTGCATTTAAATGGTCTAAGATCAAATTGACTATCTATACAAGCTAGTCAGATTCCTCTGAATTGATGGGACAAGGATCTCCTTTTTTGGTGAGAAATTCATCATAGAAGGACAAGTGAGTTCTATAACTAGGAGGATAATGCCTATTACCCATTATTTCATGAGAATAACCCTTAGTGTAGTATACATTTTAGGCATCTAGGTTCCAAGAATTGTGGAGGATTATATGGATGTATTCCCAAAAGAATTTCTGGGACTACTTTTGAAGTGGGTGTAGGAGTTTTGAATTAAAATTCTCCCTAGGATTATATTGATATATTTTATGGAATACTGGATGGAACCCAGTGAGATTTAGGAGCTATAGTTATTGTTGGAGTAACTTCCTATGAATGTTTCCATCAGACCTTGTGTTCCCCTAGCCATCTATAGTTCTGTTCCGGAAGAAGGTAGATAGGAGATTACAACATTGCATGGATTATCATTTTTTGAACCAGATCAAGATAAAGAAAAATTTAGCCTTTATGTGGATTGATAATCTGTTTCATTAGTTGTGAGATGACAGATAGTTATCCAAGATCAATCTCATGTTTGGCTACCACCAGTTGCAGGTTCATGTGGATAATATTATAAATATGGATTTTTGATACATCTATGGACACTATGAGTTCCATGTGATTCCCATTGGGGTGAAAATTCTCCTTCCATATTTATAGATTTTATGAATAATATTTTCCAGCCAAACATGTACTAGTTTTTTGTTCTCTTTATCGATGAAAAACTTCTTTAGTCTGAAATAGAGGTGGATCATTAAAAGAAATTTAGGTTGTTTCATGATTTACTTTGAGATAAACTTTTTTATGAGAATCTACCAAAGTAAAAATTCTGTATACAATACATTCACCTAATGGAGAATGTCATTTATTAAAAAGGTTTATCCATGGATCCAACAATGATTGAAGATG
This sequence comes from Viscum album, assembly GCA_963277665.1. Lineage (NCBI taxonomy): Eukaryota > Viridiplantae > Streptophyta > Magnoliopsida > Santalales > Viscaceae > Viscum > Viscum album. Next base: position 1,784,809,058 of record OY728119.1, on the reverse strand, counting down.
TTATTTCTTAGGAGAAACCAAAATCCTAATAGAGTTGTGGATCTTCGTTGGATTAATGAGGTACTATAAGATATTTTTTAATGATTTATCCAAAATAAAATCAAATTTTTCTGATCTGACATGGAAGGGATATCCTTTTACATGGACTAAGTAGTTTCACATGTATTTCGAGGAGTTGAGGGAGAGGTTGAAGAATGCTCAGGTTTTTATACTACCAGAGGAAGTCATTGTGTTTTTAGAGTATTGTGATTCCACTAGAGCTCAACTCGGTTAAACATTGATTAAACGAAATACATTCGTCGCATAAGGTTCAAGGACGTTGAGAACCCCTAAGAATAACTATATAACTCAGGAACTCAAGATAGTAATTGTAGTCTTTACCTTAAGGATGTGGAGGAACTGCCTTCTAGTAGGTTATTTTATGGTTCACTTAGAACATGAATGTTTAAGGTATATATTCACTCAGAGAGAACTGAACCTGAGGCAAACACACTGGCTGGTGTGCCTGTAGGAATAAGACATTGATATTGTATATACTCTAATAAAGGTAAACATTTTAGATGATTCCCTATAATGAATTCACATGCTTTACAAGTGTGGGAAGCATTGGAGCAGTTATCTTCCCTATAGATGACCCAGGTGGAGTAGGAGGGTACAATTTTTCTATAGTCGATGGTGATGAATCTTTTGCTCTTTGAGGGTATCGAAGTGTTCTAGCTAAGAGATATATATTATGATGTTCTATGTGATCAGATATCCAAAATAAATACCCATATAAAAATTTCAAAGGAGGTAATAATGTGATCTTGTTCAATGGCTGAATATTGGTTCCAGTCGCAATGGGAGAGGAGGTGATGGAGGAGTTCCACACCTCTCACTTAGTTGTACATCCTAGTCAGTGAAAAATTTAAATAGATATTCCATATCATCTTTGGTGGTATGGAATGGTATGAAGTGTAGGTGATTTCATCTCATGATGCCACACAATTAAGCATGTGATGACTGAGCACTAGGTTTCAACAGGTTTGTTGTAGACATTTAAGATCTCGTAGTGGAAAATGGATGAATTATCCGTGTACTTAATTGTAGGACTTCTTCACAAATAGAAGTTACATAATTCCATATTGATGATAACAGACTGACTCACAATGTCATCACACTTCCATTCTATCATGGAGCAGAGTTTGGAGGATTGTTTGGGGAAATTGTATGTACGATAGATCGTTCTCCTTCATGGGTTACCCTTGATAATTGTCTCTAATTATGATGAACGATTTATGTCTTGATTGTAGAGAGTCCTATAGGAGGCCTTCGGGACCCAGTTGCATATGAGTAAAACATTTTACCGCAAGGATGATCGGCAGACCGGGAGCACTATCCAGGTGATATAGGATATGTTGAGGGATTTAGTGTTGGATTTTGGTTGGAGTTGGGAAGATCACCCACCATTTGTAGATTTTGTGAATAATAACCACCAATGAACTAACATCAATTTGGAAATCATTGAGGCCCTATACATGATACACAACCAGTCACCCTTGTGTTGGATGGAGGTTGGAGAATCATCTCTCTTAGACCCAGAGTTGGTGCAGGAAATAATGGAGAAAGAGAATGTCATCCATGAATGGATCAAGATGACCCAAAGTAGAACAAAATCATATAATGATCACCTTTGTAGACCCAAATTTTTTAAAAAGAGAGACCACATATTATTTATTGTCTTTCCATGATAAGGAATGGTGAGGTTTTTCTGGAAACGCAAGCAATCCTTGAGGTTCATTAGGCTATTTGAGATGACGTGAAGTGTTGGTGAGGTTTCATACTGCCTCAACCAACCCACAATACTGGATTTGGTGCATGTCGTCTTCCCTTTGTTGTAGTTGAGGAGATATGTGCTTGATCAAATGCACATCATCGATTTGGGAGAGATTGACATAATACAGGAATGCACATTTACAAAGCACCCATTGGTGATGAGGTTTGACAGAAGTGGACATTATGTGGATGGATGATCCCTTTAGATGGCATGCTGTGGTACTATAGAAACATACATGACTTTTCCTAAGAGGATGAGATCCTAGTGCGAGCTCAACATCTTGAGTTGTTTTTATATGTTTTCTTTTCAAGGAAGAAAATCCTGAATGGGGGAATGATGTAGTGACTGGGTTGTTTTACTTATAATAATTTAAAATATTTCATTATTTATTTCTAAAGATAGGTGCTGAGACAACATACGATTATGATTCCAAATGTATCCGGGATTAATTTTATAAAAATATTAATTATATTTTATATTGCACAAATATTATTAATAAAATGAAAAGGGATAACTATCCAATGGTTGATTGGATTTGAAATTTGAGACCATGGTTTGGTCCGAAACACAGTTTTTACCCTAAGAGAGACATCATGTGAGTTAGCGTGGGACATTAAGACACCTTTCTCATTCGAGGTATCTTCAGTGGATTAGTTAATTATTATATTAATTCATTTACTCATTTTGAACCTAAATTAAAATTACATAAGTACAACTCTATGGTTAATCATGTATGGTTGGATGTACAAACCATTAGAGGATTATAGATCTATCGTTCCCCCTCCATTGGAAAACCGAGATCAGATTATAATGGGAAATTTGATCAACGAAAATCAAAGTACATCAAACACAATAGATATTTATACAATTCTAGAAATCTTGATTTCATTAGTAATCAATCCAATATTGAGGTATGACCTTCAATTTTTCCTTCACCCCCTTTGTTTCATTCTGTATGAATGTACTGAATATGTTTATGACTCCCTTGAATATCTCATAGTTTGAATATATAAACATTTTGAATTAATTTTTCCATTGGTATCATTTATTTTTTGAACTCTTCCACCTATTTCTTTTAAAAATTATCATCGAATTGATAATTTTTCATTGTTTACCAATCCTTTTCACACATATATACATTCATATTTATTTAGTGGGAACTTCCTCTCATGTGATAAAAAATATGGGTTGGATGAGGATTTTCTCAAGGTGGTGGATCACCAAATGAGCCCGGCGAAAGGTGGTGTAGTGAAAGATGGGCCTAGGGAAGGGATGTGTGGAATCAGTAAGCTCAAAATGGATAAATTGGTGTGAAAAAATGGTGAACCAAAAAATATGGAGGTGGAGGGAAGGAAACGATGAGTTTTGATTCGTGATCTACAGGTGTAGATATGAGATCTGCAGTTATAGATCATTGGTTGTGGTGCGGTTGGCTGGTTTGAGTAGTGGAAATTAGAGAGGCCATTAGGGTTTTCTAGGGGAAAGGATAGAGGCATTATAAAATTAGGATTGTAGAGAAACATGGGAAGATAGATATGACAGAAGTGGGGAGGGGAAAGAAAAAAATAAAATGAATAAATAAATAAATAAATAAACATCAGGTGGGGTGGGGGATAAAACTGCACGTGGTGCACAAGAGAAAATGGGTTAGGGTGGCATGACCCCAAACCCCTCTGTTATCCTTATAATTTTTAATAATAAATATTAATTATAATAATAATAATAATAATAATAATGAAATTATTTTTTTCATCATAACTCCTCCGTAGGGTGTCTACCTGACACCCTTTCAGTGACACCATGGCCTTGTTTTTTGAGACTATCTTTCAATGACTGATGTTGAATACCGTCTTCTGACTCATCTGTTGGGTCCAAAGAGAATTTGATAATAATACTATTTTTATTATTATTAAATAATTGATTATTCAAAAGTCCTTCATATGAGATATAATTTATGCGCAATCTACAGTAACATGACCATGACCTTGAGATGGTTATTTCCAGACCATGTTTTGATAATTAATGTGGGATGAGGGCTCAGGTGAATGAAATTACTAATAATAATATTATTATTATTGAAATTTTAAAATATTGTATCAGACATAGATTCTCTATTAAATATACATTTGAAAAACTATCACCAGCATCATTAACCTATAATTAAGGAGGATATTTTGGGACTAATGTTAGGTACATTATTCAAATTCATGGGTGGAACCCTAAATCAACCATTGTTCATATTACATTGAAATAAAAATTTACCACTGGTTGTCCGATTCGGGTAAGCGAGTAATCTATCAAACTTTTTTTTTCACATAGATCATGATGGCTCTCCTCAATGATGCTTCTGAGACATGATGCAAAGCGTTCCAATCACAATGCACTAAGGTTAATCCAAATGATGGTAGTGATTATACAGAATCTGTAGAGTGGTAATAGTCTTATTCTCCAGTTGGGATGGACAGTGGTGTTCTATAATGGTCTTTTTGAGTTTCCCTCAAGTAGGAATCACAATTTGAGTTCCTCAATGTTTTTGGATTAGCCTCTAGATAAGGTGGTAAGTGGATCACCATAGGTACATTTTCCATACTTAACAATCTAGCTGGGTTGGGAAGTGGATTTTCCATGATGACTCACCGGTCTTACCCTATAGTAAAATTGGGAAGTTCCATTCCCTAGTGACGTTCTCGAGTAATACTCTCTGTATGTGTTGGGCAGTGGAGTTCCTCAGTGACTATTCGAGTAGGACCCTCCATCATATTAGGACACACGATCCTTTCCTTAAATTGGTAACCCCTAGACTGTGAGACACAATGCCAGACACATGTTGATGTAGATTTTGACTCATAAGGAGGAGGGATACTTTCCCCCGTAAAACAAGTTCTTATGATGCAAATGAAAACTGTGTGTGTGAGTTATTGCCTCTCCATATCAATAGTATCAAGGTGTGGTGATTGATCCCCTTTGACTTGCATGTTTTGGGAAGACTTGTGGGATACTGGGAATAATTATTGGATTCATTGGATACTATTGGTTACACTTTTTCTTAGGTTGAGCTATGCGATGGATATCCCCTTACTCTCTATTTGGATTCATTAAATTAATATATAAATATAAATATACATATCTAGTTTCAGTACCTAATCCTTGGGTTTTGGTCACTCTTCTTCTAGGTGAGATGAAGAGGCGCTAGGTATGCCCTGAGCTTTATGTGTCTACATTCTCCAAGTTAGACACGTCTACTCTACTACTATAGGTATTGAATACTCAATGAAATGTTTATCTTCTCATTGTTTTTCTTCTTCTTATGTTTGGATGAGTTTATTTTCTCTCTCTTTTTGGGTTGATGAGTAACCATTTACCGTACCTTTTTCTGTCTATAATTTTGTACTTAAATTGTATCTGAAACTACACCCACTCCTTTTTTGGGTGTTCTTGTAGGTATTTATATACTCAACCCTCTATGGAATTTTTCACCATTTGTCTTGTATTTTAAAGATAGAAATAATTTCGATTATGAAAAAATAGGAGCCTAAGGATATTGGGTGCTTGGACCATGTGCGGTGGTCGTAGCATTAGATTTAGTGACGAGCTCTCTTAATTGAATAAATTTTACGGTTTTCTACTAGGGTATGACACATTTTCTTTTTTTTTTTGTATTTTCCCATTTACGTTTCCATTTACACTACTGAACTTCATTATATTTTTTTCTCCATGCATCTTTTGGTTTATTTACAAAAATTTTGTGTCTTTTATTTATTTCTATAAGATCAATTTCATTGAGTTAGATGTATGTTTCAGTAAAGGTACATAAGAAATGACATCACCATGTTTGTGATAACTTCAATGCATGTTGTGCCCCCTTGCCAATGCAGGCGGGCATGAAGTAGTTACTGCTTGATCCCTGACACGGGTCTTGTAGGGAAAAATTCTACATGAAAAATTACCGCAATTGTGTTGATATATAGAGGTGAAAGAATACTTATCACAACCATTCTTCTCATGATTAATTTTCTAAAAATAAATTAATCAATTAAATTCATTTATTGGTATTATTATACAAAAATAAGTGTCATATTTATAAAAGTTTTATCTATGGCATGGTATATAAAATTGGTTTGAAATAAGTGATATCAGAATAAGGGTTTGATGTAAATGGACCACTAAAATAAGAAAAAAAATAGGAACAAACAACTATGATGATCCTCATATTTGTGTTTTATTATCTAATATTTAGAATCATCTGTTTTTGGGTTAAGGACACTAAAATAAGTTAAACCCATGGGGGGAATTTGAGATGGAATTATAAACGATGTTAATCCTCATATATGTTTTAGGAAACCTTTGAAGATGAAAGAAATTGAATGTCATGTGGTATAACTTATTCATGTGTAATAATTGGACTAAACAGACACAATATGTATTATGTTTATCTAACTCATGTTTTATTTCTTATCTAATAGTGGATTGTTGTGAAAATGTGAAGATATAATGGTTGAGTTTTTATTAAATACAATTAATTTTTATATATTCCTTTATTTTGATTAATCAGTGATTGACTCAAAAAGGTTTGAGGATATTTATCAAAAATATTGATTCATATAACATTAATCAGACCAAGAGGTATAATGAAATTTTGACACCCCAAATTATAATTGGTAACATTATACATTGGTGTAATTATGTCAGTGTTGTAAATGTTGGGAAAAGTGTTTTAATGATAAATAGATGGAGTTTTTTTGAACTAGAAAATCCATCCAAATTTCCTTAAAAATTGTTAAAAATATTGATCTTTGTTAATCATCAAGTGGTTGAGATAAATTATAAAAAATAAATGAGATTATTATTGAATGGGACATGTAATTTTGATGATGTTATCCCCATGGAATTCAAAATTTAGGGGGTTCATGTTTGAATCATTTAATGTATGAATTTTTTAGAGTTCTCACCTTTTTATTGAATTTCTAATCAGGGGGTGAAGGGATTCTAACTTAAACACATACATTTTCTTGATGTTATAAGTGTCATTGGATTTGATGAACTTGTATTTAGGTTCATTTTTATATTTTCAACAAAATATAAAGGTGTATATTCCTAGAACATTAAGGATTAATATTACATTTTAAGAAAATATTTGTAATGGATTAATAGATTTATTGAAATTATGTTTTGAAGAATAATTTTAATATATTATAGATTAAATTACAATTAATGAATTATTTTATTATTATAGATTAATCAATGTAGATAGAATTGAATTTCATATATAGTAAGGTAACTTTTAAAGAATATGGTAGGAACATTTAATGATTGTTATGTTTCATTATGAAATTATTTTAGGCATGAATATTTCCATAATGATGATGATTCCTTGAAAAGGGGAAGTTTGTTCATACACTGGATTATCTCAGGCGATGGAAGTGACATAGATAGTTTCTAGATTATTGTAGAAATTGTTTTGGGGGGTAAAATCTATGTAATATAGAAAAGTATTCATCCACATATGAGTAAAAACATTTAAAACATCACTATAGGTGTTCCACATATGATTCATCTAAAAACAATGTGATTATTCTATAAGAGTAATTTGTGATTATGTCAAGAATAATTGAAAAAAATTTGATTTAGGAAATCTGAACCGTGTAAGAGTAAACCATGTTGGGATTCTAGACATAAGGGTATTTGAAATAAGGGTTCCTAAATTAGGGTTTCCTGACATAAATATTATTCAATGATGCGTAGATGAGTGGCCCAACATACTAAAGTTCAGTGGGGAAAAGAAAATTTATTATTGGGCTTTCGGAAGAGGTTGGAAATACATTAGTTTTATATAAATGAATGGATATTATATATTCTATGGGATATTATTATTTATTCAAAATCTATATTATTTAAAATATTTTTAAAGGGGTTTAAACTTAATTTAAATTATATATGAACTAGACTTATATGATTCATTCACCAAGGATATTTAATTGAAATCCATAATTTAATATGATTACAGAAGTTCATTTTTTTTGTTATAATTCTTTGAATTGAATATGATGTTGAAAAGAAAAAATTTGGACTATGAATAATTAGTATTCATGGGATTTAAATGAGTCAAATAATAATCAACATTATATGAATTGGGAGTTTTTTATATTGTATAAATATATAGATGGAGTGTTATTCAGGTTGTTTCCATTCCTAATATTTTTTAAGTAAATCATAAAAAATATTAAGACATGAAAAAATTATATTTGGGGATATTTCTATATTCAAAATATTGAATGTTATCTCACATGAGAATTAATATCTCTATAATAATAAAAAAGGATGAAATGATAATGTATGGACAATATTATGTTCGAAAAATATATAAATGGAATAAGAAAGAAGAATTTTCAACATATCGATGATACAATTTCTTAGAGAAAGATAATTAACTATATTAGAAGGAAGAGATTCTCTCCTATGACTAGTAGTCTTAGGGGGATTCACATATTCATCCCTATAATGTAATATATTTCTATGTAGATAAAAAGTGTTGTTTCAATAATGAAGGGGTTAATAGATTATGTATACATGGGAATCTAAGAGTTTATAAACAGTGTATCTACCCATTATATGAGATGTATAAAGATAAAAAATTATTTATTATTACGTGTAAAACACAATGTTTATAAACTACTTATGTTATTCCGTAAAGTGGTGAGTGATGTAAGTTAAAGGTAAGTGATCATTGTGTATGATGTGGGTAATCCTTAAAAAACTATATAAAATGATCCATATCTTGGAGCTACAGTACCACATTGTATACATGAAACGTATAAAGTACAATTGATTTTGGTGCATTGGTTCAATAATGAATGCATGTACATTGAAAGTATCCTGGTGTGAATGAATCATGTTAAAATCCTCATATTTTTCATGTTTTATTTGACTAAAATCATTATTAATTTAGAGAAATAATATGAAAAATATGAGAGAGAAATAATTTTTTCGAATTTAGGGAAATGATATTGTTATAAAGTTTGAACAACATTATTTCCTAATTTAGAGCTAAAATTTGAAAGAGAAATACATTTTCCTAATAAAATTAATTTAATTTTTTTGCACCATCACTTAAAACATTTTAGTGTTCCTTGTGAACCATAAACATTTGTACTCATGGGGGTTCTTTTTATATTATTTATTCAATTGTAGTATTTTTGATCAAATTTTGTAGAATTTTAAAGGAAATTGAGTCACATATAGTACATAATTAGGAATTATGGTTATGATAGGCTAATTAAATGATTCACTGAGGTTTGTGTTCATACATGATTGACTACTTTTTTTCTCATCCGATCATTAAATATATATGCATTTCTATAAGTAATTTTGGTCACAACTATTTATATTTCTGGGCAGTAACATGAACATGAGTCGTAAATGCTCATGGATGGACCATATTTACATGGTTCATGTCCACCAATTAATATATAAATCCTTTAAACAGAAACAAATACCTGATATTGAACTCTATCAACTAATTATAATGGTTGTAATGAGGCCAATCATTCTAACATGGCCCATTTGGTTAGGAATTCGGGGTCATATCCAAGACATATTTAAGAGTGAACATCACTACATAAACTTTCTTAAATTTATTTCAAATTTTTTAGGATAATATCTAAAGATATTTTTAAAATAAATAATTTAATTTTATATATATATATATATATATTTATATTATTCATGATAAAAAATTATTAGAATCTTCCTAGACATTTTAATGGGGTAATAAATATTTGTATATAACCTCAAAGATTATTTTCTAGAGTTATATTATTGAATACCACCTCAAAGATTTAGGTTTAGTGTATAAGTTAACCCTTTCCATGAGGAAATGAATATCAAGATCCCCTGATTTTAACATTGCTTTAAATTTTAGAGATCAATGATAATATTCACAATCAATATTAAAATAATCAAATAGAGGAACTCCCATAAAATATCTTCCCTTCTAGTAATGTATATAGATAACAGAATTCTATACCAGAATAATAATGTCCCTCTTAGTGTCTGGACAGAACATTTGTGCTTATCTACTTCTTATTATATTATAATTATGAATATATGGCTACATCATGGATTAATGTACATTAGTTGTTTCATTGGTAATCTTGTTCCATCAATATTCAATAAAATGAGATTCCAAATGTTTTTTGGAGGAAGAGTAAACCCAAAAACTTGGCATCTAGATTCAAATCCAATTGGAACATATCTCTTAGACCTTCCATGGTCCCCATTTAAGAAATAACATATTCAATAGATAAATGAAACTCTTGTGGAGTGATTTATGGATATAGTTCTTGATTGAGAAAATTTGGACATTATTATTAAGATTATTTTATTTACACAATTATTGGATAACTATCATGAGTTAACATATTATAACTCACCTAAACTAGTGGTAGTGATTTTCCTAGTTGAGGATGTTTTTGAAATTCACCCAGTGGCATGGTTATTTAAACTTCTCATTTTTACCGTGAGTTTATTGAATTTCTTGACATGTACCTTTTAGATATAAATGTTCTTTTTATTAAAAATGGTTAGTTGATTAAGCCATGATATATCCATATTGAGAGTTTCACTTAGTATGAATTTTTTCACAGAGTAAATTAATGTCATGTCATATCCACTTCACTAACTTTGGTATATATGAAGAAATTTTTTCTATGGTCAAATGTGGAGTAATATATTCCTAATGTTGGAGGGAAATGGATGAAGAAAAACCTTTCCATTTTTTATATGATCAAATGATATTGAGTGGGAAATAGTGGGATATTTAGTTGAGTTCCCAAATCATGAGCCTGTTTTTATATTGATTCTAGGAAAACACTTCTTGCATCTTAGTGTACAATATATTCTAATAAGATTTCACTTTATCATTTTATTTTCGATCATATTATAATCCACTTGGTCTATTAGTATTCAAATGTGAATATTTGTTTTTTGTAATCATGTGGTAAGAATTATATTTTTATCCACATTCAAATTTTTTGGTAACTCATCAATGTCTAATAATCATTTAGTGGATATATAATAATATTATATGGTATCTCCATAAAAGAATAATTACAAAGATTTTAATAGCACTAAGGCTTCAATTATCTCCCTTGGAATTCATGTTTAAATAGTACAAAAAATAATCCATGGATGGTGGTCCTTTTTAAATATATCAAAACTGTTATCTAACCATGCCATTGATATAAGGGATATGCCATGAAATAATTATGGGGTGAGCCACATGGGTTATTCTTGTATAATTTTTCCCTACCATGAGAAAATAAAATCTATATATAGATGGGGAAGTAAAAATTCACCCAACACTGTGGGATGTGATTACCATTTGCATCAATGATAATGGACACACCTATTATTACATTTGGTGATCATAGTGTTGTTAGTCAGGAAATTAATTATTCCAACCATATATTCTATTGTATCTCATGTGTTACTAAATGTTTTTTTTATATTATTCTTTGTATTTTGATGTTTCAATTTGACATGAGTTGGTGTACTGTGAATTATATCTACTATAGTAGAGGGGATTCAGGAATAAACAGTGATAAACTTACATATAATTTTCTTCTTGTAAATTTGATACCTTCTTTAGGTTTTTGGAATATTGATATATGATTATTTCAATAAAACTTTTCCATTAGATCAATATTTTCTGAGATCCATTGAGAACAAGATTTATTTTTATTGGAAGACTAGAATATCTTGATCTAGGAGTTGAGAGTTTTCGTGGGTTAAAGAAAATGTATTCCTCCTTAAAGAAATTACATTTCCATCTAAATAGTGGAGTTAATGCATAGTTATAAATTCACCCAACCCTATGATGTTTTTGATAGAAAAATATTCACTGATAATTTAGTGAAGTTTATTAAAGCCATTAAGTAATATATGGTAGAGACACTAACTACTTATCCAAAATTTTGGAATTAGACTCACCAAAGGGAGGCGAGGTCAACATAGTAGAACATCTCATGTAACTCCTTGAATGGATCAATGATTCTAAAATAGGGTAGGCCCCTAAATATAAGGTTATGGATAGTCACCCATAGGTTATTATATATATAGGTTATACATTACTTATATTTTATCATGAAAACATCATAACGAGATACAAAAAATTGATAGAATATGATTGTAATCATACCATTAACCAATTCATTACTAATGGTTTTTGAAATTTATTTATCTGCAGTGATCAGTTCCTTGACAAGATCTAGGCCTTTTTTTCATTCACGAACTATCACTGGTCAAACCAAAACCCAACACCTGAGTTGACCCACAACTAGGATGGGGATTCTCTCTAGATCCTCTCATGCTAGAAACTAGTTTCGAACATCAATAATACCAAATTGGAAATTATTTATCCCTTTAAAATAAATTACAATAGAATAAAATAATATGTGGATAGAAGAAAAGGAAATAAAAATAAATTGAAAAACATACCACCTTGTGACCTCATGGGTCACTTGCAATATTTAATCCATGATCTCTCTAAGAGTGATCCAAGATTGGTATAACCTGAAATAAAAAACATATTGTGGGCATGACCACTGAGATGCATATTAGTGATTCCAAAATAAGAACCACAACCTAAGACATACCATTAAGAAGAAAACCATGTCTCGAATTTTTTTAAAATAAATATATTTAAATTATGGTTTTTGTTTCATTTTTAAAACATGTAAAAACATAATAATTTAAAATAATCAATTTGTAATCCCATTTTTGAAAATAGTTTCTAGAGATTCAATGATTTTCTAATAATTAATTATTTAGAGAAGAAACATATGGTGAAAAAAATATCGTAGTGAAATGGATGTAGTGAAAAAAGAACATGTAAATAAGTATTGATATAATAATTTGTAGTGGAAACATTATAGTTGGAGTTTTTTTGTTTAAAAAATCAAAAAAATATGGAATGTAGAATACACATTAATAAGATATAATCTGATACACCTATAAAAAATATGATGATATAAAATATGTACTTGGTTTAGAATCTATTTGACGGCCCATAAATTCCATCCATAAAAAATAAGCACCCTAGGTTCTCTAATGTAGCCTCACTAGTGGAACAACCCACATATCATTTAACTACCATGGTGATATAGTCCATATTGTTGGGACTAAATTGAAAATTTAACTAAAATATGAATATAATCCATATGAAACAATTATAATAGTATAAAATAGAAGCGTGGAGGACATCCCACGTTTGACAGTAACATACATTCTGAAATGCATGCTTGCCCACTTCCTGACACCATAAATGTGGAGACCCCCACTATCTAGAGGATAATAATGGAGATTCCAATTATACACAAATAAATTCGATTGTTCCAATTGGTCCCACACATCATGAGTGCTAAAAACCATTTTTCATGATGTATTTTTCCATACATTACATAGAATTGTTTACAAAAAATAATCATTTGGAATCCTATTTTATAAATATGTTCCATATTTTAAAACAATTTAAAAATAAAATCCATATCCAAGGTTCAGTCCATTTTAATTCGACTTACAAAAAAACATTAATAGAAGAAAACCATGATGAAAACATAGAGTGATATAAAAATAATTGAATTTGTTTTTGAAATCAATACATGCATGTATCATATTATTTTTACATGGAAATTTTTTTAAACATGTTGGTAAATAATAATGAAACAATAGATTTAAAATTAAAGGATTGTACATATGGAACATTAACTCAAAACCTATGGCCCTCGATTACCAAAATGTGAATCCACATCAAAGAGATCTATAGAAGGAAGACAACCCCGAATTTAATGATTACAAACATATGTACATATCTATCTTCATATATATACCCCTAAATACAATAAATATATTCTCCTCACCACGATTAATTATGTATAAAGCGAATATATATATATATATATATTCATTAACCATGCATGTGTTTTAAATTTTCTTTTAGGAACAGTCTCCCAACACAATATAAAAATATATGAAATCCAGAAATTAAAAATTCCTTAAATAAAAATAAACTGAACAATAAGACCATAAGAACACATTTTCCCTTAATTAAATTTATTTCAGCATACGTATAAAATATGTTAAGAACTTATGAAACATAAAAAATACCAATAGAAATATAAAAAAAGAAATATTTATTATCTGGAAAAAGGAAAAAAACCATTTTAAAAATTTTAAATGAAACACAAGGAGTAAAACCTAGGAAAATCATTGTTCAAACATGAATACATTTTTTATTATTTCATACTAACTAATAATAGAATAATTAGATATAAAAAATTCATATTTACAATAAAATAATTAAAATTCCCTAAAATCAAGGGGATGAGCATCAGAAAAACCTACAACATAATGGAATAATAAAAAAATGGTCCTAATATTCAATAACAGGTAAAAGAAGACTTGAAGTTGAAATCATATTCCTTTAAAAATTAAATCCATAATAAATATGAAAAAAAATCCTCTAGGGTTCAGCCCTGAGAGATAAACAATGAGGGAGATGATAATAAAGAATGAAAATAGGATGTTTTAGGATAAAGAGATAATGGCATTGGAATTTTAACCCAAATCCTAATGAAACTGACCAAACTCAATATAGAACAAATGCTCGATGAGGGGGAGCGGTGCACACGTAAGGGAGAGGGTAGAGGATAGGTAATATATGTGATATTAGAAGGTGGGTATATGATGGATTGGGGATGGGGATTAAGGGGTTTAGGTTTTATTATTAATATTATTTAATTTAAAACCTAAAGGGACTCGCATGGTCTTAGGGAAAATTTTTCCAAACCATGCGCCAACTATGATCTATTTACTGGGAACACTAGGCACGCACATGGGTTGGTCACACAATTTCATAAACCATGCACAATCATTAAAAACCATCCTTCTAATGTGATAGATTAACCTAGACGGTTTCTACATAGTTTGGCCAAACATGTGACAAAACCTTTGGACACCGTGAAAAATGTAAAACATTAAAATATTCCAAGATTAAAATCCAAAAACATCTGATAAAAAAACAATAAATAAATAAATAAGACAGCAATTATAATGGTTAAGGGTGTGAAAATTATCCCCAATATAACCCTTTCTTCCCCGAAAAATCTATCAGGCTCACAAAGTATGTCACACAAAAGGATCCATAACTCTAGAGGGAAACAAAAAAACTAAACCACTCGAATTCTAAATTAATTTGTCACAGCCAACAACCTTGATCAATGAAAAAAAAGCACAGAAACTGTGAAATATCACCACTATTCAAGGACTTTGTTAAAATGGTGGGACAACATGGAAAGGATACACCAATAAAAATTCTATAAAACACAACCCAAACTCACAAATGAGGAGACTCAAGCAGAACATATGACCAGAATATCATCCAAAACCCCACCAAAACAAAAAATAAATCTACTATTTAATAGATCTTGGATCATATATAATAATACTAATTAATTACAAGAGATAAAGGAAGAGTAAAATAAATCAAGATGGAAGTAAGGGGAACCTGAGAAGCATTGCCAAATCATCTTAAAAAAAGATCACAACCTTAAAAGAAACCTTATGATTTCATAAAAAAAGGACCACACATATTCTCATCACCACAGATTTACCTTGGAACAATGGTAAATATAAATAAATGATGAACATGCCTCCTCAGTGATACTATGGGATACCTTATAATGTCAATGATTAAAAAGGGGATGACCCAGGACATCAAATCCAAACCACCAACCATAGATATCAAAATAGTACTCAAACCAACACAATCCCAAGTGTAGGTTTGATCATTCGAAAATATATCATTATCACCCAAATCACATACTGAGGGTTTCCCATGTATAGTTAGCCAAAATAAGAACCCACTATAACTACTGTCACCTTGGAACCTCCAAATCACATTCCAACCGATGATTAACGATCATGACCCAAGAACATATTATAGATCATGAACAACCAAAGAGTGACACATTCTTTGTCTACCTTAAGAACTCACACGATAAATAATCCATAATAGAAAATTTTTAATGCATAACAACAGTTGAGGATTTGATATAAGTAATAACCAAAAAAACCCAAAACCCAAATCATAAAAGGAAATCAAACTCATGACAACAAGGAAAATGAAAAAATCCTTAAAAAACAAGAAAGTGTACCAATATTAAAATCATTTAATTTCATTAAAAAATATCATTAATTAATTAAAAAATATAATTTTTGGACCTCTTGAGAATAGAGAATCCGGTATAAAACACCACAAACAGAAATTAATTCCCATTTAAAAACACCAAATCATGATTGAAAGTCACAATAACACATCAAATAAATCCCAACCCAAAAAAACCACTAGATTTTCCATTAATATAATTAAATAAACCCAAATTTTAATTTCAAAACTATGAATCCTTATCGAAAAAATGGTTTTGATTCATATTCTCCAAATTAAAAAATTGTAGATGGAAAATGAATTTTTTTTAAATTTGAAACTTTTATTCATAAAACAATAAACTCTGATGTAAAATTAAATTTTCTTTTTCAAAAAACTACATGGGTATTTACACACACAAAATTAATTTTACATTATTTGAAATAAAACATCCATTAAAAATTTCAAGGCCTACTTTTACCATTTAAAACTATATTTTATTTTAATATTTCAATGGAAATCAATCCAAAGTATATCTATGATTCACAAAAAATAATATTCAATCTGACACACCAAATATAAATATAGAAAATGGATGGTGGTTATTTGTGGTTAGACCATAATCTCATATAAGATATAGTTGGTTACCATCTCTAGTATTAATATTTTTTATAATAAAAAATCATGTCAATTCCTTTTAATCATATCTATACATTTCATTAATGATTATTTATGTTTCAATATGTGAAATTATGTTTATATATGGTCTAATATAAATCTAGTACATTCTGTTAATATTTATGTTGTATGATAGTCCAAGAAATTTTTTTTTTATGTATAACATACTTAGATTGAAAATTTAAATAATGTACCAATAATTCATCTGAGTCACAAAAGATGACGTACTGACGCAGATGACCTGCCAACAAATGACCTACTGACACATATGATCTACTGACATAGATGAACTACCGAAAATTAACTACTAACACAGATGGCCTATAGACAGATGCCATATCGATACAGATGACCTACCCTTATTTCAAATGATATATTGGTGCATGGTGTACAGACACAAGGACTCACTGATAGTTAAAACTAGTCACTGACATATAGAAAGGCCGAAAAAATGAAACACCGATGGAATGATTCACTAATATGAGTTTCCAATTGAGCACTCACCGATATTCTGTTTAAAATGTATCTGATTTAAAACAACTTCTAACGGTAATGTTTTGAACATTTTAATGCACCTGATTAATTTAATTCATTTCTACAGACATCATAAATGAGGCTGTTATAAATATGATGTACTGTATCTTCCTCAAACATTCACATTGTCAGGACTAATACAATATATTTACAATGAAGAGCACGTGAAAGGGAGATACATGCATAGACATGAATACATAAGAAGATATGAGAAGACCCCCATGAGAAACACAAAAAAAAAACACATGAGGAATTATTCCTTCCTGATTACTGTTAACTAGGGAACTATTTTTCAACATAGTCTTATCATCTCTGCAGCATCCAAATAAATCGTAAAAGATGAATATCTAAATGTTATGGAATATCAAACATAGTTCTTGATAAAAATATATTTTCATTATTATTTTCTTGAGGAGAACTCGAGCTTCAACTCTAATAAATCAATTATTTTAGAGCTGAATTTCATAACACTCAATGAATTTATAATCACTTCCTATTATATTCTGCTCTGTTGTGAACTATTTTAATAGAATTTTTTAGCAATGTCTGTGTTTGTACAAAAAACTAACACTATATCCTACAAAAAAAACTAGAGGATACTAGATATAATCAAACAACTATATTCTTACACTTGTTTATAGCATCAAAAAACTATAAAAGTGGTCATGTGTGACCAAGTTTTTTTTGTTCCCATGTAGATTTGTGGTAGAGGTCTTGTGACCTGGATAGTCTATATACTATTAAGTTAACCCTAATCCTGTGTGTGGATCAAAATATTTATTTCTTTAGATTTTTTGGTGTCATGTGATCACCAAGGGGAGAGGACAACGTCTCTTCTTGAGACTGGTCCTCTTGTTTTATATCTACTGTTTCTTTTAATTTAGTAATTCTCACTTTTAACTTATATTTCAGAAAACTAAATCTTACTTTGTTAGTTAGTCTTGGATAGTATTTATAATTATTTTACCTTATTAGAGTAGTTTCAAAAGTTGTATCAATATCTTAGATTGTTATAACTGTTAATTAATCAATCTTTTGAGAAACTATTTGAACAACAAAGATACTATAATTTTACAACCATGATTAATTGGCCAATTTTATTTCAAATTGGGGTAATATCGTAAATTAATTTTTTAACAATTTTTTTATAGGAACTCAATTCACCCAATCATGAGTGTGCTACTATGTCCAACATTTAGTATCAGAGGTTTTTTGGAAGTTTCAATTTGCAAGAATTTAATTCTATTTTAAAATATTTTATCAACTGTGATTTTATATTTGATTCAATGATCTTTAAATTTTTATTAGTTATAACATTATAGTTATTTATAATCCCATTTATTCATTATGGATAATAGATTCCAAGTTGATGGTTTTAGTATACCTATATTATTTAATTGAAAAAATTTATGAACAATGGAAATTTAAGTGAAAATCTGCCTAGAAAGTTTGGGTTTTGAGATTTGGTCTTCAATTACAGATGAATATAAGAATTCTGTTACTGATATAAATACCTATGATGACCCAAAAAAGGCTTCTTATGGCAATAATTTAAAAGGTATGAGTTCCATATACTATTATATAGGTCATGAAGTGTTTAATATTTTTTTTCATGTTAAACTACCCATTAAATTTGGGTCACTTTATCTGTTTCACATGAAGAAACCTCCAAAATTGATGAAATGAGACTTAACACATATACTATTAAAAATAACAACTTTAAAAGGAAGCCTAATTATCCTATTTTTTACATGAATATATAGTTTAATGTAATTTTTAATACTATGATCTCTCTCTAAAAGGATGTTAAAACAAAAGACAAAGTCATGAGAATAATCAAGTGCTTAATTGATAGATGGAGAGGAACTTCTTTATAAATTATAGGATCATGTGACATCATCATGTTTCTAGTAAAGGAGTTTATTGTCATGTTTATGATGTATAAGGAAGAATAAGAATTATAAAAAGAAGAGTATGAAGATCCTAAGAGAAAATCTCTTGACTTTAATTATACTGCCTCTATGAAGAAGGACAAAGTTTAAGATGAAAATGAAAAAGTGATGAAAAATCCTTAGAAGATAGTGATGAATAGATGTCTCAAATAACTTTATGGTTTGTGAAATTTAATATAAAGAAGACATTATTTATAAATACCAACTACACAGGTAATTATGGTTATAAGGGTAACTAGAAAAATGATTGGAATAATGGTGATACATCAAGTGAAATAATCTATTATGAATGTAAGATAAGGTTACATGTAAACACATATAGTCATAATCTAAAGTTTAAGAAAAAGTATTATGATATTGATAGAATGTATAAAAAGTACATGAAGGAAACATTTAGTTCTTATGAGGGTAGTTTACGTGACACATAATCATTTCGTGATGAAAAATGTAATAAATAAAATATGTGTTTTCTGACAAACACATCTGAGGTAACATTAAACTCTCATGTACAGAATTATTATTATTCTGATGATGAAAGTGATTATGAAAATATGAAAAATGAAGAAATGGTAGAATATTGAAAAATATTGGAACAAATATGTTATAAAAAACAATTATTATAAATCATTAAAGAAACAACATGTTTTGACCATCACTATTTAATATGAACATTCTATAGAAAATGAGAATAATTATCCACTACTTAAGGACAATATTGAATTTGAATTGTCAAATGAGAAATTGAAAAAGGATCTATATAGATTTACCAATGTAAAAAAATTAATTTAAATTATTTGTAAATAACTAGTTCCTATGTATACTCTTTTTATAGGATACAACTATGGAAAAAGGAATATAACAAAAACTCAGTTTGTATCAAAATAAAAAAATGCAGTTTTATGTATATTTTTGAAAATAATCTACAAATTCAAGATATGAAATATCTTCTACTATTTCATGTTTTTCTGGAATAAATAAACTTTATTTTTCAAATACATTAAATACTTATTTTTGGAAATCCATGAATCAAGTATAGGTTCCCAAATCTCTTATAACTAATTTTAATAGTCCCAAACAAATATAGGTACCAAAATATTTTCCTTCTCTTATATGTTTTGTAGAAAAACATTTGTATAGATCTTTTTCACTCCTATAGTACTTGGATAGTGGATGTTCAAGACAAATTATAGGATATTACTCATTACTCTAGAACATGGTATAGATTGATGGTGGTCAGGTCACCTTTGGTGACAATGCTAAAGGAAAAGTCATTAGAATTCACCATATTGGTATCTATAATTTAGTTTGAATTTATATATTACTTTTTCTTGATGGATTAAAATATAATATTCTTAGTATCTCTCAGTTATGTGATGATTGTTTTAATGATATTTTTTAAAATAATTCATACAATTTTTTAACTCTAAAAATAATATTGTGTTTTATACTCTTAGAAATGAAAATGTTTATATTGTTAACATAGATTATTTAATTTCACAAAAGGATTTTTTTTCTTGAATTATTTTCATAATAAATCATAGATTCATAATAGGAGATTTGAAAACTACAATGTACACTCACTTGTAATGCTTACTAGAAAAGGCATAGTCAAGGATCAAACTTAACATGCCTTTTCAATTGAAAAAGACTGTAATCCTTGTCAAAAGTGTAAACAACAAAATATATATTTCAAACCAAGGAAAGATGTTTCATTATATCAACCTATAGTGTTGGTTCACATGGATTTTATTGGACCTTATATATTTTCATATCTAACTATGAATCCTTATGTATATGTTCTTGTATAAGACAACTCTAGATACACTTTGACCTTCTTTTTTGCACAAAAAAGTGAATCCTTCTCTCATTTCACAATTTATTCTAGTACTATATAAAATATTAATTGTCATAAAATTAAAACCATAGGATGTGACCATGTTAATCAGTTTTAAAACCAAGAGTTTGAATCCTTTTTCTCATAAAAATGTATATAATTATAACTTTTTTGTACCTAGAACACCACAAAATAAATTGAGTTACAGAATGATGAAACAGAACACTGTAAGAAATTTCTATAATGATGGATAGTAGGTACGTATTACCTATATACTTTTGGGAAGAAACTATGAATCTATAATTCCATATAATCAATTGAGTCTTTATGAGACCTATCTTTAAAAGAACTCCCTACGTGTTGTGCAACATTAGAAATCCATAGGTTAACAACTTCAATTTTTTTTCAATGTCTATATTACTAACACGAAGGATAAGCTAGGAAAATGTTCCTCCAAGAGTGATGATGGAATTTTTGTAGGTTATTCAACTTATAGTAAATCCTATAGAGTATTCAATAAAAGAAACATATGTGTGTAATAATTTGGTCATGGTACATATTATAGGACGTATAAAAATGAGAAAAAAACCTCTCTAGAACATCTTGAGGCTAATACATCAAACCTAGACATCAATTCTAAATCATCTGACCATCCTGTGAAGAAATATGTTAAAATTTCCATTTCTTGAAATTTGACAGATTCTAATAATAATGAATCTGATCATATTGAATAACCTAATGTGACTAGACCTTGCTTTATAAACCTATTAGAACTCTAAAAACGATCCATTATATTATATTGTTGGAGATTTAGACAAAATAACATAGTCTAGAGATTCTCTAAAAAATCAGTTTTAAAATCAATCTTTTCTCTCATAATTTGAACCTTCGAGTAATAATGAGGCCATCAATGATGAATTTTGGGTGATGGGTATGCAAGAAGAGATAAATTTGTTTGAAAGAAATTTTTTGGGAAACTTTTAGTTGAACCAAATACACCTTGACAATAGGAACTAAATCGGTTTTTAGGAATAAAGTATATGTAGATGATAATATAGTTAGAAACAAAGCTATAATGGATACACAATGTTATATTCATGAAGAAGGAATTGACAATGAGGGGCCCTTTTCTCTATTAGGAAGAAACGAGGCCATTAGAATCCTTCTTCCCTATACCCCACATCTTGAATTCAAAAATAATCAATTGGAGGTCAAAATTGCATTCCTAAATGTGTATATAGTTGAGGATGTTTTTGTTGAAAAACCCTGGGTTTTACAAATACCCACTTCTCAAATCATGTTTTTTCCAAACAAGAATATATTTATATGGTTTAAGGTAAGCTCCAAGAGCTTGGTATGATAGATTCATAAGTTCTCATATTTCATATGGTTTTACAAAAGGTATAGGTGATCCTAATCTCTTTATATAAATTATTTTCAATGATGGATTTTTTGTACATATTTATGTAGATGATATTATTTTTTGATCTTCAAAAAAAATATGTGATTATTTTTCAAATGTTATGAAAATTGAATATTAAATGAATTTAATGGGAGAACTCAAATTCTTTATTGTATTTCAAAAATTTCAAATTAAAGAATGTATTATTTTGAATCAAATTGAATATACTAAGTATATTTTAAAAATATATAGCTTTGAAAGAACTATGTGTAGTGAAAGAACTATGTTTAGTGAAAATTCGATGAGTACCAATTTTATGTTGAACCTTGATGAAGATGGTAAGTCTATTTATTAAACCACTTATAGAGGAATGATTGGGACTTTACTCTACCTAACTACTAGTAGACAAGACATTATAATTATTATGTGCATATGTAAATGTTTTTCAGGAAAACCAAAAATAATCCCTTATTTATGCTGTTAAAATGATTTTTACATTACTCAAACATATTACCAACTTTGGACAATTCTATGATAGAGAAAATGATTTTGATTTATTGAATTATTGAGATGTGGATTTTGGTTTCTGTATGTTAGATAGAAAATGCACCGATACAACATGTCATTTTTTGGGAATGTTTTTAGATTCATAATTTAGTAAGAAAAAAATTATGTTGAATTGTCTACTACCAAATTTGAATATATAGTTACTGAAAATTGTAGTACAAAAATTTTGTATATGAAACAAACTTTATTATTGTTATCAATTCAGACATGTCCCTATAATTGTTATAACAGTAGTGAAATTAATATTTCTAAGAATAATGTTTCACATTCTAGGATAGGTCACATTCATGTAAGGGATCATGTTTTGAGATACAATTATCAAAAAGGAGATATATCTTTAGAGTTTGTTCATAGTGAACATCATCTTGCCGACATTTTCACTAGGCCATTGAACACTAATAGAAGGAACTACATCAAGAATGAGTTAGGAATGATCAATATACAGTACCTTATGTTGATATTATGTTGATAATTTTAAGTGAAGTTGTCATATCGATGCTGGAAATTTCAGAAAGATAGTGTCACGCCAACACTGATAGTATGAAGCTTACAATGTCATGCTGACATAGATAACTTTTTCATACTGAAATAGTTGCCAAGCCAACACATACACTATGTCATGTGGACACATTTGTCTTTCCAACACCGATACATTGTTAGGATGATACCCTATCATGACAACACCATTAGTGTCAGAAAAAAATCAATCATCCCAACACTGATGACCCCCTATATTTACCCATTTAATGTTTTTACCAAAACAACAGTATTTCATTGATTTGTTGAACCCGGTTCTGGATTTCACTAATTTGTGATTTAGAAATCCCTAAATGATATATATTTGACTTGATCCACTATAATTCTTTACCTATACACTCACTCGGTCATTTCTCTCTCTACCCCCGACCTTTGACCTTCCTACCTCCACACTAAACTGTTGGAATGGCACGTGTGAAGGAAGCTCTTGATGGGGGAGAGTCTCATAAAACAAAGCAAAAGAAATGTGAATTGATCAAATTCTCAATCCCTATAAATACTGCTATGGAGAACCATGTTCTAACTCCATAAAAAGTTGTTCTTATAGAATGGATGTAGGAAAGAATGTCAAAATACTTATGGTAATAAAAAATTAGGGATTACTTGAGTGGTTCTTAGATAATGATATTCACTTTTACCTGAAGCTAGTTCAATGAATTTTACGTGAATATGGAATTCCTACAGGAAGGATTTAATGTTTTGAGGATCATGTCCATAGTGAAAAGGAATAAAATCTCTTTCTCTTTAAGACAATGGGATGCATGTCTTATATTTCTTCATGAAAATTTATTTGAATATTATCAAGGTACCTCTTCATATGATAGAGATATCTTCTTCTTTGAGAAAACTCTAAAGAAGCGTACTACTAATGATGAGCATATGAGACCCATTTTTACCCTGTTAAGGGTTGAACGAAGGATTGTTTTTATGTTTATTCAGCATCTGATCTGTCCCAGGAAGGGGGAATTTTCATCTAAGGTGTATCAAGATGTATACTTGGATTATGTGATTTGAAAAATGATAAATGTAAATCTTTGTACATACCATTTTGTTCATGTGAGTGAAATGATCAATACTTCCTAAAAACATATTCTCTATTTTATCCAAGGTTAATCTTAGTAATGTTAAAAGCAAAAAGGTCATATTAGTGATCTAGAAGAAGTTGTTTCTATGTTTAGTAGGATCTACCTCATTAAAGATATCTATAAGAGGATGAAGATCAACTGGAATCCATGAAAGAGAGAATGGGATGGAGATGAAGATAATATTTGTGATAAGTTAAATCCAATAGACCGTCCAACCAGGCCAAAGATTTTTTTGATCCTTGTCTATGAAAAAATTATGAACTTGTTTACTCTTTATAAGAAGAAGGAAATCCTTCAGCTTCAGCTTGAGATAGAGGGTCACCTATCTATGATATGAGTGATCCTAAAACCACTAAAACTCGGAATGCTTTTTCTTTTAGACCTCATAGTCCTCCAAATTCCTTACCATATTATTATCCCATCCATGAAATGAATGAATATAAGGATACCAGAGTCTCAGAGAGTGTGGAATATTTTAGCAGAGTCACGGGCTCTTCTCACAGGACTTTCTTTGTGCATTCAGGAGGAGGTTGCCATTTCGGAAGTGGAGGTGGACTCACTTGTCCTCCTTAACTCCCTTATAGATAATTTCTCTACACTATGGTCCTTATAGTACATGATCAGGATTCCTAACCATATGCTTGGTCATAACATTACTCTTTCTCACATATATCGAGAGGGGAACAAGGTTGCAGATTTTTTGGCCTCCATGGCTGACCACAGTTCCACAAACGCGCATATCTTCCGGGTTAACAGTTTGAAGGATAAATATGTTGATTTTATCAGAGGGGATGCCCTTGGTCTGCATTACATTAGACCTTCGTAGTCTTCTTTGTGTACTTTCTTCTTCTCTTAATAAAAAATTTACTTTGGATGGAAGAAGAATAATCCGGTGAAGATGATGAAAGTTGCAGTAGTAGTGAAGAGGAAGAAGGTGAATTAGATGCTGATAGAAATGGAAATGAATAGAATGTATCTAGACATGATGATGATGAAATTAGTGAATTTGATGATGAATATAATAAGAATGGTAATGTTGAATATGTTGAAATGGTTGATGTTGTGAATCAAGAAAGATTGGGAGAACCTCCTGATGTTGTTGTTGAAGTAAGAGAAACTTCCAAAGATCATGATGAAGTGGAAGCTCATGATATTCTTGAACCTCATTTCATAAATGAAAAAAGGAGACCTATTGATGATGACAAAAATCCAATTAAGAGATATAAGATTGAGGGGGATCCTCAAGAAATAATATATCAAGCTGGTGAATACCATCAACTTGGAAGAGTAAGACGTGACACACTCACTCATATGGATGATGATATAATTGAATGAATGTGACTGATATAATGTGTATGTACAACTGAATTTAGATTATTAAGACTCAGATGATGATGTTTTTTTACCTGTTGAAGGATAATCAATTGTTGAGACTCTTCCGAAAGATTCTGTCAATAAAAAAGATTTTGAATGGTTTAATGAAGAAGTTTGTTCAGCTGTAAGTGTATCAGTTCAATCTTAGATGGTGCACGAGATTCAAATAGATAGAAGAGAAAATACCTAGTTGAGTGTTGAATTACACTCACTCAAATATTCAATCCTAAAAATGAGGTTGTCTGAGAATGAAGTTTATTTTCAATGCGAGAATGTGGGTATAAGTTAGGTTGATGCAACCAATGTGTCAATGAAAGTGATAGAAGAGATTCAACAAAACGTAATTACAATTTCCGAGATAATTGTTACAAGAATTGTCAAGTTATAAAGAAAATTCATTATGCTTGATTTTACAATAAATACTTTGACCTCAGAGTAAAAAGGTTCTTTGGAGACTATTATTGTGTCCTTCAAGTCTCATACCTCAGTTCTTATTGATATTACTTCTACCTCATGTTAGTATTCTCAGGATTTTGACATTGAGGCTATCAGAACTATTGTTAAAGAGGTGCTCCATGCTCTATTTTATGCTTCTGGTTTGGCTAACCATGAAAATATTTGGAAGAATAATTAACTTGTTTATGATATGGTTAGACTATATTCCAAAAGTGTTGAGACATCAAATGCTCATATCACACAAATGGATAAGTACTATTTCAAAAAGATCATTCCCAAGCATCAGTTGACCAGTATGTTAAGGTATTTGTTGGAGAACCTATCTTTTACTCTAGTGAGTAATGCTTTAATGATTCAGTAGAGAAGTTGAATGAATTAACTCCTCTTTTGGACATATTCATGTTGAATAAGGATGACTTTGAGAAATTAACGTAGTATGGTGGTGATATTATTTAGGATTTCATTAATCCATTGAATCCAAACATTCATGTAAAAAGAGAATATATCAGACCTACATGATCATTTCCTCCACCTCAAATGTCAGTTTCTTAGGCCTTGTTTCAAATTCCCCTATTGATTCAAGAATAGATTCAAACTTTTATGTTTTCACGACACAAACCCAACCATGTACCTAATGTTCCAGAAGGAGTGATTATACCTCCTCTGAAAATGAATTCAGACCCTCCAGTTTCTAGGACACAACACACTAGAACCCCTATTGATCCCTCTATGAATGGTAAGGATCCTCTTCATCCTAAGATGCAGTGTAGATCATTCTATGATAGGGATGTTTTGTTGACCCCTTATTATTTTGGTTTGATGATTTTTAACACATTTTACTTTCTAACAAATGGTATTTTGTGTTATTATCATTCATTAAATTCTATTATATCTATTATTCCATGTTACTTTTTTTACTTCATCACTACCTATTTCTTTCTTGTTTTTACTCTAAATTGGGTGGAAAATTTTGATCTCCCCTTCCACAATTTGATTATCCCAAAAGGGGGAGAATAATATTACATTATCATTAATTACAATAGCTCTGAACCTTATCTATATATTCGAAACATTATCTATATATTATGAACAATCATCAATATTAGGAGATGACAAGTAGAATGATTATATTCCCTATAAAAATCATTTACTAAACAATGCAATGATTTTTTATCATAAAAGAGGGATATTATTGGAGTAAAGGTTACTTTTGGTCACCCTCTCTATAAATAATAGTTTTAATATACAATATTCATGTTAATTACTATCAATAATGTCAAAACATATCAATAAATATTATATATGTTTAAATATGTGAAATTAAGCTTATCTTTGTCCCCATATAAATTTAGTACATTCTGTTAATAATTATGTTGTAAGACAGTCCAAGAAAAAAAATTATATGTACAACATACTGACACCAGCAAAAGAGATAAGATAACCACAGTTCAACTGAGTCATTAACAGATGACCTTCTGATGCAGAGGACCTACCGATGTAGATGACCTACTGATAGATAACATACCGATGAAGATGAACTACCAAAGTAGATAACCAAACAAGAGATGACCTGCCAACATAGATGACCTACCGACAGATAACCAACAAATATAGACGAACTAACATATATTCTAATGACATACTTATGCATGGTGCGACTGATGCAAGGACTCACCATCAGTAAAAATGATCCACTGACTAATATAATGACTGAAATAATGACACACTGATGGAATGAGTCACTAAAAATAGGAGATATCTACTTAGAACTCACTGATAGAAAATCAATAATTATTTTCTTTCAATATTACATCTAACGGTCATATTTTGAGAATTTTAATGCAAATAATTAATTAAATTATTTTCAGTAGACATTATAAAAGAGGCTGTCAGAAATACGAAGTACTATATCTACCTCAAACATGCACATTGTTCGGCAGAAAAAAAATATATATATAAAAAGAAGATCGAATGTATGTAAGACACACCTGCAGACAAGCATACACAAAAATAGACATGCATACCCCCATGAGAAAAACAAAAGAAGAACACATGAGTAATTCTCCATTCCAAATTACTCTGAAATAGAGAAATACTATTCATTAATGTTATATCTTCTCTAAAGTATCCAATTAAACAAATAGAGAATAATATCTCAAACTCATGGAATGAAGAACACAATTCTTCATGACACTCTATTTTCAGTTTCTATTTCTTAAATAGGACCCGAGCTTCAACTTTGATACATCAGAGAGTCCATGGATGAATTTCACAACATCCAGAGAATTTCTTATCCTTTCTTATTATATTTTTTTCTCTATTTTGTACTATTTTACAAAACATTTGAGAAGTTTGTGTGCATGTACTAAATAGAAACAGTATCTGGTACACTATACTGGAGGATATTAGATATCCTCAGACAACTATATTATTAATCTTTTTTATACCATAATGAACTGTGGAAGAGTTCATCTGCGACCGGGTTGTTTTTGGTCCCATGCAGAGTTATAGATGTGGTTTTTTTACCGGGATAGTCTATGTACTATTTTGTTAACCCCGATCATGGGTGTGTATCAAAGTCATTATTTATATAGATTACATGGTGGCGGGTTATCACGAAGTAGAGAGGACTAAGTCTCTACTTGAGACTAAAATTCTTGTTTTATATCCGATGTGTTTTTCAATTTAGACATTCTCTATATTAAATCATATTTTAGAAAACTAAATATTACATTGATTGTTAGTAATGGATAGTAGTTATAACTATTTTTTTATTAGAGTAGTTACAAAATTTATATCAATATCATATTTTGCTATAACTGAGAATTCCTCAATATTCAAAGAAACAATTTGAACTGTTATGCTATTATAATTTTTCTACCTTGTTTAAATATCATGTTTTAGATTAAATTGGGGGAATATATTATATAATATTTTGATCAAATGTTTTTATAGGAACTCAATTCCCCCTACTTGAGTGTCTTACTCTGACCCATAGAAAACATGTTTTGAAGGACCATAGGCCAATCATGATAGTACCATAGAGAGCATATTAGAACCATCCATAGAGACTCCACATAGTTTTACCAGCCATTTTAAAAACTATTCTCTTCCGTTCGACTCCCTTTTCAAAAAAAATGAAATCCAATAATTAAAATCGAAATCCCAACATTCACTGGAACGTCATGTTTTATCACAAGCATTGGTGATTAGGCACTGAAACATGACCATAACCTCGATCCAAAATGATCCTATCACATTTTACTTGATATTCCCTAATAAAAAGTGATAAATTATCTAATACCATTTTGTCATAAAAAATTGGGGTTAACTCGGAATCAGGAACCTAAACTGACCGAGAAAATGCATTAGTGGTATTCCAAATCCTCTTGGGGTGGAAATTAGTGTCATGCAATGAGAATACCCATTTTCGAATTATTTATCCGATTAAAAATAGAAAAATATATTAGAATAAAATAAAAAAATTGAATAGGAAATATAAATAAAATGTAATGGTCAAACATACCTCCATGTAACCTCATGGGTCTCGAGTAATCATAGAAATACACCCCCTATGATAGTGATCCAAAACTAGAAGAACCAGAAACTAAATCATAGTATAAGAATGAGCACCACGATGCTCCGTAAGAGTTCCAAAAGAAGGAAAACACCCAAATCCATGCCTTTAAAAATAATACCATTCCATTATTGTTTTAATTAAATATATTCAAAATTATAATTTTATTTTATTTTAAGAAAAAGTAATAAGAAAAAAATTTGAAAAAATAATTTCCATCAACATTCTTTCAAAATAGTTTCTATAGAGTGAAATATATTCCAATAAATCATTTTAAATGAATAAACATATGGTGATGAAAATATATTTGTGAAATTAAATAAGTAAATGAAAATTATAAGTAAATTAGAGTTTCTATAATAATTTACAATGGAAACATAACAATTGATGTGATTTTATTCAAACAAATCACTAAAACCCAAAATACAAATACACATGAATCAAATATCATGCGATATACCCATGCACCAAGTGAAGAGGCTATAAAAAAATAGTTTGGAATCCATATTTTAGAATATTGATGAGATCCATTGTCATTAACCATCTTGGATACCCTTAACTATCCTCACTAGTTTAACAACCAATATGGAGTTTCCCTATTATAGGGATGTATTCTGTCTATTTAAAACAATCTAACAACCATATCTAAACTCATACTATTACTCCATAGATCACAGGATAGCTTAATAAAGGAAAAGCGATGAGGTTATAACATTCTTGACACTAATATGTTCCCCAATGAGCTTTCCTTGTTCACTTCCCGACACATTCCATGAAGAGACCCCAGCTAAATGGAGGATAACAATGGGGGTACCCATCATACAAATATAATTTTAATGGTTTTAAAAAGTCCAACACATCATGACAGTTGAAAATAATTATCCATGAAGTATTTGTTCAAAAAAAGACTTATATTTTGACAAAAAATCATCATTTGGAAACCCATTTTTGGTATAAATTTCATATTTTAATACCTTTTAGAAAATAGTCTCAAAAAAAAGGATCTTCTTATTTCAAAAATCATGGAAATATGATTTAATAGAAGGGGACCAGAAATTTTTTTTGTAATTCATGAAAAACAGGAATGAAACTTTTTCCAATCACATAAATAATTTCATATATTATATAAAATTCACAATATAATTTAGACATGTGTATAAATAAGAAAGGAATCATTTTTTCCTATTTAACGATTGAGACCTAGGGATCTTACTTCAAAACATGAATCCCTTGACAAAATAAACTTGAATCCTATTTAATTTTAACCATTAAAGTAAAAGAGACATTTATTTTACTATTACATATTGATGCACATATATGTATATATATACCCCTAGATTAAACGAACATATTATCCCCAACATGATGGTATAAGTACAAAGAGGATATATATATGTTTCTATATATGTATATATGTTCATTAAACTTGTTTGTGTGTTCAAGCTGCCTTCATGAATTACATCCTAATGATAGTAGAAAAAAAGGAGAAATACAATACTATAAAATCCCTAACTAAAAATTGGATAAATAATTTTATTGGAATAACTCATGGGAGTCTAATAATATTTCATTAAAAATACATATAAAATTTATAATATAAATTACGAAACCTTAAAAATAACGAATCCCACTTTAAGAATTAACATAGTTGTTTTATTGAAAAAGAATTTCTTATCAAAAATAAAAAGAAACCAGAAGAGACAATGAAGGAAAATCTAATTTGAAGCATGATTTAATAGTAATTAATAATAAAATCACTAGTTATAAAAAATGTCGTTTTAAAATAATAGTAATCAAATTCAAGAAAATTAAAGGGAGAATTGTCGGGAAAACCTACCTCAAAAATATGAAATCAAAATAAAATGGTTATGATGGTTCAATCGTTGTTTGAAGGAGACATAAAGTGGACATCACATACCCTCCAATATCCATGATACATGAAATATGAATAAAAAACCCCATTAGGGTTTGTCCATGTGTGTTTAGTAGTGTGGGAGAGGACAAAAAATAATGAAAAGAAGATATGGAATGAGAAGGAGATCAAACCATAAGGATTTAGTCCCAAATCATGGTGAAATTTGGAGAAATCAATGGAAAATGGAGGTCGGATGAGCATGAGTGTTATGTGAGTGAGGGAGAGGGAAGGGGATGGATCACAAAAGGGAAAGGGTAGGGGGATCCTACCAAATTAAAAGGGGGAGTGTGGGTTTTAGGTTTCAGTATTATTTTTAGTATTATTATTAGTATTATTAATATTATATAAAAATATGAGTGACTCAAATGGTCTTGGAACATGGTTTACCAAATTTTGTGTCGATTATAATACCTTTACTAGGAACACTCGATGCCCACTTGGGTTGGTCTAATGGTTTAATAAACAGTGCACCAAATTATGGAAACCAAATATCCAAAGGGAATAATTCATCCATGCAATTTGGCCAACTGTGTGGCCAAACCATAGGACACTCTGAAAAATTAAAAATTAAAAGTTAAAAGTTTTCATATATTATGAGTTACAATAATACAAAGAAATAATATATTCAATTTAACAAATGAAATAACCATAAAAAGTGCCAAAGTGTGTCATTTTACTACCATTTCCTCCAGATGAGTGGGATAATTCTAATTATATTCAGTTATATTTGGGGTTATTTAATCTAGGGGTTGAATCGCTGAAGATAATTTCCATATTTTTCCCATAGTTTGAGACAAAACACATAGGTATGATCATTTTACCCCTTGTGTAGATGATTTGAAAATTTCTAGTTCCACTCTGTATAAGGTAAATATTAAATAAATAAAACCTTTTGAGGAAGTATAGTCCAAATGTACATGTCTATATATGGAGTAACATCAAAATATATTATATGAGGAGGGATTTGAGGTCTTTTGTCATCATATTCACTATCATGGGAGGGAAAAACATATGTTATTTACATAATCAACTTGAGGAGTACATATATGAATTTATATTTATTGTTTTTTGTATTGGGGGGGTCCTTTGTTTCTAACATAAATTTGTTTATATGGAGGACCTTTACAATGTATTCAATAGGGAGGACCTCTAGAGCAATTGGATTGACCAACATGGACATTAACTCTATGGTTTCATTTCAGTTTGTTTATTAACTGGTGATGATCCACATTTCTATTATTAACTACTTAGTATAATTATGAAGAAATTTTTATCATTGACCACTTCTTGATTGATAAGGGGTGTACCTCTTCACATTTTAATATTTATATTGTGATGGGGACCTAAACAGTTGACTCCATTAGGATAATATACATAAATATTGGATGATATTATGATATAGGGAGTACCTCCAGGTATGGAATTTATATTTATTCTGGCAGGACATTTTAATGATAAATAATTGTAGAACCTGCATGTTTGTCTTTTTGTGTCTCATTTGTTATATGAAATCCATGGTTGGTTACCTTTTAATTTATTATATAAGGAGGTGTTCCATAAGTGTAATTCTAGTTATTATATAAAGGTAATTCATAAATTATTCTCTATATAGATCCACTAGATATTTTTTTAATCTTCCCTCACAAGAAAGGGACTTTTTGAAATATTCACAAACTCTTAGATTAACATGATTTTATGTGGAATTTCATTGGTAAATTAAAATAATTCTTGAGTTAACATTGAGATGTTAAAATGTGCAAAATATATGTAGTTTTTTTAGGATCATATCTCTTCCCCGGGTCATAGATAGTTGGTAAACCATGTTTGGGCCTCACCCCCCAAAACCTACATTGAATGAATGTAGTTGTAATAGATTTATCATAGACCTACTGAGGAACCATTGTCAATTGAAAATGGAAGAGACCAAAACAAATTTAATCCATTATAGGTGGATCTTGGGTGTCCATGTGTATGTGATTAACATCCTCATGCACTTACCTATGATAAATAAGGTAGGTGTTACTTCCCAATGGGGATGAAATTTTGAAGATGTTTGCTGTAGAACCGTGGGATACTTTCATCTTTCAATATTTTTATAATTTCGATGGCCTGGTAGTATTCACCATAAAAAAACAATCATGAGATTATTATATTGATGTGATGTAACTCACATAATTAGTATACCAATCATGGGAATTCACCACATAATATTCTATACATTGGTTGGCTGACAAAACCTGTTTGGGTTGAGGGTCCACAATACTAATATCATCCATGAAATTCGTACTAAGAGAGAATTACATGTAATTCATAGGAACTCAGGTTGATATATAATACCCTCCATATACAAGGAATTTGATTCTTATTGGTATAAGCAGTTTAATTTTCATTGGGATTTCAAATGTTATCTGATGGGAAAGAACCATAAAACGGGGACCCCATTAATTGTGTGACTAATCTAAAATCACTCAATATATTTCATGGATTAATTATTTCACAATTAGTTCATCATTTTTGGTTATCCTATTAGTTTTTTCAAATGTTTTATTTTTTTAGAACCATTTTAAATAGTGCGCAATAATTAGAATAAACATGTTATGAATTAAAATTTTTAATCAGAGAAATATTATATGTGGTTGGACATTGTTTCTTCTAAGGGAATACCAATTTATTCGTTGAAATTATAACGAAATAAATTATTGATTCCATGAATACAATTTTTTATAAATTGGAAGGGAGATGATAGAGATCCAATTTTTATCTCTAGATGACCTGAAATGAAGAAAAAGAAATATTTCAGAATAGAGGAAACCAAAATAAATAAGTAAACCCAAAAATATCTTTGGAATGTAGGATAAACTTTGGGTAAGAAAAGAATATACCTAAGGTTCATCTCTATTATTATTTAATGTTTTATTTTGAATATACGTAGGGTTATTCAGAATGATATATATGTCTAAAGTCACAGTGTTTCAAAAAGTGGATAAATTTTAGTAGAAGTAGGATGTAAGGTGGTGGGTTAATTTGGTCTTATAAAGGGGTTCTCAAAAAGATTTTATTCATGTGGACATTATCTAAATAGATATTTTAAGATTTTAGCACCAGTTTCACCATCAATGAATCACTTTAATAAGTTGGGTAGGGATATTTTTTATATCGGTACTATTTCACATTGTAATCACCATTCATTAATTTAATAAAATTATTACAACATTATAACATATAAAAAGACATTGTATTAACAATATAAAATTAATGTGGTATTATTTTCCTTAATTTATTTCAATAATTAATTTTTGGAATAGTTTTTTTTGTTTTTCTTGATGTTTGTGGTTTTATATAGTGTAATGTAAATAAATTATATTATATGTTTTTTTATATCATGTTTTGGGTTTATACAAGTAATTTTGTACAATATATGTTCTATAGGATAACATATGAGGTATTTGGATGGTTTTTTGAACCTAGAAATTAGTTAAATAAATTTTATTGAGATGTTTTGGGAAACCCAATTCTAGCCAATGTGTTTTAGAGACTAGATATGTAACATTTTTCTACACTTTTCTTTATAGGATAATTTTGTTAAGTAGTTACAGATACCTCTCACATGTTTTTAAATTTAATGGTCGTTCATTTATTCAAAAACTAATTTCTTAGGATATGGGTAATCTAACGGAATTGATGTTCTTTATGTGATATTTATGATTCTAGAAGATTACAAGAGTATATTATTTACTATAAAGTGGATATTTTATGTAAATTGACTAGCACCAAGGAAGATGTGATAAAAAATTAAAAATTGGAATGTTTTTATAAGAATGAAATTGAAATTTTAGGGATTTATAAATCATTAAATATGGATTATAACATCCATGAGGTGATGAAAACCTAAAAACATATGACAATCCTTACCAATATAAATTTGAATAAAGATTTTATGGAAATGGTGATTCTATTATAGAGGTTATTCATCATGAAAATATTTAAATGAATGATTTTGGATAATCACATCAATGACTTCACATTATTAAGAGTAAGATAGAATCTGTGAAGAAAATTTTTAGTGATCTAGGATGGGTGCTACTGTTATTATTGAGACTCCAAAAATCCTGTAATGTGATAGTTACCATGAATAGTAATTCGAGCAGTAATATGAAATTATTGTTTATTGGTGTTTAGAATCTAATTTTAAATGCTGAGATTCACTAGAATAAAAACCAAGAATCCACTAGAAATAAAAATAATGTGTAATTTTGGGGATTATTTGTTGTATAAAATTTTCATAATAATAGAAAATGATGTATAATTCAAAGAGGTAATAGCTCATTTAAAGGTTTCATTACTTCTTCTTGGAATTGTGGTAGAAAGACCACATAAAAAAATACTATAGCGAAAAAGTGTCAATCCTATACGATAGGAATTTAAAAGTTGAATTCTCATATCCCATATCATATTATATGAGTGGACTAAATTTTTGTTTTCTCATTTCACATGAGTATTGGATTGTAGTGTAATGATATTTTTTTCATTATTTATATAAGAGTATAAGTATGTTGAATTATAATTTTTCTGGTATTTTAAAATATATCATATGGATGTTGTAGATCTCAAGGTTTTTGTAAAGGGTGTGTTTTTATATGGATGAAGACCATAATATTCCTAAAATTTTTTGTAGTGTTGGATATACCACGATTAGAAATGAAAATGATTTAGGTAGGATAGTTAGATGATGTGTGTTTATGTACAACCACAACAGATGGAGTGTAGAATATCAAATGTTGTTTAATAGCGGCGGCCAATGTAGTGATGTATCGAACAATTTACCTATTTGGAGTTTCAAAAGGTCCAATACATGATAGATAAATAAAAATTATAATGTTACAAAATGAAAATCTAGTCCACATATATAACCAATGGATGGAAATCATAACTTAAAAAAACCAATGATTAAAATCCTATGCATGTAGTATGAGTTATGTGAATAATTCATTCTTTTGATGCACTGAATGGTGTTATTCCAAATACAAGATAAGACAACTAAGCACCATGAGTTAGAGCTAGTTCATGTGGACTTATGGGGATCTACATGAGTCTAGTCCCATTGAGGATCACTATACTACATTAACATTATTGATTATATAACATGTAATGTGTGAGTTTTGTCACATAAGAAATTTTTGGATGTATTTAAATTTTTTTTCAATGGTGAGGCATAGTGTAAATTGAAAATATATGTAAAAAATGATAGATGTATAAAAATGGCATGGAATATAAAAAGTGGTAGTTTTGGGGGTTTTGTTGGAGGAATGTAATAACGTTCAAGAACACCCAACTAGGAACTATGGATAAAATGATTTCTTAGTGACGATGAATCAACTCCTAGTATATAAATAAAGGATAAATATTATTTTTGTTAATTTTTAAATGTATTTTTGTGCAGATGATGTGAATTTTACTACTTGGTGAGTAGAATTGTAACATCCCAGGTAAATAAAGAATAAGACAATTTAATATTTATTTAAATTAGTGAATTAAATATTAATTTTACTTCTAAGGGGTTTCTATGTTCGATGGCGTACCCAATACAAAACAATAGGTTTCTTTGAAATCTTATATTTCACACAACGTTGGATCATACTGAAAAATAATAATACGATATTATTTTAAATCGTATTTAATTCCTAGTCATTGTATTGGTAGTAATGAATATAAATAACTTCAATATGAATATACATGTTTTATAAATGTTTTTTCAATTATCCAATAAAATTTATAGTCTTAAAATTTGAATGAATCTAATTTTAAGCATAAATACTCTAATATTTTTTAAAAGGCTGATTTACCTCCTTTCGATTGTGAACCCTTTTTAAATAATATTTTGGTCACTTCTATATTTTTATTGGAGAAAATAAAATAATTTTTTAGAATCGAGACATCAAAATTTACTTTGTACTTAATTTTGGTATTTTTCTGATAATGTTCATTTTTTTAATGAATTGTGATAAATATTGTATTTTATTTAAAAAATGAATTTGAATCTAATTTAATTATAGGGTAATATTATATTTTAAATTGTTTTTAAAGTGTACTTAGATTATGTTTTTTCTATTGAATCCAATGTTGGTCATTTTATGTAATTTCACATTTAAATTGGACGTTAACAACTGTCAATCATTTGATAGTTATTATTTCTTAAAGACATGTTTTTTGTTTTGAAAACAAGAATTAATTATAAATTTATAAATGAAAATCCTAATTTTTTTAATCTGGTAAAATTGACATCATTTTTGAGTTCGGAATATCAAATATAGCTTAGGCAGATTTTTTGGTATTTTTCTGAAAACCTTTAATTTTTTATGAATAGTGAAAACACTAAATAGTAATTAAAAACCCAACTACTTCATTTAAGTACAATTTTACCGCCTTTGTGAATTGAATTTATATAATTTGACATACATGGTTGTTATTTATAAGTAAAATTTGGTTCAATAAGATTACATTAATTTTTTGTGAATAGTATCTTTTGAGTTTTATGTACCGCGGTTAAAGGTAAATAGGGTAATAATGGTAAAAATAATACTATAATAATATTAAATTATTCTAACATGTGTCATAATCTTATTGGTTGATTCATTTATGACCATGTTCATTCTTGGGTCGATTGTGGGACCTCATGGAGCCACTTAAGAGTGATAATGATATTTTATATTAATAAATTTAAAGTAATGACAAACATGACATAAACATATATCTTTTATTAAATAAATTCTTACATGAAGTTATATAAGATATCTCTTCGACTATAAATATTCATTGGAAAGATAAAACGATTTCCTAAATCATGCTAATTTTCTAATAATTTTTATACATCAGATAATTAAAATTATTTATGACACAATAATGAGGTTGTTTTTACCTCATTAATGATTTTTTTAAATAAATAAGGCAAAATAAAAAATAAAAAAAATCCGAAACCTATCCAATTTTTATTGGATGATTTTATTTCGAACAAGAGTCATCTTATGTTAGACTTTATTAAGTTTTGGACCATTAGAAACTGAAAATTATCATATAAAAAAATTATAGTTTCAAGTGTTCTTAAAGAGCCCCTCCTCCGCCTTATAAAAAGTCCTCACCTCTTACCCATTAATCACACCTCTAAAGCCCCTTGGCTCATCCATACTATTCCCAAAAAACGCTCACAAGATTCATCTCTTCCACATAGAATCCTTACCTTAGCCAGAAGTCACTCCAAGAAATGATTTTGGTTGAAACCAAAGGGAGTTAATCAATTTAAAGTAACATCTTGTCTTAAATTATTTTCATTTATTTTACTTCTCCAACCCATAAAATATTTTTATTGATTTATTTTATAAAAAAAATATCCTCAATATATTCGGTTTCATTATGAGAATGATTCTAACGACACTTACAAACACCTCTGTCTAATGGTTAAAGAATATATTGTTTTTGTAGACGACGAACTACTACCTCACGAAATGTTGAATTTTCAATCTTCTCCTAGCACCTCTTATTGTGGAAATTATGATAGAACTATTTATATATGTGATATATATTATATTTATATTTTCTCTATGATTCTTTTTTTTCATTTATATCATACCTTTATGGTTTCCATAATGAGTAAACACGATTATTTAATTTGAGGAAGTGAGGCTACAACCCCCTCAGAGTGATATGACTCATTCATGTCCTTTGTGGAACTAATAAAGGATGGAGTTACTGAAATTATATATGATCGCATACCAGAATTATAATATTCCTATGTATAATTGATTTTTCATTCAATTAAATATGAAATAGAAATTAAAGTAACGTTCATCCATACGTATGACTTACCGTCTCCATTAAAGGTGCATTTCATTTCATATCTCCAAATGTTATGTAATATTATAAGGAATATATATATATAAACATTGGATATATATGATATATATGATATCTATATATGGAATATCCTTCTAGAGATTATTGAATTTTGAGCTCATGAATATCTTGTAATTATAGGATGTTCATTTTTTTTCAATTACCAAATATCAACCAAATGACCATTATTAACTTAAATGGTTAAATAATGTTTTTAACATAGTAATAAGTGATATAAAAAGAATAATAAACTTGAAAAGGGTTCTTAAGAAAGTATAAATTTAATTTAGTTTATTATTAAACATATTAAAGAACGAATAGGTCATGTCGGACATGTGGTAAGGGACATCATCTCAATCTCCTTTAATTGAGGAATATTTTTTTTTATACACAAATTTCTTATATGCAGTGTATAAACCCCTTTGAATTTTAATTTCATTCAAAGGGAATCATTTTTTCTATGTAGCGTTTTACTATATGACAAAAAAGGAATGTTTCTTTTTGATGTATGCGGTGACAATGACCTTTCCACCACCATGAGTATTATTTGATCTATGGATTCTTAAACAAGACATAATGTTTTTAAAATGAAAATAAATATGATATACTCTATTATGTATTCTATTATTGAAAATGGTTTTGATAACAGATTTGTTATGTCAATATATTTAATATGATATACTCTTTTAGGCAACATCCCCCATCATTCAGAAGATCATCTGACCCAATTCTAGATGAAGTGTAAATTTAAGAACTAGATAAGATTTTTTATGTCATAGAATATTCATAACATCAAAAGGTTAGACTCTCCATTTACTATTTTTAAGGTGAAGCTTATCAGTGGTGGTCGATGGTGAAAATATCAGGGATAATGAAGATATTAATGCTCTTAATTGAGATGAAATCGAAGGTATGATTCTTGAAAACTATTTTCCTATGTTTGTTCTTATAAGGATGGAAAACCTTTCGTATAATTGAGGTAGGAGGATGACTCAGTGGCTACTTATGAAGAAACATTCACTAGACTAGAATGGTATGATCCAAATTTGATATGATATCTTGATAGTAAAGTCCATTGTTTTTACACAGGATTAATGCCAATGTATTGAAGGGATTTAGGTTTTAATGATTTAAAAAGTTATGAAAATCTTGTTTGCTGAGTAGAGAAGGTGGAAATTGAGTTTTTCGTTGATCAAGTGTTCTCTGAAAAACAACAGAACAAGAGGTCGAGGTTGAAGACGAAA
The DNA here is from genome assembly GCA_963277665.1 of Viscum album. Taxonomy (NCBI): domain Eukaryota; kingdom Viridiplantae; phylum Streptophyta; class Magnoliopsida; order Santalales; family Viscaceae; genus Viscum; species Viscum album. Next base: position 1,784,768,000 of record OY728119.1, on the reverse strand, counting down.
GGGGAGAACTCCTCAAAAAAGTCTGATGGTAAGAAACATAAATGTACTATTTGTGAAAATTTTGGTTAAAATCATATGGGGGAATGTCTTTTGAATTTTGGTACGTGCTACCGATGTGTTAAAATGGGACATAGGGCTCGTAATTGCACTGAAAAATGTTGATGGTAATGGTAAGAAAAAATCTGATTTATAGTCAGCAAAATGTTTTAAGTGCAATGAAATGGGTCATTATGCAAATGAGTGTCCAATAAAAAACTCAACTATCGGAAAGAAGTAAGACTAAAAAAAGAAAGGGGTGGGAAATACTTTGCAACTACTTCAGTAGATGTTGGGCCATCAAATGAAGTAGTATCAGGTACACTATTTGTTTGTTCAGATTCTACCAATGTGTTTTTTGATTCAGGGTCTACACATTCATTCATTTCAGAGAAGTTTTCAAATAAATTGGTAATTGTATCTCAAGATATGAATCATTAACTTATTGTAAAATCAAAGGGAGGAAATGTTGAGAAAAAAAAATTAGAAGAACCTTCTTGTCATTGTGTGCGGAATGAATCTACATGCAAACCTTATTGTTTGGCCTCTTAGTGGGATTGATGTTATTTTGGGTATGGATTGGATTTGTGTTTGTCATGCTAAGATTCACTATATAGCTAAAGAGGATTATTTTTAGAAATATTTTCAGTTAGTTTACAAGAATGGAACCTTACTTTTGATAACATATTAGGAAGGTGAGAAACTAGTAAAATATTAAAATGAATGTTACCTTGCATGTATTGTTGAAAACAAAGGGACTGTTCATATTTATGATGTGATAGTCATAAATGAGTACCTAGATGTTTTTATTAATGATTATACTCGTATTATACTCGATTAATAAGTTGAATTTACTGTTGACATAGTTCCTAATACTAATCCAATTTCGAAACCCCCGTATCGAATGGATCAAATTGAACATTCAAAGTTAATGAAGCAATAAAAATATTTATTGGATAAAGGTTTCATTTGACCTAAAACATCACCATGGGATTATCTTTTCTTGTTTGTTAAAATGAAATATGGTTAAATGAGACTTTTCATTGATTATAGCGCATTGAATAACATCACTGTTAAGAAAATGTATCCTTTGCCTCATATCGATGTTTTGTTTGATTAGGTCCTGGGAGATCATTATTTTTCGATGATTTATTTGAGCTCGGGGTACCATCAGTTGAATGTAAATGAAGCAAACATTTAGAAGTCCGCCTTTCGTACTAGATATGGCAATTATGAATTTCTAGTTATGTATTTTGGGTTAACCAATGCACCAGTTGTATTCTTTGATATTATGAAACGAATTTTCCATGAGTTCTTGGATAAGTTTGTGGTTGTGTTCATTATTGATATTTTGGATTTTTATAAAAGAAAATAGGAGCATGAAAATAATTTATGGTTTGTGTTTCAAACCTTAAAAGAAATGAAACTAATGGTAAATTCAGCAAGTGTGAATTTTGGTTACAACAAATTCCATTCCTTGGTCACAGTTTTTCCAAAAATGGAATAACTGTTGATCCCATTAAAACAAAAGTTGTTAAAGAATGGCCAAGACACTCTAATATAACTATAATCCATAGTTTTTATGGTTCATCTGGTTATTACCGGAGGGTTTTTGGGATTTTTTCACAATTATCTATTCCAATGACTATGTTAACTCAAAAAGGTGTTATGTTCATCTGGACAAAAGAATGTGATGATTGTTTTCAGGAATTTAAAATAAGATTGGTGAATGCTCCAGTTTTGGAACTCCCTTCCAGAAATGGTGAGTTTGTAATCTACTATGATGCTTCATTTAAAGGAAATGGTTGTGTCCTGATGCAGAATGATCATGTAATTGCTTATGCTTCACGTCAGTTCAAACCTCGTGAGTTAAATTACCCTACAGATGGTTTAGAATTAGCTATTTTTTTTATATAAAAATGTGAAGGCATCATTTGTATAGAGTAAAATGTGAAATATATACTAATAACAGATGTTTTAGTTATATATTCATTCAGAAATAATTATAAACGAGATAGAGGAGATGACTATAATTAATCAATGATTGTGATTGCATAATTCATTACTATCCAAAAAAGGAAAATAAAGTGGATAATGCTTTGAATCAAAAAATTATGGCTACATTAACCTTGTTGTGTTTGGAGTAAGATCCTTTTCATAAAGATTTGATGAACATTGAAAAATAAGTAGTTGGTGCGGGAAATTACTCTTTTTTGTTTCAGGTGTCATTGAAACCATCTCTATCAGACGAAATTAAGCATACATAGATGGAAGATAGTGAGTTGTATAAAAAGTTATAGTTGGTTCAAAAAGGTAGGTTTCTTTATTTTAACGTTGATAATGATTTTGGTTTGAGGATATAAAAGAGATTATGCGTGCCTTGTGATTCATGATTGATGAAAGAGTTATTATGTGAAGCACATAGTTCTCCGTTTTCAGTTCATCTTGGTAGTGCTACAATGTACAATGATCTTCAGGAGTATTACTTGTAGGACAGAATGAAAAGTGATATTGTTGACTTTACTATGATGTATTTGACTTGTCAATATGTTAAATTAGAATAGTAGTTACCAAAATGATTGCTTCAGCCTATACCGGTGCTAGATTCAAAATGGGAAAATATATCCATGGAATTTATTTTTGGATTATAAAAAACATAATGAGGTATTAATGAAATCTGGGTTATTATTGATCGATTGACTAAATCATCTCATTTTCTTCCTATTCGACATACTTTGCCTCTGGATCAACTTTCTCGGTAGTATGTTTTTGAGATAGCCTAGTTTCATGGAGTTCCCCTACCTATTGTATCTGATCATGATTCCAGGTTTACTTCTAGCTTTTGGAAAGGCCTTTAGAAGTAATTGGGTACCGAATTAAATTTTAGTTCAACTTTTCCTCCTAAATTATAGGGGAAGTCAAAACGAAAAATTTAGACCTTGGATGATATGTTACGTTCTTCCTCGGTAAATTATAAGGGAAGTCGGGAAAAACTTCATTTTTTGGTTGAATGTTATTATAATAACAGTTTTCATTCTTGTATACAGATGGCTCCATTTAAGGCATTATATGGGAGGCAGTGTAAAACTAAAGCTTTTTTTGGATCAATTAGGTGAATGGATGTTGATGAGACTTGAATTGGAATAATAGATGGTAGAAATTTTTTTTGATTCAGAAGAACTAGAGAATAACTTATAGTAGGAATAAAAGTTATACGGATAACCAGAAGGAGGATATTTATTTTGAGTTATGTGATCTTGTATTTCTCAATGTTTTTCCATGGAAAAGTGTGATTCATTTTGGTATGAATGGAAAATTGAGTCTGAGGTTCATTGGACCTCATGAGATTCTGGAGAAAGGTGGATCAGTTGCCTATACAGTGGATTTACCTCAATATTTATCCTAGGTAGACAATGCTTTTAATGTTTCAAAGTAGTGAAAGTATATTTCTGATCCATCTCATGTTTTGATCCCATAGGTAGTTTAGTTGGAAGAGATTCTATATTATGAAGAACAACTAGTCTAGATTATTGACCAAAGAGAGCAAGTGTTTCAGAATAAGGTAATTAAATAGGTAATGGTTTTTTGGAAAACCATTTGGATGAAAAGGAGATGTGGGAATCTGAAATTTTAATAAGGGATAAATACCCCCCACTTATTTGATAAGTGAATAAAATTTCAAGGACGCAATTTTCAAAAGGGTGGAAGGATGTAACATCCCAGGTAAATAAAGAATAATGAAATTTCATTTTTATTTAAAATTTTTAATTAAATATTAATTTTACATTAAAGGGGATGTTTTGTTCTATGGTGTACCCAATACTAAACAAAGAGTTTCTTTGAAATCTTACATTGAACACCACATTGGGTAATACTAAAATATGATAATATAAAATTATTTTAAATGGTAGTTAACACCTAGCTGTTGTATCGGTGGGAATGAATATAACTAACTACAATTTGATTATACATGTTTGTTAAAAATATTTACAATTATCCAATAAAATATAGAGTATTAAATTTGAATGACTCTAATTTTAAACATAAATACTATAATTTTATTTAAAAGGTTGATTTAATACCTTTTGAGGGAGAACCCACATTAAATCTAGTTTTGACACATTTATATGTTCTATTTGAAAAAATAATATTCTTCTTTAGAGTCAAGACATCAATATATAATTTGTATGAAATTTTGCTATTTTTCTGATAATGTTCATTTCATTTATGAATCGTACAAAATATTGTATTTTTATTCAAAACTGCCTTTCTATTAAATTTATTTATAAGGATATATTATATTTTTAAATTTTATTAATGTGTAATTAGATTATATTTTCACAATTTAATCAAATTTTGGTCATTTTATGTACTTTCAATTTGAAATTTGACATAAATTATTGTCAATCTTTTGATATTTTTTATTTATTAAAAACACATTTTTTGATTTCACAAAGAGAATTAATTTAAAATTAATTAATGAAACTTCTATGTTTTGAATTTGGTAAAATAGAAATAATTTTTGTATTCGGTATATCAAATATTACTTAGGCTGAATTTTCGGTTTTTTTATGAAAACCTTCATTTTTTCAATGAATTGTGAAAACACTATGTAGTAAATAAAAAACTAACTTATCAATTTAAATTAAATTTTACTACTTCTGTGAATTGAAATTTAAAAATATGACATACATGGTTGTTATTTTTATGTAAAATGTGGTTCAATTAGTTGAAGATAATTTTTGGTGAATAGTATCTTTTGACTTTTATTTACCGTGATTAAAGGTAAATAGTGTAATTCAAGGTAAAAATAATATTATAATAATATTAAATTAACCTAAAATGTGTCCTAAAACTATTGTTTGATACAATTTCGACCATGGCCATCCTTGGGTCGATTCTGGGACCGCATAGAGCCACTTAAGAGTGATAATGAAACTTTATTTTAATTAATTTAAAGTAACAATAAAAATAACATAAACAGATAACTTTTAGTAAATGAATTCTTACATGGTGTTATATAAGTTTTATCTTCAACTATATAATTAATTTTAAAGCTAAAAAAATTTCCTACATCATGGTTTTTTTTAAAATTATTTTTCATCTAATAAATATAATTATTTATGACACAATAATGATGAAGTGCTTACCTAATTAATGAATGATTAAAATAAATAAGATTATTAAAATTAAAACAATACCTACAAGCTATCCATTTTTAATTTGATAATTTTTTTCAAATAAGATTAATCTTATCTTTGAATTTAATTGGTTTTGTACCTTTAGAAACGAAAAATAATTATATAAAAAATAATATTTTCAATATTTCCTAAAGAGTCCCCTTATAAAAATCCCTCACCTCTAACCCAATACTCACACCTCTCAAGCCCCTTGTATCATCCCAACTATGCCCTAATAATATTTAATTATCCATATCATCCAACTATAACCCATACCATAGGCAGAAGACACTTCAAGAAATCCTTTTGGTTCAAAACAAAGGTTGTTACCCTATTTAAAGGTTACGTCTTCTCTTAAATTATTTTCATTTATTGTACATCTCAAACCCCCTAAAATATTTTTTCCCTATAATTTATAACAAAACCAGTATCCTCATTATACTAGGATATTTTTATGAGAATTATTTGGAGTACACTTATACAAACCTCTGTCTAATGGGTGAAGACCATATTGTTTCTGTAGACAACAATCTATGGACTCACAAAATTATAATTGTTCAATATTCTCCTACCAACACTTATGGTGTCCTTTATGATGACACTGTATTTAAATTTAATATATATTATATTTATATTTTCTCTATTATTCTTTATTTTTCATTTATACCATACCATTATGGTTTCCATAATGGGTAAACATGATTATTTCATTTGAGGAAGTACATACTTATTCCCACTCAAAGTGATATGACTCGATCCTGCCATATGTGAAATTTATATAGGATGAATTTACTAAAATAATATGTTATATTATATTGGAATTATAATACACATATGTGTCATTAATTTTTCATTCCATTATACACGAAATAGAAATGAAAAAATGTCCATGCGTATGTATGGCTAACCGTCTCCAGGAACGGTGGATTTCATTTTTTATCTCCAAATGTTATATAATTTTATAAATTCATATATATACTGGATATATATTACATATATGATATCTAAATCATGAATATCCTTCTGGAGATAATGGAATTTTTACCGCATGAACAAATTTTAATTATAGGAAGTTCATTTTTGACTCAAGTACCAAATATCAACAAAATGACCGTTATTAAAGTAAATGATTACATAATGTTTATAATAAGGTAAATACTGATATAAAAGGAATAATTAACATGATAAAATTTATTAACCAATTAAAAATTAACATTAGTTTATTATTCAAGAGATTAAAGAACAAACGGGTCAAGTCGGACATGAGGTAAGGGACTTCATCTCAATCTCCATTCATCGAGGCATATTTTTTTTATAAAATACTTTCTTATATACAATGTATAAACCCCTCTTTCTTTTCTATTCATTCAAAGGGATTCTTTTTTTTCTACGCAGCACTTTACAAAATCAAAAAAAAGTAATTTTTCTTTTTAACGTACATATTGACAATAACCATTCCACCGCAACAAGTATTTTTTATCTATGGATTCCTTAACATGCCATAATATTTTTAAAAGAAAAATAAATATCTTATACCCTTAAATGTATTTTTTATTGAAAATGGTTTTGATAATTGAATTGGATGTAAATATATTTATAAGATATATTGGTATTGAAATGTGGAAATGTTATATTTCAATTATATTTGTTTTATATGTTATGAATATGTTATGGTTCTTTGGCAATGTTTATGTATATGGGTGGTTCTGTAGTAATCCTATGGTGGGTGAGACAGAGAAGCCCTCTAATGTATTTGTTAATGTGATAGAGGTAAATGATAATGTTTCTCCTACAAGATTTAGGGAATATACTATGATGGGTATTCCAAATGTAACTCCCTACGTTGCTGTGAAAACATTAATGTAAGTATGTTATGGATGCCACAAGATACCTTTATGATTTATGATTTCATTGTATTATTCAAAAACATGATGAATTCATGGGGTATGAGCTTATGCCTCATATGTATTGATGTAATAATTTTTACTTTCTTTATTTTATAATCCTTTCTATGCTTTTTATGCCAATCAAATGTTTTGAAATGTTTTTCACAGGACATAAAGATGAATAGGGTAAAGGATGGGATAAACGAAAAGATATGCTGTCTAAAACATGGAATTAGACATGAATCTTTTTTTCAAGGGTTTTTATTTTATGGAAAAAATGGAAAATGAGTAGAAGTGTCGACTTTGTAATTCTTGAGATGTAATGTAATTATTATGTCCTAATTCTCTAAAACTCTAATCCTGAAAACATCCTCAATGTGAAATATCCATTTAATTCAAGATTATGTAATGTTTTATGAATTGTTATTATAATAATTACATAATCTCTATTAGAGTTGTAACTTTTAAAATCATGGTGGTCTTAATGAAAGATTGGAATTTACCATTCTCTAGTCCTTTATTCAATCACGTATGTCTATGTTGATTCCAAGGAAAGTGAAAATTTAGAAAATAAGTCACAAAATAGTTTATTAATTGGGTATGTTGATGAATGATTTTGTTTTATGGATTTGGGATAAAACACTAGGATGGTTCTCATAACTACGAGTATTATATTCAGTAAAGAGATATTATGAAAATAAAAAAAATTGAGGGTATGATGTAGATGATATCCAGGATTCACAAAAATCCAATGTTCGACTGAATAAATATCAGGATGTTATAGATGTGAAATAATGCTAAGAGAGATCATTATTTTTGGAAGCACGAAAGTATATAAAATTATTTTCTAAAGGATTTCATATTATGATGGTGATTGAAAGACTAGAAGTATGAGAAATCGGAAGGACATTAGAATCTTATCAATGATCTTAAAATGGTGTTGTTCTAGAAGTTGTGGTTCTAGTAGGATCTGAGATACATTTGGAGTTATAGAAATTTATAAATATTTGATTCCAATGTAGTTATAAAAATGTATCTTGCGCTATTTTCTTCAAAAAAAAATCATGTACTGAATATTTTAATAGTGGATTAAATTATAAAATGATATATTTAGTGGTAAATAGTAATTAGGGATGAAATATATTTCATTAATGTGTCTAAAATAAGTGAGATAACTAAATAGATTTCATTGATGATATTTATATATACATAATTGGATTATTAACTGAAGGAAGGAATTAATGAAACACATAATTATTTTTTAATGAAATTTAATTTTGAATTAATGAAATTATATATCTATAAAAACACCAATTTACTATAGCTTAGCTAGTAAACACAAATTTTCACCACTATGTTTAGAATTTCAAAAAACATACATACATGGTTACGTTTAGTAAGATATTTACCGTCTGATAAGACATACCTAATTTTCAAAGAATAGTAATATACCCTTATGAATAGTAATATGACCCTTTTGAATAGTTAATAAAAATTGTATTTTATTTTCGTATGGTTATAAGAAAATTAAATATCGAATGATTTTTCAATGTGATATAAAAGGAATTATAGTTTTAAAATTATTAATTTCTGAGTAAACTATAATATTTTTTAAAATAAATTGATAATATTTAAAAAATTATTTTATGAAAATGTAGTTTTTGTTAATTCTACATGTTGAAAAATGGATAAGGTTAACATTTTTCAGTTTTTTCGGAAATACATTATTTTTTTTGTTGTGAAATATGGTAATTTTTCGTATATATACATCATCAGTAATATTCACTATTCTTGGCATCATGGCTGATGTAAGAAAACATAGTTCGTACTCAAATGCACTTATTATTATTAGGGGTCACATGTACCAAAACTGTTGGTTTCCTTGAGGGAAGTAAAAAAATAATTAATAAAATATTCCAAATTCAGTCCTCTCCTCTAGTATAATCCTGCCATCACTCCCTCTTCTCTTCACTTCTATCAAGCTCTATTCCTTGTCTACGTTAAGCCCAAATACCCTGACATAGTGAATACATACATACTGGAGCTCTTTTTCTTCCCAAAATACCGAAACCCCTTCCATTAAATAGGTTCTTAGGGAGGTTATTTCAAGAGGTAAATCATCTTTCATTTTCGTTTATTTTCATTTCAACTTATCTTCTTTTCTTATTAACATCTGACCAACTCTATACAACTGATCCTTATAATTCCAATAACATCTATATAAATTAATTACAACTTTTTAATGTAATAACCATTATCAATATTCTTACTCTCTCTCTCTCTCTTATAAATGAAATAATCCTTAGCGAGGTTCTAATTTACAACCTTCATGGATGATGAAGTTCTGTTCTTCAGTTTTTCCATAATTACTTCTCATGAAACCATTTTGATGATATAAAGAGACTATAAGATATTTATTACAACCTACTTAATATTCAAGAACCATTATATGTACATAACAATAAATCCTATGACCAAACTATTTCCAAATAATCAAAATACTGATAAAATAATCTAAGTTGTTGTGATAAATATTTCACCTAATGATATGTCCTCATTTCATGTAATTAAAGGATATAAATGAACATTAACACCTATGGATGTTTCTAAATAAATAATAAATTCAATTATAGAGATTTACATCAATTCCACATGAACTCCATTACTTAAAACCATGCGAACTGGTTATGAAAACCATGGAAACGAACACTCCATAACGACATAATTCTATCTTATAACTTATCAATAATGGAATAATGAACTTCAAAAAATTATTATAAAATAAATAAATCTATCATATTTTACCAATTATGTCATTAATAAGTCTAATTTCACATTGTAGAACAATATTTTCTAGAGTAGAACACATTCTGGCTTAAGGTAAGGGTTTACTACCAGATCCACCATTTATATTCGGGTTACTTTTATTGTCTATATACCTTAGGGTTTTTATTATGTATTATTATGTACTCCTCATGAATTATTTTTTGGTGTTCTATTTATTTTTACCAACCATAATCCAACTTTATTTTATGGGGAGTCACAAGTTTTAAAAAGTAACTTTCAAAATTATTTTTAAAATATAGGCAGATTTCAACAAAATATCTCCAATTTTTACCTATTTTCAAGGGAAGTCTATAATATATTTTTAGAAACCATTACATTAATAAAATAAATAATTTTATTATGAAAATAATATCTTACTTCAATTATGGTTTTATACAAACCGTTTTCAAAAAGAAGACTTCTTTTCAATGTAAAAGATTTTTTTCTCAGAATTACTCACTCATTTTGTACGAGCATTTTCATCTATTTAAACAGTTTTTGATTATTTTTTATGATATGATCTGACATATTAAATTTAATGGTTAATGACTAGTTTTATTGTTGATTTGGTGTCGTAAAACCATTCACCAATTTAATCTAAATGCTTAGTGTTAAAGCTTAATGGTCAGGGAATGTTATTTATTTTTCATTTGTTAGTTTATATATGAATGTATTTGTTGTTTATGTTTATCCCCATTCATATGAGGAAAGAATTAGACTTATTTTTTGATCAGTGGGGACCACTATATTCCTTCAAGGCATAATTAGGTCTCATGATAAATATAGACGTGGACTTGGCCGAGGCCTTGCCCATTTTGAGATATAGTTTTGGTCGAGGCCTTATTCATTATTAGACATCTTGGATGCAGCCTTGATGGTATGTTTTAGAATGTCCAGAATATTCATTTCGATCATTATGAAGCTAAAAATTCATAAATAATGTTGTTATTAAACTATTAGAACACCCATTGTTATGATTTGTTATGTCAAAATTTACTCAGTTCATATTTCTTGAAATATTACGATAATGTTTATTTGTAAAGGAATGGGTTTTCAACGACTCACCATGACTAATGTTTATATTATCTTCCACTGTATTGTTTACTCTCACTAAGAATTTGATCTCACTCATTTGTAATATTTCATTTTCTAAATATATGAAGATTTTTATTGGGAGTGATGTCCTATGATAAGGTTATAGTTGTTGATGATCCCAATAAAACTTATAGGTTGTATTTCATTTCATGTTGTAATGTTGAACTAATGTATATATCCAGATTTATAAATCTACAAAAAAAATTATTTCCTGATATTACATTCGTGTAAAAAATTTAATGTATTCTAATAAGGCATTGACTTTAGGAAACTGAGGTAGGGTCTGTACGGTTGGTATCAGATTATGTTTAGAAGAAAACATGGAAACTATAATTAGAATACATAGATTAGTGAAATAAAGGCCTATGATATTCTTTGAAGATAAAAAAACTATAACATCATTGTATTTTGGTAAGGAATGGATTATGTGGATCATTCTAGAAAATACATCCCTGTTTGAATACTACAAGTGGACTTGGATCTAGAAGAGATGTACAAAGGGGTGAAGACTCTGAGAAGGAGTTTTAGGCTTTACCCGAGGAATCTTGGCACACACAAATGGTTATTACTATGAACCTTATTTGACACTCTTGTGGGACATGCGTGTGATAATTCATATTTTGTTATAATTAATTATGAAGGATTTAAATGTAAAATTTTCTTCAAAGAAACTAGGTTTGTGATTATGGGATTTTCCATGCATAAGATTTCAATTTATTCAGAGAATTTGGATATGTTATGATTATACATTATGATTCATAACCAAATCTAATGTATTCCATTATTTAGAAATGGCGCCTAGTGGAAAAACATCAGACCACATGAACACGCATATCCTATATATGGATTTCCCCCTAATCCAAGAGAATGATGTAGTCTCTAGAGCTACGACTGGTGCTATGAAACTTATAACTATATAGGCCCAACTGGTATAGGTTATGTACAACAACATTATCTGAGTGGGGCATCATGATTCACAATGTGGAGGAGTGATGTGGGATCTCTTTATGAGACCACATCCTCGATCATTCAATGGGACTAGAAACACATTTGTAGTAGAGTAGTGGATAAGTTCCCCAGAGAAGATATTTCATTCTTTGGAATGTAACAAAACAGAGAATGTTGTCATGGATGTTTATATTCAATTTGGAGATACAGATCCATGGTGTTCATTAATCCAAAACAAAAAGTAGGAGGAAGAGATAGAAGATATGAAATGGAGGGAATTCAATGAAATATTCCTTGAGAAATAATTTCCTTGTGAACAGTTATTGGAAATGGAATGGCATTTTTTGAATTTGAGGAAAAAAATGATGATAATGTTTCAAATTATGAAGATAATTTCAAATGGTTTGAAAGGCATTCCGTGGAATACATATATAATCCAAGGAGAAATATTTATCGATTTTGGGATTCTAAAATATATTCTTCTAATGGGAAATGGTCTCCCAATGTTTTTCATCATAGGAGGATATAGTTTCATGTGATATCAATATAGAAATAGAATTATCTATGTATTATGAATTTAAGCGAAAGAAATTGAAGAAGAGGTTTGTTGAAAACATTTTTAAAGGAAAGAAGGAAATGGAGATTAAAGGAAGAGTTGAATTTCCACCCTGTGATAATTGTGGACTGAAACACCCTGGTGCCTTCTTTCATGAAAATTGAGTATGCTTCAAATGTGGAATGAAATTAAATCTTGGTAGGATTTTAAGGGGAATAAATAAGATATTAATGATCAATGCTATAATCGTTGGGATATGGGACACTATGATAATGATTTTCCAAATCATTGTTGAAACATGCCATAGAAAAGGGAAAGGGACAGGGAAATGTTTATGTGATTACAACTGCTGGTATTGAAGTTCCTAATAATGTGAAGGTATATACTTTAATAATTTCCTAAAACATACCCAATTATTTATATCATTTTAGATCATCTCATTATTTAAATTTTAATATTTTTCAAGAAAAATATATATTTTAAATTTGATTTTCTAATGGAGTTGTCAGTCAAAACATCTAAGGGAAGAATCATTTCTACAATGTTGTGTCAGGAAGTCACCATTACGACATATATGTTTTCTTTATTTACTATTTTATTACCCACGATGGAATTTTGTATAATTCTTGGTATGGATTAACTTTCAAACCATGATGTGACAATTTATTGCATGAAGAAGGATGTTACAAATTTTGAGGATGATGTGGAATCCATTATATTTAGGGACGAAGCATCACCATATGATTTTCATTTAGATCCACCCCCAGTAGCTCTGCTAACATAAATTATTAGAGAGGAGGGTAATGAAATAGCTATGGGTGGGGAAGGGAATATTCTGATATATAATGTACCTAATGTGTAATAATATGTTGAGGTGTTTCCAGAGGACTTACCTAGACAACCTCCAAAGCAATAAATTATGTTTTCTATTAAATTAATTCTTGATTTCTGGACCATATCAATGAAACCTTATAGACTGACCTATGTGGATATAGTGGAACTTAAGAAAAAAGTAGAGTAATATATTGATAAAGGATATATTATTCCTAGTGTGTCTTCAATGGGAGACCCTATTCTTTTTTTAAGAAGAATGATTGATTTATAAGGTTGTTCATTGACTATAGGGAGATAAATGCTATGAAAATAAAGAACAAGTATCCCTTACCTGACAGTGATGATTTATTTGATCATCTTTATGAAGAAAAATGTTTTTCAATGAATGATCTTCAATCTAGATATCATCAGTTGGATGTGAGGAAGGAATACATTTAAAAAACGCATTTTGAACTAGGTATGTGCATTAAAAGATTACAGTAATTCTGTATGGACTAAAAAATAAGCCATCTGTTTTCATGGATCTAATAAATTGAGTTTTTGATGTATTTCTCGATGACATTGTGTTGGTATTTATTTATTATATATTGGTATACTCTGAATCACACTAGGATAATGAAAATCACCTGTGCACTATTCGGAAAACTCTTAAATTAAATGAATTATATAAGATGTTTTAAAAATGTAAATTGAGGCTTCAATTAAATTCCTTTCTGGGCCACATTATCTCTATAGAAGGAATATATGTTGATCCTACAACGAAAATGGATATGAAAGAGTGTCCTACTCCAACAATCATAAATGAGGTCTGATGTTTTATTGGTTTAGAAGGTTGTTATCAATATTTCATTATGAGTTTTACCCATTTATCCAACCCGATGACCATGATTACACATAACGGGGTTATGTTCATATGGAAAAAATAATGTGAGGACAGTTTCAAAGAATTTATAGGAGATTAGTAACGGCTCTGATCCTAACACTACTATCATGGAATGATTGTTTTGTTATCTATAGTGATGCATAAAAGAAAAGACTTGGTTTTGTACTTATGCAGCCTGATAGAGTTATTTCCTATGCATTAAGGTTGTTAAAAATACATGAAAAAAACATTCCTACACATGATCTTGAGTTAGTTACATTACACTTTTCACTGATGATATGGAGACATTATCTCTATGGAGAAAAATACGAGACATATACGAATCCCAAGAGTCTGAAGTATACCTTCTCCCAGAAAGTACTCGACATGAGAAAAAGGAGATGGCTCAAACTACTCAGAGATTATGATTTTTCCATACACTACCACCCAGTAAAGGCAAAGAAGTATGTTGATGTATTGAGTAGGATCTAGTATAAATGGACACGGTAATTATCAATGATGGTTAATAATCATTACATTCTAAACTGGTTTCCCAACCATCATTATTAGAATAGATTAAAAGATCAAAACATAATGATGATAAACTTCAAAAGAAAATTAAGGTTGTGAATGATGGAAAGATTGATGAATTTGTACGTGAAGATGGAATTCTGAATTTTGGGAAAAATTTATGCATTCCCTCTATACATTAGTTGAAAAGAGAGTTATTGGATGATTCGCATAGGTCAAATTTCTCTATATATCATAGTAGCACTAATATTTATAGAGATTTTAATTCTCATTTCTAAAGGGACAATAGGAAGTTGGAAATTGCTGATTATGTATCAATATATTTAGTCTATCAACAAGTGAAGGCTGAAATACAACATCCTTTAGGTTTAATGTAACCACTAACGATTCATACATAGAAATGGGATGAAATCACCAAGGAATTTGTCACTATATTACCAAAAACTCCAAGAAATAATGATTTAATATCGATTATTGTGGATCAACTAATAAAATCTACTCATTTCCTCGCTATAAGGGATGAATTTCCACTAGAGTGTCTAGAAAGACTCTATATCAATGAAGTTATGAGACTTCATGGATCACCTCTCCCAATAGTTTATGATAATCATACACGATTTAAATTGATGTTTATGAAAACTCATCACAAATCATTAGATACTGAGTTTCGATGGAGTACTGTTTATCACCCACAAACTGAATGGAAATCAGAAAAGATGATCTAAACCATAGAGATAATTTTGAGATCATATTCACTTGAATTTCAAGGTATAAAAGATCAATATTTCATATTAGTGGAGTTTTCCTACAATAATATTGTCCATTCAAGTATAAAAATGGAACCATATAAAGCATTGAACAGAAATATATGCTATAAATCAAATTATTGGGATGATGTTAGTGAAAGGAGGCTCTTGGGTCGCCAATTGGTAGAGGAAACAACATTGATTGTGAAGACTATTCAAGGACATAGTAATGCATCTCAAGGAAAAAAATTCTATTTTGATAATCGAAGGAAGTATTTGGATTTTCAACAAAAAGATCATGTTTTCTTAAAATTAACACCATGGAAAGGTGTTATAAGATTTGGGATGAAAGGGAAACTACCCCTAAGGTATATAGGCCCTTTTAAAATTATAGAGAGAAATAGAGTGATTGAATATAATTTGTCTATGCCACCTAGCTATCTGAAGTACGCAATGTGTTCCATGACTCATTTCTGAGAAATTACATGCCCGACAAAATGCATGTACTCACTATTGAAGGTAAATAATTAGAACATGACCTATATTACTGTGATGAGACTATTCAGATTCTACACACTAAAGAACAAGTGCTGATGAATTAGATGAATCAACAGGAAAATATACTTTCATAAAATCATAAAATATAATACGCAACATGGGATCCTTAAGAGATTATGATGAAGAACTACCCAAATATTTTTCTTAGGTAACATTCTGGTAATTTGGTGGAATAAATGTTTATAAAGAGGGTAAAATGTTACACCCAATGATTTTGTAATTAAATTTAATATTGAATTCAGGAAACACTAAGTCCCCAAAAACACCACATTATTATAACCTGTCTAGTATATATCAATTTTCCACCTATGTGTTATAAATATCAAAAAACTAACATACACAGTTTCATTCTGTAAGATATTTAGAGTCTGATAAGACAAACACAATTTTTTGGTGAATAGTAACATACCCTTATGAATAGTAATATTAACCTTATGAATTTTAAATAATAATATTATTCTATTTTCTTAAGGTTATAAGATAATGAAATATTAATTAATTTTTCAAGGTGATAGAAATTAGATTATTGTTTTAAAATTGTTATTTTACAAATATAAAATTATATTATTTAAAAATGAAATTAATAATATTTAAAAAATTATTTTCAAAAAATGGATTTCATTTTTTCAGTCTACCTATCAAAAAACCTTTAGGGTGAATTTTTGTGATTTTTATTAAATACTCGAATTTTTGATGAATTATGAAATATGATAATTTATAGTATATATAAATTATCAGTTAAATTAACTTTTTTTTAGAATCATGGCTGATATAAGAACACTTAGCTCGAACTCACATGCACTTATTACTATTAGGGGTCAAATTGTGGGTTTTTGGTCCATGTAATGGGCTTCACACCAACTAGGCTTATAGACTATGTACTGAATAAGTAAGGTTTTATGGGTGGGAAATCCCTGGGGGGCTATGGTGAACCTTTCCATCCTGTGTGTGTGGTGTGTCTATGTTTTGGGAAGTGTTACCCCCAAGAACCTAATATATATCTAATTTTCTTATTATCTCATAACATCCTCTGTGAAATTGATCTTTATAACTCCAATACCATCTATATACTATAGTTATACCATATTAACGTAATAACCATTATCCATATTATTATTCTCTCAGAATATGTACTGAATAAATAAGGTTTGATGGGTCGTCTATCCCTAGGGGGGATATGGTCTTCCTTTCCAGCCTTTGTGTGTGTATTTAATGTAATTGTACCCCAAAGCACCTAATATATATATTATTTTTTTATTATCTCCCAAATCCTCTATCCATTTGATCCGTATAACTCCAGTAACATATATATACAAGAACTATACCATGTTATTGAAATAACCATTATCAATATTCTTACTCTCTTAATTTCATAAATGATATCATTGTCTGTGAGGATCCAATTTACAACCTTCATGGATGATGATGTTTTTTCATTCTATTTATACTTCATTAATGGTCATGAAACAATTTTTATGGTTGAAATAGACTATAATATATGTATTATAAAATACTAACTATGCAGGAACAAGTGTATGTACATAATATTAGATCACATGACCAAGCTAGTTCCTAATAATAAAAATAATGCTAAAATAATCTAAGTGATTGTCATTATTATTTCATCTAATTATTAGTCCTTATTTATTGTAAAAAAAAAGATTAAAATGACTACAAAAAACTATGTATGTTCATAAATAATCTCTAAATTCAAGTCTGAATATTTACATCTATTCCAGATGAACTGCATTATATAAAATGAAGTGAACCGATTATGAAAACCAAGGAAACAAACACTATTGAAGGACAAAATTCAGTCTTATAAATTATCAATAAGGACATAATGATCATTATAAAATTATTATAAACTAAATAAATTTCTTATATGTTTATAATTAAGTTATTAATAAGTCTAATTTCATATTTTATGACACTATGTTCAAGAGAAGAACACATTAAGACTGAAGGTAAGGGTTTTCCACCCGAACCTCCATTTTTATTCGAGTCACTTTTGTTGTCGAATTACCTCAAAAAAGTTGTTATGTATTAATATATACTCCTCATGAATTAGGCATTAGTGTTTTATATATGCTAACCAATCATAATCCTCCTTTAATTCATGGGGAGTCACATGTTTTAAAAGGGAACATTCAAAATTCATTCGGAAATAGAAGCCCGTTTCAAGGGAATTTCTCAAATTTGTACCTATTCACAATTGAACTCAATAATCAGTTTTTAGAAAAAATTATATTTATAAAGTAAAAACTTTTAGTATAAAAATACTACCTTACTTCAAATATAGTTTTATAAAAATAGTTTTACAAAATAACCATTATTTTCAAATTGAATGAGTATTTTTCTTAAGAATTATTGGATGATTTTATAAGAGTATATTCATCTATTTCAACTATTTTGTTGATTATTATGTATGATATCATCTACCATATTTACCTAAATGGTTAATGACTTGTATTTTTTGAATGTTCTATCATAAAAAAATTCACCAATAAACTCAGAATGGCTACTGTTTAAGTTTATGGTTTAGGGAATGTTATTTATATTTCATATTCTGGTTTCAATATGAATGAATATTTTGCTTCTTTATATCCCAATATATATTAGGAATGCATTGAACATATTATGTGATGGGTGGGGCCCTCTATATGCATTCGATTCGTCGGTAGGTCTTATGGGACAAATAGATGTTGACTTGGCAGAGGCCTTTCCTATTTTGAGATATGGTTTTGGATGAGGCCATAATCATTTATAGACATCTTGGTTGATTCATTGAAATTATGATTTAGAATTTCTAGGATATGGATTTCACTCATCATGAAGCAAGAACTCCATATTTCTTTTGTTTATTTGACTAGTATAATTTCCATGGTTAGGATTTGTTATAGAAATGTTTCCTCAACTAATTTTCATACAATATTATGTTCAAGTTTATTTTTAAATTCATGTGTTTTCAATTATTCAGCATGCCAAATGATTAGGTTATCTTCCACATTATTTCTTACTCCTACTGAGCGTTTGAACTCACCCAATTTTTATGTTTTATTTTCTTAGTATATGAATAATTTTATTCTAAGTGACCTGCATGGATAAGCTTATAGTTGTGGATGATCCCACTAAAACTTGTTTGTTTTATTTCATTTTATTTATTAATGTTGAACATATATTTGTATCTTCATTTCCACATCTAATAAACTATTTCTTCTATTGGGATATAAATTTATTGTAAAAATTCCAATATAATGTTATAAGGAACGGGCTCCGAGAAACTAGGTTTGGGTCTTTACAATTAAAGGTAAAAAATGGTATAAGAAAGATTTACCATGAATGGTTTTCATAAAATATATTGTCCATGTTTTTCAATGATCATTATTGAGTTTTTAAAAACATCAAAACTTAAATAGTGCTTAAAATGTTTACCATCATAGGGTTTTATTTGGATCTTTCATATATAAAGACTACATTTTTCGATAGAGACTTTGATAAAAATGATTTTGTTTAGTTTCCATAGGGTTTCATAGATAAATAGAATAAGAATAATTTTTAATAGATAAGTAGGAGCATTTAATGTTTATAGACAACACCAAATATGTGGAACAAAAATTAGAGTTCATTTATAGTGATAAAAAAATTTTTCTTGATTAATTTTGATCATTATTATTACATGAAAGTTTACAATAACTAGACATTCATCATATTTATTCTTTATATTGATGATAGGGTTATTAATTTTCAAATAATGGAATACATAAATAAAATGAAAGATAAATTTTATGGGAATATCAATATATATAATCTTAGCTCAAAAAAAGGATCTTAGATATTTTTATTTCAAGGAAATTAAATCCTAGAGTTTTGTATCAGAATAAGTAAAACTACATTTGAATGTCGATGGAAGGTTTTGGATTGAGCAATATGAAACCCTTTTCCACTCCACGTGATATAAATTTCATATTTATGAATGTGAATTCACATTGGATATAATATACAAACAATAATTTTTAAAATGTTTCTTTTTTATTAGTATTGGGATGCTTTATGTATATCATGGTTTTCACGTTGATAAAAATTGTATATATAGTCAGTGTAGTTAGGGGGATAACAATTGGTCTTAGAAGAGAAAACATGAAAACCATATTATGGATCTTCTGGTATGGCAAAGGGTTCTAAAATTTTTCACAATTTAAAAAATGGATAAATAGTTATAGGGGTTTAAAAATTCAAATATTATAGGAGATCTATACATCTGTAGGTCCCCCTTTGGTTATGTATTCACTATCAAAAGATAGAATTGTGAGTCAGATATAACTGTTTCTATTGGTTCTTTCACTTTTAATAATATAATTATAACATATTGAATATATTCAATATGATAATGAGTTAAACTTTCATGAATATATAATAGAATATCTCAAAATATGGATTGAGAATGGGGTTCAATTTTTGGGATTTACTATGTTTGATTCATAGGAAAAAACAACTATTGTTATAATAAAATAATTATAACTTGGGATATTTTTTAGATTCCATCATGTGAATATAATTTTTTACTAATGAAGTTGAAAAAATGGAAGGAGTTAATATATAAGCTAAATTTACAAAAACAATTAACGTATATGGTAGTGTAGAAGTGACACATTCTAGATTTCTGGATTTAGGGAATGTCGAATCTCGATGAATTGGTCCAACAAAACCGAAGAAGAATACCAAAAACACCATGTAAAATAAATGGGAAATTATGTATATGAAATTTAATTTCAAAGGGTTAAACTATTGGAATGAATAAATTCAATTTTTAAAAATATTATAGAGTCTTTATAATGAAAAATAAGATTTAATTAATGTAGTTTTTAGATTCACAAGTAGTTCCCTAGAAAGAAGAGATATAGTGGTGGATTCTCTTGATGATTGGAAGTGTGATCATGGATATCATATCCATGTGATCATAATCTCTATGTATATTGGAAGATGTTTAAACTATATACACTATATTTTCATTACATTATGTAGTTAGTTGATGAAATATTTTCAGTGGGGAATTATTGTACATGTAATCATCTAATGTCAATTTAATAAAATCATTACTACATTCCCCCATAGAATCTGAATAACTCCAAAAAATATAAAATAAATTAATTTTTTTAATTTCATTAATTTAATAATTTTGTTTAATATATTCTTTTCCAGTTTTGTATTAAGTATACATTTTAGTGTAGTGACTTAGGTTCATCTTATCATTAATAATAATGTACATAATTTATAATGGTTTATTCTAGTTTTTTATTTCCACTGAAGGATTAATTTTGAGGTATTCAAAAATGTTTATAAAACCCAAAGATCACATCATACCATGAAAGAGGTTATTAACTAGACTGACACTTTATAATATATTTTATTCATATAGATTATATTCTTCCAATAACAGTACTAGTTAACCTTAACCAGAAAGAAATAAACAAACATCATTAATCAATTTGAAGTTCGATATTAATTATAATATATATATATATATATATGATATGTTCTCTATCTCATCCATAATTTATTAATTATACTACAGTTTAATTCCTTAAATCTGGGAGCTATTGATTTTTTTTCAATCAAGAGAAGTTGTTGGTGTTTTGAAGTTTCTATTGTTCCCAGGAGAAGTTATATCTAAATGTAATTTTTATTTGAATCAAAACCTAAATATTTTTCTTCTATTTAATGGGGGATGCTATATATTTTATTATCATGTATCTAGGAACATCATGGTTCCTTATATTTCATACATCCATGAATGATGATGTAACATTTAGGTTTGGGCTTCCAGGATTTATCATGATCCATTTAGGGTCATGTACCTAAGACCAATGATGTTTCTTTTATTATAATGAATCATGGACTATTAATGTTCCATTTTTTCACCTAGGATAATTGAGTTGAATTTTATGGTCTTAAATTTATGAATAATTATGTTCCTGTTAAGGTCAGTTGTCCAGGTCCAATGAAGTTCTATTTAATGTGATGCACCTTGGGCCAATGAAAAAAAAATTTAGGTTAGTGAAACATGGACTACTGATTTTATATTAAATTTGATACAACTAGGATTATGTTTTTTTTTTGTTATAGTCCATATCACTATGACCTATTCTGAGTAGTGTAAATTCTATCTAGATTGACTACTTGGTGAAATGAAACTAGAAATATATATTGTTTACCATTCCTATGAGAGGCCCTTTCTAGTATTACAAGGAAAATGGGTCTGGTGAATGTATGTTTGGCCTTACACTAGAATATACTGCCATTAGTTATCTCATATCATTTAAGGGATATGGTATATTGATTAAATATTTGATTGGGTACTTAATGTACATGGTTCCACTTTTAAACATCCATGTTGAGTGATTCAATAGGGATAAGACAACGAAGTTCCCAATAGTCTTAAAAAGAGGTAGTACTCATTATCTAGTGAATATTTGATCGAATATATCTCAGTAATCTTATCAAAATGGAGGGAAATAATATGATAACTCTTATTGGGTTCCTAATTCTAATTATCAATGGAAAAGTGAACTAAGGGAAGTATAAAACATTCATCATTACTAGATTATGCATGTTATGTCGATTTATAGGAGTCCTTGAATGAATTTAAATTTATGGGGTTTGAAAATTAAAAATGAAGTAAAATTAGTCTCTTTAGGACTTTATGATGGTTTGAATTCCAATAGAAATGATCTATCATTAATGGGTATTATTTTGGCCAAAACTTATTGTAGAGATGGTTTATTAGGAAGAGTGACACATATATTATTAAAAACCCCTAGACTACATAAAAATTAAGATGCTTTTTATATGAGTGGGTAGAAAAAATCATAGAGTTAAATTCTAGATACTGCATAATATCTATGAGGACCACCCCTTGTTATGAATTTATTCATGATAACAAAGATGGTATCCAAGATGGAATTATGAAGAACAAGTCCCTAAAATTATAGGTTCTTGATTGATGGATGTAAATATTTTATTGAGAGGCCAAATAACATTTTAGGATTAAAATTAGTCTATTTGTCTTAATTTTTCTCCAAAGTAATTAGTGTGATGTTTTTTCTTAAAAACAATATGATTTCTTGAACTTTTCGACTACTTTGTGTGTTCTTCTATTCACTATAAACAAAAAATAAGTTATATATGAGTCTGATGAACAAAGAGGGATTACAAATCTATGTTTTGAATTATTTTGTAAGTATATATGATTTCAATTTGATAATAAAACATATACAATTTATATAAAAATTATACCCTAACCATATGAATCCTGTGCAACCATACATTGATTTGACCCTTGATTTTTTAAAACTAAATCCAACAAAAAATCATATCATTGAATAATTTCATCATGACGAGGGATTAATTATTTTATTATGTCATATTGATTCACCATTTTTCCTAAAATATTATTCACAAAGTGTTGAATAAAATCATCACGTTTCAATATGTCTTATTGTAGTTTACATAGAAGTATGAATCCTAGAGGAGGGATAAATATTCATGATTGTTTAGTTGGGATTTAATGGGATTGTTATGTATTTTGAGCATTAATAATGAATAAATCAAAGATTGTTTAATTTTTAAGTCTAAAATAATTAATAGAAATCAAATGGACCATTCAAGTATGAAAAGGGTTTGACGGGTATAAAAGAATAATACCAAGCAAATTATATCAATTTTCCATGAGAATATTTTATGGTATTTTCCTATTTTTAATTAAAATAGTAAAATTCTAATTTATATGGTTATAGAACTGAGTTTATGTCCAACATTGAACTTTAAATTATGTGTTTATACTGAGGTGTAATTTTGTTTGGAATCGATGTTATTAGTGAAAATTCGGATTGGCGTTAATATAGTACATGGTTATCTAAATAATTAAATAACAATGTTTAAAAACTATGAATTTTAAAAAATTTATTTAGTGGGAAATACTAAATTATCCATGGGAATAAATAATTTTTCTAGATAAAAGTTCATTCTAAAATAATTTAGGTAGTAGGGAATACATGGTTATTTTCTTATCAAAATGAACATGCATGTTAAAAATGGAAACACATTAATGATATATGTTTTGGATTAAACATTACAATCATCATTATCATTTATTTGTTTATAAAAAGAGGAAAAGAGAGAATAACAAACACCTCTAGGAAAAATAGGCACAATCATAAGGAGGTATGAAGTAATGTAACCCAAGGGAATCTCCCTTTATGAGGTCCACACATTCTGGTTTCAAGAGGTTCACATTCGAGACGCAGTAGACGTTGGAGGTGTGCTCGACAAAGGAGGAAAGGTGATCCTCCACTTTATTCCCTTCATGCCATGTGTGATGCACTTTGATGTTGCTATCGGGAAGCATTCCTAGGAACATTCTAATGGTGTAGGTTATCGACCATGGGATGGACCCAACACCCTTAAGGGAATTTTGTAGGATCATTGAATCCATTTCCAGCTCAGAGAGATGGATATTGGCTTGTCGGCAAAGGGTGAGGCCTGTAAGGGTGGCCTTGGAATATGCCTAGAGAGAAGACCTACTGCCCAGAAAAGTAGAGAAGGCCATGATGATGACACCTTTGGAGTCTCAAACAACCCCACCTCCATGAATGGTTCCCAAGCGATAGGATCCATAAGTATTAAGTTTCAGACTGAATGTAGGGGGAATCCGACGCACCCAGAGGGATCTTGACACATAACTGGGCATATGGGAGATAAGGAGATTAGGAAACAACCACTAAAAGGTAAGAGAAACCCTCCATTCATCAGAGAGCTTAACCAAATCCAGAAGTAGGTTCCTGATACACACAATTATGGATCTACCAGAGGAGTGAACTCCCTAATATTTAAACTTATACCGGGCCTGCCAAAGACAACAACAGGCTGAGTGAAGCACCATCGTATGCCTTGTCATCTTCATGCCAGATATACCTGATCCGTTAAACCAAGTCTTCAGGAAAGAGGCCACATACAGGGGTGGGGTCGATGAGGTACAGAACGAACCAAAATGTGCCCGGACATCCTGAACCCAGGCACCCTCACAAAATATGTGATCCACCATCCCTTATTGGTTATTCCTTCAACAGCAGCATCTGGAGGCCAGGCTAATGCCGCATCGCTTGATATTGTCCTCTTAGGGTAGTGAATTGTTCCTAATCTGCCAGAGAAGGAAGTTAAACTTATTTGGAATCCTTCTTCACTTGAGGGAATCATACCAGCTATCTGGCGAAGGATGAATAGCTGAGAGTCCCTAAAAGTCCCTGAAAGAGATGGTGCCCAAGTAGGATGGAGTGAAGACACACCTGTCCGCCATATCAAAAACAAGAATGAGATCGAACAGAGGCTTCTAGTTGTTACCAAGAACCGCTGAAATGTAGGACGAATGCATGGAATCTTCCTTGAACGTAATATCAGGAGCAGGGCAACCCAGAAACCCAACCATAGTCCCATCCCAGTTTTTATGCCAAAATGATAAGGTATGGTTCCCCACAATCCACCGGGTAAAGGGCTGAATATCTGGAATAAGAGAGAGGGTCTTGGACTAGAATGGAGAGGCGCACTGTCCATCCTGAGCCAACCCCTCTCGCCATCGACCCTCTATAGCATTCCCCAAAAGTGAACGCTGCTCAAAGACCTCCCAGGAAAATTTTTCATGCAAGTAATGGATAGTATCACCAAGAATCATAACATTGACACCACCAAGCTGAATAGGATGGGATAGTTTGACTGAAGATGCCCTATTCCTTTTGCCTTCTTGGAGAGTGTACCAAATAAATATCGCTATTAGACCATCGATTCTAGAAATAACTCCCTTGGGCACACGAATTTATGAAATCACATGTATCAGGGTGGCTGACATGATTCTATTCGCCAATGCAATCTGCCCCCAATGGAAAGAAACTACTTTATCTAGTTGAGCACTCTATCCCCAATTCTGCTCACCACATGGTTGAAGTCCCTAATCCCGAGCCTGCCTAAGGAGATGGGACCACCCATATTGTCCATCATAAAGCTACCTCTCTGCATGCTAAAAGAATTACACAAATATGCGATGCGCCCCCCAGAAAATTTTTTGGAAATAAAGATATTGCTCTTAGTAGTATTGATACTATGGAAACTCCATTGGAAGTATGTCTCCAGAGCTTTGGTGAGACATCTAACTGATCTCCTGCTGGCATTCATAAAACCTATGGTGTCATCTGCAAACATAAGGAGTGTAATGGAAGGAGAGTTCAATATCCTATGATAGGGAATTATCTTTCCATTCGACACACACCTGATGATGAGCCGACTGAAAACATCCAAGGCTAGTATGAAGAGGCTCGGGGACAAGGGGTCCCCCTGTCTTAGGTTTCGAGAGGCCTTGATGAAACCGTGCATTTTACCCATGTAGGATACCGCTGGCCATGATGAACTGAAGCACCTGAAGAAAAGATCAATAGACCTTGGAGATAACCCCATACCTAACAAGAACATGTTGATGAAGCTCCACTCAATCCGGTCATACGGCTTGTTCATATCAATCTTAATAGCCATGTTGGATCCATGAGTTTTGATATCGAGGTCCCTAAAGAGAGCTTGGGCTGAGGTGATTGCACCTTGGATGAACTTACCCCTCACGAAGCCATGTTGTTCGAGGGACACCCATTCCGGGAGGCGAGGTGCAATCCTAGAGTTGATGATACATGCCAGAATTTTGTAAGGCATGTTACACATACTCACAGGACTGAAGTGGGTGAGGGGTGAAGGATTCTTGATCTTGGGATTATGAACCAGAGTGGTGGCCAATGCAACCAGGGACAAGCTCCCTCCCATGAAACAAATCTTGAATTGCTGCAGTGACATCATGCGTAATCACATCCCATGTACCTTTGGTGAACGAGCCTGGGAACCCATCCAGGCCAGGTGCACTATCTGGATTAATTTTGAGCATAGCTGCATGAATCTCAGCATCATCATGGATGTATCCAAGAATATCATTGATTTTTGGCGAGACGACATTAAGAATAGCTTCAAGAATGTCCTCATTCCTCCCTAGATATCCATTAGGCATTCATGGGTTGGGACCTTCTAGAAGATCAGAGAAAAAAGAATGAGAACATACCCCCACAACATCCCAGTTTTCCAAAAATTTCCATAATTAATCACAATAGATGGGTTCAAATGACGTTTCCATTAATTGAAGCATGCATGGAAGAAGGAAGTATTTCGTTCCCCCTCCCTTAAAAATTTAATTCTGGATTCTTCCCTTGCCACTTTTTCCTACCCAAGAAGAAGATCAGAGAGGGCATCCTTCTTCACAGCTAACTCCTCAAAAGCACAATCATTATATTATTGAATTTCTTTTATTCATATAATTATATCTTTCACATTTAGTTTTTTATTTCTACTGTAACTAATTTGAAATTAAATTTATAAAACATGAAAAATTTTGCGAGTTTCCCATGATATATATATATATATATAAATTTTATATGGATGTATATAATAATTTTTATTCGTATTTATATATAGAAAAGTTTTAAAAATTAGATGTGGGTGTTAACTGGAAAAGGTTTATTGATTGCGTTATGAAATGAATTAAAAGGTTTACAATATAGAATGAGTGTAATGATTAATAGTTGGGTATGGATAAAAAATTGGTTGTTGTTATAGTTATTTGTTTCATGTTTCTATACATATGATGTGGTAGTAGCTATATAGTTCATTAGAATTTATAGCTATTATTGTAGATGTGTCATCATGTGGTTATTTTTTTAGTTTCTTTATTTTCTAAGAAGTTGGTGATTTTTTATAGAATGTTCATGGTTTTAGTTGGTTGAGGTGTATGGGTGCGAGATATGGGATGATATATTTGAAATAAAGTTGTATGATAAATTATTGAGTTACTGTTATTAATGAGGAATGTTTATTTTAAATAAATTAATGGCTATAGATAAATATATTATCTTTATTGAGTTATATATTTTGTTTACTAATTCCCTTGATAAGTGAATTACAAGATCTACTCTAATAAACATAGAGGGCCTAGTTTGGAAACTACTAAGATTATTTATATTCTCACCATTACATTATGTATGTTGTTATAGAATTTTTTGGATCATTTTATAGGGGGTAGTAGATGAGATTAACATTAGCATGTACAATTCTTGTTGGTTAAAAAGAGCAATATTTATATTTCTCTTGTCCTGAGATTATAATAGGTCACTAATAACCAGTTTCTAATCAATTTCCAAATATGTTTTTAAATTATAGAACATTTCATTCATTTTATATTCTTACTATTGACTGATGGTGGAATATTTCATTGATTTATCATTGGACATGAATTATATTATTTTTAGATATTTGTATTGAATGTAATAACTCTCAAATTTTTGGGTTTATGATCTTGGAGCTAGATGATTACTTGTGACCTATTTGGGGGTATCAAAAAAATTCACCCTAGGTATCATCTCTCACTAATTATGGAGGGCGTTATGGAATCAGTTTTCATAAATATGTCATGCGATTTCATGAAATTAAATTAGTATATTTTACCTAAAACATGTAATATATTTTTTATGAGCGAAAATTCAATATTTATATTATTCAAAAATGTTTATATATATATATATATATTCATAAATTAAATAATTTTAATTTTTTGAATTATATACTATATATAAATAAAACATAGGATATATGTTTTGATAACAATTATTTTTTCAAAAAAATGTTTGTAAATTTTTTTTATAACATTGAACATATGTCCTGTGGGAAAAAAGAAATATTTATAAATTTTTCTAAAAAACCTAAAAAAAATATATTTCTTGAAAATTTTAAAATAATTCATCAAAAAATCTATATATTATATATTTTATTTGTTAAAATAATTTATATATTGTTTAATAATTTTGAAAACAAAACTGAAAACCCATAACATAAGTCATATAGTAATTTTGTTTGATATATAATCATTTCATTCACATATGTGTATAAAAATATTTACCGTTATATATATATATAGGTATGTATGTTATATAATTATATTTAGGTTATTATTGATTTTTAGGGTATAAAATATTAAATAAATAATAATTCAAATTAAAGTCCGAAAAACATTTTTTATGATTTAAAGTCAATTAATCCATAAAAATGTTAGTAATTTTTTTTATATTAATGGTATGTTTTGAATTAAAAAATAAATATATAAATAATTTAATATTAAATATATAATCTAAAAAATAATAAAATAATTAATAAAATAGAAGAGAAATGTATATAAAAATGTTATGTGGAATTTAAAAAATAATCATTTTAGGAGAAAATATTTTTGAAAAAACATATTTAATATGTTATATATTAAGGTAAATTATTTTTAATTAATATATATACATAAAATTATTTTTATTAAAATAAATTAAACAACTAAAATAATTCCATATAAAATATGTTTTTGGTAATTCTATTAATGGTAATAAAATTTCTATTTTTATAGAGTTTTTTATATTATAGTTTTTTAAATTATGAAAATGTTATCTAGATATGAATAAAAATTATTTGTTATGAGTATGAATGATTGATACTTTTTTGTTAATTAAATTTTTATTTTGATTCGTTTTTAATTATTCATAAAAGAATGTTAAATGTCTTGGGTTTAAGTGAAGATGATGTGAAAAAAAAATATCAATAACTAATGTTTGTAAGAAATTGGTTTCAGCAATTTATGAAATATATTATGAAAAGATAGTCAAAACAACCCATAGTTATTTTTTTAAAGCTGAAAATGTTTTGTCTAATAAATATTTAGATTTTATTTATGGTGGGTGAATTGAGCACTCAAAAATTATATGTATATTTTTAAAAACATCCTCTATATTGTTAATTTATCTTTCCAATACATATTTTATACAAAAAATTAAATTTAAATTAACCAAGAATAATACATAATAATTTTTATAATGGTTTGGGGCCTCCAAGATAATCCACTAATCCACTCTAACACACCCAATTCTGGTTTGATAAGTTTGATTGTAAAATCCATTCAATAAATGATTTCATAATAGAGTACTAGTATTTGTAACCCATTTTTTCATAATAAATGAAATTTTCCTATGGTTTTTTACCAAATAGTACTTCCATTAGTCTTAAATCTACACTATTTTTCTATTTATATTTTATTATGAAATAGATAAATGTGAAAATGAGATATACATAATATGATATAGAAATATATTAATTAAAATTATTTAGATATATTATTATATAATAAATAAAAAATTATATGTGAACAATATATATGAACATAATCACATCATATGATCAATTTCATACTGAATAACATAGATTAATAAAAAATGTCTTTTAAAAAGTCATATTTCAATTTGAAGTGTTATTCTCTAGAAAATATCATCATGATTCATCATGATTATTTATAATAACTTGATTTTTTGGGAAAGAAATATTATAAAACAACAAGTCAATGCCCTCATAAAAAATGTAATTAAATCCAATTTGGTTATTATATTTATCAAATAAAAATATATTAATTGAAGAAACATAATTATGAAATGATAAAATCACTAATAAAATACTTATTCAAGTGTGAAATTTTTTTTATGAAAATATATATCATTTCACTCAAGTAATAACTATTTTTGAGTACAAAATATAATTTATTCAACATTTAAAATGTTAATCACATATTTTTTTCATTCATTGAATTTGTTAACTATATTTTCTCAAATGTTTCATAATAATATAATCATATTTAAAAATTCTGTGTATGTGATGGCCTATAATTCTACCTCTGAGTAATACTAAATTTGAATTATTTTAGATTGTTTAGCAATAAACTCAATATTCTAAATCATTCATAAATGAGCATATAAAATTTATTAATTTAAAATTTAAAATCCAAGTATACATAATAGTGATACAAGATTCTATAATTCTTAGTAACTTTGAAACATATTTTCAATTGTTTACCAAATTTGGATTGTTATTTAACTAGATTCTATAGAATTTATACCAATTTAACAAAAAATAAATATATAACTATGATATTATTTTAAAAACCCAAGAATAATTATGTCATGTGTAAACAAAATAATAGACACAAATATATGGTTTATTTTGAGTTTCAAAATAAAGTCTTTTTGGTATTATATATAATAGAAATATCCCTCTAATAATAGCCTTATTATTAATGGTCATAAATCCGGTAAAATTAATATTTTCCTCTTCATATTTCAATAATAAAAAATAATCTTTTGTGTTTAATTATTTTAACTCTTATTGTGTTATAAAACATGGTTAAAATATAATAATTGAATTATAAATAGATATAAAGAACTATGTTGAATGAATATAAATACTAAATAATTGTAATATGGAATTCTCTTAAAAAATAAATAGTTGTAAAATAGTATCAAATATACATGATATAAATTTTTTAAAAAATAACTTAACACTAATGTAAATTCACATTTGTAGATAATTGTAATTGTTTAAAGGCTCTGTATTTTTCTTTAACAAAGTCTTCCTAGGAATTTTTAGGATATATTTTTGTTTGATTATAACTAAGATTTGGTCATTTATAATATCCCCTCATGGAATGTTGAAATATATCATTAAATATTTTTTTTAAAAGTATAATATCTCAAATGATTTGATAAACCATTATGTGATTTTCTAGAGTTATTTTACTCACATGATATAGGTATACAAATGACCATCCATAGACTCCCCCTAAAATTATTTTTGTTATTTTATTTCTAGATCATCCCTCTTTTTCACTAGATTGATAGGAAACCCATTACATGATCCTAAATTTCAAAGTCACAAACTCAAAGCATTTTCATGTCTTTACGGTATTGTGGCATATGGCCTAAAATGAAACAGCTCCTCATATAATTCAATATTTTTTTAAACTAGACCACATGGATCCAATATTCCCATCATATTTGTTAAAATTTTGAAATATCCATATAATGTTTTTAAAATTACAATTTATTTAATGATGCATATTATTTTCTTGTTTCTTATTATAAAAGTCATTAGAATAATCATTTGTATTATTTTCATATTTGTTTCCAAGAATTTCGAAAATGATTTAAATTTAATTCTCAATTAATATTTTTTACATTATTAAATAGTCTTTAATTTTTAACTTGATATCTCATACTATTTTTTAATTTATGTAAATAATATTAAATTTATATAGATATGTTTTTAATCAATTTAATGATAAGATTAAATTATTTTATTACCTGAAAATATCATAAAGTAGTTAATATTGAAGAAGAAAAAAAACTTATCCTCCTCCAAAGTATTTTCAATTCCAACCACTTTTATATTTAGATTCTTCATATAGTATTGCATGAAAGTATGTTTCTAATCATATAAAATCATCCCTTCCGCTTTAGCGGAATTGGTTATTTAAAAGGAAAATAGTGAATGTTGAATGTTTAATGATACACAATACATATTACTATTTTGGAGTTGATTCATCGTATATTTTGTTATTAAACTAGTTTAAAATCCTTTCAAATATAATTTTTAAAATTTTTCATCAAGTGATAAATATATTTATTCAAATTTATTAGATCAACCATGTAAATCGAATCACCATTCATGTTTTATAATTCAATTATTTTATGATTGAATTTATAAAGTTAATTATCTAAACACACAAAACTAATTTCATATCATAATTAATAAAATATAAATTATGAAGATACAATTTTGATGCGATATTTATTAGAAAAAATGTACTATCAACATTTGTAACACCCTGAGAATTTAGTATTTATTTTCCATTAAAAAAATATTATGTTCGATTGATATATTCACTAAAAAAACCAAACGAAAATGAACCATTATAGACCGTATTAAAATTATGTAATATGAAACAAAAATTCGATAAGAAAGTAACAATAACAATAATGCCTCAAATAAATTGAATGAAAATAAAATGATTTATTATATAAGAATATTTTATTTTTCAATAGATACTATTATTATAGTTACAAAATGAAATATATTTAATATGTATATTTAATATTTTGAAGATAATTAATTAATTGAAAAGTGATCAAAACTATTTAACATTAAAAGGTATATTTTTCAAAAAACTATTTAATAATTTGATTTTTATTTTACAAAATAAATTAAATTTATCACATTAAAAAGTTTATTTTTGTAATATTGGATATTTTGAAATAATATATTATAACTAATTTAAATATTAATCGATTGAAAATAATAATAAGAAAAACTAACATTATAAATGTTTTGTTCCTATATAAATTATTTTCATGATAAATTTATTTATTATTCAAAATTTAATTTTTGAACTTAAATTTTACTAAATTAAATTAATATTTATATTTTCAATATATATATTATCCTAGATTAATTTTTTGTGGATTTTTTTGAAATAAACATTTTGTTGAATATAAAAAATTACAGTTTTTATGAATCAAGCAGCATTTTGAATTTATCATGATCTAGGTGTGAAAAAATAATTATAATTTTCTTCTGATGAATATTTTTAATGACTAAACTTCCTAATTTAAGGTCACTCTTTTGAATTAAAAAAAACATGTTTTAGAATTTTAAATATCAGTTGCCTTTTATCGTAACAAAAAAATTGATTTTCTTAATTTTATTTCAATTATTTCTTAAAAAGATATATTTATATTTTATATATATTCGTATGACAAATAATTACTATTTTTTAATAATGAAATAAATATTTTCATATAAATTTACAACAATAATATGTTTATCATATATATATTTCATATACTTAGAAAGAAACATTTTCTAAATAAGGGATTTTACATGTTGAGTACACAAATATTAAAATTATATTTTCTCAGCGTTAAAAAAATATTTATTTAAATAATAAATATAATCTCACTAATTAATTCAAAATTAGGCAATGAGGATCTAATTTTAGGTATCCATAATGGTTAGTAACCATGGTTTAAAATGTTGTTTCCATTGTAAAGTTAAATTAATGAAAAATGAGTTTAACCTACTATAAAAGAGTTAATACAAGTTAAAAATGTATTTTTATATGATTGATTTAGTTAATGATAGAATAAAATTTATCGATTTACCCTTAATTTCAACATTTTATCCACTTTTCAGGTGGAACATGTTCTCTCCTTATTTTAGAAAGTTATATTTATGAAAATGTATTTCTCTTAAATTATAAAACTATCTCACCTCTAACTCAATTACCCACTAATTATAAATAATTATCTAAAAAAATCTTAATTAGTATCTCCTGATTTAAATCCAAATGTCCCCATATAAAATTTATTTCTAAATGACCGTTCTATGAAGTCCTTAATGAGTTACCTAATGGGGAACATCCAAATGGGTATGCCGTGTTCTCCATTGAGATATCTTTGTTATCTTATTCATATACTAACAAAATCCATTTTTTTCATAAACATAATATAATTTAAGTATTATAATATGACTATATTTTATTCCACTAATTTAATATTGATTTTATAACTTCCTCAAACACCATTTGGAAAATAAAGATGTTGTTATACACACGTGAAGACTATTACTTCCACCAATTACATGATAGTTTTTTCATAACAAACATGTATGTATGGTTATAAAAGTCTATTTAATTGATTAATATGATATTTATATAATAATTAATTTTATTAAATTATAAATGAATCCATATATTTTTCCAATCTATATATAATGAATGTATTACATGTGCGTATGCACATAATTCTACCTATATGTAATAGATGTTTGTTGTTTTCTAAATATTATTTTGGTCACTATTAAAACTTCTTAAAACATGATTTACTATATTACAAATTAAAATAATATCAATATTCTTATAAAATAATGATATTATTCAAAAATAATCACTTCATTAACCATGTTTACCTATATATTATAGCTTATTCTTATTTTGTTTTTTGTTCAACTATACGAATGATGGTGTAAAAATCAATCTTGTATTATTTTGGTATAAAATTGTTATTTTAATATTAATTAATGATAAAATATATTTTTTTTATTTTATATAAATTTTATATTAATAATTCTATTAATTATATATTACAGTTTTTTATTCGTTATAAATTACCAATACAATCTACCCAGCAACATTATTTTCACCCACATCATCGTCATAAATCAAAACCAATTGTTTTCTCTAAAATATAATTTATAATAAAAAAGTATAAAACAATTCCTTCAATACCTATAATGAACTAAATATATTTACCTTTGAACATATAAAAAATAATTGATGACTTCATTACAAAGCTAGTATGAAGAGTAATCTCAAAAAAAATAACATTCGATGATGATGAAAGGGGATAACGAGATAAAATATATGTAATAAAATAATATAAAATATGTTTATAAAAGGTTATTTTAATGAATTATTTTTTGAAATAAGCGATTAATATAATTATTTCAAATATAGAAGATATTTAATTACATTCATGGAATTCAGTAATTACGGTATGTTGTTTCTCATCCCATTTTTTGTTCTTTTATATTTATTTAATATACATAGTGTTTTTTATTTTTTGTGGTATATATAAAATAGTATGGATGAATGTTATCATAAATTTCATGAAATTAAATTCAAATATTAGTTCATCTTGTAATCTATTTTTAATAGTTTTTTAATATAGTTTTTCAAATGTCGTAATAGATTTTGACATCTCAAATGATCATTCTTTAGTTATAATTCATATTCATAAATATTATTATTATATACATGGATTATTCCAATCTATATATTTCATTTAATAATTATTTATCTTCAAATATAGGTCAAAATCACTTTAAAATTCTATAATTTTACATCGATTAATTTCATTCCCAAAATGAATATCATTGATCAGAAAAACACTCATCATATCTCTTGATGGTTTTTACTAAGTGTAAAAATTTAGCCTTCCAGAAAATATTATCTTGTGCCTTGAGAAATTTAAATTTCCTTCATCATAAATGAAAACCATATTCCTCCCTTCATATATTCAAAAATAGTTTTTATTATTCATTTTTACAATTTGTGTATCAATAAAGACAATTGAAATTATTAAAATTGTTATCCATACATGATATTTTTTTCATCCTCTACACTTTTACATGAAATAAATTTAATTTATCTTAATGGATTCGTAATTAAAGGTTAAATTGAAAAGCAAAAAATTTTAATTTTTTTACGTCACTATTTCAACAATGGATTTTAAAAAAATATAAATTACTTTTCAAGAATTGTGATAAAATGAATTCATTAAGTTTTGAGTGGATTAATGTTTTTTAAATGTACTACTGATATTTATTTCTTAAAAATACTCAATGCCTAAATATTATTTTTAATTCAAGGCCATTACTCTTTGAAAATGACATTTTCTTCCCCTTATTTCAGGACACTCACCATTATTTCAAGCATTGACTAATCAGAGAAATTATTAACTAAAACGTTTTCCATTTGTTTATTAAATTTTAATACCATATAACTCATCATATAAATTTATGTCTGATTTTCTAAATGTTAATAAATATATTTGGAAACTAATTTTTTCCATTGATTTTTCATTTTAGAAATATTGATGAAATTAGGCATGATTTCTTTGCGTGAATCCATTTGAAACGGATATAAAACCCATTTTATTTCTATAAGATATTTTTAATATGATTAATGATAGAGTTAATGTGGAACTAAAATGTAAGGATGATGATTTATATTGTCCTATATCACCATATAATTCATTGGTTATATGTTAAAATATAATGAGATATTTCAATATTTGTGCAATTTAGTGGTCTTAAATTTTTTAGTGCATGTATATGACTCATGAAAGTAAAGTGTATGAGGTTATAATTATGTTTTCTTATAACCATGGGTGTTAGTGTATGAATCATGAATGCAATTATTCCAAATTCTATTTTTTATTCCACATTTCTATGGTATCTTTATCTTACACTCTCATGTATCATTTTTATTTTATAATGTTCCCACACACCTTAGATTCACGTATTATGTTATAATAAGAGTTATTAAATGACTCATTATTTGTCGTATATGATTTATTAGGTACTATTATTATATTTTATGTTAATGTACATTGATTATACTCATATATTCATCTTAGGCTCATTTGTGATCTTTAATTTTTATCATTGATTTTTACCGTTAGAAAAAAGTTTAGATCATCCCTTACCTAATGTTTTTGTTTTCATAGGTTATAATGATTAGTACATTTCTATAAGATAATCTAGTGTGGTTATATTATGGATAAATATTCACAAGTGTTGTAAAAAAGGTATTCTTTTTTAGCTAGTTCTGAATCACAGTAAAACTTTTTTAGGGATTTTGTGTTTATTTTTGAGATGTAATGATTAACCTATGAAAATGAAGTTAAATATTTATTTTTATGGGGTTTAAATTGTTTATATAAAATAAAATGTGTAATGAAATGTTATTTTATAGTAGAATTAGGAGAGGGGGTGTGTGGAACCTCAGTTCATATCAAAGAAGGGTTTAGTAATTTTCGATGATTAGTTTGGTAGTTTTGATAAGTATGATTATAGAACATTAGAGAAGACCATGAGAATAATTATAAGTGTAGTATAAGAGAATGTATTTATTTTATGGTAGAGATTGTGCGTTATCCATGAAATTAAATCTCTATCTAGAAACTAGAAATTAGACACAATATGGTACATATGAAACTAGTTGTAATCCATTTGAAATGGATGGATAGGTATAAAATTGATCTTCACTTGGTCTGTGATGATTGATTATATAAATACATATTTTTATATACACTCAAGGGGCTATTAATTGGTCAATTCCATAATATACCATAACATTTATCAAGGATTAGTATCCAATTTGATGTTTTAACATATAATTAAATCAGTTACAAAACATAGTAAGAATATGAAAATGGAAAAAGGGGATAAATTGAAGGAGTTATTGGTTGATCCGATTATAAATGAGCTAAATTTAATGTTTCATTTGATAAAATGATGTTTCATTCAAGAATGAAATTTTATAATGAGTTTTAAGATTCATATATTCATTTACATTGATTTTGTGGATATTATTATTACTATTTTGGTTTTAGTATTTCATTAGAAAGAGTGTCATGATAGTATACATGTGAATGTTATTTCCCTATAAGCTTCTATAACTAAGGAGAAATAATAGTATTACATATTTATAAAATGAAAAATATTAAATCATTTATATTATATGGAAGAAATGAGTGTATATGTATCTTAATTTTTGAATATGATTTCTTAACAGAAAATATATATTGAGTTTCACATGGTTCCCTTAGCTTCTTTTATTTGTTAACGATAATTTTAATTATAAGGAAAAAATTTATTTAATGGGGGGGGAATGTGATTTCCTAATATTTCCATATATATTTTCCGTCAAATTTTTTTTATAGTGATTAAATTTATTATTTACAAGATAATTAATGGATCAAATTTAATTTATGTAACTATACATAAAAAAGATTCTTTTTCCAAAGAAACCTTTTTAATTTGATGATTATTTTAAATAATATAATAATTTTATAACTTTTAAATGATTATTATAATAATATTTAATATTTAACACTATGATATTAACACTAACTAAATTAGTTTTTGATTGTAAATGAGAATAATAAAAAATAATATTTTAAATATTTTTATTTCATGTAATCAATTTTAATTATATATTTTTAAACGTAAAATTTATTTAGTTTAATTTTAAAAAATTAAATTATATTTTATAT
Source organism: Viscum album (assembly GCA_963277665.1). NCBI lineage: Eukaryota > Viridiplantae > Streptophyta > Magnoliopsida > Santalales > Viscaceae > Viscum > Viscum album. Next base: position 1,784,729,113 of record OY728119.1, on the reverse strand, counting down.
TTTCAACAAAAATATTATGAAATGATGATTTTTTTTATATTTACAAAATAATATATTATTAAGTGAATGTTGAGAAATAAAATTTTAGAAATACCGCATCATTTTGACAATATAATTTTATTACAATGACAAAGAACTTTATTGAAACAATATTAATGACTTAAAAGGAATAAAAAATTTAAATAGATTATTTTAAAATATACTACAATGAATTTATGAAGCCCATGTTTTATATTTTTAAACATAATGTTAAATTTTATTCAAATAACGCTTTTTTTTCATTGTTTTATTTTAATTATTTTTTGTTAAGGTAGAATTCTATTTTGGAATTATGTAAAAGACTTATAACTATTGTGTAATTAATAGAAAACTAATTAATTTCACAAAAATAAATAAATTTTTCATTTTTATCCATTAACATTATTTTATGCTTAAAATATGATTTTTCTTAAAAGAGGTTTTACACATTGACGATGATAACATTGAAATTTTATTTTCACACCATAAGAAATTTAATTTGATAAAATTGTTTCAAAGTTTGTATTCATAATTTTTATATTAGGTAATAAGGTCCTTTTAATTTATATTCATAAAAATAATATACCAAGGATAAAAAAATGTTTCACCATGTTGAAGGTATGTTATGGTCAAAAGAGTCAAACCATGTGTAAAAGTGTTACTTTTATTAGAAACGTGTTTCTAAATGATTAACTAGGTGTTATTTGAAAAAAATATATCCAATATCTAGTATTTTATACATTTTAACCACATTACATTTGAAACAGGTTCTATATTTATGTTAAAATGTTATATATACAAAAACCGGATTCCTGTCACATATTAAAGGAGCTCAACTAAACCTCATTTATAAACTCATTGTAATGAATTATACAACAAAAAAAATTCCCTAGTATCTCCTGCAGTATATCCCTATGTTCTAGAATCAATTTTCAGGAAAAAATACCAAGCTACATTGCCTAAAAATTTTACCCGAAGGAGAACATGTAAAGGGGGAGGTAATTTCCCCATCCAAACTTCATTAATTATATACTAATAAAATTAAATAAATCATATAATATATATGAAATGTGGTAAAATAAGATTCAATATTATTATTAAATTTTATTATACTTAAGTAATATCCATTTTAAACCTTCCTCAAAAATCATTCATAAAATGAGGACGTCGTCATGTATACATGAGAACTACCACCTCCAAGAACAATGTTCTCGGTTTTTTATCACCTCCTAATTTGTATGGTTATAAAAGACTTTTTAATGAATAAATTTTATTTTTATCCCTTTGTTAATTTTGGGAAATTATAAATCATTACATAATTATATATATATATAGAGATATATAATTAATGAGTCACCTTTTTGTACATGTAGACGACTACGTCCATGAAATTGACATATTTCAATTTTCAAATAATACGTTATTATTTATAAAAATATTATATCATAAGATTCCAAAACATAAAAAATATATAATAACATTATGATTATTTTTTATGATATTATTCCATAATAATCAATTCCTTAACCATACTATCCCATTAATTATAGCTTGTTCTTATTGGCCCAGTTTATTGATCGATGTAAATAATGATAAAAATATATATAAATGATGACTATAAAAATTAATATAATAATTTTATTATAAATATATAAAAAATATTTCTATGATTATTATTTTAGATAGGTTATATTAAAAATAATCTTATTATAACTCTTCTAGTTTTTTTATTATATATTACTGATGTAAGCGCATCACCATCTTTATAATCTGAAATCATTACTGAAATACTTGTGAAATTTAAATAGACATAATAAATATTTATTAAAAACTTATTAAATTACCTCTAATGATCCCAAAAATATGAATATTGAATATACACACATGAATAAGGGCCTCTATTCTAAAGCTATTAGGAAATAAACAATCAATACTATTAACATATGATAATTAAAATAGGGTATATCTAAGTATTATATTTTTAATAAATAAATATAAATAAATTTAATTTTTTTTTATCTAAATGTATAAGATTATGTATTAATTTTCTACGATATGTATTTCAAATATACAGTTGATTTAAATACTTTCAGGTAAGTGATAATTTAATATAATTTATTTTTAATATCAAATTGTGTTCCTTTAGAGTTATGTAATATCCGTAATTTTTTTGGGTATATTATTTTATATGGGTGTTTTTATCATAATTTTTGTTATATTAAATGGATTTAATATTCTATTATGAGATATATTTCTAAGGATGTTTGATTCATGTGTAACATAAGCCATACGAAATTTTGAAAACTCAAATTTTGTTTCATGAGTTATTGTTCTAATCTATTAAATTCAATATTTTATAATTTTTTTCTTAAAACATATTATTTTATGCCATTTTACTTTTTATTCCAATATGGGGTAAAAATAATTTTAAATTCAAATCATGTACCTTGGAAAATTAATTTCCCAACATGTATATAATTTAAATGAATAATTTCCATCCTCTACAATGACAGTTTCTATTACATGTACATATTTTACCCTTCCCATTAATATTCTCAATTATATTTGGAAACCCAATTTTCTTTCATCTCATTTTAACATCACATTCACATATTCCTCTTTCTATGTGGAAGTGTTGTAATCCATTTTTGCAATGTGGATTTTGATTAATTTTTTTTAATTTATTAAAAAGCGGTTTCATTCCATGATCATCTATTTTTCATTATCTAATCATTTAACTGAAATATAAAGTTTTGTATTTTAAAGGATCTATTATTCATGGTGATTTTTAAATGAAAACGTTTTATAAATGTTGACCTCACGATTTTGAGAATATATTTTAAAATTTCCATATAATATATTTTTATAAAAACGAAAAATATTTTCCGTAAAAACAACTTTTATGTTATCACTTTGATTTATCTATTTATATCAAAATGATTCATTTATATAAAAAAATCTTTTCATGAATTACCCATTAAATTCTATTATACTATTAATGGGATTATGATATTGATAATACATTAATACTTTTGCCTTGAATAATCATCCACTTTTCATAAATATTATTTTCATTATAATTAATTTCCCCTTTGAACACTCTATATTTGATTTGATTCAAAGGTGTTTTCCTAGAATCCATGCATTAATTAGTTGGGGAAATTAATAAATATATCATATTAAATTTATCTAAATGGTGTAATTAAAATATAACTAATAATTGTATGTTTACTGGTAGATACCTAGAATGTTTTCAGATATATTTTTATACAAAATTTTAATATAGGTTTATATAGTTATAAATATTGATGGAATTCTCGAATGATTTTATTATTTGAATCCAAATGAATTGGTTATGAACCCAATTGTATTTATATGGGTTCTCAATGATATTATGAATGATTGATTTCCAGTAGCATAGATATGTATGTTTTATGATCAGAGGGGCACTATATCACTCTCTAATTTATTAGATAAAATATTAAATCCCCAAAAATATGTATATGCAAGAATAATTATGTGGTCTCGCAAGGGTGGGTGTATGCCTCTGACCCATGAAGGTATTGTATACATTGGTAAATTTAATTTGTCTCACAAGATAGGGTAAAATAATTTGAATAAATATGGTGATTCTTCTATATGCTAATGTTTTTGCCACATTTCAAACGAATCCTAGTGTTACCCTCATATGGATCATGTTTATTAACCTATGTTTATATAATATTCTGATTCATGTATTATGTTATGAAAACACATATTTTATTGATTATGATTTCGAAAAAAATTTCTTATATAATTATTTAATATTATATCTATGCACTTAAATTTTATTCATATTCTTGTATTAGGTTCATTTATAATCTTTAATTGTTGTGGAATATTTTCACCCTTACTGAGCATTTGACATAAACCCATGGTTATTTTAATATTTTCCCTAATTTTTAAGATGAGTGTTAGTCTCAAAGGTAATATAGTTTGGTATGATTAGGGTTTCAGTCCCAGTGTTCCTCCATGTCCCTCGACGGCTTTGTTTCACTATTTCCCCCTCTCTACCGTTCCTTTCTACCATGGCCTCTCGGTCCTTTGCTTTCTTCCAGGTTGGCCGGGTGTGACAGATTCTTTTGAGGTTTTGGGATGTGTATGGGTAGAGGTATGAGTCTACGAGCGGTGCAGATGGTGGTGGATTTATTCAATTTATTTGTCCTTACATTTTTCTCATATGATGATGTATTTGGTTATCTCTCTTTACAGATGGTTTTTTTTCAGTGGTGGAAATCACTTGAAATCAGGGCTTGTTTCCGGTTCTATGGATTTTTTCCAGTTTTTCATTCTCAATGTAATCAGCAATGAGTTGTTCTTCTCTGGTTTTTGGTTGTATTTGTTCCTGGTTATGACGGCTACCGTTCATGTTTTTCACGACATTTTTGTAATTGCCCACCGACTTGCGACAATGATGTTGTTGATGTTTAGAGGCTCTGTGGTTGTGGTGATGGATCTCGATGATGTGGAAGCCATTGAAGGATTCTGGTTATCTTCTCTAGTGGTGAAGATTGCGACAATGATGTCATTGAAGACAGTGGATGATAGTGACCCGACCGACCTCTTGGTTCGAGGCCCATCCTCGTGATGAGATTGAGGTGGTATGCTCGTGGATCGAGGTGGATAATGGTGGTTTTTCTGAATCATGATTTTTGGAATTTGAATGTTGGTACTTTTTAATTTTGAATGTGTCGGTGTGTGATTTATGTGGATGCAGGGTATGTGGGAACAGGTTTGTATGGTTTTCACTTTTCCAAAAAGTGGCTATTTGAAAATAAAATAATGGATTCTAGATAATAATCTTTCCGTTATTGTAATTGTGTCTTTATTTAGGCGAAGTTTTTTTAATTGTGGAAATGAAATAAAAAATTTCACTGGAAAAAAATCCATTGAATAAACATAATGATTCCAATATAGTCTTAGAACATATATTGAGTTAGAGGATTAAATTTGATTGGTGGTAGAGCCTAATTAGAGTTATAGATCAAAAGTTATAGTCATTTGATGATAGTATACTGAGGATGGTTCAGAGAACTTATTTATAGTGCATGTTTTCAAATCTAGTTCATAGAGGTTTGGTTCACAGAGCTCCCTTCATGAACGTGTGAATACTTAATGGTAACCTTCAAAAAAAATATTTCTAGATTCACAGAGTTCCCTTCACGATCCTATGAATAATTGAGAGTGTTTCTCTGTGAGTCTGAAGGTTCTTTGAAATAGCACAAACACTTGACAGTGTCTTCACATGTCTGATGGAGCCATGCCGATTCAAGATTACCTCAATTCATTCATGAATCATCTCCATTAATTGTGAAACACATTCTGTCTAAATATAAATGTCATGCCATCATTTGAGGAGTATATGTCATTGGGTTGCGGCCTCACACTCACAATTCGAGATGTTCATGGGTGTCATGAGACCATGGTATGTGATGCCCATATCCATCATGAAACCTCCATTATACTATTCATGTGAGACACTACCCCAGGGGAAAATTCCATTCCAAAAGGACCACTCCCTTCAAGAAGGAAAAATGTCCTTCAAGGAACACGAGGCTTCGTGAAGCATTCAGCCTTAGTGAAGCATTTCCCTATATGAGAAGTAACATCTTTCACGATACCCTAAGCTACATGAATCCCCATAATTTATGTGACACTATGCTCCTCCATGCCACATCCTTCATGATTCCCTGTGGTCTGTCAATGACCCCATGAGAAATTTAGAGTTATGCTACTAACATTTTTGACTGGTTTAATGACATTTTATGTTTCTCCCTAATAAAACCCAAATGTGATCCCCTACACTTCCATTTCTTAGATACTCCTCTAAACTCCCTCAAATAACACAATTATATAGAATTATCATGGTACATATCATATATCATGAGTTGATATTATTATCATGGATCACCCCAGTACCTTGTGTTGAATCACTCCTCAAAAACTCCCGTAACCCCATCACCAGATTCCTATTCCAGGTTGAAACAAAAAAGACCTCTCTTACATACATCCCACACCAACCATTTATAATCATATTCTTCCCAATAGTACTCACTACATGACTTTAAATTGTAGAATGATCTATAATTCAGGAATATGAATTCTTTTGACTCAATTATAAGATGCATCACTCCATGATCATCAGAAGACATTCGGTAGTCTTCACTACTCTATGTTCAATATTACAATACACTATCATTCATAAATACTATTCATTATGTGGTAAGCATAAGATTAGTCATGTAATTATCAGGAGAATACTTTCCCTAGTCCTTACTACATGGCTGTAAACTATTGATTAAACTATATGATAAATGTAGGATGCCTCAAGTGGCCCACAATATATACCTTATGCGTCAAGAATAAGATTAATCATGGAATGATCAAGGGATGAATACAAAAAAGACACCATCAGTCTCCTAATCAGTTGAAATACATAATCGTACCCCAACCCCATTCGTCATGTCTGGATGACCTCATTTACTAAATTGAGGAAAACATATTTGGAATCTCAATGAATCATATCAATGAACCATATCCTTCCCCATGATGTTAATCTGTAAAATTACCTCATGTAGTTCATATGGGATTCTCTAATAACCAATCTTGAGGAATAGAAGACTAGAAGCTTCAACGCATAATCCCCAACCATATAATTTCCATTTCATTGAATCTCTTAGTATGATTTTATAAAAAAACCATCCGACCTCACCCTTTGGGAAACATTCACATTTTACCCACATCCACCAGCATTGGCAAGCTACTTAGTGTAATACCCAAACCATATTATCTATTTTTTTTGGATTCCCAATGAATCTAGATACTTAGGATGTCCCAGCCTATGTTCTGAAACCAACAACAAAACTCAACCATATTTGACACTAGATACATCCTGGGTAAGATCATTCCAATCACCGGGAAGAAAACACCTATCGAGTTCCCTTGGGAACCTCAATTCTTAATCCCCAAAACAGTTAACTCCATCCAAGTGAAACCATGTCGTGAGAGTAATATTTCACACATAATCTTCACACCATCCCTCGTCGAAGGTCATTTTGTGTCCCGTGCATCTGTTCAACATGGTTGTTAAAATTTGATGGATATTTCTTGTTAAATATCCATAAAACTACGGAATGGAACTGCATGGGGTTTTATCCATGTATTTTAGAAAAGGTAATTTGGACACCACCCATAGGTTCAATCATGACCATGGTGACCTCATTGTGTTCTCTCCTCTGTATGAACCATCATGGGTCAGTCTCAAAGGAAATTATAATCCATCCACTACATGTTTACCTCCATGAGGCATGTTGATTCATTGGTAAAGCATCCATGTTTGAAATCATCCCTCCCAGGGACACACCTCGACGATCCACCCCCAAGGGATGTTCCGATATTTTCCATCTCCCAAAGGATTTAAACCCATTACCTGGATACAACTCGATGGGGTGTTATTATCCATTGTTGAAAATATCAAGTGTTACATCAACCCTTATAGGGACACACTTCCTTAATCCACCTCAAGGGTTGTTCTAATAAAACACCCAGATTCCATCTCAAGGGACATTTTGATCAACACTACATGTCTCCCAAAGACAATAACCTCATGACTATATCCAAAATATATTAATATCATGCCTCGATCAGTCTCAACTAGACATTATGATCCATCTTTGCAAGATGCAAAACTCATTAATCAATCAAAAAAAACATACCATGTGTATTGAACATGTAATGCATGAGGCAAAACACCATGGAAGTTGTATTCTAATGACGTTAACAAACTCATGTGTGACACATGATTCCATAGGGTCCATGCCTAAGTTAAATCATATGATATGCCTCTAAACTCAAAATGATAATACTTATCTTGGTGTGAAATATATCATGACTGACACATGATGTCGTGGATTACATGCCTTCATATGCCTCACTTGAGATAGCCTCATGAAAAGATGATTAACAAGTAATGAAAACACCAATCATCCATAAATGAACAGACATACATTAAATTGCTATCTACTTTGATGAAAGGTTTCTTCCCTATCAGAAAGAAGGATCATAATTAATTGGATTCTATAACTAAATGGATCTGGGAATGAGTTTCATGAAAGGACTCAAATCTATGAGGTAGACCTGGAATAGGAAATGAAATCAACAGAGGAATCAATATAAGGAAGAACTAACTTTATGTCATTTTGTTTCGATCATGGAGCCAGCATCATCAACAATGTTTGTGAAGGATTCCCACCTTTGGAAAGAGGGAATAAAAGGAATGAAATAAACATCTCTAAGATGATGTGTGCCAAAATAGTGAAATATGTGGAAACAGTAACGACATTTTTATCATGGGATTCCTATTTTTGTATCATAGTTGTTATTTTAAGATAGTTTTCTTCATACTAGACATTGGAGTGCACGGCTGAGGGTGGGGGTGGGGGCTCAACATTCATAATCAAATCTACAACTAAATCCATATTCCCTCCATTATAATTTATTAAATCATTAAGTTTACACATTATGACAATTTAAGAATTATGGTTCTCAAAATATGATTTAGTTTCAATTTATAATCATTATTTATTTATCTCTTTTTTTGATACATTATCCAACTCCCCCATTTCATTGAATTCATTAAATATATCAATATCGAACATTCAAAAATCATCATTAAATGTCAACTAATAATCTTTTAGATATGATTTATCAATATAATAGTGAATATGATGACAACTAATTACATATTAAATATTATACTTTGGAGATATAGAAACCACTATTGCTTAAAGAACATCATGAATATCCGTATCTCTAGTAAAAATGATGAACATTATTATTTTTATTATAATTAACTTTATCTCAGACCTAACTTAATCATGTTTGAACTCATGATCATCAACAGTTTTAAAAATTTTAATAAGTCTATCTTGTTTTTCATGTACAATTTTTCTAAAATATTCACCTATTGGATTAGTTCCAATTATTATATGAAAATATAAAACCTCATCAATAATAGTTATTTTCTAAAAAGTATTAATAAATTAAATGACAACTAATTCATCTCCTACTTCATCATTGCTAAAATCAATTTCAACTCTTTTAGTTATATCTCCACAAACTAATTCATATTTTTAATTATAACATGTTTCATAAACCACTCTCTTACTATTAGAGGTATTATTATCTAATTTTAAATATACCCCAACCCATATATACCCCAGTGTAATTATTATTTTCTCAACAATATTGATTGTATGTTTGATGTAATCTACAACTATACCTCATCAATCCCCCTCAACAGGTGAAATATTTTATTCATATTTACCAATAATATTAGTTTATATTAACATATAAAGATTTATATTCCAATAAAAACCTATCATAATTAAAATTCCATATAAACAATTATTTTTTGACATGTCTTATCACAATATTCATTTCTTAATGGAAGATATTTCCAAATAAAATGTAAGGTATAAATCCTTCCAAATAGAAATTAATTTAATTTATTCGTTTATAGTCTATAATATATATATATATATATATATTTCCCAATATAAATGTGTTCTTGGTCTATTAATAGAAGGCCAATTGAACTCTATAAGTTATATAGTGTCCATTACAAGTGGTCTCGTAGTGTATTAATATTTGTTTAAAACATAGTGAATTTGGAAAATAACTTGTTAGAATTATTGGATATTTCAATAGTTTAATTCAAATTTAATATTAATTTATTAAAATTAATAAATTTTTAAAGAATTACTAGTGGTTTAAATAACCCTTATAATTTTTACCATATGTTTCTCAGTTTATAGTCTAGTTTCTCAGTAGTTGGTTGTAATATAGACCGCCATTATCATAATAGTATGATTTTTTTTATATTGTATAATGGTTGAAACTATAAATATGAATGATACTAAAAAAATGAATACTAAAATCCAATTACTTTGATTATTGATTGTAAAAAACTAAAATAATAAAAAATTGAAAAAAAAATATAATTTTATTTTATAAAATTTATATATTTTATACTTATATTGAAAAAGAAAACGTCACACTCAAATTTTTGAGTTTTACTTTATTCATGTCTAGGTCAGCACCATGTATATTTCTCTTTAGAACCTAGTGTTATAGGATAGAGTTATTTTTTTATTCTTTCATTTTATTCTTGGACATAATTTTCTTATTTCCTTTCTCTTGTGTTTTTGGAGAAAATTGACGCTTTTTCGGGGGAAATGACCATATGCTTGGTTGGAAAACATTTAGTTGTAACAGTGCAACCATCATATGATAGTATTGGTTCAGAAAGAACCTACTACATGGCTTGCACAAGACCGTGCAATAAGTCCTCGGTAATCATGAAATTTTTCCCTTCGGACTGAATTGTCCACATGGTAACCACATGGTTCTCTAAATAGTGCAGAAAAACCATCTGTATATGATAGCACATAAAAAATGTGGGGGGGGGGGGTTATCTCTCCATAATTTAACCCCCCCCTTGGCCCCCTTTCTTTGACCCCTATGGACTCCCCATCCCTAGGAACAGCTACATCCTACTCTTTCCTAACATGGGTTCTCTTTTTGGATGGTTTGCAACCAGATTCTTCTTGATCACTCAATTATGTCCTCTTCTACCTTGTTCTTATCCACTTATTGTTTATTATCATCCCGTATGGGTATTCAGTTCTCTTAAATGTATGGGGTCAAATTTATGTTTTAATCCTTTGTTTTGAGTTTGATCTTTATAGTTAGGGTTGCTTCTTACTTAATATTGGTGCGAATGTGGCACATATGTGATTTCACACCTTTTTATGAATGTTTTTTTCGTGATAGGTAGGTTTTTATATACCCTAACATCATTAGATGAATTTAATATGTTTTTTTGAGTTTATAAATGTGTTATTTAATTTGATAAAGTGGTGAGAATGGTGTTTCTAAAGTGTTTTGTGTACTTATAACCTAGAAATTAATTTTTAATCAAGTAAATGACTATGATTTTAGGTGTTCTTTGATGTATTTTTCCTAAAAATGACTTTAAAGATATTTTAAATGGGGTGAAATGTATTTCCCTCTTCACATGGGGTGTGTGTTTGTTGAAAATGGAATTTTAATGGAAATTAGATCATTTTGAACATGTTATCCTTTTTATGTTTTTGTTGTTTATAAATTGGGGAATGTTTGAAAGGTGAAAATATTTTTATTAAATTATTTTTAAAGTATGAGTGGTTTTATAAAGGGGATTAGCCCGTTATCTTGGTTCATTTTTAATGCATTATATTCTTGTGTAATGAGGTGGGAAATTTATTATTTTTTATGTGATGGAAAAGTTATTTGGAAGGTGATTCTCTTGGTGTACGTAAAATGGAAAAATGAGATATTTTAAGATGAATAGTGGTTTACTTGAAATTTTTATCCTATACTGTGAATGCAGTGGTATTTTTTTTATAAGAACATCAACATGAGCACAACGGTATCCCATGTATCTAGGTGGGAGGACTTGAACTAGTTCACTATTGTTACAGAAATGGGATCTCCCAGATTTACAAAGCGTGACTGATGTTTACGACACTAACTAAACTATGATAATGATTGATCAACTAAAGAAAATTATATTTTTCTACTCTTCAGTGTCTTATGAATGAGGATGTTAATGGTTTTAATTACTATACCACCATTCACTGTGACAGGAGGTTATAGGGCCACACATGAGTTAGATGAAAATATACTATTAATATTTTAGTGCCATCCATCGGCATACAGAGGACCACATTAGTGTGTTTTCAAGTTATCAATTTTCTTTTTCATCTGAGCATTCATTGGTTAAACATTTTTATTTCAAAGTGTTTTATTTTAAATATTTACCTAATTAATGTGTTTCTCAAAAGTTAGTTAAAATCATGAACAAAAATTAACATGTTATATTATCATTTAATGTTGTGGCATTGAATATTTTTATTAGGTAGAATCATACAAGTCATTGGCTCACACCTTACATACACCGTTGTGTGTGTATAGATCTTGTTACTTTAGTTCAATAGGTGGGGGAATCATTATTAATTGAAGGTTCAAGGTTGTTAGTATCGTTCCCATTCGGGTTTGGTGACATTTTCTTTAGGAGATGGGTCCTCTTGTTTCGTGAAGGTTCAAGTCAAGGTTTTTAGTTTTCCATTATTGTTGTTCCCTTGGGAATTTTGGGTGAAGTTGTGAACTTAAAATATGTTGAAGTTGGTTATTCCATGATTGGTTGTCTATTTTCATCATTGGTTTATTTATCATGTTTTTTGTTTTATGGTTATTGTTTTGGGTAAATCATTCCCATGTTTTATTCCTTATACCTGGGCACTTGTGCGAGTCCATGGGGATCAAGAATGCTCTTAGAGTCATTCCATGGACCGGTTTGGGCACCAGTTGTGATGGAGACCAAACTTGGTTAGTGATATTAAACATCCCCCCACTAATGTTACATACAAAAAATTAAAAAATACATATGTAAAAATATTATATCATAAAATCTCTCTAAAATTTATTTAAATATTTGAACAGTTTTTCATATAATGGGAATGCATCAATGACTTAAATATAATGTGTCACTATGGATTCCCCTCAATGACATAATATTCCATACTCTTGTTGAGTATAAACCTTATGTTCCTATATTAAAAATAATTTATATAACAAATACGGTGATTATACACAAAATGAAAAAAAATTCATAAAATATATTTTTATATCGAGCGATATATATTCAATTTTATGCATCTAAAGTACAAATTATTTCAAGATTATCATATATGTAATTATTTTCCAAATAATCTATTATATTTTCTAGGAAAATATTCAACGCATTCTCAACTATTTGATTTACTCATTCTTGGTTACATGTGCGACTCTTGCTTATAAACATTATTCTTAAACAACTTATTTTACAAATATGATCCTCGATAAAAAACCATCAATCATGTAAGGGGATGTTTTCAGCATGCATTAAATAGTGGATATATTATTTATTTTTGATGGATATTGTTATGAACCCATCATGTGTAGCTAACATAGATAATTATTACCCAATACGTGGGAAATTATATAACCCTAGTTAGATAATTCTTAATAAGATGGGTTTTGATTACATAATTCAACAATTTAAATCAATAAAGTAAATAATATTTAGTAAAATATATTTATCATTAAAATTTTTTACTTTAATGTTCTGAATAGATTCATAAATGGATTTACCAATTTTCACTGTGCAAATCGACCCACATCTCATTTATCATAATTTAATGACAAAACTCTTTCAACAATTCCATTTAATGTATAGAATTGATATTTATTAAAACTAAATTGAATATTCTAAACTAAATATATATTTTTCTCACACTTAATATATTACATTATATGATATTATAATAGTGAAACTTTTAGACCCATTTATATGTGAAATTTACTTTTTCTCAAAATGGATTATTACTTCATTGAAATTATGAAAAATATATGTAATTTTAAAATGTGTACAATAATTAAATAATTAACACTAGAAGATTACATTAATGTTAAATATCTTATATGAATTATTTGTCACTGTATCTATAATTAAATTCCTGTTTTCAAATTGTTATCCTTCTAGAACCTGAAAATATATTATTTATAAGAATATCATATAGTAATTGAACTCAAATAAAACCCTATTCATAAAGTATTTTAATTTTTACTATAAACATAGTCAATAATAATTATGTAAAATTATTATATCCATATCAAAAAATAAAACTACTACTAAAAAATGAATGATAAAATTATTAGAATATTAATATTAATCGTAATATCAAATAAATTACTCATAACTAGAATAGAAAAATTACTTTAATATTAGGAGATTAGAGAAATTTTTTTATTATAATTAAATAGAATATAACTCTAATAGTTATATATAATGTGGAGGTTCATTTGATGCGATGAAAAATGATAAAAAAAGGTACTCATATATTCCAACACTATTACTAGTAAAAACTATTTACACATAAGAAAATATAACAACAATTTAATTCATTAAAAATAAAACAAAATAATTATATATATATTAATATTTGATGATTATTTATAATTTTTTAGTAAATATTTTCATTATCTTATATAGATATGTAATAAATATTTTTTCTATTTTAATGTGTATAAAAAAGGACCAATAATAAATACCATCATTATTGTATAGTTGAAAAATATTCACCAAAGAACCCTAGTACACTATTTGTTTTTATAATTTTGTTCAAAAAAGTTAGATCATAAAATATGATATAAAAAAGAACAAAATTTATAATTTTTTAAACTATTTCATATAATTTATAAATATATAAATGTAATACAAACAATGTTCTCCTTTTCAATATTAGTTTAAATAAATTAAATAATGGTTAAACACGTAATAATTTCATCCATCTCTATCCATACTTATGTCATCCTCCATTGTTTTCATTATCTCTTCATCTTCACTCCCATGTATGATCGACAGTTTCAATATCATAATAAAGAAATGAATAAATCTCTACCTATATGGGTGTTACCATAACTAAACAATCCTATATGTTCATCACCCCTATCAAACATGTTTCTTGGTTTCACATAGAATTTAACAACCCACCCTTCAGTAAATATATCATCCAGATAATATACGATTTTTCCATATAAATGTTAAATAAATGGATAATATTCTTCAAAATCACTTTTATAAATCATACAAGATATTTTATCATATGTAACCTCCAATAAAACATTTATTTCACCCATAAGATCATGGAAACAATTTATATTGAAGAACACAACAAAAAAAGTGTATTTGGGAATTTAATTTTATATTTAGAATTTAATTTTCTATTATTTAAAATATATGATGTTTTTGAATATGAAACTACATTTGTAAAACCATTTTCCTTAAAAATATTACAAAATTACATAAAATTTAAATTTTATGAATTTAGTCTCTTAGAATTCTTCACTAGATACCGAGAATGTTATTTAAATTATTTAGAAAATTTTAGTATCATTAATGATATATTAAGAATCATTTAACTATAGTTGGTATCCTATTAGAAAAAAATTCATAGCTATAAGATCTATATTCATAAAAATTGTGATTAATAATACTATATAATATTTATAATCCTGGAATATTTTTTTTGGTTCATATTTAATCCTCGGTAATTTTAAATATTTTTTCCATCGAGACATTATATGTATCAACACCATTGTTCTCAGACTCTCACAATTTGTCTATAAAAGTATAAATTTATATTTTAATCTCTTTTCAATGAATTTTATTATCATGTATAATTATTTAAATAATGAGAGTGGTTTTCTACATTAACATCCATGGAGGTAAATTATAAGACATGAATATAACTAGAAGTATTATATAAGTTTAACTTATTATTAAATTGATTAAATACATCGTTATTTAAATCAAACCACATATTCCTTGTACATGAGGATAAATTTATAGGTAATCAATCAATGATTTATATGTTTTTTATTATCATGATTGGCCCATGTACGTGTCATTGTTGTTTTTGTAAAATGATAATTCATGTGGTCTTTAGTTTCATATGGAATGGATAACAATTCCAATTATTGTTTTATAGGAAATTATTATAATATCATAGTATTACTATGATACATAAGATTATTAAGTATAGTAAGTTCATTAAAATATTTTCCATTAGTAAATTTTCACATATAATATGCTCTTCTTTGGTGAAATATTCTAAAAAAATAGCATAAAGTCATTAGGACAGTCATCACTGTTCATATAATAGGTACTAATATTTTTAATAACTTTCTTACACTAATAAATTATTTATGGATCATAGTTTCAAAAAATGAACTATAAGAAAACTCTATTAGGATACTCAATAAATTATTTACATTTACCTAAAACTTCTTGATAAGGTATAACATTTGTATACAAGGCCATTTCATTGTGTTTTCTATATTTTTTTAAATCTACATTTCCATACAAAAATAAATCATCATGATTATTTTATTACTCTATTATGATATCTTTTGTATCAATATATGAAAACCAAATAAGATAATATATTTATATATTATTATCATCATTCTTTTTCAGTAGATTTCAAATATTTTCAATTACAATGAGATAAAATTCATATTTTTCACTATCCAGGATGGCGTTGGGTTATTCTTATTTTACGGGGGAGGGAGAATAATTTTATTCTTGATTTTTCATTTTTAAATATAATTTTCCTAAAACGGTTATTTTTATTACATAATAATATTATTTTTTATACTATCATTTCATAGAGTGGAGAAACTCATTGGAAATACACCCATAGAACACTGGATAATAAAATTATGTTATATAAAATCATGAAAGAGGTTTATAAATAAGGGAAAAGTTATGAGCAATAGACAACTAAGAATCAGTGATGAAATGAAAACAAGAACAAATGTGCATATGATTTAATGTGGTGTATAGTACGTTAGTCCAACTATATGATAATAACACCACCATATTCCAATCATTATTAATTCTTATGAAACAATATATTGAATAGTGAGAGAATTAGTAAGAATGAGAGAACAATAATAATACACCATCAAATAACTCAAATAATATTGTGAAAATCTTTCCCCAAATATATTTACTAGTCGACCAAAAAACATGATCTCTTTCATGTTCTAACTACAACAATAATATTGAAGAAGGGGTCATAGAGATCTATAATAGTATATATCCTTTGAAATTTAGTCTTAGTGGGAGCTGTGACCCTCAAAATTAATGGATAAACGAGTCTATCATGGACAATTCATCTATTGTAGTTGAATCATTTGTATTAAGATCAATATATTAATGAATAAATGATGTAAACTAGTAAACCTGGAAAAAACTATCCCATGATTCCCCTGATAATATGACCTATTTTAATGGATCCAAAGTGAAACAAAAAAACAGTAAAAAAATACTCAATAGATCGATATTAGATTAGAAGACCAAAGAAGAAATATCCTGAATTCAATCAATGTTCTGTGGATTCTTATGAAACACGAAAATGTTTTATGGTGAGGAATAAAAAGATTATGAACTAGAAGTCATATGATAAAAAATTCCCATATTCATATTGCACAACATAGCCTTATGTTTTAGTAAAGTCATACCATGGTAGTTTATGAGTCATATTCTCTAAATTCAACCAATAAATACTATACAAATTTATATTATGTGGAAAATAATTATGATTCAACAAAGTTTTATAATCAGAGTTTTAAATCCATCAACCACAAAACATATTTTCCTCCCAATAGTCTTATGGAAATATACATCACTAAAAAAAATATAAAATTCAGAACATAAAGGGAAATAAAATTCATTTAGAGACATTCTAAAAATGAAATAGTCATCTTAATGTTAATTTGTTTCATTTTGAAATTATGCATGTTAAAATCATTAGAAATAATTATAAAAACAATTTTAAAAAAATATATTTTGTACTTACCTTAAATCTTGTTCAATTATAACCATGTTCATGATATCTATACAATTCTTAATACTAGAAAAATATACCTACTTAGTTAAAAACATTCTTGGGTTTTCATCGATGTGTTTATTAGTGACACCCTAATAATTTTACTTTAAATAAATAATTTTAAAAAAATAATAATATATATATATTCATGGACCAACCAAAGAATTCATTGTTCTTAGAGTGAATTTGGATATATTTTTAATCAGAAACAACAATATTATAATGACATAAATTGAGTCAATATATCAATCTCTTATATTGAATAGATTTTTTGATGGTCATTTTCAATATAATGTACTCAGCCTCTAGGGTTGAAAGTGTAAAAACGTTTTTTATATTTCATTTATTTGATATAGGACCCCCATGTATATTGAAAACAAAATAAGTTAGTGATATCATTATATAAATATATCCAACATAATCAGAATTAACATACCAGTCCATAAATCACCACAATATAAATTCCTATCAGAATAATTTGAAAGAGTTTGAGTTGAAAATATGTACCTCAATGACCATTATGATAATTCTAATAAGGTCGTATTGGATTTTCCATTAGCCTACTCATGTTACAAGAGAAAAGGATACATTTTCTGAGTAAATAACATTAATACACAATGCTACCTAAAATATTACTATGCCATATTCTAAACATAGATTTAATGTCACTAGTACTGGTAATAGAATGAGATAATTAATGTATAAGATGAAAAGTAAAATTCACACTAACAAGAACCAAAGAATCAACCATTCTTCTCACTTTATGATTATTATAAATTTTAGATAAGTAATGTATCCTTTTAATAACTAACAATACCCATACCCAAAATATTCTCATCACAACCCAAATAATTCCATTTAAATGATAAATTTTATTCCAATTTATCTTTGGTGATCAATTTTATGTAACTAATTATATTCAACATATCATAAACATACAAATCAAATAAACCATTCATTTTTTGATGTATTTTTAGAAAAATCATTCATTAAACTCACTCATTTTGAAATTTTTTAATATTATGCATGAATCAAACTTCTTATAACATTATTGATAATCTTGTTTTAGCACATAAAGAGACTTATTTATAAAAAAAGACATCATAAAATTTAAATTCAAAATCAAAATGAGTCGAAGGATTCATTTATTTTTTTATCTAAAAGAAAATGAAAGAATTTAATTTTAACATCATGCTATTCTATGTTCCTATCAACATGTCAAAAATGAATCTTTTTAATGAAAGAATTATTAAATACATGAGAGAGTATTTTTTAATATTTTACCTCTTCTCTTTGAAGGACCCCATTGGAATCTATTTTAGAAATTCACTTGTTTTAATTACTTCAATTATTATCTTACTTCCCATATCACCTTATTAGTATATTTTTCTATCACCTTGGACCATCTATGGTTCATTATAAGGGAATCTATCTCATCATTCATGGTAATATTCACATTTAGGGAATTTTAATCATAATATTCCTTTTTATAACTTTTTTAATATATTGTTTTGTACTAAGTGGTTCATATATATTTAATTTTTTCTTTTACTGATTTTTTATTGAAAAATGTGAAAGGCCATTGAAGTAACAGGGGTATGAGGGAGTTTTTGGGGGCATATTCCATGCTCAAAGCCTGATGTTTTTGTTAAATAAAGTAGGCCACAAGGTTATTATAAATCATATTGAATATGATACATGGTTACTATAACTATTTAAGCCCAAGGATTAGTATAAAAGGATCCCATACAGTATTTAAAAGAATGACGAAGGGGGTGCACACCCATATGAGGGACTCTATAGTTGTTGATAGTGGGTTAAGACATGGTTTGTGTATGGTTCGGGAGACCGTGTGAACAAACTATGCATGTCCCCCCTCCATAGCGTAGAGTGCAAAGTTAGTGCATATTTTGGCCAATCATGCGACCAAACCATCCAGCTCGGTATTTGGAGTGAAAATATAAAATTTAAACTTAAAAGAATCTTATTCCTATAACAAAAATTCATTTTCACCCATTGGACAAAAACACAAATTTGGAGAGCTTCTTTGAAGATCAAATTATGTTAATTGATCTCTTTCATCCATCCAATTTCGAAATAATTAATCATTCATTTCATTGGATTATCCCTAATAAGTATAATAATCTATGTGTGTTATTTTTCATTTATGTTTCGATCATATTTTCTATTTAGTTTCAAGCGAACATGCCATATTTTTTGGATTTTTTTCAATTGTTTCGCTTCTAATATGGATCCCATCAGAAGATGGTATTATATGATAACCGCACTACAGACCTAAAATCGATGGTCTATACATTTTCTGTGTGTTTTAGTGCTTTATGGAGCTAGTTTTAATTTTGTGGCATGAAAGTCCTTCCAATAGTGACCCTGATGTGTATTGAATAGTGGAATTGAATGTATTATAGCATGTTTAGGTTTCCCTTGAGCACCTTTGATATTGTTTGACATTGTTTCCATAACCAAGACCACCAATGGTGCGTTTCATTTGTATTGCACCGTTATTACACCACCCATGGGGCATGTGTCTGATATTCCATAGTTATATGAATTCTTCTTATAAACTAATTGAATTAAATTGATTTAATAAGAGATGGTTTTACATGTTTTACATGTTATACATGATGTGAATTTTTCTTAGTTTAAATTTGTATTGTAATATGAGTGGGTAAACCTGTTGAATTTGAATGGATATTAATTTCTGAATGAATATGAATAATTTAAATGGATTTGGATTGCTTGGTGGGTATAGAATTGATCCTAGTTCTGTTGGATTTCATGGATGTTTCCTCCATGGATGTAGATAGAATTATTGGACACCTGGGATGAGATTTTTCCCTAGGACATGATTCTATGGAAGTACTTGGGCCTTAGTATGCCTTGGATCTAACTTGGTTTGTATCATAGTCTATATAGTCTATTGAAATTATCTTTGAAACCCAAACCAAGTCTAAATTATTTTCATTCGTGATGCTCCTGGGACTTGTTGAAGATGCCTTGGTTCACTATACATTGGATCATAACCTTCGGGGATTAACACTTCTGATTAAATGTCTTGACCATGGTAAATATTAAATTCTTGATTATATTTCTTGATCATGGTTGATATGATAAAAAGATTATACAACATTGATGTAGGTGATATAATATATTGGTTATAAAATGTGGCTATAATTATTTGTGATACTAGATATAGGCCATGACATATTAGGTGAATTTATTGATTGCAGAATGTTGTGTTATATTTCATCTGTGATAAACATGTTGTTTGATAAATTGATTTACTGGGTACTAGAAAACACGATAGGTATTATATTGAATGCTATATCCTAAGTAGTTTTTTCTTTATTTGGTTATATAAGACTCCCTATGTATCCAATTATGACATATGGAGTTACACACTATATCTTGAATATATAGGAATGTGTTTTGGTGTGGATTAGTTGTAATCTATAATTAAAATCATGTTGGTTATTTGACATTATATATCAGAATTTTTAAACTATTTTCTTCCTAAATTTAATGTAAAATGTGAAATTAATATGTAATCAAATGGAAAATTAAACTTGTGAAATAGAGAACATGACCTTGACCCTTATTTTCAGTCGGAATCATGCAGTGTATCTAGTGATGTAAATACTGTTACTTTTAATCAGTCAGGGATTTTAGAGATCCTAGTGTATAATTTCCTATTATAGTAGAGTTTTTACCTAAACTATTATTTTAGCAGTAAACATTTGATAACAATTTTGTAAGGCATGTGTTTGCAATTTTAGAGACATTCTACCAAGAGGACCTCCAATTGTATGATATGAGAGTGGAAATGAAAATTCTCTTGATGTGTGAGCTAGGGGATAATAGTTAATCCTTCTATAGATCTAGATGAGGAAATAGTAGTTTTTTATAACATAGCTGTCGAGAAAAATTTCAACAAGATATTTATACACATTATGGATACTTTTTAGGGGCACCACATCATTCCTCATCTATGGAAGATATGATATTGGTTTTCCAGTAGTAGAATCCTCGCATGTTTATAGGGGATGATCTTCCATAGGATGATGATCAATGGATTAAGTCTATGTTGTTAACAATTGATCATTTGGAGACACATCATTGTTATGGAGAGAATCTCATGACTTATATGTTGTTAGGATCAATAATGATCAAGTAGTATGTCTTGAATCAGGATTATATGTTCCCAATTATGGGTTTTAAGGACATTCAATATAGATTTTATGACTAATTTTCCCCTTAGAATCATTGATGAGAGTGGGATAATGTGTACATTCTTCTAAAGGAAGGTTATTTTATGGATATAAATTAGTCGAAAATATTAAAAAAGTTTCATCATTTTTCATTAGAATTATTTTCTGATGAGATATCGTAGATGAGATGCTTCAAGGAAGGTCTCTGACATGTTGTTTGATTTTAGGTCAACATGATTAGGTTGGTGATGAATATCATAATAGTGAATCATGCGATAATTAATGAGGCAAACCCAACAGAAGATGCAAGTGAATGGAAATTTAGACTAATCTATTGGCCTAGGGTTACAGATTCTAGTTGAAGGATGAATATTTTTTTAGCTACCCTTGAGATGAGTTCTAGCCTCATTGTGAGTGCTGGTTGTACGACTTTCTATCATTGGTGGGGAATATTGGGACTAATGAGGAGTCAGTGTGATAAAAACCTAATAGAATTACTATATTATGGAAATATGGTCCATATAAAAAATTTAGGGAGGACCATGAATCCATCTGTCATTAGATTGGGACATATCCAAGAACTGGTTTAAGAACGCATTTCAAAACTTTAAATCATGATGGGAGCTTGAGTTATAATGGTTGTATAAGATGAGGAGGTTTTTGTGGTCAAGGAATCCATACACCAATTGTATCTTGAATGTAGAGTGGGCATACTTTGGGTTGTGAGGTTATCTCACATGAACACAATAAACGCTAGTTATATTCTATATGGTCTACCCCTAAAGAGCAAGGCACCAAACTATCTATGGTGATATGTACAATTATTATATCCTCTATTATTGTATCTTATTGTTCTGATAAAGTTACATCACATTTTTTCATATATATACATATAATTTAAATACTTACACACATGACACATTTTTTAAGGGTGTTATGACACATTAAAATCCTTCAGGGTTTGGAATAGAGGACATTCTCTAATTTATGTTGTGACCCTTGACATTATCGGGTGTCAATTCATCTGGAATATTTTTATCCTCATGAAGATAGTTTTGACATCATACTCAGAATAAATTAGCCAGTTTCACATCGAGCATTCACTAATTTTTTTCATTAGAGGGTAGACTTCACATCAACATTGGGTGGAGTTTATATTCACTAGGTGGAATGGGGTTTCCGTACAAAACAAGATGGACCACCACATCATGGGCATGGTAGGATGACAACCCAGATCAATATTTTATTTTTGGTTGATTAGGGAGCAAGTTTGGAGGTCTTTCCACCTGTGGTAGGTAATTTTAGGGATGTTTTCTTGGATGGTTTTTATGGTTTACCTCCTTAGAGAGAAATTGAGTTCTCAATCTTGTTAATTCTAGGAGTTTCACTTATATCCATAACATTAAATAGGGAGGATAATAAAGAGTTGTATGAGCTCAATTAGATTCTATTGGAATTTGAGGGAAATGGGGTTATTAAACCAAATATTTATATATGGGTTTTTCTTGTCCTTTTTTTGAAAATGAAAGATCTCACCATCAGGCAATGAATACACAATCAGAAATTGAACTAGTAGATGGTTAAGAAGCGATATCCCTTTCCATGGATAATTTTCTTTTTGTTCTACATTGAGGATATTCATAGTTCAAAAAAATCAATATTAGGATGGGGAATCACAAAGTGCTTGTTCAACCTATAGACATAACTCACATAGATTTCCCTTCAAAGTTTGGTCTATATAAGATTCATGTTATGTTGTTAGATCTTACGAATGCATCATTAGTTTTCATGGAACTTATTAATATGGTTTTCCATCATTATTTTGACTCGTTTTTAGTTGTTTTAATCAATGATACAATGGTGTATTTTCAGTATCAACATGAATATACCAAACATCGTGAGATCGTATTGGATACATTGAGAGATCATAATTAGTATGCTAATAAAACAATGTTTCATTTCTGGATGGATATGATTCAGTTACTATCAGATATTTTTTGAAATATAGAAGTCTCAATTGAGGTAGGGAAGAAAAGTACACTAGTTACATGGGAGAAACACCATAAAATCATTGATATATGATTTTTCATATGGTTTTATATATATTAGATATGTTTTATAAAAGACTTATCATTCTTAGAAGTTCCACACATAGTCTTAAATAAGAAGGGTGTAATGTTTGTATATGAAAATACCTATGATACATCCTTTTACAATATAAAAGAGAGATTTACTGGATCGCCAATCACAATTATTCTTAAACAAGGTAGAAGATAAGAAATGTGTTGTGACGTGTTATATATCATGCTATGATATGTTATGGTTTTGGGTATTCAATTCATGGTTTATGTGTTTCATTAGTTCTGGACACATTTGAGTAATTACCCGAATCTCAATCCTGAGTGGGAAGTAGTTGTTCATTATATGTTATATAGGAGGAAATATTTTCTTGGAGAGTGTTTTGTGGTGTACATAGACCACAAAGGCCTCACATACTATATTAAACATAGTGATTGAATATGAGGTAGATAATGTGGGTTGAGTATCTAACATATTTTGATTTCGAACATTGATATACCACCAAAAAGAGAAAATTAGTGGCCATTTCATTGAGTAGGAGGAATCATATATAGGAAATTCCATTGGCGAGTAGTGGGTAGAATATAATGGCCTTGTTTTCATAGAATCACATAGATGATCATGATTGTTAGTGGTAGACCATTATATATATATTTTTTCAATATCCAAAACACTTCTGAATGTAGTGTGAAAGAGAAAACATTCAAATTATAAGGTCCTAGTCCTATGGGAGTGTTCTTTATGTAAGGACCAACCAATAGATGGACTATTGACTAGGATGAAATCTTATGTATTCTGTAACAACCCAGCCTTCTACGGTACGCTTCTCATTGAATAACGCAATAGCGTGTGTTGTACGCAACATCGAGTTCTAACACACACCACAACCAATCAAACTAGCCATTATGAATAGTAATACCTACTTTTTGAAATTTTATAAATTTTTTCTCTCAAAATGGACTTCATTTTTGGATTCTTAGTATCTAATTTATCCTAATGTGAAATTTTCGTAGTTTTTGAATAACTTTAATATTTTGATGAATAGTGAAAATTACTAAATTTTAATTAAAAAGAACTTTTTTTAATCAAAATTATTAATAGTGAAAAATTATGAATTTGAGTGGTTTTAAAGTATATTTAGAATAATGTTTTACCATTTAATACAATTTTGGTCATTGGACATAATTTCACAATTAAACCAAACATAAACAAGTATCAATCTTTTGAAAGTTATTATATCTTAAAAACACGCTTTTTGTTTTGATAGCGGGAATTAATTTTAAATTAATTTCTGCCACTTCTGTGTTTTGAATTTGGAAAAATGGATTCCATATTTGGAGTCAGGATGTTCAAATTGTGTAAATAGGTAACTTTTATTTTTAGACATTTTGAATAATTACTTCGGTAAATATTTTATTTACCATGGTTAAAGGGTAAATCCAGTAAATAATGGTTAAAACATAATATTATAAAAATAAAAAATTACCCTAAAACGTGTCCTAACATTATTTTTCGATACATGTCCGACCATGGGCTTATTTGGGTTGATTTTGGGACCCCATGGTGCCACTTGTAAGTGATAGGGACACTTTATTTCAATTATGTTAAAATGAGTACAAAAATGACACAAGCATATATCTGTTAGACACACAATTTTTAAATAGGGTTATATATGTTGGAATTTAGACTATAAATATTCATTAGAAAGCTAACACGAATTCCTACATAAATGTATTTTATTTATAATTTTTATAAATTATATAATTTAATTTATTTATGACACAATAGTGACGCAGTAATTACCATAATAGTGAAACAATAAAATGATTGATATTGTAGATACCCAAATAAATATAATTTTAGTCTTTTAATGAATTAAAATAATTTTATAGGTTTATATGAAATGTTAGGAATGATTTAATTAACGTTTTTTTGAAATAATCATTCTTTTATGATTTTTTAAAAAATCAATTATTGAATAGTGTCAAAATTGACATAAAAGAGTTTTTAAAAAAAATATTATATTATTAATTGATATTAAATTCCTAAAAATATAAGGTTCGGCTAAGAGACTTATATCATGATAGGTGTATCATTAATGGACCACTTGTGGGTCGCTTGGATGTATATAGCATGTTTATTAACCATATAATATAAAAATACAAAGAGAAATTGTAAAAGTTAAACTAATTAACTAAGAGTTAATACTTAAAGATAAGGTTATTATAATGACCCAAACCTGTCTAAATTCTATTGGTTGAGTGGTTTTCGACCTATCCCAACCTTAAAATTTAAATAATCTACTTTGGAGCCATTATAAACTGAATATGAATTTATTATAAAATAATATTTCTAGCTTTTCCAAAGATGCCCCTCACCCCTCTTATAAAAGGGCACTCCCCCTTATCATTAACTCACACCTTAAAAGACTTTTGGTTCTGCCAAACTCTGCTCAAATACTCTCTAAACTTCCCTAAATTCATCCTATAGGCCTTCTTTTAGTTAGAAAGCCAACCTAAGAGCCCTTTTGATCAAACCAAAAGGAAGAACCCGAAGAAGAGGTAATGATTTCACCACCTTTTTCCAAGTTCCTTTTTTCTTCCACTTCTGCTTCCTTTGTTATTAGAATTCTAAAATAATAACTCTAGTATATTATATATACTATGATGTTATTATAAATATCGTACAACAATATTTAGTATTCTATCCGTCCTTTAAATAACATGTCACCATACGTGAGTACGTACGGCTTACCGTCTCCACGTCGTGGTGTAATTGTTATTCAATAAATTATTATTTGGATGGGTATAATAATGACTTATAATTCATGTAAATAATAAATATAACATGATAATAATTCTGTATATATGATATACCACCCAATTATATATTATTTTAATATCAAAAGAATGATATTGTCACTCGTGCGTACGTACGGACTACCGTCTCCACGAACGCGATGAGATTCATTATCCATCATATCCATTCAAGTATAATTATCATTTGATGATTTAAAAATAATGTTTAAGGACATGATATCATTATGGATATTAATAAGATACAGCCTATCCATTACAAACAAGTCTTACGTAACAAAACATATAAAATAAAATGATTAAGTTAACACCCGAAAAAACGATAATACTAAGATACTATTAAGAAATCAATGTTAAAAGATCATATATGATATAATATTAATGTATATGATTCTTGTATAATTTAGTAAAAATTATTTCACCATTATACAGGATGTTAACCTAACCCAACCAAGGAAAAGTACAAGGTAAGGGTTTATTTCGCAATCTCTTCATTATCCGAGGTTGTTTATACGTGATTATCTACTTGGACCTCTTTATCATCCACATCCATGTTTCTTAAAAATGCATCTCAAATCATTTTTTCTATTTTAGAGACTATGGTATAAATTCATTAAAATCCTTGTTGCCTTTTATAAGTGGTTTATAAAGGAATCTTTCCGTCATTTTCCAAACAAGGTCCTTTTTAACCTTTTCGACAGAATTAAGGTTAGAATGTTTTTTAACTTATACGGCGGGTGCGGCTATTTTCCATCATTATATAATATTTGAAGCTTCCCGTACAACATTATAAGAATATTTTCAAAGAAAATGCTTTATTTTATAAATATATGACTCTTAACTGATTTCAAAATAGACAGAGATATTTCTCAAAAAAGAGTTTTGATTTCATCTATGTCAACATCCTTTGATGGATTTTATGCTTATTTGAAGTTGATTTATTATGATACAAAACTTTTATATTGTATTGAAGGTTTTGTGATATGTTTGACTGTGAATGTGCTATTTTTATACCATTCATGGTTTATGGTGAAAGTATTGACATTTCGTATGCTAGTTTTAATACGAATGTTTATGTTATGTTTAAATCTTTTCATATGGGAATGCATTGGACTTCATATGTGACAGGTAGTGCTCTCTATAGCTCCTAGATTCTTCGGAAGGTCTCATGAGACAAACTACTGTCTTGGAACAATGCCTTGGAAAATATTTTTTGATGTCTTGGCACGAGGCCTTGGCTATGTTGTTATGATAGTCTGGCATTATGCATTCCATCATTATACAAGTGGTTATTGATATTTCATGTGATTATTCGATTAGTATAATATCCATGTGAATAAGTAAATGGCATTATTTCATTTTATTTTTTTCCATACTATGTTGAAGTTCAAGTTTAAAAAGCTTTTGTTTTAGTTATACACTGCCTTAAATGATTATTCTTATTTATGAAAGTTTCGGCGATATTGTTATCATTATTGGGCATTTGAACTCACCCTTTTTCTATGTTTTATATTTCCCAAGATGTGAAGAAGTAAATTATGACTGACATGCAGGGTTATTATGAGGGGAAAATAGTGTGGACTATGGAGATAATATGTTGTTGTAGTAGTTTTTCACTTTATGATGTAATGTAAAACTTTACGAATATATCTAGTGTTTCCAAGGCTACTAAACCAATCGGTCTTCTGAGATTTGATATTTCTTTTGATCATGACAATGTTATGTAATAATGCACCGACTCTAGGTAACTAGGGTCGGGACGTTACAGTTGGTATCAGAGAATGTTTAGTACAAGACTTGGAAGCCAGATTTAGATAGACTATAATTAGAGCACATAGACCTAAGATGGAATTTGAGGATTAGTATAGAAGAACTTCCTAGAATTTTGGTATTGTAGAGATTTTGTGAGTTTTCTGAGAAATACATCCCTGTCTGGGTACGAGTATGTAGAGGCGGCTCTGGCACAGATGTACCTCGGGGTAAAACCCAAAAACACCGCTTTGAGGTAGACTCGAACAGGAACTGGTGCACGACAACGAGCCTTGCTGCACTCTTGGTTACGACACTCCCGGGGGATATGATTAGGATAACTCTCATTTTCATTACAAATCATTATGAGGGTTTATGAGTGTATACTTATTCAAAGAAAACATTTTTATGATTATGGATTATATCCATAAATAGTTCAATTTATGTTAAGTGTTTTATAAGTATGGAATTGTGTATTTTGATTCATAAACTAATCTAGTTTATGCCATTATTTAGAAATGGAACCTAGTGGAAGAAATGGAAATCGTATCAATGTATGCACTGAATGTAGGGATTTCCCTCCTGCCCAAGATAATTATAGTGGAGCTGGTGATACAACTGGTTCCGATCAACTAATCACCATACTGGGACATCTCACTCAGGTTTTTAATAATAACCTTACCCGTATGGAGCACCCTGATCCGCAACATAGAGGATCAATGTTAGATCGATTCACGAGGCAACAACCACCAACATTCAATGGGAGTACAAATCCCTTAGTAGCTGATCACTGGATAAATTCCCTAGAGAAAATATTTCAGGCTTTATGGAGTAGTGAAAGGGAAAAAGTTATCATGGCACTGTACCACCTCACTAGAGATGTTGATCAATGGTGGTCATTGATTCAAAACATGAAGGAAGCTTATGAAGTTTCAAATATGGAACGGAGGGAGTTCAAAGATCTATTTTTAGAAAAATACCTTCCTCGGGACCATCGAGCAGATATGGAAAGGAAATTTCTGAGTCTGAGACAAAAGGAGGATGAGAATGTCGCAAAGTATGAGGCTAACTTTACAAGGTTATCAAGGTATGCTGGAGATTATATATGTAACCCAAGAAGTACGATTTATCGGTTCTTTGATGGGTTAAAACCATTTCCCCATCTAGCATTAGTCTCATAATCCTTCTTGTTGTACGAAGACATTGTCTCATGTGCTATCAAGACAGAAAATGAATTCTCTAAGTCTTATAACTTTAAAGAAAACCAAGAGAATAACAGATCTGCTGATCAATCTAGGAAT
Source organism: Viscum album (assembly GCA_963277665.1). Taxonomy (NCBI): domain Eukaryota; kingdom Viridiplantae; phylum Streptophyta; class Magnoliopsida; order Santalales; family Viscaceae; genus Viscum; species Viscum album. The sequence goes on along the minus strand of OY728119.1, from coordinate 1,784,699,348 downwards.
GGAAATAAGGGGAAGAAGGGAAAGGTTGAATATCCATCCTTTGGAAAATGTGGGAAGAAACACCCCAGTACTTTCTTGAAGGGAATTGGCGTCTATTACAAATGTGGTGAAAAAGGCCACCAAGATCGTGATTGCAAAGGGAAGAAGGAAGCTACCAATGTTTAGTGCTACAATTGCTGGGAGATGGGACATTATGAAAATGAATGTCCTAATCGTTAGGGGAACTTACCTCAGAAAAGGACAAGGGATCAAGGCCAAGATTTTTCTATCACTACTGCTGAGGAAGAAGCTCCAGAAGACGTGGTGGCAGGTAATTTAATGGTTTCATCAAGTTTAGGAAATGCATTATCTGATTCTGGATCATCGCATTGTTTCATATCTTTCCAGTTTGCTAATAAAATTAGATATTTCCAATTTGATTTAACAAGGGAGTTGTTAGTTAAAACTCTTAATGGAAGTATCATTGCAACAATGTTTTGTGAATCAGTCCCCATTAGATCACATAAATGTTCTTTAGCCGCTGATCTCATCGTCATACCTATGATTGATTTTGATATAATCCTTGGTATGGATTGGCTTTTGGTTTATGATGCACAAATTTCTTGTAAGAAGAAGGAGGTTATGATTTTTGATGATGATGATAAGCAACACCTTATCTTTAGAGCAGAATCATCACCACCTAATTCTAATCTAGATCTACCCCCAGTAGCTCAACTAAATTCAATTATTGGGGAGGAATAGAATGAAATGACTGTGGGTGAGGAAAGGAATGTTCAAATAGAGGATGTACCTGTTGTGAAAAAATATGTAGATGTATTTCCGGATGATTTACGTGGACATCCTCCAGAATGAAAATTTGAGTTTTCCATTGTTTTAATTCCTGGATCAAGGCCTATATCGAAGACCCCTTATAGAATGGCCACTGTATAATTAGTTGAACTAAAGAAACAACTAGAGGAATTGAGTAATAAGGGATTTTTTTGCCCTAGTGTTTCTCCATGGGGAGCCCCTATTCTTTTTGTTAAAAAGAAAGATGGATCTATGAGGTTATGTATTGACTATATGGAGATCAATGCTATAACAATAAAGAACAAGTATCCCCTACCTCGCATTGATGATTTATTTGACCAACTTCATGGAGCTCAATAATTTTCAAAGATTTACCTTCGATCTGGATACCATCAGTTGTGTGTAAATAAGGAAGACATTCCGAAGACAGCATTTCGAACCAGGTACGGGAATTACGAGTTTACTGTAATGCCTTTTGGATTGACTAATTCACCCTATATATTCATGGATCTGATGAATAGAGCTTTCAAGGAATATCTCGATGAATTTGTGGTGGTATTTATTGATGATATCTTGGTATACTCCAAAAGCTACAAAGATCATGAAAATCACTTGCGCATTATCCTGAAGACTCTGAGAAGACATGAATTATATGGGATGTTTAGCAAGTGTGAATTCTGGCTTCATGAGATTTATTTTCTTGGCCATATTTTCTCTAAATATGGAATCTCTATTGATCCTTCAAATACCAAGGCAATCCAAGAATGGCCAGAACCTACGAATATAACTGAGGTACAGATTTGTTTTGGTTTGGAAGGTTATTATCGACGTTTCTTCCCGAATTTTTCCCGATTGGGTAACCCATTAACGAAGCTCACACGTAAAGGGGTTAAATATGTTTGAAAAAAAGAGTGTGAATAATGTTTCGAAGAACTGAAGAGAAGATTAGTCAATGCTCTTATATTGACTCTACCATCGGAGAATGATGGTTTCATTATTTATAGTGATGCGTCGAAGAAAGGACTTGGTTGTGTCCTTATGCAGAATGATCGGGTTATTGACTAAGAATCACGACAGTTGAAAATTCATGAACAAAACTATCATACTTAGGATCTCGAGTTAGCACCTGTGATATTTTCTTTGATGATATGGAGGCACTACCTCTATGGTGAAAAATGTGAGATTTATACTGATCACAAGAGTTTGTAGTATATTTTCTCTCAAAAAGAGCTCAACATGAGGCAAAGGAGATGGCTTGAATTACTCAAGGATTGTGATTGTACAATACACTACCACCCAGGGAAATCAAACAAGGTGGTAGATTCTTTGAGCAGAAAAGACCATGGAGTTTTGAACGTGATGGGATTTGAAAGGGATCCAATTTTCATGGATCTAGTGAAGATGGACATGGGAATAACCAGGGAAGGTGAAACATCAATTCTTTTTAAAATGGTTTTCCAACCATATTTACTAGAAAGGATTAAGATTTCTCAGACCGATGATGAATAATTTCAAAAGAAGATTAAAGCTGTGAATGATGAGAGATTGAGAGACTTTGTGTATGAAGAAGGAATTTTGAAATTCGGGAAGAAACTTTGTGTTCCTGATATACGTGATCTAACAAGGGAATTGCATGATGATGCTCATTGTTGCAACATCTCTATAAACCCTGGGAGCACCAAAATGTATTGAGATTTGAAGGAAAATTTTTGGTGGGACAACATGAAGAGGGAGATTGCCGATTTTGTGTCAAGATGTATGGTTTTTCAACAAGTGAAAGCTGAAAGGCAACATCCTAGTGGAGTATTGCAACCTCTTCCCATACTTGAGTGGAAATGGGATAATATCACAATGGACTTTGTCATGGGACTACCAAAGACTCCTAGAAGGAACGATAAAATATGGGTTATTGATGATCGTCTTACCATGTCAGCACATTTTCTTGCTATAAGAGAAGATCTACCACTGGAACATCTAGAAAGACTATATATTGATGAAGTTTTGAGACTTCATTGAGTACCCCTATCGATTGTTTCTAATCGTGATCCCCGTTTTACTTCAAGATTCTGGAAAAGTCTTCAGAAATCCCTGGATACTGAACTTCATTTGAGCACTACCTACAACCCTCAGATAGACGGACAATCAGAATGGACTATTCAAACCTTAGAAGACATGTTGAGATCTTGCTCACTAGACTTTCAGGGTATGTGGGATCAATATTTACCTCTGGTATAATTTTTCTATAACAATAGCTTCCATTCGAGTATTCAGATAGCACCATATAAAGCGTTATACAGAAAGAGATGTCGCACACCAACCTGTTGAGATAACATTGGTGAAAGAAAGAATTTAGGGCTAGAACTGGTGGAGGAAACGATGGAAAAGGTGAAGGTAATCCAAAATCGCATCAAAGAAGCTCAAAGTAGGCATAAGAGCTATGCTGATAATCGAAGGAAGGATTTGGAATTTCAAGTCGATGATCATGTTTTCCTGAAGGTATCTCCATGGAAGGGAGTCATACATTTTGGTAAGAAAGGTAAATTGAGTCCCAGGTACATCAGACCTTTCGAAATTCTAGAATGAATTGGGGTTGTAGCTTACCGATTGGCAATGCCGCCAAGTCTCTCCAAAGTTCACGATGTTTTCCACGTATCTCCATTGAGGAAATACATGCCTGAACCAACGCATGTACTCACCTATGAGGAATTAGAACTGGAACCTGATCTGTCTTATTGCGAAGAATCCGTCAAGATTATTGATACGAGAGAACAAGTATTGAGACACCAGACGACGTGTCTGGTAAAAGTTTTGTAGAGAAACCATAAGATGGAAGAGGCAACGTGGGAAGCTGAGGAAATTATGATGAAGAACCAACCGAGTCTTTTCATGCAGTAGTATTCTATAAATATCACGGATGAAATTATTTGAAGGAGGGGAGAATGTAACACCCCAAGCTTCTATGGTACACTTCTCTTTGAATAATGCAATAGCGTGTGTTGCATGCAACATCTAGTTCTGACACACACCACAACTGATCAAACTAGCCGTTATGAATAGTAATACCTACCTTTTGTGATTTTATAAATTTTATCTCTCAAAATGGACTTCATTTTTCGATTTGGAGTATCGAATGTATCCTAATGTGAATTTTTGGTACTTTTCCGATAACTTTAATATTTTGATGAATAGTGAAAATTACTAAATTTTAATTAAAAACAACTTTTTTAATCAAAATAATTAATAGTGATAAATTAGGAATTTAAGTGGTTTTAAAGTATATTTAGAATATATTTTTACCATTTAATATAATTTTGGTCATTGGACATAATTTCAAAATTAAATCGAAAATAAGAAAGTATCAATCTTTTGATAGTTATTATATCTTTAAAACACGCTTTTTATTTTGACAGCAGGAATTAATTTTAAATTAATTTCTGCCACTTCTGTGTTTTGAATATGGAAAAATGGATTCCATATTTTGAATCAGGATGTTCAAATTGTGTAAATAGATAACTTTTATTTTTAGATATTTTGAATAATTACTTCGGTAAATATTTTATTTACCATGGTTAAAGGGTAAATCCGGTAATTAACGGTTAAAAAATAATATTATAATAATAAAAAATTACCCTAAAACGTGTACTATCCTTATTGGTTGATACATGTCTGACCATGGGCATCTTTGGGTCGATTTTGGGACCCCATGGTGACACTTGTAAGTGATAGGGACACTTTATTTTAATTAAGTTAAAATGAATACAAAAATGACACAAGCATATATCTTTTAGAAAAACAATTTTTACATAGGGTAATATATGTTGGATTTTAGACTATAAATATTAATTAGAAATTCAACACAATTTCCTATATAATGGTATTTTATTTATAATTTTTAGACATTAAATAATTTAATTTATCTATGACACAATGGTGATGCAGTAATTACCATAATAGTGGAAAATTAAAATGATTGATATTGTAGATACCCAAATAAATATAATTTTAGACTTTTAATGAATTAAACTAATTTTATAGGATTATATGACATGTTATTAATGATTTAATTAACGTTTTTCGAAGTAATAATTCTTTTATTATTTTTTAAAAAATAAATTATTGAATAGTGTCAAAATTTACATAAAAGAGTTTTTAAAAGAAATATTATATTATTAATTGATATTAAATTTCTAAAAATCTAATACTAGGCTAAGAGACTTATATCATGATATTTTTATCATTAATGGACCACTTGGGGGTATCTCGGATGTATATTGTATGTTTATTAACCATATAATATAAAAATACAAAGAGTTATTGTAAAAGTGAAACTAATTAACTAAGAGTTAATACTTAAAGATAAGGTTAGTATAATCACCCAAAGATGTCTAAATTCTATTTTTTGAGTGGTTTTCGACCTATCCCCGCCTTAATATTTAAATAATTCACTTTGGAGCCATTTGAAACCGAATATGAATTTATTATAAAATAATATTTCTAGATTTTCCAAAGGTGCCCTTCACCCCTCTTATAAAAGGGCACTCCCCCTTCTCATTAACTCACACCTTAAAAGCCTTTTGGATTGGAAAAAATCTACCCAAATACTCTATAAACTTCCCTCACATCATCCTAGAGGCCTTCCTTTAGTCCGAAAGCCATCCTAAGACCCCTTTTGATCAAATCAAAAGGAAGAACCCGATGAAGAGGTAATGATTTCACCACCTTTTTCCAAGTTCCTTTCTTCTTCCACTTCTTCTTCCTTTGTTATTACCATTCTAAAATAATAACTCCAGTATCTTATATATACTGTGATGTTATTATAAATATGTTACAACCATATTCATTATTTTATCCAACCTTTTAATAACATTTCACCATACGTGTGTACGTACGACTTACCGTCTCCACATCGTGGTATAATTGTTATTCAATAAATTATTATTTGTATGGCTATAATTATGATTTATACTTCATGTAAATAACAAATATAACATGATAATAATTCTTTATATATGATATACCATCCAATTATATATTATTTTAATGTCAAAATAATGATATTATCTCTCGTGCATACGTACGGACTACCGTCGCCACGAACGCAATGAGATTCATTCTCCATCGTATCCATTCAAGTATAATTATCATTTTATGATTTAAAAATAATTTTTACGGACTTCATATAATTCTGGATATAAATAATATACAACCTATCCATTACAAATAGGGCTTACTTAACAAAACATATAAAATAAAATGAGTAAGTTATCACCCGAAACAACGATAATTATATGATATTATTAACAAATCAATGTTAAAAGATCATATATGATATCATATTAATGTATATGATTCTTGTATAATTTAATAAAAATTATTTCACCATTATACAGGTGGTTAACCTACCCCAACCAATGAAAAGTACAAGATAAGGGTTTATTTCGCAATCTCTACATTATCCGAGGTTGTTTATACGTGATTATCTACTGGGACCTATTTATCATCCACATCCATGTTTCTTAAAAATGCATTTCAAATAATTCTTTCTATTTTAGATACTATGGTATAAATTCATTTATATCCTTGTTGAATTTTATAAGTGGTTTATATAGGAATATTTCTGTCGTTTTCCAAACAAGGACCTTTTTAACCTTTTCGACAGAATTAAGGTAAGAATGTTTTTTTAACTTATATGGTGGGTGCGGCTATTTTCCACCGTTATAAAATCTTTGAAGCTTCCATTACAATATTATAAAAATATTTTCAAAGAAAATGTTTTATTTTATATATATATCACTCTTAAATGATTTCAAAATAGAAAGAGATATTTCTCAAAAAAGAGTTTTGATTTCATCTATGTCAACATCCATTGATGGATTTTATGCTTATTTGAAGTTGATTTATTATGATTCAAAACTTATATATTGTATTGAAGGTTTTTTGATATGTTTGACTGTGGATGTGGTATTTTTATACCATTCATGGTTTATGGTGAATGTATTGACATTTCGTATGCTAGTTTTAATACGAATGATTATGTTATGTTTAAACCTTTTCATATGGGAATGCATTAGACTTAATATGTGACGGGTGGAGCCCGCTATAGCTCCTCAATGCATCGGTAGGTCTCATGAGACAAACTAGTGTCTTGGCACAAGTCCTTGGAAAAATATTATTTGTAGTATTGGCACGAGGCTTTGGCTATGTGGTTATAATAGTCTGGCATTATGCATTCCATCATTATGAAAGTGGTTATTGATATTGCATGTGATTATTCGATTAGTAGAATATCAATGTGAATAAGTAAATGGCATTATTTCATTTTATTTTTTCCATAATATGTTGAAGTTCATGTTTAAATGGCTTTTGTTTTAGTTATACACTTCCTTAAATGTTTATTATGATTTATGAAAGGTTCCTCTATATTGTTATTCTTACTGGTCATTTGAGCGCACCCCTTTTCTATGTTTTATTTTTCCCTGAATGTGAAGAAGTAAATTATGAATGACCTGTATGGATATAATGAGGGGATAATAGTGTGGACTATGGAGACAATATGTTGTTGTAGTAGTTTTTTACTTTATGATGTAATGTAAAACATTATGAATATATATAGTGATTCCAAGGCTACTAAACCAATCGGTCTTTCGAGATTTGATCTTTCTTGTGATCATTCCTATGTTATGTAATAATGCATCGACTCTAGGTAACTGGGGTCGGGGCGTTACATATTCTAGGTTTCATATGGGTTCTGGAATACACACACAAGGAGATGATTTTAGAGTTTAATTCCATAGTTTTTGATTATTATCTCAGTATTTTCAAGATGTATTGTTATTTACGTTTCTAGTATTAGGGGTCAGAGATGAAAAAATAGGTAGATGGTTTTGTTTCAAGGTGTTCTATGTATCAATAGGTGAATTTTATTCATCAGTGACTAATTAGACTTTTACAAGAGATTCTAATTAATGAGTGGAAATGGGAGGATTCCATGATGGGTTTTTATTGTATTTTTAAGATCACAGTGGTGCACTGATCCTGTTTTGGTTTTCAAGACAAGATTGCGAAGGTTGCATATTTCATTCTAGTCAGAGAGACATTCAATGTAGAGTAGCTTATGAGGTTTTATATCTGGGAGATTATAATAATTCATGGGGTCCCTGAGGAAAAAATTTCATATAGATATGCTCAGTTTACCTATCATTTATGACAAAATATATAGAGGGTGTTGGGTAAATAGGTAATTCTGAGCATGACATACCACCCTCAGACTGATGGATTGTCATATAATTTGATTCAAGTGATTATGGACAAACTATGATAATGCGTTTTTGAATTTTGTAGATCTTAGTGGAGGTATACATAGCCTATAGAGTTACAATATAATAATAGATATAAGGTGATGATAAATATGAAACCCTGTGATTATTTTTACGGTTGGCCATTATGATTTCCATTTTGAGGTCTAGAGGTGGGTGAAGAAACATTAATGGAACACATCCTATGTGTGAGAATTTTTAGCTTGTATAATGTATTATCATTCAGATGGATACTAAATAGATTCAAAAAAAATATTACAATAATCAATGTTGATGGACTCTAGAGTAGGAGGTCAGGGATTGGGTCTTTTTACATATCTTATCTGACCTAGGACACAGATGAACAATGATAAATAGGAATATTTCACTATGATATATTGGTCCATTTGAGGATTGAATGTGATTTGGGATTGTAGCCAACCAGTTTATCTTACCTTATTGGTGTTGATCCATGAATGAGGTCTACCATGTATGTTTGAATTTCCATTATCATTTTGATATGTAATATTTTTTTAGCATGATGAGGATGAGTTACAAATAGATCTATCATTTGAGAATAATCCTATTCATGATGTTGATATGATAATTATGATTCTATAGGTTTGGTTAGTTACTCTAGAACATGTTCTATGTATGAAAATATTTCCATAGGGATAGAATTGGGAGTTGGATGCCGATTCACATGCTCCATGTGTTGAGTTATTCTAAGATCATTCTTGACACGAATTGATAGGGAAATTCATGTAAAAATTTCATTAAGGGGAAATATTGTAAGACCATAGGTTTTTTGGTAAGGTACGAATATCACTAATTTTGTTTTAAATAGATTTTTATTGCATAATGTGAATACCCATTAAGGAAAAGGTGGTATGAGGGGTAGTTGAGGATTTTTCAAAGAATAGAGCCTGAATCTTTTAGTAATATATGGTAGACCACATGGTCAGAAGAAATTGTGTGGGACAAGACAGATGATTAATCTTACTATGTGAGACATGGGAAGATTGAATAAAGAGACATTTTTGTTTTCAAAATAGTAAAATGGTAAGGTAAATCCCATGTGAGTACCTTCATAGTCATTGAAAGCTGGATGAGATATTGTTTAGACATGGTTTAGAAAGCTATGGGAACTAACCAGGTGATGTGCCCCTCCACACATTAAGGGGATCCAAATTATTGAGCATTTTAGCCAATCGAGTGGCCAAAATGTATAGTATAATATTTTGAGGCAAAATGGTCAATTTTCTATAAAAATATCTGTAAGCAGAAAATTAATATCATAATTATACATTGGAAAAAAACACATTCCGAAAGATCACTTCTTGCATAAAGCATGGTTTTTGATCATGTTCAATTGTCTAAGATTGAAATAGAGAATTTTGGGTCTCTTTAGATCTACATTGGAATGTACTATAATCCTCTGGTACCATTCATTATGTCTACGAGGTTTGGATAATATAGTTTGTTGTAAAATAATATTCCCAATTTTTTGTATATTCATCTAATATACATTTTTCATTATATAAGGAACAAAACAGAAAATGATAATGGCTGATAACTCCACTACAAACCTATTGTTGGTATTTTATAATTTTCCCACTTTATTTGCTGTTTTATAAAGATATATCCTATTTTTCTATCTGAAATTGCTTCCAGTGGTGCCCCTAAAATGAATTGAACAAATGAAATTAATGTATTGTAACAAATTTAGGTTTCTTTTTAGAACCCATCAGATATTTGGGAGTTGTTTCTCCAACCTATTCAACCCATATGGTGTGTCTTCTATATAGGACTTTGGTTATACTACCCATGTGGTGTCTGTTTGAACATTTCTTGTTAGAGAAATCATCGTAGTATATTAATTTATTTGAATTGATTTATTAGTATATTGGGTGCCTCCTTTTCCATGTTATACATTATGTGACTGTTTAACTGGTTAGATGTGAATTGTTATATGAGTCGGTAAAATCATGGAATTGGAATGAATTTGAATTGATGAATGGATGTAATGAATTGAAATGTGAATGGATTACTTGGATGATATATTTTTAAATCATGGTCATTATATTCCATGGATGTTGTATCCAAGGATTTTGATAGTGATAGCAGATTCTATAGATGAGAGTTCTCCTTGGGACTTGATTTCATGGGATGCCTTGGGACTACCAACCCCTTGAATCTAGTTGTTTAGGCTCATAGTGGACATGGTTTCTTGAGCTAATCCCTGGAACCCAAACCATTTATATCCAAGATTAAATTGAGATTCTCTTGGGACATGATAAGGATTCTTTAGTTTAATATACCTTCGATCCATCCCTAAGGGGTTTTTCACTTGCGGTTATACATATTTTCCATGGTAAATGTTATATTATTGATTATACGGCTCGACTGTGGTTGATATGATATATATTATATATGGAATGTACATGGCTTAAATGATATAAATTTTATATGTCATAGACGTGGTTTTTTGACAATGTGGATAGATGATAAGGTCCTGGTGTTTACTTCGGTTTTCTTTACAGCTGGCATTTTAGGAGCCTAACCATTGTTTTGCAGGGAGCCATATTTGTACAGGAAGATACACATTACTTGTTTAATTTAAACAATTAAATTTTTTTTCAGTTCTTATGTACCTATGATATAAATTTCATAATAATTTTTGTTTATTGCACAACTATAATGGTTATAAAAACTCTTGGTGGTGGACAATTGGGATTTTATCTCACACCTTGTCTCATAATATCATTGGGTACCTTGAAAGGCTATATCGATGCTCGTAGGGACCTGGGAAATCTACAATATTTTTATTACTGAATTTGATCCATTCTAAGGATTAGGGGAGTATAAGACTCAGCTAAGGCTCCCGATGCTAGGTAGGTTAGATATTTTTCGTATTTCTTTATTTTGAATCATGTATTGTAATGAATCCTATTAACCAATTTTTCATTATTTTTAGAGACATGACATGTATTAATTTCAATTCTAATTTTATATTACCTTTAAAATTGTATATATATTCACATATTGGAAATTAATCTCCTTTATGAATGAATTACTACTTATGCTATGGATTAGTATGATTGATATTATTATGTTTCACTATAATAAGAGGGAATAGTCTCTACAAAGACACAACCTAGTCCATCATGGTCAGTATTAAAATTTTGTTTAATGAGGATATTTTATTTAGGTCATGTGACCCACTGGCTTATGGCACCGTATAGTGGCATGCGGTCAGGATTTTACAACTTTGGGGATCCTTCTTATTTACATGCTAAGAAACATGCAAGGAAAATACATTCATATCAACATGGATAAAACTATTATGGAATATAAAAAATCATTATTATGTAAACCTAGAGATTTAATATTTTGTATGATTTTGAGGAATTTCACTATCAGTGACATTATAGTATCCAGATTTTGAATCAAAATTTGCCTCAGGATGAGTTTTATATGGATAAGTTTATGTATAAAAGTCATCATCAACAAGATTTTCATCTAGTACACCCCAATTATTAGAGGTATAAATACAATATTTATTGTAGGGTTCATATATTAGGCGAAATTTTTTATAAAATAATACATCCTGATGAAAAATATAGTTTTTAAAACCAGATATATTTTCTCTAAATTTGTATCCTTCCATCCATTCGGGGAATTATTATAAAAACAATTTACTATCACATCAATGATTTTTTGATGTATTATTTTGATTTATTTTTCATTCATTAATAACTGGTTTTCCTCTTTTATTTATGTTAAAATGTGGATATATGGGGCTTGAAAGCTAGTAGGGCATGGATGGAACACAGTTAGAGGAAACAGTGCACCCTTACCAATGGAACTGTGCAACCAATTGTTTTGTTAATTTCCACACACCAATTGTATGATAAAATGACCAATTTACTTTTTTAATTGATTTGTGACATTTTAAGAATATTTTTCCCTTGTTAAAATAATTTTTTCTCCTAAATTGGTTGTTTTGGAATATTTAAATGGGGTTTTCTTGAATGGTTTTAGAATTTTAATCAATGCATGTTTAATGGTTTGGAAAATGGTTGGGAAATTGATGACGATTTTTGGCCAGTTGGGATGTTTTTTAATGTGTATAAGTTTTGAAAATGTGGTGTGAGTGATTAACTATAAAATTTCATAAGTTGTTTTTGAAATTGAAAATCACATTTTCACCATTATGGGATGTTGGATCTGGTCTTGTGAAAATGTGTGGTTACTTAAAGGGTGCTTGAGGCCCATTTAGAACGCCTGTGGAAATGTTTATATTGAAAAGTATCCTTAGATTATAATTATTCCTTTATAATGTAGAGTGTTATGGGGGGGGCATGCTAAGAGTCTCCCTTCTAATTAAGTGGTTGTATAAAAATATCTTTCTCCTTAGGACGACTTAGAGGTGACTTCTTGTGTAGGTTTCTTTTGTAATATATTTGTAAATGTTATTGGATACCTGGTTTGAATTTGTTAGTTGACCCACTCTTTAGTCTCTATATTGGAACCTGTTATAGCAAGTGGATTTTTGGTGAACGGTTATGTAAAGACCCGTAAAATTCAAGGGAAATTTTTTTCTTAATTTTCTTTAGAATTTTACAAGAGCGCGGTTTCTGACAGCACCTGATTCCGAGGCCCGGAGTGCCTGGAATTAATTTCCGAAGTTTGGCTCGGGTACGTTCAGTGAACGAACGAGCGGGAATTCCTAACTTTTGATCTGGTGCTCGGAATTGAAATCTGAGGGCACCGATGAAACCGCAGCACCGGTAATTGCTTAAGAGGACTTTTCCCGAAGGTGCGTTTGCTGAGGAGGAGATGTTAAAAAAAAGGGGAGTTAAATGTGAAGTAATAAAATTGTGTTACAATTTTATTTCTTTTTCTAAGTTGTTAACCTATGTGTGGAAGTTGGGTGGGACCTACTTGTTTTTAACTACCCTTGAGAGAATAAAGGTGGGGTGGGGCCCACACGAGCCCAACCCCTCACCTTCCCTAACTCCTCTAAACCCCCCACTTAAGATGTGTAACTCATCTTAACCTTTAAACTTCCCATTAATTGGGTGACTTTCCCTCTCCTCACTTTAATCATGCCAACACACTAATCCAATTAATGGAATTAAGTTTTTGAATTTTGAACTCATAGAATGTCTTAATAAAATAATATTAGCTTATTTTATTTTTGGGGGTTAGATTGGTTGTGTTGAGGATTGGAGGAGAGAGCTATAAGTCTCTTGAAGAACTTCATTTTCTCCAGCGAAGAACGTCTTCATCCTCAACGAAGAACGACAACACTTCGTCAAGGATCATCGACTCGGCGACCCGGTATCTTCGGACCTCTTCTTTCTCCTCGGACCTTCTTCTTCGGCAAACGAAGATCCGCCAACGTCGTGTCTCTTCGGGCATAACACTTCGTCAACGGATTTGACGAACGACGACCGCGACGCCCGACCTCCGCGACGCCGTCTTCCGCGGAACGTAGACGATTCTTCGAATCTTAAACCCGAGGTAGGGGTTGTCGTTTTCTTTTGGTTTCCTTATTTTATTCTTGATCGTGATTTTATCAAGACTAACGTGTGACTTGATTTATTTTAAGTTGCGTTATTATTTTAACGTGAGGGGGGCCGGACCGCACGAACACGGCCGAACCCCCCCTCCATCGTTCTTGTTTTATTCATGCGGGTGGAAGCAAGTGGCATGGTGCCGTCGCACCACGCGGATGATCGTGCTTATAATTTACGCAACGCCGTCGCGCTACGCCGAGGAGAATCTTCAAGAACGCGACGCCGTCGCGCCGCGTTGGAAGGAATCATGGTACGGCGAAGGGGCGCGGTGCCGTCGCACCGCGCCGGACGACGAACACCGCGGCCGGTTCCGGGCCGCGGCGGGACGAGGAGACCGCGGCCGGTTCCGGGCCGCGACGGAAGAGAAAACCGGCGGCCGGGCCGCCGGCGTCGGAAGCCGAAGGGGGAACCGGAAATTACCGGTTCCGTTGGAGAAAACCGGCCGGCCAGCTGGCCGGTCGGAAGGCATTAAACCGGGGAAATTAATTCCCCGGCCAGCCTGTAAAACCCCCCTCTTTAAGAGGGGGGTGGTTCCATGTAAGGGGGGGGGGGGGCAACAGCCCCCCGGTTCTTTTTTTTTTAAATCGGCCCCCACGTGGGGGCCGTTTGTTGCAAAGGCACGGCAAAAGGCCGTGCCGCCTTGTCAAAACCGCGGGGCTTAGCCCCCGCGTGCGCCGCCCCCTCGCGGCGCCAGGCCGCCGCGGCCCGCCGCGCCGCCCAGGGGGGGGGGGGGGGTCAGGCCGGGTCGGCCCGGACCCGGACCCCCCGTTTCGTACCAGATTTGGTTTTTGGCTCATAACTTGAGCCTCGGACCTCCGATCGACGAACCGTCAGTGGCAACGCGATCCTTGGATCGAGACGGTCGTTTCAGTATATCGCACTCAAGGTTTCGGTAAACTTTGAGTTCGGCCGAGTTGGTTCGTTCACGAAACCAACCGGGCCTTCGGAGCGGAAACGCTCATATCTTGAGCTACGAACGTCCGATTGACGCGCCGTCAGTCGCGTTGTGTTCCTCTTAGTGAGACGGATCTTTTGGCATACTCCGCCCGAGGTTTGGACGCAGGTGGAGTACGGTCGGGTTGGTTTTGCCTTAAAAACCAACCGGGCCCCGGAGACGAAAATGCCCATAACTCTCAGACCGGGCGTCCGATCGACGCGCCGTCTGTTGCGTTGAGTTCCTGTTGACGATACGGAACTTTTGGATACATCAACTTCGGTCTTCGTGACAGTTGATGTATCAGCCTCTCGGCTCGTGGAGCGGACCCTCCGTACGAGCTTGCTGTGTGCGGGAACCCTAGTGCTGGCTGCGACTGTTCTACTGCTACGACTGCTACTGTGACGGCGATGACGACAGTACAGAGATCCTGTGTGGATTCGACGACGACGACTACAGCACTCAGCGATCCTTCGTGGATCAGTGCTACAGGTCCTGTGTGGGCCCGATCCTGTGTGGGTCCTTGCGCTCAGCGGTTCTGTGTGAGCCAGCGCCTACAGGTTCTGTGTGAGCCCGATCCTGTGTGGGTCTTTGCGGGGGTTAGTTACCTATCGATCCTTCGTGGGTCCGACGACTTAGATGGATCAGTGATCATCTTTTTCGTCCTTGAAGAAGTATACCTGTGTGAGTTGAATCCTGTTTCTTTCCTGTGTGGATTGTGTTGTGCAATCCTGTGTGGATTATGTTTTACTTTCCTATGTGGAATACGTATACTTTCCTGCGTGGACTGAGTTGTACTTGGGCTCGGAGGTTGGAGCGTATTTGAATTGATGACTTAGGTATATGTATGGGCATATACCTAAGCAGTGTCGGGTGTTACTTCGTGATTGTACTTTTCTTCGTGGTTTATCCTTTGTGGATTTGAGAGACCTTCAGGGGTCTTGGGGTCCCTACTGAGTAGCTTATACTCACCCCTGCACGGGCTTTGCCCGCACTACGTTGTGTTGGTTGCAGACGACGGACAGCGTTGACCTTAGCCGAGGCTTGCAGAGCGGGACGGTACCCGGAGATGGACGACTGGGCGGGGCGTACACGGAGCAGACGACGGGACCCGTGGAGTAGAGGAGCTATCTGTACCCACCCTTCAGGTGGGATTTCCAGTGGACAGCTCGGAGTAGTGGATTTTACTTTTCAGTTCCTGTTTTTCCCTTTTCGAGTTGTACTTTACTTTCAGTTTGGGTTTGTATTCTGGCCCATTTACTTTTCCGCACTTTCAGTCGTACTCTGCTTGTTTAGTGTTTACTTTCCGCTTGTTTAATCTGTGGTGTGTGTTTACTTTTCAAAGGCAATGCCTTCCCTTTTTACCAGGATTACGCCTTTGTGCTAGTCGCCAGCCCCTGGCCTATGGAAGGCGGGCTTGGGGTAGTCACAGCACGGACCCCGAGGGCGGGTCGTGACAAATTGGTATCAGAGGAGTTCGGTTCTACCGCGAACTCTGATCTTTTCTATGTGAAGCAATAATGCTTAGCGTATTGAGTGTGGTTATCAGTCCAGGGAGTCCAGTGTTGGTGCGGCGGCCGACGTATCCGTACACCAGGACCCTGACTTCTGATTTCCGACTTAATGCATGAAAACATTGATTGCGTGTGTGTTTCAAAGTTTTCTTTGTGATTACTTATATCAGCTCACCAGGTATACTGTTCTAACCGTGGCGCACCTGTTTCCTTTTCAGGATGGCCCCACGACGGCAGCCAGCTAGGGTTCCGAGAGTCGAGCGAGACGACAGCCCACCGAGTGACGAGGCCTCGGTGCAGGGCCCTTTTCCAGTAGTGGCACCGGCGGTAGCTTTACCCGCCGAGTCCCCGATACTTCCAGCAGCAGCCGCTGACGATGCACGTCGCCTCAGCGCACTGCATGAGTTTCAGCGCCAGCGACCGCCCAGGTTTCGCGGGGAGACGGATCCCCAGGCAGCAGAGGACTGGCTGGAGGCAGTAGTTCGAGTGTTTAGGCTAGTGAGGACACCAGCAGACCTCATGGTGATTCTCGCTGCGAGCCTACTACACGCAGCAGCAGGACGATGGTGGAGCTTGATGCTCCAGGTGCACGATGAGGCATCTCTACTTTGGACGGACTTTGAGAGCCTCTTCCGCTCGGAGTTCGTCCCAGCCACCCTTCGTGCGGTGCGTATCCAGGAGCTTCTACAGCTGCGGTAGGGCAGCATGACGGTCGCTCAGTACTCGGCGAGATTTACCGATCTCTCGCGCTACTCGACCGACATGGTACGGGACCCATTCTTCCGGGCCCGGACCTTCGAGCAGGGTTTGAGACACGAGATCAGGGCATCGCTGATCTCCCTCAGCATACCGACTCAGACAGGAGTACTGGAGCGAGCTCTTCTGATCGAGAGCTTCCTTGCTGAGTCTACACCAGCACAGCGACCCACCGCAGGGCGGCACGTGGCAGAGTCATCTGCAGCAGGCAGTCGACGGATGACTCAGGGGTCCAGACAGACCAGACCTTCGGGCCGACGACCTCAGGGCACTGGCTCAGCAGTGCGGGGCACACAGCGCGGAGCCAGTCTTACGAGAGGCAGACAGTGCTACTCGTGCGGCGGGCAGGGCCACATGGCTCGCGACTGCCCGACCCGTCGTGCCGAGGAGTAGCAGTCAGTTGATAGACCACCGAGGCAGAGGCAGAGGGTCGACCGTGGCGGTCCGCAGGGAGGAGGCGGACGAGGCAGAGGAGCTGGACGAGCAGCTGGTGGTGGCCGACGCTTTGAGGCTCTACCACCACCACCACCAGGAGGTCCACCCCGACCACAGGGAGCTGGCGGGTAGCCACAGGCACAGCTCCAGGCAGCAGAGGCCTACGACCACGGCGCACCTGAGATGATTCGAGGTACTATCTGTGTCTATTCCACCCTTGCTGCAGTTCTTATAGACACAGGAGCGAGTCACTCTTTCATAGCCGATGCCCTTGTTCGGAGCTCGGAGATTCCGACAGAGCCGTTGGCTCGATCCTTACGGCTAGAGACTCCTACGGGAGCAGACTCGAAGATTACGTTCTGGTGCCGGCAGTGTGAGCTTACTCTAGGAGGCGAGAGCTTCGGCTGGGATCTTCTTGTAGCAGCGTCGAGGCCTTACGACGTCATCTTGGGCATGGATTGGCTATCTACGGTCCATGCACAGATTGACTGTTTTAGGCGCAAGGTGCGATGTGTACGCACCGACGGGAGCAGGTTCACCTTCACCGGCGAGAAGGGAGCCTTATCAGCACAGGATGGACTTCCGCGGAGGAGAGGACAGCCCATCACTCATCAGTTGGCTAGCCTTATCCTTGGAGCAGTTGACGTGCGGAGTCCTGGTTTTCCTGCAGTGGTGGATCAGTTTGCGGACGTTTTTCCCGACGATGTTCCAGGGCTACCTCCTCGCAGAGAGGTAGACTTTTATATTGACTTGTACCCCGGGACAGCCCCGATATCCACTCCAGCATATCGGATGGCCCCCGCCGAGCTTCGAGAGCTACGGGTACAGTTGGAGGACTTGCAGGGCAAGGGGTTCATCCGACCCAGTGTTTCACCCTGGGCTTCCCCAATATTGTTCGCCAAGAAGGCGGACGGGAGCTTGCGACTTTGTGTTGACTATCGTCGCCTGAACCAGGTGACAGTGAGGAACAAGTATCCGCTACCGAGGATTGATGACCTCTTTGATCAGCTCAAGGGAGCACGGTGGTTCTCGAAGATAGACCTCAGGTCAGGCTATAATCAGCTCAGAGTCAGAGACGAGGATGTGCAGAAGACGACCTTCAGATGTCGGTATGGCCACTATGAGTTCTTGGTTATGCCTTTCGGTGTAACCAATGCTCCAGCAGTGTTCATGGCTCTCATGAACAGGATCTTTCAGCCATACCTCGATCGGTTTGTCGTGGTCTTCATCGACGATATTCTGATTTACTCTACGACAGAGGAGGAGCACGCCTATCACTTGCGAGTTGTTCTTGACACACTCCGAGAGCACCAGCTTTATGGTAAGCTCTCGAAGTGCCAGTTCTGGATACGTGAGGTCCACTTTTTGGGACACGTTATCTCTGAGGCGGGAGTTGCAGTGGATCCCGCGAAGATTGAGGCTGTGTTAGCATGGGAGCCACCCAGGAGCGTGACTGAGGTTCAGAGTTTCTTGGGACTAGTTGGATACTATCGGAGATTTGTGCCGAACTTCTCCAGAGTTGCGGCATCACTCACAGCTTTGACGAAGAAGGGGAAACCCTTCGTGTGGTCAGACAGTTGTCAGCAGAGCTTCCAGGAGCTGAGATAGAGATTGACTAGCGCACCTATCTTGAGGTTGCCTGAGGAGGGAGTAGGGTACGTAGTCTACTGCGATGCATCAGGGACCGGACTCGGATGTGTTCTGATGCAGGAGCGGGCAGTGATCGCCTATGGATCACGACAGTTGAGACCGCATGAGCAGAACTACGCTACCCATGACCTGGAGTTAGCAGCAGTGGTCTTCGCTCTGAAGACATGGCGACACTATCTGATGGGCGAGCGCTTTACAGTATTTTCCGATCATCAGAGTCTCAGGTATATCTTCTCGCAGAAGGACCTGAACCTGAGACAGCGACGATGGCTCGAGTTCCTCCAGGACTATGACTTTGAGATAGTCTATACTCCTGGGAAGGGGAACGTAGTAGCCGATGCCCTCAGCAGGAGGACGGGCATTCGGCTACTTGAGGAGGCAACAGAACAGCTAGCCTCTTTGCAGATATCCTTCGTGGATAGAGATGGAGCAGCCATTCATCAGTCTCTCACAGTCACTCCTCCACTACTGCAGCGAGTCAGGGAGGCACAGCATGGGGACGCTGACTGTGAGACACGGCATGCACAGATATCCTCGGGACAGGCACCTGATGGTTTCTCCCTTGGAACAGAGCACGACATCCTTTTCAGAGGACGTACCATGGTACCAGTCGCATTGCGAGAGGAAGTGCTGAGAGAGTTTCACACTTCTCCTTTAGCGGTACATCCTGGAGTGGCGAAGATGTACCAGGACCTCAGACGACAGCATTGGTGGCCGGGCATGAAGAAGGCTGTAGCAGAGTTCGTTTCTCGATGCCTTACCTGCCAGCAGGTAAAGGCAGAGCATCAAGTACCAGCAGGCTTGGTACAGCCCTTGGAGGTTCCGGAGTGGAAGTGGGACGGCATATCTATGGACTTTGTGACTGGACTTCCACGCACTTCCAGAGGTCACGACTCCATCTGGGTGATTGTTGACCGACTCACCAAGTCGGCACACTTCTTACCCATCAGAGAGCAGGGCTCGGTGGAGAGCTTGGGACGTCTCTACGTTCAGGAGATTGTGCGGCTCCACGGCGTGCCATCATCTATCGTTTCCGATCGAGATGCCCGCTTTACTTCCCGGCTTTGGAAGGGGTTACAGGAAGCGTTCGGGACGCAGCTACGTCTTAGCACAACTTTTCACCCTCAGACGGATGGTCAGACGGAGAGGACCATTCAGACTCTCGAGGACATGCTCCGCGCATGTGTCCTCGACTTTGGTCGTAGCTGGGAGGACCACCTACCCTTGGTGGAGTTCGCATACAACAACAGCTACCACTCCACCATCGGGATGGCACCGTACGAGGCGTTGTACGGCCGACCATGTAGATCTCCTTTGTGCTGGACAGACCCTGGGGAGTCAGCACTAGTGGGACCGGAGATGGTCCAGGCCACGACAGAGAAGGTCCAGGTCATCCAGAAGTGGATGAGGACAGCTCAGAGCCGGCAGAAGTCATATGCTGACAGGAGGCGGAGGCCACTAGAGTTCGAGGATGGCGACCACGTCTTCTTGCGGGTCTCACCTCGACGTGGTATTCGGAGATTTGGCCGAGGCGGCAAGTTATCTCCGCGCTTCATCGGACCTTTCCAGATTCTCAGCAGGATTGGCGAGGTGGCTTATCGCCTGGCTCTACCACCTCAGTTGCACCAGGTGCACGACGTCTTCCACGTATCCCAGCTGAGGAGATACGTGCACGACCCGACCCACATAATTGATCATGGGGAGCTTGACGTTGACGATGGGGCGACTTTTACGGAGGTCCCGGTGGAGATAGAGGAACGACAGGAGCGGGTCCTGCGTGGGCGATCGATTCCTCTTGTGCGCATCAGATGGCAGCACGGGAATCTCCAGGAGAGCACATGGGAGCGGGAGGCTCAGATGCGTGCTCAGTACCCTCATTTGTTTCCCTAGTTTTTGTTGTATCTTTACGGGGACGTAAAGCCCTGAGGTGGGAGTAATGTAAAGACCCGTAAAATTCAAGGGAAATTTTTTTCTTAATTTTCTTTAGATTTTTACAAGAGCGCGGTTTCTGACGGCACCTGATTCCGAGGCCCGGAGTGCCCGGAATTAATTTCCGAAGTTTGGCTCGGGTACGTTCAGTGAACGAACGAGTGGGAATTCCTAACTTTTGATCCGGTGCTCGGAATTGAAATCTGAGGGCACCGATGAAACCGCAGCACCGGTAATTGCTTAAGAGGACTTTTCCCGAAGGTGCGTTTGCTGAGGAGGAGATGTTAAAAAAAAGGGGAGTTAAATGTGAAGTAATAAAATTGTGTTACAATTTTATTTCTTTTTATAAGTTGTTAACCTATGTGTGGAAGTTGGGTGGGAC
This sequence comes from Viscum album, assembly GCA_963277665.1. NCBI lineage: Eukaryota > Viridiplantae > Streptophyta > Magnoliopsida > Santalales > Viscaceae > Viscum > Viscum album. Next base: position 1,784,678,079 of record OY728119.1, on the reverse strand, counting down.
CTACTTGTTGTTAACTACCCTTGAGAGAATAAAGGTGGGGTGGGGCCCACACGAGCCCAACCCCTCACCTTCCCTAACTCCTCTAAACCCCCCACTTAAGATGTGTAACTCATCTTAACCTTTAAACTTCCCATTAATTGGGTGACTTTCCCTCTCCTCACTTTAATCATGCCAACACACTAATCCAATTAATGGAATTAAGTTTTTGAATTTTGAACTCATAGAATGTCTTAATAAAATAAGATTAGCTTATTTTATTTTTGGGGGTTAGATTGGTTGTGTTGAGGATTGGAGGAGAGAGCTCTAAGTCTCTTGAAGAACTTCATTTTCTCCGGCGAAGAACGTCTTCATCCTCAACGAAGAACGACAACACTTCGTCAAGGATCATCGACTCAGCGACCCGGTATCTTCGGACCTCTTCTTTCTCCTCGGACCTTCTTCGTCGGCAAACGAAGATCCGACAACGTCGTGTCTCTTCGGGCATAACACTTCGTCAACGGATTTGACGAACGACGACCACGACGCCCGACCTCCGCGACGCCGTCTTCTGCGGAACGTAGACGATTCTTCGAATCTTAAACCCGAGGTAGGGGTTGTCGTTTTCTTTTGGTTTCCTTATTTTATTCTTGATCGTGATTTTATCAAGACTAACGTGTGACTTGATTTATTTTAAGTTGCGTTATTATTTTAACGTGAGGGGGGCCGGACCGCACGAACACGGCCGAACCCCCCCTCCATCGTTCTTGTTTTATTCATGCGGGTGGAAGCAAGTGGCGTGGTGCCGTCGCACCACGCGGATGATCGTGCTTATAATTTACGCAACGCCGTCGCGCTACGCCGAGGAGAATCTTCAAGAACGCGACGCCGTCGCGCCGCGTTGGAAGGAATCATGGTACGGTGAAGGGGCGCGGTGCCGTCGCCCCACGCCGGACGACGAACACAGCGGCCGGTTCCAGGCCGCGGCGGGACGAGGAGACCGCGGCCGGTTCCGGGCCGCGGCGGAAGAGAAAACCGGCGGCCGGGCCGCCGGCGTCGGAAGCCGAAGGGGGAACCGGAAATTACCGGTTCCGTTGGAGAAAACCGGCCGACCAGCTGGCCGGCCGGAAGGCATTAAACCGGGGAAATTAATTCCCCGGCCAGCCTGTAAAACCCCCATCTTTAAGAGGGGGGCGGTTCCATGTAAGGGGGGGGGGGCAACAGCCCCCCGATTCTTTTTTTTAAATCGGCCCCCACGTGGGGGCCGTTTGTTGCAAAGGCACAGCACAAGGCCGTGCCGCCTTGTCAAAACCGCGGGGCTTAGCCCCCGCGTGCGCCGCCCCCTCGCGGCGCCAGGCCGCCGCGGCCCGCCGCGCCGCCGCGCCGCCGCGCCGCCGCCGTTCGCCGCCACCGGCCGCCGCCGCCGCCGGCCACCGCGCCGCCCAGGGGGGGGGGGGGTCGGGCCGGGTCGGCCCGGACCCGGACCCCCCGTTTCGTACCAGATTTGGTTTTTGGCTCATAACTTGAGCCTCGGACCTCCGATCGACGAACCGTCAGCGGCAACGCGATCCTTGGATCGAGACGGTCGTTTCGGTATATCGCACGCAAGGTTTCGGTAAACTTTGAGTTCGGCCGGGTTGGTTCGTTCACGAAACCAACCGGGCCTTCGGAGCGGAAACACTCATATCTTGAGCTACGAACGTCCGATTGACGCGCTGTCAGTCGCGTTGTGTTCCTCTTAGTGAGACGGATCTTTTGGCATACTCCGCCCGAGGTTTGGACGCAGGTGGAGTACGGTCGGGTTGGTTTTTCCTTAAAAACAAACCGGGCCCCGGAGACGAAAATGCCAATAACTCTCAGACCGGGCGTCCGATCGACGCGCCGTCTGTTGCGTTGAGTTCCTGTTGACGATACAGAACTTTTGGATACATCAACTTCGGTCTTCGTGACAGTTGATGTATCAGCCTCTCGGCTCGTGGAGCGGACCCTCCGTACGAGCTTGCTGTGTGCGGGAACCCTAGTGCTGGCTGCGACTGTTCTACTGCTACGACTGCTACTGTGACTGCGACGACGACAGTACAGAGATCCTGTGTGGATTCGACGACGACGACTACAGCACTCAGCGATCCTTCGTGGATCAGTGCTACAGGTCCTGTGTGGGCCCGATCCTGTGTGGGTCCTTGCGCTCAGCGGTTCTGTGTGAGCCAGCGCCTACAGGTTCTGTGTGAGCCCGATCCTGTGTGGGTCTTTGCGGGGGTTAGTTACCTATCGATCCTTCGTGGGTCCGACGACTTAGATGGATCAGTGATCATCTTTTTCGTCCTTGAAGAAGTATACCTGTGTGAGTTGAATCCTGTTGCTTTCCTGTGTGGATTGTGTTGTGCAATCCTGTGTGGATTATGTTTTACTTTCCTATGTGGAATACGTATACTTTCCTGCGTGGACTGAGTTGTACTTGGGCTCGGAGGTTGGAGCGTATTTGAATTGATGACTTAGGTATATGTATGGGCATATACCTAAGCAGTGTCGGGTGTTACTTCGTGATTGTACTTTTCTTCGTGGTTTATCCTTTGTGGATTTGAGAGAGCTTCAGGGGTCTCGGGGTCCCTACTGAGTAGCTTATACTCACCCCTGCACGGGCTTTGCCCGCACTACGTTGTGTTGGTTGCAGACGACGGACAGCGTTGACCTTAGCCGAGGCTTGCAGAGCGGGACGGTACCCGGAGATGGACCACTGGGCGGGGCGTACACGGTGCGGACGACGGGACCGGTGGAGCAGAGGAGCTATCTGTACCCACCCTTCAGGTGGGATTTCCAGTGGACAGCTCGGAGTAGCGGCTTTTACTTTTCAGTTGCTGTTTTTCCCTTTTCGAGTTGTACTTTACTTTCAGTTTGGGTTTGTATTCTGGCCCATTTACTTTTCCACACTTTCAGTCGTACTCTTCTTGTTTAGTGTTTACTTTCCGCTTGTTTACTCTGTGGTGTGTGTTTACTTTTCAAAGGCAATGCCTTCCCTTTTTACCGGGATTACGCCTTGGTGCTAGTCGCCAGCCCCTGGCCTATGGAAGGCGGGCTTGGGGTAGTCACGGCACGGACCCCGAGGGCGGGTCGTGACAGGTTACTACACCAATGTAGGATTTCAGCGTAGATAGTGGTCCATATTTGGTATGTTTTTTTTGTTTCTATGGTAATGTGCCCCTCGGTTAGAGTAGTTAGTATGTAATCGGTTGTGTTGGTGAGAATGAAATCATTAGTTTGGGTATAAATTTATGATGAGTCGAAATGTGTGTAATTTTATAGATTATTCCACTAATCTCCTTGGTTCTCCCATGTCCTTTGGAATATAGTTTTCTCTAGTAGATGATTGAGATTATTTGTTGGTTGGTAACTTTTGCAAACTATTTTTCTATTACCCTTGTCCTGTGATTATCAATGGTACTAAATTTAATGTTGTACTTTTATAAAAAGTGATGTGATGGTTTTCAAAGACTTATGAAAAGTGTTTATAAAGTATTTTATACTCTCTTTTCATATTTTAAATAAAAACATCATCATTTAACTTTTCAAATGAAAATGGTTCCTCATTGGAAAGGTATGTTGTTTAAAATGAAAAAAGGGAAATGGAACTTGTTATGATTTAAATTTGAAAAATGGGGGAAAATAGTTTTGTATAATTTATTTCAATCCTAAAGTTTATGTTTATTTTATTTAAATTAAATTCATTAAGAGTAGATAAAGTAGGAATATTAGAACTTGGGTTATAAGTATGAGGTAGTTTATGGAAAACACATTCAATTCCAAACCACGAGTTTCCATGGTGTGTCAGATAATTTTTCATTTCATTGATTCTTGAGGTATGTATGGTGTTTAGGAAAATTAAATGGAGTTTTCATAAAGGTCCCAGTGAGCTTTTTGGGCTTCAAATATAATGTGGAACTATAAATATGGTCTTAGAATACTCTCCACAATGGTTACTTGATTCTCATTTGGCATCTAACCATATGGCTAAGTCACCCATTGACATTAGTTTCATATTTTGTGTTGTTTGGGGTCTTACTTCATTATAAAGTGGTTATTGTTTTGTTTTTGGAATATAGAAAATGAGTTTTCATATTTATTATAATGAATGAAATAGATAATGAAATTTTCTAAAATTATATTTGGGAAAATTGAATTAATTGTTATTTTTATGGAATTCAATATATTTTATTTCTAAATAGAATAAAATAGATTTATGTGTATAGTTATAAAATTGTTTTTGATTAGTGGGGAGTAGTCTTTTAAAAGGTAATTGGATAAATTTTGAAGTAAAAATTCATTTTGAAATGATTTTATTTTGTGAAAATAGTTTTAGTGTATTTTTTAGATCATTTGTGAAAAATTGAAATAAGAAGTAAAATGAGAATACGAAAACATGGGTTGAATGTTTTGTCTTGGAATGTGGGAATGTTTCCTCTCAAATTTGGTATTCTCTTAAATTCTCATATCCATGAATTTGTTTTTGGATGTGGATGGTTGGTGTAATGGTAGGACTAGTTCACAAATAGGAATGAGTGTATGGATGCATGCATTTTCATAGATATGTGCTGGTGTGAGGCTCTTAGGAATACCATTGATTATTGAAAAACATAAAATGATTGTTTTTCTCTTCAAAAATTATTCATAATAAAAAATAATAATGTGATTATTTGTCGACAGTAGTGTGGATTATTTTCTTGTTATTTGGGAATGTCTTTTAAGTGGTTATGTTAATTTAAGATCTTAATGATTCATTGGTTTTGATTAATCTTACAGTTTACTTATTACTTTGTTTATTCTCCCAAATAAGTATGATAGATATTCAAAGTGAAGATAGGTGTGAATGACTATTAAAAAACCCTCCATTTGATCAACCTAAGGACTTATTATGTGTTTATTGATAGCTGAATCCTCCTCTCTTTTATAGTTATGTTTAACATCTCACTGAATAGTGTGGATGTGGAAAATTGAGAGAAACTCTGGTTTCCTTGAGTTTCCTGAGCCTATAGTTGTGATGTTCACTGCCTCTATGATATAAGTTCTGACGTGAAACTAGCGGAATTATGTCTCCCAGTCCAATCGTCAATTGGATCTTACCCTTTAGATAGTCTCGGTTTTATTCATCCAGAATCATTTCTATGAGGCAGTGAAGGTGAGGAAGTAGATGGAGATGTGTTGTCTATAGTAACATGATGGATCAGTGTTGGAGTTATTTGTCCATTTATTATAACTAGTTACTTACCATATGGAGTGGGATACATATGATTTCAGGAAGGCTAAGTGTTTTGAGAATGGGACTTTCCTTGAGTTACAAGAAAAGGTGTTAGAGTTTGGTCTAACCTACCTTGCTAACGTGGTAAGGAAATTTGTTCAGGTTGAATCTGTGTTTGCAGGAGTTCATGATGAATCCAACCATCCTCTAGATTACGAGAGTAGTAAAAGGAATATCCATAAGGATAATAGAATGGGTCATGAAGCTACTGGTGCTGATATGGTAATTAAAAGGCCTCTGGATCTTGCGTTCTCTTCAACTAAGAATAGGATCATAATGCTTTCACATTACAGAAAGATGGATCACAAGAATACATCATGTCATAGTTATCCAAATTCATGTCTTAAATTCAAAAGCCTAGTTTCCATGTAATGGTTATTTTGGGGTGTTTCTAGGAAGTGATGTGGTGCCCCATCCAACCCTTCAGAAGGCAACCCAAACTTTTTTCAAAATTAGGGTGCAAATTTGGGTTTAGTTTAAGCCCTCTTTAAATGTATGCATTTTTTATTGTAATTATTGTTATAATTGGTGTATTTTTATGTTTCATTTTAATAAAAATATGAAATTGTATTTTGGGTATATCCATATAAATTCGATTTTAATGGATTTGTGTCATTTTCAAATTATAAAATTTTACATTCCTAATAGGAGGTGTCTTTTGTTGTGTTCGTGGTTTTTTATGCCTCTCATTTAAGGTAAAAGAGGATGATTCTATACATATTATAAATACGCATCTAAGTTATATTTTCATTTTGTACAAAAGTGATTCGCATGGTGTGCTGTCTTCTTTTGATTCTACTTGAGATGTTGTATGGCAGTTGGTGACACCACGTGAAAGATTTAACATAAGGGATTATTATCTACTGACTACAAGGAAGTGGAAAACTAATTATATTTGATATTTAAAAATAGGATCCAGAGTGAATAATTCACATAGTTAGGGATCATATGGGTTTTTAGGATCTTGTACCAGCTCTACATTCATTGATGTAATGAGAACAATTTATGTTTCTGTGTTTTAGTTTCATCATCATTGATGGTCATGTATTTCTCTAAATGTAATAGAGTCTATGTTTCCTCAATATGGTTTTTATGGCTTGAGAGGTCCTATTTTGTTGTGAGTAGGTGTGGTAGTATCTTTTTCATGAAATTTATGTAGTTGTGACTTTTTTGATGTGAATATCTCATTGGGAATCCTTGTGTTGTTAGCCTTTGTGATTTGGTTATCATTTATACTCATCTAAAAATTCTTGTGTCATGTGGATGCACTGAATAATGTGTTGGTTTTCTTCTTTTTATGTATTTTCATTTATTTTCCCTCCTTTGGGATAGGTTTTTGTCAATGTGGGGTGTCCCCAGTTTGGACTGCGTGAGGAATACCTCAGTTTGTCAGCATTTATTTTCTCAGGTCAATCTAGTGTAGTTGGTTTCTAATAGAGGGGAGCCCATTCTAGCCTCCCATGATGGAAATACATTTTATTCATGGGTGTATCATCGTAGTAGGTAGTTTTTTTTGGGTTTTCGGTTCTGATTATTTCCTTCCAAGTGAATATAAGGTGTTTTGGAGTACAAAAAACTGTTTTAAGCAATGTTGTGGAAATTGTGGGTTGAGTTTTTCATCATCATTTATGATGTGGTTTCATTTCATTAAATTATTTATGATGAGAGGTGTAAATATTATTTTTGTGGTAGTTTAAGAACATTATGGGTTGTAAAAACATATCATGTGAGTATGTGATCCCTTTCCCATTTAATCGATCCACTTGAGATGTCATGGATATCAGGGGGTAGAAAGTATAATGACTGGTATAGTTGAAACATCCACGATTACTTAGGTATAATTATGATTATTTTTTTTCTTGAATATTTATTTGGGTTTACCATTTAATTTTTAGTAAAAAGTAGTTATTTAGGGATGAAATTTGATGGTGCACTGCTGGTGCATGGTTATAGGAAACCGTACGCTATCGCCCAAGAAATTGTGAACCCAATTTATATTATGGACATTGTTGACCACATAGTTGTAGCACGATGTGGTAAAATGTTTGGTATTACCATGACTCTTATTACTCATAGGCTGTGACGGATTCATGTTAATTGTATGGGTAAGAAATCCTTTTTGAAAAAACGTGTGACCAATCCAAGTAATTACAAAGTGTGATTTTAATCATCCATCCTCTCTGATAGTGAACCATATACTCTCCATTTATCCTCATGATTTTTTTAACAATAGTGGACCTCCTAACCTCTAATCCAAGCCACTCCTCCTCCATGAGTGGATCAACGTGATTTATTCATGTTTCAGGGATTAATCTTCAAGGGGATAATCTCCTATCTGCTCTCACTTCCTCATTCATAAATTTTCTCTCAAGTTATTATTTCTTGGTCTCTTGGATCTATGGATCATGTTTTATTGGGATTTAATTACTTTTTTTTATTGGATGTTTCTATTGGGTTTTTATCTCATAGGAACCATCCTAATGATTTTCTGGTGGGCATTGGTGAAGTGTGAGTAATTTGACATAGATTTCCATGTGCACTTGTTCTATTAAATTAAGAATCACAATTTTCTCACTTTTTTAATCTACCATGGCTATTAATTAGTTATGTATTATTTTTTGAATTTTTATTTTTCATTAAATGATTTTATTTTCTTCTTATTTTGATGTTCATGGAATTGTTTTGTTACGTGCTGCACACCAATTGTTTGAAAAAAATTCCTGATCAGATTTTGTAAGTGATTTGTGATCTTCGAAGCATTGTTTTGGTTTGGTAAATATATTTTGATTAAAAAATTATGGGTTTCATTTCATAAAGATGAATTTCCTAAATTAGTTTTAGTTTGTAAGTGATGTATATTTTATTGTTTTGAAAAAAGGTTTAGCATGTGATGATGGTGTGTGGATCGTTCGAAATTTTTTTAATGTGGATTTGATCTATAAATGTAGTTCTAGTGATTAAATACTTTTTTAAAAAAGAATTGAAATTTAAAATTGTGAATTTTCACATTTTTCGAATGTTGGATTCGTTCATATGATAAATGGTGTTCACTGGAGGGGAGTTTGATGCCCGTTTGGTACTTTTGTGGTGATTTTTATCATGGAAACTCTAGTAAGATAATTGTATTTCCATGATTATGTGGAATGTTCTAGGTGACCCACACTGAGGGGATCTCTTATGATCAAATTTTTATACTGTAATATATTTTTCCTTGGGTGAAAATAGGGATTAATGTTTTATGAATGTTTCTTGTATGAGATGTATGTTCATTGAATCAGATGCATGGTTGGAATTTGTTGGCCCACCCCCTATTTATTCTAGACATGGGGACCTGACAAATCTAGCATATTTTTATTTAACAGTTGATAAAATAACATAGGAATTTTCTCCTCTAGTATTATAGTAGGGTTGTAGTATTTTATTCCTATGGGAACATTCCCCTCAGGCAAACTAGGTTGGATGTGATGGAACAAGTGGGAGAGAATGATTTCATCGGGTAAGGCATGCCTCCAGTATGAGTCATGATATATAATATGTTATATATTATTCCAATGACTTCCTAGGTTCTCTCATTTCCTTAAATTATTATTTTTACAAGGGGGTGACTGAGATGATTTGTTAATTGGTTACTTGTGTGTGCTATTTTTCTATTTCCCTTTTTTGTGATCATTATTGTTGTTTTATTGAATGGTGTACTTTTGTAAAGAGTGATGTGATAGTATTCAAAAGTCAATGAAAATTATTTCTACACTTTTTTATAATCTCTTTTACAATTTTAAATAAAAACATCATCATTTCACTTTTCAAATGAAAATAGTTCCTCCTTAGAAAAGAATCATGATTTAAATAAAAAAGGAAAATTAAAAGTATTTTTTAAGTGGAAATTTGTGGAAAGCCAAGTTTTCTACATTGTATTACAGTAATGAAGTAAATTTTTCTATTATTTAATTGGTGTTAATTGGGAATATATTTTACTTGGAACTCCTTCAGAGTTTTAATATTCAAAAATATAGTTATTTCTTATCAAAATATTTTGGTGTAGGTTCTATATTAGTTTCGTTATCTATGCGTTATGGTTGATTTTGGTACTGAAGAGTGACAGTTGTGGTCACATTAAATCATTGTGGTCATTATTTTTAGTTTGGTATTTGATGATAAATTTGTTTTTTTATCATCTATTTAAAAAAATTGATGTTTAGTTTAGAATTATTTTTATTCTATCTGGGATACTCTTTTAATTTCGAAAATTTTATTTTTATATATTGGAAGAAATCATTCCCTTGTTTTCTGTATTGATTCCTCAACATAGGTTTCCATCCTAAGAGGATTTGTAACACCACTCGAGCCATATCTCAGCAAAATCTGGTGACCAATTTTTGGAATTCTTGGGTTCCTTCCTGATATTAACACTCATAATGTCATGTTTTTTTATTGTTCAAATGAGCATAAAGAGTGAATATAAAAGCTCAAGTATGTTTATAAGAAGGGTCGTTATGTTCTCCCTAGAATATTTGGATTATTGAATACATTTGTGATGAGTAAATCTTTTTGATTAGGTTGACCTTCAGGGTGGAATCCTTGATTCAAAAATACTTGGGAAATCCCATTTATGGGGGCATGAATTCAATATGGTGTGGTTCATCTTATATGGAATAAAAATTTAATGTCGTATGTATAATAAATTTTGGTTCCTCAAAATTACATTATCCTTATAATATATATATACATATCAAAATTGTTTTTTTTTAATTTATTAAAATCCAATTTATGCATTAGTTGTAACCAAGAATTTGAAAAATTAAATAAAACAATAACTATATTTCAAAATTCAATTTCAAAAATGAAATTGGAAACTAAAAAAACCATAGGATTAAGAAATAGCATATCAATCCCTACACCACCAAATCATAATGGGCCATGGAATCTAATTTTAAACCAAAAAATAACCTCCATTCAACATATTTTACCTATATTCCTGAATCATCATTTGATGAGAAGTTAAGAAAAAATCGTAGGGAAATTTTAAATCACCTTTGATTATCTATTTCTAAACCAAGATCCTGTGAAATTGGTAATAAATATTAAGGGATTTGGGTTGATATCATATAATAGAGATAAATGACCATAAACTATTATATGCTAATTTTAATCCTTTATCTAATTAATATAAGATTTTCTTTATTCCATTCAAGATTATTCTATAGGTCCCATAGTCTTTTCTCCCTCCCTTGAAAATGTAATACGTGATTTTGAATTTCAATGACGATAGAGTGTGAATATATCTCTGGGAATAATTAGTCTCTCAAAATTCATCATGTCATAGGAAAAACATCATCAATCAAACAATGATGAAGAAACCTCGATGTACCTGAGGAGGACATTTCTAGAAACATATATTATTAGTAGGTAATGTGAGGATGGCTCTATGAGCCATTATAACCGTTGAAAGATGTGAATAGAGATTATGAGTGGGATGGACTACCACTAGAGACCTTTTTTCAGCCATAAATGATCGGGGATCTTAGCTTACACCCACATTAATCATTGTATTCCATCAATCAAATTGAGACCTCTCAGTCCCAGGGGGAACCTATTAATGGAAACCCTTATTTTAAGGATACGCTACCCCACCAGCACTATCCACTGAGTCTCCACTAGAATGTGTCCCCGAGGTTACCTTTAGAGGAGGCACAATATTAGAATCATAAAGAAATGTATTCTTCCCCATGACAACCCCATGGAAAGATAATGAAACAATACAATAGTGTGTCAATGACTCTTAACATTCAAACCCAAAAACAAGAGAAAAATAAGGAGAAAACTTTAGTTGATTCTAAGACACATTATTTCATAATTTAAAATGCATCAGGGACATAGGAACACGTTTTTCCACTTGTGATTATAGGATCAACCTCTCTGTTCACTGTGACTATAGTTGTTAGACGAATTACCATGAAGGTTATAGGTATCACAGAATTCCAATTAGTGAATCATAGAATATCCATTCCCAAATCCCTTATTCCTAACATAAAGAAAAATATATTTTGGTAATGGAGAAACAATCTCCATGTCAACACAGATAGAAGAAGAGGGGGCAATCAACAAATGTAGAGTCACAACATCTATTTTAATAAATAACACAAACTGGTTTAAAATACCCGCAAGAATGAATTTGATCCAAAATGAAATGGGATGACTAAAAATCAAGATCTAAAACGCTTCTCTACTACATTCATGACCATTCCTAAAACTCAACATGCACTAAAAGAGGAAAAAATAATATTCATCATGAAAATGATATTCACTGGCCAGACATTGGAAAAATCACCCTCCTATGAGAGGATAACACTAATGTGTCAGTGATTAGTCATCTCAATAAGAATAAGAGAATAAAATCCCTAGGATGAATTGATTAAGAATTACAAAGGTGGGTGTTCTCTTCCAAGCTAAGCAATGAAAATCTGGTATTGTTGATGAACCACAACTTGATATTCTGATGGCGAAAGGGAGATGTTTAGAAATCCAGGGAAAACTTATGATATGTTAGGGGAAAGATGGATTAGTGGAATAATTGTATATAGTTTTTTATGATACATTTCACTATTTTAAATAAATAAAAATATCATATTTATTTCAAAATATGTAAGTAAATTGTTTTTTTGGAAGACATATATAAAACACACGAAATATTAGCCTCCAATAATATAGTTTGTCATAAAAAATCCTAAAAAACTAGAGTAAATATAATGATGTTGGTATAATTCACTTAAACCAAATTTTAGAAAGAAAACAATACTACATTTATGTAGAACATAATACCCAAAAATGGTATTTTTGTTATTTAACATGGTTATGTATCTAATGATTACTTAGTTCATTTATGTCATTAAAAGTTACATGCCCCTTCCATTTTTACAATGAGTGGACCATCCCCTATTAGTGACATAAGCTCCCTATAACTTCTTGGTGTGCATATTTTGAATTAAAATTTATATCCCCTTAACCAAGTAACCCTTAAGAACCATATGAAAACCCATGGATATTTTCATTGAAACTAGATTTACATTAATGATAAAACCACTTCAATGAAAAACAACTACTAAAGAGGGATTATAATGCATATTTGGATCTGATATCATATAAAATAATGTAAAAATATAATACATCGGAATTAATAACATATAGGAACCTCTACCTAATACTAGAAATATCTAATTGTTCCCTAAAATATCAAATCTATCAGTAACTGAAGATAAATTAAGAAAAATAACTCATATTTGATCACCCATGAAAAGAACATCCCAATTCTATAACCCAACCATCCATTATCATGCCTTCAGGAACTTCTATAACATAATGTCACTCATTACATTACTGAAAAATATAAAATGATCACTAGATTCATTACAATAATTAGTATACTATACTAAGGTAATTTAGTTTAATATTATCATATCTACTGTAATAGTAGTTGGAATACTATAACACATTAGATAGAGAACTATTCTCCCTAGAATGACTATGGTTCTTACTAAATTTTTTATTATTTACATTCTTCTTTCTTTCAAACATAATATTTACTATACCTCTCAAACCATTCACATTGGATTTTACATTATATTTTCCACTCAAATCGTGAGAAAATAAAGTAGATTTTTCTTTTTGTATTTTAATGGAGTTGCTACCATAAATCGAACATCTATTATATGTTTATATAAAATATAAATTGATATTACTTGAATAATGGCTTGTTCCAAATGTTCTATTGTAACATTGATATTGGATAAGTATAGCAAAGTTTTATTAAACTCATTGAGTCATTTTAAATTGGCGACTCTATTATGAATCTTGAATTTATAATAATTATATTTTTTATACAAACATCTTTTCATTGATTTTATCATATATATCATTTATAGCTAAAACAAAATTATATCCATAAAGGATTCACATGAAAACATATTATGACTTTATCATCCACGGACAATAATAAAGAGTAGTGGGATATCATCAATATTCAAGGAGGGACATCTTATTATGATGTCATAGTATGTCCATTAATTGACTGACTCAAGTGAGGTTTCTTGGTGCCATATAACACACATATAAATCCATTTTTTACAAAAAAAACTCTCATATTGTGTTTCTATAAGTTACATACATATCAATATCAAATTTCTCAATATAATATTTAAGGAATTATATTATTGAATACATAATGATATGGTAACAAGTGAGGGGGGGGGGGATAATTCCAAATGAATGCCTATAATAATTCCAAACTTCACATAATAATGATAGAATATGGTGCCTAATAGGGGGGAAACAATAAATAAAATTATGAGTAATGGACAATCGGGAATGAGAGAAGAATGAAACAAGAATAAAATGAAACATGTGTTAATTTTGTTATGAACAATTTGGTCTTACCACATGATAATAAGACAACCATAATACACCATTTATTAATGCATAAAAATCAAACATACAAGAAATGGGAAAACTGAGGATTAATTTCCCAAAAAGATAAATTAAATAATAATAAAACCTAAGAAATGACGAAAAAAATAAAACATGTCGGATTTAACAACCAACTATAAAATAGGATATCTAAGATGATCCAACTAAATCACAACAATGTGTGAACTATAACTTTTGATCAACAAAAATATATCTCCATAAAAATAAAACATCATGGAGATATTTAAACACAATCGTTATGTTTTCTATGAGTATGGATGTGAAATGAATTTGTTTTGGTTGAATCCATCAGTTGAAGCTTGCCTTCTCTCAGAATGACAATAGTCAACTCCAAATATTCTATTTGAATATTCTCCTTGTATTAAAAAATGAATGGGAGGAAATACCCATAAGAATTTTTACTATTAAAATGGTTCAATAGATAAAACAGAAAAAAAATCTATAACATCCAAAAACATGCATTAAAATCATGATGTAGTGATGTCCATAACCCATACAAAGCACCTTGAAGTCGTACCATACATGGAATAGTTAAATAATGGAACGTCAAAGGATCCCATTTTAGAATTTATATGATGTGAAAATACTATAGTAATATAATGAATTAAATAATTTTGATTCTATATATTCTTTTGATGGGAGTTACAGATCCATACTCTACGAATTTTTATGATATGAACTTCTAAATTTCATACGATGCGGCAATTTCATATGAGTTCCAAAAGACTTATGATTGAAGAAATTATTATTATCGTGGTTCTAAATTTGTATAATATGAAGACATACGGTGACATAAAACATAGTATAAAATATAATTCAGTCAACAAATAATATAGAAAAACAAAACTGGTGGTGAAATTAAATGCAAATATAGAAATTATAAAAATAAATATACTTATTGTAAATTAATATTATATTAAAATAAATCATTTTAAATTAAATAAATATATATTATTTTCAAATGAAATAGAAACATAATTAGGGTTATTTCATTGATCATAATTCTATTTAGGTGAAATAATTTTTTAACATATTAAAATAAATATTTATCCTTGAAAAGGACACAATCATAGTCAAATAATGATATGAGTTTTCATCAATGTCTTTGAAGTCATATGTGAGAACTTAAAGAAAATATATAATGGAAAAAAATATATGATGTAGTGGAGCCTATCAATGTGGGTTGAAAATTTCTATTCTCAATATTCATATAAAATAATCTTCTTAAATTAATACAATGTGGGTATTTATTTTGATGTATTAAATACTTATAGTGGGGAAATTCCATATAGAGGGAGATCCATAGTTGTATGATCAAAATAATATGGCTGGCATAAACATATTATGTATAAATTAATTGATCTAATCAAAACTATGTAAATTAGAACTTGTGGAGAAATAACATATAAATATTATCATTCTAAAATTCAAACAATTAAATAATTACAAATTAGTTTCATATAGAGGTAAAATCGGATAAAATCAATAAATCTCAAAAAAAAAGGATAATGTACTTTCTATTAATGTTATTGAATAGTAACCATGTTCAAGATATCTAAAAAATGTTCAATCATAGAAAAAGAAGAAACCATTTTCAAACTATTTGGAAGGTATTTATAAATGTGTATATTATTGACACATAATGTTCTACTTTCTATAACCTCTCTAAACAATCTAATCCTATAATCTATATACATATACCTACCAGGATATGATATGTTTTTAATGAGATTTAATAGAGATGGTGAATTCTAGTAGTGTGATATTGCATAAGTAAATAAAATGTGTTCAAATTTTTTTAATCCAATTATAAACTTTTATAGCCTATACCCATTAATTATACCCCATAGTGTTTGAAAGTTCCAAAATCATTCTCATATTTCATTTTAAATATATAATTCCCCAATATGAATTGAAAGAAATCATGGTTAGTATTTTCCATATATAAATATTCCCAATATAATCAGAATTGACATTACACATCACAAAGTATTAATAATTTAAATTACCAGTACAAAAAACATAAAAGAAATATTGTTATTAAAAGGCCCCTCAATAACCACTATGATAATTGCATTATGATTTAACAGATTTACCATAAAACTACTCATTGTATAATCATAAAAGGATATCTGTGACTTAGTAAAAATCATATCATAAATAATTCCACCCATAATGTCTTAATATGGAATTCTACTCACATATAATTTATTAGTAGTTGTGGTAGGATATTAAGTTTTTGGATGATTAAAATTATGATAATGACATTACTAAATAGATTTAATGAATTAGTAAAAACATTGAAATATCTTTATGAACATGATCATGTTGAAACAAGTAATGTAACTTTGTCTTTATTTTATTAAATATTTATATAAAAAAACCGATTTATAATTGCTAAAATATTTCATTTTAAAATATGAATTATATTTTCAATTGACATTCATGAATAATTGCATTTCACTACATATAATAAACATATCATCAATATAAAAGAAAATAAATCATAAAATTTTTAATGGATTTACAGCAAATAGTTTCATCCAAATTATTGATTTTGAATCTTCTTTTCAATATGGATGAATCAATGTATCTTTACCATCTTATCAAATATTTTTTTAATTAATTAGAAAATTTATTCTATTTATATACTTGGTTAAATATAATTTAATTATCAAATATTGGAGTTGGATTTATATACTTTTGGTTATCCTAATCCCCATGTAAAAGTAGGTTTGGAATCATGTTTTTCTATGTGTAGTTCTAGATAAGAAAGAAAAAAAAGAAAAATTATAATGGAATAATAAATAACCATAAGAAGGAAAATTTTATAATATTTTTCCTCCTCTCTTTGAGAAACAGTTTTAGTCTCATGTCATGATATGTAATTGAACTTTCCCCTTGAAATATTATATCCCATAATTTTATTTATTCTATTATATCTAATCAACTTGAAAGTGGGTTGTTTTCTATGCATGGACCATGTGTGGATCATTTATATGTCTTTGATATCATTTCTATTTTTAGAAATCCAGTGTATGGTATTATATACACTAACATCCTTCTTATAGTTTTTAGATTCATCATCACTATAATCCAAGGAAACATGTAGGAAAAGAGGAGCCATATTTGTATGGAGAAACCACGTTGGGGGCTCTAATGACTTCTGTTTTCTATCCCTTTAATTTTTATAATATCTAAAATTAATATGAAATTCACTATCACATAAATTCATAGAATTTTATTCAAAAATAAATTTTATGTCAATCCATGGATTATATAGTCGAGTCTCTATAGGGGAATCACCATTAATAAGAGGTACACCCCCTAAATCCATATTTTAAGATGATTCACCAATGTATCAAATTGATGTTTCAAATATTGTAGGAAATGAAACATAAAAACCACATCACATCAGAAAATTCATTTATAAATTTTTTTTGTCAACCCAATGTTATTATTCTTTCACCCTTTGATTAAATTATATGGAAACATACATAATAGCCCAAGGATGAAGAATTTTATTCATTTCATAATAATATTACAATCATATAAGATATTTTTTAATATATATATGATATAGGATGGATGATCCATAATTAGTCTAGAGTCTTAAAATCACTGATGAGTTACACTAATTGATCATTTATATTTTCATAGCGGCAGACTCAACCACATAATATATGGGAATGACTGATCATGAAAGAAGAGTGAAACCCCTATTAAGAAATGAGTGGTTTATTTTCACATGAGGTCTGTTCTATCATGGAGTTTGTATCATGTTTTGGTTCCTCTACCTTCCCTCATCCTCATAAAATTTAATAAATTTGGTAAAAAGGTATTAAAATCCATCATCATTCAATAATTACATAAATATTCTCTTACATTGATTTCCCATATAGGATTTATATGTTTTAAACACCTCAAAATATATTATTTAGTTCACAATCATTATATCCAAAATTTTATTGAGAATACAACTTTGAAATTTTATAAAAAGGTGGCCCATCATTGAATGTAGTCCGACCAAGTACCAACAAATTAGATTCAATATACTCATATGGGTGACTTGATTTAAAATTGGATTTTTGAAAACTAAATTTATTCAAACATTTCTAGATCAAATTGCCAAAAACATTTAATTATATAGATGTATCTTGAGAATGAATTCCCTTCTTATATATATCCTCTAATACTTTTTTACTTACATACACAGACATTTTTTCTAAACCATGGATCTATAATAATTAGTGACATAAGTGTTTTATAACTTCATAATGTAATTATTTCAATTCATAATGCATGACACATTTCTTAAGGGACCACTAAGAACCATATGAAAACCCTTGGTGAATTTAAGGAAACCAAATTTGAATTCAAGGCTAAAATCCCTTATATCAAAAAACACATATTGAAATAACATTCTTATTAAAATCTAGAACTCATCCCACATTAATTATTCTGCCAATATAATGAATAAAAAGTATTAAGGTGATAATGTATTTACCCATGAAATGATACGTACTTTTGTTTCATAATATGACCCTTCTCTCTTGTCCTTGAGTAAACATAGAAAAATAACTCCTATCTATTCATAAGCGATAATAATAACTTTAGTTTAAAACAAATTAGGATAGTAATGTGTTACAAGACACTATCTACATTTCCGAACTCACATATTATTGACCAATAAAGGTATAGTAATCCCCTGATCCCTTAAAATTGTCACTGAATTTCATCTTAGTAAACATATTCCTAAAATTCTCCTATTTCCTATAATGGTAACTTATAACACCAATAATCTTAGTATTCGACCAAATATCTTTATAATAACTTCTATTTCTACCACCCATTTTATTATATCATTATTTGTTTCCACAAAACACTGGACGACCTATAATACCTAAACCCATAGATTCAAATTTAATACTATCCTTTCCACACTACCCATGGGAATGAGATTTTTATTTTAATTCCCCTTAAGTCAAGAAGTGTCCACTATACAGCATAACAACCATGAGATATTCATATGAAATATCCATGTACATTATAAGAATAATTTTGGGGTCCTCATTTTCAACACTAAATTTTATATTGGCTATGTCAAGTATAATTTTTTTAAATACTATTAGATATACCTGAATGAAGATTCTAATATGCATATTGAGTGTGTATATATTATGTTTTTTTGTAAATGAACAATCAAAGAAGTTGATATATATATATATATATTCAAAGATAAACAAAATTATTGATATAGTTGATTTATAAGAAACCTCCCTTTAATCTTTATAATATATGGAAAATGTTAATGAGCTATATTATTTCATCATTACCAAAAGAGGGACATATGACTATATGTCCATAGTTTTAAAATAATTGGAATGTATATCATGATGTTCCATGGGGACATTACCATATCCTCAAATCCTTCTTTGTTATGCCATTTAGGTTAAAGGTATGCCTTAGTTGTGCCATTGTCTTTCTATTTTCAGGATCAATGATTGAAAACATGGCATTTTGAGAGAAATTATAAAGGTAAATGGTAAAGGTGCATGTTTAGTTTAACCATTAGATAATCATGGTGTATTCCTATGTTTGTATCCAATGTCATTTCACATTGTTTGATCATGGTTAGTCAAATCATACAGCAGGCCTAGTGAAAAATATGGTCTGAATGGTTGTTGTCTAGGGATGTCACATGGTTTGAGCATGGGATTCACAAAACATGTATACCTATAGTGAAAAAATGTATCCCCTGTCAAAATTAAAATAAGGGGTGAACAATTAAGGAACACAGTTAGTTTTATCATGTGACCTCCTCCACGATACTGTATAACTATATATGAACTCATAAAAATTGGATTATTCCCCTTTAAAAAATCTATTTTAAAGGCTAATTAACCCCTAATATCGTTTCATCATGTCCGAATCTATCCCCATTGATTTGTAAGTTTCTATGGATGTATTATATTTGTAAATCATTCATTCATGATTGATCACATTGAGGTATGTTGGATTATTTATTCAGTTTCCTATCTAATCTATAGACTTATGCTAAATCACTTCTTCTATAATGTTTCTAAAATCTAACTATGTTGTGATTCCAAATATAATGTTTTAAAGGGATTATTGAAATTGTTTCTATTGAATCTAATATCATGGGACTCGATCTACTCTTATTCTATTATTATCATCAATGGTGAATAGCTTTACCTATGTACTTAAGGTGGGGGATTTAGTATAAATGGATAATTATAAAAATTTCTTAACATTCCAATATTTTTTTTGGATTATTCATTAAATTGATTTCCTTTGTGTTTTAAAATTATTTCATAGGAAGATTGACGTTTTAAATGGGGGTTTGATTGAAAATTGAGTTTTTCATGCCATGTGTTTGAATAAATGATTGAATGATGGTTTTTATTTAGAAATGGGGTTTCAATCATTAAAGTATATAATATTATCATAGAAGTTTTATATAAAATGGTAACAAGGTTTGGAGTTGAATTTTGAAATTCAATTAAAATTTGGATCCCTGGATGAGTTAGGAAATAGACATGGGGAACCCTAGTATGTGTCACCAGAAGGGGAATATTTTGGATATCTAATGACTTTAGAAGTAATTGATATCGTCTATACTAGTGTATTACTAGTTTTTTATTTTTTATGCCTATTATGAATTCCCATATGCTAGGGCCCAATACTGTATGGTATTTCATTAATTGTTCATTTATCAGATGATGGATTTTATCATGAATTGTTGTATAAATGTTTTGAAATGAGTTTTTATGACATAGATTTACTTGATGGATTATTTTAGGGATATGTGTTTACATAATTAACTTGATGTGTGTGAATATGATTTCATGTTCCATCACATATACTTTTCATATTCCAAGATTTCTTGAATATTAAATTAGTTTATTGAGACTAAAGGAAAATGATTTATAAATGGATTTTTATATTTTAAAATCAGTTGTTAAATTGTATTTATTTTAAAGGATCTAACTGATGCATTCTTGATATTATACCTTTTAAATAATTTATGGTGATATCATACTAGGATTTATTCTCATACCCAACTTTTTTATTTGGGCAGTTTTATTTATAGTTTTTTAGGATCTAGATAACGGGAAGGGAACCTTATAATATTCCATATTATCATTAAATCATTACCTTTATAGTAATAATGTTTGGAGGTGACAGTTAGTAAAATGGATAATTAAAGGTGTTGTTTTATAATAATTTATGGTTTCAATGGTTTATATTGTATTATTTGGATATTTTATTTATGTATTCCATTCACTTGTTATTATTTTTATGTCTTTTTTTCCTTTATATGGGACTAGTTTCCATTTTCTTTTTGTGCCTCACCACCACGATTGGGCACCACGGGTGGCTTCCCAGGTTGACTTGGGTTGGTTCATTTCAAAACTGTATTAGAGGGATTCTTGGAATTACGTATGTTAACAATTAATGAATTTGATTCTGTTTCTTAGTTATATAAGAGTCAGTACCATCATTATTTAGTTAATAAGTATTGGAGAATTTGTGGCTTTCTCACGTAAATTTATATACTCTATTAATTGGGTGTGGTTGGAAAAGTTTTATTATTACTGAGAGTTGGAGTTTGTGGTCATTCGAATGAACTATGCGATGATATTATTTAAATTTATTTATTCCTTACTAGATTTTCATTTGTTTGTAAAATTCTTGATTTCTTTAAATTAATGATGTTTTATATCATATATTCGAATTCTTGAACTTGTACAATGATTTTGGAATATACTATAACTCTGGTCATTATATTATATTTAGTTAATGAAATTTATGACAATAGCTCTTCCAATTCTGAGTGAATATGCTTTGAGATGAGTATTGTAGGTGATTCCTCTGGTGGAAACATCTTTGGTGGAAGTAATAATCCATAAAATTTTAGATGTGTGTCAACTAGGTCTTGAGAACATGAGGCAATTTGGTGGATCCTAGATCTGAATTCAATACGATTTATTCACAAATATTCTATTGTTTTAAAGTAACCTAGTGATATGTGGATTGTCTGGTGTAGATTGAGATTATATTTATCTTCATGTAGACTCCTAATGATTCTAATGGGGGGTTTTCAATGTAATATCAGAGTAGACAAGAAGGAGATTGTGGGACCCAATTTTTAATGTTATATAGTACTAGTATATTACATGGACATCATTCATGAAAATATTCAATCTAAAGCTTTATCCAAAGATGTTAATTGAAATTAAGACCTGGGTGTTTCTGATTATGGATAAATGGGAGTGTACCATTTTGGAGTATTCCACCTACTTTGCTAAGTTGGGGAATCTGACCTCATATCATGTCACCAACAAGTACCTAAGTCTCCATGGATTGATTCAGGACTGAGGCTGGATTTTCCGTTGATGTTTATTCTCATGTTCTTTCTGAACATTGTTCCAGTAGTTGAAAATTATTCTTTGGAGGAGGAATACATCACTGGAAAGACTGGGTTTTTGGATCTTTAGTTGGTGTAGTTGTTATCCTGGGTGTGTTTTCCAACCCTAAAAGGGAGCACTAGGGAGGTCCATTTTCATAAGGGTCAATTTTATGGTATTCATCAGGACAATAACTATTTGTTAGATATCATCATTGACGGAATGGTCATCCCATTGTAAAATTTATGTAGGATCCCAATACATATCATTATTATGGATTATTGGGTAATCAGAAGTGTTTTTTTAAATGTAATACTTGTGTAGAAAGATATTATTTATTATCAGCAAAGGGTTCTCTTTTTTGTTCCAATGATTCCAAGGGTGGTGGGTCTAATCCGTAGGAAAGGGGGGATGATCATGTTGGAATGATCGAATGCCATTAGGTGATTGAGTATGCTATAGAAGAATCTAGAGAAGGTATAGATACTATTATA
The DNA here is from genome assembly GCA_963277665.1 of Viscum album. Lineage (NCBI taxonomy): Eukaryota > Viridiplantae > Streptophyta > Magnoliopsida > Santalales > Viscaceae > Viscum > Viscum album. The sequence continues at coordinate 1,784,655,406 of OY728119.1, read as the reverse complement.
GGCATAATTTTTATATTTTCTTCCTTGGTGATATCTTTGTTTCGTAGAGGTGATACTCATTGCTTTCTATAATAAATTTCAGATAACATGATGGGATGAAAATTAAGTATTATTCCATTATTTTTGGATATTTTCATGCCTTTGAGAATGATTGTAGGACACAGTTTCATGTTTCCCTTGTGTTGGGTGTTGATAAAAGACTATATGGTGGCACATAATTTTTAGTTCTTAATAATGACATCTTCGACCAGGTACTTGGTATGGAGTTTATGATCAATTATAAGTACCACATAGACTTTTATCATCATTGGGTTTAGTTTAAATTTTTTTAATGGGTCACTCATGTTATTTTGGGGTGGGTAGGATTGTAGATCTTGAATTTAAGGTTTTGTTGTTCAATATGATTGGGTAATATCATTCCATTTGGCAAGATGTTCTTTGATGTTTTTGGCCCTTTTGGGGATGATGACTTCCTACAATGGTTTTTTTGTACACCGAGTCCTATCCAAATTATTTTCCTGAGTTACAACTAGAGAGAGTGGTCAATTTTACTATTTACTTACTCACTAGTATGATGAAAAATTATATGAAATCATATTGAATTAAATCAAATGATTTGGTTGAAAATAATGTCCATCCTTAGGATCTATAGGAAAAGGACATTATTCCACCTAGAATATCACCGTGGGCTTTATCTATTCAAATTTCTAAGAAGGAATTCTTGAGTATCAATCATTTAAATTATTTAAAAAAGTTGAATGGGGTGACTATTAAGAAAAAAAATCATTTACATAGGATTAGTGATCTATTTCACCATCATTAAGGGGAATGTTAGTTTCCAATGATTGACCATCGGTCAGGGTACAACTAGTTGAGAGTCTGAGAAGAGGATATACATAAGCATCATTTAGGAGCTGGTATGGGAATTTCAAGCATCTGGTTGTTCCATTCAGTCCCAAAAACCCTAGAATGGTATTTATATCTTTGATGTAGCATATATTTCATATATTCTTAGAATATTTTTTTATTCTTGGTTGATATATTTCTATACTCCAAGGAATATGAGAAATGTATTGACCATTTTTAAATAATTCTTCAAACATTAATAGAACATCATCTATATAGTCTAATTTCTAAATGTGGGTTTTGGATATAATAAGTAATATTAATTGGGAATTTGATATCTGATAGGGGTATGTTAGTGGACCCCAAAATGATATAGGCTATTATTTCATGTGAATAAAATAGAAATATGTTTTAGATATAGAGCATCCTTGGTTTGGTGGGATACTATAGATGAGTTGTTCAGTATTCATCCACGATTACATCTTTAATGAATTCATTTTCCCATAAGGTAGTAAATATTGAATGGAATGATAATTTTTAGAGGCATTTTGAGGATTTTAAGGTTTGGATAACTTCAGTACCAATTATGAATTTTTCGAAACATGTTTTGGGTAATTATTTATTATATGATGCTTCTGGTGTGGTTTTGGGATGCATCTTGTTGCACAAGAAAAATAGTGTGCCCTATGGATCTCATGAGTTACACAACTTGAAAAGAAATACCCTACCTATGTTCTTGAGTTTGTATTAGTTATGCATGAATTTTAAATGTGGTGTCAGAATCACATTAGGGATATATTAATAGTATATTTTGATCATAATAGTCTGAAATATATTTTTACTCAAAGGGATATAAATATGAAATAGACACTCATAGGTGAAGTATCTTATGAAATTTTAGTATTATATTTCATTAAACTATAGGAAAGGGAATTTGGATTTCATTATGTTGAGAAAGAAAATTAATGACGCAATCCAGGATGTAATTTGATTTTAGTGTGGCCTATAATGATTTTATTACTAAAATGAGTTTGGGAGTAGAAGCAGATGGTGGACATGTGTTCTTCACATTGATGAAATCTGAACTATCTTTTGATGACTGTTATCAGTATGGGAAGATGAATGACATTGATTTCCAATACAAAGGAAAGATCCTTTATGGTGTGGAGACCATAGGTGAGTAGTCTCAATCTACCAATAGAGAATTTTTACTATGTCCTTTTATTCTTGGACATACTTTTCCTATTTCCTTTATCTTGCGTTTTTTAATAAAATTGATGATTTTTGGGGGAAAATGACGATATTCTTGGTTGGACCACATTTAGTAGTAACTGTGCGGCCATCGTATGATAGGCTGGGTTCAGAAAAAACCTACCACATGGATTTCACATGACCGTGCAATAATTCCTTGGTAATCATGCAAGTTTTCCCTTCGGACTGAATTGTCCTCATGGTTACCACATGGTTCTCCAAATAGTGTAGACTAACCATATGTATATGCTACCACATTAAAAATTGGGGGGGGGGGGTATCTCTCCATAATATAACCCCCCATTAGCCCCCTTTCTTTGACCTCTATGGACTCCCCATCCCTAGGAACACCTAAATCCTACTCCTCCCTAACATGGGTTTTCTTTTTGGATTTTTTGCAACCAGATTCCTCCTGATCACTCGATTATGTCATCTTCTACCTTGTTTTTATTTATTTATGGTTTATTATCATCCCATATGGGTCGTCGGTTCTCTTAAATGTATGGGTTCAAATTTATGGTTTAATCATTTGTTTTTGAGTTTGATATCTATTGTTAGGGTTGATTCTTACTTAATATTGGTGCAAATGTGGCACAGATGTGATTTCACACCGTTTTCTGATTGTTTTTTCATGATATGTAGGTGTTTCTATGCCCTACCATCATTAAATGAATTTAATATGTTTTTTTGAGATTATAAATGTGTTATTTTGTTTGATAATGTGGTGAGAATGGTGTTTCTAATGTGTTTTGTATACTTATATCCTAGAAATGAATTTTTTATCATGTAAATGTCTATGCTTTTATGTGTTCATTGATGTAATTTTCCTAAAAATGTTTTTACAGATATTTTAAATGGGTGAAATTTAATTCCATCTGCACATGGGGTGTGTGTTTGTTGAAAAGGGACTTTGAATGGAAATTAGATCATTTTGACCATGCTATCCTTGTTATGTTTTTTTGTTTATAAATTGTGGAATTTTTGAAAGGTGAAAATATATTTTTTAAATTAGTTTTAAAGTATGAGTGGTTTTATGAAGGGGCTTATCCCATTATCTTTGTTAATTTTTAATGCATTATATTCTTGTGTAATAAAGTGGGAAAGTTATTATTTTTTTGTGATTGAAATTTTTTATGGAAGGTGATTCTCTTGGTGTATGTAAAATGTAAAAATGAGATATTTTATGATGAAGAGTGGTTTTCATGAAATGTTTATCCTTTGATGTGAATGTAGTGGTATGTTTTGCATGAGAACTTTAACAGGAGCACAATGGAATCCCATGTATCTGGGTGGGAGGACTTGAAGTAGTTCAGTAGTGATACAGATGTGGGTTGTCCCAGATTTACAAAGCGTGATTGATGTTTACAACACTAACTAAACTATGATGATGATTGATCAACTCTAGACCATTATATTTTTCTCCGCTTTAGTGTCTTATGAATGAGGATGCTAATGGTTCTATTGACTATACCACCTTTCACTGTGATATGAGGTTCAAGGGCCACACTTGAGTAAGATGAAAATATATTATTCATCTTTTAGTTCCATCCATCGGCATACATAGGACCACATTAGTGTGTTTCCTAGTTATCAATTTCCGTTTTCATCTGAGCATTCAATAGTTAAACATTTTTCTTTCAAAGTGTTTTATTTTAAATATTTACCTAATAAATGTGTTTCTCAAAAATTTGCTAAAATCATGAACAAAAATTAACATGTTATATTATCATTTTAATGTTATGGCATGGAATATTTTTATTAGGTTGAATCATACTAGGCATTGGATCACACCCTATATACACTATTGTGTGTGTATAGATCATGTCCCTTGTGTTTAATGGGTGGGGGAAGCATGATTAATTGAGGTGTTCTAGGTTGTTAGTATCGTTCCCATGCGGTTTTGGTGATAGTTGCTTTAGGAGGTGGGTCCTCTTGTTTAGTGAAGGATTGAGTCAGGGTTTTTAGTTTTACATTATTGTTGTTCCTTTGGGACTTTTGCGTGAAGTTGTGAACTTAAAATATGTTGAAGTTGGTTATTCCATGATTGGTTGTATATTTTCATCATTGGTTTATTTATCATGTTTTTTGTTTTATGGTTATGGTTTTGGGTAAATCATTCCAATGTTTTATTCCTTAAACATAGACACTTTTTGCGAGTCCATGGGGATCAAGAATGCCCTTAGAGTCATTCCATGGACCGGGTTGGGCACTAGTTTTGATGGAGACCTACCTTGGTTATGGATATTAAACAACCCCCACTAATGTTGCATAAAAAAAATTAAAAAAATATATATAAAAATATTATGTCATAAGATGTCTCTAAAATTTATTTAAATATCTGAACAGTTGTTCATATAAGGGGAATGCATCAATGCCTTAAATGTAGTGTGTCACTATGGATTCCCTTCAATGACATAATATTCTCATATTCTTATTGATTATAAACCTTATGTCTCTATATTGAAAATAATTTATATCACAAATAGGGTGATTATACAAAAAATGAAAAAAACTTCATAAAATATATTTTTATATCGTGAAATATATATTCAATTTTATGTATCTAAAGTACCAATTATTTCAAGATTATCATATATGTAATTATTTCCCAAATAATCTATTATATGTTCTGGAAAAATATTCAATGCATTTTATACTATTTGATTTACTCCTCCTTGGATAACATGTGTGACTCTTTCTTATATACATTATTCTTAAACGACATATTATACAAATATGTTCCTTGATAAAAAACCATCAATCATTTAAGGGGATGTTTTCTCCATGAATTAAATAGTGGATATATTTTTGATTTATGATGGATATTGTTATGAACCCGTCATGTGTAGCTAACATAGATAATAATTACCCAATACATGTGGAATTACCTCTCTCTAGTTATATTATACTAAATAAGATGGATTTTGATCACATAATTCAATCATTTTAATCAATAAAGTAAATAATATTTAGTAAAAATATATTTATCTTTAAAATTGTTTACACTAATGTTCTGAATAGATTCATAAATGGATTTACCAATTTTCACTATGCGAATCGACCCACATCTCATTTATCAAAATATAATGACTAAACTCTTTCAACAATTCCATTTAATGTATAGAATTGATATCTATTAAAAATAAATTTAATATTATAAAATAAATATATATATTTCTCACACATAATATATTACATTATATGATTTTATAATAGTGAAACTCTTAGACCCATTTATTTGTGAAATTTACGTTTTCTCAAAATGGATTATTACTTTATAGAAATTTAGAAAAATATTTGTAATTTTAAAGTGTGTATAATAAGTAAAAAATTATCACTAGAAAATTACATTATTGTTAAATATCTTATATGAATTATTTGTCACTGTATCTATAAGTAAATTCCATTTTTCAAATTTTTATCCTTCTAGAACCTGACAATATATTATTTACAAGAATATCATATAGTAATTGAACTCAAATCAAACCCTATTCATAAAGTATTTTCATTTATGACTATAAACATGGTAATTAATAATTATTTAAAATTATGATATCCATATCAAAAAATAAAATTACGATTATAAAATGAATGATAAAATTATTAGAATATTCTTATTCATCGTAATATCAAATAAATTACTCATACCTAGAATAGTTAAATTACTTTAATTTTAGGTGATTAGAGAACCTTTTTTATTATAATTAAATGGAATATAACACTAATAGTTATATATAATGTGGGGGATCATTTCATGAGATGAAAATGACAAAAAATATACTCATTTATGCTAACACTATTACTAGTAAAAACTAATTACACATAATAAAATATAACAACAATTTATTTCATTTAAAAAAACAAAATAATTATATATATATATATATTAATATTTGATGGTTATTTATAATTTTTTAGGAATTATTTTTATTATTTTATATATCTATATAATAAATATTTTTTCTATTTTAATGTGTACAAAAAGGACCAATAATGAATACCTTCAATATTTTATAGTTGAAAAATATTCACCAAAAAACCCTATTACACTATTTGTTTTATAATTTTGTTCAAAAACGTTAGATCATAAAATATGACATAAAAAAGAACAAAATTTATAATTTTTTTAAACTATTTCATATAATTTATAAATATATAAATGTAATATTAACAATATTCTCCTTGTAGATATTAGTTTAAATAAATTAAATAACGGTTAAACACGTAATTATTTCATCCATCACTATCCATACCGATGTCATCCTCTATCATTTTCATTATCTCTTAATCTTCACTCCCATGTATGATCGAAAGTTTCAATATCATAATAGAGAAGGGAATAAATCCCTACATTTATGGGTGTTACCATAACTAAACAATCCTATATGTTCATCACCCCTATCATACATGTCTCTTGGTTTCACATAGAATATAACAACCCACCCTTCAATAAATATATAATCGAGATAATATACCATTTTTTCATATAAATATTAAATAAATGGATAATATTCTTCAAAATCACTTTTATCTATCATACACGATATTTTGTCATATATAACCTTCAATAAAACATTTATTTCAACGATAAGAAAACGGACTCAATTTCTATTGAAGAACACACAAAAAAGTGTATTTGAGAATTAAATTTTATATTTAGAATTTAATTTTGTATTATTTATAATATAATATGTTTCTGAAGATGAAACTACTTTTTTAAAATCATTTTCCTTAGAAATATTAAAAAATTCCATAAAATTTACATTTTAGGATTTTGGTCTTTAAGAATTCTTCACTGGATACTGAGAATTGTATTTAAATTATTTATATAATTTTAGTGTCATTAATGAAATATGAAGAATCATTTAACAATAGTAGGTATCCTATTAGAACCAAATTCATAGCTATAAGATATATATTCTTAAAAATTGTGATTAATCAATCCATATAATATTTATAATCCAGGAATATTTTCATTGGTTCATATTAAATCATCATGAATTTTAAATATTTTTTCCATCGAGACATTATCAGTATCAACACCATTGTTCTCAGACTCTCACAATTCATCTATAAAAGCATAAATTTATAATATAATCGATTTTCAATGAATTTTATTATCATGTATAATTATTAAAATAATGAAAATGGTTTTCTACATTAACATCCTTAGAGGTAAATTATAAGATATGAAAATAACTAGAACTATGATATACGTTTAACTTATTCTTAAATTGGGTAAATCCATCATTATTTAAATCCAAACACATATTCCTAGTACATGAGGAAAAATGTATAGGTAATCAATCAATGTTATATATGTCATTTATTCCCATTAATGTCCCATATACATATCATTGTTGTTTTTTGTAACATGATAATTCATGTGGTCTTTAGTTTTATATGGAATGGATAACAATTCAAATTATTTTTTATAGGAAATTATTATAATATCATAGTATGACTATGATTTATATAATTATTAAGTCTAGTAACTTCATTAAAATATTTACCATTAGTCAATTTTACAATATAATATACTCTTCTTTGGTGAAATATTCTCAAAAAATAGCATAAAGTCATTAGGACAATCATCACTGTTCATATAATAGATAATAATATTTTTAATATCTTTCTTCCACTAAAAAAGTATTTATGGATATTAGTTTCAAAAAATGAACCATAAGAAAACTCTATTAGGATACTCAATAAATTATTTACGATTACCTAAAACTTCGTAATAAGTTATAACATTAGTATACAAGGTTATTTCAATGTGTTTTCTATATTTTTTTAAATCTACATTTCCATAAAAAAATAATTCATTATGATTATTTTATTACTCTATTATGATATCTTTTGTATCAATATATGAAAACCAAATAATATAATATATTTATATATTATTATCATCATAATTTCCAGTAGATTCCAAATATTTTCAATAACAATGAGATAACATTCATTATTTTCCACTATCCTGGTTGGAGTTGGGTAATTTTTATTTTATGAGGGAGGGGGGAATAATTTTATTCCTGATTTTATATTTTAAAAGATAATTTTCCTAAAATCATTATTTTTATTACATTATCATATTATTTTTTATATTATCCATTCATAGAGTGGAGAAACTCATGGGAAACACCCCCACAGTTCTCAGGATAACAAAAATGTGGTACAAACAAGCATGAAAGAGGTTTATAAATAAGGGAAAAATTATGAACAATAGAAAACCAAGAATGAGTGAAGAAAAGAAAACAAGAACAAATGTGCACATGATTTATTGTGGTATCTAGTATGTTAGTCCAACTATATGATAATAACACCACCATATTCCAATCATTATTAATTCTTATGAAAAAAATGTATTGAATAGAGAGAGAATTAGTAAGAATGAGATAACAATAATAATGCACCATCAAATAACTCAAATAATATTGTGAAAATATCTCCCTGAATATATTTACTAGTCGACCAAAAAAATGATCTCTTTCATGTTCTAACTACATCAATAATATTCGAGAAAGGGTCATAGAGATCTATAATAGTATATATCCTTTGAAATTTAGTCTTAGTGGAAGCTATGACCCTCAAAAGTAAGGGATAAATGAGTCTATCATGGAAAATTCATCTATTGTAATTGACTCATATGTATTAAGATCAATATATTATTTAATAAATGAATTAAACTAGTAAACATGGAAAACAAATATCCCATTATTCCCTGATAATTAGACCTATTTTAATAGATCCAAAGTGTATTAAAAAAAATGGTAAAAAAATACTCAATAGATCGAAATTATATTAGAAGACCAAAGAAGAAATATCCTGAATTCACTCAATGTTCTTTGGTGTCTTATGAAACATGGGAATGTTTTATGGTGAGGAATCAAAGGCCTATGAACTAGAAGTCATACGATAAAAAATTCCCAAATTCATATTTCACAACATAGCCATATGTTACAGTAAATTTATACAACTGTAGTTTCAGAGTCAAATTCTCTAAATTAAACCAATACATACTATTCAAATTTATATTATGTGGAAAATAATTATGATTCAACAACGTTTTATAATCAAAGTTTTAAATACAAAATAAAAAAAATATTTCCCCCCAATAGTATTATGGAAATATACATCACTAAAAAAAATATAAAAAAAAGAACATAAGGGGAAATAAAATTCATTTATAGACATGCTAAAAATTAAATAGTCATCTGAAAGGTAATTAGTTTCATTTTGAAATTATGCATGTTAAAATAAATAGAAATGATTATAAAAAAAATATAAAATTAAAAAAAATTACTTACATTAAGTCTTGTTCAATTATAACCATGTTCATTATATCTATATAATTCTTAATCCTAGAAAAATATACCTACTTAGTTAAAAAAATTATTCGTTTTTCATCGATGTTTTTATTATTGACACCCAAATAATTTTATTTTCAATAAATAATTAAAAATAATAAAAATATATATATATATATTCATGGAACAACCAAGGAATTTAATGTTATTAGAGTGAATTTAGATATAATTTTAATAACAAACAACATTAATATAATTATATAAATCGAGTCCATATAGAAATACCTTATATCGAATAGATTTTGTGACAGACATTTTCAATATAATGTACTCATCCTCTAGGGTTGAAAGTGTAAAAACGTTTTTTATATTTCATTGATTAGATATAGGTCCCCCATATATATTGAAAACAAATAAAGTTAGTGATTTCATTATATAAATATAGCCAACATAATCAAAATTAACATACCTGTCTATAAATCTCCATATTATAAATTCATATCGGAATAACATGAATGCGTTTTAGTTGAAGATATATACCTCAATGACCACTATGAAAATTATAATGTGTCTGTATTGGATTTTCCATAATCCTTCACAAGTTACAAGTGAAAAGGATACATTTTCCGAGTAAATAACATATAATACACTTTTCTACCTATAATATTAGTATGTCATATTCTAAACATAGATTTACTGTCACTAGTACTGGTAATAGACTGAGATAATTAATGTATAAAATAAAAAGTAAAATTGACACTAACAAGAACCAAAGAATCAATTATTTTTCAAACTCTATTCTTATTATAAAGTTTAGATAAGTAATGTAACCTTTTATTAATAACTAACAATTTCCATACCCAAAATATTATCATCACAACCCAAATAATTCCATTTAAATGATAAATTTTATTCCAATTTATCTTGGGTGATCGATTTTATGTAACTACTTATATTCAATATATCATCAACATACAAAATCAAATAAACCATGAATTTTTTGATGTATTTTTAGAAAACTCATTCATTAAACTCACTCATTGTGAAACATTTTAATATTATGCATTAATCAGACTTCTTATATCATTATCGAGAATCTTGTTTTAGCACATAAAGTGACTTATTTATAAAAAAGGACTTCATAAAATTTAAATTCAATATCAAAATGAGTCGGAGGGTTCTTTGATTTTTTTATCTAAACGAACATGGAAGAAGTTAATTTTAACATCATGCTATTCTATGTGCCTATCCACATGTCAAAAAATGAATCTTTTTAATTAAATAATTATTAAATACACAAGGGAGTATTTTTTAATAGGTCACCCCTTCTAATTGAAGGACCCCATTGGAATATATTATAGAAATTCACATGGTTGGATTCCATAAATTATTATCTTACTTCCCAAATCACCTTATTAGTATATTTTTATGTCCCCATGGACCATGTGTGGTTCTTTTTAAGGTAATCTATCTCATCATTCATGGTAATATTCACATTTAGGGAATTTGTATCATAAAAGTGCTTTTTATAACTTTTTTAATATATTGGGTTTTCCTATGTGGTACATATCTATTTAATTTTTTCTTTAGCTAGTTTTTTATAGACAAATGTGAATGACCATTGTAGTAAAAAGGGAATGAGGGAGTGCTTGGGTCATATTCGGAGCTCAGAGACCGAATTTTTAGTAAAATATAGTAGGCCACAAGGTTATTATAAATCATGTTGAATACGACTCATGATTACTCTAACTATGTAAGCCCAGAGATTAGGATAAAAGGATCCCATACAATATTTGAAAGAATTATGAAGGTGGTACACACCCATGTGAGGGACCCTACAGTTTTTGATAGTGGGCTGATACATGGTTTCTGTATGTTTAGGAAGACCGTGTGAACATACTATGCATGTCCCCCCTCCATAGTGTAGGGTGAAATGTTTGTGCATAGTTTGGACAATCATGCGACCAAACCATCCGACATGGTATTTGGAGTGAAAATATAAAATTTAAACTTTAAAGCATCTTATTCCTATAACAAAAATTCATTTTCACCCATTGGACAAAAACACACATTAGGAGAGATTCTTTGAAGCTCAAATTATATTAATTAATCTCTTTCATCCATCCAATTTCAAAAATAATTAATCATTCATTTCATTGGATTATCCCTAATAAGAAGAATAATCTATGTGTTTTATTTTCATTTATGTTTCTATCATATTGTCTATTTTGTTGTAAGAAAATATGCCAAATTTTTAGGATTTTGTATGTTATTTGTTTCTCTTTTGATATGGATCCCATCAGAAGATGGTACTGGATGATAAATACACTACAGACCTACAATTGATGGTCTATACATTTTCTGTGTGGTTTAGTGCTTTATAGAGCTAGTTTTAATTTTTTGCAAGAAAGACCTTCCAATAGTGACTCTAATGTGTATTGAATAATGGAATTGAATGTATTGTAGCATGTTTAGGTTTCCCTTGAGCACCTTTGATATTTTTTGACATTGTTTCCATAACCCAGTCCACCAATGGTGCGTTTCATTTGTATTGCACCCTTATTACACCACCCATGGGGCATGTGCTTGATATTCCATAGTTATAGGACTCTTGGTTATAAACTAATTGAATAGAATTTATTTATTAAGAGGTGGTTTTACAAGTTTTACATGTTATACATGTTGAGAATTTTTCTTAGTATAAATTTGAATTGTTATATGAGTGGGAAAACCTGTATAATTTGAATGGATATGAATTTCTGAATGAATATGATTAATTTAAATGGATTTGGATTCCTTGGTGGGTATATAATGGATCCTAGTTCTGTTGGATTTCATGGATGTTTCCTCCATGTATTTTGATAGCATTATTGGACACCTAGGATGAGATTTCTCTCTAGGACATGATTTTTTAGAAGTACATGGGCATTACTATGACTTGGATCTAACTTGGTTTGTATCAAAGTCTATATAGTCTATTGAAATTTTCCTTGAACCCCAAACCAATTCTAAATTAGTTTCATTCATGATGCTCCTTGGACTTGTTGAAGAGGCCTTGGTTCACTATACCTTGGATCATAACCTTTGGGGTTTAACACATATGATTATATGTCTCGACCTTGGTAAATATTAAATTCTTTATTATATGGATTGATCTTGGTTGATATGGTAAAAAGATTATACCACATTGATGTGGGTGATATAATATATTGGTTATAAAATTTGGCTATAATTATTTGTGATACTAGATATAGGCCATTGACATGGTGTTTAATTTTGTTTTCATTACAGATTCCATGATAGATATTGACCATTGTTTTGTGGGGAGCCTTTTTTAGTTTGTCAAGTACCCTTTACTTATATTATATATTCCATGGGTACTTATTTTACATCTTCTATAATTGTGATATACATTGACCACTTCTTATCTCGTATTTCATGGTCTGGATTGTTGTAGAAATAGTTGGTGATGTCATAGAAGGATTTTATCTCAAACCATATCTCAGGCGGTCGTTGGGTCCCGAAAGAGTCAATATGGATGTTGGTAGGGACAAGGGAATGTGCCTATTTTTTGATGCTTAAAATTATTCCATGCTTAGGATAATGGAAAGACAAGATCGAGCTGAGACTCATAATGAAATTTGGGATATATATTTTTGTTATTTTTGGTATTTTAATACTTGTATTATACTAATAATTGTTCACCTATTTTAGCTGATATTGGGATTCATTACATATATCATCAAAATTTTATATATGATAATCTCTTTGGTATTGATTTTATACTTTTTTCATGGAAATGTCTACCTTTTTGGGATGATTAACATCATTTGCAATTGATCTATATGATTGATACTGATGTGTAACACTCTGATAAGTGGTCATAGTGTCCCCACATATACTCTATGGTTCCTAAATTCTATTCGGTAGCATCTGGTGTTTTTGGAAATTTTCTTGAGGCTATGTAACTCACTGACACGTGGAACCGTTGGGTGGCATATTTGTCAGGACATTACAAAGGGGTATTATAGGAGTTTTTGTTTTAATTTACTATTTTTATATAATAGAAAGGGGATTTAAGTGGAAATTGGAATTTGGTAAGGGGTGGTTCCTATTATTATCTTAACCACATGTTGGAAAAAACCTAATTTCCCCAAATAGAATTTTTGTTTTCAATATTTTGACTATTATAGTTGATTTGATTCAATTGTTGTGTGATTCTCTTGAATTGTGCTATAATTATTGATGTGATTGAGGTTTTGTTTTACCATTTTCCAATTTGATTGTGGTATGAATCTATTTTATCAATTTATATTCTTTATAAGATTGACATTTCATTCATTAAGCCATGATATATTAGGTGAATTGATTGATTACAGAATGTTGTGTTATCTTTCATCTATGATAAACATGTTGTTTGATAAATGAATTTTCAAGGAACAAGAAAACATGATATATATTATATTTAATTCTATTTCCTAAGTAGTTTTTTCTTTATTTGGTTATATAAGAAACCATATGTAGCCAATTATGGCATATGGAGTTACACACTATAACTTGAATAGATAGGAAAGTGTTTTCGTGTGGATTAGGTGGAATCTATAATTAAAATCATGATGGTTATCTGAAATTATATATCATAATTGGTAAACCATTTTCTTCCTACATTTAATGTAAAATATGAAATGAATATGTAATCAAATGGATAATTAAACTTGTGAAATAGAGAACACAAACTAGACCCTTATTTTCAGTCAGAAGTTTTCAGTATCTCTAGTGATGTAAAGACTGTTCCTTTTAATCAGTCTGGGATTTTAGAGATGCGAGTGTAGAATGTCATCATATAGTAGAGTTTTTACCTAAACAATTATTTTAGCAGTAAACATTTGATATCAATTTTCTAATGCATGTGTTTGTAATTTTAGAGACATTCTACCAAGAGGTCCTCTAGTCTTATCATAGGACAGTGGCAATGAAAATTATATAGATGTAGGGGATAATAGTTAATCCTCCTATATATCTAGATGAGGAAATATTAGTTTTTCAGAACATAGCTATCGAGGAAAATTTCAACAAGATATTTATACACATTATGGATAATTTTTAGGGGCACCACATCATTCCTCATCTATGGCAGAGATGATGTGGGTTTTCCAGTAGTAAAATCCTTGCATGTTTATAAGGTATGGTCTTCCATATGATGATGATAAATGGATTAAGGATATGTTTTTAATAATTGATCATTTGGAGGAACATAATTGTTAGGGAGAGAAGCTCATGACTTATATGTTGTTAGGATCAATAATGATCGAGTAGTATGTATTGAATCAGGATTATATGTTCCCAATTACGGGTTTGACAGACTTTCAACATAGATTTTATGAGTACTTTTCCCCTGATAATCTATGATTAGAGTAGGATAAATTGTACATTCATTATGTCTACAGGGTTTTGATCATGATCAATTGTCTAAGATTTAAATAGAGAGTAGTGGGTCTCTTTTGATCTATATTGGTATGTACTAAAATCCTCTTGTACCATTAATTATGTGTATGGGGTTTGGATACTATTGTTTTCTGTAAGATAATATTCCCTATTTTTTTATATTCATCTGATATTCATTTTCCTCTATATAAGGAACAAAACAGAAAATGATATTTGTTGATAACTCCACTAAAAACCTGTTGTTGGTAATTTATAATTTTCCCACTTGATTTGGTATTTTATAAAGATAGTTCCCATTTTTCTCCCTGAAATTTCTTCTAGTGGTTCCCCTAAAATGAATTGAACAAATGAAATTAATTTATTGTAACAAATTTAGGTTTCTTTTGATAACACCTGAGATAGTTGGGAGCTGTTTCTCCAACCTATTCAACCCATATGATATGTCCTCTATATAGGCCCTTTGTTATACCACCCATGTGGTGTGTGTTTGAACATTCCTTGTTCGAGAAATCCTAGTAGCAAATTAATTGATTTGAATTTATTTATTAGTAAATTGTGTGCCTCCTTTTCGATGTTATACATAATGTGACTGTTTAATGGTTTAGATGTGAATTGTTATATGAGTGGGTAAAATCATGGAATTGGAATTAATTTGAATTTATGAATGGATGTAATGAATTGAAATGGAAATGGATCACTTGGTTGGTATACATTGAATCATGGTCATTGGATTCCATGGATTTTTTATCCAAGGTTTTTGATAGAGATAGTGGATTCTTTAGATGAGAGTTCTCATTGGGTCTTGATTTCATGGGATGCCTTGGGAATTAAAACCCCTTGGATCTAGTTTTTTAGGCTCACACTGTACATGGTTTCTTGAGTTGATCCATGGAACCCAAACCATTTCTGTCCAAGATTAAACTGAGATACTCTTGGGTCATGACAAGGATTCCTGGGTTTACTATACCTTGGATCCATCCCTAAGGGGTTTGACACTTCTGGTTATACATCTTTTCCATGGTAAATGTTATATTCTTGATTATATGGATCGATTGTGGTTGAAATGATATATATTATATATGGAATGGTCATGGATTAAAGGATATACATTTTATATATCATGGACGTGGTTTTTTTGACAAAGTGGATAGATGATATGCTCATGGTGTTTACATCAGTTTTCTTTACAGTTGGAATTTTAGGAGCCTAACCATTGTTTTGCAGGGATCCATATTTGTACGGGAAGTTACACATTACTTGTTTTATTTGAAAAATGAGAAAATGTTTCAGTTGTTATTTACCTATGATATACATTGCATAATGATATTTATTTATTGAACAACTAGAATGGTTATAAAAACTCTTGGTGGTGGAAAATTGGGATTTTATCTCACACATTGTCTCATGATATCATTGGGTACCTTGAAAGGCTATATCGATGCTGGTAAGGACCTAGGAAATATACAATATTTCTATTACTGAATTTTTTCCATTCATAGGATTATGGGAGTATAAGACTGTGTTAAGGCTCCCGATGCTAGGTAGGATAGATATATTTCGTTTTTTTTATTTTGAAACATGTATTGTAATGATGCCAATCAACCAATTTTTTATTCTTTTTAGATACATGACATGTATTAATTTAAATTTTAATTTTATATTACTTTTAAATTGTATATATATTCACATCTTGGAAATTTATCTTCAATTTGAATGATTTACTACTTATGATATGGATCAGTATGATTGATATCATTATGTTTCACTATAATAAGAGGGAATAGTATCTACAAAGACACACCCTAGTCCATAATGGTTAGTATTAAGCATTGGGTTGCTGAGGATATGTTATTTAGGTCATTTGACCCACTGGATTAGGGAACCATATAGTGGCATCTAGGTCAGGATTTTACAAATTTGGGGATCCTTACTACCATGATGCTAAGAAACATGAAAGGAAAATACATTCATATCAACATGGATAAAACTATTAGGAAATACAACAAATAATTATTAAATAACCCTAGAGATTTAATATTTTCTATGATTTTGATGAATTTCACTATTAGTGACATTATAGTATCAAAATTTTGAAACACATTTCACCTCACGATGAGTTTTATATGGATAAGTTTCTATATAAGAGTCATCGTCAACAAGATTCAAATCCAATACACCCCAATTATGAGAGGTATAACTACAATATTTATTGTAGGGTTCATATATTAGGGGAAATGTTTTATAAAATACTACATCCTGACGAAAAATATAGTTTTTAAAACCAGATATTTTTTCTACAAATTTGTATCCTTCCACCCATTTGGGGAATAATTATAAAAATAATTTACTATCACATCGATGATTTTTTGAGGTATTATTTTGATTTAATTTTCTTTCATTAATATTATGTTTTCCTCTTTTATTTATGTTAAAATTTGGATATTTTGGGTTTGAAAGCTAGTAGGGAATGGATGGAACACAATTAGAGGAAACAGTGTGCCCTTGCCCAGGGAACTGAGCAACCAATTATTTTGTTAATTTTCACACACCAATTGTATTATAAAATGACTAGTTTACTTTTTAAATTGATTTTTTCGAATGAAATCATTATTTTGGGTATACATTTATGATGAGTCGAAATGTATGTAATTTTATATATTATTCCAATAATATCCTTTGTTCTCCCATGTCCTTTTGAATATAGTTTTCTCTGGTAGATGATTGAGATTCTTTGCTGGTTGGTATCTTTTGCATACTATTTTTCTATTACCCTTGTTATGGGATTATTGATGCTACAAAAATTAATGTTGTACTTTTCTTAAAAGTGATGTGATGGTTTTTAAAGACTTATGAAAAGTGTTTAGAAAGTATTTTATACTCTCTTTTTCATATTTTAAATAAAAACATCATGATTTAACTTTTTAAATTCAAATGGTTCTTCCATGGAAAGTTATGTTGTTTAAAATTAAAAAAGCGAAATGGAACATGTTATGTTTTAAATTTGAAAAGTGGGGGGAAAATAGTTGTGTATATTTTATTTCAATCCTAAAGATGTTGTTTATTTTATTTAATGTAAATTCAATAGGAGTAGATAATTTAGGAATATTACAACATGGGTTGTAAGTACGAGGTATAATCTGGAAAACACATTCAATTCCAAACCATGATTTTCCATGGTGTGTCAGATTATTTTTTATTTTGTTGATTCTTAATGTCTGTATGGTATTTTGGAAAACTAAATGGATTTTTCATAAAGGTACCAGTGATATTTTTAGGATTCAAATATAATGTGGAGCTACATATATGGTCTTAGAATACTCTCCACAGTGGTGAAATGATTCTTATATAGAATCTCAGCATATGGCTAAGTCACCCATTGACTATAGTTTCCTCTTTTGAGTTTTTTGGCATCTTTATTCATTCTAATATGGTTGTTGTTTTGTTTTGGGAAGATAAAAAATGAGTTTTAATATTTATTTTAATGAATGAATTAGAAAATGGAATTTTATAAAATGATATTTGGGTTAGTTGAATTAATTTTCATTTTTATGGAATTCACTATATTTTATTTCTAATTAGAATAAAATAAATTTATGTGTATAGTTTTAAAATTGTTTTTGATTAGTGGGGAGTAGTCTTTTAAAAGGTAATTGGTGAAATTTTGAACTGAAAATTCATTTTGAAATGAAGTGATTTTTGGAAAAGAGATTTAGGGTATTATTTAGACGATTTGTGAAAATTTGAAATGAGAAGAAAAATGAGAAGACGAAAACATGGGTTGAATGTTTTGTCTTGGATTGTGGGATTGTTTCGTTTCAAATTTTGTATTCTCTTAAATTATCATATTTATGAATGTGTTTTTGGATGTGGATGGTTGGTGGAATGGTAGGACTAGTTCACAGATATGAATGAGTATATTAATGCATGTATTTTCATAGATATGTGCTGGTGTGAGGCTCTGAGAAATACAATTTGAAATTGCAAAACAAATCATGAAAGTTTTTTTCTCGAAAAATATTCTTAAGAAAAAAATAATAATTTGACTATTCGGTTGTCATTAGTTGTTTGGATTTTTTTAATATGGGAATGTTATTTAAGTGGTTATGTTAATTTTAGATCTTAATGATTCGTTGGTTTTGATTAATCTTATGGTTTACTTATTTCTTTGTTTATTCACCCAAAACAATTTGATAGATATTCGAAGTGAAGATAGGTGTGGATCACTATTAACAAACCCTCCAGTTGATCATCCTAAGGAATTATTATGTGTGTATTGATAGTTGAATCCTCCTCGCTTTTATAGTTAAGTGTAACCTGTCACAAAATATTGTGGATGTGGAAAATTGAGAGAAACTCCAGTTTCTTTCAGTTTCTTGTGTCTGTAGTTGTGAAGTTCACTACCTCTATGATAGAAGTTCCAACCTGAATGTGGTCAAAGTCTGTCTCTCAGTCCTATCCTCAAGAGGATCTTACACATTATTTATTCTATGTTTTATTCATCTAGAATCATTTCTATGAGGTAGTGAAGGTGAGGAAGTAGTTGGAGATGTGTTGCCTATAGTAAAGTGATGGATCAGTGTTGGAGTTCTTTGGTCATTTTTTCTATCTAGTTAATTACCATATGGAGTGGGATACATATTATTTCGTGACAGCTAAGTGTTTTGAGAATGGGATTTTCCTTGAGTTACAAGAAAATGTTTTAGTGTTTGGTCTAACCTACCTTACTAACATTGTAAGGAAATTTGTTCAGGTTGAAGCTGTGTTTGTAGGAGTTCATGATGAATCCAACCATCCTCTAGATTATGAGAGTAGTGAAAGGAATATCCTTAAGGAGAATAGAATGTGTCATGAAGCTTGTGGTGCTGGTCAGGTAATTAAAAGTCCTCAAGATCTTTCGTTCTCTTCATCTATGCATAGGATCATAAGGCTTACACATTGAAGAAAGATGGATCACAAGAATCCATCATGTCATATTTATCCAAATTCATGTCATAAATTCAAAAACCTAGTTTCCTTTTAATTGTTCTTTTGGGGTGTTTCTCGGAAGCGATGTGGAGCCAGATCCAACCCATTAGAAGACAACCCAAACATTTTTCAAAAGTAGGGTGCAATTTTGGGGTTAGTTTAAGCCCCCTTTTAAATGTGATGAATTTTTTATTTTAATGATTGTTTCTAGTGGTGTATTTTTTTTCATTTTAATTAAAATTAGAAATTTTATTTTTGGTATATCCATATAACTTTGGTTTTAATGAATTTTTGTCTTTTTGAAATTATAAAATTTTCCATTCCTAAGTG
Organism: Viscum album; assembly: GCA_963277665.1. Taxonomy (NCBI): domain Eukaryota; kingdom Viridiplantae; phylum Streptophyta; class Magnoliopsida; order Santalales; family Viscaceae; genus Viscum; species Viscum album. The sequence continues at coordinate 1,784,635,259 of OY728119.1, read as the reverse complement.
GAGGTGTCTTTTGTTGTGTTCTTGGTTTTTTTTATGCCTCCCATTTAAGGTAAAATAGGGTGATTCTAATCATATTATAAATACCCATTTTTGTTCTATTGTCATTTTGTACAAAAGTGAGTCTCATGGTGTTCTGTGTTCTTTTGTTTATATGCGGGATGTTGTATGGCTGCTGGTGACACCACAAGAAAGAGGTAAAATATGGGATTATTATTTCTGACTATGAGGAAGTGGAAAACTAATGATATTTGAGATTTAAAAATAGTCTCTTGAGTGAATATTTCACATAGTTAGGAATCATATGGGTTTATAGGACCTTGGACCAGCTCTATATTCATTGATGATATGAGTACAATTTATGTTTCTATGATATAGTTTCATCATCATGGATGGTCATGTTTTTCCTTAAAAGTAATAGAGTATGTGTTTCCTCAATATGGTATGTATGGCATGAAAGGTCCTATTTTTTTTAAGTAGGTGTGGTAGTATCTTTTTCTTGAAATTTCTATAGTTGTGACATTTTTATGTGAATATCTAATTGGGAATCCCTGTGTTGTTAGCCTCTGTGATTTTATTTTCATTTATACTCAAATAAAACGGCTTGTGTCATGTGGAGGAACTAAATAAGGTGTTGGTTTTCTTCTTTTTATGTATTTTCATTTATTTTCCCCCCTTCAGGATAGGTTTTTGTCAATGTGGGGAGTCCCCGGTTTGGACTGTGTGAGGAATACCTGAGTTGGTCATCATTTATTTTCTATGGTTAATCTGGTCTAGTTGGGTTCTAATGGATGGGAGCCCATTCTAGTCTCTCATGATGGAAATACATTTTATTCTCGGGTGTATCATGGTAGTATGTAGTTTATTTCTGGGTTTTTGGTTCCGATTATTTCTTTCCAAGTGAATATTAGGTGTTTTAGAGTACAAAAACTGTTTTTGAGCAAGGATGTGGAAATTGTGGTTTGAGTTTTTCATCATCGTTTAAGATGTGGTTTAATTTAATTATATTATTTATGATGAGAGATATAAATATTAATTTTTTGGCAGTTGAAGTACTTTATGGGTTGTAAAATCATATCATGTGAGTGTGTGATCCCTTTCCCATTTAATCATTCTACTAGAGATGTCATGGATTTTTGGGGGTAGAAAGTATAACGATTTGTAGAGTTGCCACATACATGATTATTTAGGTATAATTTTGATTATTTTTTGTCATTAATATTTCTTTGGGTTTAACATTTAATTTTTAGTAAAATGTAGTGATTTGGGTATGGAAGTTGGTGGTGCACAGCTGGTGCATGGTTATAGGAAATCATACGCTGTTGCCCAAGAAATTGTGAACCCAATTTATTTTTTGGACATTAGTGACCACATAGTTGTATCACGATTTGGTAAAATGTGTGGAATGACTGTGATGCTTATTATGCTTAGGCTATGAGGGATGCATGGTAGTTTTGTGGGTAGGAAAACGTTTTTGAAAAAACGTGTGACCAATCCAAGTCATTAGAAAATGTGATTTTAATCTTCCACCATCTTCAATAGTGAACCTTATACTCTCTATTTATCCAAATGATTTGTTCAACCATAGAGGAACTCCTCCCCTCTAATCCAATCCACTCATCCTCCATGAGTGTATCAATGTTATTTATTCATGTTTCAGGGATTAATCTTCATGGGAATAATCCACTCTCCTCTCTCACTTCCTCATTCATAAATTTTATATCAACTTATTATTTATTGGTCTCTTGGATCTATGGATCATGTTTTATTGCGATTTAATTACTTGTTTTTTCATTGGATGTTTCTATTGGGTTTTCCCTCCATGGAACCCTACTAATGTTTTTCAGGTGGGCATTAGTGAAGTGTGAGTAATTTGACGTAGATTTCCATGTGAACATGTTCTTTGAAATTAAGAATCATAGTTTTCTCACTTTTTTAATATTACATGGATATTAATTAGTTATGTATTATTTTTTGAATACTTATTTTTCATTAAATGATTTTATTTCCTTCTTATTTTGAGGTTCGTTGATTTTTTTACGTGTTTCACACAATGTGTTTGAAAAAATGCCGATTCGGATTTTTTAAGTGATTTGTGATCTTTGAAGCATGGTTTTGGTTTGGTAAATGTATTTTGATAAAAAAATTATGGTTTTCATTTCATAAAGAGGATTTTCCTAAATGGGTTTTAATTTGGATGCAATGTATATTTTATGGTTTGAAAAAATGGTTTAGCATGTGATGATTGTGTGTGGATTGTTCGGAATTTTGTTTAATGTGAATTTGATCTATAAATTTGTTTTTAGTGATTAAATATTTTTTTAAAAAAGAATTGAAATTCAAAATTGTGAATTTTCACATTTTCCGAAAGGTGGATTCGTTCATCTTATAAATGGTGTTCACTGAATGTGAGCTTGATGCTCGTTCGGTACTTTTGTGAATATTTTTATCATGAAAACTCTAGTAAGATAATTGTCTTTCCATGGTTATGTGGAATGTTCTAGGTGACCCACACTGAGGGGATCTCTTATGATCAAATTTTTATACTGTAATATATTTTTCCTTTGGATGACATAGGGATTAATGTTTTGTGTATGTTTCTTGTGTGTGATGTATGTTTATTGAATTGGATGCATGGTTGTAATTTATTGTCTCACCCCCTCTTTATTCTGGACATGGGAACCTAACATAGCAAGAATATTTTTTTTACCTGTTGATAACATAAAACAGAATTTTTCTCCTTCTCGAGGGGCATAGAAGGGTTGTATTAATTTATTCCTATGGGAACATTACCCTCAGGAAAACTAGGTAGGATGTGATCGAACAAGCGGGAGAGAATGATTTCATCGGGTAAGGAATGCCTCCAAGATGAGTCAAGATATATAATATGTTATATATTATTCCAACGACCTCTTAGGTTCTCTCATTTCGTTAAATTATTAGTTTTCTATGGGGGGTGACTGAGAGGATTTTTTTATTGGTTACTTGTGTGTGCTATTTTTCTATTTCCCTTTTTATGTGATCATTATTGTTATTTTATTGCATAGTTTACTTTTGTAAAATGTGATGTGATAGTTTTCAAAGGTGAATGAAAATTATGGATGCACTTTTTTATAATCTCTTTTACAATTTTAAATAAAATAATCATCATTTGACTTTTCAAATGAAAATAGTTACTCCTTAGAAAAGAATCTCGATTTAAATAAAAAAGGAAAATTTAAAGTGTTTTTGAAGTGGAAATTTGTGGAAAGCCATGTTTTGTACATTTTATTTCAATCCTGAATTAAAATTTTCATTTATTTAACGGGAATTAATAGGGAATATATTTTACTAGGAACACCTTCAGAGTTTTAATATTCAAAAATATAGTTATTTCATATCAAAATATTTGGGTGTAGGCTCTATATTAGTTTCGTTCTCTATGAGAGGTGGTTGATTTTGGTACATAAGAGTGACACTTGTGGTCACATGAATTCATCATGGTCATCAGTTTTAGTTTTGTTTTTGATGACTAATTGGTTTTATTATCCTCTTTTTAAAAAAAATTGATGTGTAGTTTATAAAATTTATATTTATTGTTTTTGGGATACACTTTTTATTTCTACAATTTTATTTTTATATATTAGAAGAAAGCATTCCTTTTTTTTCTTTATTGGTTCCTCAACATAGGTTTCCATCCTAAGAGGATTTGGAACACCACTCGAGCCATATCTCAGCCAAATTTGGTGACCAATTTTGGAAATTGTTGGGTTCCTTCATGATATTAAGACTCATAATGTAATATTTTTTATTGTTCATATGAGCATAAAGAGTGAATATAAAAACTCAAGTATGTCCATAAGATGGGTGGTTATGTTCTACATAGAATCTTTGGATTATTGAATTCATTTGGGATGAGGAAATAATTTTGATTAGGTTGACTTTCAGATTGGAATCCTTGATTCAAAAATACTTGGGAAATCCCATTTATGGGGGCATGATTTCAATATGGTGTGGTTCATCGTATAAGGAATAAAATTTTAATGTAGTGCGTATAATAAATTTTGGTTCCTCAAAATTACATTATCATTATAATATCAATATACATATCCAAATAGTTTTTTTCCTGATTTTTTAAATATCCAATTTATGGTTTAGTTGTAACCACGCATTTGAAAACTCAAATAAAACAAAAACTATATTTCAAAATTCAAATTCAAAAATGAAATTGGAAACTAACAAAACACCATAGGATTAATAAATCAAATATCAATCCCTATACCACTAAATCATATTGGGCCATGGAATCTAATTTTAAACCAAAAACTAACCTCCATTCAATATATTTTACCTTCATGACCGAATCATCATTTTATGAGAAGTTAAGAAACTATCATAGCGAACATTTAAATCACCTAGGATTCTCAATTTCTAATCATAGACCATGTGAAATGGTTAAAATATATTAAGGGATTTGGGTTAATATCACATAGTAGTGATCAATGACCATAAACAATTATATACTAATTCTAATCTTTTATCTAATTAATATTAGATTTTCCTCATTCCCTCATGATTCTTCCATAGGGCCCATAATCATTTCTCCCTCCTTTGAAAATTTAATATGTGATTTTGAATTTCATCTATGATAGAGAGTGAATCTATCTCTGGGAATAATTAGTCTCTCAAAATTCATCATCTCAAAGGAAAAAAACCATCAATCAATCAATGATGAAGAGACCCTGTTGTTCTTGAAGAAGACTTATGTGGAAACCTATATTATTATTAGGTAATGTGAGGATGGCTCCATGAGCCATTATAACCAATGAAGGATGTGAATAAAGACTATGAGTGGGATGAAATACAACTAGAGACACTTTTTTGGCAACAAAATGAAGGGGGATCTTGGCTTACAACCACATTAAACTTTTTATTCCATCAATCAAATTGAGACCTCTCCGCCCCATGGGGAACCTATTAATGGAAACCCTTCTTTCAAGGATCCTCTACCACACCATCACTATCTACTCAGTCTCCACTAGAATGTGTCCCTAAGGTTACCATTAGAGGAGGCACAATATTAGAATCATAAAGAAATGTATTCTTCCCCATAACACCCCCATGGACAGATAATGAAACAATACAATAGTGTGTTAAGGACTCTCAATATTCAATCCCAAAAACAAGATAACACTAAGGATAACACTTTAGTTGATTCTAAGACACATTATTTCATAATTGGAAATGCATCAGAGAAATAGGAACACTTTTTTTCCACTCATGATTATAGGATCAACCTCTCTGTTCACTGTGACTATAGTTGTTAGACCAATTACCATGAAGGTTATAGGTATCACATAAGACAATTAGTGAATCATATAATATCCATTTCCAAAACACCTATTCCTAACATAATGAAAAATATTTTTTGGTTTTGGAGAAGCAATCTCTATGTCCACACAGATACAAGAATGGGGGGCATTCAACAAATGTAGAGTCACAACAAATATTTGAATAAATAACAAAAATTGGTTTACAATACCCACAAGAAGGAAAATGATCCAAAAGGAAATCGGATGAATGAGAAGAATGTTTTACAATGCTTCTCTACAACATTTATTTCCTTTTCTAAAAATCAACATGCACTAAAATTGGAATAAATAATATTAATCATGAAAATGACATTCACTAGCCAGACATTGTAAAAATCACCCTCTTATGAGAGGATAACACTGAAGTGTCAGTGATAAGTCATCCTAATAAGAATAAGAGAATAAAATATCTAGGATGAATTGATTTAGAATTACAATGGTGGGTGTTCTCTTCCAAACTGATCAATGAAAATCTGGGATTCTTGGTGATCCACAAATTGATATTCTGATGGCGAAAGGGAGACGTTTCGAAATCCATGGAAACCCGATGATACGTTTGGGGAAAGATAGATCAGTGGAAGAATTGTATGCAATGTTTTATGATACATTTACTTATTTTAAACAAATAATAAAATCATATTTATTTCAAAATATATAAGTACAATGTTTTTTTGGAAGACATATATAAAACACACAAAATATTAGCCTCCAACAATATAGGTTTTCATAAAAAATACTAAAAAATTAGAGTGAATACAATGATGTTGGTAGAAATCACTAAAATCAAATTTGATAAAGAAAACACTACTACATTTACGTAGAAAATAATCCCCAAAAATGGTATTTTTTTTATTTAACATGGTTATGTATCTAATGCTTACTTAGTACATTTTTGTCATTAATAGTCGCATGCCCCATCCATTTTTCCAATGTCTGGACCAACCCCTATTAGTGACACAAGCTCCCTCTAACTTCCTGTTGTGCATATTTTGAATTAAAATGTATATCCCCTTAACCATGTAACCCATAAGAACCATATGGGAACCCATGGAAATTTTCATTGAAACTAGATTTACATTTAAGATAAAACCCATATAATGAAAAACAACTACAAAAGAGGGATTATAATGTATATTTAGATTTGATATCACATAAAATAATGTGAAAAGAAAATACATCGGAATTAATAACATATAAGAACCTCTACCCAAGATAAGAAATATCTATTTGTTCCCTAAAATATCCATTCTATCAGTAACATAATATAAATTGAGAAAAATAACTCATATTTGATCACCCATAAAAGAAAATCCCAATTCTATAACCCACTCATCCATTATCATGTCTTTAAGAACTTCTAAAACATAATTCCACTGATTACACTACTGAAAAATATAAAATGATCACTAGATTCATTACAATAATTAGTATACTATACTAAGGTAATTTTGGTTTAATTTTCTCATATCCACTATAATAATAGTTGGAAACCTATCCCACATTAGATAGTGAAATATTCTCCCTAGACTGAATATGGTTCTTAATAATTTTTTTTATTTCCATTCTTCTTTCTTTCAAACATAATATTTACTATACCACTCAAACCATTCACATTGGATTTTACATTATATTTTCCATTCAAATTTTGAGAAAATAAGGTAAATTTTCCTTTTTTTTATTTTAATGGAGTCCCTACCATAAATCTAACATCTAGTATATTTATATATGAAATATAAATTGACATTACTTGAATAATGGCTTGGTCCACATGTTCTATTATAACATTGATATTGGATAAGTATAGCATTGTTTTATTAAACTCATTGAGTCATTTTAAATTAGAGACTCTATTATGAATCTTGAATGTATAATAATTATATTTTTTATACAAAAATCCATTCATTGATTTTATCATATATATCCTTTCTAACTAAAACCAAATTCTATCCATAAAGGTTTCACATGAAAACACATGACGAAATTATCATCCATATACAATAATAAAGAGTAGTGGGATATCATCAATATTCAAGGAGGGTCATCTTATTATGAGGTTGTAGTCTGTCCATCAATTGACTGAATTAGGTGAGTTTTCTTGGTGCCATATAACACACCTATCAATCCATTTTTTACAAAAAAACACTCTCATATTGTGTTTCTATAAGTTAAATACATATCAACATCAAATTTCTCAATATAATATTTATGGAATTATATTGTTGAATTCATATTGATTTGGTAAAAAGTGAGGGGGGAGGGGATAATTTCAAATGAATGCCTATAATAATTCCTAATATCTCACAATAATGATAGAATATGATGCCTAATAGGTTGGGAAATGATGATAAAAATTAAGAGTAATGGACAATCGAGAATGAGAGATGATTGAAACAAGGAGAAAATGAAACATGTGTTAATTTTGTTATGACCAATTTGGTCTTACCACATGATAATAAGACAACCATAATACAACATTTATTAATGCATAAAAATAAATCATATAAGAAATGGGAAAACTAAGGATGGATTTCCCAAAAAGATAAATTAAATAATAATAAAACCTATGAAATGATGATAAAACATAAAACTTGTTGGATTTACCAACCAACTATAAAATAGGATATATAAGATGATCCAACTAAATCAAAACTAGGTGTGAACTGTTGCTTTTGATCAACATAAATAAATCTCCATCAAAATAAATCATCATGGATATATTCAATCACAAACATTATGTTTTCTACGATTATGGATGTGAAATGAATTTGTCTTGGTTGAATCCATCAGTTGAAGCTTTCTTTCTCTCAAAATGACAATAGTAAAATCCCAATATTCTATATGAATATTCTCTCTGTATTAAAGATTGAATGGGAAGATATAACCCTAATAATTTGTCCTATTAAAAGGGTTCAATAGATAAAACACACAAAAAGCTATAACATCAAAAAATATATATTAAAATCATGATGTAGTGATGTCCATAACCCATACAAAGCACTTTGAAGTCATACCATACTTGGAAAAGTTAAATGATGGAACATCAAAGGTTCCCATTTTGTAATTTATACGATGTGAACATACTATAGTAACCTAATGAATTAAATAATTTTGATTATATAGTGTCTTTTTATGGGAGTTTCAGATCCATGCTCTCCGAATTTTTATGATTTGAACTTCTAAATTTCATACGATGCAGCCATTTCATATGGGTTCTATAAGACATACGATTGAAAAAATTATTATGATGGTGGTTCCAAATTTTTATGATATGAAGACATATGGTGACATAAAAAATAGTATAGAAATATAATTCAGTCAACAAATAATATAGAAAAACAAAACTGGTGGGGAAATATTATGCAGATATAGAAATTATAAAAATTAATATAATTATTGTAAATCAATTTTATTTTAAAATAAATCATTTTAAAGTCAATAAGTATATATTATTTTCAAATTAAATAGAAACAAAATAAGGGTTATTTCATTGATCATTATTCAATTTAATTGAAATAATTTTTAAGATATTTAAATAATTATTTATCCTTGAAAAGGCCAAAATCATAGTCAAATAATGATATGAGTATTCATATATGTATTTGAAGTCATATGTGAGAACATCCAAAAACTATATAATTAAGAAAATATATGATGCAGTGGAGCCTATCAACGTGGGTTGAAAATTTGTATTATCAAAATTCATATCAAATAAACTTCTTAAATTAATACAATGTGGGAATTTATTATGATGTATTAAATACTTATAGTGGGGAAATTTCATATAGAGGGAGATCCATAGTTGAATGCACCAAATAATAAACAAGGCATAAATATATTATGTATAAATTAATTGATCTAATCAAAAGTATGAAAAACAGAACATGAGGATAAATAACATATAAATATTATCATTCTAAAATTCAAAAAATAGACTAATAAAAAATTAGTTTAATATGGAGGTAAGATCAGATAAAATCAATAAATATCAAATCATTTAAAAGGAAATTAAAAAAATTAGGATAATGTCCTTTCTGTTAATGTTATTTAATGGTAACCATGTTCAAGATATCTAAAAAATGTTCAAACATAGAAAAAGAAGCAACCCTTTTCAAACTATTTGGAAGGTATTTATAAATGTGTATATTATTGACACATAATGTTCCACTTTCTATAACCTCTCTAAAGAAATGAATCCTATAATCTTTATACATATTCCTACCTAGATATGACATGTTTTTAATAAGATTTAATACAGATGGTGAATTCTATTAGTGTGATTTTGCATAAGTATATAAAATGTGTTCAAGTTTTATTAATCCAATTATATCCTTTTATGGCCTATACCCATTAATTGTTCCCCCATAGTGTTTGAAAGTTCCAAAATCTATCTCATATTTCATTTTCAATATATAATTTTCCAATAGGAATTGAAATCAAACATGGTTAGTATTTTCCTTATATAAATATTCCCAATATAATCATAATTGACATTACGCGTCACTATGTATTAATAATTTAAATTACCAATACAAAAAATTTAAAAGATATATTGTTATTGAAAGGCCCCTCAGGAACCACTATGATAATTCCATTTTGATTTACCAGATTTACCATAAACCTAGTCATGGTACAATCAGAAAAGGCTATCTCTAACTTAGTAAAAATCATATCACAAATAATTCCACCCATAATGTTTGAATATGGAATTCTACTCACATATTATTTATTAGTAGTTGTGGTAGTAAATTATGTTATTGGATGATTAAAATTATTATAATGATGTTACTAACTAGATTTGATGAATTAGTAAAAAAAATTGAAATATCTTCATGAACATGATCATGTTGAAACATGTACTCTAACTTTAGATTTCTTTTATTAAAGATTTATATACAGAAACCTATTTATAGTTGCTAAAATATTTAATTTCAAAATATGAATTATATTTTCAATTGAAATTCATGAATAATTACATGTTACTACATATAATAAACTTATCGTCAATATAGAACAAAAGAAATCATACAATTTTTAATGGATTTAAAGAAAATAGTTGCATCCAAATCATTGATTTTGAAACTTCTTTTCAATATGGATGAATCAATGTATCTATACCATCTTATCAAAAAAATTAAATAATTATAAAACTTATTCTATTTATAGAATTGGTTAAATATAAATTCATTATCAAATCTAGGAGTAGGATTTATGTATTTGTGTTCATCCTAATCCACATGGAAAAGTAGGTTTGGAATCATGTTTTTCTATGTGTAGATCTAGATAAGAAAGAAAAAAATAAAAATTATAATTGAATAACAATTAGCCATTATAGGGTAAATTTTATAATATTTTTCCTCCTCTCATTGAGGAAAGGTTTTAGTCTCATGTCAAGATATGTAATTTAACATGCCCCATGAAGTATTATATCCCTTCATTTTATTGATTCCATTATATATAATCAACTTGGAAGTGGGTTGTTTACTGTGCATGGACCATGTGTGGATCATTTATATGTATTTGATATCATTTCTATTTTTATAAATTCAGTGTATGGTATTATTTACATTCACATCCTTCTTATATTTTTGAGATTCCTCATCACTATAATCCTTGGAAACATGTAGGAAAAAAGGTGCCATTTTTGTATGGGGAAACCATGTTGGGGGATCTAATGACTTGTATTTTCTATCCCATTAATTTTTATAATATCTAAAATTAATATAAAATTCAATATCACATAAATTCATAGATTTTTATTCAAAAATAAAATCTATTTGAAGCCATGGATTATATAATGGAGTCTCTATAGGAGACTCACCATTAATAAGAGGTCCACCCACTAAATCCATATTTTAAGAAGATTCACCAATGTATTAAATTGGTGAGTCAAATATTGTAGGAAATGAAACATAAAAACCACATCAAATCATAAATTCCATTTATAGAAAATATTTGTCAACCTAATGTTATTATTCATCCACCCTTTGATGAAATTCTATGAAAACGCACATAATAGCCCAAGGCTAAATATTTTTATTCTTTTCATAATAATATTAAATTCATATAAGATATTTTATTATATCTATATGATATGTGATGGATGCTCCATATTTAGTAACGACTCTTAAAATCACTGATGAGTTATACCAATTGATCATTTATATTTTCATAGCTACAGACTCAACCACATAATATATGGGAATGACTGATCATGAAAGAAGGCGGAAAACCCTATTAAAAAATTAGTGGTTTATTTTCTTATGAGGTCTATTCATCCATGGAGTTGTATCATGTTTTGGTTCCTCTATGTTCCCTCATCCACATAAAATTTTAGAAATTTGGTAAAAAAGGTATTAAAAACCATCATCATTCAATAATTCCACAAATATTCATATACATTGATTTCTCATAGAGGATTTATATTTTATAAACACCTCAAAATATATTATTTAGTTCACAGTCATTCTATCCAAAATTTTATTGAGTATAAAACTTTGAAATTTTATAAAAAAGGAAGCCCCACCATAGAAGGTAGTCCGACCAAGTACCCACAAATCAGAGTCAATATACTCATATTTGTGACTTGATTTAAAATTGGATTTTTCAAAAATGACTTTATTCAAAAATTTATAGATCAAATTCACAAAAAAAAATTAATTATATAGATGTATCTTTGGAATGAATTCACATATCATATATATCCTCTAAGACTTTTTTACATACATACACACACAATTTTTCTAAACCATGGATCTATAATTGTTAGTGACATAAGTGTTTACTAACTTCATAATGTATGTATTTCTATACATAATTCATGACACATTTTCTAAGGGACCCTTAAGAACCTTATGAAAAACCTTGGGGATTTTAAGGAAACCAAATTTGAATTCAAGGCTAAAAATCCTTATATCAAAAAACACATATTGTAATAAGATTCTTATTAAAATCTAGAACTCATCCCACATTAATTATTGTTCCAATAGAATGAATAAATAGTATTAAGGTGATAAAGTATTTACCCATGACATGATACATACTTTTGTTTCATAATATGACCCTTCCATCATGTCCTTGAGTTAACTTAGAAAAATTACTCATATCTATTCATAAGTGAAAATAATAACTTTAGTCTAAAACTCATTAGGATAGTAATATGTTACAAGACACTATCTACATTTCAGAACTCACATGTCACTGACCAATAGAGGTATAATAATCACCTGATCCCTTCGAATTGTCACGAAATTTCATCTTAGTAAACATATTCCTAAAATTAACCTATTTCCTATAATGGTAACTTATAACACCTATCATCTTAGTATTCGACCAAATACCTTTATACTAACTTCTATTTCTACCACCCATTTTATTATATCATTATTTTTATCCTCAAAACACTATACGACCTATAAGACCTAAACCCATAGATTCCAATTTAATAGTGTCCTTTCCACACTACTCATGGGAATGAAATTCCTATTTTACCTCCCCTTAAGTCAAGAAGTGTCCAATATACATCATAACAACCATGATATATTTATATGAATTATCCGTGTACATTATAGGAAAAATTTTGGGGTCCACATTTTCAACACTAAATTTTATATTGGCTATGTCATGTATAATTTTATTAAATACTATTAGATATACCTAAATGAAGATTCTAATATGCATATTGAGTGTGTATATATTATGTATTTTTAGAAATGAACAATCAATGAAGTTGATATATATATATATATATATATATTTCAAAAATATACTAAATTATTGATATAATTGATTTATAAGAAACCGACCTTTAATCATTATAATATATGGAAAATGTTTATAATCTATATTATTTCATCAGGACAATAAGAGGGACATATCAGTATATGTTCATAGTTTTAAAATAATCGGAATATATATCATGATGTTTCATGGGGTATTTACAATATCCTCAAATCCTTCTTTGTTATGCCATTTAGGTTATAGGTATGCCTTAGTTGTGCCATTGTCTTTCTATTTTCAGGATCAATGATTGAAAACAAGGTATTTTGAGAGAAATTATAAAGGTAAATGGTAATGGTGCATGTTTATTTTAACCATTAGATAATCATGGTGTATTCCTATGTTAGGATCCAATGGCATTTCACATTGTTTGATCATGGTTAGTAAAATCATACAGCTGGCCTAGTGAACAATGTGGTGTGAATGGTTGTTGTCTAGGTATGTTACATGGTTTGATCATGGGATTCACAAATCATATAGACCTATAGTGAAAAAATGTATCCCCTATGAAAATTTAAAAAAGGGGTGAACAATTAAGGCACACAGTTAGTTTTATCATGTGACCACCTCCACAATACTGTATAACTATATATGAACTCATAAAAATTGGATTAATCTCCTTTAACAAAACAATTTTAAGGCCTAATTAAACCCTAATATCGGTTCATCATGTCTGAATCCATCCCCATTTATTTGAAAGTATCTACGCTTTTATTATATGTGTAATTCATTCATTCTTGATTGATCACGTTGAGGTATGTTGGCTTATTTATTCAGTTTTCTATCTAATCTATAGACTTATTCTAAATAACTTCTTCTATAATTTTTCTAAAATCTATGTATATTGTGATTCCAAATATAATTTTTTCAATGGATTATTGAAATTGTTTCTATTGAATCTAATATCATGAGGACTCGATCTACTCTTCCTCTTTTATTATCATCAAGGGTGAATAGATTTACCTATGTACTTAAGGTGGGTGATTTAGTATAAATGGTTAATTATAATAATTTCTTATCATTCCAATATCTTCTTTTGTATTATTCATTAAATTTATTTGATTTGTGTTTTAAAATTATTTCATAGGAAGATTGATTTTTTAAATGGGGGTTTCATTGAAAATGGATGTTTTCATGCAATGTGTTTGAATAAATGATTGAATGATGGTTTTGATTTTGAAATGGGGTCTCAATCATTAAATTATATTATATTATCATAAAAATTTTATATAAAATGGTTACAAGGATTGGAGTTGAATTTTGAAATTTAATTAAAATTTGGATCCTTGGATAAGTTAGGAAATATATATGGGGAACCCTAGTGTGTGTCACCAGAAGGGGTACATTTTGTATATCGAATGACATTAGAAGTAATTGATATCAGTTGTACTAGTGTATTACTAGTTTAGGATTTTTTATGCCTATTATGAATTCCCATATTCTAGGGCACAATACTGAATGCTATTTCATTAATTCTTTGTTTATCAGATGATGGATTTTATCATGGATTTTTGTAGAAATGTTTTGAAATGAGGTTGTATGACATAGATTTACTTGATGGATTGTTTTTGGGATATGTGTTTACATAATTACCTTTAGGTGTGTGGATATGATTTCATGTTCCATCACATATACTTTTTATATTCCAAGATTTCTTGAATATGAAATTATTTTCTTGAGACTAAATGAAAATGATTTATAAATAGATTTGTATATTTTAAAATCAGTTGTTAAATTGTATTTATTTTAAAGGATCTAACTGATGAATTCTTGATGTTATACCTTTTAAATAATCTATGGTGGTATCATACTGGGATTTATTCTCATAACCAACTTTTTTATTTGGGCAGTGTTATATTTAGTTTTTTATGATCCAGATAACGGGAAGGAAACCGTATAGTATTCCATATTATCATTTAATCATTACCTCTATAGTAATAATGTTTGGTGGTGACAGTTAGTAAAATGGATAATTAATGGTGTTGTTTTATAATACTTTATGGTTTCAAGGGTCTATATTGGATTATTTGGATCTTTTATTTATCTATTCCATTCACTTTTTATTATTTTTATGTCTTTTTCCTTTTATATGGGACTAGTTTCCATTGTCATGTTGTACCTCACCACAACGATTGGGCATCACGGGTGGCTTCCCAGGTTGACATGGGTTGGTTCATTTCCAAACTATATTAGAGGGATTCTTGGAATTACATGTGTTAACAATTAATGATTTTGATTCTGTGTCTTAGTTAGATATGAGTCAGTACCATCATTATTTAGTTAGTAAGAGTTTGAGAATTTGTGGCTTGCTCACATCAATTTGTAAACTCTGTTTATTGGGTGCAGTTAGAAATTTTTTACAATTATTGAGAGTTTTAGTTTGAGGTCATTCGAATGAACTATGCGATGAGATTATTTAAATTTATATATTTATTATTAGATTTTAATTTGTTTGTAAAATTCATGATTTTTTAAATTCATGATGTTTTAAATCCTATATTCGAATTCTTGAACTTGTACAATGATTTTGGAATATACTATAACTCTAGTCATTGTATTATATTTAATAAAAGTAATTTATGATAAGATCTCTTCCAAATCTGAGTGAGTATGCAATGAGATGAGTTCTGTAGGTGATTCCTCTGGTGGACGCATCTTTGGTGGAAGTAATAATCCATAAAATTATAGATGTGTGTCAACTAGGTGTTGAGAACATGAGACAATTTGGTGGATCCTAGATCTGAATTCAATAAGATTGATTCACAAATATTCTATTGTTTTAAAAGAACCTAGTAATATGTGGAGTGTCTGGAGTTAATTGATATTATCTTCATCTTCATGTAGACTTCTAATGACTATAATGTGGGGTTTTCAATGTAATATCTCAATGGACTAAGAAGGAGATGGTGGGATCCAATTTTTCATGTTATATAGTACTAGTAAATTACATGGACATCATTCATGAAAATATTCAATATGAAGCTTTATCCAAAGATGTTACTTGAAATTAATACCTGGGTGTTTCTGATTATGGAGAAATGGGAGCATATCGTTTTGGAGTATTCAACCTACTTTGCTGAGTTGGGGAATCTGACCTCAGATCATGTCACCAATAGTACCTAAAGTCTCTAAGGTTTAATTTAGGACTGAGGTTGGATATGTCGTTGATGTTTATTCTCATGTTCCTTCTGAACATTGTGTCGGTAGTTGAAAAATATTCTTTGGAGGAGGTATACATCACTAGAAAGACTGTGTTTTGTGGATCTTTAGTTGGTGTAGTTGTTATCGTGGGTGTGTTTTCTAACCCTAAAATGGAGCACTAGGGAAGTCCATTTTCATAAGGGTCAATTTTATGGGATACATCAGGAAAATAACTGTTTGTTAGATATCATCATTGACGTAATGGTCATCCCATTGTAAAATGTTTGTCGGCTCCCAATACTTATCATCATTATGGATTATTGGGTAATCAGAAGTTTTTTTAAATATAATACTTGTTTAGTAAGATATTATATATTATCAGCAAAGGGTTCTCTTGTTTTTGAAAATTATTCCATGGGTGGTGGGTCTAATCCTTAGGACAAGGGGGATGCTCATGTTGGAATGATCGAATTCCATTAGGTGATTGAGTATGATCTAGAAGAATCTAGAGAAGGTATAGATACTATTATAGGCATAATGTTTATTTTTTCTTCCTTTGTGATAGCTTTGTTTTGTAGAGGTGATACTCATTGCTTTTTATTATCAATGTTAGAAAACGTGATGGGATGGAAATTGAATATTATTCCATTCTTGTTGGATATTTTCACGCCTTTGAGAATGATGGTAGGACATGGTTTCATGTTTCCCTTGTGTTGGGTGTTGATAAAAGACTATGTGGTGACACAAAATTTTTAGTTCTTAATATTGGCATCTTCGACCAGGGACTTTGTATGGAGTAGTTGATTAATTATAAGGACCACATAGAATTTTATCATCATTGGGTTTTGTTTGTATTTTTTAATGGGTCACTCATGTTATTTGGGGTGAGTAGAATTGTAGATATCGAAGGTAAGAGTATGTTTTTAAATATGATGGGGTAATCACATTCCATTTGTCAAAGATGTTCTTTGATTTTATTGACACTTTTAGGGATGTTGACTTCCCACAATGGTGTGTTTATACTCCGAGTTCCATCCAAATTATTTTTCTGAGTTACAAATAGAGAGAGTGGTCAAGTTTATCAATTTACTTACTCACTAGTATGACGAGAAATTCTATTTAATCCTATTGAATAAAACCAAATGATTTGGTTGAAAATAATGTATGTCCTTAGGATCTAGAGGAAAAGGTCATTATTCCAACTAGAATATCATTGTGGGCTTCATCTATTCAATTTTCAAAGAAGGAATACTTGAGTCTCAATCATTTAAATGATTTAAAAAAGTTGAATAGGGAGACTGTTAAGAAAAAATATCATTTACATAGGATTAGTGATATATTTGACCATCATGAAGGGGCATGTTAGTTTCCAATGATTTTCCATCGTTCAGGGTACCACTAGTTGAGAGTCCGATAAGAGGATATACCTAAATAATTGTTAAGGTGCTGGTATGGGAATTTCAAGTTTCTGGTTGTTCCATTCAGTCTCAATAACTCAAGTATGGTATTTATATCTTTGATGAAGCATATAATTCATATATTCTTAGAATATTTTTCTTCTTCTTGGATGATATATTTCTATACTCCACGAGAGAGGATAAATGTATTGACCATTTTTAAATAATTCTTCAAACATTAAAAGAACATCATCTATATGGTCTAATTTCTAAATTTGGGTTTTGGATATGATAAGTAATATTTATAGGGAATTTGATATCCGAAAGGGGTATATTAGTGGACCCTAAAATGATATAGGCTATTATTTCATGTGAATAAAATAGAAACTTGTTTTAGATCTAAAGCGTCCTTGGTTTGGTGGGATACTATAGATGATTTGTTCAGTATTTACCCAAGATTACATCTTTAATTAATGATTTTACCCATAAGGGAGTAAATATTGAATGGAATGAAAATTTTTAGAGAAATTTTGACGATTTTAAGGTGTGGATGAATTCAGTACCAATTATTATTGTTCAAAAACATGTTTTGGGTAATTATGTATTCTACGATGCTTCTGGTGTGGTTTTGGGATGCATCATGATGTACAAGAAAAATAGTGTGCCCTATGGATCTCAAGAGTTACACACCAAGAAACGAAATACCCTTCCTAGGTTCTTGAGTTTGTATTAGTTATGCATGAATTTTAAATATGGTGTCCCAATCACATTGGGGATATATTAATCATATATTTTGATCATAATATTCTGAAATATATTTTTACTCGAAGGGATATAAATATGAAATAGACACTCATAGGTGAAGTATCTTATGACATTTTATTTTTATATTTCATAAAACTATATGAAAGGGAATTTGGTTTTAATTGTGTTGAGAAAGTGAATTAGTGATGAATTCTAGGATGTAATTTTATTTTAGTGTGGTCTATAATGATTTTATTACTAAAATGAGTTTGGGAGTGGAAGATGATGGTGGACATGTGTTCTTCACTTTGATGAAATGTGAACCATCTTTTGATGACTGTTATCAGTATGAGAAGGTGAATGAAAATGATTTCCAATAAAAAGGTAAGATCCTTTATGGTGTGGAGACCATAGGTGAGCTGTCTCAATCTACCAATAGAGCATTGTGATTCTATTCTTTTATTCTTGGACATACTTTTCCTATTTCCAATCACTTGTGTTTTTGGGGAAAATTGATGATTTTATGGGGGAAATGACCATATGATTGGTTGGAACACATTTAATAGTAACCGTACGACCATCATATGATAGGCTGGGTTCAGAAAGAACCTACCACATGGCTGGCACATGACAATGCGATATGTCTTTGGTAATCATGCAAGTTTTCCCTTCGGACTTAATTGTCCACATGGTTACCACATGGTTCTCCAAATAGTACATACTAACCATGCGTATATGCTAACACATTAAAAATGGGGGGGGGGGGGTTCTCTCTCCCTAATTTAACCCCCCTTTGGCCCCCTTTATTTGTCCCCTATGGACTCCCCATCCCCAAGAACAACTACATCCTACTCTTTGCTAACATGGGTTCTCTTTTTGGATTGTTTGCAACAAGATTCTTCCCGATCACTCAATTATTCCCTATTCTACCTTGTTTTTACCCATTTATGGTTTATTATCATCCCACATGGGTCTTCAATTCTATTAAATATATGGGGTCAAATTTATGGTTAAATCCTTTGTTTTTGAGTTTGATCTATATAGTTAGGGTTTCTTCTTACTTAATATTGGTGAGAATGTGGCATAGATGTGATTTCACACCTTTTTATGAATGTTTTTTCCTTATAGGTAGGTGTTTCTATCCCTTATCACCATTAGATGAATTTAATATGTTATTTTGAGTTTAGAAATGTGTTATTTGTTTTGATAATGTGGCGAGAATGGTATTTCTAAAGTGTTTTGTGTACTTATAACCTATAAATGAATTTTTAATCAATTTAATGTCTATGATTTTATGTGTTCTTTGGTGTAATTTTCCTAAAAATGTCTTTACATATATTTTCAATGGGGGAAAATGTATTTCGATCTGCACATGGGGTGTGTGTTTGTTAAAAAGGTACTTTGAATGGAAATTAGATCATTTTGACCATGATATCCTTGTTATGTTTTTTTGTTTATAAATTGTGGAATGTTTGAAAGGTGAAAATATTTATTTAAATTAGTTTTAAGGTATGAGTGGTTTTATGAAGTGGCTTAGCCCATTATCTTGGTTCATTTTTAATGCATGATATTCTTGTGTAATAAAGTGGGAAATTTTTTATTTTTTATGAGATGGAAAAGTTATTTGCAAGGTGATTCTCTTAGTGTAGGTAAAATGAAAAAATGAGAAATTTTATGATAAAGAGTGGTTTTCTTGAAATTTTTATCCTTTGATGTGAATGTAGTGGTATTTTTTGCATGAGAACTTTAACATGAGCACAATGTAATCCCATATATCTGGGTGGGAGGACATGAACTAGTTCACTAGTGATACAGAATTGGATTGTCCCAGATTTACAAAGAGTGATTGATGTTTATAACACTAACTAAACTATGATGATGATTGATGAACTCTATAACATTAGATTTATCGCCTCTTTATTGTCTTATGCATGCGGATGCTAATGGTTTTATTTACTATACTACCTTTCACTATGACAGGAGGTTCTAGGGCCATACTTGAGTCAGATAAAAATATACTACTCATCTTTTAGTGTCGTCCATTGGCATACATAGGACCACATTAATGTGTTTAGCTAGTTATCAATTTTGGTTTTCATTTGAGCATTCATTGGTTAAACATTTTTCTTTCAAAGTGTTTTATTTTAAATATTTACCTAATAAATGTGTTTCTCAAAATTTTGTTTAAATCATGAACAAAAATTAACATGTTATATTATCATTTTAATGTTGTGGCATGGACTATTTTTATTAGGTGGAATCATACTAGGCATTGTCTCACACCCTATATACACCATTGTGTGTGTATAGATCTTGTTCCTTGTCTTTAATGGGTGGGGGAATCATGATTAATTGAGGGTTTCTAGGTTGTTAGTATAATTCCCATGTGGTTTTGGTGAGATTCGGTTTAGGAGGTGGGTCCTCTTGTTTCGTGAAGGTTCGAGTCAGGGTTTTTAGTTTTCCATTATTGTTGTTCCTTTGAGACTTTTGGGTGATGTTTTGAACTTAAAATATGTTGATGTTTTTTATTCCATGATTGGTTTTCTATTTTCATCATTTTTTTATTTATCATGTTTTTTGTTTTATGGTTATTATTTTGGGTAAATCATTCCCATGTTTTAATCCTTATACCTGGGCACTTGTGCGAGTCCATGGGGATCAAGAATGCCCTTAGTTTCATTCTATGGACCGGGTTGGACACTAGTTTTGATGGCGACCTAACTTGGTTAGGGATATTAAACAACCCCCACTAATGTTACATAAAAAAATAAAAAAAATATATATGTAAAAATATTATGTCATAATATGTCACTAAAATTTATTTAAATATCTGAACAATTGTTCATATAAGGGGAATGCATCAATGCCTTAAATCTAGTGTGTCACTATGGATTCCCCTCAATGACATAATATTCTCATATTCTTATTGATTATAAAACTTATGATTCTATATTATGTATAATTTATATCACAAATAGGGGGATTATACACAAAATGAGAAAAATTTCATAAAATATATTTTTATATCAAGCGATATATATTCAATTTTATGTATCTAAAGTACCAATTATTTCAAGATTATCATAGATGTAATTTTTTCCCAAATAATCTATTATATGTTCTGAAAAAATATTCAATTCATTCTCTACTATTTTATTTACTCATCCTTGGATTACATGTGTGACTCTTGCTTATATACATTATTCTTAAACAACATATTTTACAAATATGTTCCCTGATAAAAAACCATCAATCATGTAAGTGTATACTTTCACCATGAATTAAGTAGTGGATAAATTATTGATTTTTGATGTATATTTTTATGAACCCATTATGTGTAGCTAACATAGATAATTATTACCCAATACATGGGAAATTACATCTCCATAGTTAGATAATTCTGAATAAGATGGATTTTGATCACATAATTCAATCATTTTAATCAATAAAGTAAATGATATTAATAAAAATATATTTATCATTTATATTGTCTACTCTAATGTTCTGAATAGATTAATAAATGGATTTACAAATTTTCACTGTGCAAATCCACCCACATCTCATTTGTCATAATTTAATGACTATAATATATCAAAAAGTCCATTTAATGTATATAATTTATATTTATTAAAAAAAATTAAATATGATAAAATAAATATATATTTTTCTCACACTTAATATATTACATTATATGATATTATAATAGTGAAACTATTAGACACATTTATATGTGAAATTTACTTTTTCTCAAAATGTATTATTACTTCATAGAAATTTAGAAAAATATATGTAATTTTAAAATGTGTATAATAATTAAATAATAATCACTAAAAAATTACATTAATTTTAAATATTTTATATGAATTATTTTACACTTTATCTATAAGTAAATTCCATTTTTCAAATTGTTATCCTTCTATAACCAGACAATATATTATTTACACGAATACCATACAGTAATTGAACTCAAATCAACCCCTATTCATAAAGTATTTCCATTTTTTACTATAGACATAGTAATTAATAATTATGTAAAATTAGGATATCTATATCAGAAAATAAAACTACTACTAAAAAATGAATGGTAAAATTATCAGAATATTAATATTCATCGTAATATCAATTAAATAAGTCACACCTAGAATAATTAAATTACTTTAATTTTTGGTGATTAGAGAAATTTTTTTATTATAATAAAATGGAATATAACTCTAACAGTTATATATAATGTGGAGGATTATTAGCTTAAATGAAAAATGAAAAAAAGGTACTAATATATTCCAACACTATTACTAGTAAAAACTAATTACACATAAGAAAATATAAAAACATTTTAAATCATTAAAAATAAAACAAAATAATTATATATATATATATATATTAACATATGGTGATTATTTATAATTTTTAGGAAATATTTTTATTAATTTATATATCTATGTAATAAATATTTTTTCTATTTTTATGTGTAACAAAAAGGACCAATAATAAATACCATCATATTATATAGTTGACAAATATTCACCAAAAAAACCGTAGTATACTATTTGTTTTATAATTTTGTTCAAAAAAGTTAGATCATAAATTATCATATTAAAAAGAAATAAATTTTAATTTTTTAAAACTATTTCATATAATTTATAAAAATATAAATGTAATACTAAAAATCTCCTCCTTTTAGATATTAATTTAAATAAATTTAATGATGGTAAAACACGTAATAATTTCATCCATCACTATCCATACTGATGTCATCCTCCATCATTTTCATTATCTCTTCATCTTCACTCCCATGTATGATCGATAGTTTCAATATCAAAATAGAGAAGTCAATAAATCTCTACATTTATGGGTGTTACCATATATAAACAGTCCTATATGTTCATTACCCCTATCATACTTGTCTCTTAGTTACACATACAATATAACAACCCACCCTTCAGTAAATATATCATCTAGATAATATACCATTTTTCCATATAAATATTAAATAAATGTATAATATTCTTCAAACTCACTTTTATCGATCATAAAAGATATTTTATCATATGTAGCCTCCAATAAAACATTTATTTCACCCATAAGAACATGGACTCAATCTGTATTGAAGAACAAAACAAAAAACTGTATTTGAGAATTCAATTTTATATTTAGAATTTAATTTTATATTATTTATAATATATGATATTTTTGAAGATGAAAATACTTTTTTAAAATCATTTTCCCTAAAAATATTACAAAATTCCATGAAATTTACATTTTAGGATTTTAGTCTCTTAAAATTCTTCACTGGATACCGAGAATGTTATTTAAACTATTTAGAAAACATTAGTATCATTAATGAAATATTAAGCATCGTTTAACAATAATAGGTATCCTATTAAAACCAAATTTATAGCTATAAGATCTATATTCTAAAAAATTGTGATTAAACAAACCATATAATGTTTAAAATCCTGGAATACTTTTATTTGTTCATATAAAATCCTCATGAATTTTAAATATTTTTTCCATCGAGACATTATATGTATCCACACCATTGTTCTCAGACTCTCACAATTCGTCTATAAAAGTATAAATTTATATTTTAATCTCTTTTCAGTGAATATTATTATCAAGAATAATTATTAAAATAATGAAAATGGTTTTCTACATTAATATCCATAGAGGTAAATTATAAGATATGAAAATAAATAGATGTATGATATATGTTTAACTTATTCTTAAATTGGTTAAATCCATTATTATTTAAAGCCAACCACATATTCCTAGTACATTAGGATAAATGTATAGGTAATTAACCAATGATTTATACATTTTTTATTCTTATGAATGTCCCATATATGTGTCATTGTTGTTTTTCGTAACATGATAATTCATGTGGTCTTTAGTTTTATATGAAATGGATAACAATTCCAATTATTGTTTTATAAGAAATTATTATAATATCATAGTATGAATGTGATTTATAAGATTATTATGTATAGTAAGTTCATTAAAATATTTTCCATTAGTCAATTTTCACATATAATATGCACTTCTTTGGTGAAATATTCTCAAAACATAGCATAAAGTCATTAGGACAGTCATCATTGTTCATATAATAGATACTAATATTTTTGATAACTTTCTTCCACTAATAAATTATTTATGGAAATTAATTTCAAAAGATGAACCATAAGAAAACTCTATTAGGATACTCAATAAATTATTTACAATTACATAAAACTTCTTGATAAGGTATAACATTAGTATACAAGGAAATTTCATTGTGTTTTCTATATTTTATTAAATCTAGATTTCCATACATAAATAATTATTTGTGATTATTTTATTACTCTATTATGATATCTTTTGTATCAATATATGAAAACCAAATAAGATAATATATTTATATATTATTATAATCATCCTTTTTTATTAGATTCCAAATATTTTCAATAATAAAGAGATAAATTTATTATTTTCCACTATCCTAGTTGACGTTGGGTTATTCATCTTTTATGTGGGAGGGGGGAATAATTTTATACCTGAATTTACATTTTTAAAGATAATTTTCCTAAAATTGTGATTTTTATTACATTGTCATATTATTTTTTATATTATCATTTCATAGAGTGGAGAAACTCATGGGAAATACCCCCATAGTTCACAGGATAACAAAATTATGGTACAAAAAAGCATGAAGTAGGTTTATAAATAAGGGAAATATTATGAGCAATAGAAATCCAAGAATGAGTAAAGAAAAGAAAACAAGAAAAAATGTGCATATGATTTAATGTGGTGTCTAGTATGTTAGTCCAATTATATGATAATAACACCACAATTTTCCAAACATTATAAATTCTTATGAAAAAATGTATTGAATAGTTATAGAATTAGTAATAATGAGAGAACAATAATAATTCACCATCAAATAACTCAAATAATATTGTGAAAATCTCTCCCCGAATATATTTACTAGTCGACCAAAAAACATGATCTCTTTTATGTTCTAACTACATCAATAACATTTCAGAACGGGTTATAGAGATCTATAATTGTATATATCTTTTGGAATTTAGTCTTAGTGGGAGCTATGACCCTCAAAAGTAAGGGATAAACGAGTCTATCATGGAAAATTCATCTATTGTAGTAGACTCATTTGTATTAAGATCAATATATTATTGAATAAATGAAGTAAACTAGTAAACATGGAAAACAAATATCCCATGATTCCCCTGATATTTATACCTATTTTAATGGATCCAAAGTGAAATAAAAAAACGGTAAAAATAATACTCAATAGATCGAAATTAGATTAGAATACCAAAGAAGAAATATCCTAAATTCAGTCAATGTTCTGTGGTGGCTTTTGAAACATGGAAATACACAATGGTGAGGAATAAAAAGATTATGAACTAGAAGTCATATGATAAAAAATTCCCAAATTCATATTGCACAACATAGCCATATGTTATAGTAAAGTCATACAACAGTAATTTCAGAGTCATATTCTTTAAATTCAACCAATACATACTATACAAATTTATATTATGTGGAAAATAATTACGATTCAACAAAGATTTATAATCAGAGTTTTAAATCCATCAACCACAATACATATTTCCCCCTAAATAGTCTTATGGAAATATGCATCACTAAAAAAATATAAAAAAAGAACATAAGGGGAAAACAATTCATTTATGGACATGCTAAAAGTGAAATAGTCATCTGAAAGGTAACTAGGTTCATTTTGAAATAATGCATGTTAAAATCAATAGAAATGATTTTAAAAAGAATCTAAAATCAAAAAATATTTTTTCACTTACATTAAATATTGTTCAATTATAACCATGTTCATGATATCTATACAATTCTTAATCCTAGAAATATATACCTACTTATATAAAAACATTCTTGGGTTTTCATCGATGTGTTTATTATTGAAACCCAAATAATATTATTTTAAATAAATATTAAAAAAAATTAAAATAAAAATATATTTTCATGGACCATCCAAGGAATTAAATGTTCATATAGTTAATTTGAATATATTTTTAATCACAAAAAACAATAATATAATTACATAAATCGAGTCCATATATCAATCGCTTATATCGAATATACTTTGTGATAGAATTTTTTAATATAATGTACTCAACCTCTAGGGTTGAAAGTGTAAAAACTTTTTTTATATTTCATTGATTAGATATAGGTCCCCCATATATAATGAAAACAAAAAAAGTTAGTGATTTCATTATATCAATATAGCCAAAATAATCAGAATTAACATACTAGTCTATAAATCCCCACATTATAAATTCTTATCGGAATAATTTTAAAGAGTTTAAGTTGAAGATAGGTACCTCAATGAACACTATGAAAATTATAATGTGGTTTTCTTGAATTTTCCATAATCCTACCCATGTTACAAGATAAAAGGATACATTTTATGATTAAATAACATATAATACACTATGCTACCTATAATATTAGTATGCCGTATTCTAAACATAGATTTAATTTCACTAGTTCTGGTAATATACTGAGATAATTAATGTATAAAATAAAAAGTAAAATTGACACTAACAAGAACCAATGAATCAATCATTTTTCTCACTTTATGCTTATTATAATTTTTAGATAAGTAATGTTACATATTTTTAATAACTAACAATTTCCATACCCAAAATATTCCCATCAAAACCCAAATAATTCCATTTAAATAAAAAAAATTGTTCCAAATTATCTTGGGTGATCAATTTTATATAACTACATAGATAAAATATATCATCAACATACAAAATCAAATAAACCATGCATATTTTGATGCATTTTTAGAAAACACTTTCACTAAACTCACTCATTTTGAAACATTTTAATATCATGCATGAATCAAACTTCTTATACCATTATCAAGAATCTTGTTTTAGCACAAAAGAGACTTAGAAAAAGACTTCATAAAATTTAAATTCATTATCAAAATGAGTCAGAGGATTCTTTGAATTTTTTTATCTTAAATAACATGCAAGAATTTAATTTTATCATCATGCTATTCGATGTTCCTATCATCATGTCAAAACATGAATATTTTTAATGAAAGAATTATTAAATACACGAGAGATTATTTTTTAATAGTTCACCCCTTCTCGTTGAAGGACCCCATTGGCATCTGTTTTAGAATTTCACTTGGTTAAATTCCATAAATTATTATCTTACTTCTCAAATCACCTTATTAGTATATTTTTATGTCACCATGGCCATGTATGGTTCATTATAAGGGAATCTATCTCATCATTCATGATAATATTCGCATTTAGGGAATTTGTATCATAAGAGTCCTTTTTATAACCTTTTTAATATATTAATTTTTCCTAAGAAGTACATAACAATTTAATTTTCTCATTAACTGGTTTTTTATAGACAAATGTGAATGAACATTGAAGTAATAGAGGTATGAGGGTGTTTTTGGGGGCATATTCGGAGCTCCGAGCCTGAATTTTTTGTAAAATAAAGTATCCTACAAGGTTATTATAAATCATGTTGAATATGAGTCATGATTACTCTAACTATGTAAACCTAGGGATTAGGATAAAATTATCCCATATAGTATTTAAAAGAATGATGAAGGGGGTACACACCCATGTGAGGGACTCTATAGTTTTTGATAGTGGGTTCGGACATGGTTTGTGTATGGTTAGGGAGATCGTGTGATCAAACAATGCATGTCCCCCCCCCCGCCCTCCACAGTGTAGGGTGCAAAGTTAGTGCATTGTTTGGCCAATCATGCGACTAAACCATCCGGCCTAGTATTTGGAGTGAAAATATAAAATTTAAACTTAATGTCATCTGATTCCTATAACAAAAATTCATTTTCACCCATTGGACAAAAACACACATTTGGAGAGCTTCTTTGAAGATCAAATTAAATTAATTGATCTCTTTCATCCATCCAATTTCAAAATAATTAATCATTCATTTCATTGGTTTATCACTAATATGTATAATAATCTATGTGTGTTATTTTTCATTTATGTTATTATCATATTGTCTATTTAGTTGCAAACGAATATGCCAAATTTTTAGTATTTTTTTGTTTTTTGTTTCTCTTATGATATGGATCCATCAGAAGATGGTACTAGATGATAACTAAACTACGAACCTACTATCGATGGTCTATACATTTTCTGGGTGGTTTAGTGCTTTATAGAGCTAGTTTGAATTTTTTTGGCATGAATGACCTTCCAATAGTGACCCAAAAGAGTATTGAATAATGGAATTGAATGTATTGGAGCATGTTTAGGTTTCCCTTGAGAACCTTTTAGATTGTTTGAAATTGTTTCCATAACCTAGGCCACCAATGGTCTGTTTCTTTTGTATTGCACCCTTATTACACCACCCATGGGGAATGTGTTTGATATTCTATAGTTACAGTAATTCTGGTTATAAACTAATTGAATTTAATTGATTTACTAAGAGATGGTTTTACAAGTTTTACATGATATACATGATGTGAATTTTTCATAGTTTAAATTTGAATTGTTATATGAGTGGGTAAACCTGTAAAATTTGAATGGATATGAACTTCTGAATGAATATGATTAATTTAAATGGATTTGGATTCCTTGGTTGGTATAAAATAGATCCTAGTTCCATTCGATTTCATGGATGTTTTATCCATGGATGTTGATAGCATTATTGGACCCCTGTGATGAGATTTCTACCTAGGACATGATTCTTTGGAAGTAAATGGACCTTACTATGCCTTGGATCTAACATGGTTTGTATCACAGTCTATATAGTCTATTGAAATTGTCCTTGAACACCAAACCAAGTCTAGATTAGTTTAATTCATGATTCTCATGGGACTTGTTGAAGATTCCTTGGTTCACTATATATAGGATCATAAGCTTTGGGGTTTAAAACTCCTGTGATGAGATTTCATTCAACTGTTGTGTGATGCGCTTGAATTGTTATATGATTATTGATGTGATTGAGGATTGGTTTTACCATTTTACAATTCTATTATGGTATGAATCTATTGAATAAATTTATATTCTTTATAGTATTGACATTTCATACATTAAGCCATGACATATTAGGTGAATTGATTGATTGTAGAATGTTGTGTTATATTTCATCTCTGATAAACATGTTGTTTGATAAATGAATTTACTGGGAACTATAAAAAATTATAGGTATTATGTTGAATGATATATCCTATGTAGTTTTTCTTTATTTGGTTATAGAATACACCCTATGTAGCCAATTATGGCATATGGAGTTACACACTATAACTTGAATAGATAGGAAAGTGTTTTGGTGTGGATTAGGTTGACTCTTTAATTAAAATCACTTTGGTTATATGAAATTATATATCAAAATTGGTAAAAATATGTCTTCCTACATTTAATGTAAAATATGAAATGAATATGCAATCAAATGGAAAATTAAACTTGTGAAATAGAGAACACGACGTAGACCTTTATTTTCTGTTGGAAGTTTGTAGTGTCTCTAGTGATGTAAAGACTGTTCCTTTTAATCAGTCTGGGATTTTAGAGATGCTAGTGTAGAATGTCATATTATAGTAGAGTTTTTACCTGAACTATTATTTTATCAGTAATCATTTGATATCAATTTTCTAAGTCATGTGTTTGTAATTTTAGATACATTCTACCAAGAGGACCTCCAGTCGTATGACATGAGAGTGGTAATGACAATTCTCTAGATGTGTGAGCTAGGGGATAATAGTTAATCGTCTTATAGATCTAGATGAGGAAATAGTATTTTTTTAGAACATAGTTGTCGAGGAAAATTTCAACAATATATTTATACACATTATGGATAATTTTTAGGGGCACCACATCATTCCTCATCTATGGCAGAGATGATGTGGGTTTTCCAGTAGTAGAATCCTCACATGTTTATATGGGATGGTCTTCCATAGGATGATGATCAATGGCTTAAGTCTACGTTGTTACTAATTTATCATTTAGAGACACATCATTGTTAGGGAGAATATCTCATGACTTATATGTTGTTAGGATCAATAATGATCTAGTAGTATGCCTGGAATCAGGATTATATGTTTCCAATTACGGGTTTGAAGGACTTTCAACACCGATTTTATGACTACTTTTCCCCTGAGAATCTATGATTAGTGTAGGATAATGTGTACATTCATCTAAAGGAAGGTTCTTTTATGGTTATAAATTATTCGACAATATTTAAAAAGTTTCATCATTTTTCATTAGCATTATTTTCTGATGAGATATCAAAGATGAAATGCTTTGAGGAAGGTCTCTGACATGTTGTTCGATATTAGGTCAACATGATTAGGTTGGTGATGACTATCATAATAGTGATTCATACAATAATTAATGAGGTGAACCCAACGGGAGATGCAAGTGAATGGAAATGTAGAATTATCTATTGGCCTAGGGTTACAGATTCCGGTTGAAGGATGAATATTTTTTTCACTTCCCTTGAGATGAGTTCTAGCATCATTGTGAGTGCGGGTAGTTCGATTTCCTATCACTAGTTGAGAAGATTGGGAAACATGAGGAGTCAATGTGATAAATACCTAATAGAATTATGATATTATGGAAATATGGTCCACATTAAAAATTTAGGGAGGACCATGCATCCATTAGTCATTAGAAGGGGTCATATCCAAGAACTGGTTTAAGAATGCATTTCACAACTCTGCATCATGATGGGAGCTCGAGTTATAATGGTTGTTTAAGCTGAGGAGGTTTTTTTGGTCAACGAATCCATACACCAATTGTATCTAGAATGTAGGGTGGGCATACTTTGGGTTGTGAGGTTATCTCACAGGACCATAGTAAAGGATAGTTATATTCTATGTGGTCTACCCCTATAGAGAAAGGCACCAAATTGTCTATGGTGATAGGTACAATTATTGTATCCACTATTATTGTATCTTCTTGTTTTTATAAAGGTACATCACATTTTTTCATATATGTACCAATAATTAAAATACTTGCACACATGAAGCATTTTTTAAGGGTGTTATGACACATTAAAATCAGTCAGGGGTTGGAATAGAGGACATACTCTAATTTACATT
This sequence comes from Viscum album, assembly GCA_963277665.1. NCBI lineage: Eukaryota > Viridiplantae > Streptophyta > Magnoliopsida > Santalales > Viscaceae > Viscum > Viscum album. The sequence continues at coordinate 1,784,603,781 of OY728119.1, read as the reverse complement.
GTGACCGTTGACATTAGTGTGTGCCAATTCATATGGAATATTTTTATCCTTAAGAAGATAGTTTTGACATCATACTCAGGATATACTAGCTAGTTTCTCTCCGAGCATTCATTAATTTTTTTCATTAGATGGTAGATTTTCCATCAACATTGGTTGGAGATTATATTCACTTGGGGGAATGGGATTTCCGTACAAAACAAGATGGACCACCACATAATGGGCATGGTAGGATCAAAACCCATATAAATAGTTTATATTTGGTTGATTAGGGAGCATTCTTGGAGTTTTTTCCACCCGTGGTAGGTAATTTTAGGGATGTTTTCGTGGATGATTTTTATGGTTTACCTCCTTAGAGAGAAAGCGAGTTCTCAATCTTGTTAGTTCTAGGAGTTTCAATTGTATCCATTCCTTTAAATAGAATAGATAATATAGAGTTTTATAAGATCAATTAGATTCTATTGTAATTGGAGGGAAATGGGGTTATTCAACCAAATATTTATATCTGGGGTTTTCTTATCCATTTTTTGAAAATGGAAGATGTGGCCATCAGACTATATATAGACAATCAAAAACTGAAATAGTTGATGGTTAAGAATCGATATCCCTTTCTATGGATAATTTTCTTTTTTGTTATAATTGATGATATTCAGAGTTATAAAAAATCAATATTAGGATGGGGAATCATCAAGTTCTTGTTCAACCTATAGACACAACTCACATAGCTTTCCATTGAAAGTATGATGTATATATGTTTTAGGTTATGTTGTTAGATCTTGCGAATGAATCATTATTTTTCATGGAACTAATTAATATGGGTTTCCATCATTATTTTCACTCATTTTTAGTTGTTTTAATCAATGATTCAATAGTTTATTTTCTATATCAAACATGAATATACCAAAAATCATGAGATCATATTGGATACACTAAGAGACCATAATTAGTATGGTAATAAAAAAATGTTTCACTTATGGATGGATATGAATCAGTTCCTATGTGATATTTTATGAAATACAGAAGTCTCAATTGATTTAGGGAAGTAAAGTAGTTTAGTAACATGGGAGAAACACCATATCATCTTTGATATATGATGTTTCTTATGGTTTTATGGATATTAAATATGTTTTTAAAAGACTTATCATTCTTAGAAGTGCCACACACGGTCTTAAATAAGAAGGGTGTAATGTTTGTATATGAAAATACATATGAGACATCCATTTATGATATAAAAGGGAGATTTACTGAATCACAAATCACAATTATTCTTAAGAAAGGTAGAAGAAACACAATGTGTTGTGACGTGTTATATATCGTGCTAGGAGATTTCATGGTTTTGGGTATTCAATTCATCATGTACGTGATTCATTAGTTGTTTCCACATTTGATTAATTACCCGAAGCTCAATCTTGAGTTGGAAGTAGTTGTTCATTATTTGTAATATTGGAGGAAATATTTTCTAAGAGAGTGTTTGGTTGTGTACATAGAACACAAAATCCTCACTTACTATTTTAAACATAGTGATTGAATATGAGGTAGAGAATGTGGGTTGAGTATCTAACATATTTTGATTTCAAACATTGATATACCAATATAAAGAGAAAATTAGTGGCCATTTCATTGAGTAGGAGGAATCTTATACAGGCAGTTCCACTGGCCACTAGTGGGTGGAATATAATGGCATTGTTTTCATAGAATCACAGAATGGTTCATGATTGTTAGTGGTATACCATTATATATATTTTTTGCAATATCCAAAACACTTCTGAATATATTTTGAAAGAGGAAACATTCAAATTATAAGGTCCTATTCCTATGGGAGTGTTTTTTTTGTAAGGACCAACCTCTAGATGGACTATTGACTACGATGAAATCCTATGTATTCAAGGATTCATATGGGTTCTGGAATACACACAAGAGGAGATGATTTTGGTGTTTAATTCCATAGTTTTGGAATTTTATATCAGTATTTTCAAGATGTATTGTTATTTACATTTCTATTATTGGGGGTGAGAGATGAAAAATTAGGTAGATGGTTTTGTTTCAAGGTGTTCCGCATATCTACAGGTGAATTTGAATCATCAGTGACCAATAAGACTTTTAAAATAGTTTCTAATTATTTAGTGGAAATGGGAGGATTCCATGATGGATTTTTTACTGTATTTATAAGATCGCCATGGTGTAGTGATCCAGTTTGGGTTTTTGAGACAAGATTGTGAAGGTTGTATATTTCATTCTGGTCAGAGAGACATTCTTTGTAGATTAGCTTATGAGGTTTTATATCTGTGAGATTATAATAATTCATGGGGTCCCTCAAGAAAACATTTCATATAGATATTCTCAGTTTATCTATCATTTATGACAGAATTTAGAGAGGGTGTTGGGTACATAGGTGATTATGAGCATGACATACCACCCTTAGGCTGATGGATTGTCACATAATATGATTCAAGTGATTATGGAGAAATTGTGATAATGCATCCTTGATTTTAGTAGATCTTAGGAGAGGTATACATAGCCTATAGAGTTACAATATAATAATAGATATCAGGTGATGATAAATATGAAACCCTGTGATTATTTTTATGGTTGTCCATTCTGATTTCCATTGTGTGTTCTAGAGTTGGGTGAAGAAACTTTAATGGAACACATCCCGTGTATGATAATTTTCAGCTTTTATAATTTATTATAATTCAGATGGATACTACATAGATTCAAAATAAATCTTACAATAATCAAAGTTGATGGACTCTAGAGGTGGAGGTCAGGGGTTGTGTCTTTTTAAATATCTCATTTGACCTAGGACACAGACGGACCATGATAAATGGGAATATTTAACTGTGATATATTGGCCCATTTGAGGATTGAAAGAGATTTGGGATCATAGGAAACCTGTTTCTCTTACCTTATTGGTATTGATCCATGAATGAGGTCTCCCATGTATGTTTGAATTTCCATTATCATTTTGATATGTAACATTTTTTTTAGCTTGATGAGGATGAGTTATAAATAGATCAATCATTTGAGGATCATCCTATTAATGTTGTTGATATATTAATAATGATTCAATAGGTTTGGTTAGTTACTCCAGAACATGTCCTATGTATGAAAATATTTTTATAGGGAGAGAATTGGGAGTTGGATGCTGATTCACACACTCATTGTGTTGAGTTATTCTAAAATCATTGTTGAACCGCATTGAGAGGGAAATTCATGTACAAATTTCATTAAGGGTAAAGATTGTAAGACCATAGGTTTTTTTTGCGAAAGTTCGAATATCTCTAATTTGGTTTTAAAAATATTTTTATTGCATAATGTGATTACCCATTAAGGAAATGGTTGTATAAGGGGCTGTTGATGATTTTTTAAAGAATAGAGCCTGAAAATTTAAGTAATATATGGTAGACCACATGGTCAGAAGAAATTGTGTAGGACAAGACAGACGATTAATCTAACTGGGAGAGACATGAGATGATTAAATAAAAAAGAATTTTTTCCAAAATAGTACAATAGTAGGTGAATTCCCATGTGAGTACCTCCATAGTCATTAAAAGTTGGATGAGACATTTTTTTCACATGGTTTAGAAAACTATGAGAACTAACCAGGTGATGTACCCCTCCACACAATAAAGGGATCCCAATCATTGACCATTTTAGCCAATCAGGTGGCCAAAATATCTAGTATAATATCTTGAGGCAAAACGGTCAATTTTCTATAAAAATATTTGTAAACTGAAAATTAATATCATTATTATCCATTGGAAAAAAACACATTGCGAATGATCCCTTCATGCATAAAGCATGGTTTTTGATCATGTTCAATTGCATAAGATTGAAATAGAGAGTAGTGGGTCACTTGGGATCTACATTGGTATGTACTAAAATCCACTTGTACCATTCATTATGTCTACAGGGTTTGGATAGTCTAGTTTTCTGTTAGATAATATTCCATATTTTTTGTATATTCATCTGATATTCATTTTTCATTATATTATGAACAAAATAGAAAATGATAATGGCTTATAACTCCACTACAAACCTATTGTTGGAATTTTATAATTTTCCCACATGATTTGGTGTTTTATAAAGATAGTTCCCATTTTCACCCTAAAATTTATTCCAGTGGCGCTTCTTAAATGAATTGAACAAATGAAATTAATGTATTGTGAGAAATTTAGTTTTTTTAGAACCCCTGAGATAGTTGGGAGCGGTTTCTCCAACCTATTCAACCCATATGGTGTGTCCTCTATAAAGGCCCCTTGTTATACCACCCACGTGGTGTGTGTTTGAACATTCCTTGTTCGAGAAATCCTATTAGTAAATTAATTGATTCGAATTGATTTATTAGTATATTTTGTGCCTCCATTTCCATTTTATACATGATGTGACTGTTTAATGGTTTAGATGTGAATTGTTATATGAGTGGGTAAAATCATGGAATTAGATTGAATTTGAATTGAGGAATGGATGTTATGAATTGAAATGGAAATGGATTACTTGGTTGGTATACATTGAATCACGGTCTTTGGATTGCATGGATGTTGTATCCAAAGATTTTGATAGCGATAGTGGATTCTGTAGATGAGAGTTCTCCTTGGGTCTTGATTTCATGGGATGCTCTGGGACATACAACCCCTTGGATCTAGTTATTTAGGATTACAGTGGACATGGTTTCTTAAGATGATCCATGGAACCCAAACCATTTCTGTCCAAGATTAAATTGAGATTCTCATGGATCATGACAAGTATTCTGTGGTTTACTATAACTTGGATCCATCCATAAGGGTTTTTCAACTTCTGTTTATACATCTTTGCCATGGTAAATGTTATATGCTTGATTATATGGCTCAACTATGGTTGATATGATATATATTATATACGGAATGTACATGGATGAAATGATATACATTTTATATGTCATGGACGTGGTTTTTTTTTGACAAAGTGGATAGATGACATGGTCATGGTGTTTACTTCACTTTCCATTATAGCTGGCATTTTAGGAGCCAAACCATTGTTTTATAGGGAGCCATATTTGTACGGGATGTTAAACATTACTTGTTTTATTTAAACAATGAGAAAATGATTCAGTTCTTATGTACCTATGATATACATTGCATAATTATTTTTTTATTGCACACCTAGAATGGTTATTAAAACACTTGGTGGTGGACAATTGGGATTTCATCTCACACCTTGTCTCATGATATCATTGGGTACCTTGAAAGGCTATATCGATAGTGGTAGGGACCTATGAAATAGACAATATTTTATTTACTGAATTTGTTCCATTATTAGGATTAGGTGAGTATAAGACTGAGCTGAGGCTCCCGATGCTAGATAGTATAGATATTTTTCGTTTTTTTTGGTATTTTGAAACATGTATTGTAATAATGTCTGTCAACCAATTTTTGATTATTTTTAGAGACATGACATGTATTAATTTTAATTTTAATTATATATTACCTTTAAAATTGTATATATATTCACATCTTGGAAATGTATCTCCTTTCTAAATGATTTACTACTTATGCTATGGATCAGTATGATTGATATCGTTATGTTTCACTCTAATAAGAGGGAATAGTCTCTACAAAGACACACCCTAGATTATCATGGTTAGTATTAAACATTGGGTTGCTGAGGATATGTTATTTAGGTCATGTTACCCACTGGCTTAGGGCATCTTATTGTGGCATCTAGGTCAGAAATTTACAACATTGGGGATCATATCTACCAAGATTCTATGAAACATGCAAGGAAAATACATTCATATCAACATGGATAAAACTATAAGGGAATACAAAAAATGATTAATAAATAACCCTCGAGATTTAATATTTTTTATGATTTAGATGAATTTCACTATCAGTGACATTATATTATCCATATTTTCAAATAAAATTCGCCTCAGGATGAGTTTTATAAGGATATGTTTCTATATAACAGTCATCATCAACAAGATTCTCATCCAATACACCCCAATTATGAGAGGTATAACTACAATATTTATTGTGGGGTTCATATATTTTTGGAAATGTTTTAATAAAATACTACATCCTAACGAAAAATATAGTTTTTAAAACCAGATATATTTTCTATAAATTTGTTTCCTTCCACCCATTCAGGGAATTATAATAAAAACAATTTACCGTCACATCGATTATTTTTTGAGGTATTATTTTGATTTATTTTTCTTTCATTAATAATTGGTTTTCCTATTTTATTTATGTTTAAATTTAGATATTTTATACTGAAAAGATAGTAGGGTATGAATGGAACATAATTAGAGGAAACAATGCGTCCTTTCCCAGGGATGTGTGAAACCAATTGATTTGTTAATTCCCACACACCAAATATTTGATAAAATGACCAGTTTACCTTTTTAATTGATTTTTGACATTGTAGGAATATCTTTTCCTTATTAATATAATATTTACTCCTAACTTGATTGTTTTGAAATATTTAAATTTGGTTTTCCAAAATGGTTTTAGAATTTTAATCAATGCATGTTTAATGGTTTGGAAAATGTTTTGGCATGTGATGGCAATATTTGGCCAGTTGGGAAGTTTTTTAATTTGTATAAGGTTTGAAAATGTGGTGTGAGTGATTAACTATAAAATTTACTAAATTGTTTTTGAAATTGAAAATCACATTTTTCACCATTAGGGAATGTTGGATCTAGTCTTGTGAAAGTGCGTGGTTACATAAGGGTTCCTGAGGCCCATTTAGAACGTCTGTGGAAATTATTATATTGAAAAGTATCCTTAGATAATAATTATACCTTTATAATGTGGAGTGTTATGGGGGGGCATTCTGAAAGTATCCCTTTTAATTGAATGGTTGTATGAAAATATATTTCTCCCTAGGATGACTTTGAGGTGACTTTTTGTCTAGGTTTCTTGTGCTATATGTTTTTTAATGTTATTGGATTCCTGGTTGGAATTTGTTAGTTGACCCACTCTTTAGTTTCTATATGGGAACCTGTTATAGCAAGTGGATTTTTGGTGAACGGTTACTGCACTGTCGTCGGATTTCATCTTGGATAATCGCCCATAATAGGTATATTTTTTATTTTTTTCTATGGGAATGTGCCCCTCAGTTAGACTAGTTAGTATGTAATCGGTTGTGTTGGTGAGAATGAAATCATTAGTTTGGGTGTAAATTTATGATGAGTTGAAATGTATGTAATTTTATAGATTATTCCACTAATCTCCTTGGTTCTCCCATGTCCTTTGGAATATAGTTTTCTCTGGTAGATTATTGAGATTCTTTATTGGTTGGTTACTTTTTCATACTATTTTTCTATTACCTTTGTTATGTGATTATTGATGCTACTAAATTTAATGTTGTAGTTTTCTAAAAAGTGATGTGATGGTTTTCAAAGATTTATGAAAACTGATTAGAAATCATTTTATACTCTCTTTCCATATTTAAAAAAAACACAATTATTTCACTTTTTAAATACAAATGGTTCCTCCTTGGAAAGGTTTTTTTATTTAAAATGAAAAAAGGGAAATGGAACATGTTATGTTTTAAATTTGAAAAATGGGGGAAAAATAGTTTTGTATATTTTATTTCAATACTAAAGTTGATGCTTATTTTATTTAATGTAAATTAATTAGTAGTAGATAATGTAGGAATATTAGAACTTGGGTTTTAAGTATGTGGTAGTTTCTGGAAAACACATTCAATTCCAAACCATGATTTTCCAAGGTGTGTCGGATTATTTTTGATTTCGTTGATTCTTGAGTTCTGTATAGTGTTTAGGAAAATTAAATAGATGTTTTCATAAATTTCACATTGAGCTTGTTGGGCAAAAAATATAATGTGGAGCTATAGATATGGTCTTAGAATACTCTCCACAATGGTGACATGATTCCCATATGGCATCTAACCACATGGATATGTCACCCATTGACATTAGTTTCATCTTTTCAGTTGTTTGAGGTCTTCCTTCATTCTAAAGTGGTTATTGTTTTGTTTTGGGAAGATAGAAAATGAGTTTTTATATTTATTTTAATGAATGAAATAGAAAATGGAATTTTCGAAAATGATATTTGGGTAAGTTGAATGAATTTTCATTTTTATGGAATTCACTGTTTTTTATTTCTAAATAGAATAAAATAGATTTATGTGTATAGTTTTAAAATTGTTTTTGATAAGTGGGGAGTAGTCTTTTAAAAGTTAATTGGGGAAATTTTGAACTGAAAATTCTTTTTGAAATGAATTGATTTTGGGAAAAGAGTTTTAGGGTATTTTTTAGATGATTTGTGAAAAATTGAAATGAAAAGTAAAATGAGAAGACGAAAACATGAGTTGAATGTTTTGTCTTGGAATGTTTGAATTTTTCGTTTCAAATTTGGTATTATATTAAATTATCATATTCATGAATGTATTTTTGGATGTTGATGGTTGGTGGAATGGTAGGACTAGTTCACAGATCGTAATGAGTATATGGATGCTTGTAATTTCATAGATATGTGCTGGTGTGAGGCTCTGGGGAATACCATTGGTGATTGAAAAACATGTCATTATTCTTTTTCGTTTCGAATATTATTCTTAAGAAAAAATAATAATGTGATTATTAGGTTGTCTTTAGTAGTGTGTATTATTTTCTTGTTATGTGGGAATGTTTTAAGTGGTTATGTTAATTTTAGATCTTAATGATTAGTTGGTTTTGATTAATCTTATGGTTTACTTATTGCTTTGTTTATTCACCAAAAAAAGTAAGATAGATATTCAATGTGAAGATAGGTGTGGATCACTATTAACAAACCCTCCAGTTGATCAACCTAAGGACTTCTAATGTGTGTATTGATAGTTTAATCCTCTTTTCTTTTATAGATAAGTGTAACCTCTCAAAGAATAGTGTGGATGTGGAAAATTGAGAGATACTCTAGTTTCCTTGAGTTTCTTGGGTCTATAGTTATGATGTTCACTAACTCTATGATAGAAGTTCCGACCAGAAAGTGGTGGATGTCTGTCTCTTAGTCCAATCCTCAAGAAGATCTTACCCATTAGTTATTCTAGGTTTTATTCATCAGAAATCATTTCTATAAGGTAGTGAAGGTGATGAAGTAGAAGGAGATGTGTTGTCTACAGTAACGTGATGGATCAGTGTTGGGGTTCTTTGGTCATTTTTTCTATCTAGTTACATACTATATAGAGTGGGATACATATGATTTCTTTAAGGCTATGTGTTTTTAGAATGGTATTTTCCTTGATTTACAAGAAAAGGTGTTTGAGTTTGGTCTAACCTACCTTGCTAACGTGGTAAGGAAATTTATTCATGTTGAAGCTGTGTTTAAAGGAGTTCATGATGAATCCAACCATCCTATAGATTATTATAGTAGTAAATGGAATATCTATAAGGAAAATAGAATGTGTCATGAAGCTAGTGGTGCTGGTCAGGTAATTAAAAGGCCTCTAGATCTTTCATTCTCTTCATCTAAGCATAAGATCATAATGCTTACACATTACAGAAAGATGGATCACAAGAATCAATCATTTCATAGCTATCCAAAGTCATGTCATAAATTAAAAAGCCTATTTTACTTGTAATGGTTCTTTTTGGGTCTTTATAGGAATCCATGTGGAGCTAGATCCAACCCTTCAGAAGACAACCCAAACATTTTTCAAAAGTAGGGTACAATTTTGGGTTTTGTTAGAACCCCCTTTAAATGTAATGCTTTTTTATTTTAATGATTGTTTCTAGTGGTGTCTTTTTTTTGTTTGATTTTAATTAAAATGTGAAATTGAATTTTTGGTATATGCATATAACTTCGGTTTTAATGAATTTGTGTCTTTTTGAAATTATAAAATTTTCCATTCCTGAGAGGTGGTGTCATTTGTTGTGTTCTTAGTTTTTTATGCCTCTCATTTAAGTTAAAAGAGGATGATTCTATTCGTATTATAAATACACATTTATGTTATATTGTCATTTTGTACAAAAGTGAGTGTCATGGTGTGCTGTGTTCTTTTATTTCTACCCGGGATGTTGTATGGCTGCAGGTGACACCGCAAGAAAGAGTTAACATAAGAGATTATTATCTACTGACCATGAGGATGTGGAAAACTAATGATATTTGAGAGTTAAAAATAGGCTCCATAGTGAATATTTCACATATTTAGGAATCAAATGGGTTTGTAGGACCTTGGACCAGCTCTATATTCATTGATGGAATGAGTACAATTTATGTTTCTATGTTATAGTTTCATCATCATGGACGGTCATGTTTTTCGCTAAACGTAATAGAGTCTGTGTTTCCTCAATATGTTTTTTATGGCTTGAAAGGTCCTATTTTGTTGTAAGTAGGTGTGGTAGTATCTTTTTCTTGAAATTTCTATAGTTGTGTCGTTTTTATGTGAATGTCTAATTTGGAATCCTTGTGTTGTTAGCCTTTGTGATTTTGTTTTCATTTATATTCATCTAAAAATGCTTGTGTCATGTGGTGGCACTGAATAAGGTGTTGGTTTTCTTCTTTTTATGTATTTTAATTTATTTTCCCCCCTTCAGGATAGGTTTTTGTCAATGTGGGGAGTCCCTAGTTTGGACTGCGTGAGGAATACCTGAGTTGGTCATCATTTATTTTTCCAAGTCAATCTGGTCTAGTTGGTTTCTAATTGAGGAGAGTCCACTATAGCCTCCCATGATGAAAATACAGTTTATTCATGGCTGTATCATGGTAGTAGGTAGTTTCTTTTTGTGTTTTTGGTTCCGATTATTTCCATCCAAGTGAATATCAGGTGTTTTGGAGTACAAATAACTATATTTAAGCAAGGTTATGGAAATTGTGGTTTGAGATTTTCATCATCGATTAATATGTGGTTTCATTTCATTAAATTATTTATTATGAGAGGTGTAAATAATATTTTGGGGCAGTTGACGTACTTTATGGGTTATAAAATTAGATCATGTGAGTATGTGATCCCTTTCCCATTTAATCGATCTACTAGAGATGTCATGGATTTCTGGGGGTAGAAAGTATAACGATTGGTAGAGTTGACACATCCATGATTATTTAGGTATAATTTTGATTATTTTTTGTCATGAATATTTCTTTGGGTTTACCATTTAATTTTTAGTAAAAAGTAGAGATTTGGGGATGGAATTCGGTGGTGCACTGACGGTGCATGGTTATAGGAAACCGTATGATGTCGCCCAAGAAATTGTGAACCAAATTTATATTTTGGACAGTGGTGATGACATAGTTGTAGCACGATTTGGTAAAATGTGTGGTATGACCATGACTCTTATTACCCTTAGGTTGTGATGGATGTGTGGTATTTGCGTGGGTAGGAAAACATTTTTGAAAAAACGTGTGACCAATCCAAGTCATTAGAAAGTGTGATTTTAAGCTTCCACCCTCTCCAATAGTGAACCTTATACTCTCCATTTATCCTCATGATTTTTTCAACCATAGGGGACATCCTCCCCTCTAATACAAGCCACTCCTCCTCCATGAGTGGATCAACATGATTTATTAATTTTTCTAGGATTAATCATCAAGGGGATAATCCCCTCTCCTCTCTCACTTCCTCCTTCATAAATTTTCTCTCAAGTTATTCTTTCTTGGTCTCTTGGATCTATGGAAAATGTTTTATTGATATTTAGTTACTTTTTTTTTATTGGATGTTTCTATTGGTTTTTTTCTCCTTGGAACCCTTCTAATGTTTTTCAGGAGGGAAATGGTGAAGTGTGAGTAATTTGATGTAGATTTCAATGTGCACTTGTTCATTGAAATTAAGAATCACAGTTTTAACACTTTTTTAATCTTCCATGACTGTTAAATAGTTATGTATTATTTTTAGAATAATTATTTTTCATGAAATGATTTTATTTTCTTGTTATTTTGATGTTTATTGAATTGTTTTGTTACGTGTTGCACACCAAGTGTGTGAAAAAATTCGTGATCGGATTTTGTAAGTGATTTTTGATCTTCGAAGCATGGTTTTGGTTTGGTAAATATATTTTGATTAAAAATGATGGCTTTCATTTCATAAAGAGGATTTTCCAAAATGGGTTTTAAATTAGAAGCAATGTATATTTAATGGTTTGGAAACATGTTTTAGTATGTTATGATGGTGTGTAGATCATTCAGAATTTTTGTAATGTGGATTTGATCTATAAATGTGGTTTTAGTGATTAAATACTATTTTAAAAAATAATTGAAATATAAAATTGTGAATATTCACATTTTTTGAAAGTTGGATTTGTTCATCTAATAAATGGTGTTCACTCAATGGGAGATTGATTCCCGTTTGGAACTTTTTTGATGATTTTTATCATGAAAACTCTAGTAAGACAATTTTCTTTCCCTGGTTATGTGGAATGTTCTAGTTGACCCACACTAAGAGGATCTCTTATGATCAAATTTTTATACTGTAATATATTTTTCCTTGGGATGAAATAGGGATTAATGTTTTTTGTATATTTCTTGTGTGTGATGTATGTTCATTGAATCAGATGCATGGTTGGAATTTGTTGGCTCACCCCCTCTTTATTCTGGACATGGGGACTTGACCTAGCTAGCATATTTTTGTTTAACAGTTGATAAAATAACATAGGAATTTCCTACTTCTTGAGGATCATAGTAGGGTTGTAGTAGTTTATTTCTATGGGAACATTCCACTCTGGAAAACTAGGTAGGATGTGATCGAACAAGCGAGGGAGAATGATTTCATCAGGTAAGGCTTGCCTCCAAGATGAGTCATGATATATAGTATGTTATATATTATTCCAACGACCTCCTAGGTTCTCTCATTTCCTTAAATTATTAGTTTTCTAAGGGGTGGTGACTGAGAGGATTTTTTGATTGGTTACTTGTGTGTGCTATTTTTTTATTTCCCTTTTTATGTGATCATTATTGTTGTTTTATTGCATGGTATACTTTTGAAAAATGAGATGTTATAGTTTTCAAAGGTGAATGAAAATTATTGATGCACTATTTTATAATCTCTTTTTCAAATTTAAATAAAAACACCATAATTCCACTTTTCAAATGAAAATAGTTCCTCTATAGAAAATAATCTCAATTAAAATAAAAAAGGAAAATTTAAAGTGTTTTTTATGTGGATTTTTTTGAAAATACAAGTTTTGTACGTTGTATATAATTCATGAGGTAAATTTTTCATTTATTTAATGGTAATTAATTGGGAATATATTTTACTAGGAACTCCTTCAGGGTTTAAATATTCAAAAATATTGTTATTTATTATCAAATGATTTTGGGTTAGGTTTCATATTAGTTTTTCTCTTTATGGGAGATGGTTGATTTTTTTACTGAAGAGTGACACTTGTGGTCACATGAATTCATCACGGTCATCAGTTTTAGTCTGGTTTTTGATGATAAATTGGTTTTATTAGCATCTTTTATAAAAAATCGATGTTTAGTTTAGAAATTTTTTATTTCTTCTATTTGGGATACAATTCTTATTTCTACAATTTTATTTTTATATATTTGAAGAAATCATTCCTTTATTTTCTGTATTGATTCTTCAACATAGGTTTCCATCCTAAGAGGATTTGGAACAACACTCGAGCCATATCTCAGCCAAATCTGGTGAGCAATTTTGGGAATAGTTGGGTTCCTTCATGATATTAACACTCATAATGTCATGTTTTTATTGTTCATATTAGCATAAAGAGTGAATATAAAAACTCAAGTATGTCCATAAGAAGGGTGGTTATGTTCTCCCTATAATCTTTGGATTATTGAATTAATTTCTGATGAGTAAATCTTTTTGATTAGGCTGACATTCGTAGTGGATTCCTTGATTCAAAAATACTTGAGAAATCCAATTTATGGGGTCATGGTTTCAATATGATGTGGTTCATCTTATAAGGAATAAAATTTTAATGTAGTGCATATAATAAATTTTGGTGCCACAAAAATACATTATCCTTATAATATCTATATACATATCCAAATAATTTAAAAAAAAAATTAATATCCAATTTATGGTTTAGTTGTAACCATGCATTTGAAAACTAAAATAAAAAAACTATATTTCAAAAATTAAATTCAAAAATTAAATTACAAACTAACAAAAAACCATAGGATTAAGAAATCACATATCAACCCCTACACCACCAAATCATAATGGGCCATGGAATCTAATTTTAAACCAAAAAATAACCTCTATTCAACATATTTTACCTTCATGCACGAATCATCATTTGATGAGAAGATAAGAAACAATAATAGGGAACATTTAAATCACCTTGGATTCTCAATTTCTAATCATAGACCATGTGAAATGGGTAAAATATATTAAGTGATTTGTGTTAATATCACATAATAGAGATAAATGAACATAAACTATTATATGATAATTATAATCCTTTATCTAATTAATATTATATTTTCCTCATTCCCATCAAGATTCTTCCATAGGGCCCATAGTCTTTTCTCCATCCTTTGAAAATGTAATATGTGATTTTGAATTTCATCGATGATAGAGAGTGAATCAATCTCTGGGAATAATTAGTCTCTCAAAATTCATCATCTCGAAGGAAAAAAACAATCAATCAATCAATGATGAAGAGACCCCGATGTTCTTGATGTGGACATATATGGAAACCTATATTCTTAGTAGGTAATGTGAGGATGGCTCCATGAGCCATTATAACTGATGAAGGATGTGAATAGAGACTATGAGTGGGATGAAATACCACTAGCGACCCTTTTTTCCACAACTGATGGGTGATCTTGGCTTACACCCACATTAAACATTGTATTCCATCACTCAAATTAAGACCTCTCAGTCCCATGTGGAACCTATTAATGGAAACCCTTCTTTAAAGGATCCTCTACCCCACCCGCACTATCTACTGAGTCTCCACTAGAATGTGTCCCTGAGGTTTCCTTTAGAGGAGGCACAATATTAGAATCATAAATAAATGTATTCCCCCCCTGACACCACCATAGATAGATAATGAAACTATAAAATAGTGTGTCAATGACTCTCAATATTCAAACCCAAAAACAAGAGAAAACTAAGTAGAACACATTAGATGAGTCTAAGACAAATTATTTCATAATTGGAAATTCATCAGGGACATATGAACACTTTTTTCCACTCATGATTACAGGAAAAACCTCTCTGTTCACTGGGAATATAGTTGTTAGACCAATTACCATGAAGGTTATAGGTATCACAGAAGACAATTAGTGAATCATATAATATGTATTTATAAAACCCATGTTCCTAACATAAAGAAAAATATTTTTTGGTAGTGGAGAAGCAATATCCATGTCCACACAGATACGGGAAGAGAGGGAATTTTACAAATGTAGAGTCACAACATCTATTTGAATAAATAACACAAACTTGTTTACAATACCTGTAAAAAGGAAAATGATCCAAAAGGAAATGTGATGACTGAAAAACAAGATCTAAAATGCTTCTCTACTACTTTCAGGACCTTTCCTAAAACTCTACATACACTAAAAGGGGAATAAATAATATTAATCATGAAAATGATATTCACTGGCCAGACATTGGAAAAATCACCCTCTTATGAGAGGATAACACTGAAGTGTCAGTGATAAGTCATCCCAATAAGAATAAAACAATAAAATCGCTAGTATGAATTGATTAAAAATTACAATGGTGGGTGTTATCTTCCAAACTGAACAATGAAAATCTGGGATTGTTGGTGAGCCACAAATTGATATTCTGATGGCAAAAGGGAGAAGTTCCGAAACACATGGAAAACGGATGATACATTTGGGGAAAGATGGATCTGTGGAAGAATTGTATGCAATGTTTTATGATACATTTCCCTATTTTAATTAAATAAAAAATCATATTTATTTAAAAATATGTAAGTACAATGTTTTTTTGGAAGACATATATAAAACACACAAAATATTAGCCTCCAACAATATAGGTTGTCACAAAAAATAATAAAAAATTAGAGTGAATATAATTATGTTGGTAGAAAGCACTAAAATCAAATTTGATAATGAAAACACTACTACAATTACATAGAACATAATCCCCAAAAATGGTATTTTTTTTATTTAACATGGTTATGTATCTAATGCTTACATAGTTCATTTTTTTCATTAATAGTTGCATGCCCAATCCATTTTTCCAATGTCTGGACCATCCCTTATTAGTGACATAAGCTCCCTCTAACTTCTTGATGTGCATATTTTGAATTAAAATGTATATCCCCTTAACCAAGTAACCCATAATAACCATAAGGGAACCCATGGATATTTTCAATGAAACTAGATTTACATTTACGATAAAACCCATATAATGAAAAACGACTACTAAAGAGGGGTTATAATGCTTATTTGGATCTGATATCATATAAAATAATGTGAAAAGATAATACATAGGAATTAATAACATATAAGAACCTCTACCCAAGACAATAAATTTCTAATTGTTCCCTAAAATATCAAATCTATCAGTAAGATAAGATAAATTATGAAAAATAACTCGTATTTGATCACCCATAAAAGAACATCCCAATTCTATAACCCACTCATCCATAAATCATTCCTTCAAGAACTTCTAAAACATAATTTCACTCATTACATTAATAAAAATTATAAAATGGTCACTAGATTCATTACAATAATTAGTATACTATATTAAGGTAATTTGGGTTTAATATGCTCATATTTACTGTAATAATAGTTGGAAACCTATCCCACATTAGATATAGAAATATTCTTCTAGACTGACTATGGTACTTACAAATTTTTTTATTATTTCCATTCTTTTTTATTTCAAACATAATATTTACTATACCACTCAAACCATTCACATTGGATTTTACATTATATTTTCTATTCAAATCGTGGGAAAATATGGTAGATTTTTCTTTTTGTATTTTAATGGAGTCTCTACCATTAATCTAACATCTAGTATATGTTTGTATGAAATATAAATTGATATTACTTGAATAATGGCTTGGTCCACATGTTCAATTGTATCATTGATATTTTAAAAGTATAGCATAGTTTTATTAAAATCATTGAGTCATTTTAAATTGGATAATCTATTATGAATCTTGAATGTATAATAATTATATTTTTTATACAAACATCCTTTCATTGATTTTATCATATATATTATTTCTAACTCAAACCAAATTCTATCCATAATGGTTTCACATGAAAACATATGATGACTTTATCATCCACGGACAATAATAAAGAGTAGTGGGATATCATCAATATTCAAGGAGGGACATCTTATTATGAGGTCATAGTTTGTCCATCAATTGACTAACTCAGGTGAGGTTTCTTGGTTCCATATAACACACCTATTAATCCATTTTGTACAAAAAAAACTGTCATATTGTGTTTTTATAAGGTAAATACATATCAACATCAAATTTCTCAAAATAATATTTATGTAATTCTTATATTGAATTCATAATGATCTTGTAACAAGTGAGGGGGCGGGGATAATTTCAAATTAATGCCTATAATAATTACTTACATCACACAATAATGATAGAATATGGTGCCTAATAGGTTGGTAAACAATGAAAAAAATTAAGAGTAATGGATAATCGAGAACGAGTTTATAATGAAACAAGAAGAAAATGAAACATGTGTTAATTTTGTTAGGACCAATTTGGTCTTACCACATGATAATAAGACAACCATAATACAAAATTTGTTAATGCATAAAAATAAAACCTACAAGAAATGGGAAAACTAAGGATGAATTTCCCAAAAAGAGCAATTAAATAATAATAAAACCTAATAAATGATGATAAAACATAAAACTTGTTGGATTTACCAACCAACTATAAAACATGATATCTATGATGATCCAACTAAATCACAACTATGTGTGAACTGTTACTTTTAAAAAAAAATAGATCTCCATAAAAATAAAACATCATGGAGATATTTAATCACAACTATTATGTTTTCTATGAGTATGGATTTGAAATGAATTTGTTTTGGTTGAATCCATCAGTTGAACCTTTCTTTCTCTTAGAATGACAATAGTCAACTCCCTATATTCTATGTGATTATTCCCTCTGTATTAAAGATTGAATGGGAAGAAATACCCCTATGAATATTTCCTATTAAAAGGTTTCAATAGAAAAAACACAAAAAAAGAGAAAAAATCTATAACATCCAAAAAAATGTATTAAAATCATGATGTAGTGATGTCCATAACCCATACAAATCACCTTGAAGCCATACCATACATGGAAAAGTAAAAATATGGAACATCAAAGGATCCCATTTTGTAATTTACACAATGTTAACATACTATAGTAATCTAATGAATTAAATAATTTTGATTCTATAAAGTCTTTTGATGGGAGTTGCAGATCCATACTCTCCGAATTTTTATGATATGAACTTATAAATTTCATACGATGCAGCAATTTCATATTTGTCCTAAAAGACTTAATATTGAAAAAATTATTATGAAGGTGGTTCCAAATTTGTATGAAACGAAGACATATGGTGACATAAAAAATAGTATAGAAATATAATTCAGTCAAAA
The DNA here is from genome assembly GCA_963277665.1 of Viscum album. Classification (NCBI taxonomy): domain Eukaryota; kingdom Viridiplantae; phylum Streptophyta; class Magnoliopsida; order Santalales; family Viscaceae; genus Viscum; species Viscum album. The sequence goes on along the minus strand of OY728119.1, from coordinate 1,784,585,280 downwards.
AATAATATAGAAAAACAAAACTGGTGGGGAAATAAAATGCAGATATAGAAATTATAAAAATAAATATACATATTGTAAATTAATTTTATTTTAAAATAAATCATTTTAATGTCAATAAATATATATTATTTCAAATTAAATAGAAAAAATAAGGGTTATTTCATTGATCATAATTCTATTTAGGAAAAATAATTTTTAGAATATTTAAATAATTATTTATCCTTGAAAAGGCCACAATCATAGTCAAATAAAGATATGATTTTTCATCAATGTCTTTGAATTCATATGTGAGAACTTCCAAAAACTATATAATTAATAAAATATATGATGTAGTGGAGCCTATCAATGTGGGTTGTAAATTTCTTTTCTCAAAATTCATATCAAATAAACTTGTTAAATTAATTCAATGTGGGAATTTATTATAATGTATTAAATACTTATAGTGGGGAAATGTCATATGGAGGGAGATCCATATTTGTATGCTCCAAATAATAATGCTGGCATAAAAATATTATGTAGAATTTAATTGATCTAATCAAAAGTAAGAAAATTACTACATGAGGAGAAATAACATATAAATATTATCATTCTAAAATTCAAACAATCAACTAATAAAAAATTAGTTTCATATCGAGGTAAAATCAGATAAAATCAATAAATCTCAAAAAAGTTAAAAGGAACATAAAAAAATAAGGATAATGTACTTTGTGTTAATTTTATTGAATGGTAACCATGTTCAAGATATCTAGAAAATGTTCAAAAATAGAAAAATAAGCAACCCTTTTCAAACTATTTGGAAGGTATTTATAAATGTGTATATTATTGACACATAATATTCCTCTTTCTATAACCTCTCTAACGAAATGAATCATATAATCTATATACATATACCTACCAGGATATGATATGTTTTTAATGAGTTTAATATAGATGGTGAATTCTAGTAGTGTGATATTTCATATGTATATGAAATTCGTTCAAACTTTTTTTGTCCAATTATATCCTTTTATGTCCTATACTCATTAATTGTACCCCCATAGTTTTTGAAAGTTCCAAAATCTATCTCATATTTCATTTTCAAAATATAAGTCCCCAATAGGCATTTAAAGCGTGCATGGTTATTATTTTCCTTATATAAATATTCCCAATATAATCAGAATTGACATTACGCATCACTAAGTATTAATAATTTAAATTACCAATACAAAAAAATTAAAAGATGTGTTGTTATTGAAAGGAACCTCAACAACCACTATGATATTTCCATTATGATTTACCAGATTTACCAAAAACCTACTCATGGTACAATCAAAAAAGGCTATTTCTGACTTAGTAAAAATCATATCATAAATAATTCCACCCATAATGTCGGAATATGGAACTCTACTCACATATTATTTATTAGTAGTTATGGTAGGATATTAAGTTATTGGATGACTAAAATTATGATAATGACATTAATAACTACATTCATTGAATTAGTAAAAACCATGAAATATCTTCAAGAACATTATCATGTTGAAACAAGTAACATAACATTGGATTTCTTTTATTAAATATTTATATACCAAAACCTAGTTATAGTTGCTAAAATATTTCATTTTAAACATTATTTATATTTTCAATTAAAATTCATGAAAAATTGAATGTTACTACATATAATAAACTTATCGTAAATATACAACAAAATAAATCATACAATTTTTAATGGATTTAAAGCAAATGGTTGAATCTAAATCATTGATTTTGAAACATCTTTTCAATAATAGTGAATTAATGTATTTATAACATCTTATCTAATATTTTTTAATTAATTATAAAATTTATTCTATTTATTTACATTGTTAAATATAAATTCATTATCAAATCTAGGAGTAGGATATATGTATTTGTGTTCATCCTAATCCCCATGGAAAAGTAGGTTTGGAATCATGTTTTTCTATCTGTAGATATAGATAAGAAAGAAAAAAAAAGAAAAATTATAATGGAATAATAATTAACCATAAGATGAAAAAAATTATAATATTTCCCCTCCTCTCTTTGAAAAAAATTATTAGTCTCATGTCAATATATGTAATCGAAATTTCCCCTTGCAATATTATATCCCTTCATTTTATTGATTCCTTTATATCTAATCAACTTGGAAGTGGATTGTTTACTGTGCATGGACCACGTGTGGATCATTTATATGTATTTGATATCATTTTTATTTTTAGAAATCCAATGTATGATATTATTTACATTAAAATCCTTCTAATAGTATTGAGATTCCCCATTACTATAATCCTAGGAAACATGTAGGAAAAAAGGTGCCATATTTGTATGGAGAAACCACGTTGGGGGAGCTAATGACTTTTATTTTCTATCCCATTAATTTTTATAATATCTAAAATTAATATGAACTTCACTATCACCTAATTTCATAGATTTTTATTCAAAAATAAAATATATTTCAAGCCATGGATTGTATAGTGGAGTCTCTATTGGAGGCTCACCATTAATAAGAGGTCCACCCACTAAATCCATATTTTAAGATGATTCACCAATTTCTTAAATTGATGTTTCAAATATAGCAGGAAATGAAATATAAAAACTACATCACATCATCAAATTCATTTATTAATTTTTTTTTTCAACCTAATGTTATTATTCCATCACCCTTTGATGATATTCTATGGAGACACACATAATAGCCCAAGGATAAATCTTTTTATTCATTTCATAATAATATTACAATCATATAAGATATTTTTTATATCTATAGGATATGGGATGGAAGCTTCATAATTATAATAGAGCCTTAAAATCACTGATGAGTTACACTAATTGATCATTTATATTTTCATATGGGCAAACTCAACCACATAATACATGGGAATGACTGATTGTTAAATAAGGTTAAAACCCATATTAAGAAATGAGTGGTTTATTTTCACATGAGGTCTATTCTACCATGGAGTTTGTATCATGTTTTGGTTCCTCTACCTTCCCTAATCAACATAAAATTTAATAAATTTGGTAAAAAGGTATTAAAATCCACCATCATTCAATAATTACATAAATATTCTCCTACATTGATTTTCCATATAGGATTTATATGTTTTAAACACCTCAAAGTATATTATTTAGTTCACAATCATTATATCCAAAATTTGATTGAGAATACAAATTTGAAATTTTATAAAAAAGGAGGCCCCAACTTAGAAGGTAGTCCGACCATGTACCAACAAATCAGAGTCAATATACTCATATGTGTGACTTGATTTAAAATTGGATTTTTGAAAACTAACTTTATTCAAACATATCTATATCAAATTCACAAAAAAATTAATTATATAGATGCATCTTGAGATTGAATTCCTTTCATATATAGATCCTCTAAGACTTTGTTACTTACATACACACACATTTTTTCTAAACCATGGATCTATAATTATTAGTGACATAAGTGTTTCCTAACTTCATAATGTAATTATTTCAATTCCTAATGCATGACACATTTCTTAAGGGACCCTTAAGAACCATATGAAAACCCATGGTGAATTTAAGGAAACCAAATTTGAATTCAAGGCTAAAAACCCTTAGATAAAACCACACATATTGAAATAACATTCTATTTAAAATCTAGAACTCATCCCACATTAATTATTATGCCAATAGAATGAATAAAAAGTATTATGGTGATAAAGTATTTACCCATGAAATGATACGTGCTTTTGTTTCATAATATGAACCTTCCATCTTGTCATTGAGTTAACATAGAAAAATAACTCTTATCTATTCATAAGTGAAAATAATAACTTTAGTTTAAAACTCACTAGGATAATAATGTGTTACAAGACACTATCTACATTTCAGAACTCACATATCATTGACCAATAGAGGTATAATAATCCCATGATTCCTTGGAATTATCACCAAATTTCTTCTTAGTAAACATATTCCTAAAATTACCCTATTTCCTATAATGGTAACTTATAACACCTATCATCTTAGTCTTCAACCAATTCTATTTATACTAACTTCTATTTCTACCACCCATTTTATTCTTTCATTGTTTTTTTCCTTGAAACACAAGACGACATATAAGACCTAAACCCATTGATTCAGATTTAATAGTATCCTTTCCACACTACTCATGGGAATAAAATTTCTATTTTACTTCACATTAAGTCAGGAAGTGTCCACTATACATCATAACAACAATGAGATATTCATATGAACTATCTATGAACATTATAAGAATAATTTTGGGGTCCACATTTTCAATACTAAATTTTCTATTGGCTATGTCATGTATAATTTTATAAAATACTACTAGATATACCTGAATGAAGATTCTAATATGCATATTGAGTGTGTATATATTATGTTTGTTTTGAAATGAAAAATAAATGAAGATGATATATATATATATATTCAACGAAAAAATAAATTATTCATATAGTTGATTGATAAGAAACCTCCCTTTAATCATTATAATATATATAAAAAATTTAATGAGCTATATTATTTCATCCTGACCATAAGAGGGATATATGAGTATATGTTCATTGTTTTAAAATAATTGGAATGTATATCATGGAGTTTAATGGGGCCATTATCATATCCTCAAATCCTTCATTGTTATGCCATTTAGGTTATTGATATGTATTAGTTGTGCCATTGTCTTTCTATTTTCGGGATCAAAAAGATTTGAGGGATCAATGATTGAAAACAAGTTATTTTGAGAGAAATTATAAAGGTAAATGATAAAGGTTAATGTTTATTTTAACCATGAGATAATCATGGTGTATTCCTATGTTAAGATCCAATGGAATTTCACATTGTTTGATCTTGGTTAGTCAAATCATACAGCTGGCCTAGTGAACAATGTGGTGTGAATGGTTGTTGTCTAGGGATGTCACATGTTTTGAGCATGGGATTCACAAATCATGTAGACATATAGTGAAAAAATCTATCCCCTGTAAAAATTGAAATAAGGGGTTAACAATTAAGGCACATAGTTAGTTTTATCATGTGACCACCTCCACGATATTGTATAACTATATATGAACTCAAAAATTGGATTATTCCCCTTTAAAAATCCATTTTAAATCCTAATTAACCCCTATTATCGTTTCATCATGTCCGAATCAACCCCCATTGAGTTGTAAGTATCTACGGTTGTATTATATGTGTAATTAATTCATTCTTGATTGATCACATTGATGTATGTTGGATTATTTATTCAGTTTTGTATCTAATATATAGACTTATGATAAATCACTTCTTTTATAATGTTTCAAAAATATATTTATATTGTGATTCCTAATATAATTTGATAAATGGATTATTGAAATTGTTTCTATTGAATCTAATATCATGAGGAATCGATCTAATATTCTTCTATTGTTATCATCAATAGTGAATAGCTTTACCAATGTACTTAAGGTGGGTGATTTAGTATAAAGGTTTAATTATAATAATTTCTTGACATTACAATATCTTTCTTTGGATTATTCATTAAATTGACTTGATTTGTGTTTTAAAATTATTTCATAGGAAGATTGATGTCTCAAATTGGGGTTTCATTAAAAAATTGAGGTTTTCACACCATGTGTTGGAATAAATGATTGATGATTTTTTTGATTTAGAAATGGGGTTTCAATCATTAATGTATATTATATTATCATAAGAATTTTATATAAAATGGTAACAAGGTTTGGAGTTGAATTTTTAATTTCAATTAAAATTTGGATCCTTGGATGAGTTAGGAAACAGACAAGGGGAACCATAGTGTGTGTCACCAGAAGGGGTACATTTTGGATATCATATGACTTTAGAAGTAATTGATATCGGCTATAATAGTGTATTGCTAGTTTTGGAATTTTTATTCCTATTATGAATTATCATATGATAGGGCCCAATACTGTATTTTATTTCATTAATTGTTTGTTTATAAGATGATGGATGTTATCATGGATTATTGTAGAAATTCTTCTAAATGAGGTTTTATGACATATACTTACTTGATGGATTATTTTAGGGATATGTTTTTACATAATTAACTTTAGGTGTGTGGATATGATTTCATGTTCAATCACATATACATTTCATATTCCATGATTTCTTGAATATGAAATTATTTTATTGAGACTAAAGGAAAATGATTTATAAATGGATTTGTATATTTGTAAATCAGTTGTTAAATTGTATTTATTTTTAAGGATCTAACTAATGCATTCTTGATATTATACCATTTAAATAATCTTTAGAGGTATCATACTAGGATTTATTCTCATACCCAACTTTTTTATTTGGGAAGTTTTATATGTAGTTTTTTAAGATCCAGATAACAGGAAGGGAACCTTATAGTATTCCATATTATCATTTAATCATTACCTTTAAAGTAATAATTTCTGGAGGTGACAGTTAGTAAAATGGAGAATTAATCGTGTTGTTTTATAATACTTTAAGGATTCAATGGTTTATATTGGATTATTTGGATCTTTTATTTATCTATTACATTCACTTATTATTATTTTTCTGTTTTTTTCCTTTATATGGGACTAGTTTCCATTGTCATGTTGTACCTCACCACCATGATTGGGCATCACGGGTGGCTTCCCAGGTTGACCTGGGTTGGTTTATTTCAAAATTGTATTAGAGGGGTTCTTGGAATTACGTGTGTCAACAATTAATGATTTTGATTATGTGTCATATTTAGATAGGAGTCAGTACCATCATTATTTAGTTAGTAAGTGTTGGAGAATTTGTGGCTTGATCACTTCAATTTGAAAACTCTATTTATTGGGTGTGGTTAGAAAATTTTTTCAATTATTTTGAGTTGGAGTTTGAGGTCATTCGAATGAACTATGCGATGAGATTATTTAAATTTATTTATTCCTTATTAGATTTTCATTTGTTTGTAAAATTCATGATTTATTTAAATTCAGAATTTTTTAAATCATATATTCCAATTCTTGAACTTGTACAATGATTTTGGAATATACTATAACTCTGGTCATTGTATTATATTTAATAAAAGAAATTTATGAGAAGAGATCTTCCAAATCTGAGTGAGTATGCAATGAGATGAGTTCTGTAGGTGATTCCTCTGGTGGACACATCTTTGGTGGAAGTAATAATCGTTTAAATTATAGATGTGTGTCAACTAAGTGTTGAGAACTTGAGACAATTTGGTGGATCCTAGATCTGAATTCAATAAGATTATTTCACAAATATTGTATTGTTTTAAAGGAACCTAGTAATATGTGGAGTGTCTAGAGTTTATTGAGAATATCTTGATTTTCATGTAGACTTCTAATGACTCTAATTTGGGGTTTTCAATTTAATGTAACAATGGACTAAGAAGGAGATTATGGGACCCAATTTTTAATGTTATATAGTACTAGTAAATTACGTGGACATCATTCATGAAAATTTTCAATCTGAGGCTTTATCCAAAGATGTTACATGAAATTAAGACCCGAGTGTTTCTGATTATGGAGAAATGGGAGCGTATAGTTTTGGAGTATTCCACCTATTTTGCTAAGTTGGGGAATCTGACCTCATATCATGTCACCAAAAAGTACCTAATGTCTCTACGGTTTGATTCAGGACTGAGGTTGGATATGCTATTGATGTTTATTCTCATGTTCCTTCTGAACATTGTGCAAGTAGTTGAAACAAATTCTATGGAGGAGGTAGACATCACTGGAAAGACTGGTTTTTGTGGATCTTTAGTTGGTGTAGTTGTTATCCTTCGTGTGTTTTCTAACCCTAAAAGGGAACACTAGGGAAGTCCATTTTCATAAGGGTCAATATTATGGGATTCATCCGGACAATAACTGTTTTATAGATATCAGCATTGACGGAATGGTCATCACATTGCAAAATGTATGTAGGCTCCCAATACTTATCATAGTTTTGGATTATTGGGTAATCAGAAGTGTTTTTTTAAATGTAATACATGTTTAGTAAGTTATTATTTATTATCATCAAAGGGTTATCTTGTTTGTACCAATGAATCCAAGGGTGGTGGGTCAAATCCATATGAGTAGGGGGATGTTCATGTTGGAATGATCGAATTCAATTAGGTGATTGAGTATTCTCTAGAAGAATCTGGAGAAGGTATATATACTATTATAGGCATAATGTTTATTTTTTCTTCCGTGGTGATAGCTTTGTTTCGTAGAGGTGATACTCATTACTTTCTATCATCAATTTTAGATAACATGATGGGATGTAAATTGAATATTATTCCATTATTGTTGGATATTTTCATGCCTTTGAGAATGATGGTAGGACATGGTTTCATGTTTCCCTTGTGTTAGGTGTTGATAAAATACTATGTGGTGACACATAATTTTTAGTTCTTAATATTGACATCATCGACCAGGTACTTGGTATGGAGTTGATGATCAATTATAAGGACCACATAGACTTTTATCATCATTAGGTTTGGTTTTTATTTCTTAATGGCTAACTCATATTTTATTGGGGTGAGTAGGATTGTAGATCTTGAAGGTAAGGGTCTGTTGTTCAATATGATGGGGTAATCTCATTCTATTAGTCAAATATGTTCTTTGATGTTATTGACCCTTTTTGGGATGATGACTTCCTATAATGGTGTGTTTGTACTCCGAGTTCTATCCAAATTATTTTTCTAAGTTACAACTAGACAGAGTGGTAAAGTTTACTATTTACTTACTCACTAGTATGATGAAAAATTCTATGAAATCCTGTTGAATGAAACCAAATGATTTGGTTGAAAATAATGTCTATACTTAGGATCTAGAGTAAAAGGTTATTATTCCACATAGAATATCACTTTGGGCATCATCTATTCAAATTTCTAAGAAGAAATACTTTCATCTCAATCATTTAAATGATTTAAAATAGTTGAATGGGGTGACTGTTAATAAAAAATATAATTTACATAGGATTAGTGATCTATTTGACCATCATAAAGGGGAATGTTAGTTTCCAATGTCTGAAAATCGGTCAGGGTACCACTAGTTGAGAGTCTAAGAAGAAGATATACCTAAAGTATCGGTTAGGAGCTGGTATGGTAATTTCAGGTTTTTGGTTGTGCCATTCGGTCTCAATAACCCCAGTATGGTATTTATATATTTGATTAAGCTTATATTTCATATATTCTTAGAATATTTTTTTTCTTCTTGGATGATATATTTCTATACTATAAGGAAGAGGAGAAATGTATGGACCATTTTTAAATAATTCTTCAAACATTAAAAGAACATCATCTATATGGCCTAATTTCTAAATGAGGGTTTTCGATATGATAAGTAATATTTATAGGGAATTTGATATCCGATAGGGGTATGTTAGATGACACCAAAATGAGATATGCTATTATTTCATGTGAATGCAATAGAAACATGTTTTAGATCTTGAGAGTCCTTGGTTAGGTGGGATACTATAGATGAGGTGTTCAGTATTTATCCAAGATTACATCTTTAATGAATGCTTTTACCCATAAGGGTGTAAATATTGAATATAATGAAAATTTTTATATACATTTTGAGGATTTTAAGGTGTGGATGACCTCAGTATCAATTATGATTGTTCGAAAATAGGTTTTGTGTAATTATGTATTCTACAATGCTTCTGGTGTGGTTTTGGGATGCATCATGATAAACAAGAAAAATAGTGTGCGCTATAGATTTCATGAGTTAGACACCATGAAGAGAAGTACACTACATAGGTTCTTGAGTTTGTATTAGTTATGCATGAATTTTAAATATGGTTTCATAATCACATTGGGGATATATTAATAGTATATTTTGATCATAATAGTCTGCAATATATTTTTACTCGAAGGGATATAAATATGAAATATACACTCATAGGTGAAGTATCTATTGACATTTTATTTTTATATTTCATAAAACTATAGGAAATGGAATTTGGTTTTAATTATGTTGGGAAAGAAAATTAGTGACGCAATCTAGGAGGTAATTTGATTTTAGTGTGGTCTATAATGATTTTATTACTAAAATGAGTTTGGGAGTGGAAGAGGATGGTGGACATGTGTTCTTCAATTTGATGAAATATGATCCATCTTTTGATGACTATTATCAGTATGAGAAGGTGAATGCCATTGATCTCCAATACAAAGGTAAGAGCCTTTATGGTGTGAATACCATAGGTGAGTGGTCTCAATATACCAATAGATCATTGTGTTTCTGTAATAGGTTGGTTGATATAATTTCCCTAGGGAAGGAGTACATTTAAATTCGACACTAGTCACATAGGTCTTAAACACTAGGTCTAACATGAAGTACTACTACTTTATACATTGTTATCAATGTCCATGAATGTGGTTATAAATTGTATTTATTTTTCATAGTGCCTTACTTGTCAAAAAATTAAGGTGGGACACCATAAACCTACTAGTTTGTTTCAATATTTATCCATTATGATATGGAAGTGGGATGATATTTCCCTAATCATAAAAATTGTTTTTTATATAGAGTCTTAGAGGAATGTAAAATATCTAGTTGATCGTTTACTAATTTATGATATCAGATCATTTCATATATATGCAGGAGATAATGAAGGCAGAAGTGCTGAGATGCTTGTATGATGGATACACTCTGAGATTTCATTGGGTCCCTCTATAGTAATTTTGTACATAGAACCAAGGTTGACATCGAGGTACTAGAAAGGTCTATATAGTTGATGGGTTCAATGTTTAATTTGACCATGGGTTATATTCCTATATTGATAGACATACATAGAAAGATATCCATGATCTTAATGATATTCATTAAGAATTGTTGCCTGATTTTTTTGGATCACTAGAAAAGTATTTTCCATCAATAAAATTATCCAATATAAATAGTTATCATGATCTGCTATAAATGGTTCAATTTTAAAAATTGAACTTCAGGTGATGGATATATATACTTATATTGATGTGTTTGGGTGAGCTATCCTTATTTTGTCCAAGTCTCAATCATGAGATGATGGAAAATGTGAAGTTGATCCGAAAGATATTGTTCACAAAAATGATCCAACCTAAATATTTTGGATACCATTTTCATAAGGCTCTACATTTTGATTTTGGTGGTTATGTTTTTCTTATAGTTTAACCTCTATTGTGTAATAATTAATTTGGTAAGTAGGGTAAGTAGGAAAATAGTTTTTTTTAATTTTAGATTACCGAATCTCTCGGAATGGTGGAATATTGTTTGGATATAATATCTCACATAAATTTGATTCCAAACGTGTTTCACACGTCATGTTTGAAATACATGGATCACTCTAAACATATGGATGTAAAGAATTACAGTATATGTGGAACCACTAGTGGTTACTTTTTTGATATTGATAGACTAAGGTAGAACTAGATATTGGTTGGTATCAATGTATGAATGGTTTATGATTATTTTATGTCTAGTATTTATTCCCTATAGGAAGGGCCCTGATAAGGTGTGCTTCGTCATTTATTGTTTTATTTTTACATGATTTATTTTATCAATGTTTATTACAAAAATTATTTCACATTAGGTTATATGAAAATTATTTTCCTAATAAATCATTTCATAGATATGTGTATACATTCTTACTTTATGGTGTATGAATATTATTTCAAATTTTATTACTTATACTTTTCATATTCATAGCTTTTTGAAAATGAATGAATTTTTATGAATACATAAGGAAGATGATTTAAAAATGGTATATAATTTATCATAATTATTTGTTAACCAATTGATATTTTTAATAGAGATAATTGATGCATTCAGGATATTAAACATCGTATAGGAAATGTGGTTGTATCCTAATGGGATTTGTTGTCAGACCTAAATTTTTTCCATTTATCAGTTATGGACACTATTTTTAAGGGTCCATGTAAAGGTGAGGGAATATTTAAGTATTTTACTTTATATTTTTATAATTTCCTTTATAGTAGGATGGTTTGTAGGTGGAAATTAGTCACATGGTGACTTTTTTGACTTATATTGTCATAATTTCAAATTTAGCACATTTGACATGGAATTTATGGTTGTTGGATGTATGTGTTTAATTTGATTTTTTTACTATAGTTATATGTCATGTATTCATTTATATGATTTTTTTACATTATCCTATTATACCTCACCATTTTGGCAGTCCAGATCGGCTTGCATTCTAGATTACTTAGGATGATTCATTAAAATTTTGGATTATTAGTGTTATGATCTTGAGTTATTGCATGTGATATTTTTTTTACAATAAAATTTGTCAATATAATATTTTACAGAATCCATTATTGAATGAGTGGTTCTCTAAAATCATGTGTAGAGAGGATAAAAAAGGGAATAACCCCCAAAATTCCTAGGATCATGTACTGATGTCAAAACCTATATTGGAATAGGTTTAGAAATAATAAAAAAATGACATGTAGAGAAAAACCGAGAATGAGTGAGGAAAGGAAATCATGAACAAAAAGATATTGGAATTAATCTTTTTTACACAACATTAGCCCAATTCTATGTAAAGAATAAAACTATTTCCCTATATTTAATAATTTTTTAAAAAAAATTCAAGAAAGTGAGAAAAAGAGAAAAAATGAACCAATAAGAACCCAACAACAACAAAAAATAACAAATAAATGTTAAAAGATATCAAACTGATCATATATTATATCTTCCCATAGAATCTGATATCTTGGATGATCAAAATGAATCAACATTTGGTTAGAAAGGGTCCCTGTGATTGATAGTAATAGATCATCTATCGAATATAACACCAGAGATATCTTTGATCTTTTGTGGTGGTGAATGATGATTTTGGTAGGGATAATGTGTAAAGTACAATTGACTCTTTTAGACTATGATCTGTTTTCCTCTTCAAATATCATCCATCATTTATAAAATACATAAATAATCTATTATTTATAGTGATAAATGAAATGGTATAAATTTAATTGATAATAATATCTACTACAATGGGTTTACTAAAAATCCAAATTTAAATGGTTAAAAAATACCTCTTACAGCACCAAAATATATAATAAGTGTACTGTAATATTGTATTATCAAGATATGGAGACCTTATATGTCATAAAATACCAAAGAAATCTATATATTGGGACTTCAAATGTATATATTCAATAAATAATAGAATGGGAACATACAAAATTTATACGATACGATGAAGTGTTTGGGTTAAACAATTTCATAAAACCATATTTTTAGAGTAATTCACTCCAAATCCATATGATATATAAATTACAAAGTTATAAGAAGGGGAAAATTCATAAAATGAAACACATAACTATGTTTCAAAAAATACATTAAATGTGAGTTCAAAATCCATATGCTTCAAAGACATACACAAGAAAAAAACATCTTACCAAAATAGACATCACTCAATGCTATGGTGTCAAAAGAGAGAAATAATAGAGATATATAAACTTTGTAAAATTTAAGCAGTCAACTCATTTAAATTATATTCTTTTGAAAATAATTCATGGGAAATAAAAAAATCATCCCAATTATTGTTAGTACCTTTGATCCAACAACTTATGGATGATAGATACAATTTACACTTGGGATAAACTAGTGGGAGATATTTTTTGTTCCTTTTTAGAGTTATTGTTTCCCCTCCTATAGTTCTGATATATATGATGAAAATTCCATTAAAACAAAATCCTATGTATCTAGTGAAAATTTATTATCGATCATTGTTTTTTAGTTTTCTACTCTTCGATGTATTTTCCTTGAATTGTTGATGTTGATTATGTTTCCCTATACCAATATATTTTCCCCATTTCTAGAATTAATAAGAAATTTTCCCTATATTTAGATTTTGTTCCATATTTGTGTCTGATACTTTTCGTGGGTTCTCCCCCATTTCTTTGATACTCCTCTAAATTTTCTTCCACTATAGATGCCCCATGTGGTAGCTTTCACTCTATTGTGTTTCATTCAGGGTTGTGTTAATTATATATAAAAATATTCACCACAAATTATTCCACCTATATCATATTATATAATTATCTATCACTACTATTTTAATGTATATCATTTATCTAATTTTAGAATTTGGTAATTCTAGGATGCTTCAAAAAAAATTTATTCCTCTACCACATGAATTGGTGGTGGAAATGTATATACGAATTTCCCCAAATTCCCTTACAAGTTGAGGTTTTTCCATATAATCCCTTTATTTTCATCATTTTGGCAGGTTATCATCAGTTTTGTTAGATTTCTCCCATGTATAGGATTGTAGTTGTTCCATAAATGGTTTTCTTTTTGGATATCCAATGTGGAAATCAATGTCTCTTGTTTCTTTCTTTGAAGCCTATTTTATACTGGGCCCACATTTTACCTTATGAAATAACACATAAAAAATTATATAATTTATATAATCATGAAAAATATATCTAAAAAAAGAAACAAATAATTTATAGAAAAATAAAATAAAATAAACCATAATCATTAGATTCATAAAAAAATTAAATTTATAACTTTCAATACATTCCTAACAAAAACGAGCTATTTTTTACTTAAGGAGTGATAGTTAAAAAAATTAATGGAAAATCATAAACCCCAAAAGAAATAATGAAATAAATATACATAATTTTAAATTATTAATATCATTATAATATAAAAAATGTAAAAGAAGAACATTAAACATTAAATATTTATGCATTGATTTCAAATGGGTCTCTTTTATCATTATATGTAAACTATTATGATAAAGAGATTTACATATGTAATATTTTATTGTTCAAATATATATTTTTAGAACCAAATATATATATATATATATATATATTATATAATACATTATAATTTTTAATATTTTATTTTAAAATGATCTAATATATTTTAACTATATTGGGTTCATTTTAGGATATAATTTTACCATATAAACAAGTATTGAAAATTATATATCAACTAACAAAAAACTGATACAAAAATAAAAAATTATTTTAGTAAAACATTGAGAAATTTTAATTTCATATCAATGATAGTTAAAATTAAAAATTTTTTTATTCAAGTGAGCCAAGTATGTAACACTATATTAAAAAAAACCAATCTGTTTTAATTTAAAAAATAGAATCCGACTAAAAATAATAATTATATGAAACAAAAAATGTAATTACATAACAGATATATAGAAATTTAATTTTTAGTATAGTCGAACTATATAAAAATTTGATACCACAATTTGAAAAACTATTGATTTGAATAGAAATCTAATCACTATTATCGTTGAGGGACAACAATATTACTATTGTTAAAATCTATATGTTTAAAAATGTATGGAAATAAATGTTTTCGAATAATATATGGACCAAATCATTATTATGTTTTTCATTCAATCGATTGTGAGAATGATAAAATTTATAATTGAAGGAGAAAATAAGGGGAATGAGCTTTAAAAAATATGATATATTAAAAAAAAATTATTAAAAAATCATTGGAAAATTTAAAACAAGTAGTATGTTTCAAAATAAATTACTAATTAGAATTTATAAAAACCAAAAAATGTTTTATATGGTATTTTTATGAAAAATAAAAAAACATTAAAATATAAATAAGATTTTTAATTAATTCTACAACACACTTATCATAGATCACACTATATACTGTATTTTACCACTAATGAGATTATAATTCATTTATAAATCCTTAAATAAATCTTTTTAAAACTCCACTCCATTGGGATTTTTTTAATTTGAACAAAGATAAAAAAAATATGTTTTGGGATATAGTAATTTAATAATATATTTTTAATCCCCAATGATCCAAAAAAATTGAAACATTATATAATATGATTTAAACATAAATTTAAAAAATGATAATTATTTTTAAAAAATATATAATTTCAAGATGCTCATGAGATTATTCACTATTCATATAAATAGAAAATTAAAACTCTTTGATATTGAAAGAATAATTTAGTGAATTCTCTATCGTTAATATTTTAAAAAATTGTCATAAAAGCAATAAACATTATTTTGTGAGGGTTATCACTTAAACCCTAAAAGTGATCTATTGGAATAAAATACAAAATTTGAACGATATACATACAAACCATTATACTTATTCTAGATTCAAAACTCATTTCCAAATTTTATGATGATAAATAAAAACAATGGTTAACCTTTTTTCCATTAAATAAAATTTCATGATTTAAATAGTTTTGGGTTTAAATGTTTTATAATGGAATATAGGTGGAAGAATAATTTCTTGGATCAAGTATTTTGAAACATAGAATAATTAGAAAATTATTTTAGATTGGTAAAATTAATTTAAAAGTAGTATATAGAATTGTTTAAAATTAAACAAAGGAAAATTATTTTTTAATTTAAATATAAATTGTACCAAAGCTACATGAAATTTCTAAAAAAAAGTTCAATATTATGGAGAAAAATAATAAAATATCAAAAAATGAGTTTCATTAGATTGAATGGAATTTTTCAAATGATATTTATTGTTGCATTTCATTTAGAAGACCGAATTAATATTTAAATTAATTATGTTAGTGAAGAAATATAAAAAAACAAATGTAATGTGTTAAATAAATAAACTATTATAAACAGAAATATAAAAAATATCTAAAACCATAAAAAATCATAAATTCAAATAAAACCAACAATGCCTTAATAAAATATAATTGTTTATATTAATGAGGTTTTGTGAAAATATGTACAATTTGAGGCTCCATAATAATATCACCAAGAGAAATATCACAATTTAGGATTATTAATCAATAATTAAAGTTTGATATCTATGTGATATGTTTTAAAATGTATTATTATATAATTGAAATTTTTATTTGAGGAATATTGTATGATTCCGAAAATGAAAACTGTACATTCTAGAAGTCTGTTTTTCCTTAACAAATGAGCCCCAAAAATATCAGCTACAATATAATTTATTACAATTATAAGAAAGATAATAATTTGGTTCCATAATATATTATAAAAATAATGATATTCTTAACACATGACATATGTTTTATATCCTATTAATAACCAATAAATAAACTCCAAATCCAACATCAATATTTGAAATAAATTATAATCCTAAATTATTTGTAAAAAAACTATTAAAAAATTACTTTATAGATACCTTAAAATCCAATTAAAATGTAATTTATTTAGATTTGACTGTGATATATCACAAGAGGACATAATATACTTACTTTTTTATCTAATTTTATTTGGATATACCTAAATCCAAACTATTCTCTATGAAACATGATGTTGATTTTTTTCATCCCTATGACATTTAATAGGAAAACTCATAGAAGTAGCACAAGTTTTGTTATTATCAGGTATAAAATTATTTTTTTTGTCACTTTGTGTATTAATTTTATTTAAATTTGTATTAAAATACCTTTTAAAAATTCAAAAATTATGAATTGAAATTTTCTTTTCCATCATTATCATTTTGGAAAACCACTGATTTTTTAAATAGAATATTATATTATCAATAAAAATATGAATAACAAAATATATATTTAAATTATTTTTTATTAAAAAGAAGGATTTTTATTTACCATTAAAAAAATTATATAATATTAATCAACAAATTATTTAATGCTATGTTTTATGTGATTTCCTAATCATGTACAATCTATTATTAAGGATAAAGATAGAATTTTAAATATAACGATCTTTAAAACCTAGATGGTTTATAAAATAAAATTTAATAGAAAAGCCCACTCTAAAAATAATATTTAATATATATATATATTATTAAAATATATTTGCGATAAAAACATAATGAGGATTATAATTGATTCTATCCTCAATTATGATGTAGAGATATCTTCATAATTGAGTCATTCCTCTTTATTATAACCCTTATAAAATAACTTATTTTTATTCACTCAGATCATCATATGAAAATCATTCTTGTTTCTAAAATCCAATGTGATACCAGTAATTGGATATTTTGATGATCTATATTTTGTGTCTTCGCCAATATTTATTTCATTTTTCTAGAAATTTTCCAATATTTCGAAACTGCATACTCATTAATTTTGTATTATTTACGGTTTTATGTTTTGAATGATAAATAAATTTTTAAAATCTTAATTATTTATTGAAAACTTCTAGGTGGAAAATATTCTCTTTAAACTCCCATATACGAGTATTTGGGATAACCACTTACTTGTATAGGATATTTGGGTATTATACTCTTAATATGAATAGTTTAAAAATCTATAAGTTTTTTTTTTCAAATTCACATGTTACAAAATATTAATTATTCTCTAAGGGTAATAGATTTCAAACTCGTGTAATTAAAAAAATTATCATGGTAATTAATTTGGGTTTTCAATTATAAAAATTATAACTTTAACCAAACTTTACATTATTAAATTCTCCAACCATCCTTGAATTATTTTTAAAGGCTTTATATTATGAGGTGGTGCCTTAATAGGTAAGAATGTTTTGTTTATCAAATATGTGATCAATTTTTATAAAATTATCCTTTATATAAGACATTTTATAAAAAATATTTGAAATAAGAAGCTTTTGGTTTCATTTAATTCTTAACTTTAATGTATTATTGTTTTATATTGATCTCATAGAAGACAATTCATAAAAAATAAAATTGAATTATGTGTTATAGCCGAAAAGATGATCATGTACGATTATTTAGTATCAAATTATTCTTTAAGTTGTTTTCAACAACTATTTCTCATTTTAATGACACTATATTATTAATGCTTCATATAATATAAATAATAATTCATAATACATTGAATTAAATATGAATTTTTTTTTAAAATTTTGATTCATGGTCATTACATAATGGAATAATATTGGAAACATTTAAACTCAAAACATGTTTTCATAAATTCATGACAAAAAATGATTCATGTTATATCATTAAAATGGAAAGAAAATTAAATTTACAGAATTAGATAATTTGAATAAAAAAATTACTTCGATCATATATTTCTATTTTTTATGGGAAAAAATATCAACATTGATAAACTAGAAAATCCAATGTGAATAGACATTACTATATTATTTAAAATTATATATATATGTATATATGTTTTTTTACAAATTATAATGTCATTATAATGTATTATATCATACGATTTAATATTTTTGTAATCATTAACCGAAACACATGTAAAAAACTCAATTAAAAAAAATGATATTTATGTCCAAAATTCCTTATCCATGAATCATTAATTTTAGCATTCAAATAACTAAAATTTGATTAACAAGAGTAATTATTATTAAAAAAATATACCATTTCATGTTTATGTTTTTTTATCTAAGATTATTTTAATTTAAAGTGAATCTAGATTATTAACAAAATCAATTACATAGCCATCATAACATGGTTAAAAAAACACATTATATTTTCTTAATGAATTTGAAAAAAATATTATCAATAGAGAGAAATGTTTATTTATTTTCTAATAGAGTAAGATCTAATAAATTTTAATTAAGTAGTATGTCTAAAATTCATATCAAATCCATTAATTTTTGATTGAAAAATAATGTTTCACAAATTATCCCTCAAATTACTAGACCAACCACTATATATGTGTCACTATTAATTTCTATTTCCTTTAATTTTTTCATAGAACATTTAAATAAAAACCATTTTTAGTATCTACATTTCTTTTGGATCATGTAGTGTTAGAAATCAATTATTTTAGAATGTAAATATTTTTAGTTTTAGTAATTTCTTATACATATACTGTAGAATAATAATTATTTCAAAAATAGGCATTTTTCATACCACAATACATTGTTAACCTCATGCTGCAATCGTTATCATAATGAAAAAATATAACAGAATGATAACAACAAATTGTATAAATAGTTTTTTTAAAAAATATCTAATAATAAATTAATTTACTAAATCTGTTGGACTTTGATAAGAATATTCAATTATTTATTTTTTTATAACATTATTTTTAACAACCATGTTATGTTTTTATGGTTCCCACTATGTTAAAATTCTCCCAGAAAATTAAAAACAAGAAATCTGAGACATAAGATCATTCAATTTTTTTAAAAAAATTGGTACAACCGTGAAAGTGGTACATGAAACAAGGTAAGAAATGCATGTAAACCACTGGCCTAAGTACTTGACCTCATGACTATGCCCCTCACCCCACCCCACCCACCCCACCCCATCCAAGGGTGGGTGGGGGATCATTAATTTTTAAATTTTAATATAAATATATGTTTAATGGCATACCCTTAATTTTTTAGGTATGATAATATAAATGTTTTTATTGGTTATATTCTATGGTTTAATGTCATTTCCTATCATTTTGAAAACATGGAATGGTTGGTGGTGCATTTGAGATTTATTGTTGCTGTAAATCCAAACTTGTAGTTAGAAAAAAAGAGACGAGGTCCCCCGAATATTAGGTGAGGGCCACCATCTAGCTGGTGAAAGGTACATTACATATAATAGACAATTTTAGGAATACCTATGATATTGGAGGTCTACCATTTGGTTGATGACCAATAACTATTGTGCTAGTTTATGGTCTAGGTCACAAGTAATCTTTACTGCATCTATGAGTTAATTGGCGGCTAGGTATCGACTAGTCAACTAAATTTTACCCTATTGGAATTCATCTTATAACCACATGATAAAAAGATGGTCAACACTAGACCCCTGGTGAAGCCATTAGCCGGATTAGGAGATCCATGATTTCATCGGTGATTCTCATTTGGAAGAGAAAATTTTGGGACATATCATATTTTCACTTCAATTCCACTATTTTATTTATTTTTATTTATCACATGTCCAACTCTCGATCTATAAATATTTAAGGCTCTATTTTGTGGATTTTTGATCTCTCAACCTAAATCCTTAGGGTATTGAAATTATAATCAATGAAAATATCCTCTTTCATAGATTCTAACTCCAATTTGGTATTAGAACCTCTTATTATTTGTTATACTCTAATTTATATCAATGGATCAACCATAAAAACCAAGGGAATTTGGTTAAACTATGTTTAGAATATAAATTTTTAGTCTAGGTATCTTCTTTCTTCTTCTTTATGCCTTTTAGATCTCTAGACATTCAATTCCTTCTATTAGTCGAATTCAATGGCTTTGGAGGTGAGTGATTTTATGAAAAACATTTATTCTATAAACAATGTATGATTTATTTTATAAATTGGATTGTAATTTTTTTGAAAGGAATTATCAAGTATTGAAGGAATTTGGGTAGTTTAGAATTTATATAAGAAATGGAATTACCCTTAGGTATAGTTGATGGAAATAAATTTCAAATATTTTTGAATCAATTTCTAATGGTATACTGTTTATTTATATTTGCAATTAAATTTTATGAACTTAAATATAATAAATTTTATTTACAAGTAGGATTTTTTTGGTAGGGACCCATTACTAGGGAAGTACCCTTACCCTATAGGCCATATTTCTAAGGTAATATGAACACTAGATGACATAATGTATGGAAAGGTGCTACTCTCTATTAAAGTCATGTACACAATTGGCTCATTTTTATAGAGTAATGTTCAACTCAGGTGTCTTATCAGTCATAATTTTTTTAGGATCATTAAAAACATATATCTAATTTTACCTTGAGGAAATATTTTTCCATATTTTCCATTATTTGAAATGATTATGGTTGTTCTTTGAAATTTTGTATTTGGAAATTTTTGACATGCTTTGAAATATATGGTTTTCGAATTTTTTATATTAAACTATGAAGTATTATATAACATAACACATCTTTATTTACTTGAGTATAATTACATTATACTATAATTTTAATATTTTTAGGACCCCAATACAGTTTTTTTACACCTAACATATGCCTTTTGGTGTATGAAGATCATGACTTACCTGACCATAGTAAAGGGAAGTCACCATAGTGTGGTGGTTGGCATGTTAATTAGTAGATTTTGGAAGGATTTTGGTGACTAATAGTTATGTGGGGATGGTTGTTTTCTTTCATTGTGTACCTCAGTTCAGTTTTTGGTTATTAACACATACTATTATTTTTATTTGTTTTGAACTATTGAAATATATTGGAATACCAATATTATCTTCAATATTTTCATTTTAGTTTTTTTTCATTTTTGAAAAAATCATTCCCAAACTTTTTTTAGTATGACTAGGAACATGTCACTAGCCTATGGGTATCATGAATTCCCTCTTTAAATGTTATAACTGAATTGGGATTTATAGGGTTGGGTGATATGGGTTGGTTCATGAAAAATTAGAATAATATTTTGGTTTTTCTATTTTTTTATCTTTCTAAGTCTTGGGATGCCTTAGTAGACAAGTGATATGAATATTTGGACTTATAGGGTATGTTTAGAATGATTTCCTAAATATATCTCCTCGTGATGACCTTATGTTACCACAAGTGTCCAAGAAATGTTTATATTTTTTATTTTGAGTTATTTAATCACATTATTTATTGTTTATTTTTTCCTATATAATTTCAATTGTATTTTATTATTTTAATCATGAATTTATTATTGGGTCTTATGTTATTATGCCTCTCTATATTATGATTTGTAGTACCATTCCCCTAATAATACTTCTAATGAATCCTCAAGACTGTGTTTCTGTTGAACATTTCCATGGTGACCTGCCCCTTGATCAAAATCTCAGGAAAGATATTGTTGCATGAAATCTGATCTATAAAACTATTATGTTACCTACCACTTCTAAGTATAAGGAGGGTAAACATTGATGGATTTGGATATAAATAATACCAAAAAATTTCTACACTAGAAACCCTTATAATTCCAATGGAACAATGATCCTTAGGAGATGGACATTTTTAAGAAATATTTTAATACAATTATAATTCCTAGTGGTATCTTTTTTTATCAATGTGAGCTATTTTATCTTTATTATTGAAGGACCAATTATACGGTAGTTGGATTTTGTAGCATTTTAAATGAATAATGGGGGATTGGTATGGGAATACATCCAATCGGTCTTTATCGAAAACATGACCATGATTTTATGGACTTGGAGAAATCAATAGAGTTTGTCACCCTTGAGAATAGATACCATAAAATGATTGGATAAGCATGTCACTTCACCTAGATCACTCTATTTTTAAATGATGTTTTTTCAAATGTGATTATTAAGGACTAGTGGATTTTTTAATATTTCTAATTCATTATTTGTCTGACGTATTCCTAAAAGTGTAGTCTAAATATTTTGTGGTGGTTGATAGGGTACTGATTGATGGTATTGACATATATGACATTTGTGTCTTTCCGGAGTTCCTTCGACCTATGATTGTAGATTTAGTGGCTCCTATAATGCACTAGATTTTAAAAAATGTATTGATCAAAAAATATTGGCTCCAATTCCATTAAACAACCATAATAGTGATGATTAAATTATTGAGGGAAGTCTACGGTGCATTTGAGGCTTATTCGATGCCTAGATCCCTAAAAAGGGAAGTGGTAGACTGGGTGGAATAGTTGAGGAAAACCATGAATCCCATCCTTCATGGTTTCCCAAAATCATGTGGCTACATACTATGGGGAATTAGGGGGAAAGGGTTTTCATATAACCTCCAAACCCAATTAGCATGGTCATGTGACCCACCTATAGATTTTGAAATGTGGGGTTCGTATGGTTTGCACATGGTTAGTAAAACTGTTCCCTTAATCACATGAAGTTCCTCCTTAATGAAGTGAATGGTGCATGGTTGGTGCATTGTTTGGAAAAAACGTGAGGCCAAACATTGTCCAATGTATGTTTTTGGTCAAATAACTGTTTTTCCATTATTAGTGTTTTAAAGTTTTTCTGTTCTCCCCTCTCATTTCCAATAATATTTTAACCTTCTCGACTTATGGATCTCGTTCTTCTCTTCCTTAATTTGGTTTATGCCAGATCCAGCATTCATAGTATTAATCTATTACTGATAGAGGAATCAAAAATCCATTAGTATGCTCTTCCTTTTTCTGCATTCTAATTTAAGGTTCCTCTGCCTTCTGTTTCTCTATTTTATTGGGATATCTTTTTCTGGATTTTTAATTTGTTTTAAAAATCCTTTTATTTTTTCCAATCTTGGAAAATACTTGACTTCATAATTGAATATTGGAGAATTACCACATCTAGGTAGGTGGTATTGGACATTTCATATTCATATTTCAATTTTTTACCTAACAAGTTGTTGTGCCACACATCATGGTCTTCCGTAATTTTCTAGAATATGCTTAAAAATTCATTAAAATGGTTCTCCATGCAATGTGTGACCTATCACAAAAAAATATATCCCTTGTCTGTTCTCTTGGTTTTTGAACATCAATTAAGTATTTCCCACCTTAATGAATGATTCTAGTTACATAAATGGTTAGATTCCATTCTCTGATATTCTTTTTACTTGAATTCCTTAAAATTTAATTTTCATTTAGTTTAATGGTTGGATATGATATTTGAACTTGAGATTCATGCCCCAAAATCTATATTTAAATTCTTCTTATTTATTATTCGCATTTAGATCCTTATGTATTACATTTTATTTTATAGTCATGTTGTTTAATGCCAATGTTTCATTCCATATGACTTTTTTACCCATATTCCTTGTTTGTCCAAGCCGGATATTTGGTGATATGTAAATTTCATTTAAGAGATGCGATTACAAATGTGTAAGGCCTTTTTTCTTATTCCTCATAGAATGCTCTCATTACGCTTGATTTTTGTACCTTTTCCATATCAATTGTTCTATGTTAGTTATTCTTAAAAATGATTAGTTTGATAAATTTTTATCATACGATATTGAGTTACTTCTACGATGGCCAATGATTATATAAATTTAATGCCTTGGGATATGTCCTTGGTTACCATCATTCACTTACTATAGGCTAGGAGAGACAATGGGTATTTATTTAAGGATTCCATTAATAGAATCATTATGCTGAGTGGGATCTATTTAACGCACTGAGATAGATACTTTGGATTTTGAGGTATGAGATCTCATGGAGGTTTACTTATACTTGTGAGTGACACTCGATCCCTAGGGGAGAAACTGAGGATGGAACTATTGTTTTTGATGACTACACCATATCATGGGTGATAACCGACCCCCATGTGTGGGATACTTGGTACGAACAGAAATTCACCAAAGATTTTGTGACACAAGGGACGTAATATTTCTTTTTTGATGGACTAGGTGGTATTGGTTCTATCAGAGACACATATTGGGTCCCATGGGATTCCATTAAAGTAACCTTGAATGGGAATGAGACTCAACTAATGGATTTCATGTATGGATTTATTTCTTGTACACATGTTATGTCTTCCATTCATATTATGAACATGCTTATATAATGAAATTGAAATGTGGCCTCAAAGATAAAGCACTAGTTTGGGGTTTTCTTCTTCATGGGTTTATTATTTTGTATTGTCCCTTTTTATATATTTTGCTATTAACATATACTTATTTAGACATCTGATATTGGATTATGTTGGTGTAATTTTCTAGGTGTCCAATTTGGAACCTCAAATGAGGTGTCTATTATTTAAAATCTTCATTTCCCAAGTTTTACATATTATGGAACATTAGGGTTTATTTATGATATAAAATGGATCATCGGAGACATTGTGTCTTCTAGCCAACAGATATTTTATCTCACACTCTAATTTATCCTCCCTTGGATCCTAAGAATATTTTATTTTCATAGATTTCAATAAAGTTAATTATGTTGTGTTCGATGCTTGATTGATTTATTGCATTAGTATATATCCTGGGGTATATGAAAATTTATATCCTTGATATTATTATTGTATATTTTTTCCATTTTTTGAAAAAATTTTCTGAGAAGGTATATATATTTTTTATCCTCAGCTCATTGTAAAAATATTTTGTATAAACACTTGACATATCATAATCACTATCATTTTTCTAACTATTATTGGAACTCTTCGCAAAGAATTTGT
Source organism: Viscum album (assembly GCA_963277665.1). Lineage (NCBI taxonomy): Eukaryota > Viridiplantae > Streptophyta > Magnoliopsida > Santalales > Viscaceae > Viscum > Viscum album. Next base: position 1,784,559,383 of record OY728119.1, on the reverse strand, counting down.
TTGCTTCTATTTCATGGCTTCCAGAATAGATATACTAATTCTCCCGTTTCTAATATATGTTTCCACCATTTTATTTCTATTATTTACCATTGTACATACTATAATATATGAGGGAATAATCTATCCATAGACACCCTGAGGGCCCTCACTGCTAGTCAGCAGCCACTAGCATTCAGGGAGATGTGCTTAAGGTCTTGTGCCCCACCGACTCGGGGAACAGTTTAGTGGAACTCGGTGTGGGATGCTAACAAGAGTTAATAAAAGGTTCTTTACATTTTTTATAATGTTTGGGTTTATACAAGATACTAGGAAATTGAAATTGTGACTTTACCATGTTCTTGGACAAAACTATCCCAAGTATAGGGAAATCCCAAATTACAAGGGATTGGTCATTTCAGTTATTAGTTATTTCATTTATGCTTGATATGAATTCAATAAGGGGAGACAAATTTGTTTTATGAAGTTATTATAATTGTATTATTGGAATTAGGATTTTACAATTTAGCCCAATGATGTGAGGGGAAATATAATCATGCATCATACTATGAACAATATGATTAAAATTCACACTTTATGCCATGAAATATGTACAATTCAGCATGAATTTATTGTTCGCATATAATTTTTGTTGTAAATTTTTATGTTAAGACATGTAGTAATTAATTTTTTATATTTAATGAAATCAACCAATTCAACATGTAGTAATATGAAATGGTTTTGATTCAGTGGATAATAAATTCAAATTTATATGGTGTATGAGCCCTTATAAACAAGAATGGTGATGAACTTAATCAAACAATTCAAATGGAACTCATTTCATGCATAAAATGAATTGAACAAAAACAATAACATAAATACTAAATGGTCATTATACATGAAAATATTGATAACTTGACCTGACCTAACTATGGAAATGGGAAGAAGGTTATGCTTCTTGTATATTAGTGATACTTACTGAACCATTATTTTTTATCTAGATCTATGTGCTGGAGAAAAGAAAATTGTTAAGTTGCTTCCTTGGATATATCTGTACATTTCCTTCACTACCTCTATCAATACCTGCATTTCATACATATTTTATATCGTATATGAAGAATGATCATTGAAATTGTATATCCATTCCACTACAATTTCCTCATGTAGTATTCCAAAAGATTAGAAATGAGCATACTCAAGAGTTGACGGTCCATGAAACACTGAGGATACCTCCTATAGTGTCACCTAAGTCACCTCGTGTTGATCTTACACTAGGTAATGAGACTCAGTTTCAAGGTTGTTTTCTCAGGATTATATAGACTATTCAGGGTGCTTCCCATCCTGAGCCTACTACGGTAGAGCTGGAATGGGACATTCAACAACATTATCCTACCACCCTCATAAGAGATGTCAGAACTCATGTTGTAGAGTCGTGGTCAGGAGACATGGTGTTTATCTTTGACCATCTAGAGACACCTCTTGAATAAAGGGCCAAGATTACTCCCTATATGTTTCATGTCTCACCTAAGCAATGGTGGGACATTATATCTTTGGATGAGCATCACCAAATTATGGTCTTTGTGAAATTATATAACACCTTATATTACCAGTTATTACCATATAAACTAGGACTAAACCATGCCTACTATTTCTTGCATCTTCGGTAGGGATCTATGATTGTGCCTGAGTATTCATCTCACTTCACTAAACATCATCCATTTCCCCTTTCCCTAACATGTTATGAATTGATTACTATGAGGTATTGATAAATTATTTTGTTATGTTATCCTTTCATAGGTTAATATCTCTTTGTTTACAACCATTATAGAGTTATTGAACTATTCCATAATAAATGAAAGAAATAGTTTAGAAGCTATAACCATGAACCAAGGCAGTTTTATTCCGATGTCGAGTGATTGTTCTTCTAGTAGTCGAATATTCCATTTTGAGGGCGAATGTGGGGTGGTGCTAAACAATTCACATGAAATGACACTATAGTGTGTCACCAGTGTGGAAGGTTTATTCATAAAAAGTCTCAGTTCACATGGAACTCAAATTATTGACTAGCATTTTGCAGGATGGGTCACATTCAATACTTCTTCAATTATTTCCATCTACCATTCAGTGAAAGGGATCTGGACCAGAACCTCTCTCAAGAATGGGATCTATGACTACTCATCAAGATGGGATTTGGTCTCCAACTGGCCAATCTAGATGAGGTAGTAATGGTCATATCCTATGCAGTATGGACCCATATATTAAGTATCAGTAGAGTTTATCTACTTAGGCTAGACAAGCAACATCTCTGGGGTGAGGTTCATTCCATATGGAATAATTGTTTCTCGTTCCTGAGGATCAGAGTCTAGTGACATCTATTGTTATAAGGCTATTATGTTTACCTACACATTAGTTTCATACCTTTTCGATACAGGTTCATCACACTCTTTCATATTTATTGTGATTGTGGACATATTTTTCCTTTCAAAAGAGTATTCCTATGGAATTATTTCTCTCCATACAATATTAGGGTTCATAACCAGTGGAATATTCCATTATCATCTTTCCCCTTCAAAATAGTTTAGTGTGGTTTGTTGTGGAGATCATCTTTCCATTAAATGACCAGCTTCGACGCAATTCTTGGTATGGATTTTATTCTCCACTATAAAGCCTAGGTTGATTGTTATCACCATATGGTGTCTTTCACTTAACTTGAGGGAAACCCATATATATATAATGGTGGATAGTATATATAGGCAGAACGAGATGGAACAATGTGAATGGGTCTTGGAGTAGTGAAAACCATGATATTTAGTCAATATATGGGAGATCTGGGAATTCATTTAGAAGAGTTCCATCACATAGTAGATTGTTTCAATGATGTATTCCATGACGACATACCCATATTACCTATAAAGTGGGAGGTTGAGTTCACCATAGAGCTAGTGATGGGTCTGACAGTAGTCTCCATTCCTCCGTATAGGATGGCCCATAGAAAGCTCTAGGAACTCTAGAAACATCATCATGATCTAATGGATATGGGTGTTATTATACACATCACATCTATATCGGTTCACCATTAATTGTTTCTAGTATGTCATATAAAACACTATGATTTTTCATTAATTACCACCAGATGAATTATCTTAATATAATGAATCGATATCTACTACCTCTTATAGATGACCTTTTCAGTCGGCTCTAAGGATCAATTATTTTCTCCAATTTCAATTTGTTGGCAGGATAACACTAGGTTCATGTGAGGCCATCTGATATACCATGTACAACATTTCGAAGATGGCATGTCCAATACAGGTATTTTGTTATGCCATTCAGTCTGACAAATTTGCAGGCAATATTCGTGGATATATTGAATCGGTTATTACCCTCATATCTTGATTACTTCACGCTCGTCTTTGAAGATGACATCTTAGTTTATTCAAACAACATACATGGCCCTGCTAATTAAATTGAGATCATTATGAGTACATTTATATAGCACCAACTATATGTGATGGTCAGTAAATTCTACTTTTGGATCATGAAATATCACTTGTTAGGTTACAAATATCTGAAGATGGTGTATAGGATGACCTGTCGTAGGTGAGTGTCATGGATTCGTAGGTGAAACACAAAAATGTGTTCTGAAAAAAATTATTATGTATAGATAACTAGTATAGGTGATTCATTCAGAACATATCATTCTACGTAGCACCTATTATGACCCAGACCAAATGGATGTATAGTTCCTTCAGTAAGAAGCCTTTGAGATATCCTTTTAATACATAAAGTGAAGATTCTCCACAAAGAATATCATTATTATTCCCAAAATTTATTGGAGTTATGAAATCTATTGTGATGCTTCAGATTTTGTTCTGGGTTCTGTTTTGATTCAAGGTGATCATGTCTGGGAATACGAGATCTCCCAGCTGAGACCTTGTTAGGGGAATTACCTGATGCAACTCCTCGAGCTAGAAGTTGTGGTCAACAATCTATATTGTTGTAGGAACTATATATTTGGTGAGATAATCATTTTCACATGGAAAATAAAAGTCTCAAATATATCTCCAGACTTATAGACTTGAATATGAGGCATTGAAGGTGGATGAAATACCAATAGTCCTTCGACACTGAGCATGATTAAACACCTAAAAAAGGGAAATTTCATAGCTGATTTCTTAATCTGGATGACTTAGATGCAAGATATCAACGTGGAAAGTAGTGAGTAGAAGCTAATGGTTATCTTTTCTGAGATGCACTTGGAGTTTCATGAACAACATGGGTAACTTGTTCTTGCAGCTCCTGTAGTGTCATATTCTCCCCTAGAATAGGTTCATATGGTGTATTTTTCAGATTCTAAAGGCCCCATTCTAAGGGTGAGCATCATAAGAGATAACCCACATCCTAGTTTGGTTTTTTATATGAAGGTTGCACTACATTTCCTTGGACAATTATAGGTTCCTTTAAATATATGAGGAGAGCTGTTGAGGGAATCAAATGCCTATTTATGGTCAGTTCATCCTGGTATCACCATGATCTAAAAATTTACACGTTGTGAGTAATAGTGTACATGTATGAAGAGTTAGATAGTAATCTTCATTACATGGTGCTCAACCTGTTGGCATAAGAAGGAAAAGTACCAGTGACCTACTGGACTTATGAAACCTCTCTATATGCTTGCATGGGAGAGGAACAATGTCACCATGAATTTGTGACATGATTAATGTGATCTACATTAGGTATTGATGTAGTATGGGTGATCTTCAATAGGTTGACCAAGGTCACACACTTTTTAACAATCTAAATAACCTTCCCTATTGATGACATGGGAAGGATTTACATCTAGGAGATAGTGATATTAGATGGTGTGCCATGTTCTATCCATTCAGACTGAGATGCTTGGATTTTATCATTGTTATGTAAAGGGTAGAAAAAGGCACTAGGATCATGGGTTTTCATGAGTACTACATTTCACCATCATATTGACGAGCAGTCGAAGAATACAATACATGTGTTAGAGGATATGAAACAAGACTATATAATTAATTTTGGAGGTTTGTGGGGAATAAATATTCTGGTAATTTTGTTTTCCTATTACAATAGTTCTTATGAAAAAATTATGATGTCTCCATATGAGACCCTCTATGATTGAACGCGTCGTTTTTCTCTATGTTGGTTTGAGGCATGTGAGGAAGCTCAACTGGGTCCTCATCATGTTCAAGAGACATCAGAGAAAGAATAGTCAATTCGAAATTGTGTGGATACAGGTCAGTCCAGGTTTGATTCTTATCCCAATCATCGCCGTAGACCTCTAGATTATGATGTTGGACATTGGGGCATTTTGTGGTTATTGACATGTTTGGTCCATAGATGAATTAAGAGTCAATTCTAGCTGTCACATCAATATGTCGTGCCTTTCATGTTTTTGGATAGTGTCAGGCCAGTATCCTACCATCTACTATTACCTCATTGGTATTATTCCATGCATGACATCTTCCATGTATCATAGTTTTGGCAGTATCATGTCAGCTAGTTTCATTTTTATGATCCCAAGAATATCAAGCTAGAGGAGGATGCTTCCATTAAGAGGCATCTCATACGTATCATTGGTCGATTGAAAATTGTTCTCCATGGTTGATCAGTTCCTATGGTATCAGGGCTATGGAAACACATAAATTCACAAGACAAGACTTGGGAGAGTGAGGCTATTGTATGTGAATAGTGGCTAGAACTCCTTGTAGAAGATTTCATATGACCCTCAGAAGAGAAAATCAAGAAATATTATTCAAAAAGAGATGTTGGGTGAATACGTGGATCATTTGAATCTAAGAGACACAAAATGAGAAAGGGTGAAATGGCCCACAGAGTTATAGAAATCCATGCTGCCCATCTTGCATGGTATCCATAAACTGTGTTGCTGTTGACAGTAGTGGCATGGGGGAAACACTGTTTGTACAGAACTGTGATACAGAAATAAAATATATGTGTGACCCACATTAATATTTTTAACAATTTTATTAATGGTTATCCAAAGTGTGAACCTGAACATATGCTATTCCAATTATAGAGATGAATGACGCATGATTGGTCCACAGTTTATCAAATATTGTAGCCAAACCGTGTGTAGTGTGTTTTGTGGGTGAAATGCTAATTTTTCCCTTAATGAGTGTTTTATCATTATTTTAATTTACCCTATAAATTCTAGTGGTATTTTCCTCTGTCCACATGTGTGGATCTTGATATTCTCTTTCTTCATTGGGTTTATGCTGGATCCTTCATCTGTAGTTCAAATCTCTCACCATTAGAAGAAAAATAGAGTCCCGAGTATGATCTTTCTTACACACCATTGTATATAAATTTTCTTATACCTCATGGTTCACTATATTTGAGTGATTTTGTTTTTCCTTATTTTAATTCATGGTTTAATTGTATATAAATGTTCTTATACCTCATGGTTCATTTTCTCTCATTTCATTACTTTTTAAATAATGTTCCATGGTGATGCACAATAAAACATTATGGTGACACCTCATTCATGCTTAATAAATTGATTAAAATTGTTTTCCATACAATGTGTGAACAATATTTATTGATAAATCCAACCATGAGTCACTCACTTAGTCGTTTTCCACCACTTAGTGTGTACGCACTTTATGGGTTGACTTATCTTTTCTTAAATGGTTTAATTACCATGTGTGACTTATTTTTGGTTAAAGGACTTAAATTATTGTTTGAATAAATATAAATGATTGAACATGAGATTGAAACACGATATTCATGCATCACAATCCATATTTAAACAGTTTTTACGGATGGTTCACATCAAAATCCTTGTATATTATATTTAGTTTTTTATGAATTCTTGGAATTAGTATTTATCATTATGTATTCCTTTAATTACCCTTATTACATGGGAGGTAGATCTTGTTAGCTTATGATATGAATTTTAATTTACGTAGTTTGATTGATAATGTGCTAGGCATTGTTTCTTATGCCTCATGGCATGACTGCCTCACGTTTGATGTCTAGAGACATTACCATATAAATTGGGTTATGTTTGTCTGGATTAAAAATAACTGGTTTGATTAATTGTGAGCATGTGATAATGTGGTGATTCTTTGATAGAATACGATTATATAAATGTTATGACTTTTGATATCTACATTGTTACCATGGATAACTTTCTACAATATGGAAGAGAACATGGGTACCAATTTAAGGTTGACATGGATACACTCTCCATGCTGGGTTGGATATAGTTAACTCGACGGGATTGATACACTGGATTTACATATATTGGTCTTTAGGTGGTTTACCTACACTCTTGAGTTTTATGGGTTCCCAAGGGGGAAACCAGGGATGCACACATGGTCAAAATGACTACTCCATGACTCAGGTGATACTTGATCCCCTATCTATGATACATTATATAGGAATAATGTTACCATACCATGAGTGATACAAGTTACATCGTATGGGTATCTTTGGATGGAATTACATGTATTCGTTCTACCATAGATGACCATAGTGAACCTTGGTATTCTGTTTAGATCTCTTTCGATGGGATCAGGGATCCACCAATTGATTTGATGGATGGTTTGATTATATTTTCTCATGTTATGTCTTTCTTTCATATTATGAGAATTCTTATATAGTGAAAATGAAATATGTACTCCATGTTAAATCACATACATGGTATTTTATTCGACTTGGTTTGATGATTTTCTATTGGACATTGTATACATTTTATGACATTCATAGGTACTCTTATTAGACATCTATATTAGGTCGATGCATGTAATATAGGTTGGGTTTCCATTTAAGAACCTGTACCAAGGTATTTATTATTTATATTTATTATTTCCTTTCCTTTAATTTCTATGGAATAGTTTTAGTTATATATTGCATGAAATGTATTTACCTAGACACCTTAGGTTCTGTCCTATTGAGATTTCATCTCACACCCTACACAGGTCACCCTTAGAACCCATGTAGAATTTATGATCATAGTTTTGGATAAAAGGAAGTGTGTGGATTCTGATTCATGGTTTATTTATACCCTTAGGATGAATCACGGGGGTAGAGGACTGATCCAATGCTTCATATGATTTACATAGTTGTTAGTATTTTTTATTTCATCCAACATGATTCATTTTTCTTATATCCCAAGATATTAAAACTCATATTTTGTATAGTCATATGACATATCATGATCATAATTTTTTATTAATTATTGATAGTCTTCTTGTTCTATTTTTTACTTATATTAAATGGTTTTCATTATGGTATTACTGATTTTTCCATTTTGATATATTCTTCCACCATTTTATTATTATTTTTTAACATAGTAAATAATTGAAATATAAAGGATATTATCCCCATGAAAACATTAATGTCCCTCACTACTAGTCAACACCCTTTGATATTCGAGGAGATGCACATGAGCTCTTGTAGACAACAATATGTGGGAACAATTTAGTGTAACTTTTGTCAGGATTCCAAATATCATATAAGGGGAAGAGAAAGAAAAATTATTTTCATAAAGAAAACAATGGTTGTTCTTCATAAAATACCATTATGTACCATCAATAGTCATTATTCATTTTACATGTTAGGGGTGTGTCCTAATAGGGCACACAATGTGCATTTTACTCATTCCTATGAAGAACTGCAAATTGTATTGAATCAATGGCCATATATAAAATTAATCTACGATATTTTATTTCTATTATCTTACATTGTCTTGTTGGAACAAATAAGATCTAATGTTCACTCTGAATTCTTACAGATGATAGGTTTCATTCCACTTCCCTCTGTAATTATTTTTTGTTACTCATAACAAAGGAGTCTCTGATGGATGTTGATGGGGGGAGGGGGGCTGTATCACTGGGTGGTAACACTTCTATTTCTTCAAAGTAAGTGAATTATTTGTTATATATATGTGTGGAATAACTATTAGTGGGAATTATATGAGATACTATTTATTTCCTACTACACAATAATGGATGATCTTTTTTTACTCTTGAAAATATTTACTGTCAACTATACACAATTTTAAATTCACTTTATTCTGTTTTTTATATATTGATATTTTTTTTGAAATAGAAGAAAAATTTTGATAGGGAAAGAGTATAAAAAAACTAAAAAATCCTCCAGATGAAAAAATTATTTTAGAATAGAAATTTTTGGGTCTTCAGGTTGGTTACATGAGTTCCTTCATTATTCATTATAATGTCAGATATATATTTTATGAAATATTATTCTTGAATTACGATAATTTAATTTATTGATATATAATTTTATAGTACACTGGAAAAATATTTGACATACCAAACATTACCTAATCATTTATTCATGGTTAATAACAAAACTCAATCTAAAGTATAGAACCTCACAAGACATGGATCTATCATATTCCATTTCAACAATTTAGATAAACTCAACTCCATCATATGTGGATTTCATTAGAAATGAAGTGATGTAATAAATATAAAATAAAGGATAGAAATGAATTTGAGAGACATGTCATAGTGGATGATAATTGTACTCAAATTATTCTCTCACATGCACCATAAAATGCATTGTTATTTAAAATATTGAAGATTAGAATTTCTGAACTCTACGTACCAACCCCAAGGCCTTGTGATATGTTAGTCACTTATTATCGAGTTTAAGAGATCATTGTGGAAAAAATGGATTAAAAGTGAGGGAATGATAACTAAATGTAATGTTTTTTGTAAATAAATAATGAACGAGTTACATGAAATAATTTACTAAAATATATCATTATAGAAAAACCAAGAAACATCCTGCAACCCATGTCGAGCGGTTTTATATATGATTAGTGAACAAAATATTATTTATAGATGGAGGAATAAATATTTATCTTCATTAATCTTATATCATATATTTTTTCATTAGGGATTCTATATTTCAACTTTATATTCGGTTCTCTTCATTTATATACATGGATATCCCAAAAATATGGGGTTTTTAATACTTTACTAAAAAACGTAACTTGTAATGAAAAGAATACATATAGAATAGATTCCTCCTTCCTTGTATATATATGATGAAATATTTAGATGATGAAATATGTCTCCTTAAACTAAAATTATTGAGCTATGATATATTTAGTGACACTAAGGTAAAACCATTCCCTCAATGATATAGCCTCATGTTGGCCATTTTTCTCGTTTATAAATTACTACCAAATTGTGTATCACCATCGTGCAATGAAATACCTATGAAATAGTATGATGATATATGGTAGAATATCTTCTATACCATTATATTATTTGTATTGTGTAATGGTATCACTTTTTTATGCTTATAAAAATGGCACTTTATATATTTCATTGGCACGCCATAAAAGAGTCATTCATCTATTTCCCAATTATGTGAATGTTTCATTAAAATCACACAATATAAGTTCCATCGTGTTTAAGAGTGTTACCTTAATATTATTTGGATTTATTATGGTTTTTACCTATAGAATTAAATGGTTCCCATATACACCCACAAACCATGCATTTTCATAAGGTCATGCAGACACGAATGGGCGTAGTGGGAATTGGACCAACTTCTACATGAATTTTACAAGACCCAGGCTTCCTCTAGATACTCATACATGATATAATTTTGTTTGATATTATCCAAATTTCTATTTTTGGTTTTTATTAGTGGATTTCATCCATTATGATGAGGGATAATATGTATAATCAATTTGATTTCACTAAAATCACCTTGAACATATAATAAAATTTCAACTAAAATCACGTAGGATCAAATAATTATCAAATTATGTATTTTTATTTTTCAATACCCAAAATAATTTTTCAAATTACACTTAACCATGTGAGAATATTTCAATTAATTACATGTTAATATTAATTAAAACCACTAAAATCCTTTAGCAAATTTTTTAATTTTTTTCATGGAAAAATAATTATTCAAGGTCAATCTCATGTTTTTTCTGTTGATATGTTTTGTGGATTTATAAATTTTCCAATATAACTCATTATATTATAAATGGAATTGATATAACCTACAGGAAATAATAAAGAGTATGAATTTAGATTCCCCTTAAACTACGTCAGTATGCACGTTGTTGAGCTAGTTTGGGATTTTTTAGTTCATGACATGGACCTATTAGATGATATTATAAAGATGTATTTGTTAAATTATAACTAATATATAATATATTTTTAAATTCAGTTGGCCTCCCTAACTCCCACACTTAGGAACATCCATGGGATTCTTGGATTTGAGGTCCTAAGGTCTAGCTGGGAAAAACCTCATCCTCTAGAGCCTCATAATTTTATACGATTGTTTATACCAGATACTTTATTTATGATGTAAATATCATATCATTGGAAGAAAGAAAAAATCCATCAGTATGCTCTTCATTTCTCACCCTTCTATTTTAAGGTTCCTCTCCCATCTATTTTTCAATTTTATTGTGATTTATTTTTCCAAATTTTTTAGGTGTTTTACAAATCCATATATTTTGTCCAATCTAGGAAATTTCGAGCCATAAAAATTGTGAGAATAGAATTACCACCTCATGTTAGTTTGAATAGTTGTTTTCAGATAATTTTGTCTCTTTTTACATAACAAGTAATTTTGCCATCCATTAGAGCCATTTGACATTACCTGGAATATGCTAAATAAATTCCTCAAAAAGGTTTTCCTTGTAATGTATGACCTCTCACTACAACAAAAAATAACCCTCATCTATTCTCTTGTTTATTTTACATCACATAGGGTGTTCCCACCGTAATGTTTGATTTCAATTTCCTTAAATGGTTATATTCCCATCTATGAGCTTCTTTGTACTTAAATTCCTTATAATTTAATTTGAATTCAGTTTAATGGTTGGATAAGAGATTGGAACTTGAGCTACATGCCTGAAAATCTATATTTAAAATATTATTTTTGATGATTCACATTTAATTATTTATGTCTTATATTTAATTTTATATAAATTCTGTTGAATTCCTATGACTCATTCCATATGGTTTTTTAACAATATTCTATGTTTGGTCAAGGTAGGTATTTTTTGATATGGATATTTCATTTATAACATTAGATTACAAATGTGTTAGGCCTTGTTTCATTTTCCCAATGGAATTCTATGACCATGCTTGATTCCTAGATCCTTTATCATATCAATTGTTCATTGTTCGTTTGTCTAAAAAATTGTTGGTTAGATTAATTATGAGCATGTGATATTTTTGTGTTTATGTGATGGCCAATGATAAAATAGATTTTATGCCTTTTGATATGTGCTTGGATACCATCATTCACTTGCTATAGTCTAGGAGAGAACATGGGTCCTAATTTAAGGACACCATGGATGGAATCTTCGTCCTCAGTGGGATCTTTTTTATGCACCATGATAGATACATTGTATTGTGAGGTATGAGATCTCATGGAGGTTTTCTCGTACTCGTGAGTGACACTAGATCCATAGGGGAGAAACCGAGGATGGACCTATTAGTTTTGATAGCTACAACATTCCTTGGGTGATAACCAACCCCCTATGTGAGATATATGGTATGGACATAGTGTCACCATAGCTTGAGAGATAAAAGGTATGCAATAAGGGTTTTTTAGATGGACTCGATAATATTGGTTCTATCAGAGACACCTATTGTGACCCTTGGGATTCCATTAAGAGAACCTTGAATGGGATTGGGACTCCACCAATGGATTTGATGTATGGATTGATTTCTTGTGCCAAACTGATGTCTCCATTTAATATTATTAGAATGATTATATAATGACATTGAACTGCTTCCTCCAAGATAAAACTAATGTTTCTGGTTTTCTTCAACATGGTTTTATTTTTTTTATTGTCCCTTTTTACATATTTTGACTTTCACATGTATTCTTGATGACATCTGGTATTGGATATTGTTTGTGGTGTTAGATGGGGGTCCATTTTGGAAACTATAATGAGGTATTTATTATTTTCATTCTTAACTTCCCAAAATTTACTTATTATGGAACACTGTTGATTACATATGGTATAAAATGGATCTTCATAGACACTGTTAGTGCAAGCCTGCTGATATTATATCTCTCACACTACTTGGGCCACCCTTGGCACCGATGAAGATTTTATTATCATATATTTGGATAGAGGTAATCATGTGGCCTATTTTACTTCATGGATTTATATATTTAGGATAGATCATGGGGTATAGGACCTTTCCTATGCTGAATATTGTTATTGTAGAGTTTTTTTATTTTGAATATTTTTTTAGCAGAAGGTAGTATATGTTTTTCTATCCCCATCACCTTGTACTAATATTTTGTGTAAACATTTGACATATCATCATCAGTATAATTTTTGTAACTCTTATTGATAGTCTCCTCATATACGTTATTTACGTCCCTTTTATGGAATCTATTATGGATATAATGCTTCTTCCATTTCAGATATATTTTTCCTCCATTTTATTTCTATTGTTTACCATTTTAAATACTATAATATGTTAGTGATTAATATCTCAATAGAAATTCCTAGGGCCGTAATTTCTAGTTGGCAGCCTCGGGCATTCTGGGAGACGTGCTTGAGGTCTTTTGTCCCATCATCTCGGCGCACAATTTAGGGGCACTCGAGATGGGATGTTACAATGCAGTAATAAATGGGTTTTTACTATATTTTATATTGTATTGGTCCAGATAGGTGACTAGGAAATTCAAATTTTGACCTTACCATGTACTTGGACACATCTAACCCAAGTATAGGGGAAACCCAACTTACGTGGGATGGAAGATTGCAGTTATTTGTTATTCTATTTATGGTTGATATTTCTTCATTAGTGGGAGAAATCCTTTTTTTATGATGTTATGATACTTGCATTATTTGAATTATGATTTTACCATTTATCCCAATAATGTGAGGGGTAACAAAATCATGCATCATAATAAGGAGTATGATATCAGATTTCCCTTATATTATTTCATTATGCACGTTGTTGAGCTAGTTTGTGATTTTATAGTTCTTGGCATGGAGCTCTTAGATGATATAGATGTATTTATTTAATTATAACTAATATATAATATATTTTTAAAATTAGTTTTTTTACCTAACTCTCATACTTGGGAACTCCCATGGGTTTCATGGATAAGTTATCTTCAAGTCTAGTGAGGAAAAAACTCATCATCTAGAGCTTGGTATGTTTATATGATTATATGTTGTTGAACCTAGAAATTAATATTTAATGGTGTGTGAAATTATTTTTTTAGTTTTTGAATTTATTCATGTGTTTATAGTTTAATTTTATACTATTATTCTATATAGGTAAGTTTAATTATTAATTGACCTAGTTCCTAGAACATAATCTATATCAATTCCATCCAACAATTTTGGCCTAGTTGATTTGTAAGTACTGAAAATTTATTAGATGGTTTGAGAGCCAAGGGATTTATATTACTATGTGTGACACCCTGGTTGGATGCTGATCTATTTTTAATTATGTATTATGGAACACTCTTCTAATGAGTTTATTTTGAAAAAATCAATATGGTAAAAATGAAAAATAATTAATGATTCCCCTTATATTTATAATCAGTTTTATATACTAAAAGTGTAAAAGTGTATCTCCAATATTAATAGGCTATTTTGTTACCAATGAGTTTAAATCAAGGAGTTATATATTCTGAAAAATTCATACTGGAGTAGGAATAGCTATTTTGAGTACCTTATGATGTTGTTTTTTCTCACTGACACTTCAGTTGTCATCATGGAATTGTTGAATCATATAATCCACCAATATGTTCAAAATTTTGTCCTAATTTTTGTGGATTCAATTTTGGAGTATTAAATGTCTATGGAATATTATTTGAATCAATTGGGACATGACCTGGGAATCTTAATGGATCACCTCACGTACAATTTTTTTCTTCAAAATGCTAATTCTAGATTTGAGAGGTTATGTTCATCGAACACATGATCTCGAAATTTTGCATATAAATTGATCACAAAATGGTGATGGATGACATGTCAAGGGAAGAACTGAATAATGAATTAACTATTTTAAGCATCATTGGTTTAGTAAGATATTATTATGACTTCATAATTTATTCCTCCTGACAGGAATATCTTTTGACTACCCTCATCTAGATGGGGTGAAGTTATTAGGGTATTAAATGTGTTATGAACTCATTAATTAAAAAAAGTGGTGATTGAGAGAATTATAGATTATAGATAAACTAGATTTGGACATGTATACATGATTTATTTTGACGTTTTAGTTGTAGGTTTCATGTTGTTCATTATGTTGGTAGATCATGTTGGTGTTTATGGCTCCCTCCACATTTATCCTAATAAGAGGAAGGACCATACTCATGATTTGGAAATCATATATTTATTTACATTCCCTTATGATTTGGATACGATATTGTTTTTTTAAGTAGTTCATTATTTACTCCAAACACAATACTATTGGGTATATTTTTTTCTCAAATATATTTGAACCTCAGATATCAGTGATGATGGAAATAACAATAATAGGTCAATATTATAAATTACTCTAGTCCTGATAGGTGTATTGTGGATTCTAAAACTCTTATAAGTATGTTTCCATCATTTTATGTGAAGTATGTGATGGTTGATTTGAACAATATGGGATTCTTTACATAGACTAAGTTAGGGTATATGGTCGAAGAGTCGGGTAATGTTATGGAAAGTTCCCATTTGACAACCTTTATCCAAATGGTGAATCATTAAGAGTAGCAGTAATATAATTATAAGGACCTATAAATATCCAATAGAGATATTACATCTGAATATATTAATATTCATTACATAACATAGGGATCCCCATGAGAATCATTTCAGCCTAATGCCACTATAATCATAGACAAAGAAAAAAATAGCCCCTAAGTGAGCTATGTAATATCCTACTACGTTATTTATAACTAGATCCATTATTATACATATCATAAATAATACCGTACACCATAACCCATGTAGGGTAAATATAAGAAAAGGTGAGAATATATGGTAATTAAGGGTAAAGAAGGGAGATATCAACATATCAAGATCACATGGGTATGAGAACATGAGATTAATATTTGAAAACCATACCTAATATATAATAGATCATAAAATTGAGTAATGAAATACATCTTGAAAGATCATAATATATGAATCATAATAGAATAAAAGAACCTGATATTTGTGGACTCAACAAGGGTATTATACAACGATTTGTTTCATACACATAAGAATAGAAAATCATTTCCATATAATTTAAGGATCATTAATAAAACTATCATAATTGAATGGGTTCACTCCCCAAACAACTAGAGATGAAAATGTTCACTCTAATTAGTATAATTGTGGAAAAATATCTTTATTGAAATTTGTTCAGTACCCATTTTAGTCCTATTTATATCATGAGATATCAATAATTTCGAAATTCCTTGGAGGGAGATATAGGTCTCTTATGTCAAAAATTGGAAATCATACTTATGTGTGCCAAAAGATCATAAATCATTCATTATATTAGAACTAATTAAAAGAAATGGGGTTCATAAAAATTTCATCATACAATAACATGTATACAATAAATAATTTTCATAATAATTTGATCATTAATTAATGCATAATATATAGAAAAATTTGTGGTATTCATAAGAATTTTATAATGGTATAACCCATAGATGGAAAACAAGTTTCAAAAACATATTGCAATCATAACATTTAATAATATGCTGAAATAAAAATAATGAAATACATTGATCATATCCTGAGTAAATCATAATCATCATCAAAGTATGTTATTTTATATGCAAAAAGAATCTTCAAGAACACTATGAACAATATTTGATTAAAATATTAAAATATGTTTTTAAAACATTATTGGAAGCCCGAATAGAGAAGAAATAAGGGTTTTCCATAGAAGATATAAATAGAGTTTCTTATCATAAAAAAACAAATTTCAAAAATTTAGTACATAAATATAATAAAATGATGGGGAAAATGTATTCTCATGAAATAATCCTAGAAGAATAAAATTCCAGAGTTTTGTGAGATGGTTATCAAAATATTTTGTCATCCAAATCATAATCATAAACTATCCTGATAGACAAGGATATTATAATATCAAGCCTTTTTCAAGAGGTATCTTTTGAATTATTGAAAATATTAATGAATAACATCCAAATAATATTTAATATAAATAAAATAAGTTGTTTCATGATATTACATTTAAAAGGGTGAGTATGTACAAATAATAGAATAATATAGTTGTAAAACACAAGTTATATCCTAAATAAGGCATTATGTATTCATTTTATAATATACTATATACCAAATATTGGTTTATTATTAATATATCATAGAACCGTAATCATATATTTCATACATTATATGATTTATTTAGGACATTTTATTTCCCATCTATAAATAAATATTTATTAAAACCGTAGTGCATTTAATATCAATTTTTTCTTGTATGTATTGATATTTTATTTTAGGTGATATTACTTGATTAGTGGGTTTTAGTATAAAAAACAAAATACATGGATTAAAAATCATATATATTCATTATATATATATATATATTCATCAATAAAAGATAGTGGTATAAAGTGAGATATATCATTTTTGTAGACGATTGTCTGGAAGTACGCATTAATGATATTTCTAGTGTCAGATGGATTGAAACAATAAAAGATAAAAAATATTATACCAATACAGAATAATTTTTATTTCATATATATCACATATTTTTTAAAACCTATCCTCGTTATCTTCTATTTAATTAATATGTGAATAAGTAATCACATCGCTTCGTGATGCAGTAGTATGTCATACACATGAATGACGATATTAGTTCGTGCTAAATAGATCGTAAGAGGTTATATGTGATATTGTAATTAAGTAAGTTATATAATATCATATATATAATATATAAATATTCATTTCATCAAATTATTTAGCCATTATAGGTGGGGATTAAAAAACGAACATCATAGGTTCGCGAGTCGGTAGTCCGCTATACACAGAATCGACAATTTTTTATGATTCTATAGATGAAAAGATAGATATAGACTATTCCATTAACATGAATAATTGAATAATATTTGATATAAAAGAGTTATTATATTAATATAGTTTAATAAGATATTAATTAGGAGGAAGAGTAAATAAATAAAAACACAAGTATAATCATTTTTTCACCTCTTTTGAGAACCTCTTTTGATTTATACTTAAAGCCTTCAGAGGATTTTATCATAATGAAAATGAGGCCTCTAGGAAGATTATATATAATTAGGGATGAAATGGACCTTTTTGTCCAAATAAAATAGTTTTTATAGTTTGAAGAGGATGGGAAAGTGCTGGCTATTTATAAGTGGAGGAGGGGGAAGATATGGATTTTTTTATAAATAAAGGGTGCCCACATTTTTTACTCGAAGAAAGAGTCTAAAATTGTCCATTATTAAACTTTATAGGTGATAAAATAAAAGTAAATCAATAAAATGCGTTTATTAATGTTTTATATTTTATTAACCAATTCTCAATCTAGTTGAACCCCTTCATAAATCTCTACAACCTTAACAATAGTAATTATTATTAATTTTATTTTTACAGTTAATTTTGGACAAATACAAAATTTACAATATTATATTTTATATTTTATTATGATTGTAATCATAGAATCTATTTTTATTCATTCCATTCATATAATTAGTAAAATTTAATTTAAAATTAAACACACATACACGACGAGATAAAAAATTTCAAAGAGATAATGATCAGTATTTTAAGAAGTTTTTATATCCAAAATTCAATATTGAATTGATTCTCTTGAACTAAATTGGATTAATAAATATATAATTGATATAAAATTATATTTATGACTATTAAAACTAAAAATTGACCTTATAAATTCTAAAATTAAAATGATTTTATCTATAAAAACATGTAATTTTCAACTCATCATCGAAAAGTTAATCTTTATAGAAAAATCATAAAAACTCCCATAAAGATAATTTTTCTATGAAGATTTAAAAAGTGAAGTTTTATTTAGATATTTATTAAAACAATTACATAATTACATTAATTATTTTAAAAAAATAAATAAGAACTTTTATTTTTGACCAAATATTATTTTTATAACATATAAATACTTTATCAAAAATTTAGTACTATTTTATGTATATTTTTCTTTATATAAAATATATACTTAATATATAAAATATGGTTATTCAAACTAATACCTTCATTTTTATATATAGTTAATAACTATTGTTTTTAAATAATAATATCAATCATTTTTCATGGTTCGTTAAAACTCTATGTTGCGTGTAACACAAGCATTGTATGAAATTAAATTTATACGATACAATATATGTATTAGAATATTTTGTTGGTAAATTACCCAAACCATAAAATAAATTTATCCCAAAAAAATTAATCACCCATATATGAGAAAATGGGGAAAATTTGGCCTCATTAAATCATCAGGATCCCATGAAACTTCCAATAACATGTGGGTTTACAACAAAACATTGACCATGTGACAGGTGTTGTTTCATAGAAATTTATCTTCACAATAAAAAATATATCCTGGTTATTCTTCCTATGAAATTTATTTCTCTATATCTATTATCATTAAGTTAATTACTTATGAAGCATCATGTACACACTTTCTTATGAGAGATACATTGAACATATCATGGACTTGAGAGAGGTTCAGTGGAAGTGCGAAGAGATATTCTACGGTTATGATAAAATAAAAAATTTCAAAGGGGATGATAATCCTTGGGAATAGTTTCCTTTATTCATAAAAATCATAACCTTCTTCCATGAATAAATTCACAGAAACACCGAGTTGTAATATTCAAATTCTATATCACAGTGGTGATTATCAATATATATTTTCAACAGATTTTAGATTTTCATTATGTGTTGCTAAATTCCAATAGACATATCAACCATTTCTTCATACAAGTTTAGTCATAATATATTTTTTTCTCTAACTTCATACCATTACATTGGATTTATTCACATATTTCCACAAATGTATTCCTAAATATCTATTTGAATAATCGGATTTATGTTATTGCAGTTTGAAAATTAAACTATGGTCATTTTTTAAACCCAACTACATTTAAAATAGTGAGAAAGAGGCTTAATAATTACTCAATGGTTTTAATTTCACTTTCATACATGCCAATTATCTATGTATGATACACATGGAATGAATATAACTTTGTACAAACATCGTGTTAATTACTTTTCCATGAGTTCAATGTAAAACACATATCCCTATCAAACATAATTGAATCTGGTAATCTTGTATACATTAACACTTCCTTAATATATATACTGATAAGATCATATTTTTAGAAATATTCTCCAATAGAGATGAAGAGTGTTAATATTTTATAGTGATTGTATACAATCCATAAAAAATAACATCTTTTAGTTGTTTTAGGGAATATACTGACCAAATAAAATGTGTTCTTTTCCCATTCTACTATGGTATGGGTAAACAATGTGACATCCCATTTTAATTTTTTTCTATCAAACATAAAATTTTGGAATTCAAATAATTGAGATAGAATCTCTATGATATCTCTATTTAGTACATCCAATCAAAAATACTATGTAAAATCTATATATGTGTTCATACTTCAATGAAAAATAGATAATGATGAAATATGTGATTTCTCTAGAAATAACATAAAATATAGTATGTAAGGAATACATACATTATGATTAAGCCTTATACTTCACCCATGTCATGGTTAATCTCAATAACATTTCTAAAGTTATTTTAGAGACCTACATTTTACTTTCCCCCTCTTCAATCGTCACCAGGATAGATGGTTGTGCATTAACTTCTGAAAGATAATATCACCCCTATTACTTTAGTATTTATAGATACAACCATTGAAAATCTATAAATATTGTATCATTTGTGATCCTCATCATAGAAATTCTAGCATAATCCATTCGAATCAAGTAATGGTGTATCTTTTATACTTTACCAAGGTGATTATATATTGAGGATTCATAACCATTGATCAAATATAGTAATCTTATTTGATGTATATTCAAATCCTTACTGGATATATATTTTATGGTATTTGTATAAGTATATAAATCACACTTTTGTTAGAAAATATAATTCCATCATATTTTTAATGAAAAAAATTACTGCAACTAGCTCCAAATCATGAGATAGGAAATTTATTTCACGATCCATAAATTTTCATGTGTGATAAACTATATCTATATCATTTTTATAATAACACATCCCAATCCATTCATTGATGATTCACTACTGATTAAAAACCCTTCTTCAATATAGGGTAATGTATGAACATGTTCACTGACTAATCTTCTCTTATATTCCTTGACATTTTTCTCAGATTAATATATAGTATGGAACATTTCCCTCATTCAAGTTATCTTTTTGAATGGATTGAATATTCAGGAGAAATTATCCATAAAACAAGGATAATATCCAAATAAATCAAGAAAACTATAAATCATGATCCCCACAGTTGGTATGTGTGAACTTCTTATAGCCACCACCTTTGAGGGATCTAAAAATATACCCACTCTTGAGATCATATGACCCAAAAATAAATTCATTTATATCCAAAATTTATATATTGAAAATTTCATATATATTGTCCCCTTCCACAAGGACTTTATTAATGCTATAATGATATTTTTAAGATCATATTTGTATTTAAATTTATAATAACACATTCTATAAATAATACCACCAACTGGTCAAGGTAATATATAAAGACACTATAATGAAGGTCAATCATGAATGAGAATTGACATCTATGAATTTGATCAAATAAATAATTAATATCGGATACAAGATACTTTTTATTAATCAATGTCTTGTTTATCTGCAAATAATCAATTTAGAGTCAGATCAATCCATATCTATTTTAAAAGAAAATAAAAAGTGTACCCAAATGAAAAATAAATGAACAAATGTAGCCATTTTAAGGTTCACATGGAGTTACAATTTTAATTCCTAAAACTAAATTGGTGAAATTATATATATAGTCTTTCAAATTTGTGTGGTACAAGGTATGAGTCCTATTGGAAACTCAACTTCATTATTTGTTGGAAGAACAAGACACTGTTTCCAAAATACAAGAGAAAAATCGTTTATAGTGGGTGTATCATCAATGTTGATTCTCTACCCAGCCCTCTAAGATAAACTCCACCCTTAAATAGGAATCAAAACACACACATCAGATGTTATTTACAAATGAGGTTTATATTTACCACCACATTGATAGATGATCATAGGATTTTTTTGGAACATCAAACATGTATTCCCTTCAATAAAAATTTTTGTTGGTCTTATTTAGAGAATTCATGTCCAATAATATATTTATATCAACTAAAACCATAAGAATAATGAAAGTATTTTAAGGAAGCACATTACATCAATCTTTAATTTAAGAGTAATATACTTGTGATACGATTATTGTACCATTTTGTATTTTAAATTATAATTCTATTTATAATCATAAGGGTGGATTCTTGATACCATTAGATAATTATTCATATAAGAAATAATGGATAGATCCAGTTTGAAATGGATCATTAAAATTTTTAGAATAGATTGTAAGTGTACATATCCCCACAACATTATTGTAACCATTTTTATATATATTAATCACATTAGATTTCTCTTTTCCCCTTATATTAAGAAGTCACGAATATTAATTATCATCATAATCCTTCATATTTGGGAACTGGTTATTAGAATTCTGATATTCTTGGAATTTGTAACACTAGAGTGTGGGTGGTTCTTTTTTTGATTTTATATATCCCTATATGTTCATGATTTACTAACTTCTTCCCATTAATTTGGAAATCGATTCTTTCATTCTTATACGTAAAAAAATATTCCATCCGCATTAAGTACAATTTCTTCTTATATACTTCCAAATTTTGAATATGATGGAAATATTATTTTCTTTTGTCCCAGTTTTTGTGAAATTCATTTTAATTACATATTTAATTTTTTTTAAAATCATGTGGTTCAAGGGTAAACAAAATCTCAATTTATTCCTTGATAAGATATTAAACTATTTCTTCATAGCTGCCGATGAACCATATTGACAACTCCTTTCGTAAACTTGGTTTTAAGCCACAGATGAATTCATCATCCTTTTCATTATGTTGGATAATAAGAAATGAATTGTACATTCAATTGTTTGTAGAATTAACCTCATATGTAACAATATATTCTTCAACCTTATACATTAAAACATTGTATTCTTTCTCTAGTTTTGGGAGAATAATACATGGAATGTATTTATTGAGAGATTATGTTTCTAAATTATCATGTTCCATGTAGTAAATTTCATTTAACCGACTCATATTATTGATAAGATTATAGAATTGATCTCTTTTACCATCCCATTTACAGATATGAAAAATAATATTTTCATTCTTCAAATAGTGTAGAATCTAAAATATATTCTCAATGGAGCTAATAAATTATTGAAAAATAGTGGATCATCAGAAGCATTGAAATATGGTAGAATTTATTTTTAATGAAGGACTCGACAAAACATTTTTCCCTCCTTTTATTGTTTGGATGTTCAACTTGATTAATATCTTAAGAATGTTATGGGGGCATATAAATGAGATTTCTCATTCCATCTCCCTTAAAGATCAACTAATCAGATGTAAAATCATTAAAATTTAATCTCACAATGAATTAACAAGGTTCATATAGGTATCATTAATTAACTAAAATGTTAAATCATAGTGTATTAGATAATAATCATATTGGGGAAACAAATAATAATAATAAAACCTTTATAGGATGTCTATGTCATGAAACCTTCATTTTTTATCTATGATACATTGGGATTAAAATATGCCATTTATGTTTATTATTCAATAACATTATCATGGTTCATAATGATTTTGTGAATTTCTAATGAATATACCCTATGAGTGTCAAAATAAGTGAGCTATAATGCCAAATTTTGCGAACCAGGTGACGATCGAGTCTATCTCAAAGTGCCTTTTTAAGAGTTATTACCACTCGGTAAATATATTGTAGAGAAAAATCCACTTATATTTTCCACAATGGGATGTAAATACATGTAAACCAATCGAGCTATAATTTAAAAAAATTACATTATATTTTCTTATAATTTGACTCATACTTTTACTTAACCATATATATATCCCTTGAGATAATCAATTTAGATTCCATGGGGGAGATTACTTCCCAATAAGAAATCCAAAAAAGTGAAGGAAAAAGAGATTTTTTCAACTTGGGTGTTTCCATGAATATCATTTTTAGGCTAGAGGTCACAGGAAGGATTCGTAATAAGTGTACTCACTCTATCAACCTCCAATCTGATTTCGTGTTTGAGGATTCAGATATTGAGTCTATGATGGATCTGAATGTATCTGGAGGTATGTTTGGGGATGATGTGTGTTCTTAGATTTTGTTTTAAGGATATTCATTACCATAAGAGTTTTCTTTTTATGGTTATCACTTAACCATATAGTGATTTATGAGAATTTAAAAATATTTTTGGTGGTGGTATAATCCGCAGTATAATTCTTTCAATCTAGTTCCTTACTAAAAATGGTCGCATATTCAATTGGCCCATATGTGAGCTATGTCATCTCACAATAAGTTATTCATTACTTTCACCCATATTAGACCTATTAAACATAATTTATTTCAGTATAACCAAAGGAAATAAAACATAAGAATGGGTTATCTCATATTCTTAGTATAGGGAAACAAGGGAGATATCCACATATCATGTGCATACAGGTATGAGAGTTTGAGATTATCTTTTTAAACCCCGATCCTATATTTCATAGATCATATACATAAGTCATGGAATTAATGTTGGTAGTTCATAATTCATGAATCATAATGGAATAAAATAACATGATCCATGAGAACATAATATTGTAATAAGCCATAGATTTATGGGATGCTTATAAGAATGAAAAAATTATTTCATTTGTAGAAATTATATACATCCAAAAGTATCACAGTGGAATGCCATCACTCCAAACACCTTTTTTTGTAGTCAATGTTTACTCCCAAGACTATCATAGTTTACAAATTCCATTAATAAAATTGGATCACTAACAATTACATTACTATTTATTTCAATATATTTAAGTCATTACACAATGCATGGTAGGGACATATAGGTCTCACCAACCACATAATGATAATCGTACCTATGTGTTCCATAAGATTGTAAAACATTCATCACGCTAACACCCAAGAAAAAAAATCATGTGTCATAAAATGTTCATTATATTATAACATATGTAAAAGAAACAGATTTCATAGTCCTTTTATCATTGCATCAAAGCATAACCCATAGAAAAAAAGTGGATTTTATTAGAATTTTATGATGGTATAACCCATGGGAGAAAATGAGTTTCATAAACATCATATAATTTAGAAAAATGATATCAAGAGAATGAATTAAAATGGTATCTATGTACCATATCACCATTAAATAATAATTAATATCAAATAATTTTTGTCATAGATAAGAAATTATTTTGAAGTATCACATGGAACATTTTTTAGGGAAATTACATTTTCACTTAGAAAATTAATTTTTATTCTAGAAATTTATAAAAAGCAATAAAAATATTTTGTTTGAAAATAAATTTTTAAAATTAAAACACAAACATTACATGATTTATTGGACATGTAGGTGGGAATTTTTTTTACTCTATATGAGTTTAATAAATAAACATTTTTTCACATTTTTAATAAATCACATACATGACTTGTATGTCAAATGAAATGGAGGTTCCATTTATTTTTTTTTAAAATAAAATATGCTTAAATATTTATTTAATAAACACATTTTATAATGTAAAAGAAATTAAATATTTTTTAAAAATCATATATATTGATGAAAAATAGTTATTTGACCGAATATATAGATAAACATTATTTTTCATGAAAATTTATTTTAAACTATTTATTAAATTAATAGAGGGAAATAAAGTAAAAAAATATATCCTAAAGAAAAATTTTATAGAAATGTTTTTTATCGTATGGTCATATAGATCATAATTTTTCATCACAAAAAGCATAACCATAAACAATCTCGATAACCACTAAGATTGTATCGTAAAACCAATACTTTTTTGGAATATTTTGAATCAAATGATCCTTAAATAATAACCTAATATGAAACAGTAAATATCATTAATGTAATTATATTCTTGATATAACCTTTAAAATGGTAAATATTTAATCCAAACAGAAGGAGACATTGGTATAACAAAACATACGTCCTAAAGATGGAAATTTGGGAAAAACTACTATTACCTTATGTACCAACTTTGTTATTACACATTATGACCACCTATGTAATAGATATAATTTTATTATAAATCCATGAAATAACTATATTCACATTCATCATAAAATATATGATTTTTTTATGACTTTTTATAACATTTTTATCAATAATTCCCTTTTAAAATCTAATTTTAGGAAATTATTACTTATTTTAATGAATGTTTTAATTTTTTATTTTAATTTTTATTAATTTTTTAATGGATAAATAATCCATATAATATTAACAATTATATAGATATCATATATATTAACTATATATGTATTTAGTGTAATAAAAAAATTTTAGGGATAGAATGTGAATTACATTTTTCATGGAGAAGATTGGACATACGTATGCATGAATATTGTTCCATTTTATTGAAGAATTGAAATAGTGAATTGAAAAAAATATATTATCATTATAGAGTAATTTTTATTTCATATATATCACATATTTTTTAAACATTTCCTTATTACCTTCTATGAATAAATTTTATGTTGAAAAAATCATATTACTTCACGAGGTGGTGGACAATTGTATACATGAACAACGTTATCGTATTAGTACATAATGGAAGGTAAAAGTGTAAATGTGATATAATAATTATATTAGTATTTTTATATCTTATATATCTTATTTAAATATTAAATTCATCATTATGACTATTCTTGGTATGTGGTGATGGTAAACTAATAATATCAGTTCACATGGCGGCAGTCAACGATACACATCATCGAAAATATCATTTTTTCATTGATGAAGGTAGATATGGATATAGGTTATTAAATTACTATAATATAATATATTATTATTATTGATAATTTTGATATTATATAATCATATTTTAATCAAACTTGATTTAGGTGGAATAACAAATAAAAAACTCATGATTAAGAATTTAACCTCTTCTTCAGAGAAACACATTAGGATTAGAAAATAAATACCTCGTAGGAGGGTTTACATTTCAAAATAAAGACTCTAGGAATTTTATCAATAATTAGGGATTATATTTTTTTTTTACATTATATAAAATTTATTTTGTATATCGGATTAAAAGGTGAGAGGGTGTGTCATATTATAAGTGGGAGAGATGACACATATGTTATTTTTTAAAATAATAATGTGTAAACACGTTTTGAACATTCAAAAAGGATTCAAAATTGACCTTGATAGAATATTAATGGTGGTGAGCTAGACATATTTCCATCTAATGGGTTGTGGACAATTTTTTTGGTCATTTTACAGCATTTAATTTCATTTAAACCTCTATGTAACCTAGTTAAATCCTTAATCACAAAAATTAATTTTTACTATTTTTACTCTCCATTTTGACAAAAAAAATTTAATTTAGATTATTATATAATATTAATAATATTTATTAAAAATATTAAAACAATTTTTCTAAATTATATTCATAGAAATGAAAATTTTTAATTTAAAATTAAACACAATGAAGTGATGAGAAAACTGGTTTCAAAAGAGAAAATATTCAAAAGATTAAAAATATTTTTAAAAATATCTTTTTAAATAACACTCCAAGAAAATAAATGTGATTGAATGCTGTTTTTAGTAAAAACCATTATTTCGCACTATTTATTGAAAAAATAATCATTAAATAAAATCCAAAAAACCATAATATAATATCACACATTTGATTGAAAAAATATAATTTTTTCATATAAACATTATAAAGTAAAAAAATTTTTTTTAATTTTTTATCTGAACATCAATTTTTTGTGAGAAAATACTTTTTTTAACCATATGGATACTTTTCAAAAAATTAAGTACTTTTTTATCAATATGTTTTATTTATATAAAAACATTATATAAAAGTTTTTAAATGATGAATTTCAATTCATTCATCATAATTTAGAGTCTAGGTAATATGGTATGTGTTTAAAAAATAATATTAATTGTTTTTTCAAGGTTCATTAATGCTCAATTGTTTTGTGTAACACAAGTTATCAAAGAAATTAATTTTTTCATAAAAGTATTTTATAATATTTCGTGATGTTAATATCCCTTGCTTGATAATATCATATATTATTTATATGTTGGGAAAACCATTAATGGTAGGCCTCTATCCTTGGATATAATTTGTTCCATATACAACTACTATTTCATTCATTCAGTAATGAGGAAGGTTGTGTTTGAATATTATAATCATTATTTATGAACTATCCACCCTAGAACTACCAATATATTTTATATCATAAATCATCAGATCAATTTCCATGTTATTTTGTGGAAACAATATGACTTTGTATGTTGATGATATAGTTACCAATATTTTATGAATGATCACTAAAAATCGTCAATTTTCCTTCTGGCTATATCTATGAAAAAATGAAAATTGAATTAGATGTCAATAGATTTTCTTATTTTATTACCTCTAATATCATAAAGAAATAGTATCATATGGGTGGATATTTATTTATTTACAAATCTAACTCATTTCAAATAAAATCTTCAGTATACAAATATGGAGGACATGTAGAATATATATGTTTCAGAGATCATATTGTTTTATGTGTCACAAGTAACCATTCTCTCACATAGAGATCCTCATTTACCCTCTCTATTTTGTAAGGATCTATATGAGTTTATTAAATCATATGATAATTTTAGAACAACATATTTTCTTTTAGATTGATTAAAGAATGAGAAATTCAAATTCTATTAGATTGACTTCATGCATATTGTTTTGACGTTATAGGTTCTTAGGATGAGAATGTTGTGCTAATTGAGATGTTCAATAATAATAGCTACAATTTGTCTATAATGATTGAAAATATTGATGTATTATATTGAAATACATATAAGTAACCATTGTGATGGTAAGAGGTCGTTAATGATTCCTCGGTTGGATCATGTTTGGTTAATGAAACAACAATGAAAATATATATGGTTCATCAACGATTCACGATGGATCAAAGTAGGTACAATTATTTTTTATATAATCATTTTCACCCTTTGGTGTTCTTGTCCAATTGAATGGTGTTCTTAAATGTATATACATGGTTGTTTCACTGATGGTTTGGATTGAATGGCATGCTAGAACCCATATTTGTGGGACCATTTGAGGTCATTGGATTGGTTGGAAAACTATGAAATCCATTAATATTACCACATCATGGTACCTTGATCCATAATGTTTTCTATGTGTCTAAATGGATAAGGTATCAACCTAACACATATCATGTTCGAAATTGGGAATAAATCAACATAGAACCTAATATTCTAGTGATTGATTAGCTGGTTCAAATAGTTTACACACAAGTGAAGTTGTTTTGAGAGATGTTAATTTCGTTAGCTAGAGTTTTGTGGCACAATGGATCAGATAATTTAAGGAAAAAGAGTGGGAGTCCATAGAAATATAGAAATAACAAAATTTATTTTTTGATCAAACATCTTCAGTGTTGAATTATATGGTAATAAAGAAATTTGTTGAGGACAATTGTTACATATTGTTTCTTTCAGGTATTAATATATACTTTTTTTGTTTCATTGATTTTTTATTAATCATTGGTTATTCCAATAATTTTTCTATCATGTAGGGGTTATGGGGAGTGAATTTAAGAGACTGTGAAGAACTAGACTTGATAATATTAATTTAAAAGATATATGATGTCCACTGATTTTTTGGTGAGGGTTTCAATCAAACCAATTTAATGACATAAACTATCATATGCTAGAAGAAGTGTATCGACCAGAATGTGGAAGGTATATGTTTTACAACATTCTGCGTGCAACCAGTAGATGGTTAGTGACCATTCACTGGGAAGATGGTTGAATTTATAGGTAATAAACATTCTACCTTAGATCCATCAATTATTTTTAAGTTCTCCACTATCTTAGTGCCAAATCCTTGACCAACCAATGAGATCTGCCAGATCACTGGTGATACTAATGTTTTTGGGTAAGGTAAGGGCTATACCATATTTTCACATTGAAACCCAATTTTATTTCTTATTCATTATCCCTCAAACTAAACATGTCCCAAAACAATTTAGGGATCTCTTTGAATGAAATTATATCTCCAAACCTGAATCCTTGACAGAATGATGGGTTGATCCTATTTCAATGAGTCTAACTCATATTTGTCCTTAGATAATCATATTCTCATTTTTCTTCTTATTTATTACATTTTAAGAGTCATCAGAACCATGTGAATTTATTGGATTCTAATTTCTAATTGGTAATTAAGAATATAGAGCTCTTCCTCTAATTTTTTTAATCCTTCTAACACAGACTCTCTCGCAATGATATATGGATTTCATGAAGTAGTTAAAATAAATTTGATTAAAGGTGTGTGGTTTAAGTAAAATACATTATTCTTTATACCTTTCATGATTTATATTCTAAATTGTTTACTAAATATTGTAAAAGTAATGATCAATTATTTGATATATTCTAGTGGTTATGAATATTGATATGAAATGTAATTACCCTTTGGTATAGTTTATATAAATGGATTTCGATTCATGTTATAACGAGTTTCGATGTTTTCATGGATATTTAAATATTAAATTACTTTTGAATTAATTTAATAAAAAAAATTAATACCAAATGTGATCAAAATTGAGGCAATGATCCGTTCTGAAAGATGAACTCTTAACCCCTTGTCATGCTGTTATAGGGTAATGTATACAACATGTGGTATATTGTGTGGAACTTATCCACTCTTTGGAGTGATCCCTAACAACCTTTGAATTTTTTTCTAGGGAAAGTTTTACACTAGGAGTCTTATCTATCAAATAAATTGTATATACATAGTCAATAAATAGGGCCCAGTATTACCCCAATGGATATTTTTTCCTTACAAAATTTCATTTAAATGATTAAGGATGTTCATTCAAAATACATTTGTTTTGAAACAGATTAAATTTGTGAAAATTGGGTATACCGAGTTTTATATTAAACTATGAAAAGTATTATTCTATTCCTTTTAATTATTTACATGATCATATTTGGTGTATATTATAATATTTGCTTATAAAACACTTGGTGGGATCCAATTGGACATGTTTTATAAAGCCCTATATACACCATTCAGTATATAAATGTCACATATTATCTGATGAATGTAAAAGAAAGGAACTACATGTTTGTTGAAGGAATTTTATTTAGGAGGGTGTTGGAGTCTAGTGGTGACTAAATATCATGCAGAGATGGTTTTTTTGTTTTTTATAACATATATTGGTCCTTGGATTTTTGAACCTCTATTTTCCTTTCATTTTCTCTTTTTAGTTGATTACATATATTTTTATAACTAAATTATTTTCTCTTATTCCATTTATATTTATGTTATTTTGTGTTTAAATCATTCCTAATGTTAGTTATTGACACTTTAACTCTTATTACGCGCATGTGGGGATGGGGAAATCCCTGCATTCATTGTGAGAGTTGACATGGGTTCCAAATAGTTTTTTAATATGTTTTATTTGTTTAAATGTAACAACAAAATCATATTTACATTTAAAATAATAATATTTTATCAATAATTTATATAGTACAAAAATATATTTATGAAATAATTTATTATTAATTTTTTATTATTTATTATGGAATGGAAATTATTTTTTCTAATAGAATAATAATTATTAACCTCGTCATAATAACAGTCATCATTTTTTGGTATTATTGAAATGATGAATGAAAATAATT
Organism: Viscum album; assembly: GCA_963277665.1. Taxonomy (NCBI): domain Eukaryota; kingdom Viridiplantae; phylum Streptophyta; class Magnoliopsida; order Santalales; family Viscaceae; genus Viscum; species Viscum album. The sequence goes on along the minus strand of OY728119.1, from coordinate 1,784,527,370 downwards.
TTTTGTCCATATAAAATGTTTTATACTTTTGATTGGATAGGTTATTTTCTATTTTTGATATTTTTTTCAAATCATCAATTTGAAATTAACTCCATATAACAATCCTAACCATCTTCAATTTTCTTATATAATCATATATTTTTCAAATTTATTTTAATATTTAGTATTTCCCTTAAATTTTGGTTTTTAATTTTTATGTGTCAATGATTCTTGCGTTAATTAAATCATTCTTCAATAAAAATTTCAAAATTTTATTAAAATTGTATAATGAATTCATGAGAAATTTCATATTCTTTGCAATTTTATTGAATCTATTTGATCCACATACATGTTTATTATAATAAATATGTCTGCAATTTTCATTATCAAAATAATTAATGATTTTATCTTTTTAATCATCCCTGATTTATCTAAAATTAAGCGGAATGATTTGTTTCACAACTATTTTTGGATCATCTTCCTCAACATGCATTTTAAATTCAATGTCATTGTAGTCTAATGAAAATTATTTCTATTAGTATATTTTAAAGATGTATATTTATCTAATTAATTAAGATATTCAACTCTATATTCATGTAAAAAATCATTAAAAATTAAAATAATGATTTTAAATTGGAATTATAATTCTTAGTACAATAATATAATTAATTGTATTAATTATTCTTCAATTCATTTTAGTGGTGCTTCCCAAAAAATTTATGCTACTTGTTTCATAACTCAAGATAGAAATATTTTTTTACTAGTTCCATGAAGTTACTAACTCATTCAAAAGAAATAGTAATAGTTTTTCATGAACTATAAATTGTAGAAAACTAATAAATAATATTGAATTCATTAATGAATTCCATAAATAATTACATTCATAGTTATTAATTTCAAATCATATTCTAATCATTGGGTGACACTAAATAATAAATGTTTTCAATCAGAAATATTATATGGGTTAATAAATTTTTTAAAAAAAATAACCTGAATTATTCATTCATATAGTCATCCAAGTCATTCAATACTAATAATTTTATCTATTAAAATATAAAACTCTAACTATATAACTGATTTTCGAGTATCCATTCGATAATTAAAATTCCCATTACTATTAAATTTTCAATATGGAGATCACATAGTTGAGACTATGATCCATATTGTGGGGGTTTAATTGAGTGGTTTTAAAATTTGATTCCATTTTAAATAATAAAATCATTTTTTAAAATTCATTATGTACTCTTTGTTCTATCCGTCATGAAATTTAAATGTAAATAAATCATGAAATGGAACTTATTTTTGAGGATTGGGGTTGTTATTAAAATCCCGTATTATTCTAAACCAACACCCAATATTGTTTTAATGAGTTTTATATTAATATTATTTAGAATAATGATCTAATTTTCCATTTACAAGAATCTTGAAATAAATTTTTAAAAAATTCATGATCTTTTGGTAGGGCCTTTTAAAATATGACCTTCCCTAAGACATTACCCCACACTAGGTACATGTAATTTGTAGTTTTTTGAAATAGATAAACACAAAAAATGAGATATATAGAATGATACTTATAATGTATTTATGAATATAACAAATAGATTGACATATTAGATAATAAATACAAGAATTTGATATTATCATAAAATATTAATTTATTATTCATAAACGACAAACATTATGTTAATTAATATATTTCGATAAAAATTAGTCTTTTTAAAAGATTTAAATATTTATTAAGATTTTCACTATATCAGTGAATTCATATTCTTAAATAAAACATAATATTCCCGTCTAAAACATTATACATGAGATTATCTTATTAAAAATATGACTAATAATTTTTTATTATGTAATTAAGAAATTATTTTAAAGAATCACTATAAATATCTCCACCAACATGAAAAAAATATCTAATTAAGTAGAATGAATTAAAAGGATAAATTAGTCATTAAAAATAAAGATAACATTAGTATACATATTATATTTAATATATACATATATTTTAGAATTTATATACATGTAATGATATGTTATCGAAAAAACACTTTTGTATGTGATACAAACATTTTATGATAATATGTAATAGTTAACCCTAATTAACCTAGATTGATAATTATAATAAATACTCATCCTAACAATATAATTGTTTTGTCATATTAATTAAGAATTTTAATGTTTTAAAACAATCATATTTAATTGTAAAAAATAATAGATTCTTACTTGAGTAGTCTATGCAATTGTTAGCCATCATTTTTTCATTTTTTATAGTAACATAGAAGTTACATATATTATGTAAGGTTATATTTAAAATTATATATATAGAAAAATTTTGAATAAAATATTTCATAAATGAGGAATCAATAATATAATGTGTATGAAATTATTTTATAAACAAAATAATTTTTTTATAATCGCACTAAATCAATTTTTATTGAAAACTCTTTATAATTTCTGAATTGCATTACTCCTTCTCAAAAAAATATAAACCGTCAAAAATATTTTTTTAGAAACACATTAAAAAAATAATCTATTTTTCATTTCATACCTAAAAATTAATCATTAGTGAAAAATATATGGGCTTTTATAAACATCGAAAGTTGGATATATCCGGACTAAATAGACATTAAAAATACACCTCCAATAATTTCAACCCAATAGATTATATTTTCAAGATTTATAAATAATGAAATTATTAAACATAGACAGTTATCATTAATCACTCTATCTGGAGTTTCTAATGTTGGAATTTAATTTTACTCAACCCTATGGTTAATATCTAATTAATATATCATGAATATTGTTTGACTATTTTCTGTATGTAATAGTTTTTTGAATTTACTAAACATACAACATGCTTATTTAATGAGAAAATGTTTTATTTATGAAATAAAAAATAAAACATGTGGTTATTTATAATTATGATGAACATATAAAAGATTCTTCAAATAATGATTGTGTAACATCATGTAAAACATAGCATGAAACTTTCAATATAACTTATTGAAAATAAATTAGAAAAAAAATAAATATTAGCGCTAAACATTATTTTTTTTTAAATTATTCATATTTAATGTCGATCAAATGGATTTTTTATTTTCAAGATAATTATTTAAAGATAGTTTTCATAGTGGAGTTTTGAAAATTACATATGGTTATTATCATATTAATAAATAATAATCAGTTATTTTTTTAAAATATGGTCAAAAATGTTGAATGAAATATGAAGTCAGTAAAATATGTAAAATTAAGTTTCTTGAATTAGGGGTGGGGGATATGGACTAAGCATTTTATTATGATCAATAGTAAGTTCTTCAAGGGAGAATATTATCAAATTTAATGGTATGGATGTGGATGAAATTATTCAATAGAGAATAATGAAAGGATATCCCCTATTAACGTTGTTTTATTTGTGAAAATGATTTTTTATGACAATGATTTTTCTTAACATAAATCATATCAATTTTAATGAATTACAAGTTTTTCTAGTACGCTTTTATTATATAGTTGTTCTTTTGGAAGTGGTCCATATGCAATGATCCTCATTTTTTTTTAAACATTTATATGAATATGAGTAATAGTTTTGTGGGTATAAAATAAAAAAATGATTTAAAATCATTTAATTAGGCTCACCATTATGGATAAACCAATAAAATTATGTATATTTCTATAATTATTATTTATTTAATATGTTTATATAACAAAAATTAAATATATCAATAAAATATATTTTGAAAAAAAAATTCAAAATGACAAAATTTAATAAACAAGACTACTTATCACAAAACATTACAATGTACGAATTCACCCACTACCTCTTAAGAAATTTTATTATTATATGGACTTATATTTATTGAATTAAAATTACGTATTAAATTCTCAAGAATAGTCCATTGATAAAAACAATTTTTCACAATCTTAAGCATTGAAATATCATTTAATAATAAATTAATTTAAATAAGTATTAGATAAAAAAATTACTATAGTGAAGAATAATATTGATTCATCTCATGCCAAATGTAATTGAGGTTATTATTAATTTTGTTCATAAATATATTAGTATTTTTAAAAAAATTAATACTCTCTAAAAATTATTTTAGTAGTTATCGATAATTTTAAAGCTATTCAGGATTTTTGTGGCCCAATATCAGGTGGCCTTTTCATGATTGTTATGGGGATAATATATATATATATATATCAGGTTAGGGCCAATAAGGGACTATATACCCTGAGGGGAGGTGTGAATCAGGGTATGGATATTCTTTCGCAAAGTTTGTCATTACCCACTGGATCTTGACATCTTTATTACAAGGGTCACTCTGTTTTCACTCGTGTGATTATTATGACCACTTATATTATTCTTTATCTGATGATGATGCTTTAAATGCAATGCAGGGAAGTATGCAAGAAGGCACAGAGATTTGTACTTGGTTCACCCTCACTGGGCTACGTCCAAGGAGCATACTCCGACAAGTTGTCGGTTGTACCTAATTCCACTATTCTTCACTAGATGTGGATACAATGTTCGGGCTAGATCACTTCTATGCCCAGGCTCACTGCCTTTACAATGTTTATGGTCAGCTCCCTGCTTCCCCTAGGGTCACACCCTATTTCTCTCTCTCTGGATCACTACCGGTGGAGAGGATCACCTTCTTCCTCTTCCTTTTCTCACTGCTGTGGAAAGGATCCACTCAAATTTTATAGACCTGTAGGTATCTTCATTTGTATGAATGAATGCATCTTCCTCTGTATGTAGACGCTCTGTTGAAGTACAACATTCAACCGTAGATGAATATCTCTTTGCACCGTAGGTATCAGGCAAACTTCCACCTTCCACGCAGCCTGAAAATAACTGCTGGAAATACACCTTACTTGGCGCGCAAGTCAATCTCGGCGCGTAAGTAGCAGCGCGGAAGTCACAATGGGCGCGCAAGTCCTCCTCAGACACTTGCATGACTCAAGATTTCTCAACTCCAAACCAGTGTGACTCACTTCCTTTTATGCCCAATCCAATATTGGTGCGCAACTCCACACTAGCGCGTAACTTCAAACATTGGCGCGCAACTATCACCCTGGCGCGCAAGTCCCACCTGCGCGACCACACACACCACTTGTGCGACCACCACACCTGCATGACGGGAGGTCTAATTTCTCATATTGTTGAACTCTGGTTCATAATGAAGAGGGGTGGTCCAGTATTTATAGGCAAATTGACCACCCTGCGCGACGGCACGCAAGTCACTTGCGTGACTCAATCTCAGCGCACAAGTCTTCGGTCCTTTTAGACACTTGTGAAACCTACTCCCAATCTTGCGTGAACCTGTTTCCTTAGCAATATTTTGATATTCTGATCTTGAAAAAAATATTTTGCGCAAGTTTTCTATATCCAATTCCTCGGCACGCAAGTCCCTTTGACCACCCTGCGTGATGGCGCCACCTTGTATCTGTTCTTTTGTACCGCCACCAGATCATCCATTCCTTGTGTCGACGTTCTTGAATAAAGCATATATCGTTGACATCAGCTCTTGAACTCGACATTCCATAATGAAATCCACTATGTCAAAAAACATGTATGTCATTGTTTTGCTTTGTCAACAATCACCATTCAGATGTCCACTTTGACAACAAACACAATCACCTCAAAAATGATTCAATGATGGCTTGAGGGATTTTTCCCAACATATCATTATTGTGGAAAAAAATCAATTTTAATGAGGTGAGTCTAGTGTAAATGTGGAAAAAGTATGATATAAGTAAATAACATTGAAAACATCAAAATATCCACCATTGAATAAATGAATTAATTTCTTAGTAACGATACTATAGTTATTTGGCTAATGAGAGGACATATTGACAATATTGAATATTTTCAATTTTGAAAATACTTTTTATTCACTACCATAAGGGTTAAATTTTAATGTGCATGTGACATTATAATGAGATTTTACCATAATCGATTTAGATGTTTTTTTGTAAATTAGTTTTATAGGAGATTAAGATAATGTAATCCTCTCAAAAAATAGACAAATAACAATAGATATGAATTTTTATATGATGAATAATCATGTCACATATTAAAATCCCAATGTTGTAAATGATTAACTAATTAATTTTCAAACGATCAATCTAAAGTTATTAATATAAAATTGAAAGAAATTCCTCAATTTTTGGCTGCATAGTTATAAGTGCAATATAAGGAATAAATATAATAATATATAGAATAATATTTAAAAGAAAAATTTTAGAATATAAAATAGTGAAAAAGATACCAAAAAATATTTTTTTTTATTTTTTAAATTTAAAATAAAAAATTTGATATATTGGTAGATGATACTATATCCATATAAATTAAATATTTAAAACTAATTAATATTATTACTCAGTTTTCATGATAAATTTGGAATATTATATTTATGTTAATTGTAAAAATAAAGAAAATGGGTTTTCTATTTATGATACGAAGGATCAATATGAATGTTCTCAATATGGAAATTAAAATTAAATTAATTGACCTAGAAACTCCATTGATTTAATTAATGAGAATAACATTGTAATAAGAAATAAGGATGTAGGAATCAAGGTTCTTGAATAAGAATTTTCAACATGAAAACTAGTATAAATAAAGGTGGTTTATAATTATAAAGAAGAAAAGTGATGATAAATCATTGTTTTAAATAATATAACAATAATTATTGAAAAAAATAAGATATAGTATTATGATTTTTGAAACTATAGTTGATATTACAATGAATATATTAGATATTAGATAAAAACATAAGGACACACAATCTAATCATATATACATAAACCATAATTATAGATGAGTATTTATTAATAATTTTAAATAATAAACACCCCAGAAACATAATGGTATACTATACATGAATACTAGATAGGTAATTAAATTATTTCATGAAATAAATACACTATATCAAATAAATTTCATCTCAGTAAGGGTAAATAATGGATATATCAATTGATTATCATAAGTGACTATAATGTGAGTATAAGTGTTTTGAAAAATGATCAAAAAATAAGAAAAAACACAACAATTCATATATCATGAAACATCACTCATGAAATATGCCTTCTCCATAACAAAATACAGGAGTATTAAGAGTTTGGAATCATTACTAATAAATTGAAATTCATGAGAAGATTTCATCTGCACAAGACAAAAATGTATGATATACAATTATAAATATACAACACAACACTTGTTTTGGATATCCACCAAGATGATTATAACATAGTAGGATTGGGAAGAACACCAATATTCTTTATTTGGAAAGGTCTGAACACATGTGTTCCCTATGATATATTGTGATATAAAACATTTTCTAATTAATTTTTTTGAAGTTTTGAACCCATAAATTACATAATGATAAATTAATTATAAATATTTTACATGATTACTAAAAATTATTCGATATTTTTTCATTTCCCAAATAACCTGATGAAAAATGGGTCTCATGACAAAGTACGTAAATCCATTATCAGAATCATTCCATAGAGAGAAATTCGATGGTATTATGAAATAATAACTACAATTTGTCCTGAAATTCCAAAAAGTATGTCAAAATATATGATAATAATTTTATAAAATAATGGTAAATATTCTTGGGAAAACATGAAAAAATATAATTATTTCTGTCAATCATTTAAAAAATAATTGATACCTAAAGAATAGGAAAATAATTTTCTTTGAAAAGCCATGGATCCTTGGAAATTAATATTTATTATAATGAGATTTAATGACAGTGGGAAATAATTTACTTTCCATAAATAAAACAAAACATTATTTTCCAATGTTTGTAATGAATGAAGAAAATTACCCATATGAAAAACAACTTGAGGATCCCTTTTGAAATATGAAAAAAAATTCATATAGAATATCTAAACAACCTTTTAATATAATTTAAATTTTATAAATTTACTATTATAAAATAATTTATTTTATCATGGATTTAGAAGAGAAACATTCCCAACCAAAAAGGAGAAATAATGCCAAATTTTCATAAAAAAATCTTCTATTCTTTTTAAGTACCAAAGAGGGTGTAAATTGTTCTAATTCATAAAAATACCAAAAAAATCTATAGGATACTAAAATTGATGGGGTTTATCATATAAATAACAAGTTAGTTCCCTAATGAAAATTGAATGATAAATAATTCTCATAAAATGTGAGATTGAAATAAAAATAATTAACTCCTGTCCTAGGTTGTTTTAGACAGAATATCTCATCTTATATTGTAAATTTTAACATATAATAAATTAATAAATGAACTATGTTAATTTTTATATTTTTATATATAGTTTATTTTAAATTTTAAATTACCTGTTAATTAATTATTCTTTTATAAAATTAATATTTATTTTTCAAATAATCTATTCTCCAAACAAGTTTCCTTATGACCATTCTGATACTTGATCCTTGGTAATGATTTAATAAAATATAGAATTTTAATAATTTCATAAATATAATATTCATTTGTTATATACAATTTTATAAACATCAATGTATGGTGGTGATGAGAAATGGAATACATCCCTTCATGGATGTGATATCCTGCACGTACACACGTATCATGTTATCATTTATCAAATTTCTAAAAACGGATGGTAGAAAAAAAAATCATCTATTAAAAATAAATAAATAATTAATATAATATATATTTATTAAATCAATATATATAGCCATTCTAAATATTTATTGATGAAAAATTAAATACATCACTTCATGGAGCATGTAGTTCAAACACACACATGAGAAGCACATTGTCACTACCCGTTCCCCAGGGCCCCTTCCGTGACTACCCCAAAACCGCATTCCATAGGCCAGGGGCAGGCGACTAGAACTGAAGGCATATTACCTAAAACTGGGAATTCATTGCCTTTATAACCTATAACAGACACACCCAAGCACACAGAAAGATACAAAATCAAGTAAATTGAATAGTAAACAGAGAGAGTATATTAAGTAAAAGGGGATGAAATACAAGCCCAATTGGAAAGTAAAAGGAAAACTGGAATGTACGAGACCACTGATAGGTTAAAATCAGCTCCTAGATTGTCTACTGTGAAACCTAACTAATACGTGTGGGAATAGCCCATGCATGGGTGAGAATAAAGATACTTAGTATGGACCCCGAGACGCTCATGGTCTCAAAAAATACACCAAGTTTAAACCACATAGCATGGAATCGACGGAAAACTCTACTGAGGTAAATTCGCATACATACTCCTATGATATCTTGTATACCAATCTCAATAATTAGGAAAACACAGAGTCCAACTCAATGCCCAAAGCTCAAATTTTCCACAATGACGAAATACCATGAAGGTAAGTAACCCATGGGTATGCCACAAAGAAGAATACCACCAAGGTATTACCATAATGGAATGTACCGCTTAGGTGGGAACTTAGCTCACATCAGTTATTTTCTAGATACAGTAGTAGAGATGATTATAAGTAACTAATGATTCATCTTATTATGTAAATTGGCTCTACTGTCGACCCACACATGATAGCTTGGTGCAGACCCACGTAGGATCTCTAGATGCTAACCCACATTGGATCTCTAGATGCTAACCCAAATAGGATCGCTTGGTACGACCCACATATAATCTCTCTGTTCTGACCCACACATGATCGCTTGGTGCTAACCCCAACATTATCACTTGGTGGTGACCTTTATAGGATCACTCGGTGCTGACCCAGGCAGGATTACTCAGTGCTGGCCAACATAGGATCTCTATTCATTCTTCACGTCACAACCAGCTACTGGGTTCCTATACTAGGATTGTTCATCTCCAGGATGGTTCTCTTTTCAATCCGATAGTTGATACCCCAACTACTACGAAGTCCCACGAATAAGTATTCCAAAGGACCTCCATGTCATAGAGGTCTCAACACAACAGATGGTGGGTTAATCGGAAACCCGGTCTGTAAATTATTTGCCTTTTAGTTCCGAGGGCCCGGTTAGATTCATGTTAAATCCAACCCGACTGTAACCCAAACTTATCTAAATACCATGTGGGGTATACCAAAGAGACCGTATCACTCCAGGGTTTCTAACACTGCAGATAGTTCATCAAACGGACATCTGATGCCAATGTTACGGTCAAAAGACAATAAAACTCGTAGCTGGTTCGGGTTTGGGCCGACCTGGCCTAGGCCGATGCAACCCGTTTTGGTTCAACCCAACCCATTGGATCTGGACCGACCAACATGGATTGGCCCAGCCCTCTGGGTCTGGCCTGACCTGCCCTGGGTCCTGCCCGGTCTGGCCCGCACTGGGCGGCGTGGGGGCCGCAGAGCGTCTTGAGGCCACGAGGGTGGCACGGAGGCCGCGAGGCTGCAAGGGTGGCAAGGAGGTCGTGGGGACACGAGGACCGCATGAGGCCGTGGGGGGCAGCGAGGGTGGAGATTAGGGCATGGGGCTATGAGGGACATGGTGCAGCGATGTGGTGGGGGTTGTAATGGTCATTAGGCAGCGAGGCCGCGAGGAGGCGAAGAGGGCCACGAGGCGATGAGGCGGTGGGGCGGCACAGAGGGCCACGAGGGGGGCAGGGCCACGGGGACACATAGGGAAGTGGGACAAAAATGGCCAAGGGCAGCCCGGGGACATGTGGTAGTGGAGGACATGAAAATTGTGAGGCCATGGGGCGGTGAAGGCCGCTTTTAGTGCGGTTTCACCATTGCCTTCGTCGCGTCTGGCGGTATGTCGGCCATCACATCCATTCATCATTGTGGCCTAAAGCTACCTTCATCCATCACAAAGGACATGCTATTCATGAATAACGACAGAGGGGTGGGCCATGTTGTTTTGCCTTCCAACATCCGTGTTACAACAGTAGCAAGTTTCCCAAAAAAACATGAATAATGAATGTCAAACTCTAAAACCTCATACAATTGGTGAATCTCAAACCCACAAAAGATATCATTCATGGATCAAATAGTTGGAGAGTTGATTCACATTCTTTGTTTTAGAATATAAATTCATGGGAAACAATAATCACACATAATTAAAAAACCCTACCTCGATTCTTCTTAAACGTTGGAGCGAGAAAGATGTCAAAGAAGGCGAAGAGGGTTCCAATAATCGTCGCTTCAAAAACCACACTTCGATGCCCAGTTCGTATGTTGTCCTCTTAATTGATTTCCAAAGAACGTTTTTTGATGTCGTTCTTCATTGGAGAACATTCTCCCACCATGGTACTTATTTTCCAACAAAAAATCCTCCCAAACAAAGAGGTGCCAATATAATTAAATTAAGTAGATTAATTCTGTTGGCGCGTAGGCATAATTAATTGCCTCACTTAATTGTTTCAAATTTCTAAAATTAATTGGCCCAATTAATGAATGGTGTTGGAAATTTTATTGTAAGGGAGTTGAGAGGTTTTCTCTCATTAAAGGGATTAGGGTGGTCCCCGCCACTAAATTCAAAATGGGGCGTTTTAGGCTCAGTGGTCCCCACTTCCATAACATACATGTGGGAGGTTTTAATTCAGGTGGTCCACACCATTAAACCATCCACATGGGAGGTTTCAACTAAAATGAAAATAAAATAATATTTTATTTTATTTTATTTCTGTTTCCACAGAAAAACCATAAACTAACTATCATCCCCCGACCATCTACAATCGAGGTGAAAGTCTCTTTAATAGAATACTAGTACTGAAAGTTCAATAGTTCCCTCCAATTTCAATTCTGGGTACCGTTTTAAAAGATACAGAAACACCTCACACGCTTACTGAACGTACCCTAAAAATAGTTCAAAACTTCATTCTGGGCACACCATTCCATGAAATCAATCGCCGTCAATTTTCAAAGACATGTAAAATTTCCATATATTTTAAAATAAAATTCACATCGAAATTATGGGTCTATACATTCACCCCACGTTCGGGATTTGTGTGCTGATAAGCCACAACTGAAACGATGTGAACATGTGGGGGTATTGAGCATGAATCTGATCCTCCCGCTCCCTTGTGCTCTCTTAGAGGTTACAATGCTGGAAACGAATGTGCACCAGAGGTATCGACCGCCCACGAAGGACCTACTCATGTCGATCCCCATTCTCAAATAGAACCTCTGAAAACGTCGCCCCGTCGTCGATGTCCAGCTCTTCGTGGTCGATGACGTGGGATGGGTCATGCATGTATCTCTTCAGATGGGATACATGGAAGACGTCATGCACAAGGTGCAACTGAGGGGAAAGAGGTAAGGGGTAAGCCACCTCGGCAACTCTGCAGAGGACTCAAAAAGTACCGATGAACCTCGGATAAATCTTGCCGCCTCTACCAAATCTCTGTAAACCTCATCGGGGTGTTACCCGTAGAAAGATGTGGTCGCCATCCTCGAACTCCAGAGGTCTCCATCTCTTGTCCCCATAAGACTTTTTCCTACTCTGCGCAGTCTTCATTTTCCCCTAGATGATATGCACCATCTTTGTGTTAGCCCGAACCATTTCTAGTCCCACGAGTGCAGACTCCCCGGGGTAAGTCCAGCATAAAGGTGATCTGAATTGTTGCTTGTATAACACCGCAAAAGGTGCCATACTAATGGTGGAGTGACAGTTGTTGTCATATGAAAACTCCACCAAAGTCAACTGATCCTCCCAGTTGTGACTGAAGTTGAGGACACAAGTACTCAACATGTCCTCGAGGGTCTGAAGGGTCCACTCAGTCCGACTATCCATTTGAGGATTGAAGGTGGTGATTAAATGAAGTTGCGTCCTAAAAGAATTCTACAAACCCTTCCATAGCGGGAAGTAAAAAGTGAATCATAATCAGAGAAAATTGTCAAGGGTACTCCCTATAGAAGCACAATCTTCTGCACATAGAGGTGTCCTAATCTCTCAACTGAACCCTGTTATCTGATCAGTAAGAAGTGGGCGGACATGGTGAGTCGGTCAAAAATCACCCAATTCCAGTCATAACCACTGGATGTATGTGGAAGTCCTATCATTATATCGATGGATATCTCATCCCCCTTCCACTCTGGGACCTTTAAAGGCTGAACCGAGCTATTTGGTACCTGATTCCCCTCGTTCACTTGCTGAAAAATGAGGCACTGAGAGACAAACTCTGCAAATAATTACTTCATTAATGGCCACCAGTGCTATCGTTAGAGATCCTGATACATATCACCACTCCAAAATGTACCTATAGAGGGGTAGCATGAAACTCCATCAACATTTCCTCCCGAAGTGACACTCTTACAATGGTATGTTCTCTAAAGAGGGTGACGTGCTCCTCACCTTAAAAAAATACATCAAGTTCCTTCCCTATGAATATCTGAGCACGTAGAGCCTCGTAGTCAACGTCCCCACGCTGCGCCTCCCGGAAATGCTGATGAAGTGGGGGAGTTACTATATTTAATTAAAGGAAATAAGCTCCATCATTTTACACAAAGGATATCTGCAAAGCGGCCAACTACATCATCGCCTCACCTAGCATCTATATACCAGATCTCTGGCTGAGTGTATCTGCTACAACTTTCCCCTTCCCACGAGTATAGACTATCTCAAAGTCATTGTCCTTGAGGATAACTATCCAACATAGTTGTCTTTTGTTTATGTCTTTCTAGGAGAAGATATACCAGAGACTCATGTGATTAGAGTACACTCTAAAACGCGCACCCGTCATGTAAGGTCTATACATATTCAAGGAAAAGTCCAATGTTGCTAACTCTATGTCATGGGTAGCGTAGTTATTCTTTCTCTTTAACCAGAACACATCTGAGTCTCGTCCTTGATGTGTCTCAGTAGACTACGTACCTTACACCCTCCTCTGAAAGTATCATGATGGGGGCAATAGTCAGCCTCTGCCTCAGCTCTTGAAAACTCTGCTGGCATATCTTGGACCACACGAAGGGTTTTTCCTTTCTTCGTCAATGCTGATAAAGGTGTTTCAACTCTGGTGAAATATGGACCAAATATTCAGTAGTATACGGCCTAACCTAGGAAACATCGTACCTCCGTCACACTCCTGGGTGGCTCCGAAAAAAGTACCGCCTCAATCTTCATTGGATCCACTACAACTCTAGCCTCTTAGAGGACATGTCCCAGAAAGTCATACTCTTAGATCCATAACTGGAACTTTGAGAACATACCATAAAGCTGGTGCTCTCACAGTGTGTCCAGTACTACCTAAAAATTTTAGGCATGCTCCTCCCCAGTAGTCGAGTACATCAGAATGTCGTCAATTAAGACTACTACAAAGCGATCAAGATATGGCTGAAAATCCTATTCATGAGTTCCATGAACACTGTTGAAGTGTTGGTTACATGGAATGGAATAACCAAGAACTCTTAATGGTTGTACCAACATCTGAAAGTCGTCTTCTACACATCCTTTTCTCGTACTTTGAGCTTGTGATAGCCTAATTTGAGTTCTATCTTCGAGAACCACCGTGTTCCCTTCAGCTAATCTAAGAGTTTTCAATCCAAGAAAGTGAATACCTATTATTCACATACACCTAGTTCAGGCGCCTATAGTCAACATAATGTCTCATGCTCCCATACTCCTTCTTGGCGAACAAAAATCAGGGCTGACCAAGGAGAAACACTATTATGAATGAACCCTTTCCCATGTAAGTCCTACAGCTGTACCAGCTACTCACGAAGCTCCAGAGGAGCCATCCGATATGCTGGTGTAGATATCGGTGCCATACTAGTGTACAAGTAAATGTAAATTCCCACCTCTCTGTGAGGACGTAGACCTAGAACATCATCAGGGAAGACATCCCCATACTGATCCACCACTACAGGATTTCCTAGACTCTCCAAATAAACTAATCCAAGGGTAAGGCAAGCCAACTAATGAGTGATTGGCTACACTCTCCTTCAGGTAAGTCCATCATGTGCTGTAAAGGATCCCTTCTCGCCAGTGATGGTAAACCTGGTCCCATCCATGCAGACACACCGCTTTTTGCACCTAATATAGTCAATCTGAGCATGGACTGTAGATAACCAGTCCATACCCAAGATGATGTTGTAAGGCCAAGATGACACTACCAGGAGATCCCATCTAAATCTCTCATATCATAGAGTAATCTCGCACTACTGTCACAAGTACATAATCGTTTAATCTACTCTCGTAGGAGTGTCTAGCCGTAAGGATCGAGCCAACGGCTCCATCAGAATCCCTGATCTCTGAACGAGGGTAGTGGAAATAAAAAATGATTCGAACCTGTGTCTATAAGTACTATAGCTATGGTGGAGTAGACATAGATCTTATCTCATATCACAAATAGAGCTCTGTGATCGTAGGCCTCAACTGCCTGCAGATGAGCTCGCCCACATCCTCCTACTCCCTTCGGTCGGGGTGGACCACCTGGTGGTGGTGGCGGTAACATCTTGAATCATCACCCACTGCCATCTTCATGACTAGCTCCTCAGCCATGCATGCCTGCTCCATGCAGACATACTCGGTAAAACCTTTGTCTCTGCCTGGGTGGTCCTTCGGCCGTCTAATGGTCATCCATACGGCAGTTCGAATAGTCACAATCCATGTGAACCTGCCCGCTGCATGCATAACATTGCCCTCTCTTGGAATGATGGGATCTGCCTCAGGTGCCCCACAAAACTTACCTTGAATCCTTTGGTCATCTATATGTAGGTATGGTCCTATTGGAACTCTATGACATCTGTCTACTTCCAACTACAGAAGTCTCCATTACATGACAACTGGTGGTGGGTCTCGCTGTTGTTGACTGCTATGCATGGAAACTCTCCACTAAGAGGGATTTCTCTAACACCCCTACCTACTTCGGGATGCTAAGAGAAATCATTGAAGCCCAGATCACTCTCTCGAGTCCCTGCTCAATGGTATCTCCCTTGAAAACGGGTACTTGCACCATTTCATTGCACTAATGTGAGAGGTCAGTGAACCTCGCTGAGCACTGAGGCAAAGTCATGCTGCCCTACTGCAGATGAAGAATCTATTGTATGTTCACTGCACAAAGAGTCACTGGGATAAACTCTTCCTGAAACAGGAAGTCGAAGTCTTCCCAAGGAAGTGCCACGTCATCATGAACTTGTAGCATCACGCTATACCATCGTCCTGATACTTCATGTCGAGGGATAGAGGCAAGGATCGCCATGAGATCAGCTGGTGTCCCCATAGTCAGAATACTCTCACTACGGACTCCATCCGATCCTCATCCTCCCGTGGGTCTGTCTCTCCTCTGTACCTGGTTGGCCTCTGGCACTGGAACTCGTGCATCGTGCTCAAGCATCATGTACCCTCTGCTACTAGGGGAGGTGGCATCGGTGGCCCAACAGTTAATGGTACTGCCAGTGCCTCCACTAGTGCCTCTACTAAAAGAGGTTCCTGCACTGAGGCCTCATCGTTCGGTGGTCTATTAGTGTGTACTATATCTGGAACCCTTGATAGCAATCTACTTGGAGGAATACTGAAAAGAAATAGGTCCTCCACGGTCAACACGTTAGACCTGATAAGATGACTCCAAGAGATCAAAAAGAAAACAATTTTAAATAGACACACAATCAATGTTTTCATGCACTGAATCAGAAGTCAAATGCCAGGGTTCTGGTGTATGGATACGTCGGTCACCATAACAACACTGGATTCTGTAAACTGATAACCACACTCACTAAACTTAACCTTATTTCCATTAAAAATAAAGATCAGAGTGTTATGTTTTATGGTATAACCGACTCCTATGATACCAATTTGTCATGGCCCATCCCTCGGGGCCTGTGCTGTGACTACCCCATGCCCAACTTCCATAGACCAACTGTAGGAGACTGGAAGAGAAGGAGAATTCACTAAAAATGTGAAGTGATTGCCTTAATAACCTGTAAAACACACATCCATGTACACAACATGATATGAATTCAAGTAAACTGAAATGTAAACAATGTGGGTAAAGTATGTAAAAGGGGCCAGAATACAAGCCCAACTTGAATGTACATGGAAAACTGGAAAGTACAGGACATTTGATAGTTGAAAATTATCTACTAGATCATCAACCACGAAACCTAACTGAAGGGTAGGTAAAACTCATGAATGGCCATCTACGTGGTTCGCCTCCTCTAAAGACCACCTCCGAGCCACCTCCAGTCCTGGTACTCCCATCCTTAGTTAGTATTGTCCATCGTCTGCACCAAACACAAATGGGTGCGGGCATAACCCATGTAGGGGTGAGTATAACGATACTCAGTAGTAACCCTGAGACCCTCAATGTCTCAAAAAATCCACCAAGGATAAATAACACGACATGGAATCAACTGAAAACTCTACTTAGGTATAGGCCAATACATATACCTATGTTATCCAGTATGCAAATCTCAATTAGGAGGAAAACACGGAGTCCAAATCAATGCCCAAATCTCCACTGTTCCAAAAAGGATTGAATACCACAAAGGTAAGTACCACATATGTACGCCATACAGAAGAATTCCCCCAAGGTATTATCACAATGGAATGCACCGCTCTGGAACGAACTCGTCTCACACCAAGAATTTCTTAGGTACAGTAGTAGAGTTGATTAGATGTAACTAATGAATCATCTTTCTCTGTTAGGAGGCTCTATTGAGCACCCACACAAGATCTCTCGATGCTGACCCACATTGGATATCTATTTCCCGGCCACATAGGATCTCTAGGTGCTGACCCATACAGGATCGCTCGGTGCTGACCCTCACATGATCATTCGGTGCCGATACACACAAGATCGCTCGGTGCTGACCCACACAAGATCACTTGGTGCTGAACCACACAGGATCGCTCAGTGCTCACCCCCACAAGATATCTCAGTGTGGACCCACACAATATTTCTAGGTGTTGACCCACATAGGATCTCTCGGTGCTGACCCATAGAGGATCGCTCGTCGATGACCCACAACAGAATGCTATTCATTCTTCAAGTCACTGCCAGCTACTTGGTTCCCACACTAGGTCGGTTCATCTATAGGAGGGTCCTCTCTTCAAGCCACTAGTAGATACTCCAACTTATACGACGTCCAACGAAGAAGTATCTCAATGGGCCACCACTTTATAAGGGTCTCAACACAATAAACAGTGTGTCAGTCAGACGCTCGATTTTAAAGTTATTAGCATTTTAGTTCTGAGGGCCCGATTGGATTCGTGGTCGATCAAACTAGAATATATCCCAACATTATCTTAATATAATTTGGGTTATACCAAAGATACCTTCTCAATCCAGGGTTTTAGGCACCGCAAACGGTTCGTCAAACAGACGTCCGGTGCCAAAGTAATGGCAAAAAAAGCGTAAATCTTTTCGCTGGTCCCGGTAAGGTCCAACCCTGCCCGACTCGGCCTGGGCTGACCCTACCCAGTTTGGGCCGACTGGACCAGCTGGGTCCAGCATGACCCGATGGGTCTAGCTCGGCCTGTGTTGGGTGGAATGAGGGCCACAGAGTGGCTTGAGGCCACGAGGGTGGCACGGAGGCCGCGAGGCCGTGAGGGCTGCGCGAAGGTCGTAGTGCCCCGAGGGCGGCGCGAAGGCTATAGTGCCCCGAGGGTGGTGCGAGGCCACATGGGTGTGTGAGGGTGTCACTAAGGGCACAGGTCCATGAAGGCTATAGAGCAGCGATGTCGCAGGGGCCTCGACGGCCACAGGGCAGTGAGGCCACGAGGAGGCGTAGAGGGCCTTGCGCTGGTGAGGCCGCAGTGTGGCGCAGAGGGCCACGAGGTGGAGAGGCAATGGGGCTACAGGATGGTAGAAGCCACGACTAGTGCAGGGAAGTAGGGAAAAAGAGGCTATGGATGACATGAGTCTGTGGAGCGGTGGAGGCCACAGGGTGGAGGAGGTTGCGGGGCGGTAGAGGTTGCGGGGAGCACGGTTGTGCTGTCGCCTTCATAGGGTCCGGCTATATACCGACCGCATCATCAATTCGTCGCATTGGAAAAAATATTCTTTCATCCATCGCGAAGAAAACACCATTCAAAAATAATGGTGGAGGGATTGTCCCATGTTTTTATGGCCCGCACCCTCTGTGTTAGAGCGGTAGCAAGCGGCTCAACCAAAATATGAATGAAGAACATCTAACTCTTAAACCTCTAGCAATTGATTATTCCCAAACCGAGAAAATAAATCCTCTATGGATAAACTAGTTAAAGAGTTGATCCATGTTATTTTTTTTATAAGGGAATAACATGGGAAACAATAATCACACATATTTTAAAAACCCTACCTCGATTATTTTTAAACATTGGCATGAGAAAGAAGTCGAAGAAGGCGAAGATGGTTCTAAGGATTGTCGATTTAGAAACCATGCTTCGATGTCGGGTTTGTAAATCATCCTCTTCCTTGATTTCCAAAGAATTTTTTTTTTATGGTGTTCTTCATTGGAGAACTTTCTCCCACTATGGAACTTCTTTGGCAACAAAAAATCCATCCAAACAAAGAGGTGTCGATATAATTAAATTATGTAGATTAAAAATGTTGGCACATTGGCATAATTAATTGGCTCATTTAATTGTACCACATTGGCCAAATTAATTGCCCCAATAAATTAATGGTGTTGGAAAAATTTAATATAGGGGATTTGAGAGGTTTTATCTCATTAAATTTGATCGGGTGTTCCTGCCTCTAAATTCAAAATGTGGGTTTTCAGGCTTAGTGGTCCCCACATCCATAACATACATGTGGGAGGTTTTAGTTCAGGTGGTCCCCACCATTAAAACATCGACATGGGTGGTTTCAACTAAAACGAGAAGAAAATAAAA
Source organism: Viscum album (assembly GCA_963277665.1). Classification (NCBI taxonomy): domain Eukaryota; kingdom Viridiplantae; phylum Streptophyta; class Magnoliopsida; order Santalales; family Viscaceae; genus Viscum; species Viscum album. The sequence goes on along the minus strand of OY728119.1, from coordinate 1,784,507,667 downwards.
CATTATTTTATTTTATTTCTATTTCGACGAAAAACCCAAAAACTAAATTTCACCCTTGACAAACTGTCGTTGAGGTGAAAGTCTCTTTAAGCGAATACCAGCGCTGTGAGTTCTATGGTGCTCTTAGATTTCAATTCCGAGCACCAGTTTAAAATTTACAAAAATCCACTCACATGTTTACTGAATGTACCCGAAAGAAAGATAAAAAAATTCATTCCGAGCACACTGAGCCTCAAAATCACACGCTGCCAATTTTTGCGAACTCCTAAAATTCACATATATTTTAAACAATATTACATGGAAAATCTGGGTCTTTACATGTATTGATTTTTCATTTGATGGATGATAAGTAGATAATGGTTATTAAATGAACATAATAAAATTTTAGTCAATTTATAATAATTATTTTATCATATTATAATAGATATAATAGATATAGAGGAAGTGGATAAAAAAATAAACATGAAATAACTTGGTCAATGAAATTAAATCTTCTTCAGGTATCCTTATTTATCTTACCCCATAAGTATTCTTCATTTGATTTTTTTTGGGAAAATATGTAATACCTTGATTTTTTAAAAGAACCCAATTTTTTATTGTTATTATGAAATATAAGTGCTAGCCTAAATAAAGCACATAATATGTCTATTTAAATGCAACAGTTATAAATTATCCATTTAATTTGTTGGTATGAATATTAATAACAATATTATGAAATATATATAATTTTATAACTCAACACAATTTTTTTAAAATTATCAGGAAATAAGCTCCCATTTTTTTAGCAGTCAATTTATTATTTAATAATTTATTTTCTTCCAAAATATTTTTAAATATTATAATGATAGAATATTTTAATTGATATATTGTACTTATTGGTGTCTTATTTAAAAAAAATACCATTTCATAAATAAAAATTTGAAAATTATATTTGGGATATTTGTTTGGATTTTTATGAAATGATAGAATTTCTATTGAATATAGAAAAATACAGTTTTTATTGAAAAATATATTTTGGTTTCAACAATTTAAAAAGATCAAACATTAAAATTATTAAAAGTAACATTAGTTGTAATATATTTTTATTATTATAATTTAGGTCATTAATACATATTTTATGGTCACATTTAGTATAAAATGTGTTTTACATAAAAGTATTTTTTATAAAATGTCGTTTTCTTTGTAATTTACATTTTAAAATAAAATATATTTATTCCAATTAAAAAATTTAATATTAAATAGATGTATTGAACCTATATTTTCATACATATAAAATACATATCTTTTTATGAATATGTATATAATTACTCAAAAATCACAAAAATGTCGCATTAGATTAGTGCATTTGGAATCATGGAATCATAAAAAACTAGTTCCTAAGTGAGAGACATTATCTCCCACCATTTCTTCATGAGTAGATCTTCTCTTGGACACATCATTATTATTAAATATCTACCTAAAATGGGGAATTAAACAGAAAATGGGAGAGATCATATTCTAAGTAAGGGAAGTCAAGAGACACATGTAAGAATGAATAACAACATATGGGTATGAGAAAAAGATCATAACATTAATATATCATACCATACATATCAATGATCATAAAAATGATTCAATTCATAGATAATGATGGATAATATGAAAATAATAAAAAATAAATAAAAAACATAATACATGAATGAATAATATAATAATTATGCCTAGAATTATGGCAAACACATAAGCATATAAATTGATTTCCATAGTAGACACGACAATAGTTCCAAGTTCATGTGTTGTTGTATGGGTTCACTATTTATACCATATTGGTAGTATTGGTTCAATCCCATGTCCATATATATAGTATGTGTTCACTCCTCATACAAACATGGTAGTCTTGTTTCAATCACATTGCTATTTTAGTAGTCAAGGTTCACCCCAAGACCATATTAATCAATCTCATGACATATATATCATTGCCCTATGAATTGGAGGGATTTATAGGTCCCATAAATATCATAATTAAATAATACATAATTGATAAAAAATAACATAAATACATAATCAAATAAAAACCAATGAAAATAAATGGGTTGCTTAAACATCATTTTATCATAAAAGAACCCAACAAAGAAACTTTTTTCATCAATAAAAATAAATCATTCATAGAAATTGTCATAATAGAATAATTTAATAATAACCTCATAATCACATGTAACACCAAATAATTTAATATTATATGGAAAATATTTTTCAGATATCAATTGGAAACAATTTTTGAGGGAAATATCTATTTTGATTTTAAAAATATTTCTTTTCTCTAAATTTCATACAATTTTAAAAGGAAACTTTTTCTAAAATAACCTTGTAATATTGTATGGTATCTTTCATGGAATAATTATTCATAGAATCCCCAAAATCCATTCATGCCATATAAGGTAAAAATATTCTTCATGTACATTTTCCAGAAAAGAAAGAAGATCCTAATTAGGATAACGACAAAATATTCCATTCAAACTGCTGACTAAAAACTCATAACTCATTAAAAATTACCAAACATAATTGGATAATAATAGAAAAATATTCTAGAAAAAATAATAAATAACATTGAAATGGATGTTAACTATAACCTAGAAAATATATATTTATAAACAATCTCATAACGTGATGAGACTATGAAATTAAAACTTTTTCATTGAAAAATGATTCTCAGAACATAAACATTTTCTAAAAACTAATTATTTGAAAATATATTTTGAAACATATTGTGTATGACTTTAATAAACCCCTTTATAATATAAAATATTTACTCAGAATCCTTTTCTTGTAAAATTATATTAAGTGATATTTTGAAAACATATATTAAGTAAAATAATCATGAAACTGTTCCAAATGTCCCATACCACATTGAAACATTTAAATCATGATCCCCCTGAGATAAATAAATTAAATAAAAGCTTATTATATCATGATAATAAGTTTTTTTCTCATATATCATATCCATTGGAAGTATGTAAACTCTTAAAATACCATAGTTTCATAACAAAAAATTTGCCTCAAAATAGGAATATTGAGTCAAAACTACCTTATTCAGTTGGTAAATTTTGAACCATGAAACCCCATGAAATAGAGAAAAAAATTGATAAGTAAAAAAAATTGATATAAAAATTTCATAAAACATATTCATAGATAGTATGTATGCCACCCAAAATAAATGAGTGGTGAATATGGAATGTATCTCATAAAAATAAAATGTGAGATGAAATTCTAATACATCATGATTTACTTCCTTCAAACATGTTCAAAACCCTTGTATAATAAGTATAATTTTATTACTAATCAATAACATAACCATATTAATATATTTAATATTTTATAATATATAATTAAGAAATTATATTACCAGTTTATTATTAAATCTAGGGTTAAGTTATGTTTCAGGTGAAAATTTCTTCATCAATATCACATGTTTAACCTTTTATTCTTGATTATCTTAACATAATTATATCAAGAATAATAAAATTGAATAAATATATTATATATTCAATATATCTATATTTATAATAATATTTAATGTTAAAATAATGACGCAATTTATTGACACAATAAGTCGTACATTCACATGAATACTATTTTATTTTTCTTATCATGTTTAAAGAAAGAATACAAATTATGTGTATGTAAGAATATATATATATATGAATATATATTTAATATAATTTTAGTATCATTAATATTTCATTAATTTATTATGTGTTTAATAAATCTATCCTTAATACAATCCACCTTTATTGTGAACGAATCATATCACTTTGGGTAGGCGGTTGTCGACAGGTCAACAAACAAAGATATCATATATCCAGAATACGGAAATAAAGAATGTATGATTAATATAAAATTTATATTATATAAAATATTTTATAATAAAAATATTAAATCTTCATGTAACTATATAATATATTTAAGACCATCCACGAAGGTGGTAATGGAAAACGAACAAAAACATTATTCACAAAGGCGATTAACCGTCACAACGTGGAATATAATTTCATTTATTTTAATAATATGTGATAATAAATTAAATGTATATTATATATGACATTAAAAAAATCCATTATTTACATGATTCTATAGTAATCATGCATTTATGGATGAACGAGGTGAGAAATTAGAAGAAAAATAAAGCAAATTAAGAGATGTACATTGGGAAAATTACCTCTTGAATATAACTTCTCAAAGAGACCCTTGATGACCATAAATATTTGAATTTTTGTGATACTAGAAGAACTGAAACATGGGTATAGTTAGCTGGATAGTGTTGGGTAGAGATATGGGGAGCTATTAGTCTTTTTGTGTTGAAATGTGTCGGTGAGGTGTGATAATTATACTTTAGGATAGGTTGGTTAAAGCGATAAAATAAAAAATATTTTATAGTTACAGCCAACACTTTTGAAGTGGAATTAAATTCAAAGACATATTATTGAAATTAATATTGTTTGGTAGAGTTAGGGTCGATTCATAGCTCCAAATACCATTAAATATTTTTGTTTTTAGCTATTTTATTATGTCACCCTTATAATATTTTCAAGTGTCATTTTTTTCATATACCGAAGTACATAAATTTTTTAACATGGTAAAATATTAAAAACAATAAATTTAAATAACCGAAGAATCTAATTTGGAAATTAAATTTCCAAATAAGAAATCAATGTTATCTAATTTATTTCCAAGAATTTGAGAAATAATATTTAAAATTAATCACACAGACACAATTATAAGTGGGTTTTAAATGTGAAAAGTTCAAAAGATTGAAATTTTATAATATCTAATTTCAATTTGATATTCATTAAGATGAAATAAAATGGTTTAATTGATTTTTAATTATAATAATTAGTCTAAAATAAATTTAAAATAAAATTTTCTATACAAATAATGTAGACGAATTATTAATTTTTAAATAAAATGTAATATATTTTACTATTCGTATAAAAAATTATCTTATCCTAAAAATTCAAAATATTTAACAAATTTAAATTTTAATAATCTAATTTAAAATAAAGAGTTTAATTTTTTTATATTGATATTCGATAGGTGTGAAAATATATATTTAAAAAAGATTTTCCATTAAAAAGCGTTAAAATTTCCTTTGGAATAATAAAGGTTTTTATGCATAAAATTTGGATTGTGATTATATTATGCTGATATCATAAATTTGATGAATATAAAAATGTTTTATTGAATGTATAACATATATATATATATATCAGTAATATAATTCATTAAATTTAATTAAAATAATTTACTAAGAGAAAATAATATTTTGAGACTAAAAAACATATTATTTCCCTTATAATCAATTGATATATATATATTCATTTATAATTAATTGGTATACTATGAATTTATAATATAAATCATATATTTTTATATGTAAGTCAATATAATTCGTAAATGATAATTTAATGAATTTGTTATATCATACTATATATTAGATAATGAGATTTTAATAACATATTATTGTTCAATAAAAATCGGTCTTGGGTGTAATGAAAGCTGTCGAATGTACCTCACATTGTTTGTTGACCTAAACTGTTAATGAAGTCGGTCATTGTTTATGATATATATTCCTACTAACTACTTTATATGTGTCAAGCAGGTTCGAACCCACTGGTAAGGCTATTTTAACCACTAGTCTTGTAAAAACTCATTAAAGATCCCACTGTTGTCAATTGTGGAATAGTTTTTCTATTTATCTTATATATTTTTTAATTTTTTTTAATTTTATAGTAATGAAACGGTAAAGTATTTTTGAGTTTGTGTTCTAAACTATTATGAAACAACGAATGGAATAAGAATAGTGAGAAATAGACATATAGAAAGCTGATAAGTGAACAATCAAGTAAAATGTCCGGGAAAAGTCTCTGTTCAACTAGTATTATAAGTATTAAGATTCACATTAAATGAAATGATTTTCACCACCATAAGAGAGAAAATTATCTCCCTCTCAAGATTTAAGTCACATAGGTGGATTGATTTTGGAGTCCGCCACTCAAAAAAAAAACTGTGAAATGTTTCAATAGATAATGACAACAGGACAAACTCGCTGTAAGTCAGGAAGTAATTGTGAATTGATTATTTTTTAAGATCTTTCCACGATAATACCTAGAGATTTAATTGTGGAGTTTTAAAAATTATGTTATAGTTTAGAAAAGAAATTGAATGAACTCATTATCAATCTCTCCAATTGATACTGAACACATTAATGTATCTAAATAGAAAGGAAGTAAAGTTGCCAATAGAATTACTAATTCCTCAAGCTCAAAGGATTAGCCAATTAATTTTTTCATTATAAATACAAGAAACAAAGGCATACTAGAATAGAGTACAATAATTCCATCATGAAGGAAGAAGAAATCCCCTAATACTACTCTGCACTCGGTCTCCAAGGCCTCTAGACCATCTCCAGAGTTGCTCGGCTATCACGTCTGGTGTGTTCGTCGAATGAATGAGAGTCCCCTAAAATTTGTTGCTGCTCTGCCTTAAAAATCATCTGTCACTTGCTGCTTGTCACCGCACGACTTCCACTGACAAAATCTATTTCAGTAATTCGCACCACACACATGCACATTTTCCACAATTGGCACATCACACAAATTTGTCTAATGTAACTAACTCCGATTAAGTTTGTTTAATATATTTAGATGTGTTTCCAGATCCTCTGTGAACCTGCATAGCAAGAACAGAAAAATGAATGAATGAATTAGTTTTTAAAAGTTTAATTTTATGGACAAATAAAAGTTTTATTAATGAATGATTATATGTTATTAAATATAAATTAACAATTATTAGTTATAATTTTATTTGTTAATTAAATTATTTTATCAACATGTTGTTATGTAAATAAATAATTTATGAAGGTGATTCATTATTAATTAGATTAAATTAAAAATTTATTAATTATTAAATTATTATAGTTTATCTCTTTTGAATATTAATTATTATAATTTAGAATATTATAAAAAGTTGTTATATTTTATAATTATATTTTTCATAAACATGTTAATTTATAATTACTACATTCATTAAAGTATTAAATGTAATTATATTAATTTTTATTAATATATATTTGCATTAAAATTTTAGTTTTTATAAATTTAATCAGACTAGTTTTATAATGTTATTATTTATCTTTTATTATTTATTTATTTATTAAGCTCTATGTTATTTTAATATTATTATTTCAATTATTTTTTTTATTGTTTTTTTATTTTTATTAAGTTAAATTTTTTTTCTCTTTTCTGTCTTCTTCTCCAAACCCACTGGTCCGCCTTCCTCTTCTCCACGGTGCTGAGTAGGGTTTCTCTTCCTCTAAGCCAGGTGCGTCACCTTTTCAATAGTAGTCTCTTCAACTCTGTTCGACTCCTCTAGATTTCTGAAGGAGCAACCTTCATATAGATCAGTAGTGAAACTCTCCTCCAGTAGTGGCACCATTTTCTCCTATGGCGATGCGGTACAACGGGTCTTGGAAGATCGGTGGTGTACTAGGAAATCTGACCCCTCCTTCATTATCAACATGATGATTCAATGGTGATTCAAATTTCATCAAAAAGAAACAATAGATCTCCACAACAGCAGGTCGCTGATGGATCTGTTCTCAAATTTACAGAATTTTAATGTTTGATTAGAGTTTAAGAACTAGGATTTTACTTTGATTCTAAAATTATAATCTGATTTGAATTTTTTGTTGAATTGGATGTGTATTGTGGTTCCATATTGGTTGAAATCAATGGTGATTTTAATTTAATAATAGTGAACGGGATGGGTGGGATGATGTGGTCGTCAATGCGATGGTGGACAAAGTAGATGAAACAATTAGCGTGATGAGGAATTGCCTAATGGTGAGGGAAAAAATGAACTATCAGTGAGGTGCATGGACAGTGGGAGTGTGGGTTACTAATAGACATAAAGAATATCCATGATAGAAAGTAATTGAATGATCACTATTGAGGAAGGAAAAGGTCACTATGAGCAAGAGTTTACCCATAGGGTTTAAAAAACACAGGTCACCATTAGGCTAAAAACAAAGGCTACCATTATTTTAAAAGAAAAAAAGGTCACTGATATAACATAATTAAAAACTCACTGTTGCTCCAAAAAGAAAACGGTAATTGACAAAATAAACACTATTTTCATTAGTAGAATAAAATAAAAGGGTCACAGATAGCTAAAAAATTAGATTCTACAATTAAGAGTCTAACAGTGAGGTGCGTGGTATGAAATATTCTAATGGCAAGGAAAAGGGAAATTGGGTAGTGGTGAGGTAAGAGGAATGATGAGAAAATACTCACCATTATAAAAAAGGTATGGTGATATGCGATCACTATTAAGGATAAAAACAAAATCAAAGAAACATAACAGGGAAAGGTCACCGATAGACCAAAATTAGACCCTCGCTGGTAGCTTAAATAATTTTAAGGTTACTGATAAAAATTAAATATAAGGGTCATTTTTAGCTTAATAAAAAGGGATATAGTTGAGGTGAAGTCACTTTTATAAAAGGTTACCGTTATGAATAAAAATAATAGATTCACTAGTACAATTAAATAGATAGGGTTACCAATTCAAAGGGAAACTGCGGGTCAAGGATCACCGTTACATTAAAAAAACTAACAGTGACCTTTAAAAAATAAATTGAACTTAAATTAAAACTCAAGAAAACTAAAAATAATGAATGAAAACAATTAATTACAATGAAGCTAATCACCATAATTTAAAACAAGATTTTAATTAACCTTTAAAACATTAAAATTATAATTGACAACACTAAAATTATAAACTGAATAATTGTTAAACTAAATTAATATGAGACTTAAATTAAAATTAGTAAATAAGTTTATTGTAGGTTTGTAGCAAGTGAAAATTAAAAGTATCAGTGGCCCAATAGATTACCGATGGTCATAGTCTACCTCACAAGTGGACTAAAACCAATATGAAATGAATTAATAATCCAACTGCATACAAAAAATAATAAAATTAATGTTTAAAAATTCTTAATTAACTAATTAAACAACTATTTGAAGACATAAAATTAAAAGTGGACTATTTAATTTAATTTAAAACACAAATTATTTACTTAAAATATTAGCAGGATCACTAAACATATTAATTAATAAAATTAAATTTTTTTTAATGAAACTAAGTTAAAAGATAAATTATTAAAATAAAGACTAACTTAATTAAATAAAATTACATTGATTAAATTATAGTTTAAAAAAAATTATTATTAAAAAGTCAAGCCAAATTAAATTAACAGAACTAAATAATATATAATAAAAGTTGATTAGTTTAGTAATATTAAAATTGGTATTTTGATAACTAAAAATTAAATATAAGTTATAAAAATTGACTAATTAACAAAGTTAACTATAGAAATACAAAATTATAATTATTTAGTATAAAGTTATTAAATAATTAATTAAATCATTAAAAATTAAGTAAAAAATGTGTCAAAACTAAGAAAAAATAAGGACACATAAAATTACCCCACACTTATGCATTGTTTGTCCTCAAACAATATCAGGTTTTATTTTCGTTGAAAAAGATTAAAATGTATTAATGATTAAGATCAAACTGTAACATGTCAAGCACTCAAAATAGTGGAGAAAACATAACAGCAGGCTTTAAGAAAATTATTTACTCATATGAATATTTCCTATAATAAATACTCAATTGTAATTAAGAAATATATGAGTCATCAAAAAATGAAGATGCCATGCCACATATGTGATACAACTTAATGACTCATTTCAATTAAATCTATGGTTTTAAGTACAAGAATGAAAAGAGGTAAAACATCAATGGAATTATGATCTTAACCATGAATCTTTGTAAGTGGAATTTTTCACCAAGGTTTCAAAAGTAATTAATTTTTTTTGTTAATCACGTCAATGATACAACCTAAATGACTCCCATATAAACCAATTGACCCCTTATTCATCCGGAGTTCATCATTACCCTCACAATAATTATCCCATTTTTGACCCTAGACACTTTATTTAATTTTCCCCAAGGAATGTATCATTGTGCTAAGCACTGTGCATAAGAACTTATTCAAGATGAATATAGGCCTTAATGTTATAAGAAACACACCCAGCATCTAGGGTCTCAGAGACTCACCATGGGATCCTAGATGCCCAAATTATTCTAGTTTCAAAAGATTTATATAAAAATCATTTACATTGATGAATATTCTTAATAATTTTTTTAAAAAAATGAATGAGGCCCCTATAAACAGAATCAAACATCCAGTTCTAGGAATTCTGATCACAATTCCATTAAAATGGTACCCATGTCTCTTTCAGAAGTATGTCCTAAACCGAATTTCCAACAAATCACTAAACAAGATCACTCAAAAATCATCCAAACTCATTAATTTCAGACTCATAGAAGATGTGAACTACTAGAAATGGATTTATCCTAACTAAAGACCCAATTGTGTACAATGTAAATCCTAAAATTATTCAAGAATTTTGAAAAAAATTAACCATTTTTTACAAAATGTTTGAAATTGCAGTGGGAGTAGATGGGCTTACATTAAATCACAGTTTAGCACAGTCAAGTATTGACCCCTCCCCCACACATAAAAACAAAATTTGTCCCCAAATTTGAATTCTAAATATGAAGTAGAAAAATTAATCAATTAAAGTTCAAAAGATATTTTCAATTTAGGAGATTTAAGACATGTATAAAAGGGTCTCAATGAAGTTCAAAAATCTTATTTGCCACAAAAAATAATTTAAAGCATGTTTATTAGCAAAAACATGCATTAACATATATGTCCAGTGAAAAATATTTTCCATTAATGTTCAAACCAAGCATGAAACTTGTGGGTGCACATTAGATAGGGTGTAAGCATTTTAAAATTTTAGTTTCAAATGGGTGTTCAATAAAGATGACAAAAACATGGTAAACATCCCAACCTAGAGCAAATTAAATACATATTTTTTCATCCTGAAAATTCATCCTCCACACATAATTCCAAGCAGTGAAATATTTTTAATAACAATGAAATTGAATTTTCAACAGTGAAGTACGTGCAGATTTTTTTTTACATAATGACATGCAGTAGAATTTCATTCCAATACGAGCAAAAATTGTAAACATATGAATAATTTTTAATATTTTCAGTAGAAACGCAAGAAGAATAATACTATAAAGCATTTTGGGGCAGAAAAATTAAAAAAATATTAATAAAAATATTCTTCCCTAACTAGATTTTCAATTACTCTTTCATCATGGGAATTACTCTCCTTAAATTACACATCACCATCATCCTAGAAACATAGAGCATGTTAAATAAGAATAGAAATCCAGCAGAGATAGAGCATATGGAAGACAACAAATCAGCACTTTATTCAACACTAAACAACACAAAAATGAAATCAAAGAAAGAGCATGGGTTGACTCCCATGAAGCACTGAATTTAAAGTCTTCAGTTAGACTTTATTTAATTAGAATTTTTAATTTATTAACACTAAAAAACCATGGGTTGCCTCCCATGTAGTGCTAGGTTTAAAGTCCCCAACCAGACTCGATTTCCATAGATATTTCTATCCATGATAATTTAATGGAAATTAATTTTTTTTATGTGAACTTCACTATTATCTAGAGATTCAAAAATATGACCAAAAATACATTCTTATCTATAATTCCAAAAAATATTTTCAAAAGTACATTCAATGAAACACTTTTCAATCTACCATCCAACCCATTTTGGTCTCTAAAGGCCGCTTCCTCATCTTTTAAAATTTTCAAAAACATCCTAACAAAATAAAAAATGTGACAAGTAATACTGACATGACTTCCCCACACTTAGAGGACACCTCTAACCCAAAATCAGGAGAAAAATAATCAATAAATTCTTCTGCATTTTTATCGGAAATTCCCAGAACAACTTGAAAAAAAGACAACTCAGAAAACTCTCAGAAGATGGGTTAACATTCAGGTTCCAAAAGGTGGTACCCAATGTCCATAGATGACTCAAATGATGTGTATCTTTCATGTTCAGGTAAGAATTCATCATAAACCACATCAAACAGATCAAGAATGAAAGTTTAAAAAATAAAATTTCTCATAATAGGCACAATTTAGTGTTTCAGCAGGACTCAGACCAAAAATTTCTCCAACTTCAGAAACCCTTAGACAGTCGATTTCATATGGAAAAACATCAAAAATGGGTTGAGACAATTCAGGACAAGAATGTGACTCACTATATCGAATGGGTTGTAGGGAAATATTTTGCTCATCTATAGGAAGGGGTGGGATATGAATAGAAGCTTGAAGAAAAGTTTCAATAGGAAAGGGAATCAAAATCACTGTGACCTCAAGGGGAAAAAACCATACTCAGTGCAAACCTCAATTTTAAAGCATCGATTCTCAGTAACATCTATCAATTCCCAACCAACCACATGTTGAGGCTTTTCAATCACTAAAATCTCCTCCACATCATCAATGGATTGAAGAGTGAGTTTCCACTTTGACACATCTATGAAAGCACCAGTTGTAGCATGGAATGATATCTCGAAGATGATTGGGACTTTTTCATCACACTCTATATCTATGATAAGGATGTCTGTGGGTAGTGTTAGTTTTCCTACAATCACTAATAGATCATCCACTTTCCCTGAATGGTGTGTGAGTATCCTGTCAGCACGTTGAAGACAAATAGAAGTTGGTTGCAAGTCCCTTAGACCCAAACTTCTTTACAGGGATTAAGGTATAATAATTATCCATTCCCCTAAGTCGAACAAACAATTAAGTTGCTAACTTTCTCCAATTTTCCATAGATTAATAAAGCTTCCATGATCCTTCAATTTTGGAGGAAAATTCTTTAACAAGATTTCACTACATTCCTCATTGATATTATCATTATCTAACTGTTACCAATCATATTTGTTTTTTAGAAACCTTTTTATAAAAGCAACATATCTACAGATATTATCTAAGGCTTCTACAAATGGCATGTTAATACTAAAGTTTCTAATCATTTTATGAAATATCAAATAATCAGGTTCATTATTCTTCATCACTATTTTAGGGAATGGAATGGCAGGGGCATAATTTTTAAGAACAGGTGGATTTTTCTCCTTCTCCTCAATTCCATTGTTTTACTTTTCTTCTTTAATTAATTCCCACTTCATTTTCCTTGGATTTTGAACTTTTTCAGATGTAAATTCAACATTCTGTTCAGGTAGAACCAAGCTGTATAGATTCCCAGATTCTATTTCAAGAAGACTTCTCTTTACATATTCTATTTTTTCATTATTTTTAGTTTTCCCAATGTGTTTGTTAACTTGTTCTTTTTTTTAAAGTATATATCTTATGGTTACAACCATGATATTCTCTCTCGGATTAAGAATTGAAGTGTTGGGAAACTTTACCATTTTTTATCACCTTGATCCTTATCCATTTGAATTATTTGATGTTCTAAATTGTGAATCATACCACATGTTTCCTTCCTAAATGAATTGATCTCTCCCAAAAAAATTTGTAACAGCCCCTTTATCTCTCCTTGAGAATTAGAAGATTCACCCCAATATTGATTTGAGTTAAAAATTTTAGAGTGTGATTGGTATTAGGGGTAGATGTCTATTTAATGAAATCATGTTTTTTCCAGGACAAGTTTGGGAGATTTTGATAACTAGAAGTGTACTGATTTGAATATTGATCAATTGTCCCTTGGTTCCTAGCTCTAAAATCCACAAATTTGGCACTCTCAACAAACTGGACAAGGAGATCAGAATTAGGACAACTTGTATGAGTGTGACTGAACATCCCACAATGATTACATTGCTCCCTTAGGACACTATCACTGACAACAACAACATGAGAATTATCTTTACCTCTATGGACGACCCTCTTCCTAGAACACTTGTGCTAGGATTTTTGAGCAAGATTTTTATACACTTGTTTCAGCTCATTAGCAGTGGAGTCAGAAAAGTCACCCCTATAGAATTGGTCAACTAAATTTTGGTTTTAAGGGGTGGGAGAATTATAGAAGGTTTCCATGAGTAAATGGGGAGAAAATTGGTGTTTGGGAATTTGTCTACGGAGAATTCTAAACCTATACCATCCCTCGTGAAATAACTCTCCCTCATCCTCGACAAACCCAGTAATTTATTGACTAATCTCATAGGTGGTGTTCCTAGGATAGAAATTCGATATAAAGGCATCAAACACCTCTTACCAGGTCTCAATAATTTCTTCATATATGTTCTGAAACCAAGTCCTATCCTTCCCCTTAAGACAATATGGAAACATGCTCAATATCAACTCCTCTTCACAATGCTCTCTCAGAGGTATTTTTTGTATAGAACAATAGAACATTGTAATGAACTGAAGTGAATCCTCTCCTTGGAGACCATTGACTAAAGGAAGTTGAGAAAGCTGAGTCTGTTTAATTTCATTGTTTTTAGACATAGAAGTCAACCTAATACAAGATGGTTTACTTGATACTATTGGAATTTGTAACATCCTAAGTCTCTGTAACTGATGGGCTAGAACTATGGGCTATGTAACATTCATGTTTTGATCTACTCTATTTCCCTGATTCTCCATTACAATGTTTTTAGGAGTTGTTAAATGTTTGTCTAATTCTATGTTTGAAGACTCTAATGTAATAATGAATTATCATGTGCAAATTAAAAGTGCAATAACAGTTCAAAATAGAAAAACAATAGAACTGATAGAAGTTCAGAAATACAAGAAATAGTAGCAATTCAATATTAAATGAAGCATATCTTTTTTTATAGTTTTTTTAAACAAAAATTCTCAATTTTTTGGGTGTTTTTTATATGTTTTTTAGGAAAAATAATGTCTCATTCCTTCCCCAGAAATGATGCCAAAAACATGACTGAAACCATCGTTGATGTCGGTCAAAGTTTAAAATTTATATTCCTACTAACTACTATATATGTGGAAGGCAGGTCTGAACCCACATGGAAGGCTATTTTAACCACTAGTATTCTAAAAACTAACTAAAGATCCCAGTGTGGTCAGTAGTGGAATATATTTTCTATTTCATTTATATATTTTTTTAAATTATTTAAATTGTACAGTAATAAAACACTACAGTCTTTCTGAGTTTTTGTTCTAAACTATTATGAAACAAGGAATAGACTATACATATTGAGAAACAGAGATATAAAATGCTAATAAGTGAGCAATCAAGTAAACTTTATGTGGAAAATTCTCCATTATACTGATTTTATAAGTATTCCGATTCAATTTAAAGATACTACTTTGCAACACCATAATAGATAGATTTATCTCCCTCTCCAAGAGTTAAGTCACACAAGATGATTGTTATTGGCATTTTCCACACCAAAACAAATAAACTGGGAAAAGTTTGAAAAGATAATGACAACAAGACAAACTCACTATAAGTCGCTAATTAATTGTGAATTGATTAATTTTTTAAAGATGTTTCCATGATCAATCCTACCAATTTGATTGTGGAGTTTAAAAAATTAAGTTCTAGTGGTGAAAATTGAATAAACTCAGCATCAATCTCCCCGATTGATACTGAAGACATTGATGTATGAAAGTTGAAAGGAAGAAAAGTAACCAGTAGAAGTAATAATTCCCCATGCTCAACATTTTATCCATCTAATTTGTTCAATATCAAAATAGGAAATGAAGGCATACTAGAACAGAGTACAAGAATTACAGTACGAAGGAAGAAGAACTCCCCTAATACTACTATGCACTTAGGCTCCATGGCCTCCAGATCATCTCCAGAGCTGCTCTACTATCACTTCGGGTGTGTTCGTCAAATGAATGAGTGTCCATCAAATCTATTGTTTCTCTAACTTAAAAATCATTTTTCACTGGCTGTTTATCACCGCACGTCTTCCACCAACATAATCTGTTTCTTTAATGCGCACCGCACAAGTGTGATTTTTCCACGACTTGCATGTCACACTAATTTTTCCCACGAAAATAACTCTGGTGAGTTATTTGAATGTATTTAGATGTGTTTCCAGCTCCTGTGTGAACCTGCATAGCTAGAACAGAAAAATTACTGAATGAATAAGTTTTTAAAATTTACTTTTATAGAAAAATAAAAGTTTCATTAAAGAATGTTTAGATGTTATTAAATCTAAATTAATAATTATTAGTTATAATTTTATTTGTTAATTAAATTATTTTATTTACATGTTGTTATTTAAATAATTAACTTATGGAGGTGATTAATTATTAATTAAATTAAATTAAAATTTTATTAATTATTAGATTATTAGAGTTCATCTCTTTTGAATATTAACTATTATAATTTATAGAATTATAAAAAGTTGTTATATTTTATAATTATATTTTTCATAAAGAGGTTAATTTATTATTTTTAAATTCATTAAATAATATAATGTAATTATATTAATTTTTATTAATAAATTTAGCATGAAAATTTTAGTCTTTATAAATTTAATCAAATCAGTTTTATATTGTTATTATTTATCTTTTTTTAGTTATTTATTTATTAAGCTCTATATTTTTTTTTATTTTTTCAATTATTTATTTTATTGTTTTTTATTTTTATTTAGTTAACTTTCTTTTCTATTTTCGGTCTTTTTCCCCAAACCTGCGGGTCCACCTACCTCTTTTCCATAGAGGAAGGTTTGGTTTCTCTTCCTCCATGCTAGGCATGGCGCCTTCTTAGTAGTGGTCTCATAAACTCGGCTTAGCTCCTCCAGATCTCCGAAGCAGCGACCTTCAACTGGATCAGCAGCACAACTCCCCTCCAACAGCGGCACCATTTTTTCCTACGATGATGCGGCACAATGGGTCTTGGAAGATCGTTGTTGTACCAAGAAAGTTGGCCCCTCCATAATTTTCAATGTGATGATTCTATGGGGAATCATATTTCATCATGAAGTAATAATAGATCTCCACAACATTAGGCCACATATGGATCTGGTCTCTAATTTCTAGGTTTTTAATGTTTGATCAGAGTTTCAGAACTGGAATTTTACTTTGATTCTGTAATTATAGTCTGACTAGAATTGTTTCATGGATTGGAAATGTATTACGGTTCCAAATTGGTTGAATGAAATGGTGATTTTAATTTAAGAAGGTTGACAAGGATATATTAGATAATGTGGTCATCAATGCGAGGGTGGATAAAGAAGACGAAACAATCAGCGTGATGAGATGTTTCAAAATAGGGAGGGAAAAAAATTAACTATCGGTGAGTTGTAGGGACAGTGAGAGTGTGGGTTACCAATAGACTTACAGAATCATACTGATAGAAAATAAATGAAAGATCACTTTTGAGGAAATAAGAGGTCACTGTGAGCAAAAGGTTACCAATAGGGTTTTAAAAAACATAGGTCACTGTTAGGATAAAAAATGGCTACCGTTCGTTTAAAAGAAAGCAAAGGTCACCAATAGAATAAAATTAAAAACTCACTATTGCGACAAAAAGAAAAGGTTCACCGACACACTAAACACTAAGGTCACCGACAGAATAAAATAAAACGGTCACTGTTATCTAATAAATTAGAGGCTACAGTTAAGAGGCTAACAGAGAGGTACGGGGTATGAAATATTCTAATTGTGAGGAAAAAGGAAATTGGGTAATGGTAAGGAAATAGGAATAGTGATGAATGACTCACCGTTATAAAAAAGGTAGGGTGATATGTGGTCACTGTTAGGGATAAAAACAATATTAAAGGAACATAACAAGGAAAGGTCACCGATAGACCAAAATTTGACCCTCAACTATAGCTTAAATAATTTTTTGGTTACCGATAAAAATTAAACAGAAGGGTCAATGTTAGATTAATAAAAAATGGATACAACTACTACGAAGTCACTATTTTAAAATGTTACCGTTAAGAATAAAAATAAGAGAGTCACCGGTACAATTAAATAGAATGGGTTACCAATAAAAAGGGAAACTACGGGTCAGGGATCACAATTACATTAAAAAAAACTAATGGTGACCTTTAAAAATTAAATTGAACATAAATTAAAACATAAGACAACTAAAATAAAGATTGAAAACAATTAATCACAATAAAGCTAAACGCTATAATTTAAAACATGATTTTATTTAACCTTTAAAACATTAAAATTTTTATTGAAAATAATAAAATTATAAACTGAATAATGGTTAAACTAAATTAATAAGTGACTTAAATTAAAATTACTAAATAAATTTATTACAGGGTAGTAGCAAGTGAAAATGAAAAGTATCGGTGACCTAATAGGTTACCGGTAGTTATAGTCTACCTCACCGATGGACTAAAACCAAAAAGAAAATGAATTAATAATCAAACTGCATACATAAAATAATATAATTAAAGTTTAAAAACTCATAATTAATTAATTAAACAACTATTTGAACATATAAAATTAAAATTGGACTATTTAATTTAATTTAAAACACAAATTATTTACTTACAAGATTAGAAGTATGACTAAACATATTAATTAATAAAGATCAAATATTTTAATGACACTATGTTAAAAAATAAATTATTAAAAAAAGGCTAACTTAATTAAATAGAATTACATTGATTAAATAGTTTTTTTAAAAAAAATATTAACTTATTAAAAAGTTAAGAAGATTTAAATTAACCAAACTAAATAAGATATAATAAAAGTTGATTAGTTTAGTAAGATTAAAATTGTTATTTTCATAACTTAAAATACAAAATAAGTTATAAAAATTGATTAATTTACAAAGTTAACTATAGAAATACAAAATTATAATTATTTAGTATAAAGTGATCAAATAATTAATAAAATCATTAAAAATTATGTAAAAAAATGTGTCAAAATTATGAAAAAATAGAGCCACATCAAATTCCCCCACACATAAGAATTTTTTGTCCTCAAACAATCTCTGGTTTTATTTTCTTTGAAATATAGTAAAATGTATTAATGATTAAGATCAAATTGTAACATCTCCATCACTCAAAAAAGAGGACAAAACATAACATCAAGCATTAAGAAAATGAATTATTCATATGAATATTTCCTATAAAAATAATAATGGGTAATTAAGAAAGAAATGAGTCATCAGGAAATGAATATGCCATGCCTCATATGTGATACAACTTAATGATTCACATCAATTCAATCTCAGGATCCAAGTCCAAGAATGACAAGAGGTAAAACATCAATGGAATTAAGATCTTAACCAAGGAACTTTGTACTTTGACGTTTTCACCTAGGTTTCAAAAATAATTAATTTGTTTTGTGAATCACCTCAATGATACAAACTAAATGACTCCCATATAAACCAATTAACCCCTTCTTCATCTGGCGTTCAACATTTCCCTCACCTTAATGAGATCATTTTTGACCCTAGACACTTTATTTAATTTTTCCCAAGACATGTATCATTGTTCTAAGCGTTGTGCATAAGAACTTATTCAAGATGAATAGAGGGCTTAATGTTAACAGAAACACACCCATCATCTAGGGTCTCAAAGACTCACTATGGGATCCTAGATGCCCAAATTATTCTAGTTTCAAAAGATTTATATAAAACTCATTTACATTGATGATTATTATCAATAATGTTTTTAAAAAAATGAATGAGGCCCCTAGAAATAGAATAAAACTTCGAGTTCCAAGAGTTATGATCATAATTCCATTAAAAGGGTACCCTTGTCTCTTTCAGAAGTAGGTCCTAAACCGAATTTCCAACAAATCACTAAACAAGTTCACTCAAAAATCATCCAAACTCATTAATTTCTGAATCAGAGATGATATTAACTACTAGAAAGGGATTTATCCTAAGGAAAGACCCAATTGAGTATAATGTAAAGCCTAAAATTATGCATGAATTTTGAAAAAAATTATCAATTTTTTACAAAATGTTTAAAATTGCAGTGGGAATTTATGGGATTACATTAAAGCACAGTTTAGCACTGTCATGAATTGACCCCCTACCCCACAAATAAAAACCAACATTGTCCCCAAATTTGACTTCTTAATATGGAGAAGAAGGATTAATCAATTAAATTTCAAAATAGTTTTCCAATTTATTAGATTTAAGACATATAGAAAATGGTCTGAATGAAGTTATAAAATCATATTTGGCACAAAAAATTAATATACAACATATTCATTAGCAAAAACATGAATTAACATATATGTCTAGTGACAATGATTTTCCATTAAATTTCAAACCAATCATGTAGCTTGTGGGTGCACATTGGATAGAGTGTAATCATTTTAAAAAATTAGTTTCAATCGTGTGTTCAATAAAGAAAAAAACACTCTAAACATCCCAACCTAAAGAAAATTCAATACATATTTTTTTATCCTACAAATTCTTCCTCCACACATAATTCCAAGAAGTGAATTTTTTTAATAACAATGAAATTGAGTTTTCAGTAGTGATGTACATGCAGAATTTTTATTTACACAATGACATGTAGTATAATTTCATTAAAATACGAGCATAATTTTTAAACAAATGATGATTTTTTAATATTTTCAGTAGCAACACAAGAAGCATATTTTTATAAAGCATTAAAGAGAGGAAAATGAAATAAAATATTAATAAAAATATACTTCCCGGACTAGATTTTCAATTAATACTTCAACATGGGAATTCCACTCTTTAAATGACACAACATCATCATCCTAGAATCCTAGAGCATGTAAAATCGAAACAAAAATATAGCAGAGATAGAGCATATGGAAGACAACCAATCAGAACTTTATTCGACACTAAACAACACAAAAATGAAAACAATGAAAGAACATGGGTTGAATCCCATGAAGCACTGAATTTAATGTCTTCAGCTTTACTTTATTTAATTACATTTTTTTATTTATTAACACAACAAAAACCATGGGTTGCCTCCCATACAGCACCAGGATTAAAGTCCCCAGCCAGCCTCTATTTCCCTAGATATTTTTATCCAAGGACATTTAATGGAAATGAATTATTAATTATGTGAACTTCAATATTATATAATGATTAAAAAATATTATCAAACAATACATTCATATCTACAGTTCCAAACAATATTCTCAAAAGTACATTCAATGAAACAGTCGCTAATATACTGTCCAACCCATTTTGGGCTTTAAAGACCACTTCCTCATCTTTAAAAATATTCAAAAGATTCCTATGAAAATAAAACATTTTACATGTAATACTAACATGGCTTCCCCCACACTTAGAGTTCATATCTAACCCAGAATCAGGAGAAAAAAATTTCAACAAACTCTTCAGAATTTTCATTGGAAATTCCCCGCACAACTTGCACAAAAGACAACTCAAAAAACTCTCAGAAGAAGGATTCATATCCAGGTTCCAACAGGTGGTACCCAAAGTCCACAGATGACTCAAATGATGTGAATCATTCATTTTTAGGGAGGAATTCTTCATAAACAACATCAAACAAATTAAGAAAGAAACTTCCCAGAAAATACAATTTCTAATAGTGGGAACGACTTAGTTTTTAATCAGGACTCAGACCAGAACAGTTTCCAACTTCAGAAACCCATAGACAGTTGAATTCATAAGAAACAATTTCGAAAATGGGTTGACCCAATTCAGGACAAGAATGTGACTCACTCTGTAGAATGGCTTCTAGGGAAATATTTGGCTCATCTAGTGGAAGGAGTGTGACAGGAATATAAGCTTAATTAAAAGTTTCAATAAGATGGGGAATAAAAAATTTTGTGACCTCAAGAAGAAAAGAACCATAATCAGCTCAGACATCAATTTTAAAACATTGATTCTCAGCAACATCTATCAAATCACAACCTCCCACATGTTGAGGCTTTTCGAACACTAAAAACTCCTCCACATCATTAATGGAATGGAGAGTGAGTTTCCCCTTGGACAAATCTATGACAACACCAGCTGTAGCAAGGAATGTTCTCCCTATGATGATTGGGAATTTTTCATCACACTCCATATCTATGATAAGGAAGTATGTGGGTAGTGTTAGTTTTCCTACACTCACTAATAGATCATCCACTCTCCCAGATGGGTGTTTGAGTAACCTGTCAGTGAATTGAAGACAAACAGAAGTTGGATTCAAGTCCCAAAGACCCAAACTTCTAAACATGGAGTAAGGAATACTATTGATTCTTTCCCCAAAGTCTCACAAACAATTAAGTTGATCACTTTCTCCAATTTTTCATTTCATAATAATGCTACCAAAATCCTTTAGTTTTGGAGGAAACTTCTTTAACAAGATTTCACTACAATCCTCATTGAGATTATATTTTTGTAACTTTTTCCAATCACTTTTTTTTGAAACCTTTTGGTAATAGCAAAATATGAAGGGATTTTTTCTATGGATTCTAAAAAAGGAATGTTAATACTAAAGTTTAAAATAATTTTAATAAATCACAAATAATCATGTTTATTATTCTTCTTCACTCTTTTAGGGAAGGGAATAGTAGGGGCATAATTTTTAAGAACGTGTTGTTTATTCTCCTTCACCTCAATTCCATTGATTTTCTTTTCTTCTTTAACTATTTCCCACTTCATTTTCATTGGTTCTTGAACTTTTTCAGATGTAAATTCAACACTATGTTCAGGTCGAACCAAGTTGTTTAGAATCCTGGATTCTGTTTCAAGAAGACTTCTCTTTCCAGATTCAGTTTTTTCATCCCTTTTAGTTTTCCCAAAGTGTTTCTTATCTTGTTCTTGGGTTTAAAGGCTAGATGTTGTGGTTAAAACTACGATATTCTCTCTTGGACTGAGAATTGAATATTTGGGCAACATGCCCTTTTCCTTATCACCTCGATCCTTAGCCATTTGAATTATTTTATGTTCTAAATTACGAATCTTGCCTGTTGTTTCCTTTATAAATGAACTAATCTCTCGCAAAAAAATTTTGTAACAACCCCTTTAACTCATCTTGAGAATTATAAGATTCAACCCATATTGATTTGAGTTAGAAATTTTAGAGTGTGGTTGGCAGTTAGGGGTAGTTGTCTATTTAATAACATATAGTTCATCCCAGGAAAATTTTGGGAGATATTGATAACTAAAAGTGTACCGATTAGAATATTGATAATTTCACCCTTGGTTCCTAGCTATAAAATCCAAAAATTTGGCACTCTCAGCAAACTAGACAAGGAGACCAAAATTAGGACAACATGTATGAGTGTGAACGAACATCCCATAATGATTACATTGCTCCCTTTGGACCCTATCACTAACATCAGCAGCCTGAGAATTATCTTCACCTATATGGATGACCCTCTTCCTAGAACACTTGTGCTGATATTTTCGAGAAAGCATGTCATACACAAGTTTCAGCTCATCAGCAGTGGAGTCAGAAAAGTCACCCCCATAGAATTGGTCAACTAAATGTTGGTTATAAGTTGTGAGAGCATTATAGAAGGTTTCTATGAGTAGATTGGGAGAAAACTAGTGATTGGGACTTTGTCTAAGGAGACTTCTAAACCTATCCCGTCCCTCGTGAAATAAATCTCCCTCATCCTCGACAAACCCAAAAAGTTTGTGCCTAATCTCAGAGGTGGTGTTCCTAGGATAGAATTTTGTTATAAAGGCAGTAAACACCTCTTCTCAGGCCTCAAATATTTTTTCATATTTGTTTGGAAACCAATTCCTATACTTCCCCTTTAGACAATATGGAAACATCCTCAATGTCAACTCATCCTCACAAACCTCTCTCATAGGTATTTGTTGTACAGAACTGTTGAACTCTCAAATGATATCAATTTAATCCTCTCCTGGTAGACCATTGAATGAAAGATGTTGAGAAAAGTTAGACTGCTTAATTTCATTGTTTATATACCTAGGGGTCAACCTAATAGATGATGTGTAACTTGATACTATCGGAATTTGTAACTCCCTATGTCTAGTAAACTGATGGTATAGAACTACGGGCTGTGGCACATTCATGTTTTGATCAACTCTATTTCCATGATTCTCCATTATAATGTTTTTAGGAGTAGTTAATTTTTTTTCTTCTGAATTATATGTTTGAAGAAACTAATGTAACAATGATTTCTTTTTTGAAAATACAAAGTGTAATAATAGTTCAAAATAGAACAACTGTTGAACTGATAGAAGTTCAACAATATAGGAAATAGTAGAAATTTAGTATTAAACGAAGCATATCTTTTTTTATAGTTTTAAATTTTTTCTCAATTTTTTGGTGTTTTTTATAAGTTTTTTTAAGAAAAATAATGTATTGTTCCTACCATGGAAACGACGCCAAAAACATGACCCAAACCATCGTTGAAGTTAGTCAATGTTTAAAATTTATATTCCTACTTAGTACTGTATATGTGGCTAGCAGGACTAAACTGACATGGAAGGTAATTTTAACGACTACTCTTCTAAAAACTAACTAAAGATCCCACTATTGTTAACAGTAGAATAGATTTTCTATTTATTTTATATATTTTTTTAATTTTTTTTAAAATTTATAGTAATGAAACACTATAGTCTTTTTGAGTTTTTTTTCTAAACTATTATGAAACAAGGATCAAACTATGAACAATGAGAAACATAGATATAAAATGCTGATAAGTAAACAATCAAGTAAAATTCCTGGGGAAAATACTCTATTCTACTACTTTTATAATTATTCTGATTAACATTAATGTTACTGCTTTGCACCACCATAAGAGAGCAATTTATCCCCCTCGCCAAGAGTTATGTCACACAAGATGATTGTTTTTGGAGTTCGCCATTCCAAAACAAATAAACTGTGAAAAGTTTGAAAAGATAATGATAACAGGAGGAACTCGTTGAAAGTCCCAATGTAATAGTTAATTGACTATTTTATTAAGATGTTTCCATGATCAATCCCACCAATTTGATTATGGAGTTTTAAAAACTATGTTCTAGTGGTGAAAAGAAATTGAATGAACTCTGAATCAGTATCGCTGATTGATACTGAACACATTAATGTATAAAAGTAGAAAGGAATAAAAGTAACTAGTAGAAGTAGTAATTCCCCAAGATAAAAGGTTTAGACAATTAATTTGTTCATTATCAAAATAGGAAATTAAGGAAAACTGTAACAGAGTTCAAAAATTCCAAATTGAAGGAATAAGAACTCCCCTAATACAACTCTACACTTGGGCTCCAAGGCCTCCAGCTCATCTCTAGAGCTGCTCTACTATCGCGTCTGGTGTGTTAGTCGAATGACTGAGTGTCCCCCAAAATCTGATGCTGCTCTGCCTTAAAAATCATCTGTCACTTGCTTCTTATCACTGCACGTCTTTCACCGACATAATCTGTTTCATTAATGTGCACCGCACACATGTGCTTTTTCCACAATTGGCATGTCACACTAATTTTTCTCACGTAACTATCTTCAGGTGAGTTAGTTGAATGTATTTACATGTCTTTCCTGATCCTGTGTGAACCTGCATATCTAGAACAGAAAAATGAATGAATGAAAAACTTTTTAAATTTTACTTTTTTTGAATTCACCTATTTTGATAATCCCAATTATGCATTCACATACTTTGATAATCCCAATTAATTTTTAGCTATATTCTAATTTGATCAATCTATGATATTCTCTTATGAAGATGATAATAATATTAAATTAATCCTTGAAATATGTTAATAAATTTTTATCTTTGTTTATATAAGTTTTGAAGTAATTCTAATCCAATCATATATGTTTTTCATAAATCATATAAGTGTTAGTCACTAATCTGCATATAGATACTAATACAGAGCTATCAGTACTTAGTCTACCGATAGACGCGGTCTACCGATAGAAAGAGTCACCGATACACAGAGCTACCAATATGTACAAGTCCACAGGTAATCATAGAACATGCTACCGATACAGAGTTATCAATAGAACAAGTTTTCCGACAGTACATAATGGAGCTACCGATGTTCGTAAGTCTACTGATACGCATAATCACTGGAACTAAGCAAGCTACTGATAGACACAGTTGCTAATACATTGAGCTACTGATAGATAGAGTCACCAATAGAACATGGGCACCGATGCAGATAGATACTGATAGAACACGTCTACCAAGATACCGATAGAGTAAGTCTACCGAGAGAAGGAGCTACTGATATCAAGAGCTATCGATACATAGTGTAAGAGCTACCGATATCAAGAGCTATCTTTACACAGAGTAAGAGATACTGATATCAAGAGCTACTGATACACAGAGTATGATCTACCAATATCAAGAGCTACCGATACAAGTGCAAAGAGATACTGATACAATGTTCAAAGAACTACCGATGGAAGGTAACTGCTAGAAAAAGTCCACCGCACACATCTAAAAACATAAGGATACTAATGATTGACCAACCAGTAAAACTCTATACTCTAAATACTATTTATTTATTAATCTAACGGTTATATTTGATGTTTTTAATGGAGTTAATGTTATTTAATGATTTCTGTTTCCATGTCAGGGAACCGTACCTAGTACCCATGCCAAAGGTAATCATTCCCATTTTTCGGAGCTAAAATCTATAAAAGTGAAGATATAAACCTAGCTAAAATGAGAGAGAGAATCAAGGAACTAATAAGGCACATGATGGGTGAAAAGGGCATGATCTCAACATCATTGAAACATGGTGCATTTTCACAAGGCTACATCTATACTCCAAGAACACTGGACACACACAAAGCAATTATTTTCTAGAGGAGAACACAAGGTGCATATTGAGTGAATAACTACAAAAAACACTTAATGCACTTAGGATGATAAGCTAAACCTGGAACCAAGGAAGAAAACGATACTCTGTTTTTCAGAACAAGAACCGGAGAAGGACTCAGAAGCTTTTCCAACAAATCAAACGATTCGAGAGGTGCACTGCCAGTTACTGAAGCATTTCTAAACTCATTTACACTTACTTGTGATTCTTTCATTTATATTTCGAGAATTGTGTGTACCCTATTTATTTCACAGACACACTGTTTCATGAGCTATGTTGGAGGATTCTAAAATCCTCATTCAAATTCTATAACTCCTTTGTATCCCACTATGGATAGTGGTAGAGGTCGAGTAAGACCTGGATAACTGTGAGTTGTTGTTTATTTTCCCACGTAGAACTGTGGTAGAGTTCATTGTACCTGGACAGTGTATTCACTATTGTTTACCCTGATCCAGGACGTAGATCAATTTATATAAATTTTTTGATAGGACTAAGTCTTGACTTGAGACTGAACCTTTTGGTTACATCTGCTGTGTATTTTGGTATTAATTCATAAGTATAATATATATTTCATTTTCCACTACTAACTACTTTGAAATATAATTTTTTTTAAAGTTACATAGGTGTTAAATTAGCAATTGTTTATACTTATTGTAAACCAATAAGTTAGTTTCAAAATTCAATTTAATCTTCATATTAAATTAACTGAGACCTAATCAATCTTAGAGAAACTAATTGAACATTTACACTCTGTATAAATTCACTATAGTTTAACTTTTTTTAAATAGGGGCATTTTAAGAGAAATATTTTTAACAGAAATTTTAATTGGAAACCAATTCACCCCCCTCTTGAGTATCCACTCCGACCAACATTTGGTATCAGAGGTTGTTTTTAATAATACGAGTTTTCAAAACACTTTGTTTTTCAACTGTGATTTTAGTTTCATATTTTATGATCTTAAATTTCTGATTGATCTAAATTATATATCTTTAATATATTCTCTAAAATAATGTTATAGATAATAGACTATAAGGTGCTGCAACTAACATTCCCCCTTTCTTCAATGGTACTAACTATTCCCAGTGGAAACTTAAGATGGAAATTCATTTAGAAATTATGGGTTTTGATATCTGGACTACAATAGAGTCACAATATAAAATTCCATAAAATTAAAGAACAACCTGGGATGAACATACAATGACTGATTACAATAATAATTGTAAGTCTATGAATGCCCTGTATTTTCCATTAGGAGATGAGGAATTCAATAGAATTTCTGTTTGCAAAACTGCTTATGAAATATGGGATACTTTTGGTGTTTCTCATGAACGAACAACCAATGTTAAAGAAATAAGATTAAATACATATACTATTAAGTATGATAATTTTAAAATGAAGACTAATGAACCTATTTCTGACATGTATCCTAGATTCAATGAGATTTTCAACACTTTGAGCGCACTTGGAATGTCTGTTCCAACAAAGGATCAAATCATGAGAATCTTGAGATGTATACTAGACCTATGGAGGGGCACTTCTGTTTCAATTAGAGAATCATGTGACATCAGTGATCTCCCTGTTAAAGGGCATATTGGTAAATTAATGGTGTATGAGGAATAACTGAAGGTGAATAAGGAGGAAGATGATGAACCTAAAAGAAAATCTTTAGCTTTCAAGTCTACAGCTTCAAAGAGAAAGGTCAAAGAAAAATTTCAAATACAAACTGAAAGTTCAACCAGTGAAGATTTGGATTCTGATAGTGATGCTGAAATGACTCAAATATCTAGGAGATTCAAGAAGTTCTATTGGAAAAATAGATTATTTAGAAAATCAAACTACAATGGTAAGTATGAAAATAGAGGTCATTGGAAGAAATATTGGAAGAAATATGATAAGAAGGATGATATAGTCTGCTATGAATGCAAGAGGAAAGGAAACATCAAGGATGACTGTCGAAAACTAAAGTTCAAAAAGAAATATGATTATAAGGACAAGAAGTACAAGAAATCTATGAAAGAAACATGTAATGCTTCAGAAGACCGCACAAGTGACTCTGAAATATCTTGATTCTGAAAAGAATCATTCCAACATGTGTTTCATGACCAACACATCTGAGTTAACCTTAGATACTCCTGTTTTGAATTCCTATTATTCTTTTGATGATACAGAATCTGATTCTGGTTCTAAAGATATGTGTAAGGGTGAATTGTTTGAATATTGTAACATGATATAAAAAACATGTAATGAACATAAGGAAAAATATAAGTCATAATGAAATAGCATGCTCTCCCTACCAATGTTAAATCTGCCTTTGAAATAGAAATGGAAAATAATGCTCAACTTTTAAAGGAAAATACTGAACTGAAAATATCTAATGAAAAACATAGAAAGGACTTAAGAAAATTCACAAATAGAAATGATACTCTAACTCAAATGTTAGGAAAACAAGTTGAACCAAAATAAACTACTGGTTTGGGATACCAACCTGGAAAAATACAGCTCATTAAAAACCAATTTCTTCCAAAATCTGGAAACAATTCTACTTATTCCAGTTCTGGAAATTCGTTTGATTAAACTAGTCATTCATATGGTTATAGATCAAATAATGTTTATCATTATAAATCAATTGATTCTATAAATTATATGATACCCATAAGACAAATTTGGGTACCTAAAGCTTTGATGCCTAACCTTTCTAGACCCAAGAAGATATGGGTACCAAAATCATTTCCCATCTAAACCTATTTTTTAGGAAACCTGTTTGAAGAGTTCTCACAAGAAGGTATAGTACTTGGATAGTGGATGTTCAAGACATATGTCTGGAGATTACTCATGCTTCAATAGTTTGATCAAAGTTTATGGAGGCCATTTCCCCTTTGGTGATAATTCTAAAGGAAAAATCATCGACCTAGTCCAGATTGGTAACACTGATTCAGTTTTAATTTCTAAAGTTTTATTTATTGATAGACTTAAGTATAACCTGTTAAGTATCTCTCAATTATGTGATGATGGCTTTAATGTGAAGTTTGAAAATGATTCTTGTAATTTTTTTAACTCTAAAAGTGTTTTAGTATTTTCTGCTTTGAGAAATGAAAATTTTTATGCTGTTGATTTGAATTCTTTAGCTAAGAAAAGTGTTACTTGTTTAAATGCTTTTCAAAAAGAGTATTGGCTATGGCACAGAAGATCAGGACACTGAAACATCTATTCACTTAGAAAATTGACTAGGAAAAACATGGTTAGATACACACTTAAACTTGAATTCCCAAATGAAAAAGTTTGTAATCCCTATCAAAAGGGAAAGCAGCATAATGTTTCTTTTAAATCAAACAAAGAAGTTTCAACTTCTCAACCTCTCAAGTTGGTTCACATGGATTTGTTTGGACATTTTAGAGTTTATAGTTTAAATTGAAATCACTATGTCTATGTCCTAGTAGATGACTTTTCTAGATATCCATGGGTATACATATTAGCTCACAAAAGTGAATCTTGTTCTTACTTTGTTAAATAATCAAAGTATGTAGAAAACCATAGTGGACTAAAAATTAAACCACTGAGAAGTGATCATGGAGTTGAGTTTAAAAATTATGAGTTTGAATCTTATTGCTCACACAATGGCTATAGTAAAAACTTTTAATCTCCTAAGACACCTTACTAGAATGGTGTAGTAGAATGAAGAAACAGAATCCTTCACAAAATTTTAAGAACCATGCTTAATGAGTATGACATGCCTATTTACATTTGGGCTGAAGCTGTGAATACAACTTGTTATATTATTAATAGAGTCTTGATTAGACCTGTTCTCAATAAGACCCCATTTGAACTATGGAATAATAGAAAATATAAAGTTATTTACTTTAGAGTCTTTGGATGCAATGTTTTTATTCTCAACACAAAGGATAATATTGACAAGTTTGCTTCTAAGTGTGATGAAGGAATATTTCTTGGTTATTCTATATCTAGAAAAGTCTATATATTATTTAATAAAAGAACCAAATGTGTGGAAGAATCTGTTCACATCATGTTTTAGGAAACTGATCCACATGAGCCTAAATCCTGTCTTGAAAATCTTGAAGAAGATTTATCTATTCTGAACTTTAATGATAAAACTAAAGAACCTGCTGTAAAAATATCCAGTTCTGCAAATATTCTAGAATCTGCTTCTATTGAATCCGAACCTATAGATGAACCTAAAATTTCTATTCCTACCTTGACGAGATCAACTAGGATTCTAAATAATCATCCTTTTGATGTTGTTGTTGGTAATCTTGATAGAGGGACACCGACTAGAGCGTCACTAAGAAATGAGGTTGAACATCAAACTATTCCTTCACAACTTGAACTTACAAATGTCAATGATGCTATCAATGACGAATTTTGGTTAATGGCTATTCAAGAAGAGTTAAATCAATTTTAAAGAAACAATGTATGGGAATTAGTTGACAGACCCAAGGACACTTTGATAATAGGAACTAAATGGGTTTTTAGAAACAAAGTTGATGAATCTAGAAATATAGATAGAAACAAAGCTGGGCCAGTTGCACAAGGATATAGTCAAGAGGAAGGTATAGACTATGAGGAACCCTTTGCTCTTGTAGATAGATTAGAATCCATTAGTATTATACTTTCCTATTATTCTCATATGAATATCATGTTATATCATATGGATGTCAAAACTTTTTCTCTAAATGGATTTATAATTGAAGATGTTTTTGTTGAACAACCCCCTAGATTTTATAATCCTCATTTTCCAAATAAATTTTTAAACTTTCTAAAGATTTATATGGTTTAAAACAAGCTCCTAGAGATTGGTATGATATACTTAGTAATTTTATTATTTCAAAATTTTTTACTAAAGGGATTGCCGATCCAACTCATTTTATTAAGGTAATTTCTAAAGATTTTTTAATAGTACAAATTTATGTTTACGATATTATTTTTGGATATTATAAACTTTTTTTATGTATTTATTTTTCAAAGAGTAAGAAAAATAAATTTGAAATGAGTTTAATGGGAGAACTTAAATATTTTCCTGGATTTCAAGTTTTTCAAAATGAAAATGGAATTATTTTTAATCAAAGTAAATATACAAAGGATATTTTAAAACGTTTAGGTTTGGATAGTATTAAGGAAAGTAAAACTCCTATGAGTACTATCTATAAATTGGATGAAAAAGCTGGGAAACCAGTGGATCAAACCAATTACAGAGGTATGATTGGAAGCTTACGTTACATTACTACTAGTCGACCAGATATTATTTTTAGTGTATGTATGTGTGAAAGATTTCAAGCTAATCCAAAAGAATCTCATTTACTTGCTGTTAAAATAATTTTTAAGTATCTTAAATACACTGTAAACTTAGGTTTATTTTAACCAAAAGGACAATCCTTTGAGTTTATGAGTTCTTCCAATGATGACTTCACTGGTTGCTAGTTGGATAGAAAAAGTACATCTGGAACATGTAATTTTTTGGGAAAATCCTTAGTATCTTGGTGTAGGTATCTTTTTCACTACTGATGCAGAGTATATAGTTGCTGGTAGTTGCTGTGCAAAAATATTGTGGATGAAACACACTCTTTTGGACTATGGATATGATTTTAAGATTGTCTCTATCAATTTTGAAAACACTAGTGCAATAAACACTTCGAAGAACACTATATCTCACTCTAGGACCAAGAACATTGATGTAAGGAGCCATTTCTTGAGATATCATTACCAAAAGGGTGATATTACTCTTGAATTTATAGGTACTGAACATCAGTTAGCTGACATTTTCAGCAAAATTTTGAGTTCGAATTGGTTAGACTACCTTAGACATGAGTTAGGAATGATTAACCTTGATCGGTAGCTACCTCACCGATGTAATATCACCAATTTGAACCTCGCCGATGTAATCTCACCGTTGTAACCCCACCGATGGACCTCATTGATAGAAATTCTCACCGATAAAACCTAATGATGAGTGTGTTGTTTTATCCTTTTGTCTACCGCCAGAATCTGAATTGTTTTTACTTTAGTTCATTTTATTTATTTATTTTATGATTCCTAAATGATAAAAAAACAAATTCCTGGCTACTTCTCAATCCACCAAGCCTCAAACCCCTTACCCTCAAACCATTGCTCCTGAATCTATCAAGAACCCTAAATCCCTTGAACCAGTGATGGAAAAAACCAAACTTCCTACCATCATAGATGACACTGATGAGATGAAAGCAAAGAAGCAGTAGTTCGAGCAAGAAGCAAGTGGTAGTGTTGGTAGAACTAGGTCAGGTAGGTGACCAGTGAATCCTCATATGCAGAATAGAGTTATTGTTATTGAAAAAGAGTTGTTCTTGGAATGGTTGCTTCCTAGCAAGTCATTTGTGCTTGAAGTGCTAGAAGATCAAAAGTTGGTAGATTGATTTTCAAAAAATAATGGTCCCTACTATCCTAATCTAGTGATTTTTTTTGAATTTGTAAGCTTTGAGAAATCTGAAAATGAGAACCAAGTGACTTCATTTGTGATTGGAAAGGAGATGACTTTTTCATCCGTTGAGTGGGATGAATGACTGAAGGTTCCATAGGAAGGTGTATCCGGATATGTATCGAAATATATACAACTTAAAAGTGATATATTCGATTATGAGACTGCCATGGAGGAGCCCACCAGTGATGGAAATCAAATACAAGTATTGGATACTGAAATGAATGGAAAGAACAGATTGTTGTTCAAATTTGTTCAGCATGTCTTAATACCAAAGAGAGGAGACTTTGTGAATCTAAGATATCAGGATATCAATCTACTGCATCTCTTGAGACATTGGGAAAAAGTGAATATATTCAGATTGTTGATGATTCAAATGGAAGACATGACAATTCCAAAATCAATGACAAATGCCTTATTACTTTCCAAGTTGATCTCTACGATGATCAAAGTGAAAGGGGTAGCAGAGTCTCAAGATGATATAGTGGTAGTAAGGAATAATTTTTATATCACAACTATAGTTTGAAAATACAAGAAGATAAATTGGAACCCATTGAGTGGAGAGTGGGTTAATGATAAACCGAAGGTATATGATAAATTCAATCCAGTGAATCATCCTTCAAGACCTAAGGATGTGAGGCATCCAGGTCTGGGAACTGATGAAGATGAACCTAAGTAAAATGTTGAGACTGAAGAATAAGAAACTTCTATGGATGATGGAAGAGATCTGGACATACCTCCAAGTCATGCTGCTGAAATTGTATCTTCTAAAAGGGAAGCCTTAGTAGAAGAAAAGACACCTGCTGATGAGGAAAACCAGCCAGACCTTGAGCATAAAGAAGAAAAGGAGAATGAACCTGAAGCCTCTGATTCTATCTTCTTAAGTCTGAGTCCATTAATTGGAAGCTCAGTTGTGCCTATTGAGGATATAGTAGTAGAAATGGAAGAAGTTGTACCTAATCCAGAGGACCCTCCTGATGTTGAAGAGAAAGAATTTATAGTAGAAGATTCTACTCAAGAATAAAGACCCTCTAAGAAATATTTTTCTATACAAGAGACTACAATCATTGATGGGGAGCATCAAACCATGTTTGGAAGTGTGACATTGGCTGTTGATATTGAAGAATGGGCAGAACACCCAGTTTTTGCGGTGTGTGGATTAGACTATCCTGATTCTGATAATGAGTCATCTCTCAATAGACCAAAGATTATTTATGATGTTGAAAATGACTTGTTACATAGAGATGTGGTCAGAATGCATGACCTGGATATTTTGAAGAAAAAGCTTAAGGACAGTTCTGTGGAAGAGACAAAGAAGATGGAATCTTCACTTGTGTCATCAATCCAATCAATTATGAATGACTTAGTGGCTATCATAGAATCTGAAAGAGGACTTTTGTAATTTCTCCTGTTGATATGATCACCAGTGCTGATCTTGGATCCTTAAAGGATGAGCTGAAAGAGTCCTTTAGTGCATCTATTGCTAAGGTGAAGCACTACTTTGTTGAAGAGATGAGTAATTTGGAAAAATATTTTGAAATATCTCTTGGTTGTAATTTTTTAACCTTTGTGGCAGAAATAGTGGAAGAAGTTACAGACTCCCATACTCAAGTTTCTAGACTGGAAGCAGATGTTGAATCTCTAAAGAAATCGGTTATCTTTTTAGGCTCTAACATGAGCACAAAATCCCAAGCAGACAAGGACTTAGCCTATGTCAAAAGTGTTGTAAGCCAGATGGATTCAGTGTTTGAAGGTTTTAAGACCACCATGAAAGATCATGTTAAAACCCAGGATTTCCATGTCCAAAATCTCATTAGTGGGTTGACCAAAAACATCAAGGAATTAGTAACCTTCTCTATTGGTTTTTTTTATTCTAAACCCTCAGTGGATTTGAATCAG
The DNA here is from genome assembly GCA_963277665.1 of Viscum album. Taxonomy (NCBI): domain Eukaryota; kingdom Viridiplantae; phylum Streptophyta; class Magnoliopsida; order Santalales; family Viscaceae; genus Viscum; species Viscum album. The sequence continues at coordinate 1,784,472,657 of OY728119.1, read as the reverse complement.
TTTTGAGCTGTGATGAAGGGGGATCTTGGTTCAGGTTCAACCAGTGGCTCTATGGACTCATCCGACCTGAGAGAAGTTGTGATTTCTACTAGGTAATTAGCTAGAGAAATAAAGAAGATAGTCCAAGACTATATGACAGAAGCTTCGGCCTCTCACAAAGAAGTGAAAGAAAAGGTGGAATCATATTTCCAAAATATTTACACAAAGCATCAACTCAACAATCACTTCAAACTTCTGTTGGAAAACCTGAAGTTACCTCCTTACAATTAAACCTGAAGTTACCTCCTTACAATTAATACTTCAGAGAGAAAGTCGGAAAACTAAGGGAATTGACTCCATCCTTGGACAAATTCATGGAGAACAAGGATGATTTCATATCTTCTATGGAGAGAGGAGGAAGAATAAATATGGATTTCAGAAATCTTTTGATTCCTTTCCCGCATGTTGATGATAGGCATGTTATTGTACCTCCTGCTTTACCTGCCTCTACCTCTACTACTTCTCCAGTTCAGATAACTCCAGCCCATGCCATTCGAAGCCTCATACCTATGATCACTCAAAGAACTCCTCAGGATAGGCTAGGAAGAGTTTCTATGGCTCAGCCTCCTATGATCATTTCCAGAAATACTAAGCCTTCACCAGCACCCACACAGTCTGACTCCTCTTCTGATCCAAAGGGCAATCTCACATTGAGAATGTGGATTGAACAAGTAGCTAGGATGTCTGATAGGATTCCCTAGTATTTTGTTTTCAATATATGTACCTTTTTGCAACATATAATACAATTGGCTTTCTTTTCATTCTCATTTTTTTCATCTTATTATTATTCTTTCCCACATTTTGATTATCACAAAGGGGGAGAAATATTATCAAAGGGGGAGAAATATTATCTATGGAAGAACTATAATTCTTTTCCCCTTTGATATTATTACATTTATGTATACCTATGATACATTATGTTCTATAACATACTCTTTTCTTTGAGATAATTTCATTTAATGATATATCCTCTCATACAACTACTCATTGTTTTAAAACTATAATATCATAAGTTGTGATTATCAAAAGGGGAGAGATTGTTGACTCCACCTGTTTTGATAATCCCAATTATGCTTTCACATACTTTTATAATCCCAATTAATGTTTATTTATATTCTAATTCACTCAATATATGATATTCTTTTATCAAGAAGATAATAATATTAAAATAATCCATGAAATATGTCAATCAATGTTTATCTTTGTTTATATTAGTTTTTAAGTAATTATAATCCAATCAGATATGTTTTGTATAAAACAGAATAGCGTTAGTCTCTGATCTACATATAGCTACTAATACAGAGCTATCGGTACTTAGTCTACAGATAGACTTAGTCTACCGATAGAGAGAGTCACTGATAAGATAAGATCCCTGATACTCAGAGCTACCGATATGTTCATGTCCACCGGTAAGCATAGAACAAGCTACCGATATAGAGTTATCAATAGAACAAGTTTTCTGACAGTAGAAAATAAAGCTACTAATGTGCGTAAGTCTACCGATACACATAATCACTGGAACTAAGCAAGCTACCGATATAGACAGTCACCAATACATAGAGATACCGATTAACAGAGTCACCAATAGAACAAGGTCATCGATGCGGATATATACCGATAGAACATGTCTACCAAGCTACTGATAAAGTAATTCTACCGATAAAAGGAGATACCAATATCAAGAGCGAGCAATACACAGAGTAAGAGCTACCGATACACAGAGTAAGAGCTACCGATATCAAGAGCTATCGCTACACAGAGTAAGTGCTACCGATATCAAGAGCTACCGATACAAGTGAAAAGAGCTACCGATACAAAGTTCAATGAACTACCGATGGAAGGTCACTGCTACACAAAGTCCATCGTACACATCTACCAACAAAAGGATACTAATGATTGACCAACTAGTCAAACTCTATACTCTGAATTCTATTTATTTATTATGCTAACAGTTACATTTAATTTTTTTAATGCAGTTAATGTTATTTAATGATTTCTATTTTTCTGTCCTGGAACCGTACCTAATACCCATGAAAAAGGTAATCATTCCCATTTTTCCACAGCAGAATGCTATAAAAGGGAAGATAAACACCTATCTGAAAATGAGAGAGAGAATCAAGGAAATAAGAAGGCACACGAAGGGTGAAACAGGAAAGATCTCAACATCATTGATACATGGTGCATTTGGACAGGGCTACATCCATACTCCAAGAACAATGGAGATACACGAAGAAATTATTTTCTAGAGGATAACACAAGCTGCATATTGAGTGATGAACTACAACAAAAACTTCATGCACTCAGGCTGATAAGCTGCACCTGGATCCAAGGTAGAAAATGATACTCTGTTTTTTTGAACAAGAACCAGAGGACTCAGAAGCTTTTCCGACAAATCAAACGAGTCCATAGATGCACTTCCAACAACTAAATCTTTTCTAAACTAATTTACAATTACTTTAGTGATTCATTCATTTACATTTTGAGATGTGTGTGTAACCTGTTTATTTTACACACACACTGTTTCCTGAGCTAAGATAGAGGATTCTAAAATCCAAATTCAAACTCCATAACTACTTTGTATCCCCTGTGGATAGTGGTAGAGGTTGAGTAAGACCTGGAAAACTGTGAGCTGTTTGTTTTCCCACGTAGACCTATGGTAGAGGCCTTTGTTCCTGGACAGTGTGTTCACTGTTGTTTACCCCAATCCTGGGTGTGGATCAATTTATATAAATTGTTTGAGAGGACTAAGTCTCGGCTTGAGACTAAACCTCTTTATTACATCTGCTGTTCAGTTTTCTATTAAGTCATAACAATGCTATATATTTCATGTTCTGCTGCTAACTACTTTGAAATATAATTTGTTTTAAAGTTACATTGATAGTTAAATTAGGTAGTGTTTATACTTTTTGAAAACCAGTAAGTTAGTATCAAAAGTCAATTTAATCTTCAGATTAAATTAACTATGACCTAATCAATCTTTGAGAAACTAATTGAACATTTACTCTCTGTATAAATTCACTACAGTTTATATGTGTTATTAAATAGGGGTATTTTAAGAGAAATATATTTAACAGAAATTTTAATTAGAACTCAGTTCACCCCCCTCTTGAGTATCAACTCCGACCAACAACTTTCATAGACAAATAAAAGATTCATTAATGAATTATTAGATTTTATTTAATATAAATTAATATTTATTAGTTATAATTTTATTTGTTAATTAAATTCTGTTATTTACATGTTGTTTTTTAATTAAATAATTTATGAAGGTGATTAATTATTAATTAGATTAAATTAAAAATTTATTAATTATTAGATTATTAGAGTTCATCTCTTTTGAATATTATCTTCTACAATTTATACAATTATACAAATTTGTTATATTTTATAATTATATTGTTTATTAACAAGTTAATTTATAATTACTAAATTCATTAAAGTATAAAATGTATTTATATTAATTATTATTAATAAATTTAGCATTAAAATTTTAGTTTTTATAAATTTAATCAAATAAGTTTAATATTGTTATTATTTATCTATTTTTAGTTATTTATTTATTTAGCTCTAAGTTTTATTATTATTATTTCAATTATTTATTATATTGTTTTTTTATTTTTATTATGTTAACTTTATTCTCTTTTCTGTCTTCTTCCCCAAACCTAGAGGTCCACCTCCCTCCTTTCCACAGTATAAGGTAGGGTTTCTATTCCTCCAAGCCAGGCATGACGCCTTCTTAGTAGTGGTCTCCTCAACTCTGTTCAGCTCCTTCAGATATCTGAAGTTTCGGCCTTCAACTGGATCTGCAACGCAACTCCCCTCTAGCAGGTGACACCATTTACTTTTACGGCAATGTGGTACAATGGGTCTTGGAAGATAGCTATTGTACTTGGAAATCTAGCCCCCCCTTCTTCATTTTAAACATGATGACACTAGGGGGATTCAGATTTCATCAGGAAGAAACAATATATCTCCATAACAACATTTCCCAGAGGGATATGATCTCAAATTTCCATAATTTTTATGTTTTATTAGAGTTTATAAACTGGGATTTTAATTTGATTATGTACTAATAATATGATTTTAATTTGTTTTTGGATTGGATATGTATTGCAGTTCCAAATTTGATTAAAGAAATGGTACTTTTATTTTAAGAACAGTGAGAAGGATGGTTGAGATGATGTGGTCGTCAATGCGATGTTGGATAAAGCAGAAGAAACCATCAGCGTAATGAAAAGTTTCCTAATAGTGAGAGAAAAAATTAACTATCGGTGAGGTGTAGAGACAGTGATAGTGTGGGTTACCGATAGACTTAATGATTCTCATTGATAGAAAATAAATGAAATATCACTGTTGAGTAAAGAAGAGGTCACTGTGAGGAAATAGTTACCGATAGGGTTTTAAAAAAATATATGTCACCTTTAGGCTAAAAACAAAGGCTACTGTTAGTTAAAAAGAAAACAAAGGTCACTGATAGAGAAAAATTAAAAACTCACTGTTGTGCCAAAAAAATGGTCACTGATACACTAAACACTAAGGTCACCAGTAGAATTAAATAAAAGGGTCACTGTTAGCTAATAAATTAGAGGCCACAGTTAAGAGTCTAACTATGAGGTGCGGGGTATGAAATATTCTAACGGTGAGGAAAAGGGAAATTGAGTAATAGTGAGGTAAGAGGAATGGTGAGGAATGACACACCATTATAAAAAAAAGGGAGGGTGATATGCGATCAATGTTATGGATAAAAAGAAAATTAAAGGAACATAACAGGGCATGGTCACCGATAGACTAAAATTAGACCCTCACCGGTAGATTAAATAATGTTAAGGTTATCGATAAAAATTTAATAGAAGGGTCACTTTTAGCTTAATAAAAAAGGGTTATAGCTGCTGCGAAGTCACTATTATAAAAGGTTACCATTAAGAATAAAAATAAGAGAGTCACTGATACAATTATATAGAACGGGTTACCGATATAAAGGGAAACCACGGGTCAGGGTTCACCGTTACATTAATAAAAACTAACGGTGAACTTTAAAAATTAAATTGAACTTAAATTAAAACATAAGAAAACTAAAAATAATGATTGAAAACAATTAATTAAATGAATTCTATACATGATAATTTAAAACCATATTTTAATTAACCTTTAAAACATTAGAATTTTAATTGACAACAACAAAATTTTAAACTTAATAATTGTTAAACTAAATTAATAGAAGACTTAAATTAAAATTACTGAATAAGTATAATACAGGGTAGCAGAATGTGAAAATGAAAAGTATCAGTGACCCAATGGGTTACTGATAGTCATAGTATACCTAACCGGTAGACTAAAACCAATAGAAAATTAATTTATAATCACATTGCAGTCATAAAATAATATAATTAAATTTTAAAAACTCTTAATTAATTAATTAATCCACTATTTAAACACATTAAATTAAAAGAGTGCTTTTTAATTTAATTTAAAACACAAATTATTTACTTAAATGATTAGCATGTTGACAAAACATATTGATTAATAAAGTTAATTTTTTTTAATAAAAATAATTAAATGTTAAATTATTCAAATAAAGACTAACATAATTAAATAAAATTACATTGATTAAATAATTGTTTAAAAAAATAATAACTTATTAAAAAGTCAAGTAGATTTAAATTAACCAAACTAAATAAGAAAACATTAAAGTTTATTAGTTCAGTAAGATTAAAATTGTAAATTTGTTGACTAAAAATACATAATTAGTTATAAAACTTTATTAATTAACAAAGATAACTATAAAAATACAAAAGTACAATTATTTTGTATAATGTGATTAAATAAATAATTAAATCATTAACAAATCCGTAAAAATATGTAGCAAAACTACGAAAAAATAGAGACACATAATCTGTAACGCAATCCAAAAATAGTGTTGTGTATACTGAAATATAATTTTGTGTTCCATGTTTTTCATTTTTATCATGGTGTTTTATATAACATAATACAGACATAGTGTATTTCATATAACAAAATCTATATTCAGTATTGTGACAAATGAAAATAATAAAAAAGATTAAATTTATTTGAAAAATAAATATTTCAACAACTATAAAGGTGTTTAAATAATGAAGTCCATATTTGAAAATAGAAAGCCTGTATTTTTTTAATAGTTCCCTTTTGATTTTTAGTCATTATTAATTGATTCCATAGTAAATAATTGTCATTTTATAAGGTTATGTATAGTTATTAATGTAAAAAATAATTTGGTAAGGAATGAAATATGACCCTAAAACTTACTTTTATCCTATTGGAAGAGTGGGTATTTTCCATGTAATAATAGTTTTTTAATATATGGGAATATATATATATATATATATCATTTATTTTGACATTTATAATATTTATGTAAAATGAATGGTAAAAAATGACAATTTATTTCTTCTAATGTCTCTGTTATATTGTGATAGGGATAAAAACTCATGTTTTGTATAAATTGTAATTTTAAAGAGATATTTTTTTATTTATCATGTCTTTTTAGTTATAATTTTTATTAGAGACATAATTACCTTTAATTATTATATGACGACGATATAATAATAATTACCTTAATAAAAAATGTAAATGATTTTAGAAATATTAAAATAAATATAATTTTATAGAATAATTGTTTTTATTGAACATATATACAAATATAATATTTTAGGGATATTTTCTAGAATTTTTTATAAATTAATTTTCAATAATGTTGTTTTCAAAGTCAAATTAAATGAATAGTTATAGTAACAATATAACTAATATTTTATATTAAATTATATTTTATTAAATGATTTAAAATTACTAAAAAACAAAAATCAGACCAGGTATTGAATTAATATTTATAATATCAACTATGGTCAAATTAAGGGCAATTAATCCTTTTATATTATCTATCATGACCCCTTAGGAAAAAACCATTAATGTTTTATAAATATTTAAAAGGGTTAATATGGGGTTAAAATAATACAATAACTGTGAAAAAATCATCCAGAATTGTCAAATTTTTATTAGAATAGATTATTCAGACTCCAAATAATCTTATATTATAATTATATTAATTAGTGACCATTTTTTTATGAAAATTAATTTATATTAATACATTAACAAATTCCAAGAATGCTTCTTCCCTCATTATAGAAAGACCCACCAATTCCTCTCTTATCTACACTTCATGAACTATTTGGTTCATCCAATACCTTCCAAAATCCATTCCTAATGCTCTTAAAACAATCTAGTGGTCTTATTTTTTGAATTTTGTCAACCTTAGAGGTATTATGTTTTAATGAAAATGAGTTTTTCTGAAAACATTTTATAGTTTATAGATGAATGTTTTAGATTTATTTCTTCTTCTACCACATTGAAATATTTTTCAATTCATAGTGAAATAATAAACCAATTATATTACATATAATAATATGAATTTATGTTTGTGGAATAACATATATTAATATCTTTTTCCATAAAATGCGAAAGGATACCATCATTCATGTAAATGGAAAAGAACCATCTTGTGAACCAATGAAATTTGTTTTTCTCCACCACCTCCCAAATATGGTTATAATTATGGATTTAATTTCTATATATTATATTCCAGGCGTATCTATAATTATAAAAAGATAATATATCATCTTAATTGTTTCCTATATTTTCATTGAAAAATGATAATGACACACATATTTATATATGGACTACCACCACCATAAAGTGATGCGATTCGATTTCCATCAACAAATCACATGGATGGTTTATATAAACATATATAATGAAATATTGTATTTTTTATTGAATAAATATAACTCAGGGAATATAAAATTATACATAAATTATTTTCATAATGATAATTGGGAAATAGAACTGCTACTCAACATACATAAAAATTTCTATCTCAATGATTATAATGTAGTTCATTTTTCAAAACTATTAATAAATGTTGGTTAAAAAATATAACAGTTTCTTTAAAAATTATAAATATTTCATCATTATTATTTTATAGATTATATAATGATAACTTATTTTTCCTTATTCAACCTATTGATGGTAGTCTGGAAAGAATTTTTGAATATCCTGAAACACATGATGTAAACATAATTTATTATTTAAATTAATAATAAACGGTAAAAAACAAAAAAAAAATTAATAATGTTCATAAAATGGTTATTAAGAAAGAAAATAATTAAAAAAATAATATTATTTAGTATGATAATGAACGTACATGATAACTCAAACCTAAGGTAAGGGGTTCTCATCTTACATTTTTTTCCATGACATATTTATTGTAGTTGTCACTTTTTTTATTTCGTGAGGTGTATATACTACCCCTTGGATATGGTATATCAAGATTTAATTTATATTGATGGTATTTAATTACTCATTTGTACCTATTTCATTCATGTGGATTATGAACTGATGTTACCATAGCAGTATTAGTTTATTTCACTATGTAATTATTATTTGGGGGATTTTATGACTATGAATCCACATAGGGAATTATTTGATATTTATATATTAATTCCAACATATTTTATTATCATTTTATTGGAATTATATTTGTTTTTCATTTTATTTTTCCAACATATATTACTGAAGAGAGGGAAATAATATTTTCAAAGAAAATTATCTCTTTCTATTTTTGGTCGAAAATATTTTTTAATCCATATAGATTTTTTCAAAAAAAAAATTCAATGTGAATAGTATTATAAACAAATAGGTTCAATTAATTTTTTTTAAGTTACTTATATTTTATGAAATGGTTTAAAAGAAATCTTCTAGTTATTTTCTTAACTTGTTACTTTTTGACATTCTTAAAAAAAATTATGATATGATTATAGGTTTTAACATACTTATTGTGACAATAAAAACCACTATATGATTTGAATATTACAATATCTGTTCCCATGATTATTTTTATATATAATGGTTCCCTAATATTCATAAAAATTGTTTGTTTTAAAATGATAATTTTAATATGAAAAGGGCATTTTCACCAAAAACATATGGATGAAATTTTTATGGTATTTATAATAATCAAAGACAAATAAAATTTATTTTACTATTTATCCAATGTGGATTTTTTTTCATAATACCATAATTATTCTTTCCCTTTATGGTTATGATTAGTTTGATAGGTGATACTTTTAATAGTCCATAGTTTAGTTCTTTTTCTCTGTATTATTTTTTATTGTTTAGGAATTCTGATTTTGTTTTTTTATTTATTCATATGTAGAATTTATTTGACATAGTAAGTGATTGGTGTGGCCCGTTGTATCCCATAAATGCATCGGTAGGTCTCATGAGACAAACTAGTTTGGGTATTTGGTCGAGGCCTAACATGTATATGTAGTATATCATGGAATGTGGACATGATAGTTTGTTTATGATATTAAACATTGTGAAATAAAATATTTTGAAATTAGTTACTGATTTCCATGTGGTTATTCAAATATAAACTAAAATAATGTAAATTTTTAAATCTATTGTGAATAATTATATAGAATTATTTTATAATAATTTATTCATGCATTATTTTTGTTTTTTCTCATTTTATAGATGAAATAAAAGGTACTTTTAATTTTTTACAATGAAATGTTTCTTATACCTATCATATTCATTATATATTCTACTTGTTATAAAGCACCCAGATACACTAACAACCTGATAACAGAGGCAACACTGACATAGCCCTAAGAGTATTCCTGATCCGCAAAGGTTGAAGTCCTTCACCTCACATCATACAAAATTCATGTGGGAAATATTTTTCAATAAAAATTTTTGTAATTAGCTAAACAATTCAATACTCATAAATGAAAATCTCCACATTGTTTTGTGTACTAGAAGTCAATCTGGTCTGAACAACCGAAATCAAATTAATAGTCTACAATAAAATAGATTAAAAAAAATAACAATAGATATGACTATCTATGAGTAATGAAAACATCTTATATAAATTAATTATGAATCAAAAATAGATTACAAATATTTGCACCCATTTATATCTCATATATAAACAAGCGAGAAATATGGTCTTCTACCAAAAAGTAAAATAGTTCCTGGTTATAGGATCCTCACACACTTGAATGTGATCATATCAATATGAATATCCACATGTCCCTATGACACTGGCCAAAGGTAACTCATCACCATCCCATTAGTGATGTGAGCTCCTGCAATATGCTTTGTTTCATTTTAAAGTTTTAAAATGGTGTTATCCCAATAAATCACTACATTCATAATATTTAATGTGCTCTATTACAATCAATTCTGGGAAATTATTGTAAAAAATATTTAATGTAATATTAATTGCATTCTTCCATTTGAATATAACAAAAAAATTTCATTAAAAACCAAAACACGGGGTTTTAATAAAGCCATACCGTTTTTCTAAGATGAAACCATTGGGTTTCTATCATAACAATTTAACTCCATATTTATCAAATACTACATTGAAATAAATTTCATCAAAATAGTTTAATAATTTATATTCGAAAATTTATATTCCAAAATTTTCTATCGGTTTATAAACAACACCCAAATTCAATTGAATTGTGGGTTTCCCCCAATTTCTTACCAAAATCCATTTTCACATTCATATACCCCAATTTAATGGAATTTGGATTTTAATAAAAAAATTGAAATAAGTTTCATGTATTTAATTTTAAATCCAAAAATTTAATTTAAATCAAGAAAATCATGGTTTATCAAATTTGGACATCATAACAGAACCACACAACTTTTTCACAAAAAAACAAATCCCACAACTGAACCGTCTAATAGGGATGATAACCTAAACAATCTTGGAAATAAACCTTGAAACAATATTTAACAACATGGATTTTAGATCCATCAATCCTAGTATTTTCTGTCAATCTCCAAGAAGGGAAAGAGAAATAGATAGAGAGGTTGGGACCACACTGACTCGAAAACATCCACTACAACCATACCAGTGATCAAATGAAAAACAAAAGGACCTAGAAGGGTTTGAGATCTCAAAAATTTACTTGTAATGGATATTGTGTCGATATAAAGGAATTATGGGGAGGAGGATAAGGAATTCACATCCAAGATGTCTTATAAAAACATTTATCTGGTGTTTATATGATGTGTAACCCGTGTACACATCGTGTCACTAAAAAATAAAAAAATAATAATGAAAACCCCAAAAACAATTGGTAGAAATAGAAATATTATTGTTTTATAATTTTCATGTTATGTAACAATATTACACAGTATGTAAATCCACATAATATTTTAGAACTGTCAAGTTTTATGCTTAGAATCCAACAAATCACTGACACCACCATTATAGGTATCCTCCCAATTACTTCTCAATAATACATAATAATTTATAAAGTAATACAATGAAATGAATTAAAACATACATCTAAAAAAGGGGTTAGGTTGTTAAAATACAACCACCATAAAACTTTCTATGCCAAAAAATGATTTCAAGAAGCTTCCATGCCAAAAAGATAGGGCCACTTCATTCTTGTTAATGCATCTCACTCTCACATCACATGAAAATAAAAACCATGCTGCCATTGCACACAAACCAAAGGTTCATCATCCCATGAAGTACATTAATATGGGAATCAATTATCTTGACTAGTCATACAATCAAGGATAAATCAAACTCGAAATTGATATCCCTTTATCTCAGAACATGAGATGGATCTTACATATATGTTTTCCTCTACTATATATAGAACACTTTATGTATCAAAATTATTAATGTTTGATGTGATAAATAAAACTGAACATTCCCCATATTCAACATCCAAAAAAGGTCCCCGAAAATGGGGACTTAGTTTACCTTTGCTATAAATCCCTCAATGGCCTGACCGAGTTGAAATATTGAATAAAACTATTCATTAATTGATAATTACAGTGTTCTAATATAACAATCAATATATGATATACAACATCTCTATTCTATCCAATGTATTTGAATAATAAACTGAATATTGTTTTAGTTCTATTGAAACATGCTTTCTCTATCTGATGAAATTTTACCAATCTATGAGTAACGAATTGAGATCGGCATGGCTTCCCTACGAGGCCACAAAAGGATCCTTTCTAATTGAAAACTTGTAGCTATTGCTATAAGTACAGTCAATCATATTCAAGTGATCATCTTATTCCTAAAAAATGGGGAGAACCTAATTTCGGATCATATCCTCAAGAATATTTATATCTCTTTCTGTTTATCCATTTCACTATTCATATTATTCCATAATAAAACATACATGAGATCCCAGTTCCTCATGAAGGCATATCAAAAAGTGAGAAGTGAACTGTGGATCACTATTAGATACTACATTAGATGGAACACCAAGAACATTAAAAATATTTTTCATGTAGGTATTTTCGAACTCCTCAAAAGTGGTTATGTCACACAAATGTATAATGATTGTTGAGTTAGTTATCCTATAGTTCACAACCTATAACAAAATATTCTTCCAATAAATATGTGGAAACCCAACCACAATGTCCACTGAGATATCATCCCACTTCCATGTTGGCACTTGAAGTTGATGATGCAAACCCGGGGGATTCTGGTTCTTGGACATGACCTGTTGGAATGTATAACACCGAGAGAAAAATTCCGCAATACCCCATCTCATACCTATCCACTATAATATATGATACATGTTATAGAACATATTTCTGGTTCCTAGGTGTACTACCCACTGGGATTAATGGAAGTATCTAATAACATCATTATGTAATGCTTACAACACAAAAAACTGATTCTGATAGCATTGTATTCCCTCTTTGTAGATTTACCACTATAAAACTATATACCAACACTAGTGTATAAACTCTTCTTTACTAATTTTTTTCCTTTTTCTTGTTTGTTATTTAGAGAAACTGTTGGTGGTGACACTATAAATAACCTTATAACATCGGAAAATTGAAATGGTTGTGAATGATAAATTATAGAATTTTTTCATATTTGTTTCTTAAAAAAAATGATATGATAAAATGTCACATTGGTTATCCAATATCCAATGTGAAAAAGATAATTTGCTTGTTTTTTTCACACTGGTTATTTAAAAACTTACATAAAGAATACCAGAGAATTTTTTTTCACATCGTTTATGGGATAACCGATGTGAAAATATTTTTTTTAAATTCCAATTAATGCACCCCCAATAGATGTAGATAGATGAAAAATAATAGAAGCAGAAGAAGTATAAAACCAATTAAATATTTTTGAAAAAGACCATTAAAATTGAACATACAAATTTAAAATATATACTATAAAAGAAAACAAAAAATAAATCACACAAATAAAATAATTCTCCCATTCAATTGATAAATCTCTCAAATATTGTGCACTTTGTGGATGTGGGTCTTAAAAAATTTACCAAATAATAATAATTAATCATTTATTTTCAATAAAAAAATTCAAAATTTAAAGAATACTTTATAAAAAAATCTAACATTATGGAACATCATAAATGTCCCAATTGAAATTATTTGATATATAAATCATAAAAATTAATGTTTATTTTATTTTCAATATTTTTCATAATGAAATTTAAGTTTTGAATATATTTTTATTCAAAATAATATTTTATGTAATATATCCAAAACTTTTTAATTATAAATAAAATTGTACCATAGATTGTACAAATTTTTGTCTTGACACACTTTATTCATATCTCTAAATAAATTCAAAGTTATATTTTAGAATAATATTTCTAAAATAAATTTTATTCATTAGAATATAAATCTGTATAAAAAATAATAATACTTACATGTTCAATACATTCATTAAATTTTCTCTTCCTTGACCATGGATTGAGCATAGCCAGTAAAATGACCCATCTCTTGGAAAAAATACACCCAATATCCAATTGACACTGATATATAAGTAAATTTAATGTGATTTGCTAATATTTTAAAAGATATAAAAAACTTTTTTATAAAAATTTTCTATACTCTTGATGGTATGGAAACATCCAACACTGAATATTTAAATTCTGTTGAAAATTTTTAGCAATGAAAATTGTTCATTCTATATCAGTAATTATTAAAGATATAAGATAAATAAACAGTGTGTCTATAAATATATAAACATGTGTCCTGTTATGCTCCATAAGAATTTCATATAGATACCTAATACAGAAAAAAATATTTATAAATTCACAAAATATTAAATGAACGTTAAAAATATTAATCGACTTACTTTGAAAAAATTTCATCATATTTATTCCCAAATGATATCATGCTAAAAGATACATGATAGAATTCCTCAAAATCTTCATAGTCAAATTACACCCACAAACATAATCATCAATTGAAATCTCATATAAATCAAATAAAAAATTTAATATGCTTACAATTATATTATTATTTCTATAATTAGATTCAGAATTGATTAACGTTTTTATTTTTTTTCTATGTAGAGTAATTAATTTCATTTAAAGTATTCCTATAAAAAATTAGGAAAATATAAAACCTTCTTAATGATAAAACAAATTTAACTAGAAAATAAAATAAAATATTAAATATATGCATACCTCTATGGTATTATTTTGAAATATTCTAGATGAAAAACTAAAAAATTACCAATTCTTTGTTCAAATATACTAAAATTATTAACGAGATTCGGTTTTTTCCAATCTGTCTACAATAAACTATAACATGTCCAAATGATTCTCTATCCCTATTAGTTTATGATTGATGATATTTTTGATATAAAATATCATCTCATATGAAAAAATATGACTGGGAGAATGAACATATTATTAAAATAACATTGATCATGTGTAGGAGGGTTGTAGGGGTATGATAAGAATGTGTGCGGACTATTGATGGAGATATATTAGTAAAATAAATTGGAGGAGTGGGATTTGCTGGTGGAGGTGGAGAATTTGGATCTAATTTCTTAAAAAACATTTGAGTGTTTGGAAACATCGACTATAGTAAAGGTATCATATTTTCCTCCATCATCCAATAAATATCCTAAACATAAACTTCCAAATAATCTATTTCTAATTAAAAAATATCAATTGATGGATATATCTAATGTTGAAACCGTTTTTTATCGATACACCAATTGAGTATCCTCATACATGATTACGGTGTTCAATATTTCTCAATGAGGTAGATGAAATATCATTTCTACCCACGTCATGAAAGACACCTTGTGTGCTTTTATCCTTAATATTATCATATATGGAATATTTTAAAACATTTATAATCCATATCAATATATAAGGATTTTATTTTACTTCAACAAATAAATAATGTAAACATCATAAAATCCTCTAAACTAGAACACTTGAATCTTCCCAAAGATATTTTTATTTTTTCTCATTTGATGCCTCTTCCATTTTTCATGTTTAGAAGGGTACATCTACAGACCCTACAAACTGAGCTCTCAAAATTTGAGGTTTTTCTGCTATTATATGTTCCTTTAATAATGTATATCCTCCTGAGATGATGTATGATGGTATATAATTATAAATTTATTCTATGGATGAGATATCATCAATACCAGTAAATAGAGAATTAAGAATAATGAAATGATTGAAATGGTCATTAAATAGAAAGAAAAAAATTATAAGTGAAATAAGATGTGGGGAAACATATATTACTATAGTAATTTCACGAGAAGTGAAATAATAACAATCCATCTTACCAATATGGTCTATCACAAGTGTGATAATTTCTATTTTTCAACACTCCTCTAATAATCAAACAAAATACATACATTTATTTAACTGTGTATGTGTAACATCCTTACCCCAGTTACCCAGAGTCGGTGCATTATTTTTTTACATTGGCATGATTACATAGAATCAAGTCCCGAAGGACGGATCCGTTGAGAAGACTTGGAAAATAGATTACATACATGAAGGTTATATTAAAATTTAAAAAAGAAAACAAAACTTAGATAATTCTTTGAGAACTCCATTATTCCCCAAGCATAACCCTACTTATCAATCATAATACACTTTTTTGAATCCTGGTAAAATAAAACATAAGAAAGGGGTGAGCTCAGATGCTCGGTAAGGATAACAATGCATCGGAAACTTCCATAAATAAGCATAAACATTTAAGAGAATATATAATTAAAACAAAATCCTTTTAAAATTATACTTCAGTAATATATGGAAAAGATAAAATCAAATAATTTCTTTTACTTATTCACATTGATATTCTACTACTCAAATAATCACATGAAATATCAATAACCACTTTTATAATGATGGAATGCATAATGTCAGACAATCATATCCACGTAGCCAAGGCCTCATGCCAAGACTACAAATAAGATTTTGTCAAGGCCTCATTCCAAGATACTAGTTTGTCTAATGAGACCTAAAGATGCATTGAGGAGCTATAACGAGCTCCAACCGTCACTTACTAAGTCCAATTTATTCCTCATATGAACATGTTTAAAGATAACATACACATTCGTATTAAAACTAGCATACAAAATGTAAATAATTTCTATATAAACCATGAATGGTATAAAAATAACACATCCACTATCAAACATATCACAGAACCTTAAATACAATATGGATTTTTTGGATCATATTAAATCAACTTCAAATAAGATCAAAATCCACCAAAAGATGTTGACATAGATGAAATCAAAACTCTTTAAGAGAAATATCACTTTTATTGAAATCTTTTAAAAGTATCATAATTATAAAATAAAACATTTACATTGAAAATATTATTATAAGATTGTAGGGGAATCCTAGAAGATTTTACAATGGTGGAAAATAGCCACACCCGCCATATAAGTTAAAAAAATTCATTCTTACCTTAATTTTGATGAAAAGGTTAAAAAGGATCTTGTTTTGAAAATGACGTAATTATTCCTTTATAAACATCTTATAAAAAGTCAAACAAGGTTATAAATGAATTTTACCCATATTATGTAAAATAGTAAGATTGCTTTGAAATACATTTTTAAGAAACATGGATGTGGATGATAAAGATGTCCCAATAGATAATCACCTATAAACAACATCGGATAATGAAGAGATTGTAAAATAAACCCTTACCCAGTAATTTCCCTTGGACTAGGGTAGGTTAACCTCTTGTATAGTATTTAAATAATTTTTATTAAATTATAAAATAATCATATACATAAATATTATATCAGATATGATCTTTTAATATTTCTTTGTTAATAATATTTTAGTATTATCGTCATTTCGGGTGTTCACTTACTCATTTTCTTTTATATGTTTTGTTACATAAGCCTTGTTTTTTATCCATAGGAAGTATCTTATTCATATCCAGAGTGATATAAAGTCCTTAAAAATTATTTTTAATCATCAAATGAAATTATTCTTGAATGGATACGATGGGGAATAAATCTCATCGCGTTCGTGGAGACGGTAGTCTGTATGTACGCACGAACGCTATTTCCATTTCATTTTTCATGTTAAAAGTAATAAAAACCAAATGATACATAGGCATATTATTATTCCATTATAATAAAATATTTATTATATGTTTCTTAATTTCATCACCATCATCCTTTATATGTTCCATGTATGGTATGAACTAGTCATATCACATTGAGTGGGCGGTAGTCCGCACTTCCTCAGATTAAATTATCGTATATAAATATACAATATGATATGAATAATTGTATGCAATAAAATGGAATTAAAGAAGCTTATAAACAAAATAAATATCATAAATATCATATTTAATTATAGTTCCATCATAATGGCCACCATGAGAGGTGGTAGGAGATAATTTGAACAATCATCATTTCGTGAGGTGTTTGGTTCCCATCTAGAGAAACATTATGTTCATCACCCATTAGATGGAGGTGTTTGTTAGTGTAGTTAGAATCCTTCTCATAAAAAATTCCTACTATATTGATAATACCGGTGTTGTTACAAAAGAAAATAATAAAATGATTTAGGGTTTGGAGAAGTAAAATAAAATAAAATAAGCTAAGAGAAATGGTTACCTTTAATTTGGGTAACTCCCTATGGTTTGAACCAAAAAGGAATCTTGAAGTGTATTCTGCTTAATGTAAGGCTTATAGGAGGATGATAGGGATGTAGGGAGATTAATTGTGTAGATATTGGATGAGCCAAAAGGATTTATATGTGTGATGAATTTTTTTAGAAGTGGTGACTTTTTATAAGGGGGAGGAGGGGCTCTTTAGGAAAAACTTAAAGTATTATTTTATATTAAATTCATATTCGGGTTATAATGAATCCAAACTTGATTATTTAAAGTCTAAGGTAGGGGTGGGTCGAAAACCACTCAACCAATAGGTTTTAGACAAGTTTAGGTCACTATATTACCCTTATCGTTTAGATTTAACTCTTAGTTAAATAGTTTGACATTTACCATGTATTTTTGTATTTTTATATTATATGGTAAATAAACTAACTATAAACTTCCAACCAAACCCCAAGTGGTTAATTAATTACCTACCTATAATAATATAAGTCCTTTGGAAGAACCTTAGATTTTTACGAATATTATATCAATTAATAATATAATATTTGTTTTAAAAACTCCTTTATATCAATTTTGACACTATTTAATAATAGATTTTTAAAGTCTTAATAACATTATTAATTCGATCCAAATTATTTTATTCAATCCAAACATGTCATATTAACCAGTAAAATCATTGTAATTCATTAAAAGTCTCAAATTATATTTATTTGGGTATTTATAATATCAACAAATTTAATATTTCACTAATTATGTAATTACTGTATCACTATTGTGTCATAAATAAATTAACTTATTTAATGTCTAAAAATTATACATAAAATACCATTGTGTATGAAATATGTTTATATTTATAATGGATATTTATAATCGATTTTATCTTATGTATAAACCTATATTAAAAATGATTTAGTTATTAAACATTGATTTTAACTCTTTTAACTCTTCTTTGAATTAAATAATAATAAATTTACTAATCTAATCCAAGTTGACCAAAGAGGTTCATATTTTATTTCTATGGTTTTTTGGTCGAATTATACATTGCCAATATAAATAAGACATGTGTTAGGGTAATAATAATATAATTTTTACCCTTCATTACTCTATTTACATTTAACCATGGTAATTAAAAGTAAGAAGTTACTATTCACAAAAAAAATACCTTTATCTTATTTAACCACATTTTACTCATTGATATTAACCGCGTCTCTCAGATTTTTTAAATTCTACTCATAGAAGTTGTAAAATTAAGTTTAATGTGAATTTGCAAATTCTCCGAGGATGTGGTTAAAAGACGGTGAAAAGTTCAATAAAATTTTTATATGTCTAAAATTATTATAATCTGACTCCAATGAATTACATTGAACATATATAGGTATTACATATCTATTTTTATTTAAAGAAAATAAATAATTATTTAAATAAAAAGATGGTTTTAACAAGTAACACAGTGTTTTTCACTATTAATCAAAAAATAATGTTTTTAAATAAATACCCAAAATTCACCCTAAGATAATTTTGATATTCCAAATTCAATAATGAAATATATTTTACCAAATTCCAAACATATAAGTTTCATTTATCAATTTAAAATTAATTCCCGCTATCAAAACCAAAAGGCGTATTTTTAAGAAATAATAACTTTCAAAAGTTTGACACTTGTTTATGTTCATTTTCAAAGTGAAATTACTTACGATGACCATAATTGGATTAAAGGGTAAAAATATAATCTATTTATACATACAAACCATTAAAATGTATAATTTGACACTATAAATTATTTTGATTAAAAAATTTGTTTTCAATTAAAATATAGTATTTTTCACTATTCACACAAATATGAAAGTTATCAGAAAAACACCAAAACTTTATTGAAACTAAATTATTATGTCCCGATACTAAATAAATTTTTTATTTTTCCAAATTTACTATATAAAAGATTCAAGTATTATATTTAAAAAAGCTTCGCCATTAAAAGGCGGTGAAATTTCATTTTTTGAAAAATACTTCTTTTATCTGAAAAAAATGTATTTGTACTTACATTATGTCTATGAAACTCATAATATGGATTCTAAAATTATAAGGATTATATAATGTTTAAAATTTTATTAATACTATTCATAACCACTTTTGAAAGGCTAGTTTGGTAAGTCATGGTATGCTTGAACTCGGTGTTGCGTGTAGTGCAAGTTATCGAATTACATTGAGGAAATAACGTACTATGAAATATTAGGGTGTTAAATTATTCCCTCCTACAATAAATTGCATCCTCCAAATTTGAAATTATTTTTAGAATATAAAAGGTTTAAAATAGTAAATACCTTTGGGAAAACCCACATCGGAAATTAGGTCAATAAAATTTAGACTTAATAAGAGGAAAAGCGAAATGAAAGGGTCACCACCAAATTATTATCTTGACTAGGAGAAAATTAGTGGAAATTAGGGACATATAATTGGAGGAAAAATGTAAGTATTTATAGGTACTAATTGAGGTCATCAATCATAAACAAGTGTAAAATTTAGGGCCTTAAATTCATCAATCTATGATGACTTAAAATACCATCGGTTCAACAAAACATATGGTATTAGGATAACAAATTTTTTGTTTTAATATCCATTTACTAATGTATAAGAATTAATTTCTTCATCAAATAAAAGAAGAATAAAAATATATACTTGACATGTAGACTCCCATTCTTTAACTAATTTCTAACACAAACTCATCTTTCACTCTAAAAGATACTAGAACATAAAAATAATATTCTATTTATCTGATTGGTATAGGGTTCAAAAAATGAATCTATAATTCATCTACTAGATTTTTTTAGAAAATACTACATTATTCAATCCCGGACAACACGTGGGCCAGTGGTGGGTGATACACCCTTGTCGCCCTTCGGTTGTGGGTTCAAGTCTCGCGGCCTTACTGGACGCGAAGGGTTGCCACCCGACCTCCAGGTTGTCATTTTATGGAAATCCAAAAATAATATCAATCTAGAATTATCCAAAATACTTCTGTCCAAACTCATAGTCCAAAATTTATAAGGATGGTAAACACAATGAAGATCATTTTTTCTGCCAAATAACATGTGAACACCTTCATCGTGTATTCTTTTAAAACACTACAACATCCTGAATTACCATAAAACCTTATTGAATACATTCATGATTCCTTATTCTTTATAGAATACTGTATATACTACTTCTATCCAAAAATGTTGTAAACTCCAAGAATGATGTAATATACAAATCATTGAGCAGTTTCAAACTAATCAAGAATCTCTAATATAATTTATACCAATCAATAATTTATTTTTCCAAAATCACTACCTCGGTATCAGAACCATATTATGGATTATCTTTATCTCAACCATATATTTTCCAAAAATTTAACCTGCTATTGAGTCAATTTTCTTGGTTCCTCACAATCTCAAGTCCTTAATGAAATATTACTGTAGTACAATCCTTATATACTCCATAATTATTATAACTAATACATTGTTTATACAACACTCAAATGAGATAATTCTCTAATAACAACATAATAACTCTAATCATCCCCCTTTATCTGTGGTAGTATCATAACTTGATTATTATCTAATAACATCATTTGAGTAATACTCTGATGATTTGGACATTGGTCCGCGTAGTGTCCCAACTCCTTGAAGATGAAGCATTGTTCATTTGAAACCTTTTTCATACTCTTGTAGTAACAAACTTGGTGTCCTTTTTCTCCACACTTATAACAAACTCCCATTCCCTTCAAGCAAGTTCTAGGGTGTTTCTTCCCACAGTTATCACATATGGGAAAATTCTTCTTTTCCCTCTTCCCTTTATCCAACTTTCACTCTTCCATCCATTTCTTCTCTTTCTTCACTTCAAATCCTTAGGACTCATAGAATTCATTACTTATCTTATTAACTAATGAAACTATTTATTTATATGTTGAGAATACATGGGAGACTATTTCCCTTCTAAATGTTGTCTTTATACCATGAAAGATATGATCCATCTTACTCTTTGGATAATACGTTTTTCCGGAGTTCACATTCCTTCTACTGGGCACCATTTCTATACAATAGCATAAACTAGGTCAGTTTATGAATTGCAATGAATAATTACAAACTTGTAAAATACCTAAAGTAAATTGAAACATTTATGGATATAATCCATATTCACAAAAAAAAATCATTGAGGAGTTATATACTCATTAACCCTTCATAGTGGTTTGTAATGAAAACAAGAATTATCCTAAGCATATCCACCAGGAGTGTTGTAACCAAGAGTGCAGCAAGACCCATTACCATGCACCTCTTTTCCTTCGAGTCTAGCTCAAAGAGGTGTTTTTGGGTTTTACCCCTATATATATATGTGCCAGAGCCGCCTCTACCTAATATTTTCCGGACAGGGATGTATTTCTCAGAAAACTCAAAAATATCTACAATACAAAAATTCATGAATGTTATTCTATACTGATCCTCAAAGTCTATCTTAGGTATAACTGCTCCAATCAGAGTTTAACTAAATCTAGCTACCAAGTTTATTGCTAAACTTCCTCTCATACGAACTGTAACACCCCGACTCGAGTTACCCAGAGTTGGTGCATTATTTTAAAACATTCACATGATTACAAGGAATCATGTTCCGAAGGACCGATCGGTTTAGCAGTCCTAGAAAATAGATTATATACACGAATGTTACATTAAAATTTCAAACATAAAACACAACATAGATAGTTATTTGGGAACACCATTTTTCCCCAAGCTTAACCCTCTTTATCAATCATTATACACTTCTTGGAATCTTGGGAAACAAGAACATAAGAAAGGGGTTATCTCAGATACTTAGTAAGGATAACAATACAGTGAAAATATTCATAAATAAGCATAAAAATTTAAGGCAATGTATAACTGAAACATAATCCTTTTAAAATTGAACTTCAGTAATATATGGAAAAGATAAAATCAAATAATTCCATTTAATTATTCACATGGATATTCTACTAGTTGAATAATCACATGCAATATCAATAACCACTTTCATAATGATGGAATGCATAATGCCATACTATCATGACCACATAGCCAAGGCCATGTGCCAAGACTACAAATAAGATTTTGTAAAGGCCTCGTGCCAAGACACTAGTTAGTCTAATGAGACCTACAAATGCATCTAGAGGCTATAGCGGGCTCCACCCGTCACTTACTAAGTCCAATGCATTCCTCATATGAACAAGTTTAAACGGAACATAAACATTCGTATTAAAAATAGCATACGAAATGTAAATACTTTCTCTATAAACCATGAATGGTATAAAAATAACACATCCATATTCAAACATATCACAAAACCTTCAATAAAATTTTTATTTTTTGTATCATATTAAATCAACTTCCAATAAGCTTAAAATCCACCAAAGGATGTTGACATAGATGAAATCAAAACTATTTGAGAGAAATATCTCTTTTTTAGAAATCATTTAAAAGTAACATAATTATAAAATAAAACTTTTAATTTTAAAATAGTCTTATAAGATTGTAAGGTAAGCTTCTAATACTTTACAATGGTGGAAAATAGCCGCAACCACCATATAAGTTAAAAAAGACATTCTTAACTTAATTTTGTTGAAAAGGTTAAAAAGGACCTTGTTTTGAAAATGACCTAAAGATTCGTTTATAAACATTTTATAAAAGTCAAAAAATGTATAAATGAATTTGAACCATATTATGTAAAATAGTAAGAATTTTTTGAAAAACATTTTTAGGAAACATGGATGTGGATGATAAAGAAGTCCCAGAAGATAATCACGTATAAACAACCTCAGATAATGAAGAGATTGTGAAATAAACCCTTACCTTTTTACTTTTACTTGTTCGATGGTAAATTAAACTATTTTATAATAGTCAAATATTTGTTATTAAATTATTCAAGAATCATATACAAACATTTGAAATCATAAATTATCTTTTAATATTTCTTGGTTAATAATATTTTAGTATTATCGTCATTTCGGCTGTTAACTTACTCATTTTCTTTTATATGTTTTGTTACATAAGTCATGTTTTTTATCCATTGGATGTATCTTATTAATATCCCAGAATGATATCAAGGCCTTAAACAATATTTTTAATAATCAAATGAAATTATTCTTTAATGGATACGATGGGGAATGAATCTTATTGCGTTTGTGGAAACGGTAGTCCGTACGTACGCATGAGCGCAATTTCCATTTCATTTTTCATTTTAAAAGGAATAAAAACCAAATGATGAATAGGTATATTATTATTACAGTATAATATAATATATTATATATGTTGCTTATGTTCATTTCCACCATCCTTTATACGTTCCATGTAGGGTATGAACGAGTCATAGCACATTGTGGGCGCGGTAGTCCGCACTTCCTCAGATGAAATTATCATATATATAAACAACATGAAAAGAATAATGTTATTATATAAAATGGAATTACATAAGTTTATATATGAAATAAAAATAATAAAAATCATAATTAATTATAGATCCATCATAATGGCCACCCTGAGAGGCGGTAAGAGATAATTTGAACAATCATCGTATCGTGAGGTGTTTGGTTGCCATCTACAGAAACATTATGTTCTTAACCCATTAGATGGAGGTGTATATAAGTGTAGTTATAATACTTATCATCAAAACATCCTATAATATTTTGGATACTGGTGTTGTCACAAAAGAAAAGAATAAAAAGAGTTTCGGGGTTGGAGAAGTAAAATAAAAGAAATGAAGCTAAGAGAAATCGTTACCTTTAATTTGGGTAACTCCCTTTATTTTGAACAAAAAAGGACTCTTGAAGTTTCTTATGCCTATGGTATAGCTTCTATAAAGAGGATAGGGATGTATGGAAATTAATTGGGAAGAGGTTGGATGGGCCAAAAGGCTTGATATGTGTGAGTAATTGGTTAGAAGTGGTGCCTTTTTATAAGGGGGAGGATTATCTCTTTAGGAAAAACTTAAAGTATTATTTTATAATAAATTCATATTCGGATTATAATGACTCCAAACTGATTTATTTAAAGTATAATGTGGGGAGTAGTTGAAAAACACTCAACCAATAAGTTTTATACATGTTTGGGTCACTATTATACAATTGTCTTTTAAAATTAATTCTCAGTTAAATAGTTCGAAATTTACCATGTCTCTTTGTATTTTTATATTATATGGTTGATAAACATACTATAAACTACCAATTGAATCCCAAGTGGTAAATTAAATACATACCTATCATTATATAAGTCCTTTGGCAGAACCTTAGA
Organism: Viscum album; assembly: GCA_963277665.1. NCBI lineage: Eukaryota > Viridiplantae > Streptophyta > Magnoliopsida > Santalales > Viscaceae > Viscum > Viscum album. The sequence goes on along the minus strand of OY728119.1, from coordinate 1,784,447,350 downwards.
TTTTTAGGAATATTATATCAATTAATAATATAATATTTGTTTTAAAAACTCCTTTATGTCAATCTTTACACTATTTAATAATTGATTTTTTTAACGTCTTAGTTACATTATTAATTAGAAAAAAATTAATTTAATCAATCCTAACATGTCATTTTGACCAAAATAATTCGTTTAATTAATTAAAAGTCTTAAATTATATTTATTTGGATATTTAAATATCAAATATTTTAACATATCACTAATTTGGTAATTACTACATCACCATTGTGTCATAAATAAATTAAATTATTTATTGTTTAAAAATTATAAATAAAATACCATTATGTAGGAATTCATTTTATATTTATAATTAATATTTATAATCTAGTTTATCTTATGTATAACCCTATATTAAATTTTTTTTAGATATTAATCATATATTTTAACTCTTTAAACTCTTCTTTGAATTAAATAATAATAAATGCCTTAATCTAATCCATGTGGACCAAAGAGGTACATATTTTATTCCTAAGGTTTTTTTGTTCTAAGTATACTTATCCAATAGAATTAGGACATGTTTTAGGGTAATAATAATATCATTATTATCCTTAATTACCGTATTTACTTTTAACCGTGGTAAATAAAAGTAAAAAATTTACTATTCACAAAAAATAATTTTTATCTTATTGAACCATGTTTTACACATTGATATTAGCCATATCTCTGGGATTTTAAAAATTTATACTCATAGAAGCAATTAGATTATGTTTTATGTGAATTTGCAAATTGTCCTAGGATGTGGGTAAAAGACTGTGAAAAATTTAATAAACTTTTTATATGTCTAAAATTATTATAAACTGACTCCAATTAATTACATTTAACTTATATAGGTATTACATATCAATTTTTATTTAAAGAAAATAAATTATTATTTAAATAAATAGATGATTTTAACAAATAACTCAGTGTTTTTCACTATTCATCAAAAATTAAAAGTTTTTAGAAAAATACCAAAAATTCACCCTAATGTAATTTTTGTATTATGAATTCAATAATAACGTCTATTTTACCAAATTCAAAACATATAAGTTTCATTTATTAATTTAAAATTAATTCCCGCCGTTAAAACCAAATGGCGTATTTTTAAGAAATAATATATATCAAAATTTTGACACTTATTTATAACCATTTTCAAAGTGAAATTACTTAAAATGACCATCATTAGATGAAATTGTAAAAATATAATCAATTTATACTTCCAAACCATTAAAATATATAATTTGACACTATAAATTATTTTGATTAAAAAAGTTGTTTTCAATTAAAATATAGCATTTTTCACAATTCACCCAAATATGAAAGTTATCAGAAAAACACCAAAACATTATTGAAACTAAATTCATATGTCCTGGTACTAAATAATAAGTATATTTTGACAAATTGACTATATAAAAGTTTCAAATATTGGATTTTAAAATGCTTCGCCATTAAAAGGTGGTGAAATTGCATTTTTTAAAAAATGCCTCTTTTATCTGAAAAAAAGCATTTGTTCTTACATTATGTCTAAGAAACTCATAATATGGATTCCAAAACTATAATGATTATATAAAATTTAAAATTATGTTCGTACTATTCATAACTGCTTTTGAACGACTAGTTTGGTAAGTCATGGTGCGCTAGAACTCGGTGCTACATGTAGTGCAAGTTATTGAATTAATTTGAAAAAATAATGTACTATGTAATATTGGGGTGTTACAGTATGGATATAAAATTATTAAATTATTTTGAATTTAGACCTCTTGGAATATCATTATCATCAATTTCTATTGGTATCCTCTATTCCATACTATGGAAAAATGATAATTTTTGTAATTGTGTGGTGCCACTTTTACCAACCCCCAAAATCTATTTTACAAATGGATGTAGATGATTCAAATAAAAAAGGATGAGGAGGATAATCAATATGAGAATATTTTCTTATATCCCTAGAGGTATGAGTATGATCATCTCAAGAGTTATGGGGTGGATTTGATTATTGATCATTAATTATCCTACAAATCAAAGGAGAAAGATTTGTCAAATGTAAATACAATATGGAAAATTATATAAAAAGTAAAGTAAAATAAAATTAAAAAAATTTTATTCATATTTAGAATATTAAAATAAAATAATAATGATATTAATGAGAGAGAAAATGATATAAATGTGTGAATAAAAATCAAAAAATGATGTGTGAATAGAAAACATTCTTCCACCTAGTTAATCATTTTGACAGAAAAATAATTTTAATAAATTAATTTGATTACTACAAAATCAATTTATAGATAATTTATGTAATGGTGAACAATATTAATGAATGAATACAAAACAAATATAAATTATTAATTTAAATTATTAGTTACAATATGTGTTTTAATAAATTAAATCAAATTAAAATATCTAAAAAAATTATAAACTTTGAAAAAGTAATTCCATATACATATGTTACATGTAATATCAGGCGTGTAATAAAGTATTGTTTTCAAAAATTCCTTTTTCTTGATCGTTCCATATGGTAAAAACCATGTATATGATGTGATCATAAATATAATTTGTTATTATTTCCATAGATGTGGGGATCTCACGAAAATCAATATCCACATCATGTTTATAATAATGAACATATTTTTCCTTATAAAAAATAGTCCACTGCATATTATATTGATATAGAATATAGAAAATTTATTTTGGATCAGTGAATGTGACAAAAAGATCATCTATGTCTTCCAATTTAATCATACTAACTAGTGTCATTCCAAATTCACTGTTTCTGAAGCTATTTTTAACGACAAAGCTTTTTCAATTAACCACTGGAACTTGAAATTTAAGGTAATAAACCTTCCATATTAACTACTTGGCTCTATAATATTAATTTGAGGTATATATTTGTTTTTTTAGGACACTCTTAAAATGAAATGAATTTATGAACATTTGTACACTATTGCTAAATAATTCAATTTTGTTGTCATGATCTTTCATATGAAATATATATACATTAATGTCATACCCACACCAAGTTATCAAATTTTATATTAGTTTGGACACTAACCATATCAATGTTTTGAAAAGATGATCTTCCTGTCATGGTATCTTTAAACAATGTATTTTTTTAATATGCACATTCAAAATCGACATATCATTCTTATTTGGAAAATATTATTTCTGCACACTAATATATAGTGATATATATGGTTGAGCATCATATATGTTATTAATGATTTTTAAATATACTATCATTATCTATTTAGTTGTTAATGATTTTAAATTCAATTCATGGATCCCCTTTCCCCAATTAATAACTCATGCATGGTTTGATGAAAAGAAACCAATGTTCTCCACTATATATATACTTTTTATAAAACTCTGAAACCTATTCTCAAATATAGTTTTCAGTAAATTCATGCCTCATGTTTATATCAATTGATAGCATTCCCATTCAGTATCATAATATAACATTCAAAATGATACATCCAACATTGATATAAATGTCTAGACAAATTTATTTCTTACTAAAATTGAACCAATAAAAGCAACATGATATCATAAAAAGATGGTGGATAATACATTTCCCATTTACATTATATAAAAACTGCTTCTTCTCTAGAGTGTGCAATGAAATAAAATCAAACACCTTATTAAAAATTGAATTGAAAAAATAAAACAACATCATGATAGTCATTCGGTCACTGATGGTAAATATTCCACACAATAAAACTAGTAGGATATGTTTCATCATGAGATGACAATCAAAATATTTCATACCTATCAACATCAAGTCCTTTAATGACTGGAAATTTTTTATATTTTATGAATAACCATGTGGAAATTGATATCATGTATACGTTGAAAAAAATAATAATTCTATCCCTATTAGAAATGGTATGAGAAGCCTGGGGAAGGAATGATTTCCTTTAATTAAAATTGGGATCCAACTCTAATTGTTTTCTTATTGAGAGTAAGCCCAATCTCACATTCAACCCATCTTTGATAATTCCTTTAATAGCTAACAATGTTATAATAAATTTTTAACATTTATTCTTCCCCAAATGCATGAAATAAATGTTATATTTTTCATCATTATATGTCTAATATTGTAGCTCAAATAATATTGACCATTTCATCCAATTATTTATATCATTACCAGATTTATGTGTCCTTCCAAATGTCACATCAATATTTTTCACCCTCTAAAAATATTGGTCATTTGATAATGGTTTTGATAAAATATCGAATTAATGTAATATGTTGAAAGCTATTTTTTAATATTCTAGAAGAGTGTTCCATAGAAAATATACAGGATGACCCATTTATACTATTTTTTCTCCAAACTGAAGCTGATAATTTGATGTCTATTGGAAAAAATAGGAAAACTATTATGCCCCTTAACAACATATCTACAGAAATTCAATATATTGGGTAGTCATTTATTGTGAAAAAAATATTTTATGTAGTTTAAATGATTCCATTTTGTAAGAATCATACTCTCTTATATGATTCACCCATAACTGTTTCAAATTATCAATTTTTTGGTGATATGAAAACGTCAATATCATTTCCATGATGTTTTGTTCCAATGATCATTTTAGTCAACATGAAATATATTCACATCAAATAAATTGAGGAGAGAAGTTTTATTTATCCAATAAAATATTACATAAATTAGGTGTTCCACTAAGTCATCAATATGGATTCATTCCATTTATGCACAGTATGTGTCTTATATTTGTAACATCAATTTTGAATGTTGGAAACTAGTTATCAATTTTTATCCACTATGGAAAATTAAACGGATTCCGTAATTTCAAATCACATATCAATTCATCTTCTTGCGACCTTATCCTTCTTTCAACATGATAACTTGAAAATAAATATTTCAAATGAGGAAATATAGGAAGATACCAAAATTCTTTGGTAGGGACCTGTGTAACTAATAAATAAAAATTTAATTTTTATTTCAACATATATTTTGATGTCCCAAATTTATGTCACTATGAAATAAATTAATATTCCTACTTATATAGAACACATTAATTTGGGAAAAAAATTATTTTTTGTACATTTAACCCATCATGCATATTAGTTTCCACTGTTTATAATTTTAATTCTTAAGATCATTGTCTTTATGAAGAATATCTATCATCAAATGTGTGAATTTGTTAAAATCTGGTCACTCCATCCCTGTTTTTCCTACAAGTAAATAAATATTAACACCATAGACCTGAACATATATTCTGTATAGCCTAGATACAATGGTTCTTCAACATCTATGTATAGACACCGAATTGTAAATTGTTCACTCAATTTCATCTACTTCAATATCATAAATCATATCTTCAATTTGATCATACTTATCATCTTATAAAGAATAATCATTAAGTGTTCCTATAGTAAACCTAGTTTCACTCTTCCAATTCCATGGGATACAACTTATATTAAAACCCTTAACAATTAAATGACAAATGATATCTCTTCTTTTCATCTTATTAATGATTAAACATATTAGGCATAGACAAAAATATGTTTTTGTTTGTGAAATTTCATTTTGAAATATCCAAAAATGTATCGACACCTTCCTCATATTCATAACTTCATTGAAGATCTGTAATCTAACATTGAATTAGTATTTCCCATAAAAAACCTAAATAATATATCTCTTTTCATGATAATATAATTTTAAAATTTCATGATATATTCTATTATTTGAAAGTAATAATATTTTGAAATATAAAAAATTTATATGTGTATTTGAAACATTAATTCATACTATTAAATAATCATATATTATAGTTGAAACAAAAAAATAATGAATTTGTAATACAATACATATTTTTAAAAAATTTATGATATTTATGCCTAGTGTATTATGAAAATTATACAAAGAATATTACATACTGTGTATTCTATGAAAACATGTTTTATTTAAATACAATTCACAAATAGATAAAAATTTTAATAATATATTATACTTTATATGATAATATAAAAATTCTAATTTATGGGGAGAAAAATGCTCATAGTGTTTATACTATGTGATAAATGTGTAATTCCATGAAAATATATCTGTCAGAACATAACATGATACATAAAGGAACCAATTTATAGATCTCACTGTGTATTCAATAATAATTTCATCATTATATTGATAGTAACTTATAATATGTATAATAAAAATTTAGTGTATGATTTTTTATAGTAGGAACATGTTCACATAAAAAGAAATGTGTTGACATGCACATATAATAGATATATGATATTGTATATTGAACTGTATGAACATTTAAATGTATTTTTATATTACATTTTATGATTACTAAGCCCAAAATATTATATAATATTAATTGAAATTCAACCATATAGATGGAAGAGAATTCTGAAATGATGAATAATTTGCAAACTTCATATAAATAAGAAACAATTTGATATTCATTAAAGAAATGTAAAAATGTATGCAGTATATACATTGGTGAAACAAATCTGTTAAAATTTCTTTCTATATAAAAAAAACACCTCACCATTATGATAAAATGCAATATAAATAGTTTTTTACATAAATTGTATCATAATTAATGCATATGAATATGGAAATGTGATATTTGAGGAAAGGATATATATATATACAAACACACAATGATGAGACTGATGCAATATAGTGGTTCAATAAGATGGTAATGAGATTAAATGATTAACTTTGAAGTTTCTATATAAATTTTGGAGTATTAAAAACATCAAGTGCTCATGCTCATGATACATAAAAACGGATTAAATAGATTTTAAACAACTAGATATCTGCACCCACTATTGGGATTTTTTTTGATTCAAAATTCATTAGAAACAATTCTTCCACAATAAAACTTTGATTAAATAGTCTATCCTAACAGAAAATAATATTGAGACCATAATATTTTCAATGATGTACACCTTATGAATATAAAAATATTAATTAAATAGACATTAATAAAGAATTACCATATCTATATACAAATGTGCAATGATGAGAACAAAAGAGAGGATCGATGCATGAATTTTACCTAAGTGCGGGGAATATCAAATGAACATGATGAGGTTTATGAAAAATGAGAAGCTAAGAAGATGGAAAACAGTTATTCAAGTCCACTATATCAATGAAATTAGGGTTAGGTTTTCTTATCAAGTGAAAAGAGTTAGCCTCCTTGCGAGAGGAACACAATTGAAATGATTCAAAAGATGATTTAGAAAATTTGAAATACATTATTATGCCTTTAATAATGCAACCAATGTGATCAACTATGTTTTCACATTTTTTTGGACAACAGGCCTGGAAATGTAATGAAAAATGCTTTATCATGCCCGTTATATAATAATCGATGTGACACAGAAGTTTTACCATGTCTATAAGATAATAACTGACATCCTAAATCGAGGAAATGTCCTTAATCACATTGGATTTATACAAATATATGTGAAAATGGAACATATGACTAATTTTCACCATAAATATATGATAAAATGAGGTGGAAATGCATGTAAGTTGATTGATCACATTGGTTATTATATAACTGTGATCAAAAATCTAGTTAAACATGTTTTTCACATTAGTAATCAATAACCAATTTGATAATACTGACATGAAAAATTCATCATTAATTAAACCTCTATAAATAAAGACTCGAATGCTCATATAATCACCATCAAGATGTTTTTCTTGAAAAATCAATAATAGAATAAAAGATATTCAATGTTCACTAGAAAAAGAAACATCATCCCCTAATTCCTAGATTCCAATATGAAATTGTGAAAAAAGGGCAGTAAAATTACACTCTTATGATGATTACTTAACTACAAGGGATATTAGTATCATGCTCAAAGATTATTCGATGACATTTCATTTATTCGGAGTATTGGTGATTTCCAAACAAAAAGTATATTGACTTTCCACCCAATGACTCTGACAGAGATTCATATCTTTTTGTGAGAAGATATACCTGAAACTAATATGGTTTGAGATGACAATAAAAATTTCCCCATTAATTTAAAGTCTTCATATCACTTGCACATAAATCAAAGATCTATATTTAAGTTCATGGATCTGATAATTCTTTTCATTTGGGATAAGATGATGAGAGCCATAGGCAACGACATGATCACTTTGAATAAGAACGCATCCCAAATTTGAACCCAATGCATAAAAATTCCCCCATATCCCTACCTAGTGTTAAAAATAGCCAACACTAAGGAATTAGAATAAATAAATTTCACCTCTTCACAATGAATTTCAAATTTCTCATCACTTGTGAACTTCACTCTCTAACAAATATTGGTCCTTAAAAAATCGTTATTTGAGAAGTCCTTACCGAACTGATGATAATACTGAGATAAACACATGATGATCCAAATATCAAAGAAAATTTATTATTTCTCCATTTCCATAACATCCTTAAACGTATCATGATAAAAAAAATTACCCTGTTAAAACACCACATGTCCTAAGAACATCACATTACGGATCCAAAAATCTCATTTTGAAAGTTTGTCATAATGTTAATGATTTCTCAAAAAAGATTAATATTGTTCTTAGATAACACATATGATCCTCCAATGATATTGATTAAAAATGATTTCATCTACAAATATTACCATCAATGGGTAAAGATAATCATGAAATGTTTTTTCAGTAATTCGATAAATAATACATGAGAATTGGTTAGATCAGGGGGCATTAAATGGTACTCATAAATTTAACACCTACTCCAGAAGGTGGTTTACTGAACATAAAATTAATTTATCATAAAATGATTGTAACCTCACCGAATTTAAATCTTCAAGAACCAATTAAACACTTTCACGTGATCAAAATGATTATCCATACATGATAATGGATACATGTTCTTTATCACAAATCAGTCGTGTTATTGATAATCATCAAAAAGGAAAATTAAACCATCACACCTCATAGAAAAGAGAATATGTGTATCCCAAGATTAAAAATAGAGGTGTATAATTAATTTATCAATAAAATCATCCCACTGAGCCTTTAACTCCTTTATTAAGTATGGTTTCATGTCGAAAGAGGGATGGGATGCTGGATTAGTTCCAGGAATTTAGTGATAGAAAACTCCACACTTCTTACCAGTGGAAGTCTTTAGAAGTCAAAATGGAACATTTTAAGAATCTATATTAATGTTTTATGGATATTAGTGAAAAAATATTCCGACTCTAGATCAAAAAATTGATATCATGTTCACAAAATCCAGATAAGTAGGGTTAAATATGCTTGAAATGGGGTATTATTCTCCTTGAATGACATGACATACACCATCAACTGTAGTGAAGGAGACCCAAAATAGATGATATTCATTATGAGATTTATTGGCAAGTATCCAATGCATCCTCAAAATTACATCATGTGATTTAATGTCAGGAACTAAAAAATACATGCATGCTCAAGATTTGACATAGAGAAATCAGAAGAGGGACTTCAGAGACCCTTCTCTCTTTGTACAAAGGGGTGTATTAATATATATCACAAATGATAAAATATACAAGGAAGATTTAAAATATTAACAATATTTTTTGACATAAATGACTATGATTCACCACTATCAATCATTTTAGTCACTAATGAAAAATCTATAGTGATGGTACCTATCATGGTTGCTAGACCAATGTCTGCTTCCTTTAGTGACACATCCACTTTGTGAACAATCATCATTCTAGGTTCCTATATCTTTAACCCTTTTATAATTAAATCATTAGATTTCCCCATTGTTTTTGAAGGAGATGAATATCTCTTTCCACTATGAGGACTGAAATAGATATGACAGAACTTTAGTAGGTGACATGAGAATCTATTGGAGCCACATATCATGGGTTGCACTATTCAACCCTGATTAATATTCCCTAGATATCCACATTTGTATCAAATAAAGGTACATCTTCATGGATCAACGTGATATTTATAAAATATATGCTTTCAAGAACCACTATGATAATCATCCTACTTACTCTTTCCATTAATGGAACATGAACCACCACTTGGATTGAAAGAAACTTCTAACAAACCTTACTTGCTAGTAAGATCCATTTTTACCAATAGTGATCTATCCAAAAAACCTATATAAGAAGTAAGATCTAGTATGAAAATAGACGAACCTATATCCTATCGATGTCCCAAATCTATCCTTCTATCCTTCCACTCTAATACTTCATGATTCTTTGTCATCCCAATCATGTTCCACTATCACCTACATAGACATTCAGTCAGGAATGTGGAACACTTCACCTTGATTTCATTAGGTCTATCTAAGAACCCAAAGAAATAATCCATCCTAATAAAACATTCCTCATCCAATATAGGATCATTTGATCCCTTGAAATATAGTGGATTATGGTGAAGGAATTTATACAAATGATTCCAAAGACCATCGCTTTGAAGTTTCACAACTGTATCCTGAACAAGAGCTGTTCTTGGTGTTTGACCCACATCTTGGAAAGTGAACACAATATCCTAAACTAGATTTGGGTCCAAAAAGGAGTTACATTCTCAGTTTCATCAAAATATTACTCTTAAATCTAATTCACACATCTTATCAAGGTAATAATGCAAAAAAATATCATTAGACAACAATGAAGCCATCATATTATGAATCCAAAAAAGAAACAAGGGGAAATTAATCCTAACAGATAGACAAAAGATTTGGATTAAAATATATCCAATGATAAAGTTGGGAAATACTATAACTAATTAGATAGTATCCTCTCACTATATACCCATATTGACTTAAGGTTCATTGAGGTGACAGTTGTTATGTCACTCAATCACAACTACCTTATAGGTTCCAAAAAAATTACTAATCCCAAACTGACATCATGACATAGAGCTTAAAATAGAACATTAATATCACTTTGTCATGAACCAACCTATGTAACCTTGTATCTTAATAACTCAATAAGTACTGACATAGCCTTAAGGGTTTTCCCAATCCCCATGGGTTGGAAACTAGCACCTAGAATCACAGAAATGGATCATGGGAATACATTTTCCACAAATATTGAGTAACCATGTAAACAAGTCAACAAGAATTCAAGAAAAAAATCATAGGGAGTAGTCCACCAGAAGTCCATCAGGTATAAAAACCCGAAAAATAAAACATGAAACTACTATAAAATTGGAAAATTAGCCAAGTCCCAACAGACACAACTCACCATTCCATAGGTTCAATAGGTTTTAAAATGAAGATCCAAAAAACATCTAACATCGCCATTATGGGTATCATCCCAATTTATTTTTCCATACCCCTAAAATAATAAAGTACTCCCACTAAAATAATTACCTTGTACCTTTAAAAATGGTAATGTGGTGTTACACAACTATGAGTATACCATTACTGATCATCTGAGCTCACCCTTATTTTATTCGTTCTCCATGATATAAAAATAATTTTGTAAAGATATAAAATATGGATTAATATTTCTTATTTTGTGTTTTAATATTTCCTATTTCATATAGAAATCATATATATATATATATCTAGTTTACAATTAAATTTTTACAATTAGGTCCTTTGGGTTGTGATCTCTTGTATTTAGAACCAATTTAATAAAGTGACCACTAGCATTGGGATACTTGGGTCAAGTTATTTATTTTGTATTTTAGAAGAAATTTATTAGAAGAATTGGGAAAAAGATTTAGGAAAACATATATTAGGGGAAATAATTATATTACTAATATTGGGGATATGTCAATGCATTAATAACATCTATATGATTTGTTAAGGTATAGATTTTTATGTTCTCTGATATATATATATATGTACACTAAAACTGGTTGTAGATTTGGAAGAAATCTGTCTATGGGTAATAACACCAAAAATAATTGGTTGAGTATATCCTGACCATCATTCTAGTTCATAGTGAGTGTTCCATTATTGCACACCTATTTTGTCCCTCTTTGGGGAAATTATTGTTTAAATCTACATATACCGTACGAACAATTATGTTTGATTTGGTTTACCACTGTGATTATTATTTCTCATATTATAGTTTTTGGTTCCATTAAATGTATGGTACTAGAAGGAACCATGTTAAAATTGAATAATATATAAAATGAGGTGATTATAAGTAACTAAATTGGATTATGAATGGGTTGATTTTTATCATGATTATACCCATTCTGTTATACTGATGTATGATTAATGATTTTATTATAATCTATCATTTGGGTTTATAAATTAAGAGAATTATATAGTAAAGATAGATTGTAAGTTCTGGACTCCATAGAGAAAATAATATTCAACTTCTTATATGTCAAAATTGTTCGGAGAAGAACTCCATAGAATATCTCAAAGGAATGGGGAGATGTTTTATATACTCAAAATGAGGGCATATAGCATGTAAATTTTATGTAAAAATGAAGAAATCAATAGAGGAAAATGAATTTGTTTCTGTTGTACCATTTATAGATAAATTTATTATGAGTGTTAGAAATGGGAATTATTCATGTAAATACACTAATATAAGTGTTAACACATGGAATAAAGAATTTCATATTCTATACAAATGATTAAAGTATAAGGATTAAATTTTAGACCTGTTGGGATTTTAGAATTAGTGTTTTGATATCTTATATTAATGATATTTTGAAATTAATTATAATAATATTTTTAAGTATTTTTTTATAGTATATTTTATTTAATATTTGAAAATATGTATTGAATGGTATCAATATCTTTGAAAATAAATTTAGTGGTAATATGATAATGTATGATTGGGATAATGATATCATTCAAATTATTGAATTTAATTGGATAGTATTGGTGTCCTGGTAGTTACTAAGTGATTTGATGATAATGTGATTTAGAACATAATAGATGAATATTGTTCCATTTTTGTATTTATAGGTATAGTTTATGGTTTTATTGGGGAATAATTTTTTTTATTTTGTATTCTTATTCATTTTCATGTGGATTTAAATTAAGAGTTATGGATTACATCATGTCCTTACAATTTAAGGTTGATCATATGTTTAAAATCATTGAAACCCAATTTGAGGTTTTAAGTGATGATATTTTTAGTTAGATACAAAAATTTTCTAGGTTTCAGAAGGAGAATAAAATAATTATTAAATAACCAATCATGATATTATATAATTTAATATTATGTCCGTTATGGTCAACTCGACAATGTTGTATAGATAATCATGATGTCTAAAAAGTGAATCATTGATATGGTGTTATTACCATGGATATTTATGGTCAATATAAGGATTTCCTTTTAGGTTAGTTTATAAATGTGATTTATGTTATATTTTTCTAATGTCCACTACATTATAGGTTTATATTGGGATTAATAAAAATGATTAATGTCATTTTTGGGGATGTTTCATTGGGTTGAGGTATGTTCAACCTCTAGATTTAACATATAGTTTAACACGAATGATTTTTTGGGAAGAATGCCATTAAATATTTTGGGATGAGAGATAAAATGTGGAAGATCACTATTATGTTTAGAAAATTCATTAATTTTTTGGTTGATGAGGTTAACTGGGATCTATGGTTTTTTTTTGTGTGGAATAATCTATGTTGGACTTTTTCTGTTATTATAGAAATTATGTTGTAAAATGCATTACGTCTTCATTGTACTTTTTCATTCTATATTATTATTACGAATTTTATATTTCATGATTGCCTATATATTCACTTATAACTAATATTATCCTATATGGAATAAAATATTTGTGTTATTTCATATAACATTTGTAGTTTCCTTTCTCTATTTTTAGAGTGAGTTTTATTAACCCTTTTTATAATGTTAGTTTTGAGAAAATGTTTTTTCAAATGAAAAACCATTGATTAATTATATCAAGTACAAATTTAAAGGGTCAAATTTAATATTCGGGAGATAATGTAATACCCAATGATTTTAAAATGAAATTATTTTCTGTAGTGTAAGGACACACAACACTCAGCTAAAATAAACCAATTTTTTATATAAATGTTAAAATTATTGGCATGTTTTTGAATTTCTGGGTATTAGTTGTGTTCAAATTATTATGAAAAAATATAAATATCCTACCGAATATTAATTTATTGATTAATCACTATGAATTAAGAACTCAATTTTTAGAAAAGTTAATTTATTCTTCAAAAATAATTCCTTTCACAAATTTATTTATTTATTTTTATGATAAAATATTCTAATTAATTTCTATAATTTTTTAAATTATTGTATAAAAATTTTATCATTTTTAATATCACAATAGAAAAAATATTTTACTTTGATAATATAAGATTTTTTTGATAAGATTGATTTTCTATTGAATAGTGAAAAATACTACTTTTATATAGGATTAAATTTTTATTTGAAGCGTTTACAATGTTCCATTTCATTAGAAACGTATAAAAATTATAAATAGTGTTATTATATTATTTTTAATGTAGATTTTAAATTTGTAATCAATTAATTGTTTAATGTAGAATAATCATATTTTTATAAAAAATGAATTTCATTTGTAAAAATGTATTTCCATTGTGTTTTTAGTTTTAATATTAAATTTATTTATGCCACTTGTAGAAATTTAATATTGATATAAATTTTAAATATTTAGAATCAGGAGTTCCAAATTTTCTAAATAGTTTTTTTTATTTTTCTTCATTATTAATAGTAACCATTGTAAATAATTGTCACCATGACAAGGGTAAATCTGGTAAATATGGATTAAAATAGTATGATATGTACTAAATAATGGAAATAAAAAATAAAATTATCCTATTTGATAAGTGTATATTTTTCATTTACATCCAAGAGTCGAAAATATGGAAAATTGGTTCCATAATTCATTCATTTTTAACTTTATAATATTTCTACAAATTATAAAAAATGAATGTTTTTTTCTTTTAGTATCTATAATATTTAGTGATTGAGAGAAAAAAAATATTTTCGGTTAAAAAGTTTTATATTAAATATAAAATACTATATTACCATATTTATTTATTTATAAATTATAGTGATAAAATACTTACCATAAATGCTCATAAATCCCTGACAATTTTTTTTCAAATAATATAAAAATAAAATAAACCGCATTAAAATTTATAAATATAATATATTTTGAATATATAATATGTTCCATGATTTTTTGACAACTATAATATTTTAGAGATGCTTGATAAGATTATATTCTATTTAATTTAGGGTCATGATTTTTTAAATATTGAATTAAATGTGTAGTTCAAAAAATGTCATTAGTTATATTATATCCTAAATGTCACGACCCGACCTCAGGGCCCATACCGTGACTACCCCAAGCCCGCCTTCCATAGGCCAGGGGCTGGAGACTGGCACCAAGGCATAATTCCCAGTAAAAAGGGATGGAATTTCCTTTGTAAAGTAATCAAACACCACAAAGCAATCAAGCAGAAGTAAACACTAAGTAAAAACTGGGTACAATAGTAAGTGTGGAAAAGTAAGTGGGCCAGAATACAAACCCAAACTGAAAGTAAAGTACAACTGAAAGGGAGTACAACAACTAAAAAGTAATGCCGCTACGGCGTGCCATCCTCGGGTACTCCCACCTGAAGGGTGGGTACAGGTAGCCTCCACAGCTCCTCGGGTCCAGCCGTCCGCTCCGAGTACGCCACGCCCAGTGGTCCACCCCTAGGTACAATCCTACTCCGCAAGACTCAACCACGATCAGTGCTCTCCGTCGTCTGCAACCAACACAACGTAGTGCGGGAATAGCCCATCCAGAGGTGAGTATAAGCTACTCAGTAGGGACCCCGAGACCCCCGACGGTATCCTAGAATCCACAAAGGATAATCCACAAAGGAAAGATACAATCACGAAGTAACATCTGACACTACTTAGGTATATGACCATACATATACCTATGTCATTAATTCTGGTTCGGCTCCAACATCCGCGCTCAAGTACAACCCAGTCCACACAGGAAAACACATCCCAATCCACACAAGAAGAAAAACGTATTCCACACAGGATATCAAGTCAATATTATCGAAGATAAGGATTGAAAGTCAAGATTCACCTCACACAGGTATACTTCTTCGTAAGACAATAGAGATGATCATATATTTCCACTGATTCATCTAAGCCGTCATACCCACACAGGATCGATAGGTAAATAACCCCCGCAATGACCCAGAAAGGATCGATAGGTAACTAACCCCCGAAATGACCCACACAGGATCAGACCCACACAGGATCGATAGCAGTGATCCACGTAGGATCGCTGAGTGCTATATTCGTCGTCGTCGAATCCATGGAGGATTTATGTGTAGTCGCCGTCGTTGTCGAAGTCACATCCAGCTCTAGGGTTCCCACACACAACAAGCTCATTCGGGAGGGTCCCCTCCATGAGCCGAAGGGCTGATACATCAAATGACACATAGTCCGGAGTTGATGTATCCAAATGTTCCATATCTTCAACAGGAACTCAACATCACAGACAACGCGTCAATCGGACGCTCGGTCTGAGAGTTATTGGCTTTTTTGTCCTAGGGGCCCGGTTGGTTTTTAAGTCAAAACCACTCTGACTGTACTCCAAATGCGTCCAAACCCTG
Organism: Viscum album; assembly: GCA_963277665.1. NCBI lineage: Eukaryota > Viridiplantae > Streptophyta > Magnoliopsida > Santalales > Viscaceae > Viscum > Viscum album. The sequence goes on along the minus strand of OY728119.1, from coordinate 1,784,430,779 downwards.
AGCGGAGTAAGACAAAAGGTCCGTCTCACTTAGAGGAATCCAACAAAGTTGATGGCATGTCAATCAGACGTCTGGATCTCAAGTTATAAGCGTTTCCGCTCCGAGGGCCCGGTTGGTTTAGTGTACGAACCAACCTGGACGAACACAACATATTCTGAAACCTTGTGTGTGATATATCAAAACGACCGAACCGATCCAAAGATCGCATCACAGTTGACGGTGTGTCATTCGGAGGTCTGCAGCTCAATTTAAGGGCAACAGACCGAAAGAGGTTCGGTATTTGGGGTTTCGTGCCCGGCCCGACCCGACCCGATACCCTCTGGGTCGACCCGAACCGGGTCGACCCGTCCCGGGTCTGGGTCCGGCCCGCTTGGGCGCGGCCCAGCCTAGCGTATAGCGACCCGACCATTTCTTACATTACTATTACATCATTTCAAATATAAACAACATAATAGTATTACACATGGAGGATCCAGAGGTTTAGTGTCTTGGGAAAACTAGGACCACACATAACAAGTACATCATCAACCATAAACATTTATTTAATTTATTCTTTTCTAGATTCTTAGTGGCACTTGTCCTCTCCTTATTAAATGTAGCCACCTGAGTATATACATCAAAAGGGGTGAGCTAAAAGCCTAGTAAGAGGATAGATAAGAACAATATAGCATGGGGTGAGCATAATCATGACATAGGAAGAAGATCATGAACATGAGAGGAGCATAAATAATAAAATTGAAATGTGGAAATGCATAAAAATGAAACATCATGTCTTATTGGTTAACTACCACACATACTTGTGAACAAATCTAGCATCATGTTCACACATCATTTCACATTTACTCATGAGATTAATCACTTTACCCAATGCATTGGAGCGCTATATAATTCCGGGCGCACTCGTCACATCATAACATTATCATTATCATGATTTCCACATAGAACACATTTCAAACATGTACATAAATTACCCATGGAAAGGAATGGTTTTCATCTCATAATAACACATTCATAAGCTTTGGGTTCCCAAAATAAAGAGGGAACAACATACTTGATACAATAACCATCAACCTTGAATGAGAGGTAAAATGTGAGATCTTGAAAGAAGGGTTCTTTTGGAAAACATTTTGATGGACATAAAAAACCAGTAAAAAACATGTATATCCCAGAAAATTAGAGGAAATGATGAAAAAATGATCTTTGAGGAGTAACCATATCAAAAATGGAGTGAAAGAGGGAGAACCCGAAGGAAGAAAATTGGGTTCGAGATTTTCGCTTACCTTGTACTCGAATGCCTCCTTCTCTTTAATGTCCTGTATAATGACATTATATTAATTAATTAGAAATTACAGAACCTTTTATAAATTAATAGGGTTCATTCTGGTTTCATAATTTCTTATTATATTCCTTTGGATGACTTATAGAGTTTAAAAACATTGTTCGGGGATGATTGTTTTCATGGTTTTCTTGAGCGGTCCACTTGTATTCTTAATTTGATGTTTGGGTAGATCATGGGTAAACATCCAGAACTGATATTACATGTTATTAATGATATTACCTAAGATTGAATGATTTTATAATGAGTTATGTTAGATCCATGTGGACGAATCATTAGATAAGAATTAAATGAAGATTATTTGGGTTAGTTTGAGCGGTTTTTGGATCACAATGAACTCGTTTTAACTATTCACTTAGTAATATGGACCTAGGTTATTTCCAGAACTTAAAATAGAACATAATACATGTAAAATATTCTGGTTCAACCATAAAAATGGTTTCATGACCAGATTGACGGTAGAAATGGAAGAAGAGAGCATGTTGTTTTTGAAGGTGATAAATTATCACCACATGAACAACGTTCTCTTTAATAAAATAAATGGAAGAGGGAAAGGGTGTGGGGTGATATAATATAACATTAGAATCATAATATTACATTATATATATAATACTGTATTTACAGAACAATTTGGATGAAGATAGGTAGGGAGAGATCAAGAAAGGAACTTGAACTTCAAAGGAAATTAAAGTAGAAGAGAGAGAGAAATTACCTTTAGAATCCTCCTCTTGTGATCCTCTTTAAGGAGGATAGGATTGGTCTTTTGATGAAACCAGCAGCTTTTGGACGTGGGGGATGATCTAGGGAAGGTGTTTGGGCAGAATTTAGTGAGGTCTTGGAGCTTGAGAGGTGTGAGGAAAAGAGGGAGTGATGGGTGGCTTTTATAGTGGAGGGGACAGGGGTTTCCTTAATATAAAATTGATTAGTTTATTAATTCCACCAAAGACAAGGAATAGTGAGTCATGGATTACCAATAATAGTAATTTTGTAATGTAATCCCGAACCAAGTGGGCTTTCATCAGCAGAAAATCATCAATGACTCAATTAATACATTATTTAGCATTTATTGTGAATTATCGGATTCCACTATTCATCAAAAATTCATGTATCTCAGAAAATTCCCAAAAATTTACCCCAACAATTTTTTGACGTGTAGAATCCAGAAATAAAGTCAATTTATCAAAAATAATTTTCTAAATATTATTAATTTAATATTTAATTAAAATCATAATTTATTTAAAAAAACAGTTTTTAAAATTAAAACTGATTTTGTAGCTCTTTCAAAAATTACGTAGGGTCTTATAAAGTTATCTAAAAACTATTAGACATTGATTAAATAATTTATTAATACATTACAGGAAAATAAATATTCTTTTAAATTAATTAATTAATTATAATTATTTATTTATGACTTATAAAATACCAAAAACATTTACTAAGGTCAAATTATCACTTTCTATGATGTCTAAATTTTATTTTATTATTCATAGGTAATGTTACTCTTATTTACTATTCATAAGGGTCATATTACTATTCATAAGGGTAGGTTACTATTCATAAGGGTAGGTTACTATTCATCAAAAATTATTTTTGTTTCATTAGACTCCAAAAACCATCTTCAACACAACTATGTATGTCAGATTTTTAAAATTCCAACCATAGGGGTGAAAAAATTATATTTAAAGGTCACTTATCACTTAGTATTTCATTATTTTGTTTTTTATGACATAAGTATAAGAAGGGAATTTTCCATTGAAAAACATTGGGTCGTTACATTCTTCCCTCCTTAAGAAATTTCGCCCCCGAAATTTCACTTTACACAAACAGGTGAGGGTACTTCTCCTTCATTGCCTCTTCTGGTTCCCAAGTTGCTTCATCAAACTTATGGTTCCTCCACAACACTTTGACAAGGCGGGATGTCTTGTTGCGTAGAACCTTATCACTTCGGTCCAAAATTTTTACCGGCTGCTCCTCATAGGAGAGATCATCATCCAGTTGTATCACCTCTGAGTTTAGTACATGTGAGGGGTCTGGTATGTACTTCCTCAGTAGTGATACATGAAACACATCATGAACTTGATCCATATTCGGTGGAAGTGCCAGACGATAGGCCACGACTCCTATACGATCAAGGATCTCAAAGGGGCCAATGTACCTTGGTCTTAGCTTCCCTTTCTTCCAAAATCTCATGACTCTCTTCCATGGAGATATTCGAAGGAAGACTTTATCTCCAACATCGAACTCCAAGTCCCATCGATGATTGTCAACATAGCTCTTTTGCCAGCTTTGAGCAGCTTTGATGTGTTTCTGGATGACATGAACCTTATCGGTCATCTCCTGCACAAGATTGGGTCCAAGTAGCTTTCTTTCTCCAACTTCATCCCAACAGGTTGGAGTTCTACATCGCTTCCCATAAAGAGCTTCATATGGATCCATCTGAATACTCGAGTGGAATCTATTGTTGTATGAGAACTCAACCAATGGAAGGTGCTGATCCCATCCACCATTGAATTCTAGAGAGCATGATCTTAGCATATCTTCGAGCGTTTGAATAGTCCTTTCAGACTCGCCATCGGTTTGGGGGTGATAGGTCGTGAGGAAATTTAATTCAATACTCAAGGCATGTTGAAGGCTCCTCCAGAATTTAGATGTGAACCTTGGATCATGGTCAGAGACAATCGAGAGTGGAACACCGTGCAATCTCACTACTTCCTTTACATATATCCTTGCAAGCTGTTCAAGTGAGAGGTCTTCCCGAATAGTTATAAAATGGGCAGTCTTGGTGAGTCGATCAACCACAACCCATATCGCATTATTTCCTCTTGACGTTTTCGGGAGACCCGTGACAATGTCCATAATAACATTTTCCCATTTCCACATGGTTATAGGCAATGGATCCATCATACCTTTGGACTTTTTCCACTCAGCTTTAACTTGCTGACATACCAAGCACCTTGATATATATTCCGCAATCTCCTTCTTCATGTTATCCTACCAGAAGTGTTTTCGGAGATCACGATACATCTTGGTACTTCTAGGATGAATAGAGAATGTTGAGCTATGTGCATTATCCAATAGCTCCTTCTTTATCCCGGGTGATGAAGGCACACAAATCCACGTTCCAAACCGAATCACACCATCATCATCGATATGGAACTCTTGCAGCTTCCCTTCCTTTACTACATTCACCCTTTTTTGTATCTCCACATCATCCCTTTGTGCTTCCTTAATCATCTGTTGGATGGATGGTTGAGCAATCATTTGGTAAAGTTAGGATGCATCCACAACCCTTACGATTCCCAGATCCATCCTTTGCATATCCAAGAAGATAGGGTCTTTCTCAATCCTCAACATGGGTAGAGTAGCAGGTTCTTTTCTACTTAGAGCATCAGCTACCTTGTTCGCCTTTCCAGGATGATAGTGAATAGAGAAATCATAATCCTTGATTAGCTCTAACCATCTCCTTTGATGCATGTTGAGCTCCTTTTGTGTGAATATATACTTTAGTCTCTTGTGGTTGGTGTATATGTCACACTTCTCACCAGAAAGGTAATGCCGCCAGATTTTCAAGGCAAAAATCACGGCTGTGAGCTCTAGATCATGTGTCAGGTAGTTCTTCTCATGGATCTTCAACATTCTTGAGGCGTAGGCTATCACATTATCATTTTGCATGAGTACACAACCCAAGCCATTCTTTGAAGCATCGCTGTATATCACAAAACTTTCTCCACTTTTCGGTAGTGTGAGTACAGGTGCAGTGATCAGCCTTCTCTTTACATCCTTGAAGCTTCCCTCACATTCTTTCTCCATACATACTTTACCCCTTTCCTTGTTAACTTAGTTATCTGGCATGAGAATCGTGGGAAGTTTCTCACAAAACTTCGATAGTACCCAGCTAATCCAAGAAATCTACGGATTTCTGTGACACTAGAGGGCCTGGTCCATTCCTCAATCGCCTTTGTCTTTGAAGGGTCCTTAGAAATTCCCTCTCTTGTGATCACATGTCCCAAGAACGTGACTTGATTCATCCAAAAGTAACACTTTCTGAACTTGGCGTACAACTTCTCCTTTCTCAATGTCACCAACACAAGTCTTAGATGTTCTTCATGTTCCTCCTTGCTCTTTGAGTAGATGAGAATATCATCGATAAACACTACCACAAATTTGTCGAGGAAATTTCTAAAGACTCTATTCATCAAATCCATGAAGATTGCAGGGGCATTAGTAAGTCCGAAGGGCATCACCAAAAACTCATAGTGCCCATACCTTGTACAGAAGGCAGTTTTCTGAATGTCTTCCTTCTTCACCTTTACTTGATGATATCCAGAACGAAGATCCACCTTTGAGAAATATTGATCTCCTCTTAACTGATCGAACAATTCATCAATCCTTGGGAGATGATACTTGTTCATTATAGTGATCTTGTTGAGTTCCCGATAATTGATACACAGCCGCATGGTACCATCCTTCTTCTTCACAAAGAGCACTGGTGCACCCCAAGGTGATGCACTAGGGCGTATGAACCCTTTGTCCATATGCCCTTGCAGCTGCTTCTTTAACACCTCCAGTTCGATAGGAGACATCCTATAGGGGCACATCGAGATAGGGGTAGCTCCGGGTATGAGTTCAATTGAGAACTCTACCTCATGATCCGGGGGAATTCCTGGTAACTCTTCAGGAAATACATCACCGTATTCGCTTATGATGGGCATTTCCTCAAGGTTAGAACTTTCCATTGACTCAAACATTTGGGCGAGGTATGCTTCTTCATAGGGAGTCATCACCCACACCATTGAAGGATTTTTCAAAGGATATTCTTGATCTTCCTTTCATTTGTAGAGGGTCATGGGATGGTTTGGAATATTAAAATATATTCCCATTTCCGGACAGTTGATATGTGCTCTATATAACGAGAGGCAATCCATTCCCATTATAGCGTTGAATTCCACCAAGGGAAGTATTACGAGATTTTCTAGAAGAATCTTCCCATATTCTTCAACAGGAGAAGAGTCAAACACTTGGGTTGCAATGATTTCACCACTTGGTGTTTTTACAGATATCTCTACTTCAAGGATTCGGGGCTTCGATTCTATAGTTCAAGCAAATTTGCAAGATATAAATGAATGCGTAGAACCAGAATCAAATAAGGCTTTTTCCATTCTTGAGTAAATAGGAAGTGTACCTTGTATGACTTCATTATCATGTTCCACCTCCATAGTAGTGATGGCATAAGCCTTCCCTTGTTCCTTTGGATTTGGCGGTTGTTGACGCTGATTACCCTCAAGAGCTCAAGGTTTAGTTCACTGGTTTCAATAGTGCCCTAGCTCCCTACAGTTGTAGCATTGAACCACGAGTGGTTCTCTCCATTCATCTGCTACATTATCCTTCCTTTTCATGTCTTTTCGACACTCGTGAGCTTGGTGTCCTTCCTTCCCACACTTAAAGCATTTCTCCGTACCTTTGAGGCAGTTCCCATGGTGCAACTTCCCACATTTTTGGCATGTGGGTCGTTGTGTTTTCTTCCCATCTTTATCACTAGATCCACCAGCTTGAAACTCCATCTTTCTTTTCTTATCACCATAGCCATGGGACTATTCTCCAAACTTCATATCCACTTTTAGAGAACACCGAACAACTTCTTCGTAACTCCCAAAGTCTCGAATTGCAAGAGCCTTTCGAAGATGTGGTTTTAATCCACAAAAGAATTTATCAATTTTTCTATCATTGTTGATAACAAAACCCAAAGAATACCTTGAAAGCCTTGCGAAATTTGCTTCATAGGTTGTGACAGATTCTCCTTCTTTTTTCTTGAGCTCTATGAATTCTCTCTCCATCTTCGTGCGAAGAGTTCTTGGGAAATACTTATTAAGAAACATAATCTTAAAGTCTTCTCATTCCATCTCATCAATTTCTTCCCTTGGCTTGGTGTTCTTAATAAAATCCCACCATTGATCAGCTTCTCCATCTAGACGATAAATGTCTAGAGTCACCTTCTCCGTCTCGGAACAGTGAAGAACAGAAAATATCTTCTCCATGGAGTTGACCCATTGTTCCGCAGCTAGTGGATCGGAAGATGCACAAAACGTCAGTGGTCGTTGCCTCATAAAACATTCGATAGATAGTTGCTCCTTTTTTGGTGAAGGAGGACGTTCCCCATTATTAGGGTTATTATTCATAACCCGAGATATTTGGGTAAGAATCTCCATGATGTTTTGAACTCCACCTCCCAAATCATTGGGGATGTTGTTCGGTCAATCGTTGCATTGGTCCTCGCAAGTGTCGTTGGCCTGATTTCTCCTAGTTGCCACCATTTTCTAAATAAAAAAGGTTAGAACAAAACATAAGTAACAATTCATGAATAACTTATCCATTTAAAGAATTATACCAAAAAAATAACATATGGGATCCCTAGGTAAATATCCTTGTGTGCATACTTGTACTTAGTCTCATGTTGTAGGTTTTCTCTAGGGTTCACTAATCCTAATCCCCAAATTAACTAAACCTTTCCTCTGATATCAACTATAGAGACCCGGCATTTTCTTACATTTCTATTACATCATTTCAAAGATAAACAACATAATAGTATTACACATGGAGGATCCAGAGGTTTAGTGTCTTGGGAAAACTAGGACTACACATTACAAGTACAACATCAACCATAAAAATTTATTTAATTTCTTCTTCACTAGCTTCTTAGTGGAACTTGTCCTATCCTTAGTACATGTATCCACCCTAGGATATACATCAAAAGGGGTGAGCTAAAAGCACAGTAAGAGGATAGATAAGAACAATTTATCATGGGGTGAGCATAATCATGACATAGGAAGAAGATCACGAACATGAGCGGAGCATAAATAATAAACTTGAAATGTGGCAATGCATAAAAATGAAACATCATGTCTTAGTGGTTAACTACCACACATACTTGTGAACAAAGCTAGCATCATGTTCACACATCATTTCACATTTACTCATGAGATTCATCAATTTACCCAATGCATTGGAGCGCTATATAATTCTGGGCGCACCCGTCACATTTAAACATTCATATTGCGCTATATAATTTCGGGCGCACCCGTCACATCATAACATTATCATTATCATGATTTCCACATAGAACACATATCAAACATGTACATTAATAACCCAAGGAAATTAATGGGTTTCATCTCATAATAACACATTCATAAGCTTTGGGTTCCCAAAATAAAAAGGGAACAACATACTTGATACAAGAACCATTAACCTTGAATGACAGGTAAAATGTGAGATCTTGAAAGAAGAGTTCTTTTGGAAAACATTTTGATGGACATAAAAAACCAGTGAAAAACATGTATATCCCAGAAAATAAAAGTAAATGATGAACAAATGAACTTTGATGTGTAACCATATCAAAAATGGAGTGAAAGAGGGAGAACCCGAAGGAAGAAAATTTGGTTCGATATTTCCCCTTACCTTGTACTCAAATGCCTCCTTCTATTTAATGTCCTGTATAATGACAATATATTCATTAATTAGAAATTAAAGAACCTTGTATAAATTAATAGGGTTAATTCTGGTTTCATTATTTCATATTATGTTCCTTTGGATGACTTATAGAGTTTAAAAACATTGTTCGGGTATGTTCGTTTTCATGGTTTTCTTGAGCGGTCCACTTGTATTATTAATTTGATGTTTGGGCAGATCATGAGTAAACATCCAGAACTGATATTATATGTTATTAATGATATTACAGAAGCTTGAATGATTTTATAATGAGTTATATTAGATCCATGTGGACGAATCATTAGATAAGAATTAAATGAAGATTATTTGGGTTAGTTTGAGCGGTTTTTGGATCACAACGAACTCGTTTTAACTTTTCACTTAGTAATATGGACCTATGTTATTTACAAAACATAAAATAGAACATAATAAATATAAAATATTCTGGTTCAAACATAAAAATGGTTTCATGTCCATATTGAAGGTAGAAATGGAAGAAGAGAGCATGTTGTTTTTGAAGGTGATAAATTATCACTACATGAACAACGTTCTCTTTAATAAAATAAATGGTCGAGGGAAAGGGTGTGGGGTGATATTATATAACATTAGAATCATAATATTTTAGTATATATATAATACTAGATTTACAGAACAATTTGGATGAATATAGGTAGGGAGAGATCAATAAAGGAACTTTAACTTGAAAGGAAATTAAAGTAGAAGAGAGAGAGAAATTACCTTTAGAATCCTCCTCTTGAGATCCTCTTTAAGGAATCTAGGCTTGGTCTTTTGATGAGACCAGCAGCTTTTGGACTTGGGGGATGAGCTAGGGAAGGTGTTTGGGCAGAATTTAGTGAAGGCTTGGAGCTTGAGAGGTGTGAGGAAAAGAGGGAGTTAAGGGTGGCTTTTATAGTGGAGGGGAGAGGGGTTTCCTTAATTTATAATTGATTAGTTTATTAATTTCACCAAAGACAAGGAATAATGAGTCTTGGATGACCAATAATAGTAATTTTATAATGTAATCCCGAACCAAGTGGGCTTACATCAGCAGAACATCATCAATGACTCAATTAATACATTATTTAGCTTTTATTGTGAATTATTGGATTCCACTATTCATCAAAAATTCATGTATCTCAGAAAATTCCCAAATATTTACCCCACCCATTTTTTGACGTGTAGAATCCAGAAATGAAGTCAATTTTTCAAAAATAATTTTCTAATTATTATTAATTTAATATTTTATTAAAATCATAATTTACTTAAAAAACAGTTTTTAAAATTAAAACTGATTTTGTAGCTCTTTCAAAAATTACATAGGGTCTTATAAAATTATCTAAAAATAATTAGACATTGATTCAATAATTTATGAATACATTACAGGAAAATAAATATTCTTTTAAATTAATTAATTAATTATAATTAATTATTTATGACTTATAAAATACCAAAAACGTTTACTAAGGCCAAATTATCACTTTCTATGATGTCTAAATTTTATTTTATTATTCATAGGTAATGTTACTCTTATTTACTATTCATAAGGGTCATATTACTATTCATAAGGGTTGGTTACTATTCATAAGGATATGTTACTATTCACCAAAAATTATTTTTGTTTCATTAAACTCCAAAAAACCATCTTGAACACAACCGTGTATGTCGGATTTTTAAAATTCCAACTATAGGGGTGACAAAAGTATATTTAAAGGTCACTTATCACTTAGTAGTTCATTATTTTGTGTTTTTATGACATAAGTATAAGAAGGGAATTTTCCATTGAAAAACTTTGGGTCGTTACATGGCAGACCGGCCAGGGCAGCCGGCTCGGCGCGCTGACGCCAGCAGGTGGCTCGGCCGTTTGGCTGAGCGGATGGGGGGGGGGGTGCCCCCCTGTGTGTAACTGTGGCCCCCATTATGGGGCCGCTCACGTCCGGCCAGCCGTGGGTTGTGAAACCCCGACTCTTCCATGTCCGGTCGGCCCGCTCCGGCCAGCCGACTTCTGCCGCCACGGGTCCGGCAAGGCTGGTCCCCCCCCTGCTCCGACGTCGGTGGCCCGATTCCGGCCGCCGGTTCCCCTGCTCCTCCGCGTCTTATGCCGCGGCCTTGGTCCATCCTGCGCGGTCCGACGATGCCGTGCCCCTCCGTCGTGGCCCCACTCCGGCCGCGATGTCTTCGGGTTTTTCCGGCGCGGCGCGACGGCGCCACAGCTTGGTTTAATTTTCAAATGCTCAGTGCAACGGCGCTGCCCATCCTTGCCACCCGTTCCCGCGCGGTGCGACGGCACCACATCACATTCCTTCGAACCGCAACAGCAAAAAATAAAAAGGGAGGAGGGCCGGCCGTGTTTGTGCGGTCCGGCCCCCTCCTGTTGAACGATATCAAGCGGTCCAAATGAACTAGGATAGATGACGAAAGAATTCACAAATAAAAACACATAAACCCCTACCTCGTCGAACACGTTGAGCGGGGATTCTTCGTGGAGATAACCGTCGCGGAAGGATACGTCGCGGAAGGAGACGTCGCAGAAGGAGACGTCGCAGAAGGAGACGCCGCAGAAGGAGACGTCGCGGAAAGAAGCATCGCAGAAGGATACATCGATCCCCGAGGAATCCAGCGTTCTTCGCGTTCTTCGTCTAAGATGAATAATTTCCTCAAGCTCATTAGATTTTCTCCCAAAGGCTCCCACAACCTGAATTCCAACAAAATAAAATAAGTTCAACACTTATTTTATTAACATAACCTAAGAATTTTAATTTCGAACATTCACATTTAACTCACTTAATTAATTAACATAAGTTGTCAAAAAAAATGGTGAGTTGAGGTGGGTTAGAGAATATGAAGGGGTGGGGTTCGTGTGGGCCCCACCGGCCTCATAACCTCTCATGGGAAGTTGGGTGGTTACCCAAATTCCACCCAAAGGTTACAAACTTAGAAAGATAAATAAAATTTGTCGTTTAAATTATATTTTAACTTCCACAAATTTTAACAACTTCACCCGTGATAACGAAACTCCGGAAAAGGTGTTCCTAAGCAATTACCGGCACTACGGTTCCATCAGTGCCCTTGGAATTTGATTCCGAGCACCGGTTCAAAAGTTAGAAAAACCCAATCGTTCGTTCACTGAACGTACCCGAGCAAATATTTGGATAGAAATTCCAGGCACACCGGGGCTCGGAATCAAGTGCCGTCAGAAACCACATTCTTGTAAAATCCCAAAGAAAATTAAGGAAAAAAATTCCTTGAATTTTACATGTATTTACACTAAATATTAATTTATTAAATGGATTAAAATTCATAAAAATATTATATTAAATAAAGTGATTAGGATTTGGTTTATAATTTCATCCATGGTACATTAATGGGACTCTTGTCCATTCATTTTTTCTATCGTGACACATAAATTGTTTAAACATTGTTTGTCCTGATAATCATAAGAAAGGATAAAAGGGGTTAAAATAAACAGATAAAAGTGAAGAAATCTACCCATTATGGAAAATATTTATTATATTTGAATCATTTAAAACATCCACATCTTAGAATAAAATAATATTTACTTTTAACCATTTAATATTGAAAATTTATTTATATAAATACTTAAGGAAATCAGAAAAACGACCTTTCTCTCATTAAAATAAGAAACCATGTCTCCTCTTTTCAATACACTCCATCAACCATTTTTTTCGGGCAATACCTAGCCAAGTAGTTTATTAGAATTACCTAACACACTAATAAGGTAATATTTTTGCGAATTATTTCACCCTTATAAGGCTTAAGCTGTAATGGAAATGAGGATTTCTGAAGAAGATGTATGGTTTTTAACTAAATGTTTTGGTTTTATTTCTTATTATACACCATTCATTGGTTCAACAAAAATGATGAATAAAAAACATAAATATTTTACATAGAATATTTTTCTACGTTAATGGTATACCATATATCCGTAAACTTTTATATCGGCTGGGAAAAGAATGTTTCAATCATGTGTATGACATAATATCCCCACACGAACTGACTCTACTTGTTTTGGGTAACCTTCTGTCAATATAAGTAATAATGATGGATTTAATGTCTATATATATTAGTCATGGAATATTTATTTTTCTTAAAAATATAATATATCATTTATTTTCTTAATGTTACTTCCATTAAAATATGATAACATTGCTCTTGTGTATTTGTGGACTACCACTTCCACGAAGTGATGTAATTCAATTTCCATCACAAAATTACTTGGATGATATATATAAGATTATTTAAATAATAATATTATATTTATGATTTAATTATGAATATGTAAATATAACATAATACCTATGTTCTTTTTTATCATGATCATTGTGAATGGGATACTATACTCTTGCGTATGTACGACTCATTATCTCCATGATTATAACGCACTTCATTATTGATAAAATTATTTCATGGTTTGATTTAAAATGATAATTAATCAATGAAAATTATAAGTATGTCATTATTATTATTATTTATATTTTGAAACAATTAACACTTTGACAATAGTTGATCTACTAATGTCATTTTTTAAATATGATCCAAATATCATGAAAACATACGACAAAAAATTAATTAAAAAATTAATTAAAAAATTAATTAAATATAACATGGTAATATGTAAAGTAAACTGAATAATAAAAATAAATATTTTTCATAAAAAAATAAATTATTATCATATATTTACTAATCATTTTTATAATGAATGAATTTTATGGGTTGGACACAGGGTGATATCTTCCAATCATACATTTTTTTCCAGTGAGACGTTTGTATTATTCAATAGTTTCTTCTTTCATGTGCTGAACATATTAATCTTTAGATAGAATATATTATTATTCACCTTATAGTCATGGTAATTATAGATTAATTTTCTGTTATTTATTTCCTGTGGATTATGAATCAATATTTACAAAAGTAGTAATGGAAAATTTCACAATATCATTGTTCATCTATATTAATGACATATAAGTCTTCAATGGGGGAATTATTTGATAATATTTCATTAAATAAATATATTTTATTCTACAGTAGATATTTTTTTAATAGATAGTGTGGTTTTAATTTATCATTAATTAAGTACATAGGATATCAGAATATTATTTGTTAGCAATCTAAATTTATTTCTCTCTTCTATCGAAACTGTTTTCTTCTTCTATAAACCTCTTTTCAATAAGTGTTATAATTTTTTTATTATTATCTTATTATTCATTAAATTAATTTTCTATCAACTATTGAATATGAATTAAATATATTAAATGGTATATTCTTGTCATTTTTTTAATGAGTTACATTATTTGATTTTGAGGAAATATTAAAAGGAATATTTGTTTTATTGTACTCAGAATGAAGATATTTTCCTTCCAAAATCACATAGAAATGTTTTTATTATTACATTACATGTTTAAATGGTTCATTTAAAAGAAAATAATTTCATATTATTCTATAAATTGTTAGTTTTTTTAAATTGAATTTCTAAATAAAAATGATATTTTCTGAAGATGGATTATCGAAATTTTTATGATATTTTCATTGATCAATAATAACGACACTCTATTTAACTTATTATAAATCCCCAAACCTCCACTTCTATATTTTGAACTAAAAAATGCTATGTATTTTTATGTATAATGGATAAAAGAAAACCACACTGTATATTATACATTCGAGGCCCTTTTCTAGTTATGGTTTTAGAGGATTTAGACAAAGCATACATTAACATTTACAAGAAAAAACATAAGAATTTATTTTATTCCTTTCTTCTCCAACTTCTTATTACACCTTTATAAATCATTAGAACACATACTCAACTAAGGATATACATAATAACTGGGAGAGCTAAAAGACCATTAAGAGGATAGATATGAACTATATAACAATGGGTGATCGTAATCATAACTTAGTCAAAGGATCAAGAAAATGAGAGGAAGCATTAATTGAAGACATGAAATGTGGAAATGCATAAAAATGAAACATCATGTCTCTATGGTTAACTATGATAAATTATTGTGAACAAATATGGAATATTTTTCACACATCATTTACCTTTAAGTCATGAGATTCATCAATTTACCCAATGCTTTTTAGAATTTTATAATTCCGGGCACACCTATCACATTCAAACATTCATGTTACACTATATATTTCCGAGCACACCCATCACATCATAACATTATCATTATCATGCAAGACCCATATAAAATATATCAAAAAACTAGCATAACTAAACCCATGGAAAGGAATGAGATTCATCTCATAATAACACATTCGTAAACATTGGGTTTGAAAAAGAGTGTGGTAATAACATACATGGTTCAATAACCATAAATCCTTCAATGATAAGTAAAAGATGTGTTTTTGAAAGACGAGTTATTTTCAAAAACAATTATTTGACATAAAATCCCGTGGAAAACATATATATAACAGGAAATGTATGATAATGATAATTTTTTAAGGATTTATCATACCAAAAACGGAGTGAAAGAGGGAGAACCTGAAGAAGGAAAGTTGGGTTTAAGAATTTCTCCTTACCTTTTATCCAAATGCTTCCATCAATTTAAAGTCCTGTGTAAACACATTATATTAATTAATTGTCAATTAAAGAACAATTTGTACATGAATATGGTTTATTATGGTTTCATTATGTTATTTTATGGGCCTTTCAAGGAGTTATAGGGTTTAAATCCATTGAATAGAAATGTTCATTTTCTTGGTTTTCATGAATGATTCACTTGTATTCATAAATGGAAGTTCGTGTAGAACATGGATAATCGTACAGAACTGATATTAAATGTTATTAATGATATTACAGGAGTTTAAATGATCTTATATTGAATTATGTTAAATACCCTCTGGATGAATCATTAGTTAAAATATAATGACGATCGTTTGGGTTAATTTGGGTAATTTTTCAACAACAATGAACATGTTTTGTTTAATCATTTAGTAATATGTACGTAAGATAAAAAATGAACATTAAATAGAATATAATACATATAATATAATTTTATTCAACAATAAAAAGGTTTCGTGGCCATATCTGATGAAATTAGAGAAAATAGAAATCATATCATCCACGATGTTGGTAATTTGACACATTACATACAATATTTTTGTTCCTTTAATATGTGGAAGAGGAGAAGAAGAATGATGAAGAATTTTCCAAGAACATTAGAAAATCAATAATATAAAGGATTTATGGACCTTTCATGCCTCTGGGATAAGATGAGTGGAATAGACTACAAAAGGGAAAAGGAAGGAAAGGAAAACACACCAAAAAATGATTTCTTACATCTTGATCCATTCTTTTAGAGATCCTCTTTAAGGCCTTTGATTTTGAATTTTGGGTGAGACCATTAGGTCTAGGACGTGGGGAAGAGACTTGGGAGGTGTATTTTGAATAACATAGGTGTGTATCTTGTCTTGAGATGTGTGTGAGGTAGAGGAGAATGAAGGTGGTATTTATAGTGGAGGAGAGATGGAATTTTACATTATTTAAAACATTATTATAATATTTTATCTCAAGACTAGGAATAATCATAATTCATGTTACACCATTTAGTAATAATGGCATTTATTTTGAACCAAGTTGTCTTGAATCACTTATGATGTCATAAATTGTGTATTTAACTGTAACGCCCCGACCCCAGTTACCCAGAGTTGGTGTATTATTTAAATACGTTGGCATGATTACAAGGAATCACATCTTGAAGGACAGATCGGTTTAGCAGTCTTGAAAAATAGATTACATACATGAATATTACATTACACTTTATAACATACAACAATACATAAATAATATTTTATGAACACCATTATTCCCTTAGCTTAACCCTACATATAAATCAAAATATACTTCTTGGAATCCTCAGAAAAATGAAACATAGAAAGTGGTGAGCTCAAACGCTCAGTAAGGGTAAGAAATACACTAGAAGATAACATAAATATTAATCATGGTCAATAATTGAAACCACATGCCATTACCAATAATAAAAAATTGACTACGTTTATGGTAGGAATATGATCTGAGTAAATCATGCCATAATAAAATATAATCATGGGTATTCTACTAGTTGAATGGCCACATTTTCCGTCAATATTATTTTCATAATGAGGGAAAGTATAATGATAGACATTCTGAAACATTTTTTTCATGGACTCGACCAAGACGTCTAAAAATGATTATGGATTCAGCCAAAACCATTTATCAAATTGGGAAATGTCTCGCCCAATTTCACATCTAATTGTCTCATGAGTCCAACTGATTCATCGAGGAGCTATAGTGGGATCCACCCATCACGTTCTAAGTCCAATATATTACTCATATTAAAAGGTTTAAACTAATAATAAACATTCATATTATAAATAGCATTAGAAATGTAAATACAATAACCATAAACCATGAATGGTATAAAAATAGAACATCCACAGTCAAACATATCACAAAACATTCAATATAATATGGAAGTTTTTTATAATAATATATCAACTTCAAATAAAGTTAAAATCCCTCAAAGGATGTTGACATAGATGAAATCAAACCCCATTTTAGATAAATATCTCTTTATATTTTGAAATCATTTAAGAATCAAATAATTATAATCAGAATATTTATTTTGAAAATATCTTTATAATCTTTTAAGAGAAGCTTTGATGATGTTATAACGGTGGAAAATAGTTGCACCCGCTGTGTAAGTTAAAAAAACATTCTTACCTTAAATTTATCAAAATGGTCAAAAAGTACATTGTTTGGAAAATGATGCAATGATTCTTTTAAAAACACATAAGGGTATAAATGACTTTAACCCATTGTCTGGTAAATAGTAAAATGGTTCTGAAATACATCTTTAAGAAACATGGATATGTATGATAAAGGGGTCCTAGTAGATAGTTACGTAAAAACAACCTTGGGTAATAAAAAGATTGTGAAATTAACCATTACCTTGTACTTTTACTTGGTCAATGTAACGCCCCGACCCCAGTTACCATGAGTCGGTGCATTATTTTAATACATTGGCATGATTACAAGGAAACAAGTCCCGAAGGACCGATCAGTTTAGCAGTCTTGTAAAAATAGATCACATAGATGAATGTTACATTTTCACTTTAAGACTGAAAAAAACAACATAAAAATCATTATGAACGCCATTATTCCCTTGGATTAACCCTGCATATCAATCACATTACACTTCTTGAATCCTGGAAAAAATAAAACATAGAAATGGGTGAGCTCAAATGCTCAGTTAGGGTAAGCAATACAGCAGAAACTTTCAAAAATAAGCATAAAAATTTAAGGCAATATATAAAACTCAAAAAAAAGCCTTTTAAACTTGAACTTCAGCATAATATGGAAGAAATAAAATTAAATAATTCCATTTACTTATTCACATGGATATTCTACTAATCGAATAATCACATGAAATATCACAAACCACTTTCATAATGAAGGAATGAATAATGCCAGACTATCATAACCACATAGCCAAGGCCTCGTTCCAAGACTACAAATAAGATTTTTCAATTCCTTGTGCCAAGACACTAGTTTGTCTCATGAGACCTACCGATGAAATTTTTTTAGAAGATACTTACATTTAAAATTTCTGAAATATACTCCAGTGTTTTTCTGAAAACATTATGCAAGCTTCTAAAAACAAAATAACTAATTCTAAGACTGCTTGACTAATTACAAGCCATGATGGGTCCACGCCCAAGCCCTTCTTGTCTACCATACTCGAGAGTCGGGTTTTCTGAAAACATTTTTAAGCTTTCGTTAAATACGTATACATTTGCACTGGATTTTCATATATTTTAGAGAAATATCTCTTTTATGAAATCATTTAAAAGTCACATAATTATAAAAGAAAACCTTTATTTTTAAAATATCCTTATAAGTGTGTAAGATAAGCTTCAAAGGTGTAATAATGGCAGAGAATAACCGCACCAGCCGTATAAGTTAAAAAAATACATTCTTACCTTAATTCTATCAAAAAGGTTAAAAAGGACCTTGTTTGGAAAATGACGGAAGGATTCCTTTATAAACATCTTATAAAAAGTAAAACAAGGGTATAAATGACTTTAACCCATATTATGTAAAATAGTAAAAATGTTTTGAAATACATTTTTAAGAAACATGGATGTGGATAATAAATAAATACTAGTAGATTATTACGTATAAACAACCTCGGATAATGAAGAGATTGCGAAATAAACCCTTACCAATTTGGTTACATACGAAACATACAACCAATGAAAGAGGTATCATACAATGAATATGTAAATACACATAAATTAAAGTTTATTAGACAAAGAATACAATTATGGGCAGTACATACACCACACAAAATGTAATAGTGGCAATATGGCATGAATCACACAAGAATAAGGAGTGAGATGAAAACCCCTTACCTTGCACTTTCCTTTAGTTGAGGGTACGTTTAACCTCCTGTACGAAGATCGTAGTATGTTATTAAATTATACCAGAACCATATTAATATTTATGATATCATACCTGATTCATTTATGACTTTATATTACCCATTTAATAATAATTTCCATGTTATTTTAACATTTTGGGTAATAATCACTTTCTTTATCGTACGTGTTTTAACTTGACACTCTTGGTTGTATCACTTAGATCATGATTTAAATACATAGAGAATACAAAAAATGATAAATATATTATATATTTTTAGAATATATAAATATGTATAATATACATATATATGAAATGGAAAACACCGTTTATAGAGACGGTAGTCCGTACGTACGCATAAACGTTGTTTCTGTTTTCATATAGTATTGAACAAATGTAAATTAATAAGATATATGTAAGTACATAAATCCTTATATATATATATATATCTCCAGTAGAATTATTTTTTCATATATTACATACTTATTAGTAATATATATTTTTATAATCGTTGATGAATTGTGAACTTGGAAATGAATCTCATTGCATCGTGGAGACGGTAATCCGTACGTACGCACGACCAAAAATATCATTCTTTTTATATTAAAATAATATATAATTGGATGGTATAACATATATAAATAATCATTATCTTGTTATATTTATTATTTACGTGAATTACAAAACATTATTATACCCATCCAAATAATAATATATTGAATAACAATTACACCACGACGTGGAGATGGTAAGTCGTACGTACGCACGTATGGTGACATGTAATTAAAAGGATGGATAGAATACTGAATATGGTTGTACCATATTTATTATAATATTAAATTATATAGGATATTCAGGATTCATTATTTTAAAATGGTAATAACAAATAACGAAGAAGTTGAAGAAGAAAGGAACTTGAAAAAGGGTGGTGAAATCATTACCTCTTCTTCGGGTTCTTCCTTTTGATTTGATCAAAAGGGCTTCTTAAGTTGGATTTATGACTAAAGGAAGGCCTCTAGGATGGAGTGAGGGAAGTTGAGAGAGTATTTGGGCAGAGTTTGGGCGAACCAAAAGGCTTTGAAGGTGTGAGTTAATGAGAAGGGAGAGTGCCCTTTTATAAGAGGGGTGAGGGGCACCTTTGGAAAAGCTATAAATATTATTTTATAATAAACTAATATTCGGTTTCTAATGGCTCCAAAGTGTATTATTTAAATTTTAGGGATGGTATGGGTCGAAAACCACTCAACCAATAGAATTTAGACAGCTTTGGGTCATTATATTAACCTTACCTTTAAGTATTAACTCTTATTTAATTAGTTTCACTTTTACAATGTCTCTTTGTATTTCTATATTATATGGTTAATAAACATACTATATACATCCAAGATACCCCCAAGTGGTCCATTAATGATACACCTATCACGATATAAGTCTCTTGGCCGAGCCTTAGATTTTTAGAAATTTAATATCAATTAATAATATAATATTTGTTTTAAAAACTCTTTTATGTCAATTTTGACACTATTCAATAATTGATTTTTGTAAAAATCATAACAGAATTATTACTTCAAAAAACGTTAATTACCTCAATCATAACGTGTCATATTAACCTATAAAATTAGTTTAATTCATAAAATGTCTCAAATTATATTTATTTGGGTATTTATAATATCAATTATTTTAATTTTTTCACTATTATGGTAATTACTGCATCATCATTGTGTCATAAATAAATTTAATTATTTAATGTATAAAAATTATAAATAAAATATCATTATTTAGGAAATCATTTTATCTTCCTAATGAATATTTAAAATCGAATTTATCTTATGTATAACCATATATTAAAAATGTTTTAGTAAATAAACATTAATTTTAACTCTTTTAACTCTTCATTGAATTAAATAATAATAAATGTCCTAATCTAATCCAAGTGGATCTAAATGACAATAATTTATTCCTAAGGTTGTTTTTGGTCTAGATACACTTTTCCAATAGAATTAGGACATGTGTTATGGAAATATTAATATCATTTTTACCCTTAATACCCTATTTACTTTTAACAGTGGTAAATAAAAGTAAAAAGTTACTATTCATCAAAAATTATTTTCATCTCATTGAACCACATTTTACTCCTTGATATTAACCTTGTCTCTCGGATTTTCAAAATTCCAATCACAGAAGCGGTAAAATTATGTTTTATGAAAAATTTAGTTTTTTAACTACCACTTGGTAGTTTCACTATTCATAAAAATTGATGTTTTTCAGAACAATTCCAAAATTTTACCCTAAGCTATAATTGATATTCCGAATTCAAAAATGATGTCTATTTTAAAAAATTCCAAACGTATAAGTTTCATTAATTAATTTTATAATTAATTCCCGCCGTCACCACAAATTGCATGTTTTTTAGAAACAATATATATCAAAAGATTGACAATTGTTTATGTCCAATTTCAAAGTGAAATTAATTCTAATGAACACCATTGGATAAAATGGTAAAAATATATTCTAATTAAACATTAAAACCACTCAAATTCATAATTTATCACTATTAATTATTTTTATTAAAAAACTTGTTTTTAATTAAAATTTAGTAATTTTCGGTATTCAGAAAAATATTATAGTTATCTGAAAAGTACAAAAATTTCACCTTAGGCTAAATTCGATAATCCAAATCCAAAAATGAAGTCCATTTTGAGAGATAAAATTTCTAAATTTTTTAAAAGTAGGTATTACTATTCATAACGGCTACTTTGATTGGTCGTGGTGTGTATTAGTACTCGAAGTTGCGTACAACACACGCTACTGTATTATGCAAAGAGAAGTGTATCGTGGAAGCTCGAGGTGTTACATTCTCCCCTCCTTCAATAAATGGTGTCCTCACAATTTGATATTGTTCTTTGAAAATAAAGGTTGAAAATAGAAAATATCTTTGTGGAAAAACCCACATAGGAAATTTGGTTAATAAAATTTAGTCTTAAAAAGATGATAAGAGAAATGAAAGGGTCACCACAAAATTATGATCTCGATTAGGAGGAAATTGGTGTTATTTATAGAAATATAATTGGAGGAAAACGTAAATATTTATAGGTAGTGATTGAGGTCATCAATCACAAACAAGTTTAAAATTGAGGTCCTTAAATTCATCAATCTATGATGATTTAAAATACCATCGGTTCAACAAAACATAAGGTATTTGGATAACACATTTTTGACGTTTCAAAATATATTAGTTGAAATACCACATCGAAAAATGAATTAATGAGGCCTCTATTTAAAATAAAGTGTAGAAAATATGAAGATCACCAAAAATAACACATACTAGGGTTCCATTTAGGAAAATATGGATATGGAAGTGAAATCTAACCATCAATTATCAGATGGAGAGCGGTAGAGAACATGGCTATGAAAAGGCCAACAATTCCAAAGCCATAAATTAGTGATGATCTAAGGTACCATATAGGAAAAAAATTTTGTTCTAAGTTCCTTTTCTTAATGTTGAGGAATTTATTTATGAGATTGGATAAGACCATAGGGATATATACTTACATTATAATTAGTGTTTTATCCATTAATAAATTTCTACCACAAACTCATCTTTCACCCCAAAATATTATATAACTCAAAAATACTCAATTTATCCTAATCGTATAGGGTTCAAAATATTATGAATTTATAATTCACATATCAGACACTTTATGAAAAGAAACTACATTATACCATCCAGGAAATTCATGTAGCACAATGGTAGGCGATGAATCCCAATTGCACTATGGTTGTGGGTTCGATTCCCACAGCTTTGTCTGACACGACGGGTCATCACACGGTCTGCGTGTTGTCCTTTTATAAAAATCCAAAAAATAACCTTTCAAACTTAATCCATTCCAACCATTAGACTTAGACAAAATAATATTATCCAAACTCACAGTCTGAATTTTACAAAGAAGTTAAACATAACGAGGATCCTTTTTGCCAAGTAATAACATGTGAACGCCTTCCTCATGTATTCTTTTACAACACCGCAACATCATGAATTAACAAAATTAACCATATCTTATTCCAAAATAACTACCTAAATATTAGGACTATATTAAGGTTTATCTTTCCTTCAACCATGTAATTTCCAAAAACAAATTTAACTCGCTGTAGAGTCACTTTTCTTAGTACCATAAAATCTCAAATCCTTAATTAAATAGTACTATAGTACAATCCTTATTTATTTCCAGAACATCATTGATACAACACTTAAATGAAATAATTCCAAAATAACAACATAGGAACACTAGTCATTCCCCTTCATCTGTGGTGGTATCATAACATGATTATTATCCAATAGCATCATTTGCGGCATAGTCTGATGACAGGGACATTGGTTCACGTAGTGTCTAAACTCCTTGAAAATGAAGAATTGTACATTTGAAACCATTTTCTTACCCTTGCAGTCACGTACTTTGTGCCCTTTTCCTACAAACTTATAACAAACTCCCATTCCTTTCAGGAAAGTTCCAGGGTGTTTCTTCCCACAGTTATCACATATGGAGAAATTCTTCTTTTCCCTCTTCCCTTTATCCATATTTCTCTCTTCCATCCCTTTCTTCTCTTGCTTCCCTTCAAATCCATAGGAATTAGTAAACTCTTTAGTTATCTTATCCACACATGATACTATTTCTTCATATGATGATAATACGTGGGAGACTATTTCCCTTCTAAATTATGGCTTAATACCATGAAAGATATGATCCTTCTTACTCTTTGGATCATACGTATTACTGGAGTTCACATTCCTTCTACTGGGTTCCATTTCTATACAATAGCATAAACTAGGTCAGTTTATGAATTGTAATGAATAATTCCAAAATTGTAAAATACCAAAAACAAATTGAACAGTTTATGGATATAATCCATAATGATAAAAATATTTTCATTGAGTAAGTATATACTCATGATCCCTTCATGATGGTTTGTAAAGAAAACGAGAATTATCCTAAGCATATCCCCCAGGTGTGTCGTAACCAAGAGTGCATCAAGGCCCGTTGTTGTGCACCAGTTCTCGTTCGAGTCTAGCTCAAAGCGCTGTTTTCGGGTTTTACCCCTAGGTACATCTGTGCTAGAGCCGCCTCTACCTACTCATATCCAGACAGGGATGTATTGCTCGGAAACCTCATAAAATCTCTACAACACCAAAATTCTAGAATGTTCTTCTATACTAATCCTCAAAGTCTATCTTAGGGAAATGTGATCTAATCAGAGTTTATCTAAGTCTAGTTTTCAAGGTTATTTCTAAACTTCCCCTGATACCAACTGTAACGCCCCGAACCTAGTTACCCAGAGTCGGTGCATTATTTTAATACACTGGCATGATTACAATGAATCAAGTCCCGAAGGACTGATCAATTTAGCAGTCTTGGAAAAATAGATCACATACATGAATGTTACATTTGCACTTTAAGACGTAAAAAATCAAGATAAATAATCTTTATGAACGCCATTATTCTGTTGGCTTAACCCTGCATATCAATCACATTACACTTCTTGGAATCCTGGGAAAAATAAAACAAAGAAAGGGGTGAGCTCAAACGCTCAGTAAGGGTAAGCAATACAGCGGAAAATTTCAAAAAAAAGAATAAACATTTAAGGCAATGTATAAAACTAAAACAAAAGCCTTTTAAACTTGATTTTCAGCATAATATGTTAGAAATAAAATGAAATAATTCCATTTACTTATTCACATGGATATTATACTAATCGAATAATCATATGCAATATCACTAACCACTTTCATAATGATGGAATGCATAATGCCAGACTATCATAACCACATAGCCAAGACCTCGTGCCAAGACTACAAATAAGATTTTGTCAAGGCCTTGTGCCAAGACACTAGTTTGTCTCATGAGACCTACCGATGCAATTTTTTCAGAAGATACTTACATTAAAAGTTTCTTAATATACTCCAGTGTTTTTCTGAAAACATTATGAAAGCTCTTAAAAACAAAATAACTAATTCTGAGACTCCTCGACTAATTACTGGCCATGATGGGTCCATGCCCAATCCCTTCCTGTCTACCATACTCGAGAGTCAGGTTTTCTGAAAAAAAATTTAAGCATGCGTTAAATACGTATACATTTTCACTGGAGTTTCATATATTTGAGTGCAATATCTCTTTTTTTAAATCATTTAAAAATCACATAATTATAAAATAAAACCTTTATTTTGAAAATATCCTTATAAGTGTGTAAGATAAGCTTCAAAGGTGTAATAATGGTGGAGAATAAATGCAACTGCCATATAAGTTAAAAAAAGACATTCATACCTTAATTCTATCAAAAAGGTTAAAAAGGACCTTGTTTGGAAAACGACGGAATGATTCCTTTATAATCTTTATATTAAAAGTAAAACAAGGGTATAAATGACTTTCACCCATATTATGTAAAATAGTAAAAAAAATTGAAATACATTTTTATGAAACATGGATGTGGATGATAAATAAATCCCAGTAGGTTATTACGTATAAACAACCTCAGATAATGAAGAGATTGCGAAATAAACCCTTACCAATTTGGTAACTTACGAAACATACAACCCATGAAAGAGGTATCATACAATGAATATGTAAATAAACATAAATTAAAGTTTATTACACAAATAATAAAATTATGGGTAGTACATACACCACACAAAAGGTAATAGTGTAAATATGGTATGAATCTCACGGGAATAAGGAGTGAGATGAAAACCCCTTACCTTGCACTTTCCTTTAGTCGAGGGTATGTTTAACCTCATGTACGAAGATTGTATTATGTTATTAAATTATACCAGAAACATATTAATATTTATGATATCATTCCCGATTCATTTATGACTTTATATTACCCATTTTATAATAATTTCCATGTTAAGTTAACATTTTGGGTAATAATCACTTTCTTTATCGTACGTGTTTTAACTTTTCACTCTTGGTTGTATCACTTAGATCATGATTTAAATACTTCCAGAATATAAAACATGATAAATATATCATATATATTTAGAATATAAATATCTATAATAGACATATATATGAAATGGAAAACACCGTTTATGGAGACGGTAGTCCGTACGTACGCATAAACGCTGTTTCTGTTTTCATATAGTATTGAACAGAAGTAAATGAATAAGATATATGTAAGTAAATAAATCCTTATATATATATATATATATATATCTACAGTAGTATTATTATTTCTTATATTACATACTTATTAGTAATATATATTTTTATAATCGTCGATGAATGGTGAACTTCGAAATGAATCTCATTGCATCGTGGAGACGGTAATCCGTACGTACGCACGAGCGAAAATATCATTCTTTTGATATTAAAATAATATATAATTGGATGGTATATCATATATACAGAATCATTATCATGTTATATTTATTATTTACATGAATTAAAAATCATTATTATACCCATCCAAATAATAATATATTGAATAACAATTATACCACGACGTGGAGACGGTAAGCCGTATGTACGCACGTATGGTGACAAGTCATTCAAATGATAGATAGAATACTGAATATGGTTGTACCATATTTATAATAATATTACAGTATATATGAGATACTGGATTCATTATTTTATAATGGCAATAAAAAATAAAGAAGAAGTGGAAGAAGAATGGAACTTGAAAAAAGGTGGTGAAATCATTACCTCTTCTTCGGGTTCTTCCTTTTGATTTCATCAAAAAGGGCTCCTTAAGTTGGATTTATGACTAAAGAAGGCCTCTATGATGAATTGAGGGAATTTGAGAGAGTATTTGGTCAGAGTATGGCCTAACCAAAAGGCTTTGAAGGTGTGAGTTAATGATAAGGAAGAGTGCCCTTTTATAAGAGGGGTGAGTGGCACCTTTGGAAAAGATAGAAATATTATTTTATAATAAATTCATATTTGGTTTCTAATGCCTCAAAAGTGGATTATTTATAAGTTAAGGTGGGGATGGGTCGAAAAACACTCAACCAATAGAATTTAGACCGGTTTGTGTCATTATATTAAACTTATCATTAAGTATTAACTCTTAGTTAATTAGTTTCACTTTTACAATGTCTCATTGTATTTCTATATTATATGGTTAATAAACATAATATTTACATCCAGGAGACCCCCCAAGTGCTCCATTAATGATAAAACTATCATGATATAAGTCTCTTGGTCGAACGTTTGATTTTTAGGAATTTAATATCAATTTATAATATATTATTTTTTTTAAAAACTCTTTTATGTCAATTTTGACACTATTCAATAATTGATTTTTGTAAAAATCATAACAGAAAGATAACTTCGAAAACAGTTAATTAATTAAATCCTAACATGTCATATTAACCTATAAAATTAGTGTAATTCATAAAAAGTCTCAAATTATATTAATTTGGGTATTTATAATATCAATTATTTAAATTTTTTCACAATTATGGTAATTAATGCATCATCATTGTGTCATAAATAATGTTAATTATTTAATGTCTAAAAATTATAAATAAAATATCATTATGTAGGAAATCAATTTATCTTTCTAATTAATATATAAAATCGAATTAATCTTATGTATAACCCTATATTAAAAATGTTTTAGTAAATAAACATTGATTTTAACTCTTTTAACTCTTTTTTGAAATAAATAATAATAAATGTCCTAATCTAATCCAAGTGGACCTAAATGATAATATTTTATTCCTATGGTTGTTTTTGGTCGAGATACACTTGTCCAATAGAATTTGGACATGTGTTAGGGTAATATTAATATCATTTTTACCCTTAATTACCCTATTTACTTTTAACCGTGGTAAATAAAAGTAAATAAGTTACTATTCACCAAAAATTATTTTCATCCCATTGAATCACATTTTACTCCTTGATATTAACCGTGTCTCTCGGGTTTTCTAAATTCCAATCACAGAAGTGGTAAAATTAAGTTTTATGAAAAATTCAGTTTTTTAACTACCACTTAGTAGTTTCACTATTCATCAAAAATTGATGTTTTTCATAACAATGCCAAAATTTCACCCTAAGCTATAATTGATATTCCGAATTCAAAAATGTCACAATCGCTGTTTCTATTTATTTTAATATTATTATTTCTTGGTTCAGAGTGTCCAGGTCGCGGTCCGGGATACGCCCTAGATTAAAATATTTTTTGTTTGATGCTTTTTATGGGTTTCAGACCCGCGCGCGACCGCCACGTGGTTGGCGGTCGCCGCGCAGTTGGCTCAGGTGGCGGGAAAGTGCTCTTTTTTTTATAACTTTCTTTTATTATTTGAATTTGGGTTGGCTCGCGTTATTATTAAATGGTTTTTTATTATTTTTTATTATTGGTAATATTATTATTATTATTATGCTGGTATACTATTATTATTATTTTTTATTTCTATTATTATTATTATTATTTTCTAGATATTATTATTATTATTACCTTATTATAATGAAAAAATATATATATTGGCCCTAACCCTAGTCACCGGCGCATGCCCCCTTCTCTTCCTCGTTTTTTCCTCTCTTCCTACGGCGCTTCACCTGTCGATCTCCCTCCGACTCGCCTGGCCGTAGACGCCTCGGCGCTCCCTCCGACTCACCCAGTCATAGCTGCCCCCGGCGTTCCCTCTGCCTCGCTCAGCCGCCAGCCCCTCTCCCTCACCCTCACACACCCGCTCCTGCAACCCCGCGGGCACCAGGCTCCCCCCCCGGTCCTCTCCTCTGCACCGTCTTCCCCTCCCCGGCCTCCCGTCCTGCCTGTAGCGATCCAGTTCCCTACACATCTCCCTTTCCTGTCACCCCACTTCCCTAATCGCGAGCCAGCCACCCCATTTTTTTGTTTGTTTTTTTCTCCCTTCTGCGTTGCAACGCTTCACCCGGTCTCCTGCTCATCGTCATGCGCAAGCTGCCTCGCCTCCACTGCTGCAGCACCGGCCTTGCCCCCCCTGTCGGCCTTCCTCCTACTGCACCGACCGATGATTATACCTAAGATCCACCGTCCGGCAGCTCGCAGCGCCTACCTCCTGAAAAACAACTCTCATATCTGCGGCCCTTCCATGCTCCCTCTCATCTGCAGCGACCCGAAGAACAATCTACGCCCTCCCTGCCCCGCTAGACTTGTGGCACACCTGACCACCGCACCTCCTCCTAGAGGCACCACTTATCCTCGACCTGCAGCCCGAACCGCCACCCCGAGCCGTAGCTTTGCGCCTGCTCCATTAGGCCGCGAACCCCTTCCCCACTATGGTATTTTTTTCTTCTTTCTATCTTGTGGTGTTTTTTTTCAGCTGGAACCACATTGACACCTTGTTAACCCTGTTGTATCATTTTGGAATTTGTTTTGTTTTGTGAAATCTAGATTTTTAAGGTTCTTTTTGTGCAAGGCTTAGTGTCTTGGAACTTATGGAGTTTATTTTAAGTGCTATTATTTCACAAATTGGAAATTAGGGGTTTTAATTAAATGTTTGGCGTCAATTATGGTGTTATAGTGGTTGTCTATTTGTAATGATGGTTCGACATGTTCGGTTTACTAATGCTAGGACTTGTTTAATGTGTAAAATGTTTTGGAAATGGGTTCTATGGTTTCAACGTGGTTGTTTTATGTTCCTTAAATTATGTGGGTAGTTGGTTGTGGTTTTAAAGAAAGTGGTAGTTTTGTGAAAATAGTTTTGGGTGTTTTTATTTTCTACCTTTTGGTGTTTAAATTTATTTATTTTGGCCAAGTCCCAACACCTTGGGTGTTGATTCGCACGTTTGACACATTTTAGGTGTGTGATTGGTGCGTGGGAGGTTGTCCTTCCCTCCGCTGAAGCGTTACTGCATCCGTGCTTGGTTTGACGTTGGCGAACCCAATTTTTCCCTTCCTAATTAATTCTTTGGCACTTGCACGCATTCAATTTCTCTCAAACATTATTCGCACCTCTATGGAAACTTTAGTTATCTTATTACATCGTTTTGGACTTTGGTTTTGAGTCTTTTCATTATATTTTCCATGATTATAGTTTGTTCTGGACCCGCAAAGGTGCGGTTGAGGTGCGAATGAAGATTCACATCGGTTTCGGGTTGGTGTCTTTTTTCCGCCTTTGTTCCAAGTGCATTGAGCTTTTCTGTGTGTTTTTGGGTGTGCGTTTGATCAGAAATGAGTTCTTTGGATGAGTTTTGGGTTTGTGGTCTATGAGATACTTTTTGGAAATCGTTTTATAAATTTTAAAGTGGTTTATTAAATAGTGAAAATGATGCAAGTATATTTTGAAAGTAGGTCGAGGTGGTTCTATGTGTTGTTTGTTCATTTGGATTGTTTAAGTCCGTGTTTATGTATTGTAGTTACCTATGTGGTTGCATCGCATTGACAAGATTCGTCCACGGTCTTGCGAGGGTTGGCGTGCGCGTGTTTGTACGTCTGTGCGAGGCGTGACGTGCCATTGTGTTTGGACAGCGATTCGAGGTAGGCCTCCCATTGCACTCACCTTTAAAATTATAATTTATTAATTTCTTGATGTTTTTTTAATTTTAATGAATAATAAATAATATTAGATAAAAAAATTTAAATGATTATTTAGTGTGAAAAGAGCCGTTTATTTTATACCAAACACTTGGAACATTTTCTTGACGGGCGGACACCCAGTTTTGAAAGAATGCCCGTTTGGCCATTAAACATAATTCATGGAATTTCAAACATACTTCTAGTTTTAAAGATAAATTATTTCTTCTGAACAAGTGTTTTGTGTTTTCTCGAGAAATCATGTTTTGCTTTAAAATTGGTAAAGACCCGTTTGGCACTTTAATAAAATAGATTATTTTGGAAAACCCACTCGGGGGTGATCTTTTGTGTGCGTTGATTGAGTGACCTATATGCGATGTTAGTGCTTTGTGACTGCTTGATTTACATTGTGGAGGCACCCCTCTTTTATTATATGTGTTGACATGGGAACCTAACATAATGAGTGAATCTTCTGAGAACGATTACTGCACTAGTTTAGACCACGCACTGGCTAGTGTCCCCATAGCAGGGGAATATTGAGTTATTACTACTATGGGGATTGGGCCCCTCGGTTAGGCCATGCAGGGCTATACCGAGTATTAGTATGGGCATTGTGACATCATCTAGTTAGGGCATGCCTTCAGGATGAGTCATATGTATAGTATGTTCTGGATTGTTCACGATCTCCTAGGTTCGACCCATGTTTCTTTTAGTGTTTATTTGTGTGTGGCAGACGATTGATAAATCCAGTTCGGTTTCTGACCCATGTGTGCCACTTTTACCATTGCCCTTAGTGTGTTTTGTGTGTGATTCTCCTTTTAACTAACAACTAATGTTTGGATTTCTAAATTGTTTTCAAAATGTTTTAAAAATGAAATGCACCTGTTTCTTTCAACATTAAACTTGTTCTAAATTAAAAAGGGAAATGGACTGTTACTTGTTTTAGAAATTAAAGTGTGTGGAAACCATTTTTTATATAATTTACGTCAAACCTAGGATTGATAAATTCTTTATTTATTTGTATGTGCATTGGGAATAGAAATAGTCGGGCCTACCTATTGAGTTTTAATAATCACGCCTATAGTGTTTTCTTGTTTTTAGTTCTGTTGCAGGTTCCAGATTCAGTTGTTCGCCTTGAGAAATGTTGGTTGTGGTATTAGAGAGTGACCTACGGGGTCACCTGGAGTTTGGATCGTGGTTAGGTTAGTAGTGTTCTTGGTTGCTCTTTCATTATTCATTTCTGTTGTATTTTATTTTCTGCTGTTTAGTTTATTTTCCATTGGGCCAAATCGTTCCCACCTTCTTAATTTTGATGCCCGGAACTAGTTGCCAGCCTGTGGGGATATGGAACACCCCTCGGGCCCTGTCGCAGGCCGGCTCGGGTGACCGGTTATGGGACAACCCGGGTTGGTTCATGACAAAATGGTATTAGAGGAGGCCCTTGTTATTTGGGATGTCCGGTAGAAGGAGATTAGGTGTGTTGGGACTTGAGAGGAAGGTATGGGAAGGACGTCATGAACCCTCACCCGTTTCGCACCTCAAGTCGCCAGGGATTTTCCGGTAATTGAGTCTTTGTATCGTTTTGGTTTTTTTTGGATTGAGGGATGACAACGGAGGTAAACTGATGTTACATCGTGATCTCACATGGAGTAGTGACCCATGTGGAGTCCGGGTACATGGTTTGAATTCCTCCTAGTTGTTGACGCATACTTTGGGCATGA
Organism: Viscum album; assembly: GCA_963277665.1. Classification (NCBI taxonomy): domain Eukaryota; kingdom Viridiplantae; phylum Streptophyta; class Magnoliopsida; order Santalales; family Viscaceae; genus Viscum; species Viscum album. The sequence goes on along the minus strand of OY728119.1, from coordinate 1,784,398,318 downwards.
ACCACTACCCTGTCCCCAGGTTAGGTGTGACTGCTAGCCCCTCACTATGGTGGTTTGATGCAAGTTGAGTATCATTTTTCGTTCTGGTTGGTGTTAGTGCATTTTTGGAAATGAAAAAAGGGGTTTTTGAAATTGGGATTGATTTCTTTTAAATGAACTAAAATTTATGAAATGGGTTTTAAAACTGAAATCCTTTGGTTTGGAAAAAACTGGTGTTTTCTTGGAAAGTGTTTGAGAATGGTTTGGGGTGAAACCTCAGGTACTCCTTATGAACATTTGCACATGTGAGAGGATGCATGGAAAGTGCATGTTGGTGCGTATGAAAAAAAGTGGATGAAGACATGTGCAATGTTTCGTGAGATTAACTGAGCGTATTTGAAATTAAAGGCTTGACCATGTTTTTCTAAATTTGATTTTAAAGAGGAAAATGGGTTTGGAAGTGATTTTGGTTTGAAAAGTGGAATTGGTATTTGGAAGAGTGGTATTGAAAGAAAGCAGTTTTGAAAAAAAAAGTGGTTTTGGAATCTAAATTGAACAAGAATTTTTGACAGGAAATTTTGGGCTGTGTTTGTGGTTGTTTGGTTTCTTGAGCTGGTTGTTTTTGGATGAGGGTGCTTTATTGATGTTGCTTCGATTGATATTTGTTTTGGCTTGGTGATATATATGTTGTTCAGAAATGCTGCCCAGAAAGGTCCCCAGAGTTGATGAGTCATGCCCAGTTTTTGGTCCTTCTCGGACGTTGTCTTTCCTTCATGGTGATTGGAGTTTGTTAGAGACAGTGGAGTGTCTTGAAGAGGTCGAGCACAACTTTGGGGTGTTGGGAACTCGGGAAGCTGTCGAGTGCATGTTGTTTTGGGTCTGTTCGAAGGTCCATCTCTGGACGAGTAGGAGTTGTTCGCCCCGCCATTACTGCAAGTTGGGATGACGTGGTATTTCTATAAAGTCATCTTCGTTCAATGGTTTATACTTGTTGAGGTGAAGATGAAGAATGTTGAAGAGCTCATGCATGCTCAACATCGCCAGCAGACGGTGACAGCGTATGTTGACCATTTCAAGGATCTTGTGTCTCTTTTTCCAGGGGTAGTGTTGCAGGACGGGGTGAAGACCCATCCCTTCATCAGGGGTCTTCATCCAGAGATCAAGGAGTGATTCCTCCCTTTTTGGGATCATCACTTTTGAGAAGTTGGTGCATGAGGTGTTCTTAGTTGAGTTGGTTTCCGGAGCGCAAACGGTTGAAAATCTACCGTATCTAGTTTCTCTTGAAGGTCCCCCATCTGATGAGCAGAGTGTGTCAGGTAAATTTGTTTGTAAATATTTCTTTGCAGTGGTTCTAACCCCCAGTTTATCAGACCTGCTAATGTTGTATCATCAATATGGATGGTTAGGGAATACGAGCCGCTATGTCACACCCCTCCAAAGATGTGTCATCATTGTAGGTTTCTGGATCATCTAGAGAAGCTTTGCAGGAAGCGTCACCTGAGGAAGACACTGTGACCAGAAGATTCTAGTGCCTCACTATGAGGTAAGAGATGCTTCCACAATCAGGGCCCCAACCACAGGTCTTGGGGTGATGCTCGCGCGCAGTCAGGAGTTGACGGGGGTGTGAAGCCTCAGTTTGGGTTTCGGTGTTTAGTGTTTCCAACGAAACATTTAATGTCCTTCCGTTCACGTTCTATCACTATTAAATTTTTGGCGTTGTTGTCTGTTCATTGTGTCGTCGTGAGGTTGGGATGAACGTGTTCGTTTGTAATCCAAACATTCTCGTTTGTCTGATTACGGTTTTTAGGATCGTGAGTTTTTCTTAGAGGTATGTTTGTTCCTTTCTTGGGTTAATCTTGGTATGGAGATGTTCGTTTGGAGATATAAGTGCCTGCGGAGGAGTCCGAGTTTGCTGTTATGCGCGGGTTTACTGCTTGGATTAAGTTCTGCTTGGAGATTTTTCTATCGTGTTCGGGCTTTCTTTGGTATGAGTCGAGAGATCCATGTTTTCAGTGAGGTGCTGTTTCGCTCGTGCTATAGAGGTTAGTCTGGATCGATTGGGAGTTCTCGTGTCGCCCCCCTTCCCGAGGTGGTATGTTTAGGTGTTAATTTCCACGCTAGTTGAGTTATTGTGGTGGGGAGAACCCTCTTGTATTCTCTCATTCTCTTATGTTGTGGTTTTTTTCTAGTTTTATATGGTAATGGATTCTTTTTTTTCCTATCGTTTAGCTGGGTGACTTTCTGGGGGCAGAAAGTGTCGGTGGTGGGGAGAATTTTCACAATCGTCATTTCTATTTATTTTAATTTTATTATTTCTTGGTTCCGAGTGTCCGCACCGCGGTCCGGGCTACGCCCCAGATTAAAATATTTGTCGTTTGATGAATTTTTTAGGTTTCTGACCTGTGCACGGCCGCCGCGTGGTTGGCGGTCGCCGCGCAGTTGGCCCTCTTGTTGGGCAAGTGCTCTTTTTTTAAAACATTGTTTTATTATTTTAATTTGGTTTGGCTCGCGTTATTATTAAATGTTTTTTTATTAATTTTTATTATTGTTAATATTATTATTTTTATTATTCTGGTATAATATTATTATTATTTTTTATTTATATTATTATTATTATTTTTTTCCAGATATTATTGTTATTATTACCTTATTATAATGGAAAAAAATATATCTTGGCCCTAACCATAGTCACCTACGCATCCCCCCTTCTCTTCCCCATTTTTTTCCTCTCTTCCTGCGGTGCTTCACCTGCCGATCACCCTCTACCTTGCCCGGCCGTAGCCACCTCGGCCCTCCCTCCGCCTCACCCAGCCGTAGCCGCCCCCATTGTTCCCTCTGCCTCGTTCAGCCGCCAACCCCTCTCCCTCACCCTCACACACCCTCTCCAGCAACCCCGCGCGCACGAGGCTCCCCCCTGGTCCTCTCCTCTGCACCCTCTTCCCCTCCCCGGCCTCCCATCCTGCCTGTAGTGATCCGGCGCCCTACGCACCTCCCTTTCCCATCACCCGCTTCCCTAATCGCAAGTCAAACGCCCCATGTTTTTGTTTTTTTTCTCCCTTCCGCGTTGCAGCGCTTCACCCGGTCTCCTGCTCATCCTCATGCACAAGCTGCCTCGCCTCCACTGTCCGCAGCACCGGCCTTGCCCCGCTGTCTGCCTTCCTCCTACTGCACCGGCCGACGATTCTACCTCTGATCCACCGTCCGGCTGCCCGCAACGCCTACCTCCTACAAAACAACTCTCATATCTGCGGCCCTCCCATGCTCCTGCTCATCTGCAGCGACCCGAAGACCCAGCTACGCTGTCCCTGCCTCGCTCGACTTATGGCGCACCCGACCATCGCACCTCCTCTTAGAGGCACCCCTTCTCCCAGACCTGCAGGGCGAACCACCACCCCGAGCCGCATCCTTGCGCCTGCTCCAGCAGGCCGCGAACCCCTTCCCCGCTCTGGTATTGTTTTTCTTCTTTCTATCTTGTGGTGTTTTTTTTCAGCTGGAACCACATTGACTCCATGTTAATCTTGTTGTATCTTTTTGGAATTCGTTTTGGTTTGAGAAATCTAGATTTTTAAGGTTATTTTTGTGCATGTTTTAGAGTCTTAGAACTTATGGTGTTTATTTTAAATGCTATTATTTCACTAATTCGAAATTGGGGGTTTTAATTAAATGTTTGGCGTCAATTATGGTGTGATGGTGGTTATCTATTTGTGATCATGGTTCGACATGTTTTGTTTACTAATGCTAGGACCTTTTTAATGTGTAAAATGTTTTGGAAATGGGTTCTATGGTTTTAAAGTGGTTGTTTTATGTTCCTATAATTTTGTGGGTAGTTGGTTGTGGTTTTAAAGAAAGTGGATGTTTTGTGAAAATATTTTTGGGTGTTTTTATTTTCTACCTTATGGTGTTTTAATTTATTTATTTTGGCCAAGTCCCAACACCTTGGGTGTTGATTCACACGTTTGCCTTGTTTTATGTGTGTGATTGGTGCATTGGAGGTTGTCCTTCCCTCCGCTGAAGCATTACTGCATCCGTGCTTGGTTTGACGTAGGCAAACCCAATTTTTCCCTTCCTAATTTATTCTTTGGAACTTGCATGCTTTCAATTCCTCTCAAACATTATTCGCACCTCTGTGGAAACTTTAGTTATCTTATTACATCATTTTGGAGTTTGGTTTTGAGTCTTTTCATTAGATTTACCACGATTATAGTTTATTCTGGACCCGCAAAGGTGCGGTTGAGGTGCGAATGAAAATTCGCATCGGTTTCAGGTTGGCGTCATTTTTTTTGACTTGGTTCCAAGTGCGTTGAGCTTTGTTGTGTTTTTTTGGGTGTGCGTTTGATCAAAAATGCATTCTTTGGATGATTTTTGGGTTTGTGCTCTATGAGTTACTTTTTGGAAATCATTTTATAAATTTTAAAGTAGTTTATTAAATAGTGAAAATGATGCAAGTATATTTTGAAAGTAGGTTGAGGTGGTTCTATGAATTTTTTGTTCGTTTGGATTGTTTAATCCCGTGTTTATGTATTGTAGTTACCTTTTCTGTTGCAGGGCGTTGACAAGATTCTTCCACTGTCCTGCGATGGTCGGCGTGCGCGTGTTTGTACGTCTGTGCGAGGCGTGACGTGCCATTGTGTTTGGAAAATGAGTCGAGGTAGGTCCCCCATTGCACTCACGTTTAAATTTAGAATTTATTAATATCTTGATGTTTTGTTAATTTTAATGAATAATAAACAAAATTAGATAATAAAAATTTAAATGATTATTTAGTGTGAAAAGAGCCATTTATTTTATACCAAACACTTGGAACATTTTCTTGACGGGCGGACACCCAGTTTTGAAAGAATGCATGTTTGGCCTTTAAACATAATTCATGGAATTTCAAACATACTTATATTTTTAAAGAAAAATGATTTCTTCTGAACAATTGTTTTGGGTTTTCTCGAGAAATGAGGTTTTGCTTTAAAGTTGGTGAAGACCCGTTTTTCTCTTTAATAAAATAGATTATTTTGGAAAACCCACATGGGGGTGATATTTGGTGTGCGTTGATTGCGTGAGCTATATGTGATGTTAGTGCTTTGTGACTTCTTGATTTACATTGTGGACGCACCATTCTTTTATTATATGCGTTGACATGGGAACCTGACATAGTGAGTGAATCTTCTGACAACGATTTCTGCACTCGTTTAGACCACACACTGGCTAGTGGCCCCATAGTCGGGGAATACTGAGTTATTGCTACTATGAGGATTGGACCCCTCGGTTAGGCCATGCAGGGCGATACCGGGTAGAAGTATGGGCGTTATGACATCATCGAGTTAGGGTGTGCCTTCAGGATGAGTCAGATGTATAGTATGTTCTAGATTGTTCACGATCTCCTAGGTTCGACCCATGTTTCATTTAATGTTTATTTGTGTGTGGCGGATGATTGAGAGGTCGAGTTCGGTTGCTGACCCATGTGTGCCACTTTTACCATTGCCTTTATTGTGTGTTGTGTGTGATTCTCCTTTTGACTAACAACTAATGTTTAGATTTCTAAATTGTTTGCAAAATGTTTTAAAAATGCAATGCACCCGTTTCTTTCAACATTAAACTTGTTCTAAATTAAAAAGGGAAATGGACTGTTATTTGTTTTAGAAATGAAAGTGTGTGGAAACCATATTTTATATAATTTAGATCAAACATGGAATTGATAATTTCTTTATTTATTGGTATGTGCATTGGGAATAGAAATAGTCAGGCATACCTACTGAGATTTAATACTCATGGCTATAGTGTTTTCTTGTTTTTAGTTCTATTGCAGGTTACATCATCAGTTTTTCGCCTTAAGAAATGTTGGTTGTGGCATTGGAGAGTGACCCACGGGGTCACCTGGAGTTTAGATCGTGGTCAGGTTAGTAGTGTTCTTGGTTGCCCTTTCTTTATTCGTTTTTGTCCTATTTTATTTTACGCTGTTTAGTTTATTTTCCTTTGGGCCACATCGTTCCCACCTACTTAATTTTGATGCCCGACACTTGTTGCTAGCCCGTGGGGATAGGGAAGGCCCCTCGGGCATTGGCACGGGCCGGCTCGGGTGACCGGTTCAGGGACGACCTGGGTTGGTTCATTACAAAATGGTATCAGAGGAGGCCCTTGTTATTTGGGATGGCCGGTAGATGGAGATTAGGTGTGTCGGGACTCGAGAGGTAGGTACGGGAAGGACGTCATGAACCCTCGCATGTTTCGCACCTCTAGTCGCCAGGGATTTTCCGGTAATTGAGTCTTTGTATCGTTTTGGTTTTTTTTGGATTGAGGGATGACAATGGTGGTAAAATGATGTTACATCGTGATCTCACATGGAGTAGTGACCCATGTGGAGTCCGGGTACACAGTTTGAATTCCTCCTAGTTGTTGATGCTTACTTGGGGCATGAACCACTACCATGTCGCCAGGTTAGGTGTGACCGCTAGTCCCTCACTCTGGTGGTTTGATGCAAGTTGAGTGTCATTTTTAGTTCTGGATGGTGTTAGTGCATTTTTGGAAATGAAAAAATGGGTTTTTGAAAATGGGATTGATTTCTTTTAAATGACTTTAAATTTATGAAATGGGTTTTAAAACTAAAAGCCTTTGGTTTGGAAAAAACTATTGTTTGCTTGGAAAGTGTTTGAGAATGGTTTGGGATGAAACCTCAGGTACTCGTTATGAACGTTTGCACATGTGAGAGGATGTGTGGAAAGTGCATGTTGGTGCGTATGAATGAAAGTTTATGAAGACATGTGCAACGGTTCATGAGATTACGAGAGCATATTTGAAATTAAAGGATTGACCATGTTTTTATAAATTGGATTTTAAAGAGGAAAATGGTTTTGGAATGTGATTTTGGTTTGAACAGTGGATTTGGTATTTGGGAGAGTGATCTTGAAAGAAAGCGGTTTTGAAAAAAAAAGTGGTTTTGGAATCTAAAATGGAAAAAGAATTTTGGACAGGAAATTTTGGGTTGTGTTTGTGGTTGTTTGGTTTCTTGAGCTGGTTATTTTTGGATGAGGGTGCTTTATTGATGTTTCTTCAATTGATATTTGTTTCGGCTTGGTGATATATATGTTTTTTTTGAAATGCCGCCTAGAAAGGTCCCCAGAGTTGAAGAGTCATGCCCAGTTTTTGGTCCTTCTCAGACGTTGTCTGTCCTTCATGGTGATTGGAGTCTGTTAGAGACAGTGCAGTGGCTTGAAGAGGTCAAGCGCAACTTCAGGGTGTTGGGAACTCCCGAAGCTGTCAGAGTGCGTGTTGATTTGGTTCTGTTTGAAGGTCAAGCTCTGGACGAGTAGGAGTTGTTTTCCCTGCCATTACTGCAAGTTGGGATGATGTGGTATTTCTATAAATTCATATTCGTTCAATGGTTTATACTTGTGGAGGTGAAGACGAAGAAAGTGTAAGTGCTCATGCGTGCTCAACATGGCCAACAGATGGTGAAAGTGTATGTTGACCATTTCAAGGATCTTGTGTCTGTTTTTCCAGGGGTAGTGTTGCAGGACTGGGTGAAGACTCATCCCTTCATCAGGGGTCTTCATCCAGAGATAAAGGAGTGTGTCCTAGCTTTTTGGGATCATCACTTTTGAGAAGTTGGTGCATGAGGTGTTCTTAGTTGATTTGGTTTCCATAGCGCAAACAGTTGACAATCCACCGTATCCAGTTGCTCGTGAAGGTCCCCCATCTGATGAGCAGAGTCTGTCAGGTCAATTTTTTTCTAAATATTTTTTTGCAATGGCTCTAACCCCCATTTCATCGGACATTCTAATGGTGTATCATCAATATAGACTGTTAGGGAATACCAGTCGCTATGTCACACCCCTTCGAAGACGTGTCGTCATTGCAGGTTTCTGGATCATCAAGAGAAGCTTTGCAGGAAGCGTCGCCTGAGGAAGATACTGTGACCAGAAGATTCCAGTGCCTGACTGTGATGTAGGAGATGGTTCAACCATCAGAGCCCCAACTACAGGTCTTGGGGTGATGCTCGCGCGCAGTCAGGAGTTGACAGGGGTGTGAAGCCTCAGTTAGGGTTTGGGTGTTTAGTGTTTCCTACGAAACATTTAATGTCCTTCCATTCTCGTTCTTTCACTGTTAATGTTTTGGCGTTGTTGTCAGTTCATTGTTTCATCATGAGGTTGGGATGAATGTGTTCGTTTGTAATCCAAATAGTCTCGTTTTTCTGATTATGGTGTTTAGGATCATGTGTTTTTCTTAGAGGTATGTTTTTACCTTGCGTGGGTTAATCTTGGTTTGAAGATGTTCGTTTGGAGATATAAGTGCCTGTGGAGGAGTCTAGGTTTGCTATTATGCTCGGGTTTACTGCTTGGATTATGTTCTGCTTGGATATTTTTCTATCTTGTTCGGGCTTTCTTTGGTATGAGTCGAGAGATCCATGTTTTGGCTGAGGTGCGGTATCGCTCGTTCTATAGAGGTTAGTCTAGATCGGTTGGGAGTTCTCGTGTCGCCCCCCTTCCTGAGGTGGTATGTTTAGGTGTTAATTTTCACGCTAGTTGAGTTCTTGTGGTGGGGAGAACCCTCTTGTGTTCTCCTATTCTCTTATGTTGTGGTTTTTGCTAGTTTTATGTGGGAATGGATTCTTGTTTTGCCTATCGTTTACCTTGGTGACTTTCTGGGGGCAGAATGTGTCTGTGGTGGGGAGAATTGTCAGAACCGCCATTTATATTTATTTTAATTTTATTATTTCTTGGTTCCGAGTGTCCGCGCCGTGGTCTGGGCAACGCCCCAGATTAAAATATATGTCTTTTGAAGCTTTTTATGGGTTTCAGACCCATGCGCGACCGCCGCGTGGTTGGCGGTCGCTGCGTCGTTGGCCCGGGTGTCGGGCAAGTACTCTTTTTTTATAACATTGTTTTATTATTTCAATTTTGTTTGGCTCGCGTTATTATTAAATAGTTTTTTTTATTAATTTTTATTATTGTTAATAATATTATTATTATTATTCTCATATACTATTATTATTATTTTTTATTTCTATTATTATTATTATTTTTTCCAGATATTATTTTTATTATTACCTTATTATAATGGAAAAATATATATCTTGGCCCTAACCATAGTCACCGGCGCATCCCCCCTTCTCTTCCCTATTTTTTTCCTCTCTTCTTGCGGTGCTTCACCTGCCGATCTCCCTCCGCCTTGCCCAGCTGTTTCCGCCTCGGCGCTCCCTCTGCCTCACCCAGCCGTAGCCGCCCTCGGCGTTACCTTTGCGTCGCTCAGCCGCCAGCCCCTCTCCCTCACCATCACACACCCGCTCCGGAAACCCCGCACGCACCAGGCTCCCCCCAGTCCTCTCCTCTGCACCCTCTTCCCCTCCCCGGCCTCCCATCCTGCCTGTAGTGATCCAGCGCCCTACGCACCTCCCTTTCCCGTCACCCCGCTTCCCTAATCGCGAGCCCGCCACCCCGTTTTTTTTTTGTTTTTTTTCTCCCTTCCGCGTTGCAGCGCTTCACCCAGTCTCCTGCTCATCGTCCTGCGCAAGCTGCCTCACCTCGGCTGTCCGCAGCACCGGCCTTGGCCCCCTGTCCACCTTCCTCCTACTGCACCGGCCAACGATTCTACCTCTGATCCACCGTCCGGCCGCCCGCAGCGCCTACCTCCTGCAAAACAACTCTCATATCTACGACCCTCCCATGTTCCCGCTCATCTCTAGTGACCTGAAGACCCAACTATGCCCTCCATGCCTCGCTAGACTTGTGGCGCACCCGACCACCACACCTCCTCCTAGAGGTGCCCCTTCTCCCCGACCTGCAGCCCAAACCGCCACCCCGAGCCTCATCCTTGCGCCTGCTCCACCAGACCGTGAAACCCTTCCCCGCTATGGTATTTTTTTTCTTCTTTCTATCTTGTGGTGTTTTTTTTAGTTGGAACCACATTGACACCTTGTTAATCCTCTTGTATCTATTTGGAATTTGTTTTGGTTTGTGAAATCTAGATTTTTATGGTTCTTTTTGTGCATGTCTTAGAGTCTTAGAACTTATGGTGTTTATTTTAAATGTTATTATTTCACTAATTGGAAATTGGGGGTTTTTATTAAATGTTTGGCGTCAATTATGGCGTGATGGTGGTTGTCTATTTGGGAACATGGTTTGACATGTTTGGTTTACTAATGCTAGGACTTTTTTAATGTGTAAAATGATTTGGAAATGGGTTCTATGGTTTCAAAGGGGTTGTTTTATGTCCCTTAAATTATGTGGGTAGTTGGTAGTGGTTTTAAAGAAAGTGGTAGTTTTGTGAAAATAGTTTTGTGTGTTTTTATTTTCTACCTTTTGGTGTTTTAATTTATTTATTTTGGCCATGCCCCAACACCTTGGGTGTTGATTCGCACGTTTTCCTCGTTTTAGGTGTGCGATTGGTGCACAGGAGGTTGTCCTTCCCTCCGCTGAAGTGTTTCTGCATCCGTGCTTGGTTTGACGTAGGCGAACCCAATTTTTCCCTTCCTAATTACTTCATTGGAACTTGCACGCTTTCAATTTCACTCAAACATTATTCTCACCTCTGTGGAATCTTTAGTTATCTTATTACATCATTTTGGAGTTTGGTTTTGAGTATTTGCATTAGATTTATCATGATTATAGTTTGTTCTGGACCCGCAATGGTGCGGTTGAGGTACGAACGAAGATTCACATCGGTTTCAGGTTGGCTTCATTTTTACGCCTTGGTTCCAAGTTCGTTGAGATTTGCTGTGTGTTTTTGGGTGTGCATTTGATCAGAAATGCGTTCTTTGGATGATTTTTGGGTTTGTGGGCTATGAGTTACTTTTTGGAAATCGTTTTATAAATTTTAAAGTAGTTTATTAAATAGTGCAAATGATGTGAGTATATTTTGAAAGTAGGTCGAGGTGGTTCTACGCGTTTTTTGTTCGTTTGGATTTTTTATGTCCGTGTTTATGTATTGTAGTTACCTTTGCGGTTGCAGCGCATTGACAAGATTATTTCACGGTCCTGCGATGGTCGGCGTGCGCGTGTTTGTACGTCTGTGCGAGGCTTAATGTGTCATTGTGTTTGGAAAGCGAGTCGAGGTAGGTCCCCAATTGCACTCACCGTTAAATTTAGAATTTATCAATTGCTTGATGTTTTGTTAATTTTAATGAATAATAAATAATATTAGATAATAAAATTTTAAATGATTATTTAGTGTGAAAATAGCCGTTTATTTTATACTGAACACTTGGAACATTTTCATGACGGGCGGACACCCAGTTTTGAAAGAATGCCTATTTGGCCTTTAAACATAATTCACGGAATTTCCAAAATACTTCTAGTTTTAAAGATAAATGATTTCTTCTGAACATGTGTTTTGGGTTTTCTTGAGAAATGAGGATTTTCTTTTAAATTGGTGAAGACCCATTTGTCACTTTAATAAAATAGATTATTTTGGAAAACCCACTCGGGGGTGATCTTTGGTGTGCGTTGATTACGTGAGCTATATGTGTTGTTAGTGATTTGTGACTGCTTGATTTTCATTGTGGACGCACCCCTCTTTTATTATATGTGTTGACATGAGAACCTGACGTAGTGAGTGAATCTTCTGAGAATGATTGTTGCACAAGTTTAGACCACGCACTGGCTAGTGGCCCCATAGTAGGGGAATACAGATTTATTGCTGCTATGGGGATTGGGCCCCTCAATTAGGCCATGCAGGGCTGTCTCGGGTAGTAGTATGTGCTTTATGACATCATCGAGTTAGGGCATGCCTTCAGGATGAGTCAGATGTATAGAATGTTATGGATTGTTCACGATCTCCTAGGTTCGACCCATGTTTCTTTTAGTGTTTATTTGTTTGTGGCAGATGATTGAGAGGTCGAGTTCGGTTGCTGACCCATGTGTGCCTCTTTTACCATTGCCCTTAGTGTGTGTTGTGTGTGATTCTCCTTTTGACTGACAAATAATGTTTGGATTTGTAAATTATTTGCAAAATGTTTTAAAAAAGCAATGCACCTATTTCATTCAAAATTAATCTTGTTCTAAATTAAAAAGGGCAATGAAGTGTTACTTGTTTTGGAAGTGAAAGTGTGTGGAAACCAAATTTTATATAATTTAGTTCAAACCTGGAATTGATAAATTCGTTATTTATTGGTATGTGCATTGGGAATAGAAATAGTCGGGCCTACCTAATGAGTATTAATACTCACACCTATAGTGTTTTCGTGTTTTTAGTTTTGTTGCAGGTTCCAGCTTAAGTTGTTCGCCTTGAGAAATGTTGGTTGTGGTATTGGAGAGTGACCCACGAGGTCACCTGGAGTTTGGATCATGGTCAGGTTAGTAGTGTTGTTGGTTGCTCTTTCTTTTTTTGTTTTTGTTCTATTTTATTTTACGCTATTTATTTTATTTTCCTTTGGGCCAAATCATTCCCACCTGCTTAATTTTGATGCCCGACAGTAGTTTCTAGCCCGTGGTGATAGGGAACGCCCCTTTGTCCATGTCGCGGGCCGGCTCGGGTGACCGGTTTAGGGACGACCCGGGTTGGTTCATGACAAAATGGTATCAGAGGAGGCCCTTGTTATTTGGGATGTCCTGTAGATGGAGATTAGGTGTGTTGGGACTCGAGAGGTAGGTACGGGAAGGACGTCATGAACCATCACCTGTTTCGCACCTCGAGTCGCCAGGGATTTTCCGGTAATTGAGTTTTTGTTTCGTTTTGGTTTTTTTTGGATTGAGGGATGACAACGGAGGTAAACCGATGTTACATCGTGATCTCACATGGAGTAGTGACCCATGTGGAGTCCGGGTACACAGTTTGAATTCCTCCTAATTGGTGACACTTACATGGGGCATGAACCACTACCATGTCGCCAGGTTAGGTGTGACCGCTAGTCCCTCACTCTGGTGGTTTGATGCAAGTTGAGTGTCATTTTTCGTTCTGGTTGGTGTTAGTGCGTTTTTGGAAATGATAAAATGGGGTTTTGAAAATGGTATTGATTTCTTTTAAATGACTTTAAATTTATGAAATAGGTTTTATAACTGAAAGCCTTTGGTTTGGAAAAACCTGGTGTTTTCTTGGAAAGTGTTTGAGAATGGTTTGGGGGTGAAACCTCAGGTACTCCTTATGAACGTTTTCACATGTGAGAGGATGCGTGGAAAGTGCATGTTGGTGCGTATGAATGAAAGTGTATGAATACATGTGCAACGGTTCATGAGCTTACCTGAGCGTATTTGAAATTAAAGGTTTGACCATGTTTTTATAAATTGGATTTTAAAGAGGAAAATGGTTTTGGAAAGTGATTTTGGTTTGAAAAGTGGATTTGGTATTTGGGAGAGTGGTCTTGAAAGAAAGAGGTTTAAAAAAAAGTGGTTTTGGAATATAAAATGGAACAAGAATTTTGGACAAGAAATTTTGGGTTGTGTTTGTGGTTGTTTGGTTTCATGAGCTAGTTTTTTTGGATGAGGGTGATTTATTGATGTTGCTTAAATTGATATTTGTTTTGTCTTGGTGATATATATGTTGTTTGGAAATGCCGCCCAAAAAGGTTCCCCAGAGTTGATGAGTCATGCCCAGTTTTTGGTCCTTCACGAACGTTATCTGTTATTCATGGGGATTGGTGTCTGTTAGAGGTAGTGTAGTGGCTTGAAGAGGTCGAGCACAACTTCAGGGTGTGAGGAACTCCCGAAGCTGTCAGAGTGCGTGTTGTTTTGGGTCTGTTCGAAGGTCCAGCTCTGTAAGAGTAGGAGTTGTTCGCCCCGCCATTACTGCAAGTTGGGATGATGTGGTATTTCTATAAAGTCGTCTTAGTTCAATGGTTTATACTTGTGGAGGTGAAGACGAAGATAGTGGAAGAGCTCATGCCTGCACAACATGGCCAGTAGACGGTGAAAGTGTATGTTGACCATTTCAAGGATCTTGTGTCTCTTTTTCCTGGGGTAGTGTTGCAGGACTGGGTGAAGACTCATCCCTTCATCAGGGGTCTTCGTCCAGAGATCAAAGAGTGAGTCCTCCCTTTTTGGGATCATCACTTTTGAGAAGTTGGTTCATGAGGTGTTCTTAGTTGAGTTGGTTTCCAGAGTGTAAATGGTTGACAATAAACCGTATCCAGTTGATCGTGAAGATCCCCCATTAGATGAGCAGAGTGTGTCAGGTAAATTTGTTTCTAAATATTTCTTTGCAGTGGCTCTAACCCCTAGTTCGTCGGACCATCTAATGGTGTATCGTCAATATGGACGGTTAGGGGAATATGAGCCGTTATGTCACACCCCTCCAAAGACGTTCCATCATTGTAGGTTTCTAGATCATCTAGAGAAGCTTTTCATGAAGCATCGCCTGAGGAAGACACTGTGACTAGAATATTCCAGTGCTTGACTGTGAGGTAGGAGATGCTTCAACCATCAGAGCCCCAACCACAGGTCTTGGGGTGATGCTCGCGCGTAGTCAAGAGTTGACGGGGGTGTGAAGCCTCAGTTCGGGTTTGGGTGTTTAGTGTTGCCAACGAAACATTTAATTTCCTTCCATTTTGTTCTTTCACTGTAAAAGTTTTGGCATTGTTGTCGGTTCACTGTTTCATCGTGAGGTTGGGATGAACGTGTTCATTTGTAATCCAAACAGTCTCGTTTGTCTAATTATGGTGTTTAGGATCGTGTGATTTTCTTAGAGGTATGTTTGTACCTTGCGTGGGTTAATCTTGGTTTGGAGATGTTTGTTTGGAGATATAAGTGCGTGCGGAGGAGTCTAGGTTTGCTGTTATGCTCGGGTTTACTGCTTAGATTAAGTTCTGCTTGGATATTTTTCAATCATGTTCGGTCTTTCTTTGGTATGAGTCGAGAGATCCATGTTTTGGGTGAGGTTCTATTTAGCTTGTGCTATAGTGGTTAGTCTGGATCGGTTGGGAGTTCCCGTGTCGCCCCCCTTCCCGAGGTGGTATGTTTAGGTGTTAATTTCCATGCTAGTTGAGTTCTTGTGGTAGGGAGAACCCTCTTGTGTTCTCCCATTCGCTTATGTTGTGGTTTTTGCTAGTTTTATTTGGGAATGGATTCTTGTTTTGTCTATCATTTAGCTGGGTGACTTTCTGGGGGCAGAAAGTGTCTGTGGTGGGGAGAATTGTCACAACCGTCGTTTATATTTATTTTAATTTTATTATTTCTTGGTTCCAGGTGTCCGCGCCGCAGTCCAGGCTACGCCCCAGATTAAAATATTTGTCGTTTGATGCTTTTTCTGGGTTTCAGACCCGTGCGCGACCGCTGCGTGGTTGGCGGTCGCCGCACAGTTGGCTCGTGTGTCGTGCAAGTGCTCTTTTTTTATAAGTTTGTTTTATTATTTTAATTTGGTTTTGCTCGCGTTATTATTAAATGGTTTTTTATTAATTTTTATTATTTTTAATAATAATAATATTATTATTATGTTATACTATTATTATTATTTTTTATTTCTATTATTATTATTATTTTTTCCAGATATTATTATTATTATTTCCTAATTATAATGGAAAAAATATATCTTGGCCCTAACCATAGTCACTGGCGCAACCCCCCTTATCTTCCCTGTTTTTTTCCTCTCTTCTTGCGGTGCTTCAACTGTCGATCTCCCTCCGCCTTGACCGGCTGTAGCCGCCTCGGCGCTCCCTCCGCCTCACCCAGCCGTAGCCACCCCCGACGTTCCCTCTGCCTCGCTCAGCCGCCAGCCCCTCTCCCTCACCCTCACACACCCGCTCCGGCAAGCCGGCGCGCACCAGGCTCCCCCCCGGTCCTCTCCTATGCACCCTCTTCCCCTCCCCGGCCTCCCATCTTGCCTGTAGCGATCCAGCGCCCTGCGCACCTCCATTTCCCGTCACCCTGCTTCCCTAATCGCGAGCCAGCCGCCCTGTTTTTTTTCTCCCTTCCGCGTTGCAGCGATTCACCCAGTATCCTGCTCATCGTCCTGCACAAGCTACCACACCTCCATTGTCCGCAACACCTGCCTTGCCCCCCCAGTCTGCCTTCCTCCTACTACACCGACTGACGATTCTACCTCTGATCCACCGTTCGGCCGCCCGCAGCGCCTACCTCTTGAAAAACAACTCTCATTTCTGCAGCCCTCCCATGCTCCCACTCATCTGCAACGACTCAAAGACCCAGCTACGCCCTCCCTGCCTCGCTAGACTTGTGGCACACCCGACCACCACAACTCCTCCTAGAGGCGCCGCGTCTCCCCAACCTGCAACGCGAACCGCCACCCCGAGCCGCATCCTTGCCCCTGCTCCAACAGGCCGTGAACCCCTTCCCCGCTTTGGTATTTTTTTCTTCATTCCATCTTGTGGTGTTTTTTTGGAATATGTTTTGGTTTGTGAAATATAGATTTTCAAGGTTCTTTTTGTGCAAGGCTTATAGTCTTATAACTTATGGTGTTTATTTTAAATGCTATTCTTTCACTAATTGAAATTTGGGGGTTTTAAATAAATGTTTGGCGTCAATTATGGTGTGATGGTGGTTGTCTATTTGTGAACATGGTTCTACATGTTTGTATTACTAATGCTAGGACTTGTTTAATGTGTAAAATGTTTTGGAAATGAGTTATATGGTTTCAAAGGGGTTGTTTTATGTTCCTTAAATTATGTGGGTTATTGGTTGTGGTTTTAAAGAAAGTGGTAGTTTTGTGAAAATAGTTTTGGGTGATTTTATTTTCTACCTTTTGGGGTTTTAATTTATTTATTTTGGCCATGTCCCAACACCTTGGGTGTTGATTCGCACGTTTGCCTCGTTTTAGGTGTGTGATTGGTGCACGGGAGGTTGTCCTTCCCTCTGCTGAAGCGTTACAACATCCGTTCTTGGTTTGACGTAGGTGAACCCAATTTTTCCCTTCCTAATTAATTCTTTGGAACTTGCACACTTTCAATTTCTCTCAAACATTATTCGCAGCTCTGTGGGAACTTTAAATATCTTATTACATCATTTTGGAGTTTGGTTTTGAGTATTTGCATTAGATTTACCATGATTATAGTTTCTTCTGGACCCGAAAAGGTGCGGTTGAGGTGCGAACTGAGATTCGCATCGGTTTTGGGATGGAATACTTTTTCCGCCTTGGTTCCATGTGCGTTGAGCTTTGCTGTGTGTTTTTCGGTGTGCGTTTTATCAGAAATGCATTCTTTGGATGAGTTTTGGGTTTGTGGGCTATGAGTTACTTTTTGGAAATCATTTTATAAATTTTAAAGTGGTTTATTAAATAGTGTAAATGATTTAAGTATATTTTGAATGTAGGTCAAGGTGGTTTAATGCGTTGTTTGTTCGTTTGGATTGTTTAAGTCCGTGTTTATGTATTGTAGTTACCTTTGCGGTTACAGCGCATTGACAAGATTCTTCCACAGTGCTGCGATGGTCGGCATGCGCGTGTTTGTACGTTTGTGCGAGGCGTGACGTGCCATTGTGTTTGGACAACGAGTCGAGGAAGGTCCCCCATTGCACTCACCTTTAAATTTAGCATTTATTAATTGCTTGATGTTTTGTTAATTTTAATGAATAATAAATAATATTAGATAATAAAATTTTAAATGATTATTTAGTGTGAAAAGAGCCGTTTATTTTATACCGAAAACTTGGAACATTTTCTTGACGGGCGGACACCCAGTTTTGAAAGAATGCCCGTTTGGCCTTTAAACATAATTCACGGAATTTCAAACATACTTCTAGTTTTAATGATAAATGATTTCTTCTTAACAAGTGTTTTGGGTTTTCTCGAGAAATGAGGTTTTGCTTTAAAATTGGTGAAGACCCGTTTTGCACTTTAATAAAATAGATTATTTTGGAAAACCCACTCGGGGGTGATCATTTGTGTGCGTTGATTGCGTGATCTATATGTGATGTTAGTGCTTTGTGACTGCTTGATTTACATTGTGGGTGCACCCCTATTTTATTATATGTTTTGACATGGGAACCTGACATAGTGAGTGAATCTTCTGAGAACGATTGTTGCACTAGTTTAGACCACGCACTGGCTAGTGGCCCCATAGAAGGGGAATACTGAGTTATTGCTGCTATGGGGATTTGTCCCATTGGTTAGGCCATGCAGGGCTATACCTGGTAGTAGTATGGGCGTTATTACATCATCGAGTTAGGGAATTCCTTCAGGATGAGTCAGATGTATAGTCTGTTCTGGATTGTTCACGATCTCCTAGGTTCGACCCGTGTTTATTTTTGTGTTTATTTTTGTGTGGCGGACGATTGAGAGGTCGAGTTCAGTTGCTGACCCATGTTTTCCACTTTTACCATTGCCCTTAGTGTGTGTTGTGTGTGATTCTACTTTTGAGTAACAACTAATGTTTTGATTTATAAATTGTTTGCAAAATGTTTCAACATTAAACTTGTGCTAAATTAAAAAGGGCAATGGACTGTTACTTGTTTTAGAAATGAAAGTGTATGGAAACCATATTTTATATAATTTAGTTCAATCATGAAATTGATAAATTATTTATTTATTGGTATGTGCATTGGGAATAGAAATAGTCGGGCCTAACTACTGAGTTTTAATACTCACTCCTATAGTATTTTCTTGTTTTTAGTCATGTTGCAGGTTCCAACTTCATTTGTTCGCCTTGAGAAATGTTGGTTGTGGGATTGGAGAGTGACCCACGGGGTCACCTGGAGTTTGGATCGTGGTCAGGTTAGTAGTGTTGTTGGTTGCTCTTTCTTTATTTGTTTTTGTTCAATTTTATTTTCCACTTTTTAGTTTATTTTCCTTTGGGCCAAATCGTTCCCACCTGCTTAATTTGGATGCCCGACACTTGTTTCCAGCCTATGGGGATCAGGAACGCCCCTCGGGCCATGTCACTGGCCGGCTCGGGTGACCGGTTCAGGGATGACCCGGGTTGGTTCATGAACAAAAGTGATGTTTATTTTTCAAAATTCCAAAAATATAAGTTGCATTAATTAAATTTATAATTAATTCCTGTTGTCAGGACAAATAGTGTGTTTTTAAGAAACAATATATATCAAAAGATTGACAATTGTTTATGTCAAATTTCAAAGTGACATTAATTCTAATGAACACCATTGGATAAAATGGTAAAAATATATTCTATTTATACTTTAAAACAACTCATATTCATAATTTATCACTATTAATTAATTTGATTAAAAAATTTGTTTTTAATTAAAATTTAGTAATTTTTACTATTCATCAAAATATTAATGTTATCCGAAAAGTACCAAAATTTCACCTTATGCTAAATTCGATACTACGAATCCAAAAAAGAATTCCATTTTGAGAGATAAAATTTCTAAAATTTTTAAAAGTTGGTATTACTATTCATAACAGCTACATTGATTGGTTGTTGTGTGTGTTAGAACTCGAAGTTGCGTACAACACACACTACTGTATTATTCAAACAAAAGCGTACCGTGGAAGATCGGGGTGTTACAGTCAAGGTCATGTTAACCTCATGTATAATGATGAAATAACTTTTATTAAATTATACAAGAATCATATAAATAAATATGATATCATATATGATCTTTTAACATTGCTTTGTTAATAATATCTTAGTATTATCGTTGTTCCGGGTGTTAACAGATTCGTTTTCTATTATATTATTTATTATGTTGGTCATATTTGTTATGGATGAGATTTCTCTTATTCATACCTATAATTATATCAAGTATGTAAAAATTAATTTTAATCATCTAGTGAAAATTATTCTTGAATGGATATAATTGGAAATGAATCTCATCTCGTTCGTGGAGACGGTAATCTGTACGTACGCACGAACGAAATTATCATTATTTTGATATTAAAATAATATATAAATGGATGGTATAACATATATACAGAATCATTATAATTTTATATTTTTTATTTACATTAATTACACATTATTATTATACACATCCAAATAATAATGTATTAAATAACAATTACACCCCGACGTGGATACGGTAATCCGTACGTACAACCGTATGGTGACATGTCATTCAAAGGATGGATAGAATAATGAATATGGATTTAGAATATTTATATTAACATCAAATTATATAGAAGATACTGAAGTTATTATTTTAGAATGAAAATATCGAAGAAAGAAGAAAATATCTTGAAAGAGGGTGGTAAAATTATCATCTCTTCTTCGGGTTATTCCTTTTGATTTGACCAAAATGGCTCCTTATGTTGTCTTTATGACTAATGTAAGGCCTCTATGATGAAGTGAGTGAAGATGAGATGGTATTTGGGAAGAGGATGGCCGAGAAAAATGTCGTTGAACTTGTGAATTAGAGAGAAGGGGGAGTGCCCTTTTATAAGAGTGGTGAGGGCACCTTAGGTAAAGCTAAAAATATTATTTTATAATATAATCATTTTTGGTTTCTAATGGCTCAAAATGTATTATTTAAAGGATAAGGTGGGGATGGGTCAAAAACCACTCAACCAATAAGTTTTAGACAGGTTTGGGTCACTATATTAACATTACCTTTTAGATTTAACTCTTAGTTAAATAGTTTGACATTTACAATGTCTCTTTGTATTTTTATGTTATATGGTTAATAAATTTACTATATACTTCAAAAAAATTAAAATTTATAATTTAAAAACTATAAATTATTTTGATTAAAAAAGCAGTTTTCAGTTAAAATATAGTATTTTTCACTATTCACCCAAATATGAATGTTATCAGAAAAACACAAAAAAAAATTTGAAACTAAATTCTGATGTCCCGATTCTAAAGAATAAGTTTATTTTTTCAAATTTAATATATAAAAGTATAAAATTTTGGATTTAAAAAGGGTTCTCTATTAAAAAGGTTGTAAAATTGAATATTTTTAAAAATACTTCTTTAATCTGAAAAAAATGTATCGGTTTATACGTTATGTCTACGAAACTCATAATATGGATTCTAAAATTATAAAGATTTTATAAAGTTCAAAATTCATTTAATACTATTCATAACCACTTTTTAAGGTCTAGATTAGTAAGTCATGGTGCGCTAGAACTAAGTGTTGCGTGTAGTGCAAGTTATTGAATTACTTTGAAGAAATAATGTACTATGAAATCATGGGGTGTCACATTCTTCCCTTCATCAATAAATTTCATCCTCACAATTTGATATTTTTTGTTGAAAATAAAAGGTTGAAAATAGAAAATACCTTTGTGGGAAAACACACCTCGAGAATTGGGTAAATAAAATTTAGTCTTAATAAAGGAAAATGGGAATGAATAGTCACCAAAAAATTATGATCTCTATTAGGATAACATTGGTGGTAATTAGAGACACATAATTGGAGGAAAAACATAAATATTTATATGGAGTGATTGAGGTCATTAGTCATAAAAAATTGAAGAATTTAGGGCCTCAAAGCCATCATTCTATGATGATTTAAAATATCACCGGTTCAACAAAACATAAGTCATTTGGATAATAATTTTTTAGTTTTAAGATCCCTTTCATAATGTTTAAAAATTAATTTCTTCATAGAATAAGAGAAGAAAAAAATATATACTTGAAATGCAGAGTTCCATCCTTTAACTAACTAGTACTTACCCATGCATTCGCACAACAATACATTCAATGCTTACTTTCAAGAAGACAAAACTATACTTCAATATTAATAAAGAACATCAATATTGTATATAGTGAAAAAATAGTGATACTTAATATTGAACTGTAATAGGATAAAATATATAGAATTGAAAACATATGAAAAAAAGAAATAGAAAATAACATAGAACAATATGTAGGATAACATTGAAAACATATTCGAGAATATATGATAATACATAAAGAAACATAAGTATACCATAAATGCACAAAATAAACAATACAAATGCATGATGAAGAATATAATAATAAATAGTGTTGTTCTCTTAATAAGAATTAATATTTATAAAATTTGAGAAGAAACAATAATAATGACTAAAAAGTGAAGGGCTTGATTAATAATATTGAGAAGAAACAATAATATTGACAAAAAATAATTAGCATTTATAAAAGTTGAGAAGAAACAATAATATGTGTTCTTGGAACTTGTTGAACGACACCAGTTCTTTTTCATCATGTAGCAGGGATTTGTGGAAACACTTCTATTGATGTATTCACATCTACGAAGAAAACAATTAGAGTATAGTAAAACTAAAAGTAAACATTTAATCGCGATGAGAATGGAAAATATGTCATTAATTGACTAACCTCCAGCATGAAAACAATCCAGCAACATGAAGAACGTAAAACAAAACAAAATGACCATTATGAAATGGTGTGTAGCAGGAAAACCCCGAACTAGTCAACCTGTATAAAAACATCCAGCATCAAAAACCACCTGCATTATCCTCATATAGGGTGAAGAACACCCATTTTAAGCTAACCATTTCAGATAGGTAAATATTAAATGCATAAAGAATGGAATACAACAGTGACTAAATGAATGAGTTCGATTTCTAACCCATACACCAGTTAAAAAAACGATGGTTCAAGATACAGTTAAAACATTAGGTGAAATGAGCATGCACCAGCAAGTAATTGAAATAGGATAGAAACATGAATTATAATAAAACTTCATATAATGAGGAAAAAAGAGTCATCGAGCTAGAAAGCACTACAAAACTCCATATAGAAAATCCTGTTACAACATAATTATTAGTACTTCACTTTATCTACTTGGATTTGATCCATCCTTGAAGCACTCAAGATCCTCAGCATACCAGGATAGCCATGAATATAGCTGATTGAAGGGGAAAATAGGCCGCAAAACCATCTAAATAGAGGTGGAAACCCAAAACAGTCAGATCCATTCAAACAATAATCCTGCCAAATAAGAATCAAGTGAACATAATCCAGGAAGATATAGAATACGATGACAGCTTCACTCCAGATCAAATAAGTTATCATCTTTATGTATATGAATAAAAAGAACAAATAGACAGTAATTAGAAAAGTTCATTAAAAAATGAACTTGAATGAAATTACATAACTATAAATATCACATAAGAAATAATGTCACTGAGATATTATGACAAGAACATGAAAGAATAAATAATTGGAAGCCATACCAACTTAGGAGTGTACAAAACTAAGTAGTACACCTTATATTGCAGATTCTTGGAGGTCAGTATATACATCCCAGCTAGTGCTGAGTGTTGAAGCATTATTCAGTTGGCATTTCTCTGTGTTTCTTGTGTTATGTGGCTGGCCAAATTTATCATTTTTAGTAAAACAGTAAAAAATATCCCAAGCATATGGAATAAACATGAATACATTAGCGTTTGATGAACAATATACCTTGTTTCTGTTCAGTTCATCTGAATAGAGACGGGTGCATTTGTTATATGTTTGAAAATATATAGCGGAAAATCTAATTAACCTAGCCTGAGATTACAATGGAAGTATAACCAAATGTAGAAACATAACCAAATGCTCTCCAAACAGTAATGAAACCAAGAAATGAGTTTTGTAGATGTAAATAATTATAACCACTAATACAAATGAACTGTTCTACAATACGAAATAATTACAATCACTATTTCATGTAAATAATTTCAATCACTAATAATTGAAATCACTAATATATATCTACAGTTCTACATGTAAACAATTGTCATTTTATATGTATGAATAATTATAATCACTAACATATATGGACAGTTCTGCATGTAAATATACTTGAAATAATTACAATAACTAATACATATGGGCATTTCTACATAATTGAAATCATTAATACATGGACAGGTCTGCATGTAAATATACATATGAATAGTGTGTCATGAATAGAAGGTATACCCTTAAATTACCATTGAAACAAACTAATAACAGCGGGATCATACTCGAAAGCATAGTGGAAGAACTCCAGTTTAATAATTTTATCGATACTTTATAGAAGAAAAATCAAACCCTTTAAATTTCATGTTAGATAATTGAATATAATTGTGTTTCTAAGATGGATTCCAAGAATAAATCAAGAACAAAACATAATAGTGAAACTGTAAGATGTATGTTGTAGGGTTTTACAAAAATGAGTCGATATAAATAAATGGAAAATAGTAGACATTTACCTTACCTATTTTAATGCTAAAACCAAGGTTATGGAATGAGACATGGCACTTGATAGGTTAAATCTCTCATATTTTGACCTATAAAATCCGAAAATTCAGTTTTATTTTAATGAAAATGGGACAGTTGAATTGCATCCTCAATCTCTCTAATATTTCCACTTTTATCCACTGGTGTATGAAACATGCATTCATATGGAAATCGTGAATAACCTCTTGTGTTGATCAATACTAAAGGTATAATGTACTAATAAATTGTTGTTTCCATCTCCTCTAAGCTTCACTAAACCTCATCCAAGCCCCTTCATCCCTCCTTTATGTTTTTATTTCCATGTGATCTCCTATATGATGTCATACACCATAAATAAATAATTATTTAATCTATTTAAAGGCTCATAAAATAGAACGAATCACCAGGAATCATTTTTGCTGCAAAATATATTCCAATGAATTCTCATCAACCTTCAAAGACATCCTCTATGAATTCCTAGAAAAATAACCATCCTCTTCACCAAATATACCTGAAATAAATTCAGTAACTAATAATTACAATCAATAATATATATGGATAATTATACATAATTTCAATCACTAATAAATAAGGATAGTCCAACAAAATAATTATACATATTGACAGTTCTACATGTAAATAATTGAAATCACTAATACATATGTACAACTGTATATGTAAATAATTGCAATCATTAATACATACAGATAGTTCTACAATAACAAATATTTACAACCACTAATACATGTTAAAAAATGCAATCACGAATAATTGAAATCACTAATAAATATGGATAGTTCTTCATGTAAATATACATATGTATAGTTCTACATGTAAGTAATTGAAATCACTAATACATATGTACATTTCTACATGAAAATAATTTTAATGACTAATACATATGGATAGTTCTACAATAATAAATAATTAAAATCACTAATACATGTAAATAATTGCAATAACTAATTATTGAAATCACTAATACATATCTACAGTTCTAAATGTAAATAATTTGCATTGTACATTAATGAATAATTGTATTCACTAACAAATATGGATAGTTTTGCATGTAGATATACCAGAAATAATTGCAATCACTAATACATATGGGCAGTTCTATATAATTTAAATCACCTATACATATGGACATGTATGCATGTAAATATACATATGAATAGTTTGGGATGTAAATATACATATGGATATTAATAGAAGATGTCACCATAAATTACCATCGAAGTAAACTAATAACAGTGGGATAATAATCCAAAGCATAGTGTAGCAGCTCTGGTTTTACAATTTTATCGATGCTTTTCAGAAGCATAATCAAACCCTTAAGATTAAACATCACAATGAGAAGATGGATTCTGATGCCATAGTCAGTTAGTGGAGTTTGAAACTATTGACTAATGAATGAAAACAAATTATAACTCAATAAATTATATAAACTAATAGAAAAATCTAAATATAACCAAGTAGAAGTCAGGCGTAATGGAAAATTTTTAAATTCAACCTCGTAATGAATAGATATGTCAACTAAAATTGGATATTAATTAAAATTTATATGATGTTTCAAATTTCCACGAGCAATACTACATGAAGTGGAAAACTTTATCAATAAAAAATTGTATAGGCCTGGTGCAGGTAGGATCCTGAACCTACAAGCTTGAAACTTAGTTCAAAAAAAAATATAAATGAAAATGTTAGTATAGAAAAGAAGAAGACAACATGAATTAATGGAGGTGATATCAATTCGTAAGTGAGGTAGAGGTAGAAAAAAAACTATGTTGCATAGGGTTTAGATGAACCAACAGTGAGAAAGAATATTCATACCACGTGAATGGAGTAACTGGAAATCGATGGAGCTTGGAGGGAATGGAAGACTTCAGCGATCATTCGCAACCCTTAAAGATATTGTATCTGGGTGTTCACTAATAGAGCTATTAATTTGATCCACAATCCTGCAAACACTAATTAATTAATAAGGTTATGAAACTTTGATCCCATAGATTACATTACAGTGAATAATGATAACATAAATAGTAAATATAAATATTTAAACAACAAATTGATAATGAATAATGACCAAGCTTACCAATCAAATAACCTTGAGTAAACTAATTTTGCCGATGCATCTCGGCTTACAGTAGCAGAATTTGGATCCAAACATTTTGTGATGGTATTATCATGAGTTAAAATTATACATTTACAGAGAGAATATTCTAAACCATGTGGGTCACACCTGAAGAAGTTTAATTAAAAATTCAAACTTTCATCAATATATCAAAGGTGGAAAACAAAAACCACAACATACATGAAAACATCTGCAGTTGTGTAGGTGAAACATAGACTTTTCAATAATTGGAATCGATAAGTCTATTTCCTCCCCTCTCACAAATTCAATGTTACCTAAATGTAAAAAACCAGAAAAAACTCTGAATATCACATACTAATAATAAATGAACAATTGAAAAACATCAACTTACTGGATTTGATTCTATAAGAAAGATGAACATAGATGAAAAACTTGTGGGAACGCTGATAAAAACATGAGAAACCATTGTATTCCATGACGGTTTTGAGCTGAAGGCCTATTTATGAAAATAAATAATGCCTGTATATAAGATGAAATCCACACAAAATATTCATGAATATAATTACCTAATTCAATCTAAAAGATGATAAAATTCAACAGTAATGTGACGGTATGTCCATTGGGTGACGTGATTATGTGATGAACCAGACATGTATGGTTGTAGAAACAAACAATTCAAGTGGAATCGATGCACTAACATAGACAGCCTGAATAATTTCATGGTGTGTCTACACATAAGTGTACAAAAACTGAAAGAGGATTGAAATTCACTGAAATTGGAGGTCACCGCTATAGGATTAGAGGAGGAAGAGGATACAGACACAAAGAAAACATAGGAGGAGGCGTAGAAGCCGGAGGCACCGAGGGTTGTTGTGGAGGTAGAGGCAGCAGATGACATAGGAGCGAAATGTAGGTCTAGAGGTAGGAACCACGAGCAGTTGTATATGATAGTAACAGCAACCCGTAAGAGAAGGAATTGGAACTCGAAAATGGGAGGGTAGGGATTGGATCTATAAAGAGTGTGGATAGACAGATGAAGAGTAACTGGTTGATGATGAGAAGAAACTCGGAGGCGCGGAAGTGATGCATATGGTGGCAGGGCTGGTGGAGAGGCTTGAGGTGGAAGAAGATGCCAAGCAGGCAGAGCAGACGGAGGCAGAGAAACCTATGGCGGAGCATCCATAGAAGGGGGACCGGAGGAGGAGAGGGATCTCAAGGTGGGAGAGATGATTCTGGAGGTAGAATCCCTAGTACTTGTGGAGGGGTAATAGTTGTGGGATGTTGCATCGCGGGATGATGTGTCAGGAGAGGAGGTCGAATTTTGGTGGGAGAAAATAAATTTTGGGAGTCGTGGAACGATTTGGAGGTGACACGTATGCAGAAAAAATGACAAGTTTAGAAGATATATAGATTTCTACCACATACTCATCTTTCACTCCAAAAGATTTCAAAAAAATATTTCATTTATCATAATCATATAGGGTTCCACAAAATGAATTTATAATTCATCTACCAGACATATAAAAAAACTAAATTATACAACCAAGACATCACGCCGGACAGTTGTAGGTGATACACCAATGTTTCCCTTTGCTTGCGGGTTTACGTCACACGGCCTTGCCGGACACGACAGGTTTCCGCCCGACCTCCGGGTTGTCCTTTTATGACAATCCAAAAATAATCTCAATCTTGAATTATCCAAAATACTTTGGTCCAAACTCACATTCAAGAATTTATAAGGAAGGTAAACTCAATTAAGATCCTTTTTTCCACGTAATAAAATGTGAACACCTTCATCATGTATTCTTTTAAAAAAATGTAACATCCTGAATTACCTTAAAACCTTATTGATTACATTCATGCTCCATTATTCCATATATAATATTGGATGTACTGCATCTATCCAAAAATGTTGTAAATTCCAACAATTATGGAATATACAAATCATTATGTCACTTTCCGTAGAACCATATAATCTCAAATCCTCTATAAAATAGTACTGCAGTACAATCGTTATGTATCTCCATAATTCATATAACTAGTATATTGTAGATACAACACACAAATGATATAATTTTATAATAAAAACATAAGAACACTAGTCATTCATCTTCATCTTAGGTAGTATCATAACTATATTATTATCCAATAACATCATAAGTGGTCTACTCTTATGACGGGGACATTGATTTGTGTAGCGCCTCATCACCTTGAAGATAAAGCATTTTACATTTGAAAACATTTTCTTACCCATGTAATTATGTAGCTGATGTCATTTTTCTCCACAATCATAACAATCTCCTATTTCCTTCAAGCATTTACCATGGTGATTATTTCAACATTTATCACATATTGGAAAATCCTACTTTCCCCTATTCCTTTTATCTATCTTTCTCTCTACCATCATTTTCTTCTCTTGCTTCCATTCAAGATCATATGAATCAAAGAATTCATTACTTATCTTACAAACACATGATATTATTTCTTCATATGATGAGAATACATGGGAGACTATTTCCCTTATAAATGTTGGATTAATACCATGAAAGATATGATCCTTATTACTCTTTGGATCATACGTATTACGGGAGTTTACATTCCTTCTTCTGCGCGCCATTTCTATACAATGGAATACACTAGCTTAGTTTATGAATTGAAATAAATAATTCCAAACTTGAAAAATACCTAATGTAAATTGAACAGTTTATGGATATAATCCATAATCATAAAAATATTTTCTTTGAGGAGGCATATAATCATAAATCCTTTATAATTATTTGTAAAGAAAATGAGAATTATCCTAAGCGTATCCCCCGGGAGTGTCTTAACCAAGAGTGCAACAAGGCCCATTGTCGTGCACTAGTTCCCATTCAAGTCTAGCTGAAAGTGGTGTTTTCGAGTTTTACCCCTAGGTACATCTGTTCCAGAGCTACCTCTACCTACTCGTATCCAAACAGGGATGTATTTTCTTGGAAATGTCACAAAATCTCTATATTACTAAAAATCTAGGAAGTTCTTCTATACTAATTTTCGAATTCGATCTTAGGGTTATGTGCTCTAATCAGAGTTTATCTAAATATAATTTCAAATTTTATTTCTAAACTTCCTCTGATACCAACTTTAACGCCCCAACCCTAGGTACCCAAAGTTGGTGAATTATTTTTGTACAATGGCATGATTACAAGGAATCAAGTCCTGAGGGACAGACCGGTTTAGCAGTCTTGGAAAATAGATTACATACATGAATTATATATTACACTTTATAACTTACAACATAAAATAAATAATCCTTTATGAATGACATTATTACCTTAGTTTAACCATGCATATTAATCACAATACACTTCTTGGAATCCTAAGAAAAATGAAACATAGAAAGTGGTGAGCTCAAACACTCAGTAAGGGTAAGCAATACAGTGTAAGATAAAATAAATATTAAGCATGGTTAATTATTGAAACCACATGCCTTTACCAATAATAAAAGATGAATATATTAATGGAAGGAATATAATCTTAGTAAATAATTCCATAATAAAACATAATCATAGGTATTCTACTAGTAGAATGACCACATTAACCATCAATATTATTTTCATAATGAGGGAATGTATAATGCCACACATTTTGAAACATTTTGTCAAGGCCTCGGCCAAGACGTCTAAAAATGATTAATGATTCGGCCAAAACCATTTATCAAATTGGGAAAGGACTAATCCAATTCCACATCTAATTGTCTCCTAATACCTACTGATTCATCGAGGAGCTATCGTGGGCTCCACCCGTCACTTACTAAGTCTAATACATTCCTCATATGAGAAGGTTTAAACATATCATAAACATTTGTATTAAAACTAGAAAATGAAATGTCCATACATTAATCATAAACCATGAATGGTATAAAAATAGAACATCCACAGTCAAATAAATCACAAAACCATCAATACAATATGAATGTTTTGTATCATAATAAATCAACTTCAAATAAACTTGAAATCCATCAAAGGATGTTGACATAGATGAAATCAAAACCATTTTTAGAGAAATATCTCTTTCTCTTTTGAAATAATTTAAGAGTCACATAATTATAATGAAAACTTTTATTATGAAAATATCTTTATAAGCTTGTAAGGGATACATTAATGCTGTTATAACGGTGTAAAATAACATCACCTTCCTTATAAGATAAAAAAACATTCTTACCTTAAATTAGTCAAAAAGGTCAAAAATTACCTTGTTTGGAAAATGACTGAAATATTCCATTCAAAACACATAAGGATATAAATGACATTAACCCATTCTCTAGTAAATTGTAAAAATGTTTTGAAATACAATTTTAAGAAACATGGATTTGGATGATAAAGGGGTCCCAGTAGATAATCAAGTAAAAACAACCACGGATAATAAAGAGATTGTAAAATTAACCCTTACCTTGTACTCTTCCGTTGTCAAGGGTAGGTTAAACTCTTGTATAATGGGGAAATAATTGTTATTATATTATTCAATAATCATATACATTAATATAATATCATATATGATCTTTTAACATTTTTTTTATAATAATATCGTAGTATTGTCATTGTTTCGGGTGTTAACAGATTTATTTTCCATTATATTATTCGTAATGTGAGTCATATTTACTATGGATGGGATGTATCTTATTCATATACATAATGATAGAAAGTATTTAAAGATTATTTGTAATCATATAATGAAAATTAGTGTTGAATGGATACGATTGGGAATGAATCTCATCGCGGTCGTGGAGATGGTAATATATACGTACGCACGAGCGAAAATATCATTCTTTTGGTATTAAAATAATATATAATTGGATGGTATATCATATATACAAAATAATTATCATGTTATATTTATTATTTACATGAATTACACATCATTAATATACCCATCCAAGTAATAATGTATTGAATAACAATTACACCGCGACATGGAGACGGTAATTCATACATACACATGTATGGTGACATGTCATTAAAAGGATGGATAGAATAATGAACATGGATATAACATATTTATATTAACATCTTATTATATAGATGATACTAGAGTTATAATTATAGAATGGAAATAACAAAGATAGAAGAAGTGGAAGAAGAAAAAAACGTGAAAGAGGGTGGTGAAATTATTACCTCTTCTTCGAGTTATTCCTTTTGATTTGATCAAAATAGATCCTTATGTTGGATTTCTAACTAAATGATGGCCTTTACGATGAAGTGAGGGGAGTTGAGGGGGTATTTTGGCAGAGGTTTCTCGAGCCAAATGGCTTGGAAGGTGTGAATTAGAGAGAAGGGGGGTTCCCTTTTATAAGAGGGGTGAGGAGCAAATTAGAAAAAGATATAAATATTATTTTATAATAAAATCATTTTAGGTTTATAATGGCTCAAAAATGTATTATTTAATGGATAAGGTGCGGATGGGTCGAAAACCACTCAACCAACAGGTTTAGACATGTTTGGGTCACTATGTTAACTTTATCTTTTAGATTTGACTCTTAGTTTAATAGTATGACATTTACAATGTCTCTTTGTATTTTTATGTTATATAGTTAATAAACATAATATATACTTCGAAACCATTAAAATGTATAATTTAACACTATAAATTATTTTGATTAAAAAAGTATTTTTCAGTTAAAATATAGTATTTTTCACCATTCACCCAAATATGAATGTTTTCAGAAAAACACCAAAAATTTCTTGAAACTAAATTCGTATGTCCCGAATCTAAATAAGAAGTTTATTTTTTCAAATTGAATATATAAAAGTTTAAAATATTGGATTAAAAATGGTTCTCCAATAAATGGGGGTAAAATTGAATTTTTTGAAAAATACTTCTTTTATATGAAAAAATGTATTTATTTATACATTATGTATAAGAAACTCATAATATGGATTATAAAATTATAAGGATTTTATATAGTTAAAAATTCAGTTAATACTATTCATAACTGCTTTTGAATGGCTTGTTTGGTAATTCGTGGTGCGCTTGAACTCAGTGTTGTGTGTAGAGAAAGTTATTGAATTACATTGAATAAATATCGTACTATGAAATCATGGGGGGTTACATTAACTGATAAATTTAATATTTGATATTTTATAGTATTTCAGTATTCCTAAAAAATACCAGAATTTGAGAATAATCCCAAAAATTTCTGCTAACCATTTTTTGATGTGTAGAATTAAAAAATGAGATCAAATTTAAGAAAATATTTTTCTTATTTTTATTAATTTAATTTTAAATAAAATAATATTTAATTCAAAAATTAACAATATTAAAACTCTAACTACTTTTATATCACATTAGAAAATTAACTATTGGGAAAAAATCTATCAAGGCATCATTGAAGCATTTTTGAGGTGATTATGTTTATTGACAAAGTGGACATCTGAGTGGTGATTGTTGACAAAGCAAAACAATGGCATAAAAATTTGTTGACAAAGAGGATTTCATGATGGAATGTTGAGTTCAAGAGCTGAGGTCAACGATCCATGTTTGATTCAAGAACGTCGACAAAAGGAATGGCTGATCTTGAGGTGATTATGTTTATTGGCAAAGGGACATGCGCGCAGAGGACTTGAAGTATAGGAAACTTGCGCACCATATGTTTTTCAAGATCAGAAGATCAAAATATGGCAAAGGAAACAGGTTCGCACAAGTTTGGGAGTTGGTTGTGCAAGTGTCTAAAAGGACAGAAGACTTGCGCGCTGATACTGGGTTGCGCATGTGACTTGCGCGCCGTTGCGCATGGTGGTCAATTTGCCTATAAATACTGGACCACTCCTCTTCATTCTAAACTGGATTTCAACAATTTGAGAAATCAGAGCTCCCGTCGCGCAGGTGTGGTGGTCGTGCAAGTGGTGTGTGTGGTCGTGCAGGTGGGATTTGCGCGCCAGGGTGATAGTTGCGCGCCAGTGTTTGAAGCTGTGCGCCAGTGTAGAGGTGCATGCCAATATTGGATTGGTCGTAAAAGGAATTGAGTAGCGCAGGTTTGGAGTTGAGGAAGCTTGAGTCGCACAAGTGTTTGAGGAGGACTTGCACGCCCATTGTGACTTGCGCGCCGAAACTTGCGGGCCGAGATTGATATGTACGCCAAGTAAGGTTTATTTCTCGAAGAGATTTTCGGGCTGCGTGGAAGCTGAAAGTTTTCCCGATACCTTCAGTGCAAAGAGATATTCATCTACGGGTGAATGTTGGGCTTCAACAGAGCATCTAATTATAGAGGAAGATGCATTCCATCATGAAAATGAAGAGACCTACATGTCTATAAACTGTGAGTGGATCCTTTCTAGAGTAGTGAGCGAAGGAAGAGGAAGAAGGTGATCCTCTCCACCGGCAGTGAGCCAGAGAGAGAGAAATAGGGAGTGACCCTTTGGAAAGCAGTTAGCTGACCCTAAACATTGTAAAGGCAGTGAGCCTGGGCATAGAAGTGATCTTGCCCAAACATTGTAATCCACAGCTAGTTAAGTTTAGTGGAATTGGTACGACCGACAACTTGTCGGCATATGCTTCTTGGACGTATCCCTTTGTGGTGAACCAAGTAAATTTGTTGTGTCTTGTGCATGCTTTACTTTCTGTTTACTTTGTGCAGCAGGAAAGAGAGAGAATAGTGTTTTTCTTAACAACGAAACAAGATTAGAATGAGCGTTAATTTTAAATTAGTCATACCCTGATTCACCCCCCCTCTCAAGGTATTCACCTTTGTGGACCTAACATTAACAAAGATATCATTATCATAAATACTATCGAAAATAAAATAATAATACAATTTACTATTCATTAGGGTCATTTTAATATCCATATTACTATTTATAATTGTATGTTACTATTCTCCCAAAAAAGTTGGTTCTATCAAACTCCAAATAAATTACTGAACACAACCGTGTATGTCAGATTTTCAAAATTTAAAACACAAAAGTGACAAACATAAGTTTAATAGAATGATTATAAGTTTCACATATTAATCAGTAGTTCCATTATGCATATATAACTTCCTATTAAAATATTGGGATTTTAAATTTTCCCCCAGAAATGAATTGTGCCCTCGCAATTCGTTCATTGTACAAATATTTCAGAATTTATATATTCATAATTAAGAAAAACTATTTTCATATGTGTACCTAATTAATTATATCATTAAAAACTAATTTTAAAAGGAAAATTTCTAATCTCCAATGTTGTCTAGACTGTTCTTTTGATACTAATTGTAAATCCTTGAACCCGCACTTCTAGATCCAGTACTAAAACATGCTATGTATTTCATTTTTTATAGAAGATAATAGAAAAATAAATAGTAAATTACACATTTTAGGACCTTTTCTGGTCTAGGTTTGGGATTATTTAGACAAACCATACACTATCATTTACAACACAATACAGAAACATTATATTTAATCAATTCTTCTCAAATATCTAATTATACCTTGAATACTCATTTGTACACATACACACCTAAAGATATACATTAAAAAAGGGTGAGATAAAATTCCAGTAAGGGGATAGAAACAAACAATATAACAATGGGAGATAATAATCACAACACATGCAAAGGATCAGAAACATGACATGAATCATTAATAAGACACTTGAATCTTGGCAAGGAATAAAAAATGAAATATCGTGTCTTAGTGGCTAATAACCACTCGTACTTGTGAAAAATAAATCATCTTGTTCACATGTCATATCATTTTAACTCATTAGATTAATAACATTACCTATTGAATTGGAGAATTATATAATTCTAGGTGTACCAGTCAAATTCATACATTCATATTGCACTACTAATTCTCGGTGCACCCATCACATTAGAAACAATATCAGTATCGTGCAAGCCACCTACAAATTATAACTGAAATGAACCTAACTAAACGATGTTAAATAATAGGTTTAATATCATATGAAAACATTCATAAAAATTGTGTTCCCAAAAGAAAGTGGGATTAACATACTTGATACAATAACTATCAATACTAGAGAGAGAAGTAAAAGATGTATTTTTTAAAGAATTTTTCTTTTGAAAATGTTTTATTTGG
Organism: Viscum album; assembly: GCA_963277665.1. Classification (NCBI taxonomy): domain Eukaryota; kingdom Viridiplantae; phylum Streptophyta; class Magnoliopsida; order Santalales; family Viscaceae; genus Viscum; species Viscum album. Next base: position 1,784,363,235 of record OY728119.1, on the reverse strand, counting down.
CATTAAATTCAGTGGAAAAAATTTATATTTCATAAAAGGTAAGATAATGATTAAAAAATTATTTTTATGAAGTGACGATACCAAAAATGGAGTGAAAGAGGGAGAAACCGTAGAATGAAAGTTGGGTTCGAGAATATCCCCTTACCTTGTATCTGAATGCTTTTTTCACATTAAAGTCATATATAACGATATTATATTCATTAATTAACAATTAAATAACTTTTTTAAATGAATTTTGTTCATTATGGTATCATTATGTTATTTTATGGGCTTTTGGATGAGTTATTTGGTTTAAATCCATTGTTTGGGAAGGTACGTGTTCATGGTTTTCTTGAATGGTTCGCTTGTATTCATTAATGAAAGTTCATGTAGAACATGGATAAACATCCAGAACTGCAATTACAAGTTATATATCATATTTCGTGAGTTTAAATGATCTTATATTGAATTATGTTATACACATTGTGGGTGAATAATTAGTTAAAATTTAACGATGATCGTTTGGGTTAATTCGATTGATTTTTCGACCACAATGAACTTTTTTTGTTTTATCATTTAGTAATATGTACATAAGTTAGTTAAAGAACATTAAATAGGATATAAAACATATAATATAATCTATTTCAACTAGAAAAATGGTTTCATGACAAGATATGATAGAAATAATGCCAATTGAAATCACATCGTCCACAATGTCTGTAATGTGAAAAAACACAGACAATGTTTTTTATTCCTTGAATTAGTGGGAGAGGAGAATAAGAATGATGATTAATTTTCCATGATCACGAGAAAATCATAAATATTCTAGACTTAATTTTCTTTCATTCAACTTGGAAATGAGGGGGGGAAAACAATATTAAAATAAAATGAATGGAAAGGAAACCACATGAAAAAGAAATAGGATCTCTTAGCTCTTGATCTCTTCTCCTTGAGATACTCCATAAAGCCTTCGATTTTGGTCTTCAGGTGAGACTATATAGTCTAGGACGCGAGGAAGTGACTTGGGAGGTGTATTTGGATGATCATTGGTATGTATCATGGCTTGAGTGGTCTTGGTGGAAGAAGAGAATGAGGGTGGTATTTATAGTGGAGGAGATGAGGTATTTTACATTGTTGAAATTATTATTATAATTTTTTTTCTCAAAACTATGAATTAACTTAATTCATGTGACCCAAAATAGTAATATTGTCATGTGAGTTAAAACCATGTGGTCTTTCATCACTTATTATTTCATAAATAGTTTATTTAAATTATTATTTAAATATACGATATTTTTTAGGTACTTCACTATTCATAAAAAATTATGAATTTCTGAAAATTCCAAAAAATTCACCATGACCATTTTTTGTTGTAAATAATTGAAAAAGGAAGTATATTTTCTGAAAAAAAAATTTAAAATAAAATCATACTTATTTACAAAATTATCAATTTCAAAACTATATCTTCTTTTATATCACATTGAAAAATTATCCAAGATGTCATTATCTTAAAGCCTTAAGAAAATAAAATAATAATAAAATTTAATATTCATTAGGGTCATATTACTCTACATATTACTATTCATAAGGGTATTTTACTATTCACCAAAAACAAGTTCATTCCATCACACTCCAAATAACATACTGACCACAACCATATTTGTCAACTTTTCGATATTCAAAACACAGTAGTGACCAACTTATGTTTAATAGCTTGGTTATAAATCAAACATAGTACTCAATAGTTTATATAATCACATGGTGTATCCTAGTGAAATCTTGGGTTTTTACACTTATACTATACTAGGAATTTTTTTTAATTATACATTCCGTATTCTTTCAATGGATTGTTTTTGATCAGTTTGAATGGGGAACTTATTTACAGTTTGTATGCTAGTTCTTTATATAAGGGAAATATTTGATTATTAAGGAATGTTGATTTTGTTTTCTTTTCTATTAGTATCAGAAATGAAATTTTCATTCTAAGTGAAAAGAGAGGACTATAATAGTCCATATATCAATCGATAGGTGTAATGAGATGAACTATTTTGTGTATACAGTAGTTGAAATATCAATTTATGAATGATGCATTAGCCTGACACATTTAGGATATGTTTACGATGTTTGACAATATAAATTCCTTCATTATTAAATCAGTTATTAATTTCTATGTGATTATTTTAATAGTTATGATATCTCTGGATAAAATTCTTGCGCATGTGTTTATTTATAAGAAATTATTTGATCATTATTTATTAGCACATTCTTTTTATCCATGTTCGTGTTATTTATTAAATATATTTTTTTTTCATTTATTTACATTGATATATTGATAATGCATTATTCATTAAAGATATATTATGTTGTAAACATACACTTACTGGGAATCTGAAATTACAATTTATTTATTTTCCTTTCCTCGGGATATAAAGAAGGATATTTTGAAAGATATGAAAGATTCAAGAATGTTATGTTTTCTATGTTTTTTTATTACAATATAAGATGTGAATCATGTATATATTTATTTTAATAAGGCTATTGAACTATTAATTCCTTTGGGATGACATCAATTATATTTAGTACCAGCATAACAGATTTACCACCTCCTATGGGCTATGTGGCTAGGGGTATTAAAAAATAAACACAATGATATAGGGAGGTGAGTTCGTAAGTTATTTCGGAAGGTATTGGTTGAGATACGGTTCTCAATGTGTATAAAAAAATAACGAGTGGAGGTTATATTTATAAAATATTTGGAGTGAAACATGTAAATATACTATAAATTAATATAATATAATGTCACTATATTAGTAATGATGATTAAAAAATTTCTAATTTCGCAGATTAGTTGAGAGGAGGTATAAATATAATAAATAAGAAAAATAATGATCTGAGCATTGTTATTTTAGAGGCCTTGTCCATTAGTTTGATTATTTTAACCCATTTATGTATTTTTTATGGTGAATTAAATTTTATTAAGGTAATAATTCATTATGATTAAAATTAAAATTAACATTTTAATAAATTTTTTTTTGGAATAGATGATTCTAATTATGGAATTCAATTTATTGGATTCAAATTTTATAGGTGTTCAAAATTAATTCTCATATAAAATCACAAACAAGAAAAAAAAATTCTAGAAAAATTGTATCAGTAGGGATAGAAATAATATTTTTCTTCTTCTTGTTATATTAAAAACTATCATATGAATACTAATTTATTTTATTAAATAATTTATCAACATATTTCAGTAAATCATTCATCAATTGTAGTTATTTTAATCTATTAAGATAAAATAAATTAAGAAGATAAAAAATAGTTTTCTGAAAAATATATCATTATACCTTCGAAATATTTTATCCTCATTACCAATAAAATAAAATTCAATGTATCAATGATAATAAATTTTATTTTATTTATAATATATACCTTTCTATATTTTTAATACAAAAAATTTTAAGGAAATATACTTTTAAATAAAACATATATAAGATAAATGTTTTTGTATACAAAATATTTTTCCTTAAAATAGATTTATTAAGTCAATATTCATTAACGTTTATTAAAAAATCAATGTAAAACTGAATAATATTTTATTTTATTTTATTTATGATATATATTCAATAACATATGGTATACACCCAACCAAGATTATACAAGCTGCTATACTATAGAAAATTTATTATATGATAATTATAACTTATCCTTTCGTTAGTAAGGCAGGGATATGAATAAAAATAGTATAAAAAATATTATAATTTAATAAATAATAAAATTAATATAATACCATAAATTAATCTTCAAATTTTAGGAACTGAATATAAAATCTATTTAGGTAGAAGAGATATTTTTGAGAAAATTATTTTTATGTGAGCCATATATTTTTATCATAATAGATTAAATTTTTCACAATTATAAAACGATTATAATGAAAAAATTATATTAAATTATTTAGATATTTGATATTCATATAATTTTTTAAGATAATTAATGAAAATTATAACATTTTATGCTTCAAAATTTGTTTTGTTAAAAATTTATTTAATTACATTTTCTGCATGATTATAAATATTTTCTAATTTATAAATTTTAAATTAAAAAAATTAAAATCAATTATGAAATCAATATGTGATTTTTGGGTCAAGATGTGTTTTTGTAAATTTTACAAAAAAAATAAATTTTGAGTGAATAGTGAAAAAATGCTAATTTTTTAGAAAATAGTTTTTTGTTACTTTAAATAAATAAATTTAAAAGTCGTACTAGGTTTTGGATCTGATATGAAGGGAATATAATTTTTCATTCCTTAGTAACATTTAAATTAATTAAAAACTAATTTTACATATATTTAAATTTAGAATAAGTTCATTTTTACGCTAAAGACATTTTTATAAAAAATTATTTTCATTTTGTTTTATGTATTTTCTATAAAATTTATCTCATCCAATTGATTAAATTTAATCTAGAAAAATATATTCCATATTTGAAATCAGTAGTTTCAAATATAGTAAATATATCTCATTTATTTTATGTCGTTATGAATAGTAGACTAGGTAAATATATTTCCACAATATTAGGGGTAAAATAGTTATAATAGGGTTGGAACATTGAGATAAAACCAAAAAATCCCCAAATAACTTTATTATAATTTATTTTATAAGTGTTTCATGGCCATAACCATCCATTATTCAAAAAATTGAAATTTTATTACCCATTCCTTTAGTTATAACCTTTATATTATTTTTTGTAAAGGATAATAACAAATATGTGACTCTTTTGTCTTTAATTTATCTTATATGGTTTAATTTTGATAGAATGATTTAATGAATTAATATAAAATATTAGTTTGAAAGAATAAGTGATTTTTTAGATATTAATTTATTTTTAATTTTTAGTGATGGTATAATTACCAAAATGATTACCCAACACTGATACAATGCTTTTGTATGTTTTGGAAAAATAAAGGTAAATGATTTATAAAATGATAAAATTAATTAATTTTAGATTAATTATGGATTTTAATGAATTGAATACATAATTATAATGTATAATTAATTATATATATTTTGTTATTTGAATTCCATTATTGTCTTCAAATATTTAATGTAAAATTAAATGGATATTACCTATTATTACTTTAGTTTTGTTTTTAGGTACAAAATATTTTATGAAATGATTAAAAAATTAAAAAATATTAAAATAAGAAAATTACAATGTGAAATGGTCTATCATTTTAACTACACATTACTTATGAGTTAGTCGTTTCCCTATACATAATGTTATAACACATTAAGCATGATTTGAGTTACTATGATTATGATTAGAAAGGGATATAGGGATGGTTAAAATAATATTTGGTTTAACATTCTACATAAATGATTCTAAATATCAATATATGATCATTTTTGAGAACTTATAAAGTCCTAAAATTGAAATTATAGCCATTTGAAGGATGTTTTCCTGATTAATATATTTATGTATATTATATTTAATTATTTTAATAAATTCAATTTGTTTACTTTTACAGACGTACAAAAAGGGAACACCATATTCTCTGTAACCCCATGATATTTTCAAAAAGAAAACTATGCTCGATAGAGTATTCAATGAAGAAAACCTACATTTAGTGGCCTGAAAAATATATAAGTGTTAAAAACATTCCACTAAAGTGACACAAATGTATGATATTAACTACTATATGATGGTATTTATATATATAAATATAAATTTCCAACTTAATATAAATTATTTATAATATTTTAGTAAATAATCAATTAATTTTTAGTAATTTAATTTTAATCTTCAAAATATGTTATATCGAAAATTGGTTTTTATTTGTATCCATGAAAAAATGAAAATAAATATTATTTTTTTTAAAATTTTAAAAAATTAATTTTATAAAATGAAATGAATTTATTAAATAATATTTTTGGAAATTAATTAGGTTGAAATTTTGGGATTTTTTTGGGAAATATTGTTTTTTTGTTGAATAGTGAAAAATACTTATTTTTCTTAAAATGTCATTTATTATTTTAAATTAAGTATTTTGAATGTCCCATTATTTTTTGGGATATTATTTAATATAACACGTTTTATATTATTTTTATTTTATACACTTAATTTCTTTTGAAGAAACATCATATTTTATGCTAGTATAAGTCTGTACTTAGGTATAGAAACATGATGGTTCTGAAAACTAATCTAAAGTGGAAAATCTATCATTTTTAATTAATTAAAATAAACCCAAATGAGAAGCTATTTAAATTTAATTTATTCCTAAAATATTAGAAAATATTAATTGATATTCATAAAATTATTATTATTAGTTATTTTGTAATTATAAAATCTTTTTCCCATGAGAAATACACATCTTGAAAACCATATATTCATCCCGTTTAAAGGTTTAATTTAAATTATTTCCTTTACATTTAGTTTATAGAATTTTAAAAAATATAATTTGTATTTTGAAGGATTGAAATTTAAATAATATGATAAAGTCAACTTAATTTTTTACAATATTGAATGTTGAAAACACTAATATGTAATTACTGGAGTTAAGGTACAAACAGATTTATGGGGGGTGGGGGGGTTAACAAAAAATAAAAGGGATTAAATGAAATAAAAATATTTATAAAATATATCATATAGAAATATTTATACTCTATAATTTATAAGTTTCAATAATGACATATCCTGGATCATTTTTTATTTCAAAAAACGTTGGACACCTTTTTGTTTACAAAACTTAATTGTGTTCCCTTCACCTTACTTACTAAAGGCTACACATAAAGACCCTGACCCCTGTTTACCGAAGATGGTGACGTACTTCAATAAATTTGTTTGATAACAATGAATTTTTTACCTAATAACTTAACAGTTTAGTATATTTGGAAATGAATGTACATACATATGTTTATCATTACAACATGAAAGGAAATACAATATGTAAATTTTACTAAAAAAATACGTAACACCTATATTATCCCTAAAATTAATTCAAAATATACATATTTTCAGCCTATGAATAATAATACAATAGAATGTGTTGTTCATAGATGCTCGTCAAGGGTATATAATATAAAATAAGAATAATTAATAAGGCGAGATGAATAAATAAAAGTACACATATCAATAAATCACAATCCTTATCATAATATAGTGTGAATAAAATATGAATAAATAGACCCATAATAAAACATAACCATGGATGTTGTGCTATTCTAATAATCCCATGGACTATTTATTACTGGTTTTATAACGAGGGAATTCATAATGCAAGAAATCATAAACATATTGTCAAGGCCTTGTGCTAAGACCATACAAAAACAGGCAAGCACCCAAACTACATTGTCTCATGAGACATACAGATGCACCAAGGGGCTATAAAGGGGAAAACCTGACACCTAAAATGTAAAATTCATTTCTAAAACTTAGAGGATATATATAATCAACATATATTCACATTTAAACTAACATTTGAATTGAAAATAACGTTCCCCAATCATTAAAGAAAAACAATAACCATTCAGAGTAATATGGTGAATCGTATCAAGAAATAACTTTCATAGTCAAAATAATCATAAAATATTCAACAAAACGTTGTAGATTATAAATTAATTTACTAATCCCAATTAAACATAATAATCAACATTCATGTTAAAATATATGTATATACTCTTATAAAATAATGCAGTAATTCTTGAGAGAAATAATCTTTACTTTTGAAAGAAGAGTTATTTTGGAAAAAACATTGTATAAAACCATATGTTAACTAAGATAAATGGTTTCATAATAAACAATGTTATTTTATAAAAATAATTATGTCTTAAATCATATTATAGAGTTCACTTGAAAATATGAATGAATTCGAGACATTCCTTTAAATAGAGATTTATTATAATGAAGAATTTGAGAAAGATCATTATAAAAAATGCAACTCCCCAAAAAATAATGTTGGATAATTATTGGTACGTATATTTAGAAAATTAACACATATTGTTTTATGAGTAAAAAATAATAATTTTCGTTGGAGTAACAAAATAAATAAGTGTAACACTAAAGAAAATGGAAGCTTAGAGAACCCTTGCCGTCTGTTTGAATGTATTTTTCAAATTAACTTAGTGTATTGGATATTAAAATAAAATTCACAAATTATTTAATTTATAATTTTTAATATATTTATTTTTTATTATAATTTTATAATGTTTATTTATGTTCTTTTGTATGTCTTCTAAAATACAAATTTATCGCTCGAGGGCATTTGATTCATTGGTTTTCACGATAAGTATACTTATATATGAGTATCAAAGTTCATGTGTAAAGGATATAGTTCTTATGAATTGAATTTATATGATACAAATGAATATAAATAATAATAAAGGGTTATAAAATTCATTTTAATATGGTATTAAGATGGGTGATTAGATAAAACATTTTTGGTATGTTTTTTATTATTATGGTGTTATTTCGAAGTTCATGAACTGGTTTTTTTGTATAACGTAGTATTATGTATAAATAATGGTTCTAGATCATAAAATAAAAGATTATACATATTTTATAATATGGATCAACCATAAAAATGGATTCACAACCATTATTGAAGGATAAATTAATGAAAAAAATTTCTTCATCAATGAAAGTTGTAAATCATCACCTCTCAGACAAAGATTTTGTTTTTTAAAATAAAAGAGAGAGATAAAGGTACGTAAAGGATATTGATGATGGATATACCCTAAAAATTATATCATTATACTATACAGATTATTCTAGAGTTATAATGATTATTTTTATAGATTTGGTGAGAATAGAATAATAAAATAAGAAAAATTGAAATGAAATTGGCTGAAAAAGGTAGAGGATTTACTTCTTGAATTATCCACCTTGAGAACCTCCTTATAGGAATGAGCTTTGGTCTGTTGTAAATAACATGATCTCTTGGTTGTGTATAGAGACTAGGGAAGAGTATTTGGGTAGAAATTGGACAATAATCAAGGCTTAGAGGAGTGGAGGGAAGTGGGGGTGGGTCAGAGAGGTTTTTATAGTTGAGGACATGGGTGATTTTTTAATATCTTATTCATTTGTTTATTATTTTGGATCAAAACTATTAATAGTCCAACAATTATCATCAAATATATTAAAATAATGTGGGAAAGTTCAATATAATGAATCTTACATCAGAGATGACTCATGGAGTAGAATATTTAGCATTTAATGTATTTACACTATAAATTATTGTATTTTACTATTAGCAGAAATTCTAGTATTTTAGAAAAAAACAAAAATTCAAAATAATATTTTTCTTTGTGTAAAATTATAAAATTCAAATTATTTTATCAAATTATTATTATTTTTTGATATGTGAGAATTAATTTTTACTGAATATCATTATTTACATGAAAAATAATACTATTAAATTTAGAACTGATTTTATTACACATTAATGATTAACTAAGGTATCATAAAATTATCCTAAAATCATAAGACACCACAATATTAATATATGAATCTATTAGATAAAAATTAATTTTATTTTAAATAATTTCATTAAATATAAAATGTTAATTAGTTTTTTGTGGATTCTAAAAATGAAAATGATAACATATTAATTTTTATAATTTCACTTACTTTCACTGTATTATAATTATATCATACTTTCACTAATGATTCCAAAATTTTATTTATACTTTAATGGGTGATGTTACTACAAATTAGACAAATATTCTATTGATAAGGTTATTATTACTATTCCTAAGGGCATGTTACTATTTCATTAGTATAGGTTCCTTGACATCTATAAATAGATCTTATTTATTTTATTATTCATTTAAATGATAGTATTGTTTTATCTATGTTGTTATATATTATTCATAAAATATAAAATAAACATATGAAGGGAAATTACCTTGTTATACTTTTCGGTTGTTATGTTCTCCCGACCTACAAAAATTTCATCCTCAAAATTTCCAAATTGTCACCTCACAAAAATATTTCGTTAGTTTTTCATCATAAGCTACTCAGGATCCCACACTACCTCTTCAATTTTATGATATTTCCAATGTACCATTACTGGCTGACTCATCCAAATCCTCAACACCTATTATTGTTTTTACATAATCCAGATAGGCTCTTCAATGTAAGATAAGTCAGGTTACAATTCAATACCTTCAAATGTTAGTTCATGTGTTGGGTCCCCATGTAATTTCTTAATAATCAGACATGGAACACATTTTTTACATTATAAAGGATAGGTCGCATCATGAAATTATAATCCATTACATAAAATATCTATATAAGTAAAAAATGTAACAATTTACATTTGGCTGAGTAACACTTTTTTTCAAATTATATAACACCATTCCAGGGAGATACATTCATGAAAATATGATCTCATACTTGAAATTAAAAATCATTCCTTCAATTTTTGGAATAGCTCGTTTTATACTTTGAGATGAATTTATATGGGATTAAAGATTCATTAACTTCATTGATGTTTCCTCCAAAAGTTCTAGGGCTATATGATTTCATTCAACAACATCATCCCAACATGTCGGTGTATGACATGTAATTTTGTAAATTTATTTATATTGTGTCATTTTAATACTAAAATGTAAACTATTGTTCTAGAAAAACATTATAGATATTAAATATTGATCCCACATTCCTTGAAAATCATTAGGGAAAGATCTCAACATGTCTTCAATTGTCAAGATCATCCTATATATCTTCCCATAAAATTGAGAGTGATATGTAGTACGCAAATAAATACCGATATCAAAATATTTCTAGAGACATTTATAGAATGTTGAAGTAATGTTTTGATCTTGATCACACACTATTGAGTTCTTTTCTCCATAAATTATTAACACATCATTATTATTGATCTATTTAATGATCTCTAGGGGAAAATCCTCTCTTATAGTTAGGAAATGTAAATGTTTGGTATGATGATCAATAATCACCCATGTTGAATCATCCCTTGGAATATCAGGTAATCCAGTGACAATATCCATAGTTATTTAATCAAATTTCATTGTAGTAATATTTATTGGTTGCAGTAATCCTATAGGATGTTTTCATTAATCCTTCACCTGTTGAAAGATGAAAAATCTTGATACATAATAATCAATTTCCCTTTTCATGATTCCCCACCAAAAACATTACGTAAAATCTATATACATCATAGTGCTACTATGGTATATTCATAAATTCGTGCAATGAGAATCAACTAATAAATCCTAGTTCAGCTCAGATATATAGGGAACACACAGCCTCTTCACAAATTTCATAATTCCATCCTGACACAGAAAGTCATCCAAACTCCCATCATTCACACATTTAATTTTCTTTTGAATATTTTCATCAGAAAAACTGAGAACCATTAATCATATCCAATAAAGACAGTTTAGAAACAAATCGAAAAACTAATTATGTTTCACCTTACTTGATATTTTTATATCCATTTTTCTCAATCAATGTACACATTATCCCTTCTGATCATAATTTCTTTAGAACTCCATGATCCTTCTGAAAAAATGCATCAGCTACCATATTTTCCTTTCCTAGATGATAGTTTATTGAATAATCATAATCCTTTAGTAGTTTAGTACATATAAATTTTCCCATGTTGTGTTCTTCTGGAGAGAAAATATATTTCAAGCTCTTGGGATCTATATATATCTCACTTCATTCATCATAAAGATAATTTCTTCATATATTCAAAAATAAGATTAAATCTGATAACTCAAGATGATGGGTTGGATAGTTCTTTTCAAATTTTTAAAAAACCTTTATGTGTATGTAATAACACTATCATTCCATGAAAGGACATATCTTAGTCCATTATTTTATGCATCAATATTAAATCAAAAATGTACCATTTCCTAAATGGTTGATTAATGATTAGAGGATTCAGTAGCCTCTTCATTAATTCTTTGGAACATTCTTCACATTATTTTTCCCATATGAACATGACCCCTTTAAATGACATCTTGATAAATGGGTTATCTAATCAGGGTATGTTATGAATGGAACACCAATAATAGCCTAGAAAATCAATAAAACTACCTACCTAGATTATGTTTGTTGGTGAAGTCCATTCATTAAATGCCTTTAACGTCACCATATCAACTAGTATTCCATCCTTAGAGACAATACCACCATGAGAAAAAACTACTTAACACAAAAAATCACAATTTTTAAAATTACCATATAACTCACTTCTTTTAATAGTTTTTAGAATAAATCACATGTCATTATAAGGATCATTGTTTCTTTAGTAAAATCTTTTTTCCTTACATGAAACCGATGATATCCCAACCAAAATGATATCATTGGAAATTATTTCATTGGGATATCTTTGTTCCTTACTTGTGACTAATTATATCCAGATCAATGTTCAAGCTTCAAAAAATACTGGCCTACATGATGTTGGTAAAATAAATCATCAATGAGAGCAAGAGGATACTTGTTCTTTCCCATAATAGCATTTATCTCCCTATAGTTAATGAAAAAACACATATATCTTTAATTCTTCTTAATGGGAATAACAGGAGCACCCCAAGGGGGAATAGAAGGATGAATAAACCCTTTACTACTGAACTCCTCTATTTGTTTCTTCAGCTCCACTAATTCCACTTTGTCCATTAGATTAGTATTCTATGATATATACCTTTCACCCAGAATTAAAATAATAGATAACTCAAATTCCCACTCAAGAGGATGTCCAGGTAAATCATCTCAAAATATATCAATATATTACAGCACAAAAAATTCATTCTAAATTTGAATATTTCATTCATCAACCAAATATTTTTCATTCTCATCCTCCCCATGAATTTCATTTATAAGATATAATAGGGGTGTTTTCATATAATAATATGATGGAGAGGTTAATAATCTAAATATAGGGGATCTAGATCATTTTAAAAAATTTAAACTACCTTATTCTTTCTGTAAATCTTTTCATTACTATTTGAATATCAATTCATGCTAGGAATTATATCAAATTCAATCATTGGTATAATTATAAGGTCAAAAAATATATCACATTAATTTTTCATAAAGGGGGCTAATTGACACATATTCATTGAAAATGATAATTCACTTATGAGTTTTGATTGAAATATACATTATTAAATAAAATTTTCAATGTGTTAATTTTTTTGGAAAACTGGGAAGATATGAATGAATTATATGATCTAGATTCAAATAAAACATTTCATAAGATTGAGGAAATGTTTAATGTACCATCCACAAAATTGTTAGAAACATCATCCTCAATAGTTCTTACCACATAGGCTTTTCCTTTCTCTCTTCTACTTCATCGCGAAAAGATTCCTTTATGCTTATGAAATTAATAAGCATAATGTCCTATCTCTTTGCAATTATAGAATTGTATGTTGGAAGCTTATTTATTTCGATTGAAAACAAGATATTTGGGGAATTTTTCTCCACTAATGTAAGAAACACCAATTCCCTTATGGAAAGTACCAAGGTGTTTCTTCCCATAATTACTACATGGTTGAAATTCAAATCATCACTTCTTCACAATTTCCTTATTTCATTTTCCAAAGTCTCCAATATCCTCTTCTTCATTTTCGTTACATTTATGTCATATGACATTGAGAATTAATTTTATATTTTGATATCAATAGAGTCTATATCTTCATATGATTAGAAATTACAGTTGACCAATGCCTTTTAGAGGAATTTCATTAATCCATCTATGAATTGGTCAATATTAATCCTTGGGTTATATTTGTAATCTTCAACATTCCTTGATAACCATGTGAAAATAGCTTCATACAATGAAACATTATCGTCATCTTATTAGCTCATACTGGGAAACTCCATTTCCATATGTGATCAATGTTCATGAGGAATGTATTTTTTTAAAAAAATTTAATATATTCACCCCATTCTATGTTTTCAATTTCTTCCTCAACCTTTTTGTTAGGAATCAACGACCACCACTGATCTGCATCTCTTTAAGGATGATAAATTTTCATAACAACCTTGTCCCTTTTGTTCATCCCAATGTGATAAATATCATCTCTAATGAACTTATCCACTACTCCGCTACGAATGGGTTTTTAGTAACATAAAATTATAGAGGATATTTTTGTATAAAGTTGTATAAAATTTCTTATCCTTGTTGTGGTTTAGGATTCTCCATACATGTAATGTTATTGGTCATAACCTGAGTCAGCTTTCCCAGTATAGTTATATGTTTCTCAGCACCAACCACCGCTTCAGAAACAAAATCACAATCTTATGAAGGAGGTAAATACATGCATGGGTTACGTGAATTCATTAAGATTCAATTTTTTACACTGGGTTCCATTTCCAAATAATGGAAAACCCAAAATTAGGTTATGAAACAGAATTTATATTGTACAACTAGTAAAATATTTAATATAAATTGAAATCCTATTCATGTATAGTCTCATATTCATAAGTGTGGTTTCATTCAAGACATATTTAAAATGAAATCCTTCATAATGGTTTGTAATGAAAATGTGAAATATCTTAAGCATAACTCTCTATAGTGTAAAACACCGTGGGTAGTAAGTATCATTGTCGTGTACATGGTTACCTCATGTCAGGCCCAAAACCCATTATAATAGTTGTTACATCTTGGTATATCTATACCAGAACCATGTCCACATATAATATTTGGACGTGAAATTAATTATTAGAAGAACAATATAATATATACCTTTCAAAATTTCTATGATTCCCTTATATGATTATCCTCAAATCCTATCTTCTATTTTTGTTAACTAATCTATGTTTTCTAAATCTAGTTTCCATGGATTATACAAAATTTCATCAGATACCCTTTATAATGACCATTGCCCTAGTTTCACAAAGATATAACCTTAATTCTATAAATTCATATGATTTTAATCATGCAATATCCTAAAAGACCGAATTCTTTAATAGATTTGGAAAACAATATATATACATAAGTTAAACATTCCAACTTAAAAGGTAACACAATATGTAAATTCCATTTTAAAAATGAACAACACTAATATTATCCCTATACGTTAATCATAATATAATTATTTTCATCATCGGGAAAAACATATAATTAATGGTTTCTCTCAAATACATAGAATGGGTCTGTGAAATAGCCTAGGAATATATAATAAGGTATAATGAATAAATAGAAATACACATTCTATTAAAACATAATATTGAGGATAATATTTCATGAATAAAATATGAAAAAATAATTCCATTATAAGACATCACCATGGATATTATACTAGTTGAATAATCACATGGACTATATATTTCTAGATTCCGAGAATTCGTAATGTGGGACATGATAAACATATTGTCACGACCTCAGGCCATGATCATACAAAAATGGGTAAAACCCAAACTACTTTTCCTCACTAGATCTATCAATGCACTAAGGGGATACTGTGATCCCAAACCGACACAAACTATGTCCAATTCATTCATCATCTAAAGGGGTGAATAATATCCAACATATACATTCATATTGAAACAACCATATGAAATGTAAATAACATTCCTCAATCATTAAACTTAATCACCAACCATACACAATAATATAGTGAATGGTTTCAAGATAGAACATCAAAAGTCAAAATAACTATATTGCTTTAGATAAAACATGGTATATGATAACATAAAGATTAATCCATATTAAATATAATAATAAATAGAAGTGTTGAAATAGATGAAATACACATATAAAATCTTCGAGCAAATCATGGGAGGAATATTCATTTACATTACAAAGAAGAGTATTTTTTCGAAAAATAGTTTTATAAAACTAGAGGTGAACTATGAATTTTTTTGTCATTTTAAATTATATATTTTATAAAAATAATTTTGGCTTAAAACATAATATAGAGTGAAAATTAAAATATGAATGAATATGAGATGTTCCCTTGAACCAGGCTTGTTTATCAAGATGAATTTGAACAAGATCTTTTTAAAACATGTAATTCCTCATTATGTGATTAATGATTCGAATTGCTATATATATGTAAGAAATTTACAAATAATTTTTTGGGGGTAAATTATAAACATTTATAATTTCATTACGGTAAATAGATATAGAAGTGTAACTCAAATGAAAATGGAGGTTCGTGTAGAAAACCATTAACCATATGTTTGAAAGTTTTCTACACTTGAAATCAATGCCATAGATAAAAAATCAACACCATTAATTAGTTAATTAATAACGTTTTAAATGATTATTTTATTTTTTATAATTCTATTACATTCATTTATTATATTTTGGATGAGTTATAATATACAAATTTATCGCACATGAGCATTCGTTTTCTTTGGTTTCCACGATCATCATAATTATATATGAGTATGGAAGTCCTTGTGGAATGGATTTAAATATATAGACATGAATTTATAAGATACTAATGAACATAAATAATAATAAATGGTCATATATTTCATTTTCTTAAATGTTATAAAGATGATTTATTAGATAAAACATTAGTGATAATCACTTAGATTAGTATGATAGTATTTCGATCATATCATACTCGTTTCTTTTTATGATTTAATATTATGATTATATAATGATTATAATAAATTATATAAGACATAATAAATATTTCATAATCCCGATAAACAATAAAAATTGTTTCATGACTATCCTTGATATTGAAAGTATAGAATGAAAGTACCTCATCCATGAAGTTTGTAAACTGTAACTCTTGGATAATGAATTCGTTTTTAAAATTAACGAGCGAGAGAGAAAATAAAATTAGGACAGATCATTTATTAACATGATATCATTATCTTTTATTGATGATTCTATAGTTATCAAGATAATTTTGATAGATGAGGTGATGAGTGAATAAAAAAAGAGAATAAATTGAAATGAAATTAAATGAATTAGGAATATAATTTAACTCTAGAATTATCATTCTTGTTAACCTATTTTAGGGATGAGGTTTTTGTATGTTGGATGGACCAAGTTCTCCTGGACTTGGAAAGGGACCCTATAAGATAATGTTTTTAGAACTTTTACATGCTTCATGGTTTAAGAGAGTGAATAGATGAGTGCGGTGACGGTGGGTTTTATAGTGGAGGAGGGGGGTGTTTTTTGAATATATTATTTATTTGTTTTTTATTTTGGATCAAGACAGAATATATTAAAAATTATCATCAAATGAATTAAAATAATGAATTAATTTATGAGATTATTGTTCTGACATCTGTGATTAATCAAGGAATAGTTTATTTATCTTCTAATGTATTTATACTGTAAATTACCATATTTTACCATTCAGTAAAAATTCAAATATTTTACAAAAATGAAAAATATTTACCATAACCATTGGTATATATATTTTTTATTCTTAAATCGATCACATTTAATCAATGTATGTTTCTAAATATGGGAAATTTAGTTTTTAAATAAAAACATTATTTACATGAACGATACATATTATAAATTTAAAACTGAATTTATAACACATTCAATGATTATCTAATTTCATATTAAATTATACTAAAATAATAAGGCAAAAAATATTGATTTATGAATCCATTTTATAAAAATTAGTTTTATTTTCAAGAATTATATTAATTATAATTAAATATTTATGGCATATAAAATTACCAAAACATTAATACTAGTTTCTAAACTATTCACTTACTTTCCCTATGATATAAATATAACATAATTTACAAATGAGAGGCCCATATTTTAATTATAATTTCATGGGTGATGTAACTATTCATTAGGTTTGTTGGCGCCAAAAATGTGGCCCGAAAGGAAGGAACGAAAAAAGACAGCCGGCGCGCTGCCTCGCGAAGCACAGCCGCGAAGCACAGCCGCGAAGCCCTGCCGCGAAGCGCCCCAACCGTGGCGACCCCGCGAAGCTCCGGAGGCGGTAATCCTCTGCGAACCCGTTCGACGTTCGCGAGCCGCCGCGAAGCTCCGGAGGCGGTAATCCTCCGCGAACTCGTTTTACGTTCGCGAGCCGCCGCGAAGCTCCGAAGGCGGTAATCCTCCGCGAACCCGTTTGACGTTCGCGAGCCGCCGCGAAGCACCGGAGGCGGCGCACGAGCCCTGCTTCGCGGTGCCCCTTCCCTATAAATACTCGACTCCCCCTGAGTCCCGAGGACAGACAATCCGACCTTTCGGCTTCTCCTCTCCCGAATCTCGAAGCACGCTTTGCCCCGGGAATCATGAGCTCCGCGAGGTATTTCTACT
This sequence comes from Viscum album, assembly GCA_963277665.1. NCBI lineage: Eukaryota > Viridiplantae > Streptophyta > Magnoliopsida > Santalales > Viscaceae > Viscum > Viscum album. The sequence continues at coordinate 1,784,345,030 of OY728119.1, read as the reverse complement.
TTGCGAGACGACTCTGATTTGTTTCGTTTTGAGCCCCACTTCCGAGAGGGATGCCCTTCACGAAGATCAAGGGCGTTCGCAAAGGAAGGGGATTCCCAAGGGAACCCGGGCAGCCGCGGAGCACTTGTGCTTTGCGAAACACCCAACCCATACGAGTAATCCCTATGCTAAGGCAGGATCGCTCCACTTTGCGAAGTACATTGCTTGGCAGGACCCTTCGTCGCAAACCACTCCTTTTTCGCGAGGCAGTGCTCCGCGAACACTGTTCCACTTCACGAAGCACCTCCTACTCCCACCTATGCCCCACGCTAAGGCCAAGGCACCCCACTTCGCAAAGCACACTCCTCCGCTTAGCGATTCCTCTTTCCGTGCGACCCTCCAGGTTTGCACGATGTGATTTCAAAGTCCCATGGAAAACACCTCCCGTAGCGTTGCTTCACCTAATGCTTCTTCACATAGGCACGCTAACGGCTATTGCTTCTTCGCATAGCCACGCTAACGTGGACCCCTCGATGGTTCCTCCCACGACCCCCCTTTACCATGGCCTTACCGGCACCTTCCCTTCCACAAGGACCAGAGGGTACCGGTTATGTAAGCCCTAGGGGTGTGGAGTGAACCCACCTCGTCCGAGCTGCAGGACGTTAAACTGCCAAGCACCACATCCTCAACACATGACGTTAAACTATGACACAACCTCTTCTCCCTCACGAAGGGTCCCCCCATCTCGAACATTCATTACACCACTCGTCTCCACGGGAATGGAACTCTTCCGCACATGGAATGAGATCCTCCTTTTCGGAGTGGTGTATGTTTGCAGGGGAAGGGTCGCCTCAGAGCGTAAGCTCCTAACCTTTGGTACGGATGATTGCACCCGTGCATCTCGGTACTTCCCCACTACCAAGGTCAGTGGAGGACGTGATAGGGAACGAGGAACCTCCCATCTTCGGACCAAGGTCCATCTTCCCCGCGCTTTGTCGCGCCATGGGCCTCCATCCTGGAGTAAGTCCCAACACCATGGGCCGCCCAACGCGTAAGCCCCTCTTCGCTTCTCACGGACGCACCCTTCGCGACGTGATCGTCAGGTCCATGCAACCTCTTGTTTCTCACACCGAGCATGACTCACGTGGGCTTAGAGTGAGCACCGACCCTGACATTCCCTTTTGAACTACGAGGTCTTTGATCCATGTCAAGGCATGGTACGTAGGAAGCCTCCACGAGGTTCAAGCCACATTTCTCAGTCGTTCATTCACGTCGAGTTTCACCTACGTCCAGCATGACGTTAAACTACACTTTGGTCCAGTGGTAAGCCATTGCGACCCAACCATTTGAACTACGAGGTCTTTGATCCGTGTCAAGGCATGGTACGTAGGAAGCCTCCACGAGGTTCAAGCCCACCAATAGTGGACCAAGGTCTACTTTCACGTCGGATTACCGGCGAAACTCAAGTGAACTATGAGGACTTTGATCCGTGTCAAGGCATGGTACGTAGGAAGCCTCCACGAGGTTCAAGACCACCCGTCATTTCACGTCGGGTCTCACCCCAGTCCAGCACGACGTTAAACTGCACTCTGGTCCAGTGGTAAGCCATCGCGACCCATCCATCCCAACGAACTACGGGGACTTTGATCCGTGTCAAGGCATGGTACGTAGGAAGCCTCCACGAGGTTCAAGCCCACCAATAGTGGACCAAGGTCTACTTTCACGTCGGTTCATCGGCACACCCACCCGTCATTCATTCACGTCGGGGTTCACTATCGTCCTGCATGACGTTAAACTGTATTCTCTGAACTACGAGGTCTTTGATCCATGTCAAGGCGTGGTACGTAGGAAGCCTCTACGAGGTTCAAGCCCACCCGTCTTTCACGTCGGGTTTCACCCCCGTCCAGCACGACGTTAAACTGCAATTCTGGTCAAGTGGTAAGCCATTGCGACCCAACCCACCTGAACTACGAGGTCTTTGATCCATGTCAAGGCATGGTACGTAGGAAGCCTCCACGAGGTTCAAGCCCACCCATCGCTCATTCACGTCGGGTCCAATTCCGGTCCAGTGGTAAGCCATTGTGACCCCCCACCTGAACTACGAGGTCTTTGATCCATGTCAAGGCATGGTACGTAGGAAGCCTCCACGAGGTTCAAGCCCACCCATCACCCAATTCACGTCGTGTTCTACCACGTCCAGCATGACGTTAAACTACAATCGGGTCCAGTGGTAAGCCATTGCGACCCAACCATTTGAACTACAAGGACTTTGATCCATGTCAAGGCATGGTACGTAGGAATCCTCCCAGAGGTTCAAGCCCAACTCCCCTCGGACCAAGGTCCAGCTTCACGTCGGTTTACCGGCACCATCCCGAACTACGCGGACTTTGATTCCCTGCCACGGGGATACGTAGGAAGCCTCTTCAAGGCTCAAGCCCAACTTCACTGTCGCCCCCCCCCCCTACGATGGTCCCATTTCATTCTCATCCGTCTCCGCTAGACGTTAAACTCGCGGCATACCCTGTGTTGAACAAGGGAAGCTGAGGAAAACCTCAGATACGTGTCTATGACATGTAATTCCCCGCGCTCGATGTGGGATGCCTCGGGATTCCACGCCCTCGAGAAGGCTTGTGATCAAGGATAACAGACAGACATGCCAAGTACCCCAGCATCCAGACACGCTACTGATGCCTCAAACGTGATTACTCCCCTGACAGAAGTTTGCTGCCCTGACTGGACCCTTTGGAATGTCCCGACAGAAGCAGTGTAATTAACCGGCGTCCATGGAAACATGGCACTGGGAAGAGTTTCACGAACTATGTATTAAATCTATAAGGGAGACCCGGACTAGGTGACGAGTTTTGAGGTGGAATCCATAGGAGGAAGAACTAACATCCCATCATCCCTTTTCGATCAAGGAGCAGACGTACCTGAACAAGGAACGAATGTCGCCCGCCTTTGAAAAGCGGGAATGCGGGGCAACAAAGCGCCCCCCCCTGACGGACGGATGCACGCCCGCCCCGGCGAAAGCGTCGGAAACAGAAATGGTGAACCCGACGTGAATATCTTCTCCTCAGCATGGAGATTAGTAGCGTTCGAGACACCAGTAGATTGACGTGTCACCGGATTCAGATATCTGTTGCCTGGTCCCGCCGCGCAAATGGCGGGCCTGTCGTGAAACTCACCGGCAGTCGGGGTAGTAGAACGTGGGGCACTCTGCTCTGCAGCGTGTTGGCGTGGATCCTTCCCACAGACATGGAGGATGGAAGAACGCTGGGGCACTGGTTGTCGATCCTTTTCCTCTCAGTACTGATGAGTTGATCCATTCGCTTTCCAGGAACCAGGTTTCTATTTCTGAGATGCGGTCACCATCCGCTCCTCGCCCGCGCAGGGGCAGGGGCAACACCACGACGGCCACCCCACATGGCGCCACCACCGCCACGACGGCTGCAACATCACGGAATGCGGGACGTCCACGTCCCCTTTCCCCATAAGAGGTCATCCAACGAAGGGTGATCAACAGCCTCGTGCGCAGGTATGAGGAACAAGGGGTCATCCCGACCAGGGATATGGCCCGCCTAGACCTGGAGGCCTCCAGGCCCCGCCATCAACGCCGCCCTAACCGGCCGCGCAGGGAGCCCCTTCTCCCCACCCAGACGTTCAACTGTTTCAGGAGCCTATCTCCGGACCGCCTTGACAACACTTCGCCTTACGCTGAAGAGGCAGGTGCTGTCCGGATCAGTCCGCTCAGGGCCCCGACCCGGGGCCCCCAGGCGAGAGACCCCATCCGGCCACGTCAGCGCCGCCGTCCGGCCCCGCAGGAAGAGCAGGCAGACTACGTCCCTGCACCACCTGCACCGGCCCGCCTGACCCGACGTCAGCGCTGGGCCTGGGCTGAGGACGCTCGCCTAGGCACGTCCACGTCGACAGATACAGTGGCCCGAGCCACCACCGACGTACATTATGAAGCCCCCGCGTACATTGAGCAGGGGCACCCCTTCGCCCAACCAAGAGTGAGACCCCAACCGCCCCATGGGCAGGCTGGGTTGACTCCCCGGGTTGCAGGCCCCAGTGATGATCGCCGCAAGCTAACCCGCGGTGATGCCACCCCGTACGGAGGTCCTCCCCGTACCACTACTCCACAGAGCGTGGGCCTTCCCCGCTCCGAGGTTCGTCATGGAGGCATGCCTCGTGCTGCCCCCATCCTGCAGGAAGACCTGCCCCGTGGCAGTGATGCTCAGCATGGAAACATTTCCCACGCCCGCTGTACGGGGTATGGGGCCCATCCTTCTGAAGGCACCGTCCATCCGGTCCTTCTCCAACGTGGGGGCCCTCCCTACGTCCTCTCTGCAACTGGCGAAGGTCCTCCTCTCCCCAGCAACTCAAGGAGTTTAGGTCAGCCTCGCTCCACTCGCATCGACCATGGAGGTCTTCCCCATGCTCCTGCCAGTTCCAACAGAGGCCCCGCCCACGTGGGTACTGTTCATGGAGGTCCTCCCCATGTACCCTTTGACATTTTCCCTGGTGCCCCTCGCACCCCGGCTGTCTCGCGTGGGGGCCCTCTCCGCCACGGCGCCAGCGCCGCCCCAAGGCTGCCTGATAGGGGTCAACCCTGTCCCGAAGAGCCACCCAGGGGCAGAAGAGCGGGTCGTCGCCGCCATAAGAAGAATCCTGGGAAGGCCCAGGGGGAGATCAAACCTGCCCACTTCTCCGATTCGGAAGAGGAATGTGATTCTGCGATGGAACCTTCTCCCAGCTCCTCCGTATCACGGAATGGGGCAGGAACCAGATGCGTCAGCCTCGTTCTCCCGGAATTTGAGGTCCACCGGATTCCCGTCTCTCTCCGCAGGTACATCCAGGAGGAAGAAATCCTGGGAATTCCGCAGGTTTCGACCGCACAGTCACCGCCATCGTCACCCGAAGCGCCCTCTACCTCTACTCGGGATCACGAGGGGCTGTTTTGGGGGTCAACGGCGGTAGAGCCACGACATTACCGGACACCGGTAACGGCGATTCCCATACCCGAAGCAGTGGCTGTTAGCCCTTCCTATCATGACATTGTGGTCAGGTCACCTCGCTCTTCAGAGGAAGGCCCAGAATTCAGTGTCCAGTCTGCTCGCTCGCCGTATTCTCCAATGCTGAGTTTGCTATCCCAGAGGTCCCCCTCGGTACTGCTACCGGTCCCTCAGCCACCCCCGGTTGAAGAGTGGGGTAATGTAGGGCCGAACCCCGAGGACGAACCCAGGAGCTTCTGGAGTATTCTTGCAGCGGACTACTTCCCAGAGAAGTTCTGGCCCACGGCGGTGCTAAATTTCCGCGTACCCGAGTCGCTTACCCCTAAAGAAGTGGGATGCTTTTGTCGAACCCTGTGGGCGACGCACTTCCGCCTCCACTGTGAACGGGTGGTGTACCCCAGAAGTCGAGAGCACTTCGAAGAAATCGGCGAGCAGTGCCGCCTGATCGATGAGGCCACACTTCTTGCAGCCCGGCACCCCGAGTCGCCCGGTCACCAGAGTGACCTCCAACGAAAATGCGTTCAGAGTTTCAAGGCACTCCGCAAGATCGTCAGGGAAGCCACCCCCCATGTGCAAGTCCATGGCTGGGGACACTATGCTGCCCTTCTCTTCGACCAAATCCGACGACAGCCCGATTCGCTATGCGACATTGAGGATATGCCCTCAAGAGGGGTCACAGTCCACATGGCCGACGTTGTGGATAAGGAAGATGAGCTTGAGTTCCTTGATGGAGACTTACCATCTGAGGGCGTACCTCCACTACTCGACCCATCAGGGAGAGTCACCCGTCAGCAGAGGAACCTGCTAGGCCTGCCCGTACCCACCGAGTCGCTGGTACTCAGTCGAAACACCGGCAAAGGTAAAGAGCACGTCGGAACCGTCAAGCACTCCGACCCGTCCGCCTCTGTGCAGAAAACAGACGAGGATCCTGAGAAGGCCGCATTACGCCAGCAGCTTGCTGAGCAGAAGGGGCTGGTTGACGAACTATTGGCTGAGCGCGCCGCAGAGTGGCGACCCGACTATGGTAATCCCAGGCCGGGGCAGCAGGGGCCGGAACAATTTCCCCCCGGTGAGATGCCTCCAGGCAATCCTGATCATGCTACTGCCGCGGATAGGGCGGAAGCCGGAACATACGGCAAGAGGGCGCGATACGTCTCGCCAAACCCCCCTGAGCGACGGGGCAATCTGAAGAATCCAACCCGGGTTCCCCCAGTCGCCCAGCAGGTCGTCCAGCCAGTTGACCCGCGAGCGGCCGAAGCCGTCTACCGTGTTGAAGAACCTGGAAATGCGCTTGTGGTTAGGGATCCCCGTCAAGACAGGGACCCCCACCCGGAGGACCTTATTGCGGCACTCACGGCCCGCCTCGAGGCGTTGGAAACACGGCAGGTGGCGTTCCCACCGGATGGCAAGCCTTATCCCGCGTGGGTGGATGATATGCGCACGCCTCCGGGTTTTGGGAACCGCACCTTCTCGCCGTTTAACGGGACAGGGGACCCACCCCAGCACTTGGCTCATTTCTCTTCCAGGTGTGGCCCCATGCTGGGGACCCCGGCTCAGCAAGAAGCCGCCAAGATCCGATGCTTCGTACAGACATTGGAAGGTCCGGCATTCGTCTGGTATAGCTAGCTCCCTATCGGATCAGTGACCGATTGGGAGGATCATCGCCGGCAGTTCTTATACCAGTTTAGCTCCACCACGCGAAAGACCAGCATTGCAGACCTCTTCAAGTGCAAACAGAGGTCTGATGAGCGGGTTGCAGACTTCATCGCCCGGTGGAAAGGAATTACGTATTCCCTCGATATGCCACTGACTCAGGAGCAATTACTGACGATGTGTGTGGAGAACGTTAAGACAGAGCTGGTACCCTCCTTGATTACCCACAACTACCCTGGAGGGTTCAGAGATTTCTCGGATAAGGCCCAGCGCCTCGAGGAGGCCCTGCAACAGGCTAGTCAGGCACGTTTTCTGCCCCCTATGATCCCAGCCAGGAGGGCCGCCAGGGCTGAACCCGCCGCAGTGGCTCAAATAGAAGCCTCGAGGTAGCTGGAATTGCTACCGGCGACACCACCCCCGCAACCCCGCAGAGGTCCTCCACCTCAAGCGCAGGCTCCTGCCCAGCAGCGACCGCCTCAGAACCGACAGGTTCCCCCGCGCAATGCGCCACCGCCACCTAGGCGAGACAACCAGGCGCCGCCTCCTCGGCAGGCCCCTCCGGTCCCTCGACAGGACCAGGCCCCCAGGGCTCATTACCCGGAAAGAAAGTACCATACCTATTCGTTCAATGAAAATCAGGTCCCTGGTTACTTCCGAAGTGCTCTAGAGCAAGGGATCGTGCGTCTGCCTGAGTGCAGAAGGCCGGCAGAGGCGCATCTCACCGATCACCCCAACTAATGCCATTATCATCGGATCCTGGGGCACACCCTCAAGCGATGCTATGTGTTTAAAGACTGTCTTCAGGACTAGGTCAACAACAACATAGTCAAGTTGGGCACAGTGCCAGCGCAAGTGGCAGGCGTCTTTGTGGGATCAGAAATCGGCAGTGACAGCGAGGGTTAGTGGCAGCAGGTCCCTAGCCGCGGGTCCCAGAAATACGACAACTGGATGGCTCGAAAAACCGTCGTCTATGCCCAGGGTATCATCCGGGCACGCCTGAAGTAGTCGGAACCTTCAGAAGAAGTAGTCGGTGCCTCAGCATCGTCTTCACAGTCGACCTCTGCCCAAAAGGGCTAGCAGCGGCGACGCAAGAAGAAGCAATGTGCACCGCCAGTGCCGTCATCATCCCGCACTCTCGGCGACTTTATGCCTCCAGAAATGGGCATTCCTCCCAGAATCCGCCCAGCGGTGGATGAATCTTCGAGCGAAAGTCAAGGGTATTCTTCGGTTAACACCGTGGAACTGGTAAAGCCCTATATGACCCCCGACGAGGGGGAACCCCAGGCAGACCGCCCCAATGTTTCCAGCCGACGTCAACGTCAGCGGAATCGCAATCGTGCCAGTCATCGAGGTATGTCAGCAGGCACTTGTGACCAAGCCGTGCACGCTACCGAGACCAGGCAACAGGCTCAGCGCAGATCTCAGCATGCGCAGACCCATCCAGCACCCTCGGCTCTACCTCCACCGCCGTTCGTGCTGCAGGATCAGGGGGAGCCGCCTCGTTCGTATCACATCCAGTCTTGCCCGGCGACAGGCCAGCCTCTGCTGTCCGATCCTAGCCCGACGACTACTCTTCAGGCTTCTACTGGTAGGCAGCAAGATGTACCAAGTACTAGTTACTCGCCAGTTCAGCCAGCCGGACCCGCTGTGCATCCAAATGCCGAATGACCTCTTGTAAGAAGAGGTTCGCGTTTGGCACGAAAGTACGATGTTCTGAAGCATCTGGCCGGCATCCCGGCGAGGCTCTCCATCCTCGAGGCCCTTCGCCTGTCATCTGAAATGCGTGAGGCACTTGCCGAGGCCCTAAGGAGCCCCCTCCAGTTCGAGACGGAAGTGGCAGTTGCGGAAGCCTTCCATACCGAGACGATTGAAAACGCCGAATGCCAGGCGGTTATCTCGTTCTCCGGTGAAGATGAAGACCCCCCTATACAGGGACACATTCACCCACTGTATATCACTGGCCACTTCAACGGTGTGGAAGTCCGTCGCTGCCTCGTTGACACGGGTTCTGGAATCAATCTAATTCTGACCCGGACGCTGCGAAAGCTGGGTCTGTCCGAAGGTGATTTGACTCCATCTGACCTCAGGATCCAGGGGTACGACAGGACAGAGCAAACCCCGGTCGGCAAGATCTGCCTGAAGACCTAGTTCGGTGGCTTAATTGCCAGCACCGAGTTCATGGTTGTTTCTCAGGACACCGCCTACAACGCATTGATGGGTAGGTCATGGCTCCATCTGCATGCAGCGGCCCCCTCGTCGTATCACCAGTGCCTTAAGTACTCGCTCAACGGTCGAGTAGGCGTGCTCCAAGGAGACGCGTCCCCTTTCGCTTCTTGTGAGGCCCGCTATCTGGATGCGGGTTATTACAAAAGTAAGGACAGGCAAATCCTGGTCAGCGAGGATGAGCCCGCCCCGATCACAAGTGATCCCTGGGCGAGCATGGACAACGCCTACATCCTCCCGATCCACCGGTTGGAGGCCACGACCCCTGAAATGGGACAATGTTTCGTTGTTTCGGGTACGCAAGGAAGGCATGTTCCCGTGTCCAAGCGACGACGGAGAATCACCTCGTACTCCAATATCAACCAGGCTCGGGTCATCCCGAAACCTCCTACCCCTGTACGGTACCGGGACGTCAAGCTCATGACAACGGCGGTGCGCCATACGTGTCTATTTCACTGGGCTGGAATTAACCGACTCAGGCCGACACGTCACCAATGCTTTGATATCATCAAGCGTGGCCCCTTAGGCCGAAGGCCGGATGGGATAGGATCAAATGCATTCATTGCTATGGTCTCAACGACAAGTGAGTATCCTGATTTGATGACCGCTGCTGCCCAAGCTGGCACCAGTTTCCCCTCGGGTTTTGAGAGCCCAGAAGCATCTTCCGTCGCAAGAAGTCCCCCCATGGCTGGGGAGGAAGATTTGGAGGATGCTCCCCCAGCCTTTGAAGAAGGCGTCTCTACCACGGTCGATGAACTGGTACAGGTGAACCTTGGTAGCGAGGTAGATCCAAGACCCACATTGATCAGTGCGGCCATGTCCCTCGAGGAGCGGCAGCAGTATGTAGACTTCCTCAAACAGCACCGCGATGTGTTTTCCTGGAGTTACGATGAGATGCCAGGGCTGGATCCCCAAGTGGCCGTCCACCGTCTGGGCTTCCCAGCAAAACATCGTGGGTTCAAGAAGCCTCCCAGGAAAATGCACCCTTCTCATGGTGCTATGGTTGAGGCCGAAGTTGACAAGCTTATCAAAGCCAACTTCATTAAGGAGGTCCAGTACCCCAAGTGGCTCGCCAACATTGTGCCGGTCAGGAAGAAGAATGGTCAGATCAGAGTCTGCATCGACTTCCGCGATCTCAATCGCCACTGCCCAAAGGATGACTTCCCACTCCCAGTGACGGAGCTGTTGATTGACGCCACGGCCGGGTTCCAAGCCCTCTCTTTCATGGATGGGTATTCCGGGTATAACCAGATCCGGATGGCCCCCGAAGACGAGGAGTCCACTGCCTTCAGGGCTCCCCAGGGTACCTTTTGCTACCGGGTAATGTCATTCGGTTTGAAAAATGCAGGTTCCACTTATCATAGGGCCATGCATCGCATATTCAAACCGATCCTCGGGACATTGGTGGAATGCTACGTGGATGACCTTGTAGTCAAATCATGCCAGCGCCAGGACCATCTCAAAGACCTTGAGAAAGTGTTCGGTTTCCTCCGTTCCCGTCACCTGAATATGAACCCGCTGAAGTGTGCCTTCGGAGTCACCTCCAGGAAGTTTCTGGGTTTTGTTCTCAGGTACCGAGTTATCGAGATCGACCCAGAGAAGATCAAGGCCATCAGCCAAATGCCTCCCCCGAGCAAAATTCGGGTGCTTCGAGGCCTGCGAGGCCACTTAGCCTATATACGCCGATTCATTGCGAATCTGGCCGGAAAGTGTAAGCCCTTTTCCCGACTCATGAAGAAAGACGCTGCCTACGAATGGGATGAGGAGTGTCGGGCCGCCTTCGAGGAAATCAAGCAGTATCTGCTCCAACCTCCGGTCTTGGTGCCACCCGTCTCCGGAAAGCCGCTGGTCCTTTATGTGACAGCCCTGGAGAGATCCCTCGGTGTGCTGCTCGCCCAGAAGAATAACGAGGGTACTGAGAACAGTCTCTACTATCTCAGTCGCATGCTTCTCGATACGGAGGTCAGATATTCCCTTATCGAAAAGAGCTGCCTTGCGCTCGTCTTCGCTGTGCAGAAGTTGCGACACTACTTGCAAGACCACGAGGTGAAATTGATCTCTCGGGTGGATCCGCTAAAGTACATCCTGAACCGCCCCATGCTGACTGGCCGACTAGCACGGTGGGCGGTGATTCTCCAGCAATTTGATATCAGGTTCGTGCCTCAGAAGGCCGTTAAGGGACAAGCGTTGGAAGAATTTTTAGCTGCCCATCCAACCTCTGCGGATCAATCCCTGGACCTGGATTTTCCCGACGAGACGATCCTCTCAGTCGATCATGCTGCCCCATGTTGGCAAATGCATTTCGACGGCGCCTCCCGGAGCCCCACCGGTAGAAGGCTCAACGACCCCAAGCTCAACAGAGTGGGTCTGGGCATTGTTTTCATTACCCCGGCGCAAGCCATCCTGCCGTACTTGTTCCTGCTGTCAGAAGGTTGTACAAACAACGAGGCAGAGTACCAGGCTCTCATTACCGGCCTCGAGTTGGCCCTTGAGATCCATGTTCCCCATCTACATGTGAAGGGAGATTCCGAGCTGGTGATCAAACAGGTTAATGGCGACTACGTCGTCAGGAAGCTAGAGCTTGCACCATTACTGGAGTATACCCTCCTCTTAATGGCCCAGTTCTCTTCTCGACCAGAGGTTACCCATTTCCCACGGTCGCAGAACGACGAAGCGAACGCCCTAGCTGGCTTAGCCGCGTCGCTCGCAGAACCCGAGAAAGATGATCTGGTCATACATGTGGCCCACCGGAGAGTCATTGCTCCCGTCACCCAAGAGGACCGTGATAGCCTGCGGGTAAGTCATCTCACCGCCGGACCCTCCATATCAGGAGTCCCGGGTTCATCAGACGCAGTGGTTGAAACCACCCCCGACTGGAGAGCACCTTTTGTCGAGTACCTCCAAAATGGTCAGCTCCCGGACGACCGGGCCGAACGCGAGCGAATCCGACGCCACGCGCTGCAATTTACCCTCCAGAGCGGCCCCAGTCTTGAGAAGATCCTCTATAGACGGAGTTTCGATGGTGTCCTCCTCCGTTGCATCCAAGGAGTAGAGATACCTCAAGTTATGCAAGAGGTTCACGCCGGTTCCTGTGGCGCCCATCAAGCTGGGCCGAAGCTGTCCCAGCAAATCCGGAGGTTATGATACTTCTGGCCCTCCATGATCCACGATTGTATTGGATACGCCAAGAGATGCCACGCGTGCCAAGTACACGCCAACTTCTTGCATCGGCTGCCAGAACCCCTCCACCCCACCAAGTACTCTTGGCCATTTGCGGTATGGGGACTTGATGTAGTGGGACCGTATCCGCCGGCAACAGCCCGCCAGTGTAGGTTCATCCTGACTGCTACAGATTTCTTCTCCAAGTGGGCAGAAGCAGTTCCGCTCAAAGAGGTCAAGGCCCGTTCCATCGTTGACTTTGTGATCTCCAACATTATCCACCGGTTTGGAGTCCCTCACGCTGTCCTCACTGATAACGAAACCAACTTCCGGGTAGCTGAATTGAAGAAATTGTACGCTAAGTACGACATCCGGTCGAACCATACCTCCCGCTACCACGCGCAGGCGAATGGGCAGATCGAGGCGTTCAACAAGACAGTCTCTAACATTCTACAGAAGATGGTTGTTCAGAACAAGAAGAGTTGGCCGGACAAGCTCCCCAACGCCCTCTGGGCTTATCGGACGACGACTCGCCACTCTACCCAGGTGACCCCATATTCCCTGGTGTATGGAGCTGAGGCCGTCCTACCCATTGAGATCCAGCTGCCGTCACTACGCACTGCAGTTTATGATCACCAGACATCAGATGAGGTAGCCGAGATCCGTCTAGCTGAATTAGAGGCACTGTACGAGAACCGGCTTCGTGCCCTGCACAATCTAGAAAGGCATCAGGACAAGATAGCGAGAGCTTTTGATAAGAAGTTTCGTCTCTGCTCTTTTCTACAGGGTGACCTGGTACTAGCCCTACGAGCGCCAATGATTCCCGGAAGGAAACCGCCCAAGTTAGAACCCAAATGGGAAGGGCCTTATATCATCCATAAGGTTTACCCCAATGGAGCATACTCCTTGGTGACCACAGATGGAGAGCGTGTAACCCCTCCCACCAATGCCAGATTCCTCAAGCGATACTTTGCCTAGGGCAAAAGTGGTCCTGCACGACCTTAAACTGCGAGAGGGTCCTACACGACCCTAAACTGTGACTTGGTCCCGCATGACCTTAAACTGCCTCTCCGTCCTCACTGCAAGACGTTAAACTGCAAGCCAGTCAGGTCTTCCTGACCGGGGCTCAGCCTCAGGCCCCTCGGCCTCTTTGGGCCCCTGGCCCCGTCTCCACCGCGGTCTGGCCCCAGGCCCCCTCGTTTCTCTCCGACATTCCCTCTCACGGGATCGTGCGGTACGGTGTAGGACTACGTCCTCACGTTTGGATCATGTACCATACTGTACACATCCCCGAATGAGATGCCCCTCGTCCCGCATGACGTTAAACTGCATGTCTAGAACTATGTACTGCTTGATTCCCATCTTCATGGGATACGTAGGAACGCTCGGACGCCTCGTCTTGAGCCCAGCCCCAAGCTTTTCTCTTCCGCTATTCCCCCTGGGGATAGTCTCCTTGGAGGATCTTTGTGTAGCAGGGAGTAGGATTTCTCGGCCCCGCTCATGCAACCCCACTCGCGTGAAGATTGTAAAGGTCGCACCATGCGCGCACTCCCGTTCTTCTACCCTCCCACGTCCTCACCGCATGACGCTAAACTGCATGGCCTTCAAGAACTACGTATGGCTTGATTCTCATCCTTATGAGATACGTAGGAACGCTCGGACATTTCGTCCGTTGGCCCAACCCAAAAGCCAAAATCTTCCCCTCGGGTCAACACATGGCAGGGTGCACACTTTTTCCCCGACCCACGTCGAGCAGGCCTCGACCCGGCTGCATATTCCCCCTGGAGGTGTTTTCCCCTTTTGTGGATGAACGCAACTGAGCTTCACCCGCTCCTTGACTGGGATTCTGTCCCAAGGTGACAAACTTCCCCCAGGTGGTGCTAGCGATTCGGGCCACGGCCCAGGATTCTTCATAAAGGTGTATGGTGTGATGTAGGACTGCGTCCTCATTCGCGTCAGGATCATGTACCATGCCGTACGCCCTCCCTTTACGAGGCTCAGCCTCAGGCCCCTTGGCCTTTTCGGGTCCCCGACCCTCGTCCTCATGTAAGACGTTAAACTACAAACCAGTCAGGCCTTTCTGACTGATAACTTCCCCTTTTCTCTGGGCCACGACCCAGGATTCCTCACCCGGATTGTATGGTGTGACGTAGGACTACGTCCTCATTCACGACGGCTTCTTTACCATGCCATACACCTCCCTTGTTTAGGGGTATATTACTCCCCTCCTCGTCCAGCATGACGTGAAACTTCATTTCAAGAACTACGTGTGGCTTGATTCCCATCCTAATGGGATACGTAGGACCACCTGAACGTCTAGGCTTCGGGTCCAGCCCCATCTCTCGGGAATCCCCATCCCATCTTGGCCCCTTGGCCTATCCTTCCTCCATGAGGGGACCATATGGTGTGGTGTGAGATCATGTCCTCAATAACGACGATCTCGTAATGACTACGCCACGCTCCCCCCTATTGAGGTGTTTCGTCGACCCTTTTTCTTCGGCGGTTCACCAATGTGATTAAGAGTACTCTGGTTTATTACCTGGAATGCCAAGCTTTACTCGGACACGTCCGCACCTGCTTTCCAGGCATTGTGTATCCCTGCATCAGGGCTTTCATCATCTCTCACACCCGGAGGGACCCCCAAGAACGGCCTGGATACAATGCCCAAGGGCTCTCCTACCGATACGGGCCAACGCCCCCCAGGGTTTCGGACAACAAATCGATAAAATCCCGCGTTGCGAATATGGTCAGCGGTCGATGCTCTTTTGTTGTTCCCACCTCAGGCTAACACAATACAGACGCTGTGTTTCCGTCATGGATAACAGTTTTCCTCTGTCGTCATGCCAACCCATTAAGCCCAAATGCCGGGTATACAATTCACACCCTTCATCACTTAATCATGTCCAAGTAGAGTCTCGGGACTCTTGGTACTTTCCCCCCGTGCATGTCTGCGTGTTCGAGGAACAAGCTACATCAAAGGTATCCTTCGAAACTCTCTACTGACTCCCCTTTGATGGACGCCCCAAGTATTGCAATGAGGATTCCCCCCTTGTTTCCCACACCGAGTTTATCTCATGTGGGCTTAGGGATTGGGTTAACATCTGTGCTTACTCGGGAGTTGTCACCATCCACGGTCCAAGCTCTAAGACCATAAACTAAGACTCTCATCTGGAACTACATTCAAGACCCCTTGTCTTCGGACCCGGCCTGAGTTCAGCAAATTTACCTCTCTAATCCTGCCTTCAGGACCCTGATCACAGGGCTGCGTGGCGCAATGTAGGACTACGTCCTCATTCACGTCGGTTTTACAACAACTGCACCACGCACGCCCCCATTCTGAGGTTCAGTCCTCATGTTCCCTGTCCTGCATGACGTTAAAAGGCACCCTTCAGAACTACGTATGGCTTGATTCCCATCCTAATGGGATACGTAGGACCACCTGGATGTCCAAAGTTCGGGTCCAACCCCATTTCCCGGTCACCCTCAAGGTTGAGTCCCTTGGCTCCTTGAAGTGGTTCACCCATGTATTAAGAGCACTCTAGTCTAGGACCAAAAGTGTCTGATTCAACTTGATCTAGCTCCTTCCACTTGTCAAGCTTCGTGTTCCCCTCTATTCGGACTTCCATCATCTTTCACACCCGGAGGGACTCCCAAGAACGGCCTGGATACTACGCCCAAGGGCTCTCCTACCGATACGGGCCAACGCCCTCCAGGGTTTCGGACAACAAATCGATAAAATCCCGCGTTGCGAATATGGTCAGCGATTGATGCTCGTTTTGTTAGTCCTCATTTCAGGCTAACGCGACAGGATGCTGTGATGCGAACACGGCCAGCAGTAATCCTCTGTCGTCACGCCAGCTCCTTCAGTCCTTGAATGTTGGTTGCATGATTCACACATTTCTACCCCATCATGTCCAGGTGGAATCTCCACACTTTTGGCACTATCCCTCAGTGCACCTTTGCATGTTAGGGGGACAAAGCTGCAATCTGGCGCCCTCTGGGGCTCCCATGGTCCGAGCTCTAAGACCATAAACTAAGATCCATTCGGGACTGCGTTCAACTTGATTCCCATCCTCATGGGACACGTAGGACCGCCCAGACGCCCTGTCTCTGGGTACAACCCATTCAGGAAGCCAGTCTCTCTCCATGTTTCACCTCTGTGTAGGCCCCTCGGCCTAAGGTTTCCCTCCTCGGATGGCGTACAATCTGATGTGGGATCATGTCTCCGTCAATTGTGTTTTATAACACTGCACACATTTCCCGCCTAGCATCGTCTCTGCTACGTCTGCGCTGCATGATGATAAAATGCATGCTTGGTCCTATCATATGACCCTAAACTGTGACATTATCGTCCTGGCCGCACGACGAAAAACGGCACCGCATTGTGGTGACCTCGCTGTAGAGGACATCACGTTGGGTATTGGTCACATGCCATGCCATTTGTCAACGCCCATCATGGCTTGATTCTTGTGGCGACATCACGACCTACTGTTCTAGGCCTGTCGCTTCACAAAAAAAACCATTCACCTTAAAGAACAAACAAGATACATCAAATTCCGCTTCTTTAGTGCGAGGGCTATGCCCACACTTCCCTTTTCCCCTGGCACTGGTACCTTACCGTGCCACCTTCTAGAACTACGTATGGCTTGATTCTCATCCTTATGAGATACGTAAGAGCGCCCGGGTACTTCCCCGCGGGCCCAGCCTAACCCTTGTGTTCAGTCCCTCGACTCGAGAATTTCCTCGGGGAACACATGGTAAGCAGGACTATGTCCTCATTCACGTCAGTTTTTGATGTCATGCGTCCCCTAATCCCCTTTTCCCATCCATGGTCCGAATTCTATGACCCTAAACTAAGATCACCCCAAGGGAAAGGAATATGCTCCCTCTCTCTAATACGTTTCGTTGCCGTATTCAGATGTGTTTTGACAAAAAGCCCGAAGCATGGGATTTTCACAGGGACATTCCCCTCATCTCATGACCAAGCTTCGTGAGCTCGCTATTTGGATCCTCATCCTCTTCCACATCCAAAAGGACCGTCGGACGACGTGGATACTAAGCTTAAGGGCTCTCCATGAATGCTGGACCTAAGGGCCCTTCAATCGTTTCGGGCCAACGTCCCTACGGATATTTGACAACATTTGCGACATGGTCCCGTGTTTCGAACATGGTCAACGGTTGACCCTCATTTGTTTGTCCCCATTTTAGGCTAACGCGATAGGATGCTGTGTTGCGAATGTGGTCAGCAGTAATCCTCTATCGCCACGCCGCCATCATCGTGATCCGAATCTCGAGCGTCATGATTCACACATTTCCACTCCCTCATGTTCAAGGGGAACTCCACCATACTCGTCTCTTTCTCTTCGTGCATCTAGGTGCGCTGAATGATCATGTTAGTGTCATCAGGCCGGTAGTCACCGAGCATCCCTTTGCCCTAACCTGCCCCTTTCTGCATCGGGAAATTCCCACCACTACTGCTTGTTTCCCACACCGAGCACGACTCACGTGGGCTTAGTAGTTCTGGCTGGATGTGTACCAACACGGTCAGGCTACTCCCCGTCCCACATGACGTTAAACCGCGCTTCCAGAACTACGTACGGCTTGATTCCCATCATCACGTGGGATACGTAGAGACACCCAGGCATTTCACCTAGGGTTCAGCCCCTGGAATCACTAAATCTTGTTCCTCCCCATTTCCAGCCCTCGCCAGAGGCCCTGTCTGGAAGAAGGAATGATCCATGATCAGGCCAACGCGCCCAATTTGGTGTACTCCCACCACGGTGGTGCAACTACCAAGGTGTTGGATTCTGTTTGAACAAACCACCACTCCATGTTCCACGCTTTGCGTGTCCCTTATTCGGACCCTCGTCCTCTTTAATGTCTGAAGGAACCCCCTAACGGCCTGGTCTTATGCCGCATCGGCTCACCTACCGTCCTGGGCCAACGTTCCGGAAGACTGGTCATGTCTGGAAGGACCCCCTAACAGTATGGATGTCTGACCTATGGTCCACCAACTGTCCTGGGCCAACGTCCTGAATGATTGATCGGCAACAAATTGATAAAATCCCGCGTTGCGAATATGGTCAGCGGTCGATTCTCATTTGTTGTCCCCATTTCAGGCTAACGCAGTAAGGATACCGTCTGTCCACCACGGTTAGCGGTTGTCATTTATTGTCACGTCGTCCCCACAGTGTTCCGAATTTGGGCATCGTGATTCACACTTCCCATTTTCATCTGTTTGAACCGATTTCAGCACCCCTGGCGTTTCCCCGTTCGTGCATAAGAGCACGTTGAAGAAATAGTAATTCGGCTATCCTGGAAGTTCCTCCTCCGAGCAAGCCTTCCCCATCTTTCGGGAATCTGGACTGGTTTGAGGGAGTTGTCGCCAAATGTCCCGCATACATTGTAGGGATGTAACAAGGCAATTCAACAGTGGAAATCGTACGTGCCACAGAACTCAAAACAAAGGAGAAAGAAAGAGTTGAAGCACAAAAGTGTTAATAAAAGTTTCTTTCGGGTTCACTACAATACTCAGGGGTTGACGTCCCCCATGGACGGGTTGACTCCGTCAAAAGAGCATTGCAGCTCCGCCACCCATTGACTTGCGGCGTCCAAAGCCTGTTGCCGCTGATTCAACTCCCGCTCCTCTTCAGCAGCGGCGAGGCGTAATCCGTCAACCCTAGACCTGGCCCTTTCTACCTCGGCCCGGACGACAGCCATCCTTCCAGAGGTTTACCCCATATGTTCCTCATCCTCCGCTAGCTGGGCCTTCAATCGTGAGACCAGCTCGGACTGCGCATCGAGAGTGGCTGAAAGCTCATTGGCCCAGATCTGCATCTGTTGGACCTCGCCTTCAGCCTCCTGGAGCTTCCTAATGCTGGTCGCCTTCCTCTGCTGCCATCCCACGCTCAGCCCACGATCATGCTCCCGGATCTTCTCAGCCATGAGGTCTCGGATGAGCGCGTGAGGGCGTTGGGCATCCACTACCCCGACACACAGTTCGCGCAACCGCGAGCGAAGCCTATCCATTTCGGCCAGCCATTGCGCTTGGGGAGTGTCCCTGATAAAGCGTGTGATCAGCTTCCACGACCGGTGGCGGACTATGCTGCTGTCTTCCTCATCAGAGGCCGTTTTGTCCCAATCCGCGCGGTCGGCAGGCTCGTACGCAGGATATGCCTGCAGGAATTCCTCAACGGGATCTACATCGGGTGCTGAGTCTGGTACGACACCTGACGCCGACGCAGGCACGACAGGACTGGGACCGACCGGTTGATCCTCTTTCTCAGAGTCCACCTCGATGACTTCAGGTATGGCCCTGCTGGTGGTCCCGCCAGTGATGGTGTGTGCCTCATCTTGAGGAGTTGAAGGGACTATCGTCACCATCACCGGCATGCCCCTGGGAGGGACGCCTCCAGACATCCCAACCAGCCTAGCTGCAGCAGCCCACGCCAGTCGGAGAATTGTTTGACAGAAAGATACATAAACGTTAGTTTGCATGGCCCACGTGTGGCAACGAGGAGACCGGTGGAGGAGACTTACGAAGATCGACTCCCGAGCACTGCTCCTGGGCCGGTACTGATGGGACTCCGAGACGAGGCCCCCCGTATACTGTTGGAAGGTCTGGAGATTTCAGAGGAGCCACCTCAGACCCCCTGGTCCCACCAGACGCAGAACTGGACGCAGCCATAGGCTCGGGTTCTGAAGGTCCCGCATCGTCACCCGCCAAGGAGCGAGAACGAGGCTTACGAACAAGTTCCTCCTGCATGGCTCGAACATTGGTGAGAAGTCCATAGGGATTCAAGAACAGATCGTAAGAAGAGAAGTTCGGAATGCTACCTCGAGAGCCTCCGCGAAGTCGTCGGATTCTGAGCTTCGGTCCCCGACCACTCCCTCCTCCAGCGGGCTCCCTCCTCTAGCCTCATCCTCCTGAGAAGAGTCCCCTGATTCCTCCGGCATGGGGAAGCGCTCCCTCAGATCGGCGGCCGATAACTGTGGGGGCACCATCTGATTCAACAGTACCCTCACCCGATCTGTCATTGGGCGAGGAACACCGCTGGAGTGGACGTAATCCTCCAGCTCGTTCAAGTATTGCTTCGCCTCCTCCGGAGACACCATGAATCCAGCCCGAACTGGGCCTATGCCCGACAGTTTCATCCCGAGGCGATTCAGGTGGGCCCACATCTCAGGTGGGCTGAGGAATTGCCGGTTGACATCCCAAATGTCCCAAGCTTCCGGAAAGACGACATCTTCTGCTATGTCGATGTGACGCAGCCGCTTCCCCGGAGCCTGAGCGGATATCCGACGGAATCCCCTCAGTGGCCGCCCCTCCGGATGACCCTGCTCTCCCGGAACCACTGGATCCGCCGCTGCTGCCATACCCTCGGCCGGTGCGGGTCTCTCTGCCATGACAGCCCCACTGCCGCGGGCGGCCCTAGCTGCCCTCTGACCCCGACCTCGAGATAAAGGAGGCCCACCGTCACCAACCCGGATCGTTGGCTGCTTCAGCTTCTCCCCGGGGTAAGCGGCCTCCCAGCTGATGGCGTACTCCTTCACTAAGCCAAAGGCGGCGGTGGACGGAGGCAATGTGATCTGCATCTTTCCATCCTCACGTGTGAACATGAGCCAAAACTGCCTCATCACGCACGGGTTCTCCTCGTGACGCACCTCCCAGTATACCTGTGGGGTCAGCAGCTGGAGGCACCGGAACTGCCTCGCAAAACGATGCGGGGTGTACGGTTCACAGATTGGCTCACGATCTATCCGAGCCACCAAAACTCCACCTCGGAAGGCCAGGAGGTAAGCCCGATGTTCTTCTGTCCCCCGTCCATCATCAGTAAGCCTCCCCGTCGGCAGTGGGAAGGAATGAAAGTTGAACTCGTCCGCCCTCCACACCCTATTCAGCACCATCAGAACGACCAGTTTGAATGGGAAGCTCCCAACTGAGTTCAGAATGGAGGGGCGAAAGTCTGATCCCGGCGGCGAAATGGGGTTTGGATACTCGTAAATCCCCCTGATATGCGCCGCGATCCACCCATACAGGAGGTGGAAGGGCCCGCATATTCTTGGCGGCTTTTTTCCCTCGCTAATACGCCGCAACATTCTGTATAGTTTGGAGAGCATCGGGATCCCCAGGTTGATCCGCTGCCCCATGGCCAACATCGATGCCATGATGAACGAGCTGGGCCGTACCCCCATGCTTGTATCTCTCACCGGTAGGATCCACCCACAGATGAGAGCCGCGATGAACGCCGCCAGCCTGACTATTGGCTGTTGTTCGGTGCTAACACTGAAACCCCAAGTCTTCCATTGGCTGTCCTCCAAAACCCGCCAATACGAGTGTCCCTTGCCCCGCTGGGCTGCCCTCGGACAAGTTCGAGGCCTTGGAGGGAACTATCGATCTTCTAGGAAGTTCAGGAAGCATTTGAACCATCTTCTGAAGTGGACATACCTCACCGCTTCCTTGTCCTCTCCAGGGACAAGCGCCATCAGCTCTGATGCCAGCCATGGCATTTGCTCAGCATCTCCCCACACGCTGGCAACAGGGAGGAACTCGTCATACATGGCCCCCACGATCGGGACCCCGGAAATCTGGTGGACATCCCACAGGCTGATGCCCACCTCCCCATGATGTAGGTGAAAAGTGTTGGTCCTAGACGACCATCTACTCAGCAGTTCCGGCATCAGCTGCTTTGGTTGGTAAATGTGGAACTGGGAGGCCCATGCCGCCTCTTACAATCCCACTCTCCTCAGCTCGGCCTCGAACTCCTCGCATGAGGCGCCTACCCAGTAGGCCCAGGCCCAGTCATCGGTGAACTTGCCGCCCTGGCGCAGGTCCCACTCATCGGACCATCCCTTCTTTGGATCCTGTAGAGCTGCCTTTAGCATGGTGCGGTAGAGAGGAGGGGACGTCTCTGGTTGCAGTGGCCTCCCGTCAATGTCGTTCATATGATTGTAGAGGCAATCAGTGGTGACGGGTGTAAAATCCTCCTGTGCATGACCATCGGCCACCCTGAACCATTAGTGCTGGCATGGTGTGCTCCTGAACCAGCAAGCTGGTTCATCCCTTCTTGCCTCAGGGATGAAGACGTCATCCCTCAGCCCGAAGCCGTACAACGGCAGTTTCTTGCACTGCGGATAATCCTTCTGACCTTCCGACAGCAGATCTGTCAGAGAAGTGTGGTCCGAATGGATGCGAACCATTTCCCCTAAGCCGGGACGGTTGGCCATCTCATTCCGGCGAGCGGCATCTGCAAGCACTCCCAGCACAGCCTCTTGATGGGCCATTTTTAATGTCGACCCTCAGAAAAGTTTTTCCCCTGGATCGCGAAGCACGGCCGTGAAGTTGAATCGCGAAGCTCGACCGCGAAGTGGAATCGCGAAGATCGGTCGCGAGACTAAGTCGCGAAGTCTGGCCAAGGCCGACAAGAAGTTCGCCTAGCGCGGACGCGGAGTCGGAGACTCGCGGTTCGCCGCGAAGCTTGATTCGCGGAGTGCTGGCGCGGAGTACGCGGAGCTTCGCGAAATCGAGAGCGCACAAAAAGACAAGGCACATGAAGACAAAAGAGGTCGGACCCCCTATTTATAGGCGACGACCCCGGAGCATCGCGGCGCGCCTCACCTGCGCGAAGCATCGCGGCGCGTCCGGATCCGCGGCTCCGGCGAGCAGCGCGGGCCCCCCTTCGCGATGCTGCATCGCGAACCACCGACAGTTTTGGCGATTGTCCCTAAGACTTCGACCCTTCGCCCTCCGCGGCTCCAAGTCTGAGGGGGGGAATTTGTTGGCGCCAAAAATGTGGCCCGAAAGGAAGGAATGAAAAAAGACAGCTGGCGAGCTGCCTCGCGAAGCACAGCCGCGAAGCACAGCCGCGAAGCCCCGCCGCGAAGCGCCCCAACCGTGGAGACCCCGCGAAGCTCCGGAGGCGGTAATCCTCCGCGAACCCGTTTGACGTTCGCGAGCCGCCGCGAAGCTCCGGAGGCGGTAATCCTCCGCGAACCCGTTTGACGTTCGCGAGCCGCCGCGAAGCACCGGAGGCGGCGCGCGAGCCCTGCTTCGCGGCGCCCCTTCCCTATAAATACTCGACACCCCCTGAGTCCCGAGGACTGACAATCCGACCTTTCGGCTTCTCCTCTCCCGAATCACGAATCACGCTTTGCCCCGGGAATCATGAGCTCCGCGAGGTATTTCTACTTCGCGAGACGACTCTGATTTGTTTCGTTTTGAGCCCCTCTTCCGAGAGGGATGCCCTTCGCGAAGCTCAAGGGAGTTCGCAAAGGAAGGGGATTCCCAATGGAACCCGGGCAGCCGCGGAGCACTTGTGCTTCGCGAAACACCCAACCCATACGAGTAATCCCTATTCTAAGGCAGGATCGCTCCACTTCGCGAAGTACATTGCTTGGCAGGACCCTGCTTCGCAAACCACTCCTTCTTCGCGAGGCAGTGCTCCGCGAACACTGTTCCACTTCGCGAAGCACCACCTACTCCCACCTATGCCCCATGCTAAGGACAAGGCACCCCACTTCGCAAAGCACACTCCTCCGCTTAGCGATTCCTCTTTCCGTGCGACCCTCCAGGTTTGCACGATGTGATTTCAAAGTCCCATGGACAACACCTCCCGTAGCGTTGCTTCACCTAGTGCTTCTTCGCATAGGCACGCTAACGGTTATTGCTTCTTCGCATAGCCACGCTAACGTGGACCCCTCGATGGTTCCTCCCATGACCCCCCTTTACCATGGCCTTACCGGCACCTTCCCTTCCCCAAGGACCAGAGGGTACCGGTTATGTAAGCCCTAGGGGTGTGGAGTGAACCCACCTCGTCCGAGCTGCAGGACGTTAAACTGCCAAGCACCACGTCCTCAACACATGACGTTAAACTATGACACAACCTCGTCTCCCTCACGAAGGGTCCCCCAGCTCGAACATTCATTACACCACTCATATCCACAGGAATGGAACTCTTCCGCACATGGAATGAGATCCTCCTTGTCGGAGTGGTGTATGTTCGCAGGGGAAGGGTCGCCTCAGAGCGTAAGCCCCTAACCTTTGGTACGGATGATTGCACCCGTGCATCTAGGTACTTCCCCACTACCAAGTTCAGTGGAGGACGTGATAGGGAACGAGGCACCTCCCATCGTCGGACCAAGGTCCATCTTCCCCGCACTTTGCCGCGCCCTGGGCCTCCATCCTGGAGTAAGTCCCAACACCATGGGCCGCCCAACACGTAAGCCCCTCTTCGCTTCTCACGGACGCACCCTTCGCGACGTGATCGTCAGGTCCGTGCAACCTCTTGTTTCTCACACCGAGCATGACTCACGTGGGCTTAGAGTGAGCACCGACCCTGACATTCTCTTTTGAACTACGAGGTCTTTGATCCATGTCAAGGCATGGTACGTAGGAAGCCTCCACGAGGTTCAAGCCACATTGCTCAGTCATTCATTCACATCAAGTTTCAACTACGTCCAGCATGTCGTTAAACTACACTTTGGTCCAGTGGTAAGCCATTGCGACCCAACCATTTGAACTACGAGGTCTTTGATCCGTGTCAAGGCATGGTACGTAGGAAGCCTCCACGAGGTTCAAGCCCACCAATAGTGGACCAAGGTCTACTTTCACGTCGGTTTACCGGTGAAACCCAAGTGAACTACGAGGACTTTGATCCGTGTCAAGGCATGGTACGTAGGAAGCCTCCACGAGGTTCAAGACCACCCGTCGTTTCACGTCGGATCTCACCCACGTCCAGCACGACGTTAAACTGCACTCCGGTCTAGTGGTAAGCCATTGCGACCCATCCATCCCAACGAACTACGGGGACTTTGATCCGTGTCAAGGCATGGTACGTAGGAAGCCTCCACAAGGTTCAAGCCCACCAATAGTGGACCAAGGTCTACTTTCACGTCGGTTCATCGACACACCCACCCGTCGTTCATTCACGTCGGGGTTCACTATCGTCCCGCATGACGTTAAACTGTATTCTCTGAACTACAAGCTCTTTGATCCATGTCAAGGCGTGGTACGTAGGAAGCCTCTACGAGGTTCAAGCCCACCCGTCTTTCACGTCGGGTTTCACCCCCGTCCGGCACGACGTTAAACTGCAATTCCGGTCTAGTGGTAAGCCATTGCGACCCAACCCACCTGAACTACGAGGTCTTTGATCCATGTCAAGGCATGGTACGTAGTAAGCCTCCACGAGGTTCAAGCCCACTCGTCTCTCATTCACGTCGGGTCCAATTCCGGTCCAGTGGTAAGCCATTGCGACCCCCCCACCTGAACTACGAGGTCTTTGATCCATGTCAAGGCATGGTACGTAGGAAGCCTCCACGAGGTTCAAGCCCACCCATCACCCAATTCACGTCGTGTTCTACCACGTCCATCATGACGTTAAACTACAATATGGTCCAGTGGTAAGACATTGCGACCCAACCATTTGAACTACGAGGACTTTGATCCATGTCAAGGCATGGTACGTAGGAATCCTCCCAGAGGTTCAAGCCCAACTCCCCTCGGACCAAGGTCCAGCTTCACATCGGTTTACCGGCACCATCTCAAACTACGCAGACTTTGATTCCCTGCCACGGGGATACGTAGGAAGCCTCTTCAAGGCTCAAGCCCAACTTCACTGTCGCCCCCCCCTGCGATGGTCCCATTTCATTCTCATCCGTCTCCGCTAGACATTAAACTCGCGACATACCCTGTGTTGAACACGGGAAGCTGAGGAAAACCTCAGATACATGTCTATGACATGTAATTCCCCACGCTCGATGTGGGATGCCTCAGGCTTCCATGCCCTCGAGAAGCCTTGTGATCAAGGATAACAGACAGACATGCCAGGTACCCCAGCATCCAGACACGCTACTGATGCCTCAAACGTGATTACTCCCCTGACCAAAGGTTGCTGCCCTGACTGGACCCTTTGGAATGTCCCGACAGAAGCAGTGTAATTAACCGGCGTCCATGGAAACATGGCACTGGGAAGAGTTTCAAGAACTACGTATTAAATCTATAAGGGAGACCCAGACTAGGTGACGAGTTCTGAGGAGGAATCCACAAGAGGAAGAACCGACATCCCATCATCCCGTTTCGATCAAGGAGCAGACGTACCTGAACAAGGAACGAATGCCGCCCGCCTTTGGAAAGCGGGAATGCGGGGCAACAAAGCCGCGCGTCCCCCCCCTGACGGACGGATGCGCGCGCGCCCCGGCGAAAGCGTCAGAAACAAGGTTGATTTACAAATCATATCTATTATATTACTATCCCTAAGGAAAATTTACTATTTTATTGATATTGGTTCTTTAAAATATTGAAACACCTCTTACGTTTTGTTCTTCATTTAAAAAGATTGTATTATAAAGTCTATTTTATTTTATACGATTCATTCTGACTAAAATAATCATTAGAATGAAAATTTAAAAGATTGAAATTTGGGTTGTTACCCCACACCCTTCTGTTTCTCATTCAAACTCAAATAATTTTTTCTATAAACTACCCAATTTTCTTCCTAAAACTCCATCCCCTTTCCCTTGAATCCTTTGTTTGGTTAGAACGCCATTCAAGGAATATTTTATTTATAATGAAAAATATATATGTGTTTTAATTTTATTTCATATCCTAAATGCTTATAATATTATTAAAATATGATCATATGATAAAAATATTATCTATTATATTCTGAGATGTCATTATATTATTCTAATAACCTTAATTTATTTCCTATTAAATCAAATGTATAATGAAATCATTATTCATGTGTTTGAGAGACTACTTCCATGCAAACCGTTGTCATTCATTTTCCCTAATCACCTCTAATTGATTTTTATAAGCATGTATTTAATATATATATATATATATATATATATGATAATCATAACATATTATTTCTTCCGGAATTATAATTTTAAAAATAAATTTTTTTACTTTTCATTCCATGTGGGATACAATAACGTCACTCATTTGTACGTCGGACTACCACCTCATGAAGTGATCGGATATGTTTTTCAATAATGATTTTATGGAAGACAATAAGGGAAATGTTATTTAATTTTTGTGTTTTTAATTACAACATAATAATATTTAGGGAATAATTTTCGTTATAAATAAATACAATATTTTCTTTTATCCATTGATAAATGATAACATCGTTCATGTATGTGCGGACTACCTCATCTACAAAGACATGTTATTGTTTTTAGTCACCATATCAAAAAAATAATATATATATAAGTATATTTGATGAAATAATAGGTTATTTATGAAATTATTATCATTATATAAATATAATAAAATACATAATTTCATTCAATAATGATCATTGACCAATGTAAATGATCCTTATGCGTACACATGACCAACAATCATAATGATCACGATTAAGTTAAATTTTACTAAAAATTTTCATGATTGGATATAAAAGAATAATTGATGAGTAAATATGAATGTAATTTAATGTTTTTATTCAAGAGATTATTTTAAAATGGAATATTTCACCAAGGTTAGCACACTTATTCTTTTTTCAAACAATGAGTTGAACATCCTCAAAACAACCACGGTGGAAATAACTAAATAAGTATTAAAATATGTATTTATAAACACATAAAATAAATAATTTAATTATAAGGTATTAAACAAATAAAATTTTACTAAAAAATTAGATAATTGCAAAAATATTTATATAAAAGAGTTTATGGACTTGAATTGAATTTATGGACTCACAGAAAGGGTTTTCATATTTCGGTTTTTAATTTTGTGAGATGTATTCTATATCAAAAAAAAATTATATTGGGCTGTGTATATACTTCTCCTTTTACATGTAATATCACGAATACTTCAATTGTTGTGGTATTTTAATAAGGAATTTCAATTATTTCATCTAATTGGACTTGACATGAATGTTACCAAGTGGTAATGAATATAATAACTCAAATTATATTCGTTTGGATAAATTAATTAATAATTGTATTTTATAATATATCATTAGTTTATTAATATTTTTTATTATATTATGTTGTTTTGAAAATAAATTTATGTGGATTTAAATTTTATGGACATAAAAATTTCATTTATTAATTCTCAAATTCAATTATTTGATTTTTGTAAGGGTTATTCATGAACAATTCAATTTATTTGAGAAATACATATATCATATGAAACTATATTAATTTATCAGGTTTGTATATTTCTCTTTGACCATTCATATGACAGAACATCTAATTTTCATAATATTTGAAGTATTATTTTATATTAATATTTATTGGGCCTCATTATTAAAGAGTTACTAATGTGGAAAAAACTATATCTTACAATTCCATCCTTTCAAAATCGTTAATATTCAAGGATCCATTGATGGAAATAATATAATCTTTTTTTGTGTACTAAATCTCCATATTTTCTGATATATATGAATTTTTTTATCATTTTTTCTATTTTCACTTTTATTGATTTCAAAAATTTCAACAAATAAATTTTTATGTCAAACTGATATGGTATTTTCTTTTAGATCATCAATCATTCCCATCAATATCTATGTTTTATAAAATATTTTAAAAAATGTTATTTTTTAAAAATAAATTATATTTTGAAGATATTCTATAAGATATTTTACCTTCTTAAAAACTGTCTTAAATGTAAATTTCAAATAATTGTCTAAATGGGTCACTTTTGACACCCATTTTCAAAATGTTTTGAAATGAATTTTTATTTTTAATATTCATAAGATGAAAATATTTCCATATCATTATATTAATTATCATTCTTGATTTTTCCTTTATAAGATTCCATGATTATTTTCAAAACAAATTATTCTCTAATATTTTTTGAATTTTATGTTCTTAAAATTAATTTTTAAGGAAATTTTATTTATTTTTTATTATCTTTTAATGGTACTTAGAATAATAAAATTCAATAACCCTTCTTGTTATTTTATTATTGAATGTGGCATATTTTGTACTAATAGTATCCTTCTTTTTTCATTTGATAGATTATGACTCTTTCAATGATATTTTTATAGAACCCATTTCATTTCAATGAGCTATAAATGTTACAAAGACATTTTTATGGAACCCACTTATTTTCAATGTGTTAATCAAATTTTAATGATATTTGAATTGAAAACACTTATTTTATATGGCCGAATCAGATTTAATAGATATTTTCATGGAACCCATTATGTTTCCAATGGTTAATCATGTAATGAAAGGAATAGTGGTGATATTTATGAGTTTTACAATTAAATATATGGTATATGTACTTTATTAATGTTCTGGTTTTTAGATGTATCTTCTATGATCTGTGTTCCTAGATAGTTATGGGTTATCCCGTTATAAGTTAAAAGATGGGTGCACCGAGATAGTACTTATATGTATTGGGCAATGATTATGTCATCTAAATAATTATATTGGATATCTATTGTATGGTTATTATATTTTTTTTCTATAAGTGTTCTATATAGAATATATTAAAAAATACAAACACATTTTTCTTTTATTTTTATGGGATTTTGTTGTTTAATTTGATCATGATAGATGTTCTGGGGATCATGATTAATCATTCTCATGACTATTACTATTTTTAGATATGTGTACCTTGTTTTCATGTTTGAGGATCATGGTATTGATGTGTATGAATATTCTTGTGTACTTTCATAATGTCATCATACCCTTAGGTTTTCATGTATGTTGTTGAATTAATTATGTATAGAAGGGTTTTATATGGATTATATTTATTACCTAATGTCGAATATGAAAGTTTTTGTATAGTGGGAATAGTTATCTCTTTAATTCATGGGTAATTTTTTATGTATGAGTTTATCCTAATTCCAAAAAACATTAAACCTAAAAATTACTTCAAAATCAAATTGATGTAGTTTTTAATTTTTATATTATAACTTTATATGATAAAATTTGGTCATATTTTTTGATACCAAATCCAGAAATTTAATTTTTAGGATTTTAGCATCGGATATGGGATGGAATTTTGAAGGATGTTGTAGTTGGTATCAATGGAATGGTTTTGATAACATTGAATTATATGTAATGAATTATTTTACCGTGAAGTATTCCATTAAATTTATCTTAAATATGTTTTATGTATTTTATATCCTTTTAGGCTTTATATGATCTTAGTCATTATTATATTTATGGAAACAAAGGTTTTATTATATAGATAATCATGGGGTATAAAATGGAAGCCTAAGTAATTTATGTTATTCAAAAAGGAGATTAGAATTTTTTTTACTGAATGATGAAATTTCTGACATAAAATTTGAGTTTAGTAGAATTTTTAATTTTGAGGGTATTTAGGAATTATTTAGTTTCAAAATTCAGTATTACTAATGAATTTTGGAGAATAATGTATTATATCCGAATTTTAAGGTTTATTCATTTTAGGAATTATTTTACCATGCGATAAGAATTTATGTTATAGTTAATGTATAAATATAGCAGGAGTATGTTTTAATTCTTTTTATTGATATGTGGTATATAAATGTTTATTTTAGTTGTTTAGGCATGAATTTTTTTCTTGAACACTCGTCGTTTGGAA
This sequence comes from Viscum album, assembly GCA_963277665.1. Taxonomy (NCBI): domain Eukaryota; kingdom Viridiplantae; phylum Streptophyta; class Magnoliopsida; order Santalales; family Viscaceae; genus Viscum; species Viscum album. The sequence goes on along the minus strand of OY728119.1, from coordinate 1,784,314,472 downwards.
AAAAAGATGATATTATGGATGAAAATGGCATAAGGATTAAATTATAATAATTAAGTAAGTATATTTCCTTTTTCACTCTGTCTAAATGAAACATAATTCTTAAAATCAAGGAAATGGATCCTGAATTTTTTTTCCTATTAGAATAATTTCTAATGAATTCAATGACCATTTTGACACCGCTTTGGTTTATGGTTTTTGGTTGTTTTCTTTCGATTGATCATTCAGTTTCACATGAGCAATGATATAATTAATTTAATATCATTATTTATTCATTATTATATTATTTAATTTCAGAACCTTCAATTTCCACCCACATTCTCATATTTGGAATCCTAGTATCTGTTATTCCAGATGACATTAATACATCGTTTTCTCTATTATAATGAATGTGTTTTATTTAAACTTTTTATAATTTGGGTTTCCAAAAATGATATTTGAAAATTCCAAACCATTTATAAATAAGAAAAATTTAAAATGTAATAGGTGAAATTTATTAAAGCATGTTAATATGTAACACCCTGTGATTTTATAGAAGAAAACTGTGTATGATACCATATTTGACAAGAAACACCGATCTAAAATGATTGGTGAAATATATAATCATTATAACCTTGTCGTTAAATTAGTAGGTATGAATAATATTAAATAAATTATGATATATATATAAAATACTAAATTTAAATTATTGATAAATAATTAGTAAAAAATCAATTAAATTTTTTAATGAAATTGTATTCTTCAAAATATGTTTTCTTCCAAATTAATAATTATTAATTTCTATGAAAAATAATAGTATAATTAATTTTTTAAAATATTCGAATATAAATTTTTTAAAATTAACAGATCTTTTGAAATGGTAATATTAAAATTTTTATTGGCTGTAATTTTATAATTTTTCAAAACATATTGATTTTTTGGTAAATAAAGGAAAATACAATCTTTTTAATAAATTGATTAATTTTTAATAAATTAAGAAAGTTATAAGTAAAAATTTTTATTGAGTATTAATTAATGTATAATATTTATTATATAGTATTAATTTATCGATTTAATTTCTGTTTAATGGACATTATATTGGATTTAAGAATAAGTGTGTCCTTGGGTTTAGAAAAACTATTTTTTGAAACCATTTTTTATAAGCATTATGTTTCTACTTTTTAATTAATTAAAAAACCTAATTATCAATTATAAAAATTTAATATAAAAATTATATAACATCTAATAATAATTAATATTCATATAATTATAATTATTATTCATTGAGTTAATATAGAAAAATATTTTCCTTAAATAATACACTTTTTAAATCCAACTTTTTCTTCACATATGTGGGTTTAATTTTAAATTAAACATTGAAATTACAATAATTTAGTTAAGGAAAATAGAATAAAATTTTATAATTATGTAAATTTATATTTTCTAAAAATTTGAACATAATTTTTTATAATAATGAAATGTGAAAATAAATAACATTAATTACCATAGTCAATATAAAAACCTATTTTCTAGTGGTTTAAAAGATACGGTAAGGGTTAAAATGGAGTAAACCCTTTTCCATAATCAATTGAATTTAAATATTTACAACCAAAAAATTATAATGTTTGATAATGATCTATTCTCAATCATTATGTTTGAGAAAAAATGTGTGTACACCTTTTGGATTCAAATAATGAAAAGTTTTCCACTCACTTAACTTATAAAAGGCCACCCCAATCCTCTATACTAATCACATTAAAAACAATTTTCATCCAAAAATACCTATCAAAATAAGTTTCTAAATTCCCTTCCATCCTTATATAAGGATTTTTTTATAAATCCATTCTAGTAATACTTTAGGTATTATCCTAAAGATTTGGTTTGAGAGTAGGTAAATTTTTTAATTGTGAATTTTTTATTTCTTCATCCTCCACATATAAATATTATTCAAATAGTATGATATAATAAAAAAATAATCTCATATATACAAGGATGTTGTTATATTGTTGTAATAACCAAAATGGATATCTTCTTCTGTCAAATGTGATATAGAAATATTATTCATTTCTACGACATAATACTAAATCACGAACTAATGTCTTTAGTTTTATATCATTGCATCCCAAGGATTACTGTAATCATGGATTTAAAGTATATATACAAAATTTTTACCTTGTTTTTACTTTTATATTCTGGTTATCACTGAATACCTTTTTTTCTTTTCATTCTATATGGGATTAAATAATGATTCTTATGTGTATAGAAGATTACCTCCTCACGAAGCTATGTCATTCCTTTTTCACAGATTCATAGATTAATATATTTTATATACATGACAACATAATGATATTAATTAAATTTTTATCATTCTAAAAATATAATATAATATTTTAATATTTTTCACCAAAAAATGATAACATCTTCGGTGTATATGTGGAATACTACCTCCATAATTCAATATGATTATTTTTTCATCACCACATCACAAGAACAATATGATTAAGTATATTTGAAGAAAAATGGTATTTATGATATTATAATCATTATTTATATTTAAAAAATACATAACTGAATTTCATAATGATCATTGAAAAATAGAAACGTTACTCATCCATACTTATAACCTACGATCCTAATGACCATAACATATTTCATATTTCAAAACCATTAATCATGATTGGTTTAAAAATTATAATTGATAAATAAATATGATTCTTATTTTAGGATTAGTATACTATATATGTTTAAATAGTTTTATATTTTACCATGGTCAACACACTGAATTCGTTTCGAAACAAAGAACTATTGTCCCAAAGGTAGCAGATATGGAATTATCTTTTTATAAAGGAGATTAAGGACATTCATGGAAAGTGTAGACTCAATTTAGTAGTTTCCTCACATTAATTTTTATTTATATTATACATATACTATTTTTAAAAATAATTTATATTATGTAGTTTATATAATACCTCTATGAAATATAATAAAATTAATACATCATAATTCAATGTATTATAACACTCAATTTAAATTATTCCATCCAAAGGTATTTGAAGTGAATGTTACTAGATGGTAAATAATTTCATAATAAAATTTATTTTCAATGGGATATACTATTCATTCACTGTATTCTATATTCATTGATTACGTTTTTATTGTATTTTAATTAACATATTTTAATTTAAAAAATTTAATGTGAATTTAAATTTTTTTCAAATATTTCAATTAATGATTAATTATCCATTTAAATATTTTGATTTTTATGGGTTTTCATCTCAAATTCCCTTTCAGTGATACATATATTTACGATATGAACATTTTTTCATTTTTTAGGGGTATATACTATCCATTAACATGTTGTATGATGAAAATATTTTATTTTAATGATATTTAAGGTATAATTTGATTTTATTATATTTAGGGTCATGAAATTTAATATTTTCTAAAGATGAAAAGGCTTGAGGTTAGAATCACCTTTTTTTAGAGATTGTTTATATTCAATGTTACATGGGTGGTATTCATATTAAATTATTTTCATGACAAAAATATACTTATTCTCCCAAATTTATGAATGTGACAAACATGTTGTCTTCACATTTTCTCCCTTCTCTATTTAATGAAAATCAAGAAATATTTTTATGTGATATCGATCGTGTATTTTATTTTTGTTCGGGAATAATTCCATTATATATTCATGATTTTTAAAATGATTTCAAAAATGTTATTTTATTAAAATAAATGATGTCTTTATCCCATTTTCTATGATATTTTAAAATTTAAGAAAAGGTTTTAAAAAATATTTCTTCATGTTTTCCAATAGGAACACTTTTGAATCCCTTGTTCAAAATAATTTATAAATAATATTTATTTTTAATTATTTTTACCTAAATTAATATTTAATTTATCATGTCCATTATTTTACTTAATGTTCATTTATATGTTTTAAGGCTGTTTTCAATGAAAATAAGTTTTTTCAATTTTTTAAATTTTTATCTTTAATAATAATTTTTTAAATAAAAAATGTTATTCTACACGAAAATTATTTTAATGATATTTTAATTATATTTACATTCACAAACATCAATAAATATTTTTGTTACACATTCCATTATGGGGTTATTATATAATTATTTCTTCATAATTTTTCTCTTGATGTATTATGATTATTTCAAGGACATTGTTATGGAACTGGTTTCTCTTCCACGAGACAATATTGTTTCAAAGATATTGTTATGAAACACATTTCTTTTATAGGGGTAAATTGTATCTCAAAGGGATTGTTATAATTCCTATTTTTTTAATCAGATTAATCAGGATTAAATTATATATTCCTGGAGATAATTTCTTTTCAAAAGGTTATTCATGTTATTATTGTAATAATTTTTTTGTAAGTTTTATGATGAAATATAATATCTCGGTACTTTATTCATATAGTGTTTGTTAGATGTAGATTATATGATCGGTGTTACTAAATATTGTTGGGTGAGACCATTATAGCTTATAATATGGGTAAACCTAGATAGTAATCTAATTAATTGTTTAATTATTATTTTATCTGAATAATTATATTTGAATTTAACTGTTTGGTTATTGTATTTGTTTTTTTATATAAGTGTTCTTTTAAGATGATGTTCCAAAATACTAACACTACTACATAATTTTTGCTATGGGTTATAAATGTTTCTTTGACCCAGAATGATATCACATTGATCATGTTTATTGAATCTAATGAATCAATCATTTTTAAATTCTAATTCTATGTTTTCATGATTGATAATCCACAAATTGGTGGTTACAAATATCTATATGTTATTCTCATTCAATTTTATTATATAATCATTAAATTATTCTATTCTGTGGATCACTATCAACATTTAATTTTTAAAGACAATGTTTTTCCTTTGTTGGTCATTTGGCCTCACTCTTAATATTTTTATTTATCCATAGGTTATTAACTATGATATAGAAAGAATTTTTATATAAAATATTAGAGTGGATTATATTGATGACCAAATACGGAATATAAATAGATGGGTATATTGAGAAAGATACTATCTTGGAATGTTGTGTATTTATTTATTGAAGTGTTTTTAATAATTCTATAAAACTCAAATCCTAAAATGTACTTGACAAAGTAAGATATCCAATTTTCGATTTTGATATTTAATGTTTTCTATGGTGAAAATTGGGTCACCATCATTGATATCAATGTGGAAAATGTAATTCTTATTATTTTTGAACTAAAAAGGGATTATAGGTTTAGGTATATTATATTCTATCCTCAGAACACCTTTTGAGCCATTTATATTGACAAATATCTTCCTCTATTTATTTATAAACATCCTAGACATGACCTAGAGTTTATTGTATCATTAAAATACCTTCCTAGTAGACTTAACTTGAAATCCCAAAAAGGATTCACAAAGAAGAGGTGTAACTCTTAATAGAGTTCTTTTATTCTTTTTTTATTCCACCTCATTAAATTATGGCATAGCCATGTGAATACAATAAAATAAATATACCCATTATACATTTAAGTTTTTGTTTCTATAGAATAACCCTTAGCCACCCCTATCTCCATCCTATGGATAATTGAAACGTTATCAAATTATACATGTAGACTACCACCTCAATGAGGGGACATGTTTCATTTTTCAAAACCACAATAATATGTATTTTATTGTCATAGATTTAATGAATATAAATTTTATTTATAAAATTATCACAATTTTGAAAAGGGAACATATTACTTACATTTTTTCCTTTTATATGTGGGATAATAATAACCTTTCTCATTATTAAAGAGTTATTAATGTGGAAATAACTATATCTTACAATTCCATCCTTTCAAAATCGTTAATATTCAAGGATCCTTTGATAGAAATAATATACTCTTATTTTTGTGTACCAAATCTCCATATTTTATGATATATATGAATTTTTTTATCATTTTTTCTATTTTCACTTTTATTGATTTCAAATTTTTCAACAAATAAATTTTTATTTCAAACTGATATGGTATTTTCTTTTAGATCATCCATCATTCCCATCAATATCTATGTTTTATAAAATATTTTAAAAAATGTTATTTTTAAGAAATAAATTATATTTTTAAGAAATTCTATATGATATTTTACCTTCTTAAAAACTATCTTAAATGTAAATTTCAAATAATTGTCTAAATGGGTCACTTTTGACACCCATTTTCAAAATGTTTTGAAATGAATTTTTATTTTTAATATTTATAATATGAAAATATTTACATATCATTATATTAATTATCATTCTTGATGTCTCCTTTATATGATTCCAATTTTATTTTCAAAACAAATTATTATCTAATATTTTTTGAAATTTTTGTTCTTAAATTTAATTTTTAAGGTAATTTTATTTATTTTTTATGATCTTTTAATGGTACTTAGAATAATATAATTAAATAACCCTTCTTGTTATTTTATTATTGAATGTGGAATATTTTGTACAGATAGCATCCTTCTTTGTTCATTTGATAGATTATGACTCTTTCAATGATATTTTTATAGAACCCATTTCATTTCAATGAGCTATAAATGTTACAAAGACATTTTTATGGAACCCATTTATTTTCAATGTGTTAATCAAATTTTAATGAGACTTGAATGGAAAACACTTATTTTATATGGCCAAATCAGATTTAATAGATATTTTCATGGAACCCATTAAGTTTACAATGGTTAATCATGTAATGATAGGAATATTGGTGATATTTATGAGTTTTACAGTTAAATATATGGTATATGTACTTTATTATTGTTCTGGTTTTTAGATGTATGTTTTATGATCTGTGTTCCTAGATAGTTATGGGTTATCCCGTTATAAGTTAAAAGATGGGTGCACCGAGATAGTACTTATATGTATTGGGCAATGATTATGTCATCTAAATAATTATATTGGATATCTATTGTATGGTTATTATATTTTTTGTTTTCTATAAGTGTTCTATATAGAATATATTCAAAAATACCAACACATTTTTATTTTTATTTTTATGGGATTTTAATGTTTAATTTGATCATGATAGATGTTCTGGGGATCATGATTAATCATTCTCATGACTATTACTATTTTTAGATATGTGTACCTTGTTTTCATGTTTGAGGATCATGGTATTGATGTGTATGAATATTCTTGTGTACTTTCATAATATCATCATACCCTTAGGTTTTCATGTATGATGTTGAATTAATTATGTATAAAAGTGTTTTATATGGATGATATTTATTACCTAATGTCGAATATGAACGTTTTTGTATAGTGGGAATGGTTCTCTCTTTAATTCATGGGTAATGTTTTATGTATGAGTTTATCCTAATTCCAAAAAACATTAATCCTGAAAATTACTTGAAAATCTAATTGATGTAGTTCTTAATTTTTATATTATAACTTTATATGGTAAAATTTGGTCATATTTTTTATACCAAATCCAGAAATTTAATTTTTCAGATTTCAGCATCGGATATGGGATGGAATTTTGAAGGATGTGGTAGTTGGAATCAATGGAATGGTTTTGATAACTTTGAATTATATGTAATTCATTATTTTAACGTGAAGTATTCCATTATATTTATCATAAATATGTTTTATGTATTTTATATCCTTTTAGGATTTATATGATCTTAGTCATTATTATAATTATGGAAACAAAGGTTTTATCATATAGATAATCATGGGGTATAAAATGGAAGCCAAAGTAATTTATGTTATTCAAAAAGGAGATTAGATTTTTTTTTACTGAAAGATGAAATTTATGACATAAAATTTGAGTTTAGTAGACTTTTTAATTTTGAGGTTATTTAGGAATTATTTAGTTTCAAAATTCAGTATTACTAATGAATTTTGGAGAATAATGTATTATATCATAATTTTAAGGTTTATTCATTTTAGGAATTATTTTACCATGTGATAAGAATTTATGTTATAGTTAATGTATAAATATAGCAGGAGTATGTTTTAATGCTTTTTATTGATTTGTTGTATATAAATGTTTATTTTAGTTGTTTAGGCATGAATTTTTTTCTTGAACACTCGTCGTTTGGAGAGAAAGATGAGATTATGGATGAAATTGGCATAAGGATTAAATTATAATAATTAAGTAAGTATATTTCCTTTTTCACTTTGTCTAAATGAAACATAATTCTTAAAATCAAGGAAATGGATCCTGATTTTTTTTTCCTATTAGAATCATTTCTAATGAATTCAATGACCATTTTGACACCGCTTTGGTTTATGGTTTTTGGTTGTTTGCTTTTGATTGATCATTCAGTTTCACATGAGCAATGATATAATTAATTTAATATCATTATTTATTCATTATTATATTATTTAATTTCAGAACCTTCGATTCCCACCCACATTCTCATATTTGGAATCCTAGTATCTGTTATTCCAGATGACATTAATACATCGTTTTCTCTATTATAATGAATGTGTTTTATTTAAACTTTTTATAATGTGGGTTTCCAAAAATGATATTTGAAAATTCCAAACCATTTATTAATAAGAAAAATTTAAAATATAATAGGTGAAATTTATTAAAGCATGGTAATATGTAACACCCTGTGATTTTATAGAAGAAAACTATGTATGATACCATATTTGACAAGAAAAACAGATCTAAAATAATTGGTGAAATATATAACCATTATAACCTTGTCGTTAAATTATTAGGTATGAATAATATTAAATAAATTATGATATATATATAAAATACTAAATTTAAATTATTGATAATTAATTAGTAAAAAATCAATTAAATTTTTTAATGAAATTGTATTCATCAAAATTTGTTTTCTTCCAAATTAATAATTATTAATTTCTATGAAAAATAATATTATAATTAAATTTTTAAAATATTCATATATAAATTTTTTAAAATTAACAGATCTTTTGAAATGGTAATATTAAAATTATTATTGGCTGTAATTTTATAATTTTTCAAAACATATTGATTTTTTGGTAAATAAAGAAAAATACCATCTTTTTAATAAATTGACTAATTTTTAATAAATTAAGAATGTTATAAGTACAAATTTTCATTGAGTATTAATTAATGTATAATATTTATTATATAATATTAATTTATCGATTTAATTTTTGTTTAATGAATATTATATTGGATTTAAGAATAAGTGTTTCCTTGGGTTTATAAAAACTATTTTTTGAAAACATTTTTTATAAGCATTATATTTCTACTTTTTAATAAATGAAAAAACCAAATTATAAATTATTAAAATTAAATATATAAATGATATAACATCTAATAATAATTAATATTCATATAATAATTATTATTATTCATTGAGTTAATATAGAAAAACATTTTCCTTAAATAATACACTTTTTAAATCCAACTTTTTCATCACATATGTGGGTTTAATTTTAAATTAAACATTGAAATTACAATAATTTAGTTAAGGAAAATAGAATAAAATTTTATAATTATGTAAATATATATTTTCTAAAAATTTGAACATAATTTTTGATAATAATGAAATGTAAAAGTAAATAACATTAATTACCATAGTCAATATAAAAACCAATTTTCTAGTGGTTTAAAAGATATGGTAAGGGTTAAAATGGAGTAAAACCTTTTCCATAATCAATTAAATTTAAATATTTACAACCAAAATATTATAATGTTTGTTAATGATCTATTTTCAATCATTATTTCTCAGACAAAATGTGTGTACACCTTTTGGATTCAAATAATGAAAAGTTTTCCACTCACTTAACTTATAAAAGGCCACCCCACTCCTCTATACTTCTCACAATAAAAACATTTTTCATCCAAAAATAACTATCAACATAAGTTTCTAAATTCCCTTCCATCCTTATATAAGGGTTTTTTTATAAATCCATTCTAGTAATACTTTAGGTATTATCCTAAAGATTTGGTTTGAGAGTAGGTAAATTTTTTAATTGTGATTTTTTATTTCTTCATCCTCCACATATAAATATTATTCAAATAGTATGATATAATAAAAAAATAATCTCATGTATACAAGGATGTTGTTATATTATTGTAATAACCAAAATGGATATCTTCTTCTGTCAAATGTGATATAGAAATATTATTCATGTCTACGACATAATACTAAATCATGAACTAATGTCTTTAGTTTTATATCATTGCATTCCAAGGATTACTGTAATCATGGATTTAAAGTATATATACAAAATGTTTACCTTATTTTTACTTTTATATTCTGGTTATCATTGAATACCTTTTTTTCTTTTCATTCTATATGGGATTAAATAATGATTCTTATGTGTATAGAAGATTACCTCCTCACGAAGCTATGTCATTCCTTTTTCACACATTCATAGATTAATATATTTTATATACATGACAACATAATGTTATTAATTAATTTTTTATCATTCTAAAAATATAATATAATATTTTTATATTTTTTACCAAAAAATGATAACATCTTTGGTGTATATGTGGAATACTACCTCCATAATTCAATGTGATTCTTTTTTTATCACCACATCACAAGAACAATATGATTAAGTATATTTGAAGAAAAATGGTATTTATGATATTATAATCATTATTTATATTTAAAAAATACATAACTGAATTTCATAATGATCATTGAAAAATTGAAACGTTACTCATACATACTTATAACCTACGATCCTAATGACCATAACATAGTTAATATTTCAAAACCATTAATCATGATTGGTTTAAAAATTATAATTGATAAATAAATATGATTGTTATTTCAGGATTAATATACTATATATGTTTAAACAGTTTTATATTTTACCATGGTCAACACACTGTATTCGTTTTGAAACAAAGAACTATTGTCCCAAAGGTAGCAGATATGGAATTAACTTTTTATAAAGGAGTTTAAGGACATTCATGGAAAGTGTAGACTCAATTTAGTAGTTTTCTCACATTAATTTTTATTTATATTATACATATACTATTTTCAAAAATAATTTATATTATATAGTTTATACAATACCTCTATGAAATATAATAAAATTTATACATCCTAATTCAATGTATTATAACACTCAATTTTAATTATTTCATCCAAAGGTATTTGACGTGAAGGTTACTAGATGGTAAATAATTTCATAACTAAATTTATTTTCAATTGGATATAATATTCATTCACTGTATTCTATATTCAATGATTACGTTTTTAATGTATTTTCATTAACATATTTTAATTTAAAAAATTTAATGTGGATTTAAATTTTTTTCACATATTTGAATTAATGATTAATTATCCATTTAAATATTTTAATTTTTAAGGGTTTTCATCTCAAATTCCCTTTCAGTGAGACATATATTTACGAAATGAACATTTTTTCATTTTTAGGGGTATATACTATCCATTAACATGTTGTATGATGAAAATATTTTATTTTGATGATATTTAAGGTATCATTTGATTTTATTATATATAGGGTCATGAAATGTAATATTTTCTAAAGATGAAAAGGCTTGAGGTTACAATAACCTTTCTTTAGAGATTATTTATTTTCAAAGTTACATGGGTGGAATTCATATAAAATTATTTTCATGACAAAAATATACTTATTCTCCCAAATTTATGAATGTGATAAACATGTTGTCCTCACATTTCCTCCCTTCTTTATTTAATGAAAATAAAGAAATATTTTTATGTGATATCAATAGTGTATTTTATTTTTGTTCGGGAATAATTCCATTATATATTCATGATTTTTAAAATGATTTCAAAAATTTTATTTTATTAAAATAAATGATGTCATAAGACCATTTTCTATGATATTTTAAAATTTAAGAAAAGGTTTTAAAAACATATTTCTTCATGTTTTCCAATAGGATCACTTTTGAATCCCTTGTTCCAAATAATTTATAAAGAATATTTATTTTTAATTATTTTTACCTAAATTAATATTCAATTTAACATGTCCATTATTTTACTAAATGTTCATTTATATGTTTTAAGGCTGTTTTCAATGAAAATTAGTTTTTTCAATTTTTTTAATTTTTATCTTTAATAATAATTTTTTAAATAAAAAATGTTATTCTACCCGAAAATTATTTTAATGATATTTTAATTATATTTACATTCACAAACATCAATAAATAGTTTTGTTATATATTCCATAATGGGGTTATTTTATAATTATTTCTTCATAATTTTTCTCTAGATGTATTATGATTATTTCAAGGAGATTGTTATGGAACTGGTTTCTCTTCCATGAGACAATATTGTTTAAAAGATATTTTTATGAAACACATTTATTTTATAGGGGTTAATTGTATCTCAAAGGGATTGTTATGATTCCTATTTTTTAATCTCATTAATCAGGATTCAATTATATATTCCTGGAGATAATTTCTTTTCAAAAGGTTATTCATGTTATTATTGTAATAATTTTTTTGTAAGTTTTATGATGAAATATAATATCTCGGTACTTTATTCATATAGTGTTTGTTAGATGTAGATTATATGATCGGTGATACTAAATATTGTTGGGTGAGCCCATTATAGCTTATAATACGGGTAAACCTAGATAGTAATCTAATTAATTGGTTAATTATTATTTTATCTGAATAATTATATTTGAATTTAACTGTTTGGTTTTTGTATTTGTTTTTTATATAAGTGTTCTTTTAAGATGATGTTCCAAAATACTAACACTACTACATAATTTTTGCTATGGGTTATAAATGTTTCTTTGACCAAGACTGATATCACATTGATCATATTTATTGAATCTAATGAATCAATCATTTTTAAATTCTAATTCTATGTTTTAATGATTGATAATCCAAAAATTGATGGTTATAAATATCTATATGTTATTATCATTCAATTTGATTATATAATCATAAAATTATTCTATTCTGTGGATCGCTATCAACATTTAATTTTTAAAGACAATATTTTTCCTTTGTTGGTCATTTGGCCTCACTCTTAATATTTTTATTTCTCCATAGGCTATTAACTATGATATAGAATGAATTTTTATACAAAATATTAGAGTGGATTATATTGATGACCAAATACAGAATATAAATAGATGGGTATATTGGGAAATATTCTATCTTAAAATGTTGTGTATTTATTTATTGAAGTGTTTGTAATAATTCTATAAAATTCAAATCCTAAAATGTACTTGACAGAGTAAGATATCCAATTTTCGATTTTGATATTTAATGTTTTCTATGCTGAAAATTGGGTCGCCATCATTGCTATCAATGTGGAAAATGTAATTCTTATGATTTTTGAACTAGAAAAGGGATTATAGGTTTAGGTATATTATATTCTATCCTCAGAACACCTTTTGAGCGATTTATATTGACAAATATCTTCCTCTATTTATTTATAAACATCCTAGACATGACCTAGAGTTTATTTTATCATTAAAATACCTTCCTAGTAGACATAACTTGAAATCCCAAAAAGGGTTCACAAAGAAGAGGTGTAACTCTTAAAAGAGTTCTTTCATTAATTTTTTATTCCACCTCATTAAATTATGTCATAGCCATGTGAATACAATAAAATAAATATACCCATTATACATTTGAGTTTTTGTTTCTATAGAATAACCCTTAGTCACCCCTATCTCCATCCTATGGATAATTGAAACGTTATCCAATTATACATGTAGACTACCACCTCAATGAGGGGACATGTTTCATTTTTCAAAACCAAAATAATATGTATTTTATTATCATCGATTTATTGAATATAAATTTTATTTATAAAATTATCACAATTTTGAAAAGGGAATATATTACTTACATTTTTCCCTTTTATATATGGCATAATTATAACCTTGCTCATATGTTTGTTTGGAAAACCACTTTCATGAAGTGATGTGATTTTTTTATCATGTTATCATTTTATGGATGACTCTAAAATATAATTTAATATATATGAATTATAATTTTTTCTTAATTAATATTCTATATATGATGGAATGAAGACCCCTTAGGCCATGGGAATCATAGCGAATATTTTTTCGATTATTAACTAAACACTCTCAAGTAATCCGACAAGAACATAACTAGTTGAGTTTCAATATATTTAATGATAATAAACTAAATAAAAACGATAATTATCAATTAATATACCAGATGATGTTTTGAATATATTATTAAATTAAAATAATTTTATTATAAAGGATTTAATTTACACAGGTGGTGATTCAGACTCGAGGTAGGGGTTTCCCTTCTCACTTTTATATGAGTGAGATATATGTCATATTCACAATATTATTATTTTTGGTGTATATATTACCCATTTTATTAATTAATAAAATTTACATTAATATTTATGGTGATTTAAAAATCCATCTATGTCTCTATCTTTTATGAAAATCAGATTTAGAGATTAACAATACAGTAAGGGTTTATGTTACAATATTATTTCCTTTAAGTATTTTCATTAAAAGAAATATATTTGGGGAAGATATATGGTTATTATACATTAAACCTCATATATTCCCATACTATAATTATTTCATCAAATTAGTAGATTTCCTTCATTCTATCTATATTTGAGTAATCAAAATTATGTAATTTTTTTTTAAATAAAACCAAAATTATTTTATAGTGTTTATGGAATAATTTTCATCCATATCCATATTTCAATTAATATGTTTTCATGAATGTATTTAAAATTAACTAATAATTTATATATGGAAAAATTATCTATTTTTTAATTTTTACAAAATGTTTTAAAATTAATATTATTATCTTTTGGAGAACGTGGTATGTTTACCAAAGAAGTGAACAGAATAGTTATTTCAAGGATTAACAGATAAAATAATATATTAAAATAATTAATATTATTTTCCCTAAAGTGAAATATATAAGATTCCATGATTTTGTTTGAAAAAATTATTTTACCTCTGATTCTAGAAAAAAATAGATTTTTCATAAGCAATTCAAAATATGAAAGTTATTTTTTCTCATGAAATGTTCGTATGATATTTCAAAAAGAATTTTAATATATTTTTACATCATTGGATGAATCATATTATTTAATGGGGATATAAAATAAAGATACAATCCTAAGTATTACTTTTAATTTTTTATTATTAATTGTTTTATTTATTAAATGGGAAAAATTAAACTTTTGGTATGCTAGTTTTTCTATGCTAATATTTTTCTGATAATGTAGCAAATAATTATTCATTTTCATTATATAATTAATGAATTATACATATCCTATGATGATAATTTTCAATTATTTCCATTGATGAATTATATGGTCTCAAGAGATAAACTAGAATGGGCATTTAGCATTTTCCATACCAATTTTTTTATAATATCTTTGAAAAAGGACATGAATGTATGATTTTCATGCCCGAAACTATGAATTCCATTATTATAAAATCAATTTTTATTATTAATGGGATTTTTTTGGTCTATTCTTCAATATAATCCCATTTTATAATATGTTCTATATAACACATTTTATTATTATTCATATATTCCTTATTATTAATTATTTTTTTTATTCTATGATAACATATCTTTACTATTTTACCTACTAAGCATATGAGTTCACTCTATAAATGCTTTCCATTTATCAATATTCCATGAAGGGATCAATTATAGATTTTAGTTATATACAAGAAGAAATTGTATATTTAACACAATAATTTAATGTCCAGTTTCTTGTTTTCAAATATAAGTTGAGAATAATGATTCTATCTACTCTCTCAAGATTGATAAACTTATATATCTCTTAAGATGAAAATTATTTTATATTTTTACAATATAGTATGATTACCTCATGATTTGGGTTATAGGAGTTAAGATGTTAGAGATGGAATCGAATAATTTTTAGTCAGAACCTTGAGAATTAGATTTAGGTAAACATAATATAAATAACCTACCCATGTGAAAAATTCATTAGATAAGTCCATGTATAAGGTAATATGATGAAGATACATAATGTAGATATATGTTTTTAGATATACAATACATATCTTGTAAGATAATATAATGTTTAACTAGCTCTGACATTGATCCACCATGGTTTATCAAATCTCAGGGGGGGGATGATCAGGTATTAACTCAATCATCATCAGTGTGAGATGAGTGGTTATAAGGCTATAAACATAGTTATAATCTCCTAAGAGAATTTATTAGGTTTACTCACATACTACATATAAACCCTTATGATAAATGAAATTATAGAGCCTATATAGACCCACAATATTCCATAGTGATACATGATAAACATAAATTTTTAGGGGTCTACAAGCCTAAGGTTGTTCATATATTTTAAGGATTAAATAAACTATTTGAGGATTGATGTGATGAAAATTTAATATGATTAAGGTTTTTTTGGGATACATATATAGGAATACAACTATTTGCTTTAGTACACATCACAGTGAAAACAAATTATATGAAGAAATAATTTATTTTTTTGGTAACTATGGTGAAGAGTATTAAAAACCTTTATATTTAATAATAACAATAATGATAATATAATTAATTCACATAAAATGGCCATTAACATTTTTTATCTTAATTTTTATCGTATAGACGACCATTAGATTAAAAAATTGATTTAATGACTTATTGACTATTCTATTTTCTAAATAAGCACACTATATAGCGAACATTATATGATTATGGTGAAAAAAATTTAGGAAAAAATTAGAAGGTAATTTATAGAATAGTATATGATTTTATTTTGTACTTATGGTGATTTATGATATTTATTGAAATGATTATCATATATTGGATATTATACGAGTAGATTATATTCAATTTTGGTTTTTTAAATTATGTATACTTAATTTTTTAGAGATAAATGTTTAATTGATCTTTGAAGAATATTAGTTAAAATATTCCTAATTTTTTTGTTGTTAACATGGTTCAATATATTTTGATGATTTTTAAGCTTATTCTGTTATGTAATGATTTATGTTGAAAAATTGGTGTTGTTTTTTTTTATATCGTGGAATCTCATTGATCTTGTATATTATCTTAACATAATCTAATAATTAATATTTTGATAAATTTATAGAGATACGAGGAATAAGAAGGTAAAATTTAATGGATATAATAATTCATTTAATGATATTTAGTGCCAAAGGCTTTAGAAAATCATCACGAATATTCATTTATGGGAGTAAGAGATGAGATATAAGTGAAACTATATCAAATAAATATAAAAGGATGAAATTTTATTTATGAAATGTAAATTAATCAATTATGTATATTTTTTGATGTTATATTTCTAGATGATTAAATAATTCCCCAAGTCTAGTAAAAGGATGATGAAATAAATTTTTTATCTTACAAACTACATTTATGACGAATTGATTGTACCATTTATTCCATAATGGTTTATGGAATTTAAGTCATTAGTGTCCTCATTTTCATATTTTCTACCACTCCACATTATTCTTTATAAATTATCTTTCACCTCACTGTCTATATTTTCAAGTTCCTCCATTGTTCTCCCTATGTGGGAAAATGATAATGTTTTGTTTTATGTGACCTTCATATTTATGTTTTATTATTTTTATAAGGACTTTTTATTATCGATTTTCATTATTTGGGTTTTCAAAAATGTTATTTTTTAATATTTGAAGTATTTTTTCTTTCATGATCAAATGATTTATATTGCACCCTATAAAATTGTTTGTGTTTTAAATTTATTTTTCTAAAAAAATAGATAAAATTGTTCAGTCATAATCTCTATATTTTAGATAGAGTGTAACACCCTAGGATTTTATAAATTATTTTCTTTAGGTAATATATTTTATAGTTTTCATTATACAAAACACCAAGATTAAAAAAGAGACATACTATAATGATATTATTATATAATCATTAAAAACTAGCTATTGGTTTGATAGGATTGAATACGAATAAGCATATTATTTAATATAGGTTAAAAGTTTTTTTATAATAATATTTATAATAAATCCAACCTTGATTATCAATTTGTTGAAAATGAAAATAAAACCATTAAAAGGTAAATTAGATATTTTTCTGAAAAATATTTTAATACATGAAATATATTTTTAACATAATAGATTAAATTAATAACTATTTATATATAATTCTAATTTTTATAATATATGAAATTGATTTTATTAATATTCAATTGATTATATTTATATTGAATGTAATGAGAACAATTTCACTTTATGTATCAGAAATACAATTTATTAAAAAAATATTTTTAATACATTTTGTGCATGAGTATTATAATTAATTTCTAAGATATTTATCAATTATAATTAATAAAATGAATATCATTTTTCCAATTAGAATGTAATTATATTTTTATTATGTGTTTATTTATTTGTTAACAGTTTAATTTCTGAGTGAATACTGAAAAATATATATATTTTAAAAAAATCAATAATTTTCATAAAATCTTGAAATTTAAATGTACCAATATTTTACGAATATATTAATTATTGTATCATAATTCACCATTAATTTTATTTTATTAATATATATTTAAATTTATTTATTCCACTTCTTGAAATTGAAACTTAAAAAACGGATTCCATATTTGGGATTTGGAGGCTCAAATTTGTTAAATTTTTCTCTTTTATTTTTGGTAATTATGTATATTAACCTTGGAAAAAATAATTCCACCAAGATAATGGTAAAATTGGTATAAAATTGTAATTATTATCTAGTAATACCTCATAATCACTATTACAAT
The DNA here is from genome assembly GCA_963277665.1 of Viscum album. Classification (NCBI taxonomy): domain Eukaryota; kingdom Viridiplantae; phylum Streptophyta; class Magnoliopsida; order Santalales; family Viscaceae; genus Viscum; species Viscum album. The sequence continues at coordinate 1,784,295,780 of OY728119.1, read as the reverse complement.
TGTGATTATTTTTTTGGGTGTTTTTTTTCAAAAGTAACAGACGAAGATTAAAATTTATGGAAATTTCATCCCACATTCATATGATGATAAATATATTTTTTGTTCTAATTAAATATTAGATTAAAAAATTACACTCTACTATTTTTAATTTATCTTATATTTTCACATTTTGATAAACATGGGTTGACATGACACATCACTATTGCTGGCTTTGGAAAAGTACTGATGTGCATTCTGGATTTCCATCTGTTGGCGATATGCACATGGGTATCAACATAAAAAATTGTGGGAATAATTTTACAACAAAATATAACACAATATATCACATGTACAATAGGATGTGATAGAAAAATAGAGTATAATGAAAACAATGGATAATATTACTATGTGATACACAATATCAAGATGAAAGGTTAAACATGAAAACAAAATAAGACATGAGAAAATCAAATCTCAATGTGACCATTTTTCACCACCATACCGACTCACTATGAACTTGATAAAAAATTGATAAGCCACCATGCCAAATGACTTACTTTCGTGTAACTATATCCTAAAAAATATAGATTACAAGAAACCAAACAAAAAACTAGGGTGTCCAAACTAAAGCCCAATAGAATACCACAAAAGAATCTATACAATATATTATATAAAGGAACCATTAGCTGTTGATTCAAAACAAATCGAGTTTATAATGAAATTTCAAATTAATACCATTTTGTAAAACAAAATTTTGCTTCTTTTTAGTCATTTTATTTTTACATATGATAGGAAAATAAAAATTTCATGAATGAGAGAATAATGGTGTAATTATTATTATCCTTTAAACCCTATACGATAAATATGTGAGGAAACAATCCTAACAAAAAAATGCATTTATACAATAGAGAAAAACTTGGGCTTTTGACTATTATATTATTTACTAAAACATGGAAATGAATTATTTTCCTAGAATACCATGAATACTTCTAACATCAACTTCATCCACAGTTTATCGATATCACAAAAATAACCCATAGTGAGGGAACACTCACAATGGAATTCATATGGTTATATCCTGATAAAACTGTGGTTCCAATTGTTCTATGTTTTCCAAAACGATTTTGTATTCTATTTTGAAAATTTACCAACAAATCCCTTCAAATGAATAAAAAAACATGTTATTTTAAGTTAATATTATAGTCAAATTAATCATCGATTCATTTCATCAAACATAGAATGTGATAAATAGTTTTTATAGAAAACCCCCTCTAAAACATTATTTTCTATGGTACCCGAGATGTTTATCCTAATAAAATATTCATTGATTTCAAATACATAAAATTACTAAACTATTCTAAAGTTATTCACAAGAACATCAATCAATTCACAAGACAATACAATTATATAGTGAAACTTACCTAAATATTGGATAAAAACTAGTTCCCATGAAGCATTTATATTAGGAATGGATTAACTTGATCATCAAAAGCCTATTTCTATGATACAATTCATCAATTATAAATTTAAACCATATATTTTTCTATTATACATAAAATTGGTTATCATGACATGGAGAAGATGAGTGATCACATGTAGATCTTTAAATAGTAGAATAATTCCATTAGAAAACACATATACCTTCAATAGATCCATCATGATCGATTAATATACAACATAGGGAAAAGGGGAGATCATCCTAGAGCATAATAAAGAGGATAGTTTGGGATAAAGTAAAATTAGGGGGACATTATGAATGAACCACATTACTAGGCCACATTGTTAGGAAAACTGTGTAATAAGCACGCAGTTTCCACTGAACATTGATAAAAAACCATTGATTCCTTTGGACGGTAACATTGTTTGGCAAACTATGATGAAGTGATGTAATAGACTTTGGTGAAGAACCATTCAACATCCGGATTTCTTGTAACACACATGATTTAAAAATTTTACTTATACCATAGAAATCATCTCTTATCCCCCTGAAGGAATCCTACATGATTATGTTACGGATATTTATAATGGCTCTCCTAAACTATGTGCCATGATGGTTTCTCCCAAAACATCAAATTTTTTACCCCAACATCTAAAAGACTCTAGATATTCAAAAGATATTTCCCTACCAGAAAATTAAATATACTTTTGACCAAGAAGGAATCATAATTTACCACACCATGAACATTATATATCCAGAAAGAACTAATGATTCCGAATTAATAAAATGAAATTTCAGTGGTTTCATCATCGATGCTTCCCACAATAATTCCACGTGGCTTTAACACATGTACTTATTAAATACTCAAACCAATGGAATCATTATGCCACATAACACCATATTATAGTTATACATAACCTAAATTATTTTCTCAATCATCAGGGTATTAGGATAAATTAATAAATCTCCCAATTAAATCTTATGTCCCCCAATGAGGTGAAATACAAAAAAAACTCTAATCGACTAACAGAACCACCAATGGAAAAAAGTGTGCTAAATTACATTTTATATTGCCTAAGAAATATTACAAACCATTTTAAGATAAGAACACCATACTTGTTATACATGGAAAATACATAGTCCAACTATAGAATACTAATATACCTATTCCCAAAATAAAATAGGCCAAATATTCTACCTATAATATATTTCAAATTTTTCCTACGTAATAAAAAACAAGGGAAGATACCAAAACAAAAAACCACTAAAATCAAGAACATATATCTAATGTACATCCTCAAGAATTAGATGATTCATTTAATAAAACAATAAATATAAATATTGGTTGTCATTAAATAATTCAACATATAACCCATCACATTTAGAAACCCCTTCTAGAATTGCGATGCAAAGCATGAGTATCCACCCTCCTCATAAAATATAATTATTATTTTTGAATAAATATACCTTTTTTAGTAGAAACCTTAAATTAATTGGGAGAATATTAAAAACCATATATCCATTAACAAATAGAAACCATAGAAATACACACAAACACAATATCCAACTAAACCTTAAGCTAAAATCAAGTAGAAATTAAATTATCAAACAAATAGAAACAAATCGTCTTCCTGATTCAAACTAAAAATTCAAATTAAAAAAATGACATGATCCCAATGTAGACATTAGGGAACCTCAAGCCGCAAAACTTATGTTTAATCCAAACCAATATTGTGGATGAGATCAGACACTCGAATCTCTAACTCATCATTGGTGAAAAATCAAAACTGAGCCACTAAACCACTAGAAACAATTATCATTAACACCAATAGGAAAAATATCCATCATGAAAATATTTCCATAAAGATCCCCATATAATTAATAATAGAATATAAACCATAATTGAAAACCATAAATCTCATTGTTAATAAATGCAGTTACATCACTATTACAAAACCACATCCCAACAAACCATCATTGAATGAAAAACATACCACAAAAACTAGAAAAAACCATGAACATTATGCTACTACCATATTTGAAACAAGCCTCTTGATATTCTAGGAGAATTAATGCCCTCAGAGAACAATCACCAGAAGGAAATAAAGAAACGATAAATCCAAAATAATGAAAAAAACTGAACGAAAACCGTTGTAGAGAACAACTACCTCGAAGATCCCCTAATGGCTTCTTCCAACCCCGCAACTGAAGTCTTAGCATAAAGAATAGTAATCTGATTGATTCAGATTCATCCTTACATGAGATATTAATTGAATGAAACATATGGTTTCATGAAATAACTACCATACCATAGGATTATCATCGATGAGGGAATCCAACCTGATCTGAACTAGAAGAACCACTCTAGGATGGAATCTGTGAAAATTTGAGCAAATGAAGAGCCTAATCAGGGGAAAACATCCATGATAAATACAAGGAACATTGATTTCAAGGGGAATATAATAGAGGAAACAAGAGAGTAACACGAGGCCTAGGAGGAATTAATAAAAATAAAGAATAAATAGGGATGGTTGTATAAGCACTGCCACCAATTAATGAAACCATCTGAATCAAAGGGGGTGATTGGATGGGAGGGTATCCCTTAGAGAAAATAAATACATCCCTATATATATATATATAGTATCCAACTGAAATAGTAACTATAGGTATTTTAGGGAGCTTCACCACCACATGATTATATATGTTATTAATCCCATCAACCAAAATCATATGTTAGGATGGGAATATATTAATCAAATATTTGAATCCATGAATGTCTACCCATATCATATATTTTCCCCACTCGGAGTGTGTGTTGGTCTATATACAATTCCCATGGGTCCAAAATCTATCACAATTAATATAATGTATAAGTAAACACAAAACTGGTAGGTCTGTTGTGTACCACTTGACCTTTTTGGTAGGTAGCTAAACGAGACATAAATTCTATAATTCATATTCTTATTCTCTGAATATAACATAGATATATCATATCATCATGTCTCTTAGTAACCCTTTAGTACAAATTATAACTATACATGTGTTCATGACCATAAATCCCTAATTCATATTTACAACTATAACTGATTGCCAAAAATGATAGAAAACACTATTAGGAGGAAAAAATCTAGAAACATGATGTCTGCACATCAAGAAATTTTTTATTAATAAACTGAAACCAATTGAATATGGAAGAACCATATATCTCACAACTAGCGTACACTAGTACCCAAGATCCCCAAGAAGAACTCAAGGAATCTATATAGAAGGCTCGTAATGGAAACATCCTCCTGTGATTCATCACGAAATGCATTCAAAATTCTATACATAAGGCTTGTATAACCTCATATAAAATTATGAGAATTCAAAAAACATAACATAAATGATCTAAAATCACATAACCTATCATTTATATCATATTAATAGATTCCTCTAGGTAAAATTATTCTTCAAGCATGTTTGATAACAACATATCCTAACATTATATCATAGAGGGTAGTATCACCATGTTCTGTGAACTAGAATAATTAATATCAATTCAAGGTCATAGTGAGATAGACTCATTCCATGATGGTTTAACTAGATAATTCTTTAATACATCACTAAATTTAAAGAAATAAAGTCATATCTTGAGTTGATTCTCGAGGCTTCACAGCAACGTCATGAAAACACAACATGACATTGTGAGAATCCCAAATAAAGAATAAGTTATCTTCACATACATCCATTAAATAGATTATTATGTTCTGTAATATCAAATATGAATATCCAAATGATTATATACATAATACAAGACACCACACCTTTTAGATTCACTATAAAATTATTAATAATGAGAAATCACATCGACATAAGAGATCATAAAAAAATAATAGAAGTTTCACATTTCATGGAATGGATTACCAAAGATCTATTTATATAACCATGAAAACTCAAGGGATAAACATGATAAATGCTAAAAAAGTATTAATCTATAAGAATTATTCAAAAAATTACCTAGTTGACTAATACTCAAGATCACTGGGAAGGCACAATCAAGAATGAAACATCCAAAACATCTTTCATAACAAAGAGATGGTTCAAATGAAGTCCATGATTAACAAGATTTTACATGGCTATAGTCATGGATCATGAGACTACATTCATGATAAGTGATGTTAAGATAATAAAGCTGGATTGCTCTCTCAATCAAACCGTCTATATGCATAGCTCCGATAGATTACATGATTCTTTTTATCACAAAAAATTCTAGTTATCCATACACATACCCAAGGATATTCATTTATAGAATGAGAATAAAAAAATTCATGGAATAATGTTTTCAATAAATATATCACTAAAAATATGGTTCCTAGAGTGAAATTAAACAACTATTTATGATTAAACTCTATATATCCTCTCCCCATGCTGGTGAAACTCAAAGTTGATATCAAATATCATACAAAAAAGTTTACGTATGAAACAAAATACATTTATATTAAATACTAATAAACTGAAAGAATCAACACCAAACCATCGTATGAACGCAGGATATGAATCCATTATGAACCTAGGAATGCAAGTCTGTACTTAATTGACCACCAAATCAGACCATCATTTCCTATATCTGGTTTACAAAGTACAAAAAGTGTTATGATAACACTCACCACTCTGTTACGTTTCTTATAAGTACTAAGTATTTAAGGGTACTTCAAATCTCAAGGAATGTAGATCACTAAAACTCATGACCTTTATATAAAAATCACTCAAGACACATAACATTAGAAATCTATCTATTCATTTCCATCAACGTGAATCATTTAAAGTCCACACAAAAGTTAAGCTTAGTACAATAAAACATGAAAAATGTTTCATAGAACTTTCAAAAAACACATGTATAAAGAAAAAAAAATTAATGACGAAATTTTTTGAAATATGACAACCACTATTTGAGATAATGTTATACAAACTAAATATTTATGATGTAAAAATTCATCATTACACTAGAAAAAATAGAAATGATAAACATTTCAAAACTCCCAAATTACAAGATGAAATTTATTACCTCCCCTAACAAAGTATCAAAACTCATCCATTTTCATCTTACATTATATAATTAAAGTTTTAATCTCTTTAAAATAAAACAATACTCAAACGTTGAACATGTTACATGAACTATTAATGTTATAGAATAATCTTTTAAAAAATCAAAATCTTATTTTAATTTACCATTCATGGATTAATAAAAATTTCCTCTAAATTACATGTTTAAAATCCCTTTGTTTTTTCATAAAAAACCTCCCTTTTACATTATTAAGGTAGACATTCCTTATTTTACAAAATTTCAATCCATATTTAAAACATATTTTAATGTTGTGAAATGGTTATATATATCAATAAATTGATTTGAAAAAATATTCTAGGTTTTCTAGTTTAAACAACCATATATATATATATAAGAGACAAAACCATGTTTAATTAAGCATGTATCTAATAAATATTATATTATCAATCTAAAATAAATTTCCATGAAATAAATTTCCACTCATAATGCTAGTTATAATATACACGCACAAAAAATCATGTCATAACCACAAAAAACAATTAAATATTTATATCAACATATTTGAAAATACACATGGATTATTTTACCATCAATAATAATAAACGAATTAATCCTATAATCCTAGGGTTTTAACAAAAAAATAAAGGTTATATAGATTTTTTTTACATAGACACATGGTTAATGAACATGTTTCATGTGGGTAACATCCACTAGACAATTTAAAAAATAAGGTGTTTGATCTTGGAATGGGATTTTATTGAATCCTAGTGATCCTAAAAAATTTATTATTGTTTTTTACACATAAAATTGAAGAAAACGCAATGATAATAATAACATTCCAATAAATATAATAAAAAATTATATCAAAACGGACTAATAGAATGGATAAAAAATTAAATTTCAACTAACCATCGTAAATTAAGTGGAATCCTGAATTTTGGTTTTCAAGAAAATATTATAAATGTAATCTTTCAGAAAATAGGTGTCATATATATTGTCGACCATATCCTAAACTGTTACTAAAAAGTGAAACCACACTTTTTCCAAGGTATGGGATCAAATACCAATTTGTATCATACAATACTAGGGCATCCTGGGTTGGATTATTATATGTTATTAATTAATATGAAATATTATTTTGAACATAAATCAGTATGGTTGATGATAGTGAATCAATTATTATTTTTAGTGATTGTATAATTTCAATAAATACATAACCAATGTAGATACAGTCCGTGTTCATGGAGAAGAAAAATTAAGGTTAGCTTTTTTAAAAACAATAAAATTAATGATTACTAGATGAATTGATGTATTAAAGGAATTTTAATGTTATTTTCAATGTAAAATTTATATTTATTGTATGATTAATTTTTAATGGGTTTATACTTGAATTAAATTTTTGTATTGATGTATTTTATTTCAAATTATATGAAAAGACCCAAAATGGGTTGTATGGTATTTTATGATATATGAAATCCTATAAAATTAAATTAAAATAAAAAATTATTGGATGAAAAAAGTAGGTATAAATTGTTGTTAAATTTTATCAAAAACATTTTTACTTATTTTCATCTTTGAAATTAAATTTAGTACCCTTAGAGAGACAAAATTTGTTACCACTATTATAGTTAAAATGTTTGAAAAGGTAATTTAAAATATTAAAATGTTTTATATACTTTAAAATAATCTCTAAACATTAATTTTTGAAGTTATTTAAAACCAATTATATTCTAAATTAAAAAATATATCCATTTTGAAATTTTCACATGATTATGATAGATATTATATTTACATTTTTTAAGTAATCTAGTGTGTATCGATTCCCTCACATATAAAAATAGAACCCATCTGTTATCTTCCTCAAATAGTTTGATATCTTTATATTAACATTTATATACCCTTTTCTATTTTTAAATATCCTAAACATGACCTATAGACTCTAGTATCAGAAAATACTAACCAAAATGGATCACTATGTAACTCAATGGATGTTTCCTAAATAATAAGTATAACTCTTTACCAGGTTCATTAATATATTTTAGTATTATAACTTATTCATTTCTACATTACCTATATTGATATAATAATATAATTATATTAAACGTAATATAATTTTATTATGTCTATTGTATAACCCTTTGTAACCTCTATCTCAATCCATTAGAAAATGAAAACACCACTTACGCATACTTGTGGGATACCAACTCCATGAATTGAAATGTTTTATTTCTCATCACCACCCCAAATGGATAGTTAGTATGATTAATTTAATAAATATATATGACTATCAATACATATTAATTATTTTGTAAAAATAATATATTACTTACCAACTTATTCTTCCATTTTTTGTAAAATGATAACATCGCTCATAAGTATGGGAGGACTACCACTGCCCTAAAGTGATTTGATTCATGTTTCATGTGGGCCTTCGATAAGGGATTATAAAATTGGATATAGTTTATAAAAATGATATCAATTTATAGATTTATTTTTTATATATTGTGTAATAATTAACACTTTTCCTATGGTAATCCTATTAAAGTTAGTATTTGATTATGAAATGAAAAAACTCAAAACATCTAATATGAACATAAACAAATTAATAAATATATATGGAATATAATAAAGGTATTAAAATGCATAATAATAATTTAATATAACTAAATAGGTAATTTAAAAATAATATTTTTTTATTATATAGGATATAATTTATGTATATGGGGAGTCATACATGAGGTAAGGGTTTCAGGTCTCACTTTTATTTCTATGAGACATTTGTCAATTCATATATTTTTTATTTTCTTTTAGTGTATAGATACAACATGAATTATTATTTTATTCTTCTTATAAAAATTTTATTTATTTGAAATCTATCTAAGGTTAACACTTATATTATTATCTGATTATGATATTACCAATGTGGTTAGGGTTTATGTAACAATTTTATTTATTTTTGAGATTTTATACAATAAATTTTCAATGATGTTAATTATAAAGATGTTATCCATTAAAACCCATCCATTATCCACTAATCCAGTTATTTATTTAAATGAAAAGTTTTCATTTCATTTTCGTCACTCAATTTTCCATGTTTTACTTATTATGAAATTTTTTAATAGAAATCTTCTTACTATTTTCTAAACATTGGATTTTTATCAAATGTGTGAAGATAATATTTTTTTAAATTTACCAAATGAATAAATATTCTATCTTTCCTGACAATTATTTATCTTTAATCATGCTTTATAATTTATCGAGGATCTTTTCAATTAAATTTATTCTGTAATATTATAGAAATGATTGATTTTAAATAATTGTTTTCAAAATAAAATGGTTATTTTTCCTCAATAAATAATTTATTGATATTTTAAAAACATTTTTATCTATGTTAATATACATTGATATATATTATTACATAATTTTTATATACATGGATGATTCCATCTACCATTTTACTCTTAATGGAATATGATATTTTTGTTTTATATATTACTAGGGGGAAATATTAACATTTCAAATTCTAGTTTTTCCTTAGGAATGTTTAAGTTGAGTATGTATTGAATTTTCAATCATTTATTTTTCATAATCAATACATTAGACATAGTAAATGAAAGGAGGGTACCATTATAACAACGCATTCCATTGATATATCTTATGATAAAAACTAGTATTAGTACTTGGTATACACATAAGATATTTTTATATAATGTGTTGGTAAAATAACTTGATGATGTGATTCGGATGATCATTATTATGTCCTCTGTAGTTATAAATTTAGTTATTGTTATCCATGTTATTAATTCTATTGTTATTCCATCCCTTGATATATTCTCATTTTACGGTATTTGTTATATAGAATATTATAATACTGTTTATCTCTACCATATTATTCTTTATTTTTTTATTATAGGATAGCTTCTACTATAGGATTTCGCTTATTAAGAATATGAACTCACCCTTTATTAAATTTTTCATTCCCCAAGATACTATGAAGGGATACTGAAATTATTTTTCAGATATACAAGAGTTAATAATAAAGTTATCAATATAATTTTAAGTATTATTTAATGTTTTCAAATAAATTTTAGAATATTTTTTGTATATTTTCTCCCTTGAATAATGAACTATTAGATCCATAATGATGATATATCTTGTATCGTGTAATAAATTAGTAAGATAGAAAATAATACTACTTTACTGTAGTTAGACTATTAGATTTCAAAAAAATCTATTAAATTTTTTTTATTCATATTTTTATTAGAAAATTTTATTTATATGATTCCTCAGGTGTATTATTGTTTAATAAATATTATATTTAGAAATAAATTAAAAATAATCTCTCATGAATTTTTGGTATTTTCTTTATAGAATGTGAACATGTTTACAAATCAATTTATTTTATACAATTATTTTTACTATATAATATTTTTTTTATTGCCATATTTTTGTGTTTGGTGTTTTGTTCACAAAAAGCTATTGAATGTATCAAAATTAGTAAATATATATATATTATGAAATATTTATGTGGCATAAAATGATTAAAATATAAAAATGTTTTGGAATTTGTTAATTTTTCAAAAAATTATTCCAAAAAGTAAGAGTGAGGAATCTAACAAGGTAAATAAATATTTTAGTAGTAAAAGTTCACATTTACATATGAATAACAGTATTAGATTATAAAACTATAAAACTTATGAAAAGAAAATTTTATTTCGTATTGTAGTATTATTATAATTTAAATGAATATTTGATGTATAATTTTATGGAATTCACTCAAATATAGACATATAGTGTATTTGGAGAGGGATGAATTTATTTGGGAAAATGGGTTACATCCTGATAGTTTAATGTGAATTGATAAACTCAATAATTATAATACTAAAACAGTATTTTGAAACCAATATAATCATTTATTCATAGGTTATATTTTTTTCTATTCTATGTATTATCAAAATCAATATCTATAAGAAAATAACTACAGAAGTAACACATCTAAATATTAAAATCACTATATTAAATAGTTTAGTCAAATAAAAAGAAATAATATAAATAATAATATAAAATTATTTTTTATAAAAATAAAAAATATTGTGAAAATAAAATGAGGAAAAAATGTTTATTACATGTTCTAGAAAATTGTAAATAAAACTACATAAAATATAAATAAAATTATAATATTCTGGTTCTTAATTTCGTTGAAATAATATTTAAACCCATTACCACATAAGGAAATTTGAATTCTAATAGTGGGATTTCTTTTAGTATAATATGAAAGGTGGATTTTCTAAAAATGTGATCCCAAAAGTAGATGAAAATGTTATATTTATAAATAATGACTCATTAAATATAAAAATATTATATTCATATAATTTAATCTAATGTATAAAATCAAAAGGATTTAATCAATCTCACATGAACATTGATTTAGAGAAATTATTATCATATAACCTTTATTCATTGGATTTAAATTTTATCCCTCACATATTAATCTTGTATTAATACCACATATTAAAAATTCATTATCAAAATATGTTATTTATAATCTATGACAAATATTATGGTTGCATACAATCTCATTATAAAATTGATATGTGGAATGTGCTAATAATAAATTAAAATTTTAATATTCTGTTATAATTTAAATTGAAGATAATTTTTTTGGTTACTTTATTCTAATAAGTTTAACATGTAGCTTCAAAAAACACCATTTAAGATATTAAAAACAATGAAATCTGTTATTTATTTCTCTATATTGAATTTAAATTTTTAGTGTTTCAAATAATCTTACTTCAAGAATATTGATTATATATCCACATATATAATTATATTTGATTATTATATTTGTCATAAGTTTTCATTTGTGATCATGTGATCTTCATTAATCCAATTGTAGTAACACTTTGATAATAATAGTAATGGTTTTATATAAATATCATTAATAGGGAATGTGGAAAATAATTATAAAAATTAGAGGTGGAAAAAGTAAAAGATGATGGATTCTATAATGAAAGAGATAATCATGAGATATAATTAAATCTATGAATTATCATAAATAATGTTATAAAAAATGAAATCAGAAAGAGAATTATTGAGATTATTTTATTGCAACATTTAAGAAACAATGAGTCATTCAATGAATAATTCAACTTATGATGAGGAATTATAGTTTTCAAGGATAAAATATGTTAGTATAAAAAATTATTGATTCCAATGGGTGAAGTGACTGAAAAGTAAATTAAATATGGCCTAATTAGGGATGGATGATAATTAAATTTTATAAGTAAATTATGAGTTCATCAAGTTTCACTAAAGAGGATTGGAGAAAAAAATCATTTCAAATTGGGCTATGATAGAGAAATGAACTCCATAAATATATAGGTTTGAAACCAATGTATGATTTTTAAAAAATAAAATTAATTATTTCTATAAAAACTATTTGATAGTATTCTATATTTGGAAATAAATGATGATTTTTTTATTATCATTCAACAATTTCTACTGACTAATTAGGTGGATATATATAAGAATAATTCCATATTGGTCGGGGCTAAGTATTAACTTATTATGATGATTGATAAGAAAAACTATAATTATTAAATGATTTTAGGGGATAAAAATACCAAATTTCTAAATCATTATAATTTCATGAATCCATCCCATGGGCATCAAGTGAGAAGTGATAATATAATTTTCTTTAAGGTGAGGGAAAAAATAATTTTTTCATGTTATGTAATTCAATATTGTATTTAAAAATACGAAAGATAATATTATATGAATATGATACAATTCAAGTAGTAAAAATGAAAATATAAAAGTCTTATAAATAAAATAGGGTGAATTTTGAAGGTTTTAATGAGAGTAATTGGGTGACTAAAAAACCAACTACATTACTCTACTAGAAGTATGAGTCATTTATTCATTGAATTCTTATGAATATAATTGAATTACATAATGTAAAAACACATTATAAGAGGTAGTTATTACAAAATTTTAATTACTTAAAAAAATCCCAAGTAATAATTTATTATTAAAAATAGGATCATTATCAAAAGAAATACATGAGAAGACCTACTAATTATCATAAAGTATAAATAGAATAATATTAGGGAATTGGATTTAATAAATGTTAAACAGTCTAAATCCAAAAAATAAAAAGAGCATCCTAATAGACCATTGGTAGTGTGACACATATGAGCACATGGGGAATGAATGATCAGAAAAAATAAAAAGATAACAATTATTTAAAATTTTATCAAATGTGTGGAAAATAAATACTTTTTTGAGATGAGAATTAAATCCCAATGGGTGGACTGAATTAAATATTTCATATTCATGTTTTATTTGGGGTCAACATACCAAAAGAACATCATATGTAATGATTTTTTGTTTTAAAATTGATTTGAATATTATTTTATGATATATATGATGATATATATATTTCAAATAATATATTTTTAGTATATGAATTAAAATACTCAAAATAATGAAAATAAATAGCACATATTATATTCTCAACTAGAAATAAGATTATCTATATTGTATAAAATATTTTAGATTCAAAAATAATATTTGTGTTATGATTGATGAATGAGTTTTGTGGTATCTATTTTCATTTTTTTTATAATTTTTATAGAAATTTTTTAAAAAGGATTAGTAGTTGTATATTCCATTTAATAATTATTACTTTAGTATATATACTAAGCATATATTTTTTTAGCTATATTAACTACATAAAATAAATTGGCTGATACACCTCTATAAAGGTATTCGATTTGATAATGCAGTTTACTAATATTCATTTTTTTATATCATAAAGACAAAGAAAAAATGTGTAATTATAGAGATAAAAATTCATTGAGTTATGGTGTATATAAAAAAATTTGAAAAATAAAATACAATTCACAAAAAAAATACATAATGTGATCTTTTATTTAATTTGAGTTTTGACTAATAAATCATAAAATTTATATATTGGAATGATTTTAATGTTTTTATAAAATGATATATGAAATAGAAATCACAGAACACTTTTTTATTACACATAATAGATTTGGAAGTGAAATGATAAAATTTTGTTGATGACAATGTAATATTTTTTATACAAACAAATTATATATGATTACATAAAAAATAATATTACGTATTTGATATGTGAAAAATTGTGTCTAGATCATTAATATATTAGTTAAAACTGAATTGTATTTATCACCTTAATCAGAACAAATCAATTTTATATGGGGTACATAATGTTTTATATGTGGATTTGTTTTTGAAAAAGATTGGAAATAACAAATGTATATAAGATAAATACTATAATTGAAGGGGATTATAAAAATAATTTAGAAAAAAAACAATAAAACATAAAATGATAAACTGTAAAGAATATATTCTTTATAAATATAGAAAATATTCAATTCTGAAAAAAAAAATTAATGTATTTTTATTTGGAAAATTACAATTTTTACTTAATCTATGAAGTTGTATTTATGATCTTTAATGAAATAAAATGAAGCTATAGGTTGAAAAATGATATTATGGGCACAATAGATGTATTGAGTATAAAAAATGGGTATGAAATTTGAGTTGACTACTGTAAAGAACCAGTTAATGTATGAAATATTATTATAAACAAATTCAAGAATATATTTATTTTTTAAAATTGGGAATCTATGTATAGAAACAAGGTCTTAAAAAGAAGATATATTTCTTCTTCTTCATTGTTATATAAAATTTCATTATCTACTATAATATGTTGAATGGTCATGTTAATATAGAATTAATGTTGGATGTTATTTCTATTTGAATAAATTCTACAAAAACATACTTTATTATAAAGTATTGTCATATATGTTTTTTCTATGTGTAATATTTTTTAGATGAATTACGCTTAACATTTTTAGTGGGAGAGTTGATGTATATTATATATATTTAGTATTTATCCATGGATTGTTTGTGACCAATATCATTTCTCCAGAACACGTCTGATGACATCAAAATGGATAATGGGAAAGGTAGATGTTGTTGATAGATTAAATTATTTTAAACTATTTTCATGATAATAAGATAGTGTAAGATTAGTTCTATATAAAACAAATCATTTTAATGATGTAATCTGTGTACTATTTTATTGATTATTGGGATTGATTTAATATTAGTTTTGTGTTGATTTTTGGACTCTCAAATATATAAATAAATTCAATAGAATACTTTTTTTGAATAATAAATTGAATTTAGTAAGATATAATTTGATACATGTATATAAATCTTACAGAACATATTCATATAAAATTTAATGTTTCATGAGGTTTTTTATTTAAATTATTCTTTTCATATCCTAAAATTATTTTAAGAATGGAATAATTCAAGAGTTATGATTTAGATATGTTATATTTTTTTTTCAAAATTGGTTCACATAACATTTGTTGAGTAATAATTTTTTTTTTCAGATTATAGTTAAAAAATATTTTGAAGAAATATTATAGAATTTAAAAAATTAAAATCAGAAAGTTATTTATTTAAATTATATATGAAAAATTAATTCAACATTTGATGATATTAGGGAAGACCAAATGGGTTTTTCTTCTTCCATGAAAAGGAGAGGGATATTCCACCATGTCCTAGATTTGAAACTAATAACTACAACTAGAAATAAAATAGTTCCTTAGTATTCCAATGAATACTTCTACATAAACACCCACTAAATTATTGTTATGAAATAATGGAGATGTATACAAGTTGAATGACATTGGATGGTGATAATGTCAGAACCCGAAAATTGAGTTATATTGATGTCGACACATCCTGTGAAATCCAAACACTTGTGTTACTTGAATAATTAAAATGCTCTAACGGGTCGGGAGGATCCTTCACTTAAAGAGTGATATAAAATAGAAAAATAATTGGACAACTCCCCTGATATTTATCGTATATGTGAAAATACCTCGAACAACATTTATAGTACGATCATGATATGGATCCTTAGAAATCACTATGATTTGGTTGGTGGTTTTGAAGGTGGAAATGCATGAATCCATGAATTTATATATGCGTGAGTGTGAGAATGTGAGAGGGAGGGTGGGTGTGTGTGAATATGTCTGTGTTTGTGTGATCATGAAACTGATTTTGTGTGTGGGGGGAGGGGGTTTTGAGGATAGGATGGTGGGCATGTAGGTATACAATTTTGCATCCATTCAATTGTTTATGAATCTAAGAAATGGTATATAAATGTGTGGGAAATCATTCCAAAAAATACATCAAAACAAGATACCCAAGAATCATGTCTTCCCCACTACTAGCCTACTCACAACAACACAAATCTTTTATTAGACAATTTCTTATTTTAAATACTTTGTATACATGGAAATGAACAAAATTTTCCCCATGTGGGGATAAAAATCATTATATACCCTCGATAATTCACAAATCTCCCCACTATTCTTGTAAATTTGGATTCATACATCATACCCATAAATGGATGGTAATTGCATTAGAAATGAATATATTTAATTTTTATAATAATATAACTTAAAATAGAGAAATAGAAAACCCAATTAACAATAAAACACACCCAAACTTTATAAATCAACATATTTTATCTCTGTTATAGGTTCCTTCCAACACCTTACGTTATATCACAACTTACATATTGGTGATGCAACCATTCCATATCTAAAACATAGATAAATCTTAATTCCACATGTAATTACTATATTATAATATGGAATTGATAATATGTGATTCCAAATTCATTAATGAGTTTATATCAGTGATACAAGTCATTTATCATACCATATTTCTTGTGTTAAATTACATTACTACCCCAACTATTCTCTTACCTAATACTAGGAATAAGAAAACCTATTAAAAAAATGTAAACACATAACTTGGGGAAAACCATCATCGATATTCCACCATAATCACCACATAGTATATAATAAACCTTATAGATATCATCATGAGAAAATAAAAATATTGATATCAACAAGTTACAAGACATAATACATCAAGTGAAACCATAAAAAAATTCATAAAACAACACCATCTGAAACAGTTAACCCAAATAGAAATATAACATTTAAAACAAATTACCAAGTCTAAAACCTCACTATTTGGAAAAATTTATTTCATCTAAATGAATGGAAACTATAAAACATAATAAATTTATAATTGATCATCCTACAAAATAAATCTTAATTTTAACTACTCTCTAGATTCATCATCAGTGATAAAAACACATTCATCTAATACTTCTGAATAAGAACCACCGAATCAACCAATTTATTCATTATTTATTATAGAATATATAGGAATGAAATGTAAGGGCTTATTTTAAAATCAAATTAAAACACAAAGCATCAATAATGGGAATCTAGATCATTCTCTTCAAATTCATCCTAGGATTTAACTAACATAGAATTAAAATTACAATAACATCCAAAACGACTATATGATTATTGTCTACAAAATTACCCAATTTTATTTTTCAAAACACATTTAAATCTATAGAATAAAAATCGTAAAACCGAAATAATTTAATATCCACTCATATTCAAAAAATCTCCTCGCCCATGGCCTTTATATTATTCCCACCATAACAAAATTTCAATACTAATATCCCAATCATTAGCAATATATGAACTTCTACCATATTAAAACATCCATCATAAAAAACAACATCATCAAAACAAAAAATAAAAATATAGACACATAAAAATCTAAAAAAACTAATATAATAAAAATAAATTTTAAAATTGGGACCTTATATAGGACTATCATGCCTATGTTTTATCCTCAATGCCAATATGTCTCTGAATAAAAACAAATAATGGAAACAAAATATGTTATAAAATATTTTACAAATGTCCCTAAATATTAATCAAATATATATAAAGTGATGCATCATCATCTTACTATAACTCACCGAAATCAAAATCATCACAATGATAAAAATAACACTTCCTCAATTGTGAAAAAGGAAACACATCATGAACACTATCCAATCTAGGAGTCTGTTTCAATAAACACATCACGTATCAAAATCATATAAACCTATAAAAAGCCTCAACAATCCATTGAATGTTCTTATAATATTCAGAAAACAAATTGTACCTATTTTATAAATAGACAACATCAAAATAATATCACAAACTTAAATCTATTACAAAAAGAACCTTGTATTTCCATCAAACTTACACAACACATGAGGACTCCCCATCCACTCCCAAATCATCAATACTTTATTTGACATCCTATACCCCAAATAAAAAACCAATGACTGATGTCTCAATGACATTGAACCTAAACAATATGGAAAAATAATGTTAACTTTATGATGCATTATATATTGATTTGTTCAATTGTGGAATTTTTTCTATTATTGTTAGAAAGCCTATGAATGATATATTTTCAACCCATAATCCCTCAAAATCCAAAATGAAAACTTGAAGCATATCCTCCAAAATGTCAATCATAATATTAATAATATTTTTGAATACATCATATCCAAATAAATATGGTAAGAAGATAATTTATGAATCATTGTCCAATAATGTGGTGATTGTTATACCATACCAATATAAGATCTATGACTCAATGAATATAAAACCACATTACCCTTTACTCAGGTATATGTAATTTCATAATCAAAATCCCAAAAACACTCATTCCATTTTTCCTATCACTTGTTATAATACCAATGTGAATTTTTATAAATAAATATATAATGATTCATAATGTTAATGAAACTATTTATAAGCATGTAATGAATATATATCATCGATGAAAACTCCATAGCTAAAATATATATACCAGTCTTAAAATAGTTATAATTATGTATGTACAACAATCTAGACAGATTATTTATAACGACACATAGATTTTTCAAAACACATACCAAACCAAATTTATAAACATAAATATATACCACATAATAAACACTCTCTTATAATAAACTAATAAATATGAATATAACATTCATGAAATAAAAATAAATAAGAAATTCCATCAGACAAATAAATTAATATACAACTGAACTAAGGAAACTATTTGAAAATGAAACATTAGTAGTATTATAATAACACACCATTGCTTCAATATATATTGAGTCAATTGTAAAACCAGTATTATATGTCAGGATACCCATGAAATTTACCTCACATATTCAAAATATAATAATAATAATTTTATATACTATAAATGCACATGAAAAAACTCCAAGAATGTCCTTATATGACATTTATTCTTATCCTATGTCCTCAAGTACACAAATATATCATTAACAATGATTAATAAAAAATAAAAATAATATAATAATTTTTTTTACATAAAGTTATTAAATATTTTCTTTGTATATATATAATAGAACAACATGAGTATATAATAACATTGACAATAATGGTAGGGGAGATCTATCTTCTTTTTTTCCTCCACTGGTATCATGAATTGATCTCATCTAGAACAAAAATATACCTTTGAAAAATAAATATTCACCATGAAACTTATCAATAAGATTTATATTTCCTTAGTAAAAGATAATGATATTTACTCATCACCTAATATAATAAAAAAAGTTTGAATAAATGTCTTAAATCACCCATAAAAACATCTCAAACAAAACTAATAAACCATACAGTGACAAATAATGAAGTGTAAGGCCCATCAATAAAAAATCATCAATTTATAATCATTGATAACAAAATTAAATCAAAAATATTCTATATAAATGGATAGAATAATTTATTACATCCAAGAAAAAACTAAATACTGAAATCAAACACTCACCATGAAATGAAAATCATAATCTAATTAAGAAAATAATTCCAAAAATACAAAACCATTGAATGAAAATCATCCACCTTATCATTGTATATATATTAAAATAAACATACTGGGTATAATGGAAATGACAGAACCAGAAAAGATAATGATTTATAAAAATAATATTTCTCCACATTAAATATTAAAGTTCCAACACTTTTAATAGATAAAATCAACTAAAATTAATAAAAATTAATAGAAAAAAATACAAGTGTAACTAATCAATTCTGTGGATTATATTATATATCACAATAAGAATAATATTTACCCATAATAAATAACCATGCTATAGAACATTTTCATAACCACTAAAAACATTCAATAACTAAAAAATTGAATATTTTTCATTGAAAATAAACATGATTTATATAAATTATCTTAAAAAATATATCCCAGGGATAAGAGATGAAAATATAGAATATTAAATTTTAATATCTACCACCACTAATGCTAGACATAAATATATACATATTTTACATCTCCCTACATATTCACAATATTACTAAGTTTAAAATAAAAATTGAATGGTTCCATTCTAAACACATCAAATTAATTATTTTCAAACATACCACCACCTCCATCATGATTCCATGAATACTGGGTGCTTCAATTTTATTTACGTCTACTAGATGCTCCTTATATTGGCATGAAAATAAGTAGATGATTTTATTGTGGTTTAAATTAAAGCATTGGATCTCTCTAAGAAAAAGGATCATAAAAATTAACACTCCATTTCACATTAAAATGATCGATTTTAAAGGAAGGAACAATATATAAATATTTTTCAATTCCATAAATATAAAAAAAATTTCCTTTACAACCCAAATAACATCCTAGCCCATTTGTTCTAGATGAATGAGAAGATTTCTAAAAATTTCAATAAATATCATGATGAAAAATCATCTAAAACTAAACATATTATCCTTATCATATATATTTACTATGGTTACCAACCAAAATAACTTTATAAGTTTAATTAATAACACTTTATTAAACACATTGTGATCAATCACTTTAGTTTAGGTAGCAAGTTGAAAAATACATAACTAGCTCTAAATTATACAAAGAATAACGACAACAAAAATACGTTCCTTTGAACTATTTATCAACAAATATATATTGATAATGATAAAAATATTTCAGCCTCTTATATAAATCCATCGCTAATTGAAATCTAATCATCCAAAAAATATCACCACTAATGTAACACAATGCTATATTTATATTGGAATCCACTAAAACTCTAAATCAACCCCATCAAATATAATCATTCCCTACTAATCTAACAACGATAATTCATATAGGGGAAATTCATTTAAATAATAGACCAATGATTCATTTCAATCATCATTATTATATGAACAAGACACACTATAAACATGTTTAGTTTTTTAATTTCAAATCTATGATAAAACATTTAACTTTTTGGGATATCTACAAAACAAAATTACTTAAATAAAATGACTTGGTCAAATTTCATCACAATGATATGATTCCTAGATTAATATTATTCACCAATCATCCCTATGTAAACATGGGTTTTATAAGAACACTTAATCAACATTTCCTGAAATATAATTTATTTTTGTCCCATACCTATAATAATTCCATAACAACAAAAATTAATCTATTATAATGATAAGTATAAAAACAATTCCCTTGTGTACGAACCCACATACCATATATATATATATTTAAATTTAACTTATTTACCAATCATAACATGTTTTAAAATACTAATAATATACTATGAAATTTATCCATATAAGTGACTACTATAAAATCCATCTTAAAATAATTTATCTTATACCATTTTATTATGAATCAATTCATAATGGAACCCCATACATGGTATCTAATTAGAATAAAAAGCATTACTACATTTCAATATCCAAAAAACTAGGTGCTAGAGTTATAATATAAAGTAATAAAATATAAGATGGAAATATTACACCCTTTTATAGTGGATAAAGATGTAAAAATAAATAATAACTCATGAAAAACTATATCATAATGAAATATTGGTGAAATTTATATTTATATATTCAATTAATTTATTTTGTTATATTAAAAATATAAAATAAATAAGTATCTATGAAAAATATTACCATATGTTCTATAATAAAAATAAATAAAAATATATAAACCCTTTATAAATCTATAAAATTATATGAATAAGACTTATAATGTCATTAAACATTTACCACAGTATTGATAAAAAAGTCAATAAAAACACACTCCAAAATATAATAATGTATATGTATACCAAAATGGTTATATAAACTTACCTAATAATACCAATGTGATCAAATAATATTAATGAATTAGTGAGTCTTATAGTGAAAATAGAAAGCTATATTAATCTCAAATAGATTACACTAGAGGCACCACATACCGCACAATAAAAATATCTATGAAAATCAAAAGATAATATATACATAATAATAGACAAAATAAAAATGAATCTATTTATGATTCCCATTAAATCACACACATAATAATTTTTTTTAATATTTCCCATGAACCACATATTTCCTTGACCTACTACTAGTGATATAATATAAATATTCATGGAAATAAAATCAAATATCCCTATGTTGAAAAGTGGAACGATCTACTTTACTAACTAAATAAAAGATTCAAACACTTATGGGATATTTAGGAAGAAAAGACGGCCCGTACCTTTGGGCATGTTCCCTAACTAACTCAATCCCGCCTTTCATAGGCCAGGGGATGGCGATAAGCACCACAAAGGAATATTTCTAAAATGGGAATGCATTGCATTTTTAATCTGTATAAACTCACAGTCAAAGAGAACAATAAGAAGCAATAACACAGACTAAAACACAACAAGGATGCAACAACCAAGTGACTACAGTAGTGAAAATTATACTGAAAGTGATGGGTCTAGAAATAAAATCCCATCAATAAAGTACAATTACAAATTAAAGGTACAGATACAACTAAAAAGTATGATCAACTCCTGGATCATTCATAGAGGATCCTACCTGAAAGGTAGGTAAAGATCGTCTCCATAGAACTCCATGTTATCCGATCTCCTCCGTGTTCCACCATGTCATGGACCCCTCAAGTCTCATCCCAGCTGCTCATTTTCTGCACAAGACACAAAAAGGTGCGAGCATAGCCCATGCAGGGGTGAGTAAAAAAATACTCACTAGGGACCCCAAGACCCCGGAAGGTCACCCATTGTTCCAAAACGGAAAGACCATAAAGAGATACCTCAATCACAAAGTAAGAAGCTGACAACAGCTATACTTATGTATATTCCCATATATATGCCTAAGTTATCAAGATATACTTATCTCATAAATGAGGGAATAATATCAAAAAGGTAACACTGTGAAGGTGAAAGTACCACACATGAATCACCAAGAAGACGTCACCATGAAGGTAAAGGACTCAGCCCATAACTGGAATATTCTAGGGTTGTAATTGTAGCATCATCCGTCACAAATGTCAAACACCTTGGATTCTAGAGAAATACTCTTCTATTGAGCACAGTGGGCATGCGACGGCATATTAAGTCACTTTCCACTAACCTTGGACTGCTGAGGTACTCCTCCAATCGAGTACCGTGGGTCTGCCGAGTCACAAAGGGGTGCCTTCCACCATGGTCTGTTGAGGTATTACTCATGTCAATTACTATGGGTCTACCACATCACACATAGGCATTCCCCACCGTGGGTCTGCCGCATCACATAGAGATTCTCCCCATTGGGCCATCAAGTCACACAGAGTTGAAAAATCCACAATTGTCAAGTTGTCTTCATTTTTCATCCAACCACAGGGTTCCTTACATAGTGCGCATGGGAGAAACGCCCCAAAAGCCATCAATCATATATCAATATGCATGGATCCCCTCAAATAAGTAACCTGATGGTCCATCACATCCAAAGGCTTCCAATGCAACAAACAATGTGTTAATCAGACACATGGTCTATGTGTTTTTGGAAATTCAGTGACGAGAGCCTGATTAGATGCAAGAGAGATCTAACCCGGATGTACTCTATGTTTTCCCCAAAACACTCATGGAGTATGTCTATAGGGCTTCCTCGATCCATGGATCCTAACTCCGAATACAGTTCATCAAACAGACCACTAGTTCTCCAGATATGGCTCTCTATGTGATTCTGATCCGGTCCAGTCCGACCTGGTCCAATCGACCATGGCCAACTCGGTCAATTGTGGGCCATAGCAGACTCAGCCAGCTGGGCAGAGGTCTGGCCTGACCCACAAGGTGGTGGCCCACAAGGGCATCCCGCAAAGAGGTGGCCTCGTAGGGCAGCGTCCCTCTTGGGTGGTGGCCCTATTGGGCGGCGACCCTCTTGGGCGACGACCCTCTTGTGTGGTGGCCTGTTGGGGTAGTGGCCCGGCCACATAAGGCATGGCCCGCATGGTGGCCCACCCAAGCCACCACTGGGGAGTAAACCCCTAGTCTCCCAAACATTAGAATGGCCAGGTGCCCGTTTAGTTTTCCAAGCGATGTTGCCGTGTGGGAGCCGCTTGGTCGTCACAGAACCGGCTGAAGATTTTTGTTCGGCCTACATCGTGACTTCGGCTACAACTTCTTATATTCTAGTAGCACACTAGTCATGCCACCTCCTGCTCACCATCGGTGCATTGGTCGTGTCGCCGCTCCATCTGCGGCCAGCCATTGTGCTGGTTTCCTCCTCTATTCGTGGTGGTTGACGAGCCACAACCTCTTTCTCACCGGCAGTGCGCGACGACATGCTGCAACTCCACTACAGCCGACCGTTCCAAGGATTGTCGTGGGTTTGTGCTGTAGCCTCCTCTTTCAGCGTGCGTCGATGTGCTATTCCCAATGTAGCTGATCGGTGTCATTGTAGTAGAAGTCTTCCATGGAGGCACAAGAATATCAAGATAGGGGAGGTATCAGGTTGGGTTCGTTAGGCCCGCACCCTCCGCATTAGCTCAAAAACAAGAGTGGGATCAATGGTTTAATAATAAATTGAATTAACAACAATCAAAACCATACAAAGATACCATGCAACAATGTCCTGCAAAAACAAATTAATCGTGGATCAATGAGTTAGTTGGTTGGTCCACATTCTTTATATTATTCAAGAACGTGGAAGAATAAATCATTTAAAATGCGTAAATGAATAAACCCCCTATGTCGTAAACCCATTAGAGAACATAGGCGATTGAAGGTTCATTGTGTTCTTCATTCCTGCAACTGGTTTCTAACTTTGGCACTTGCACGGCATCCTTTGTTTGTGGTTCGGTGTAACCCATCACCTCCTCCTGGGTCGGCTCTATCCACTAAGGGTCCGGTGTCGCAGTGATCTTTCAACACTTCGTTTGGTGGTGATGCATTGCTGATACCCCTCCCCATGCTCAATATATATAAGAGAGGGGGAGGATAGGTAACGACCTAGGTAATTAATGGGGTATCATAAATTAGGAAACTTCTTAATCCCTCATCGACGTTGTTACTTCGGATTGGTAGGTCATGCCATTAATTGGCATGAAAAATCTCTAGCCCCCCTTTTCTTGTTCATAGAAGGATATTTAAGAAAAACAATATAATAAAATTGTTTTATTTCATTTCATTTAAAATGTAAAAAAATGTAACTATTTCTCCAGACCAACATAGTCAAAGTAAAGTCTGTCTTAGGTGAATTCCAACATTGTGGATTCAACGGTGCCCTCTTATTTTTAATATGATCACTAGTTCAAATGTTAAAAAATGCCGCTCGTTCGTTTATTGAACGTACCTGAAAAATGTTCCATAAATTTTTTACATTCACCCTCGAACAGTGCCGGTCAAAGTAAGGCTCCATCTTAAGATATGAAACCCCAATGAACTTAACCATACCCTCAAATTTTTAATCCGAGTTACCTTTTAGAAGTTATAGAATTTATAATTAAATAATCGTCAAATAATTATTTTATTTATGGTTAAAAATAACTTTTACTAGTGGACCATGCAGGACAATGTTTGTATCATCATAAGGAAAAAATACCCTTATGAGTTCAACAGTGGTCTAGAATTTCCAATCTGAGTTACCGTTCATGAGTTATAATCATTTGAATGATAAAATAATTTTATTTAATTATTTTAATTACAGATATTCCATTTTTAGGTTTTCCCACAGGAGGCCCACACTGACTAATCATATGTCACATCTAGGTTAACAACCACCTCCTAAAATGTAATGGTGACCCTACTTTTCTGATCCAGGCAACCATTTAAGAGTTATTCCACATTTGTAGGAAAACTGCTTATGCGCACTAATTAATGCTTCACAAAACATCAACGGATCATTCCAACACTCCGGGCCTCAGAATCACGTGCCGTAAAATTTTGCGGTATAAAAATAATTCCATATAATTAAAAAAAATTATAAAGAAATTATGGAACATTACATTCTCCCCCCTTAGGGAATTATATCCTCTAAAGACAAAACAATGGAAAATTAATCAAATGGGGGGTATTGAGCATGAATCTGAGAATCTTGCTCCCATGTGCTCACCTAGAGCTTCCCGTGTGACCACCTAACTCACACCACAGGGATTAAAAATACACGAAAGACATGATATTGTTGATAATCAATCTCCACCGAGAACTCCGTAAATGTTAACAAATCGTCAAGGTTCAACTCACCCTAGTCGATAAAGTGCAATGGGTCATGCACATATCTCCTCTGCTTGGAAATGTGGAAGACATTGTGCACCCTATCCAATAGCGATGGATATGACAAGTGTTATGCCACCTCGCCTATCCTCTAAAGTATTGGAAATGGTCTAATAAACCTCAGTGATAACTTTACACCTCGTCCAAACCACCGTAATCTTCATCAGTGTGAGTCCCATAGGAAGACAATGTCTCCCTCCTCTAACTCCAAGGATATTTGTCTCCTTTCGACATAAGACTTCTACTAGCTCTATGTATTCTTCACTTGAAGAAAATTAATGCATCATGATACAAATTCTTCCACTGCTTCCCTCTTCCCGGGCCACCAGTACTGACGTCGGAGGTCCTTGTACTTCTTTTCTTCTCCAAGATGTACCGTTAAAGGGTATGTATGGATCCCCCTCAACACCACCTCCTGATGAGTCACTAGAACCATATGGTGTTCTCTAAATAGGATGATATGCTCCCCACCTTCATAAAATCTATATTGGGACTGTCCATAGGATATCTGAGGATGTCCGGATTCACAGTCAAGGTCCCAAGCTATTCCTCCCGAATTCTCTGAGGAATTGGGGGAGTGATAGTTTTAGACTGGAGTTTTGAAGATCCATGTTTATCCTCGAAGGATTTCTGAAGTACGACTAGCAGCTATGATGCCTCACTCAGTAGTTGTAGACTATACCTACTACTGAGTGCCTCGTCCACTATGTTCCCCTTCCCACGAATATATACTATCTCAAATTCATTGTCCTAGAGGAACTCTAGCCGGCATCACTATCTCAACTTCTAAAAGCTCGGCTGACACCTCTCCGTCCATAGGAAATCCTTCCCACTTCTTCTTCAAAGCTTCTATAGATGCCGCTACCCTGGAAAAGTCATATAAAAATATTCAGTAGTACCCAGCCAAAGAAGAAGTCCCTCCCCCTTCGGAGAGGTAATCCTGGAAAAATATTTTAAAAAGTAGTCCTCACACTCTTCCACTACTGTTGGGAACTAAAAACTCAAAACTCATGCTGGCACGAGTGTATGGATGGCTGATTCAAGCGTGATAGGTTGCACCCTCCAATGTATGAGTTTATGAAGTGCTTCCCGGGTTTCCTTTTTCACTGACTATGGAAAAACCTATTCCAACGTTGTTGATAAACCACTACCTTTTTACTAATACATTCAATATGAGTATAATCTCTTGATTTCCATTCCATACCCAAAATAATGTCGTAAGGCCTAAACGCTACCACCATTAGGTTCCAACCAAAACTCTTGCCTCCAAGGTCAGATCACACTGTCGACATTAGTGTTATTATAGAGTCTCCTCCAAAACGTGTCTCTAGAAGTAAAGGTCAAGTCTTCAGTTAAACGAAAAACTCAAGGTCTCCGACAAGATTCATGGAAAGAAGGAATGATTGGTACCTATGTTTATTAATATGGTATTTAGTCGTAGACATAGACCATACCTCGAATCATTCCTTGATCCCATGGATCACACTCCTTGAACGCATGCAGCTACTCCCTTCCATTGTCCTCCAACTTCCTGATCCTAGTGGGGACCCCATTGAGGTGGTGGTTGTAACATGTCAAAATGTATACCAACTTATGCTACACTCCAAGCTCCACATCAACATTATCTACCCTACAGATTCATCAATCCTTATCAGATCCTACTCTAGAAACAATTTACAGACCCATGACTCTGAGACTGGCATTAGTTTCCTGCTTTCACACTGTTATCATTACCTAGCTATATCTGATTGGCCAAATAACTTTCAACCAAAAAGGTTCTCCCTGACACCCAAACATAAGTAGGACTTCATAGAACAATAATATAGGTGTGTATCTTCCTAAACATACCTCACTCTATGGACCGAGCCATAAAACACTGACCGTATGTTATTCATTGAGTAATAGGAATAGTCAGTATACCTCAATGAATACTCATCTACTTACATGTCATCATACTGAAGCTGTAGAAGCTCTTGTGAACTCTAATCACATATCTCATTATGTCATGAGACCCCCTTCGATGAGGAAGGTTATCAAGCTTTTCAATAGAAAAAGTCACCACTTCTCATGATCAGGGTAATCTAAACAATATCACCATCCTGTTGAGCCTCGTAGAAGGATCTCTACTAGGACCACCAACTGATCGAATAGTTACCTAGCTAGATTGAAACTTTTCCACCTCCTGAAGCAAGTCCTTAGCCACCTATGATTCAAGATTGACTCAAATAGTGAGGGGTATCAGATGATGAAACATTTTTCCGGAACTAAGCCTACATGTGTCCTCTATTTTTATCGTCTGTTGTAACTGTTCTCCAACATGTAGTGTTATAGCTAGAAAACTACCTTCAGGTACCATCTCGGGCTACGATCCAAGAACGGAAGCCTCATTACCCTAAAGACCATACCCATGGTCACATACTAGAAAGGACCAGTAGCTCGGATCACCATCAACATAATTGGTTTCCCAACAAGTTATAAAACCCTAGCCACGACCTCCAACCAGTCCTCAACTGCCTGGGAATCTGTCTCACCTCAAAACCTCAGAGGCCTCTACCACTGGAACTTGTGAAACATGCTCAGTCGTTATGCACCATCCACAAATGATGTTTGTGGTAACTACTACCCAATGGTTGGTGGTTCTACTGGTACACCACCAGAAGATTCCTACATAGTAAGAGAGCCCTACAACGTAGCCTCGTCGCTCAGTGGGCCATCATCGTGTACTCTAGTGGGAATCCTAGTTAGTTGTCCACGCAGAAACATCCTGATAAGAAATAGTTTCACCGTAGTCATTATTTTATACCTACTGATAAGACACTAAAGAAATCAAAAAAATAATTATTAAAAAAATCGTATTCGGGGCTTCCATGTACTAAGTGGGAAATCAGAATTTTGGTTCCTGGGGTGTGGATACATCAATCGTCGCACCAACACTAGACTCCCCAAACTGAAAACCACACTCATAACATTTAACACTATTGCTGCATTGAAAATATCAGAGTCCAAGTTATTCGGTAGAATTGAACCATCTCATTCTACCTTGTCACAACCCGTCCCTCGGGGCCCTTACTGTGACAACCCCAAGCCCGCCTTCCATAGGCCAGGGGCTAGAAACTAGTACCAGAAATGCATATCCCTATGACGGGAAGGAAATTCCTTTTTAATCTGTACAGACACATAGTCCAAGAGAACAACAAGTAGGAACCACACAGACTAGATGACAACAAGGATGTAGCCCCAAAGTAAATACTATAGTGAAAATTGTGTTGAAAGTAAAGGGGTCGAAAATTCAAGCCCAACTGTATATTACAAGTAAAACTAAAAGTTAAAAATACAACTGAAAAGTAAAAACCGGCTCTTGGATCATCTACTAAGGATCCTACCTGATGTGTAGGTGTAGAACTTCTTCACACCACTCCACGTCACCCCGTCTCCTCCTTATATCGCCTGGTCCTAGATCCCTTAAGTCTTAGCCCAGCAACTTGTCATCTGCACAACACACAACTAGGTGTTGGTGTAGCCCATGAATGGGTGAGTTATACAATACCCAATAAGGACCCCAAGACCCCTCGAAGGACTCCCAGAGTTCCACAAAGGAAAGACCACAAAGAAATACCTTAATCACAAAGAAATAAGATGTCAACAACTTTACATAGGTATACTACAATACATAAACCTAATTTATCTCGATATAATCGTCTCATAAATGAACGAAAAAAATCACAATGCTAAGACCACAAATGTAGAGATACCGAACAATTATCACCAGGAAGATATCACCACGATGGTAAAAGACTCATCACACACCAAGATTATTCTAGGGTAGTAACCATAGCATCATAAGTCACAAAAGTTGAATGCCTCAGCTTATAGATAACTCCTCTTATATAGAGTATATTGGGACTATCGTGTCACATAGAGGTGCTTCCCACTAACCATGGACTGCTGAGGTACTCCTCTTGTTGAGTATCATGGGTCAGCCACATCACAAAGAGGTGCTCCCCACCATGGCCTACTGAGGTACACGTCCTGTCTAGTATAGTGGGTCTGCTGCATCACATAGATACACTCCCCACCGTGGTTCTATTGCATCATACATAGGTGCTTTACATTATCTCATCGAGTCACACAGAGTCAAAAAATCAGCAGTCGCCAAGTTGTCTTCAGGTCTCAGCCAAACCCAGTGTTCTCACATAGTGCACTTGGGAGTCCCAATTATCAACCAATCAGTCATATTTCCACTAGTTTGAATCTCCATGAAGAAGAAACGTGATGATATGCCATGTCAAAAGAGTTACAATGCAATAGACGACACGTCAATCATATGCTCGGTCTGTTCATTATTGTCATTTTAGTGTCCAGGGCACAGATGGATTCAGGTGCGATCCAACTCAACTGTACTCCATGAATCCTCCATAACACTCATTGATTAAGTATAAATTCCCATGTTGATCCAAGGATCCCAAATCCGTAGATAGTTCATCAAACGAATGTCCGGTTATCATGATATGGCTCTTTATGTGATTCTAGGCCCGGTGGCGCCCAGGTCCAGTCTGACCCAGTTGGACGGACTCAACCCAACCCCATATGGGCTAGGATGTGGCAAACTCAGACCATTAAGCTGAGGTATTTCCCAAATCGCAAGTGGGAGGCCCGTAAGGGCAGCCCATCCTGTAGAGGGTGGCTCGAACAAAGGCAGCTGGGTAGAGAGGTGGCCCACATGGGCGGTAACCCAGCCGCATGAGGCGCGACTCGCAAAGGGTGTCCGCCCTAACCCCCACCGGTGGAGAAAACACCGGGTTTCATAAACTCTCGAATGGGCCAGATGTTTTCTGGTTTGTGATGCGGTGGCGCTATGTGGGGACCACAGAACCTGCCCGAGGATTGAGTTCAGCCCACGCCACGACTTTTGTCGTGGATTCTTGTCCGCTGGAGGAGAACTGGTCGCGCTGCCTCCTGCTCGTCGCGCCTGAAGAGCCACGACCTCTTGTTCACCTGTGGCGCACGATGGTTCACCACACCTCCTCTAATGCTCGCCGATTCCCTCTCTTCTGATGTCCGTTGCGGAATCGTGCCAGATCCTCCTCTTGTAGTGTGCATTGAAACATTTTTCCCAATGTAGCCGATAGGTTTCAGGGCACTGGTAGTCTTCTATGGAGGTGCATGAATAACAAGATAGAGGAGGTTATGGGCCAGGTTCATTAGGCCCACACCCTCCACGTTAGTTTGAAAACATGAGGGGGACCAAGGTTTTAATAATCAATTGAATTAACAACAATCGTAACCCTCCAATGATACCCCGCAACAACCTCCTGTAAAAACAAATTAATCGCAGATCAACCCATTAGTCGGTTGGTCTACATTATTCATATTATTCAAGAATGGGGAAGTGGAAATCATTTAAAATGCGTAAAAAAATAAACCTCATACCTCGTAAACCCAATGGAGAACATCATCTCTTGAAGGTGGGTAGTGTTCTTCATTCCCAAAAGCAGTTCCCAATGAAGGCACATGCACGTCATCCTTATTTCGTGGTTTGGTGTCACACGTCACCACCCAATGAGTTCGACTCTATCCTTTAATGGTCCAGTGTCACAGCTCTAATTCAGCACTTCATTTCTTGGTGAATCTATACTGATACCCCTCCCTAAGTTCCATATATATAAGATAGGGGGAGGTAAAGTAATGATGTGGGGAATTAATGGGGGCTCAAAAATTACAACCCTTCACAATTCCCCAATGACGTCGTTTCTAATGATTGGCAGGCCAGGCCATTCATTTTCTTGACATATCATTGGCCCCAAAATTTTCTATTCCGTTAGGGGATATGAATGAAAAATAAAATAATAAAATAATAATATTTCATTTCTTTTTAAAAGTCACAAATCATTAGTTTTTCCCCAGACCAAGTACATTTAATGTAATGTCATTTTTATGTGAATTCTGGCACTATGGATTGAATCGTGCCCCCATATTTTTAATCCAAGCACCAGATAAAATGTTTAAAAACGCCAGTCGTGCATTTTCAGAACGTACCGAAAAAAGTCAATAAATTAATTACGTTCACCCTCCACCCGCACCGGTTGAGGTTAGGCTCCACCTAAGTAGATCACACCCATAAAAACTCAACGGTAACATTATATTTTCAATATGACTTACCGTTTAGATGTTATGTATTTTACGATAAAATAATTTTCACTTAATTATTTTATTTATGGACAAAATCTAACTTTCTGTGGTTGCCTGCGCCGGCCAATGTTAGTATCAGACTATGGATATAATACCCTCTTAAGTTTAGTGGTGGTCTCAGATTTTCAATCCGAGTTACTATTCATGAGTTATTATCATTTCAAAGATAAAATAGTTTTATTTAGTAATTTTATTTAAGGTTATGCCATTTTGGGTTTTCTCATAGGAGGCCCGTAGCGACAATACTTAAGTTGCTCCTAGGGTAAATGTGCCATCCTGAACACAATAATGCCCTTAAATTTCATATCTGATAAGCTATTTAAGATTTATCCCACTTTTTAAGAAAAATGCTTAAGTACACTAATTAAAGCATAAAAAAACATCGATGGATCATTCTCGGTAATCCGGTCCTCGGAATCACGCACCTTTAGATTTCATGGTCTCAAAATAATTCTATATAATTAAAAAAATTCAATACTGAAATTATAGGATATTATATATATCCTACAATTATATGTTTATTTAATATATAATAAATCCATGTTCTTGGTTTAAATATCATAAGATATTATAGTTATATACAAAACCCAATATCCATAACTATTTTCCAAAATAGAGGAATTCATTTCACCAAATTTATATTATATCAGTATATTAATTTCTTATATTGGATCAATTGATAAGGTAGAGGTAGAAAATCCCCCCATAT
Source organism: Viscum album (assembly GCA_963277665.1). NCBI lineage: Eukaryota > Viridiplantae > Streptophyta > Magnoliopsida > Santalales > Viscaceae > Viscum > Viscum album. The sequence goes on along the minus strand of OY728119.1, from coordinate 1,784,261,924 downwards.
CATGAATAAATAAATCAAAATAATAAAATTAATTCCTCTATCTACATTTGGTAAGATAATAACTAGATCCAAAATCTAGAATATCATTTTCTCTATTTTTTTACATTGTGCGTCAACTCAAATGTTGTGCGAATGGTAGTACCCACAAAAACTAACCATTAACATACACTACTCAATGGTTTTAGTATATCCTATGAAAAATAATGGTGAAACATATCCTTGGATGAATTATTAATGATATCATTCCTTAAGTTCCACATCATGAACATGACACCCTCGTGATCTCATTTTCCATAAATCAATAAGTTACAAATGTTAATATATCTACCAAAATAATCAATCACGTTTAAAATCAACATATTCTACTTACTCAAATTAAATTTCCAATTTATTCCATTAAAATATTCAATTGGCCCACTAAAAAGCATCCTAGAAAATAATTAAAACGATCATAAATCAAAATCTCTAGAATAACTAATCATGTCTCAACATATTAATCTATAAAACATTCTATGATATTACTTGTATCTAGAACTAACTGATTGGTTTGGAAGACATCCATATAATCATCTAGAAACAAAAACATATAATATAAAACTATATTTTTTAGTATTGTGAAAAATGAATAGAAATAAAATTGAGTACCTGACATTTTAGGGTCACCAATACTTAAAACTTCAAAGTCGTTTCTATTGGCCATATTTACAAAAAGAATCAATTACATTATTTTATAGAAAAATAAATTTAAAAATATAAAGAATCATATATTTTCCTTTATATTGACCTATATCACAATTGTGTTTTAGGTACTGATCTCATAACTGAAAAAATGGTATTTTATCATAGATTTAATTCCCATTGATTTTTCTCTATAATATTTACTTTAAATAAAAAATCCTTTAAAGATTATTGCACCAACAAAATGAAACCAAATTTATCCTTGACATATTTGTTCAATATTATAAAGATAAATAAATAATTATAAACTATGAAAGAATAAAAATTAATTTATTATTTATAAATTCATACAATATAAGATTAATGGAACATAAATCTTAAAATTTTAATTTTTCAATAAAAGATGTTTCTTTTATATTTATTTAAATTTTATCTTAAAAATTATAAAATTTAGAATTTAAATAATATAAAAAATTTAGAATTTAGAATTTATTATATAATAAATATCCAATTATTCTTATTTGGAATCAATTTAAATAATTTAATTTTAGTGAATATTGAATAAATATTTTTATTAGAACTTTAGATTTAATGAAACTTTTGAGAATTCAATGTTACTTAACAAAAAAAAATTACTTTTTATTATGATCAAATATTTTTCAAAATATTAAAAATATATATTACAAATAAATTATATGAATTTATAAATCCCATGTTTAACATTTTATGAACATAAGTAATATTTTCAAAATAAATAAACTTTTCGGGTATTTTCTTTTATCGAAATATTAATTTTTATTAATTTGGATTTTGACCAATTCTAAATCCAAATATATTTACTCTTTTTATATGAATCCAATTTATATTCTAAAAATCTATTAATTGGGTTTTTTTTACTAAAATTTCAATCATAAAATACATATTTTTTATCAACATGGTTTTTAACATTACATGAAATAATGATAAAATGATTTTTTATTATATATAAAATTTTAATTTGATAAAATGGAATTTATTATAGGTATAATTAGAAGAAAAAAAATTAATATGTAACATTTTATTTTTTTCTATTAAAAATTAATTACATAGGTTAAAATTGGTTAGTGAGGTAAATAATCACAGGTATAATTGTATAAACAGTGGGGAAAAGGGATTAAAATATTGAAAATTGGGTTTCAATTGATTATTTGAGGTCTTTATAGACCATAACATATATATAATACATCATTGTGCAATTTTTAGTCTTCAATACATGTGAAACATGTGATCACTTTATATTAATATGAAATATTTACAAATATGTCATTCCAATCACTTATAAAAGGGACCACCCACCACCCCATCAAAAAACATTTCAAAATTTTTGTTCCCATATTGATCATATAACATAGTTACGTCCCCTAAAAAATAGCTTTCTCATCATTAATATTGATTAAATAATATTGGTTTGAAGTCCTTTATTTCCTAGAAATCCTCAAAGGGAAACTCAATATTGTCAACATTAGTACTAACTTTTCCCTAAAGATACTTTTTATTTCATTAATTTTCAAATATATATATATATTATTGTATTATAAGATTAATTAGTATTAATATATTACAAAATATTTTTATATTTTAATTAATGACCATTATCCTCCTTTCCCATTTTCTATTAAAAATATTGAAAATGTCATTTGTTCATATGTTTAGACTACCACCTCTATGAAGCGATGACTTCAATTTTCACCAACAACTATGATTGATTATTATATAGATTAAATATATGAATAAAAATTAATTATATAACAAATTTATGATAATGAACATTATAATTATAATTCACATTCATTGTCTCTCATTTATTGAGAAATGGAAATCTTAATCGTGTATTAATGTGGACTTCCGCCTCCACAAAGTAAAATATATCATTTTAAATCAATATTCATTCTTATTTTTCAATATATATTAAAATATGATTAAATACAATAAAAATATGTAAAAAATATCATTATTTGTCATTAATAATGATATTATTCCCAAATAAATCATTTTCCTCACAATGATCATCTGTTAATTATTGAATATTTTAGCATGGGTAAGTCTAAAAATACACATAAAAATTCATATATAAAATAAAATAGTTGATAAACATTGGACCTTAATAAGTGAAACTATTTTATAAAAAAAATAAAATTATTTTTTGTTTTAGAATAGTTACATTATTTTTGAACTCATTATAATTAATATACCAGCGTCCATTCATTAAAAATCCCTGAAAATTTCTCATCCTAGATTTCATATTTGTGGATCATAACCAAAAAATCACATTGTATAAAACTGTAAAATTTTCAATTATAAATTATCATAAATTCCAATAGAATTTATTATTAACACTTGTTGAATTTTTGGGGAATAATCAAGAATAACATCGTTATTATGAATAGGGTTCAGTACTATCAAGATTTCTTACACCTTCTATTGAGAATAGAAAGTAACTATGTTATATAAATAATAGAAAATAATAAAAATTATGTTTATAAATGGTTATAGATATGAAAACTGATCCTTAATAGGTTATTAATAATTTTATTTTTTATGTAGACGATTTAATTACTTTTGTGGATGTAAAAAATTTAGGTATGTTGTTCATTGATTGAAATTAAATTTTTAGGACATATTTCATATTATGAATCATGGACTATTTTATATATTTTGATTACTACAATGTTAATTTAATTTATAAAATTATGAAATTATTTCTGTTTAATAATCCGCATCTTGTTCTTTCTTTAAATGGAATTCAATTCAATGCATACAAATGTTAAGGGTGTAATTGTAAACATAATTCATTTCATTAAGACCAAATTCTTCTTCATGAACTCATTTCATCCACATTTCGCTACATCCACCATTAAATTTTATTTAATGATACTTCACCATCCTTTTTAGTTTGGATAAATTTTCAATACAAATATTTTACATTTCAAACGTTTATTCCAACAAAATTGTATCACTGTTGAGAATATTCAAATACACATTAAAGAGAATTTCCCCTATTTGATCATATTTTCTTTTCCTACAAATTATTCCATTTATATATGGAAATATAATTAATTCTTATATCACGTGACCTTAAAAATTCTCCAATCCTCTTTTCAAAATGAATTTTTGTTACACATTTTACAATAAGTGTTTTTAAATAAGATATTTCCAAATATATAAAAATGTTTCCATTTCTAAAAATAATTTTTTTTTATCTTCCATAAAATATTTCATTTTTATAAAATTTATGTTTTATGAATCTATTATTTAATATATTATTTAAAAATTAAATGTTTTACAGTATCTTTACAATAATGTTTTGAACCCATCATGTCTTATTTAATTCCCCATTGTGATGATTATTTTTTAAAAATAAATTTTTTGAAAATTAAATCACGTCACATTTTTGAAATATTTATACCATTTATAAAGAGTCATTATATATATTTCTTTAAAATTATTTAGTTGGAAAAATAATATTTTTAATTTCTCAAAAAATATATTTCCAATAATTTAATTTTCAAAGTGTCTCATAACATCGTCACTAATTCCAATGTTAAATGAATAATCTTATAATACATTTATAATTTGGTTTCTATTTTATGCTTATAATATAAAAGAATTACTTCTTTAAAAGTTATTGTGAATGATCCTCCCTAAAAATTATATTATTAAATACTATTTTGGGTGATTTAATTTTGGGTATTTAACATTTATATTCATGAGGTCACTTTTGGTAATCTAGTTAAGAAATGTTGTGAAACCCATTTTCATACAAAATTTTATTTATGAAATAATTAATGATTTATTTCATTTTGATCACATAATAATTCATTATTTATATGTGATGTCCTATAACTCCCTCGAATGCATTTTTTATGGTTTTGTATCTCCAAGAATAATTGGTTTGTGCATGGGTATAATTTCGGTTAAGATATGATCAAAAGTTTTTTAGTGGGTATAATTATGGTTAATCTATAACCATAAGGATTTGGTTCTATATAATTATAGTTGAACAATACTCGTTCAGTTTTCTATGGGTATAATTTTTGTTATGTTGTTCTTTCAAGGTTATCCATAGATATAATTGTTGTTAAACTTCGATAATAATTTTTTTCTCTACAATAATTTTGGTTATGCATTCCAATCAAGACTGTTAAAGATTAAAATCATAATAAATCCATAATGAAAATGTTAAATGTTTTTATAATTTTGGTTATGTTATTATCAAAATACTGTGTTTGGATATATTTTCAATTAATCTATCCTCATAAGACAATTGGTGGACATAATTGGAGTAAATATATGCTCAAAATACTATTTGTTGAGATAATTGAAGTTACTCTATTTTTTAAAAAATATTTTATCATATTACTATGTATATGAAAAGAAATTGTCATATTGTCTTGAATACATTATTTTATAATGGATCTTAATTATTTACTAATAATTAAAAACTTTTTTGATTTATGTATTATGTAATGCTTATCCTTATTCCATGACTCGTGATTTATTATCTCTTCATCGTTGGGTATGATTTCAGTTTGACTATTAATTATACCTATTTAATGACATAATGGTCACTTATGTAATTTGATTAATATAACTTATGTTTACCGTTATTGAGTTTCTGATATTTGACTTCTTTATTTTCCTATCCCTAAGTTATGGAGATGAGTTTATCTTCTGAGAATTTTATAGGAGAGTCTAGTGTGGTTCGATAATGGAAATTTTTTCACAATATTTGCCTAATATGTTTCATTTGAAAATGTTCCTCAAAGACACTAAACCTTTTATACTTGAGATTGTGTTATTTTTGTGAGATTTATGGTTAAATTTTTTTAATGATATAAAATTGTGATATGTTTAGATTTTGTATTTATACAACAAAATATACTGATTTATATTGAGATTTCAATCAGCATAACATGTTATTTATGCTTGAGATAACTTTTGGTGAAATTATATTGTGGATCAATATATATTTATTTAATTATTGATGACTTACATTAAAAAACTGAATCATTGATGTCTTTTACTTTGATCCCCAAATAGAAAATATATCATCATATCTTATCTCTAGATGGGGGACATTATCATGGGAATTATCAATTTATGTTTAGATTTGGGAACATTGAATGAGAGTATTATGGGTCCATACAAATACACCCACCTACACAAATTAAACTCATAAATTAATTCCTAATCCTTTTAAATGGGTTATCCACCATTGATAGTAAAGAACCATGGGATGATTAGTAATTTATATTCTTTAAGGAGAATGTTTAAGAATGTGGATAACTATAAATTGTAAGGAGAAATCAAATGAATCTGAATGATATTATGAATTTAGTTTTAAATTTAGTATATTTGAATATAATTTCATTATTATTTAGGAAAAATATATTTTACTTATCATTATAAAGTCAATTTTATTACATTGATCCTTATATTTGGTGACATTGTAATATTTTTTTAATAATGGAATTTCTAGGATATTACATAAAAATCACAATGTTGGTGATGATTTAATGAAAAAAACGGTATTAGTGTAGATAGTCTCCACACCACTAATGTTTCATTCCTATTAGTGGTGGATGAGGGCTTGAACTCGAGTTAGAATTTTATTATATAGAGACAATCACTCTATTTGAGCATCATCATTTCCATCCCTCCCAAAATTCTACCACACATTATCTATATATCAATATATATCTCAAGGTAATAATGATTTATAATCCCTAATATATCTTTTTGATTCTATTATTGAGTGATTCAATCATTATGACGATGGACAGATCTATGTGCTAGTGGATGAAGGAGGTAGTGGAGTCAGTGGGGAGTTGAGGTGGTAGGCATCGGTGGGTCCAAATAAGGAGGTCAGAGAAACATGAAATAGTTTTACAACGGGGTGGATTGGTCTAAATGGTTAATGTGAGGGTAAATTTTTCGGGGTGTTGAGGAGAATAATCTGGATCTAATGGAATGTATTATCCCATGATATGTTTGTATATATTTTTATGAATTAAGACTATGTCTGATTGTGTACTCCAAATGTACCAATGAACAAGATCGAATCAAAACATTTTAAATGAATACTATTAATTAAATTTAATAATAATTACTATAATAAATATAATTATTAATGTCAATTTAGAATTCATAGGAAATAGGATAAAAACACCAAATGTTTTTAATGGTTATTTTACAAAAAAAATTAGTTTTTATTTATATAATTTATCTTCACCTAAAAAATGACTTTATAAATTTTATAATTATAATTATTTAAAACCATATTTATTTTTTCAATTCGACATATCAAAATTTTCCTATGAAATATTTTCTATATTTTCCTAAAATAATTGATTTTTTATGTGAATAGTGAAAACTCTATCATTTCTAAAATCTATAACATTTAAAATGTAAGAATGACTAAAAAGTTCTTAAAAATTTGTCATATAAAATATATATATTTAATAATTATTAAAAGCAATATAAAAATAAATTATTGAGATTATAAAATCCATATATATCAATTTTGAATGATAGGTATTATTGTTCAATAAAAACATTTTTTTTGTTCACAAGAATTTTTTTCCTCGTAGAAATGATATCTAAAAAAATTGATTGAATATTTGAGATTTAAATGATCATATTATTTAATAATTTTAATTTAATTCTTGATAATATGGTATAGTTACTACGATAAAATTTTACAACTATGATAATGCAAAAACATTTATATTAAAAAAAATTATAACATGTACATTTTATATAATATATAAAAATAACATATTTAAAATAATGTATCTAATATGGCTTTCAAACCAATAGTTACTTAAATTAACCCAAAATAAATTGGTAACCAATTATGAAAAATAGTACGAACACAAAATGGTTAAAAACTATTTTTCTCCCCCAGAAACCATATTCCAAATTCGCTATCCTTTGATTCCCATAGATTTCTCCATGTCCTTCAGTGTTGATGAGATTCTTTTTTTTCTTAACCCTGTACTTATTTTACCACCTGAAATCAATTTAAATAAAATTAATTTTTTATTAATACAGTGATGATATTTTCTTATATTAATGTCAAATACCATATTCATTCATTTACATTTATATAGAGAAAAAGAACATTAATAGTGCATTTCTGTATATTACAGACTCTACAAAGCTACATCTTACATTTCTCACCAACTTCTCCCATCACATATTATAAGGATAAAGTTGATGAATAAATGTGACGTATGTAATGTAATTATGAATATTATGATTCAAATAATTACTCAACTTTATTCCCTATCATAATACGGAAATTAAAACACTAACCATACATTGTTTTCACTCTTCCCCCATGAAGTAACAGTGCCCCTTTTTTCGTTCTATTTTCATTAATTTTAACAAAAACAAAAAATATGATTCTAAACCATAAAAATATAAATAATAACATTATGATTATATAGTTTTGATATTATATCTTGATAAATGTTCCCAAAAATGTGTAATCCAATAACAAGGGTTGGTTTGGGGTTGAATTAGTGGTGATTTTTAATAATTACATTCCCATAAAATTATTCTTTATAACTTGTTATAGTATTTATATGTTAGTATTTATAATTGATTCTCAATTATATATAAATATTAATTATTTAAATCAAGGAATATATGATTTTAAATGATTCTCATTCAATGTGGGTGAATAAATCGTGGTCATGAAGACTCCCATTGGCCCAAATATATATATTATATTATGAAGTGAATACAATTGGGACAAGTCCTATAAAGTTAGTCAATCTCCCAGTAGAAAATTATACTCTATCCTATGAGTTCAAAAGTATTATTATACATATGAGTGAAAAAATAAGATCATTTAAGTATATTTAAAAACTGTATTTGTTATATCGATATGGAACTAACCCATCCCGTATATCTCTGTTTGGTACTCCATCATCTTGTATGACTTATTATATTAAGGTTTAGTATAGTATACCTGTATTTAATGAACTCTATATGTTTCACATCAATCCGCTACACCTCAATTTATCAGACCACTATTTTATAAGCCTATACTAATTTTATGTAGTAGATTATTATTTGGTAACTCAAACCATCTATAATAAAAATGAAAATTGTTTGAATCATTTTTAGAATTAGAAAAAAATATTTATGATTATGTACACCATTTTATCGAAAAACAGCCTCTAAAAGTTATTGGAAATTCTGGATCACTGATTTTAATTTTTCCAGTCACATCAACTAACATATTTCCACTGTCAAACCCACTATATGTTCAAAGTAACCAATCATCAAATGAAATTCATAATATTTTTAATCAATGTTCTCATCAAAACTCCAATAAATATAATTTAGAATAAATAAAATCTAATGAATATATCAGTACCAAAACAATAAAACACACTGATCATTTATTTAGATCTTCTTATGGATCTTTAGAAGGACTTCAGAATGACCCCTCCATATGATAATGCTTCATCATGCCCATAGTAGTACAGTTTCCCCCTAAAAAATCCTTTTTTGTATGATTAACTATGTTTGATAGACTAATTCCTCCACAATCTAGTTACCCTCACATATTTTCATGGACTACTGACCATATAGATGTTTATTCAAACTGATTTATCTGATGTGTTGGAATATCCCTTTCTGGAATATTAGCATCCGATTAAAATTTATTTATATCATAGACTACTAAATCCATTTTAGTTTCATATTACCCCTGTTATTATATTCATATTTCATTAAATGGTTTACTTCATAGAATTATCATCAGAGTAAAACATTGATTTTTTTTCAAAAGGACTTTGAAAATGTTTATCCATTAGAGCTTAGTTGATCACAAGCTCTCCCCATATGATCAACTTTTTTCAATCAGAATTAACTGTAAGACATCATTTGGTGAAGTTTGAAAAACACCACTATGACCAACATATTTCATGCCACTCATTCATTGAAATCAATTAAATAATTATAATGGATTCATTTTGATATTCATTTTCTTAATAGTGTTATAAATTATATGCCCTATTATTATCGGTCAAATAGACTTGATCAAGAAACCTTCATTAAACAAGAATCTTCATTACACAAAATCTTCGAACAATATATATATTAAAACATAAAAATTGTATAACCTAATTTTTTTACAAATAATATATTTCTATAATATTGACAAGCTTTAATCATGAGAATGTTTCAGTAATCATGATGTCTGGAACATTGAGGACTAAAAAAATCATTTGACTTAATAATATAAGTAATCGAAACATATTTAGAATCATATTTTTACTTAAAATGAGTCATGAATAATTTTCAAAATAAAATAGATTTAATTAAATCATCCTAATGTTTCATAAAAAATAAATAATTTATTAACCATACCCACCCATCGAAATTTGGTATGTTCATGTTTCGGTTGATCTAACAAAATAATTGAACAATATTATAAAATTATGTGAGAGATGAATTTGTGAACATAAATACTAACAATATTATAATTCAATGAGAAAACAATTTCTTGTTTAAAGAACTATAGAAGATATATTATGTTTATAGATTAGTTTTTAAATATTATGTTTGATAGCTAAAATTAGAAAAATAAGAAAAAATATATTCCATTTTCAATAAATCATGGAAAAAACTATGTAATAAATAAATATAACATGAAAGTATATTGTAAAAATTAAATGAAATATACAAATATTATGTTCCAAATATGTTATGTATTAAAGATAATTTGTTTATTTTGGATGTTAGACATCTGTGTTGAAAAAATCATGACAATATAAAGAGTTTACTACCTCAAAATTGTACCCCCTAATAAATTTTAAATATTATACATAATTTTTATTTAATAATGTTAATATATTGCTCATTTTAATATATATTTTCATGGTACCCTAATTTTTCAAAAAAAATTACTATTTCAATTGAAATCATATTCATCAAGGGGATTTCATTTGAATTATTATTATGAAGTAATGATTTCATTTTATTATTTTAAAATCTATAGGACATGGTTAATATTTCACCCTATGAATTACATTATATGGTATGATCATTACATAGTGAAATATTTTTCCATAATAATTATATTCATGGTGTCTGAGGATTAGTATCACTTTCTTTCTTTAAATAGAATTTGATTGAAAGGAGACATCATTTTTAAGTCTTTTTATCTCATATCACTTCAATGACTTATAATACATGTTATTTTAATTATTACTTTTAATATTGGTTTATTGCAACATTTTATTTAATTTCCTATTATATTCACAAGATATTTAAAGATATTTACATTTAATGAAAATATAATGCATTGTTGAATTTATTCCTCAAAATAATATCACTGTTAAGAATAATTCACATCATATTTAATGATAATTTCACCCCCTTTACAAGATATAGATTTTTTTATAAATTTTTACACTTTATGAATGGGAACATAATTACATGTTATCTCATGAGACCCTAATATTTTAATTTTCTGATTATTAAAATTATTTATTATATCAATTTTTATAATGTGGGATTCAATGAAGGTGTTTCAAAATATTAAAAAAGGATTCCTTACATTCAGTATAATTTTTTTATCTTTAACTAACTATTTCTTTTTTATTATTATATTTTATTTTCAAGGATTCACTACTGAAACATTATTTCCAAAATAAATGTTTCTCCATGTTTTTACTTCACATTTCTGTATTTTTTTTAAATAGTGTGTAACTATAACTTCTACCGAGAATAAAAATTCATTTCATAAGAACCCTTATATATTTTATATATCATTATCTTAACTATAATAAATGTATTTATATACCTTTAATTTATTTATGATGAATAGTACAATAAATGTTAATATAAAATACTTTTTTGGGTGATTGGATTTGTGGTCTGAACTACTCACATTATTGAGGATCATGTTGGTGATACAGTCTAGAAATATTATGAAATTTTTTTTATATCCATGGTTTCTTAATTATATAATTAATTATTATTTTCATGTGGAACATATATATATATATATATATATATGGATGTTTGATTAGTGGGATCCTATATCATGCTTATGTGAATCAGAAAAGTTAATATCTCTTGAGATAAAAAGGGAAAGAGTGAGGATTTTTCCATTGGAAAATGATTCACAAGGGGATTTACCCAAAGAAAAATATTTGATAAGATGGTTTAACACCAGAAAAATCATACAAGAAAGGTTTTATCCCATGAAAAAGTGTACATGATAAGAATTATCTTTATCCAATGGTTGTGAAGTAGTATTTATCCCATGCACAATGGTACCAAAAAAGACTATCTAGGTCAAATAAGCTACATGAGTTATTCTCCTAAGACTATGATGTGATAAATATATCTGTGGGTAGCCCTGTTAAAGGATTATTATACATGTGTTTATGAAAAAATATTACATCAAAATATTATGTCTATGATTATGGTCTATAGCTCACATTTAATGTCTCAATTTTTCATTATATTTTTCTATCGTATTTGTTAGTTAATTAGAGATTACATGTCCTTCTATCATGACATATGGAAAAAAAATAATAGATCCACAATATTTTATGAATATATTTATACCATGAACATGTATATTAAAATTCCTAAAATCTACAATTTGAAGAATTATTTATAATTTTCCTCTTATTGGAAATTTGATCTCACCCTATATTGTATTTTTTAGGAGAAAAAGTGGGAATTGCAAGTGAGTTATTTTAAAGGGGCATTAGAGTTTGGTAGATTTAACGAAGTTATGAAGAGTATTTTAAAATATGGGTTTCATATAGATCATATTCTATAAAAAATTACCATTGTTTGTTCAGTTGTTGTGACTATTTGTGAAATGTAATTATTATTCATGTAAAACATTGAAATAAATATATTCATTTAGGGCACAACAATTAAGTTTATATTAGAGGGAGGTTTAGTTATTTTATAAATTATTTTAGAAAAATTATGTAACCTATTTAGATATATATATATATTTTATAAATCTATATATAGGATAAAATTTATAAATTTTTTTTATGTATATATTTTCTGGTTTTCCTACTATTATCATTTTTTATTGACTACCCAAGTGGATGCAAGATTTAATACCAATGTGCATTGGGGATATAACCCTCAGTGTTTTTTTTTGTTATGAACTCAATAATCACCCAGTTCAAGAACAGTATATCTAATTGTACACCAGGTTTGATAATCCTTGGGGATATAATTTGGATAAATAAAATTATTTTTGTGATCTATCCTTACGTTTTTCAATATTTAACAAGTTTAGTTAGAAAAATGACCCTATATAACCAATATTAAAACAAAAATATTCATATATAAACACGCACAATTAATTTTTTAAATCCCTTTTCATTTTTATATTTTTATATATACTTTCTATAATTTGAGTATTCTTATTACCAATTTCCCTTTATTCAATATCAAGTAGGGAAAATGAATGAACCATGTTAACAATGGGTTCCATGGGGAATTTAAATTTTTTCCCAATTCAAAAAATAACAATATAATATTTTTTTAAAAAAAATAATGAGATTATAACAAACCAGACATCAAGAACCAGTATTAACAATGTGAACATAGCTCTGTTTTCAAACACACCAAATAAGAGATAGATATTGTATCATGGAAGCTTTATTAATGAAGATGATGAAGAAAATAATGTTCAATTTACTTTTTTAAATAAATTACTTAAGAACCATCAATGTGAATTTATTTAAATAACAGGGTGATGTTTTATGAGTGAAAAATTTGAGAATATTAAAAATAACTATTGTAGAAATTGAATATCTCAATGAACATGATAAATGAAAAAAGAGCCTATCTAAATGTACCATTGACATTTTACTATCTTAAAACTAAGGAAATTGGGTATCATATGACTAGAAACCCTAATCATGTGGACAATTAAGATGATATACCCAAAGAATAATTTAAAATAATAGAATTCCTAGGAAACCAAAACAATGAGGGTGAGTTATGAATATAATATTTTGTGAGAAACACTCCCCGTATAGTAAATAAATAATAATGTTGTATTTTTAAATAGTTCAACCGACTCTTTTTTACCTATAATGTTTTCTATGGACCTTAAATAATCACCATAATGAATAGACATTTAATTTTTAGTAAATTTCTTCTTGTGTTGTTATTTTTTATCTAATGTTTATGTTTATAGTAAAGTGATTTGTTGAATTCATCTTCCCATTCCTATAGATAAATAAAATTTGTTTTTGGAAATTGAATATAATAAGGGAATACATTTTATATCAACAAAAGATTGTGTATCATAGAAAGAAGTTTTTGAAGATGATTTATATGAACATTTTATACATGGATACTGATGGAAAATAATTACAGACTCTTAACTCAAACAGATATTTAAATAATCAATATGATGGTAAAGACTGTTATGATAATATAGATATGTTTTAGAGTATATAAGGTTGATATTTATTTAGTTATTATACCTAAAGTAATTTTTATCTATTCAAATCCATTATTTATCTCCATTGTCTTGTGACAACAAAAATTGCAAGGTAATAATTAATATAAGTGTAGAGAATGTAAAACCTTCATATTTTGTAATATATTTTTCCAAATTAGTACCGTGTTCGATTTATTCCACTACATACAACACAAACCAAAAACAATATAGAATATATTAGATGAATATTCTTAATAATATTTATGAATAATAAAAAATATAGTAATTTTTTTAAAACAATTTTAAATTCATAGAATATTGAATTAAGAACCCCTAATGATTAAAATTGTAATATTTCGATACATGTAGTTTTAATTATATATATTATTTTTAAATAAAATATAATACTTTATATTTTACAATTTAAAATCTTAAAATTAATTTCTAATATAAATTGAAAACATAAAAATTATCAAATGAGGAATTTTTTCTATATTTCTAAAATAATAGATTTTTATGAAAATGTCGAACATTCTAAAAAATATATATAAATACCTAGAATTTCTATGTAAATTTTTTTCATAAATTCATGGGAGTTTTACGAGTCCGCAGTTTCTGACGGCGCTTGATTCCGAGGCCCGGTGTGCCCGGAAACTATTTCAGAAGTTTTGTTCAGGTATGTTCATGTAAACATACGAGCGGGATTTTATATATTTTGAACCGATGCTCGGAACATAAATTCGAGGGCATCGTTGAACTCACAGCTTCAGTGATTGCTTAGTGAGACCATCACCACAGTTTTTGTTCTAATGAGAAAGGAAGATAGATTTTGGGGTTTTAAATAAATTAAATAAATATAAGTTCATAACTTATTTTAATTGTGGTGGTTAATACATCTATGTGGTGGTTGGGGGTGGGGTCCACCACACCCTAACCTCTCATGGGAGGATATGGGAGTGGGTAATACCCAAGTATAACCTCACTTGAAAGGATATTAATAGTGGGGACCACCCGGGCATCTAACCCCTATAATACCCCATTTATGTGTGGAGACCCTTGGACTCCCCATTTATGGAGCCACCACCCATGAAACCGTTGAATTCCTTTAATTAAATTGTGCCTTCACAGAAGAATTAATTATCTGGAGCCCCCCATAATTAATTCCCCATTTTTATTCTTTATTCCAATGAATTAATAGATTGTCTTTTTTTATTATTGTGTTGTTGGAAAAATCTTTTTGTGGAACCTTTGTTATAGGAGGAAGAAATTGGAGGAAAAAACTCTTCTAATGAAGAACATTTCTTATGCCAATGAACAAAGACAGACATCTCTCACTCTACATCCAGTGCAAGAAGTGGAAGCACCACTGCAAACAAAGAATGACGAAAATGTCATCTTTGACTCGTCATCAACAAATTGTTCCTCTTCCATCATTGACAAAAAGATCCCTCCTTCCCGCGACTTTTTCAACGATCATCTTCACATGAGGTAGGGAGATTTGAGTTGTTTTATGTATGATTTTTATTTCCATTCTTATTCATTCAAATGATTGTGGAGATATGCTGATTGTTATCAATGTAACGTTGAGGGCTCAGACCGCACGAACAGGTCTCGAACCTCCCCCTTGTTTGTTCTCATTTGATGCGACGGAGGCAGAGCAATGCAACCAGCGTCAGACCGATTGCGAAGGAACCGACGATGCAAAGCCACCAAGGCACCAAGAGTGCATGGCACCGCTTTTCCTCACATAAGGAGAGTTGTGACCATGACGGGTGGCGGTGGAGTAGCACGACGCATTTGTGCTACGCGGAGGCCAGCAGAGGGCCGCGGCCAAGGCAGGCCGCAACACCGGCGTGCCGCGCCGTGGTGGGGAGCGGCCGACCGCTCGGTCCTACCGGGAGGTGCGGTACCCCTTCGGGTCCCGCGTGTGCTAGACCGACGCCACCTGGTGCTGGTTCGGTTCCACCTGAATGGTTCAACCGTTCGGGTGCCAGGGGGTGCGCGCCTCCCCCCTAGGCAAGGCTAGGGTAGGCTGCTGGGACGCCCTCGGCTGTGCCACTCTCTAGACAGGCTGCCCTTAGTCGCGCCGCCCACGGGCCGGCCCTCCCTCGGGCCAGGCATCCCCTTCAGTCTGGGCTGCCCCCTCGGGCTGGGTCGCTTCCTCAGATCGGGTCGGACTGGACCCGGACCCGCTATGGCCAGTTTGTACCTTTTTTCCTATATCTTGGGCTACCTGTGTCCGATCGATGAACCTTTTGCGGCAATAGAATTCTTATAGAGAGGTGGTTCTTTTGGAATACCCCACTTGAGGTTTGGACATAGTTGGATTATGATAGTGTTGGTTTGAACCCAAAAACCAACTAGGCCCCTGGGATAGAAATGTCAATAACTCACAGACCAGGCATCCGATTGACGCACCGTCTGTCGAGTTAGAACCCTTACGACATGGAGGTCCTTTTGGTTTCTCCTTTGTGGAGATTAGTGGCAGTCGAGGTAAAAACTATATCACGAGGGTAGATCTACAGAGCTCGAGCGCATTGGGTGCGAGGAATCCAGTGGCTGATAGCGAGGTAGAGGTTGGATACAGATCATACAGAGGTCAACGCTCAGCAATCTGTTGTGTGTCAGCGCATACCGATATTGTGTGGGTCAAATCATGTGTGGGTTAGCGCTCAGTAATCCTATGTGGGTCATCGCATACCAATCTTGTGTGGGTTAAATCCTATGTGGGTCATTGGGGGGTTAGTACCTATCGATCATGTGTGGGTCAGACTCCATATTGTTAAAAGCAGTGACTCTTGACATAATAAGATGATCTAGCATCATGAATAATCATATGTATTTCAATACTTCACTAAAATTCTAGTTTGAGGAGGGTAAATGACTTTTGATTTTACATAATGATTGAGATGGGTTACAAAATAATATAGGTATATGTATGGGCACATACCTATGTAACAGTTATCCATTGATTCCATACTTTGTGGTTATCCTTGTTGGATTTTGGTGAGACCTTGAGGGTCTCGGGGTCCCTACGGAGAATCGTTATACTCACTCCTGCATGAGCTATAACTGTAACTCATTGTGTTAGTTGCAGATGATGGACATCACTAATCGGGGTAGAGAGTAGCAGAACAGGACGGTACCCAGAGGTGGACCTCTAGGCGAGACGTACATGGAGCAGGCGAATGGACTTGGGGTGCCGAGACGACCATCTATACCTACCCTTCAGGTGGGAATCACAAAGGATGACCCTTTAGCTGCTTTAATTCTTTTATTCGGTTTTAATAACATTTTAGTTGTATTGTACATTACTGTTGGGATTTTATTTCCAGCCCCTTTACTTTCTGCACACTCTTTTGAATTTTGTTTTACAAAGTGTTTTACTTCCATTTGCGTACTCTGTTGGGTTTTTCTACTGTTATAACGTCAATGCCTTCCCAGTTTAGGGATTTACGCATTTGGTGCTTGTTAGCAGCCCCTGTCCTAAAGAAGTCGGGCTTGGGGTAGTCACGATACAGGCCCCGGGGGATGGGTCATGACAAATTGGAATTAGAGGGAGTCAGTTCTACCTCATAACACTGAACATTGTTCATTCTTTTCTACGAAGAAATAGTGTTAAGGTTATTGAGTGTGGTTTTCAGTTCATGGATTCCAGTGTTGGTGAGGCGGCCGACGTATCCATAAACTAGGACCCTGACTACTGATTTCCGACTTTGTGCATGAAAACACTGAATACATGAATGTATTTAACTTTTTCTTAAATCAGATCAACTAGGTCAGCTCACCAGGTATACATATTTTTAATGTGTCACATCTGTTTCTTTCAGGATTCCTCCCTGCGGGCGATGAGTTAGAGCCCTGAAAGTTGTACGCTCTAACAGCCCACCGAGCCACAAGGCCTCGGTATAGGGCCCCATACCAGTAGAGGTAACTGCAATACCACGTCCCATTGGGCCACCGATGCCACCAGCCCAAGTAGCAGACGATGCATGCCGCTTGAGCACGTTTCATGAGTTCTAGTTCCAGAGTCCAACGAGGTTCTGGGGAGAGACAAACCCACAGACGACTGAGGATTGGCTGGAGGCTGTGATGAGAGTCTTTAGGCTTGTAGGGACACCAGCAGACCTCATGGTGATTCTTGCTCGAGTCTCCATTATGAAGAAGTAAGCAGATGGTGGAGCCGGATGATTCAGGTCCACTACGAGGTGACATTACTCTGGACAGACTTTGAGAGCCTATTTCAGGTGGAGTTTGTACCATCCACCCTTCATGTTGTGTAGATACCGAAGCTACTGCATCTACAACAGGGTAACATGATAGTGGCGCAGTATTCACCGAGGATCATCGACCTCTCACGCTAATCCACAGAAATGGTGCGGGGCCCATTCATTAGGGCCCATACCATTGAGGTGGGGCTCAGGCGCGATATCAGAACCTCGATGATCTCCCCCAACATCCCTAAGGAGGAGGGGGTGTTAGAGAGAGACCTCCTAGTGGAGAGTTTCATTGTAGAGAATTTACCAGTAGCGAGACCCACTCCTTGTCGACTTGTAGTGGATTCTTCTGCATCTAGTAGTAGGTAGATCATGTAGAGGTCCAAGAAGAAAAAACCCACAAGTGGTAGACCGCATGACTCAGAATTGGTTGTTCACGGAACATAGAGTAGAGACACATATGCCAGAAGCAGAATGTGCTACTCCGGTGGTGGGTAGGGTCACATGGCATGTGACGGTCTGACTTGTCGTACAGACTATCAGCAGTTAGTTGAGGGACCTTCCAGGAAAAGGAAGAGGTTTGATCGAGGTGGTATGTAGGGAACAAGCGGATGTGGGAGAAAAGATGGTCGAGCAGCTAGAGGTGGATGACGTTTTGAGGTGTTTCTACCGTCACCACCAGGAGGACCACCGTGACCACAAGGAGATGGTGGACAGGGGAGAGCTCAGCTTCAAGAACCTGAGGCATACGACCATGGCCCTCTGGAGATGATTTTAGGTACTATCTGTGTCTACTCCACCTTAGCATCAGTTCTTATAGACACAAGGGCCGATCAATCTTTCAAAGCCACTGCCCTCATTCGGAGATCAGAGATTCCGATGGAGCTGTTGGCTCGATCCTTAGAACTAGAGACTCCTACAGGTGCATACATGACGATTATGCACTAGTTCCAACAATGTGAGCTTACTCTAGGAGGTGAGAACTTTGGATGGGTTCTCCTCATAGGGGCGTTAAGACCTTATGACGTCATCATGGGTATGGACTGGTTATCAGTAGTCTATGCCCAGATCGACAATATTAGGTGAAAAGTGCAATGTGTCTGCACGAATGATACCATGGTTACCTTTACCACTGATAAGGGATACTTTGAAGAACCTGACAGAATTACTCAGAGGAGGGTGCATCCGATCACTCATCAGTTGGTCTGCCTTACCATTGGAGATGTTTATGTGGAGAGTTCGAGCTATCCTGTAGTGGTGGACTAGTGCATAGATTTTTTCCCTGATGATGTTCTAGGATTAACTCTTTATAGAGAGGTGGACTTATACATTGAAATGTACCCCACAATGGCACCAATATCTAATCCAACATATTAGATGTCTCCCGCTGAGCTTCATGAGCTATGGGTACAACTAGAGGACTTGTAGGGGAATGTATTCATCTAGTCTAGTGTTTCTCCTAGGGAAGCCCTGATTCTATTTTCCAAAAAGTTAGATGGGATCTTGCAGCATTGTGTTGAATAATGTCTCCTAATACAAGTGACCGTAATCAACGAGTACCCACTCTCTAGTATTGAAGACATGTTTGATCATCTCAATGGATCACGGTGGTTCTCGAAAATAGACCTCAGATCAGGCTATCACCAGCTCAGTGTTCGAGACGTGGATGTGTAGAAGACGACATTCAGGTGTCGGTATTACCACTATGAGTTCTTGGTTATCCCCTTTGGCATAACCAATGATCCAGAAGTGTTCATGTGTATCACGAGAAGGATATTCCAGCCATACCTCGATCAATTTTTTGTAGTCTTCATCGATGACATTTTTATTTAATCGACTACTGAAGATGAGCATGCCTACCATTTGCAGGTATTACTAGACACACTTCAAGAGAACCATCTTTAAGGTATTCTCTTGAAGTTCTAGTTTTTTATTCGAGAGGTTCACTTCTTGGGACATGTCATCTCGGAGGCTGGAGTTGCAGTAGTTCCAGTGACGATTGAGGTGGTACTTGTTTGGGAGCCACCCAAGAGTGTGATGGAGGTAAGGAGTTTCTTGGGATTGGAAGGATACTACCAGAGATTCATTCTATACTTCTCCAGAATTGAATCACCACTATCAGCCTTGAGGAAGAAGGGGAAACCATTCTTGTGGTTAGAGAGACCCCAGAAGAGCATTCATGAGCAGAGGCAGGGGGTGACTAGGGCCCCAATCATTAGGCTTCTAGAGGAGGGTGCAGGGTATGTAGTTTAGTGCGATGCATCAGGGACTGTACATGGGTGTGTACTGTTGAAGGAGCGAGAAAGGATCACATATGGTTATCAGCAGCTGGGATAACACGAGCAAAACTACGCTACTCATGACCAAGAGTTAGCAGCAGTGGTCTTCCCTTTGAAGATGTGGTGGCATAATCTGATGGGCGAGCATTTTACCATGTACTCTGATCACAAGAGTCTCAGTTATATCTTCTATCAGAAGGACCAGGACTAGAGATAGCGGCGATGGGTTGAGATTCCCCAGGACTATGATTTCGAGATAGTATATACTATTGGGAAGGGGAACGTTGTTGCAGATGCTCTCAGTAGGAGATCAGGTATACATCTTCTAGGAGAGGTGAAAAGGTATCTAGATGCCTCACAGATATCCTTCATGGATAGGGATGGTGTAGCCTATCTATAGTCTCTCAAAGTCACTCCTCCACTTCATCGGTGAGTCTGGGAGGCACATCCTGGAGACGTTGATGGTGAGATGTGACGTTCTCAGATAACCACAAGGCAGACACCTGATGGATTTTATGAAGGTGGGGAGAACATCATACTTTTTAGAGGGCATTCCATGGTACCAGTAACACTTCAGGAGGAAGTTTTGAGGGACTTCCACACTTCCCCTCTAGTGGTACATCCAGGAGTGGTGAAAATTTACCAGGACCTTCGACAATAGCACTTTTGGCCAGTTATGAAGAAGGCAGTTGCGACGTTTGTCTCATGATACCTCACTTGTCAGCAAGTGACGGCGGAGTACCAAGTACCAGCTAGCTTAGTTCTGCCCTTAAAGGTCCCAGAGTGGATGTGGGATGAGATATCCATGTATATAGTGATGGGTCTTCCACGTACATATAGGAGTCAAGATTCGATATGGGTGATCGTTGACCGACTCACCAAGTCGGCCCACATCCTACTGATAAGAGAGCATTGCTTAGTAGAATGTTTGCGATGCCTTTATGTGCAGGAGATTGTGTGATTTTTTAGGACCATCTACTATTGTCTCTGATCATGAGGCATGGTTTACATCTCATCTATGGAAGGGGTTACAGTAGGCTTTCGGGACACAACATCGGTTGAGCATCGTCCTCCATCCGTAGATGGATGGTTAAACTGAGCAGACCATTCAGACCCTCGAGAACATGTTACATGCATGTGTCCTCGACATCTGTCACAGCTGGGAGGATCACCTTAATTTTGTGGAGTTCATCTACAACAATATCTATAAGTCTAATATCGGTATGGAATATTTTGACGCCTTGTATGGTCGACCAAGCAGATCACCACTATGCTGGACAGACCATGGAGGGTCAGCACTAGTGGGACTAGAGATGGTATGCGCTACCACGGAGATGATGTATATCATCAAGGAGAAGATGAAGACTGCATAGAGTAGGTAGAAGTCATATGCTAATAGCATATGGAGACTTCTGGAGTTAGAGGATGGCGACCATGTCTTCCTATGGGTCTCATCTTGAAGAAGTGTACGAAGATTTGTCCGAGATGGAAAGTTATCTCCATGATTCAACGGACCTTTCCAGGTCCCCTACAGAGTAGGCGAGGTGGCTTACCACCTAGCTCGTCCACCTCAGTTGCACCAGGATCATGATGTGTTTCACGTATCATATCTGAGGGGATAAGTACACGACCCTTCCCACATCATCGACCATGGTGCGATAGACAACGATGATAGGGAAAATTTCACAGAGGTTCCACTGGATATTGATGATCGACAGGATCAGGTCCTACATGGAAGGTTGATAACTCTGGTGTTCATTCACTAGCAGCGTGGGAACTTCCATGATAACACATGGGAGCAGGAGGCTCAGATGCGTGTTTAGTACCTCCAACTGTTCCCTTAGTTCGAGTTGTATCTTACGGGGACGTAAATCCCTGAGGTGGGGAAAATTTAACGACCATGAATTTCTATGTAAATATTTTTCTTAAATTCATAGGAATTTTATGAGTCCACAGTTTTTTACGGCTCTTTATTCTGAGGCCTGGTGTGCCCAGAATCAATTTCTGAAGTTTTGTTCTGGTACGTTCAGTTAACATATGAGCGGGATTTTATATATTTTTAACTGGTGCTCAGAACTAAAATCTGAGGGCACCGTTGAACTCACAACGTCAGTGAATTCTTAGTGAGACCTTCACCGCAATTGTGTTCTAACGAGAAATGAAGTTAGATTTTGGGGTTTATAAATAAATTAAATAAAAATAAGTTGATAGCTTATTTTTATTATGGTGGTTAATACCTCCAAGTATAGTTTGGGGGTGGGGGTCACCACACCCGAACATCCCATGTGAGGATATGGTTATGGGGAACACCCGAGTATAACCTCCATTGGAAGGATATTAATTGTGGGGACCACCCATGCATCTAACCCCTTTAACACCATATTTTAGGGTGGAGACCCTTGGACACCCTCTTTATAGAGCCACCACCCATTAATCCTTTGTAATACCATAATTAAATTGTGCTTACACATAAGAATTAATTATGTGGACCCCTTAATTAATTCCCCATTTCAATTATTTATACCAATGAATTTAGAAGATGTATTTTATTATTAATTTTTTTGGCACAATCTTTTGGTGGAACCTTTGGGAGAGGTGGAAGAACTTGTAAGAACATAGAGGAACAAACTCTTCCAAAGAAGAACATCTCTTATTCCGATGAAGAACAAAAAACATCTCTCCCTCTTCAACCATGGAATGAAGTGAAAGAACCGCTGCCCACTAAGAATGCCGATGACCTCATCTTCGACTCGTCATCTCTGAACTATTCCTCTTCCGACGTTGACGAAATGACATCACCTTCCTGCGACTTCATCAATGATCATCGTCATACATTGTATGGGGTTTGAGTTTTTTATGTATGAGTTTTATTTCGTTTCTTCATTGTTAAAATGATGGTTGTGATATGTCAATTGTTATCAATGTATGGTGGAGGGCTCAGACCACATGAACATGTCCTGACGCTCCCCATTGTTTGTTCTCATTTTATACTATAGAGGCGGAGCAACGCGACTGGAATTGAACTGGACGTGAAGGAACCAGCAGTGCAAAGCCACCAGGTCGCCAAGAGGGCGCGACACCGCTGTGCCGTGTGGAAGGAGAACTGCGGCCACGATGGGTGGCGGCAGAGGCGCGTGGCGCCGTATCACTGCATAGAGGCCATTAGAGGGCTGCGTCTAGGGTGGTTCATGGTGGAGAGGCGCAACACCATCATGCCACGCTGTGGCATGGAGCGGCTGGCCACTTAGGCCAGCCGGGAGATGCGGGACCTAGTTGGGTCCCGCGTGTGCCGGGCCGGTGCCCCCTAGGGCAGGTTCAGTTCCACTTTAATGGTTCAACCGTTCGGGTGCCAGGGGGTGCGCGCCTCCCCCCTGGGCACAGCTAGGGCAGGCTTCTGGGCCGCGTTCAGCTGGGATGCCCATGGCCGGGATGCCCACGGCCATGCGACCCTTGGCTAGGCCTCCATTGGTCTGGCCGTCCCCTCGGGTCGTGCCGCTTCCTCAGACCAGGTCAGACCCATGGATTGGGTCAAACCCCAGTCCGGACGTGGATCGTTCTGGGTTAGTACAATTGAGTCGGACCAGACCTTGACCCGCTATGGACAGTTTAAACCTTTTGGCCCATTTCATGGCATATGGATGTCCGATCGATGAACAGTTTGCGGTAACATAATTATTAGAGTGAGAGGTTATTTTGGAATACCCCACATGAGGTTTGGACATAGTTGGTGTACAGTCGGGTTGGTTTGAACCCAAAAACAAACTAGGCCCCTAAGATAGAAATGTCAATAACTCACAGACGGTGCATCCGATTGATGCACCGTCTATCACGTTAGAACCCATACGACAAGGAGGTCCTTTGGGTTGATCCTTTGTAGAGATTTGTGGTGATCTTGTTATGACCGATATCTTGAGAGGAGATTCTATGGTGTTCAAGCGCACCCGGTGTAAGGAATCTAATGGCTGATAGCGAGGCAGAGGATGGAGATAGATCATACATAGGTCAACGCTCAGCGATCTTGTGTGGGTCAATGCATACCGATCCTATGTGGATCAGATCCTGTGTGGTTTATCGCTCAGCGATCCTATGTGGGTCAGAAAATACCAATCCAGTGTTGGTTGCAGATAACAGACAATGCTGATCGGGACAGAGAGTAGCAGAACTGGACGATACCCGGTGGTGGACCACTCGATGAGACATACATGGAGCGGACGGACAGACTTGGGGTGCTGAGGAGGCCATCTGTACCTACCCTTCAGGTGGGAATCTCGAAGGGTGACCCTTTAGCTACTTTACATATATTATTCAGTTGTACTAGCATTTCAGTTAGATTGTACTTTACTATTGGGACTGTATTTCCAGCCCCTTTACTTTCAGTACACACTTTTGTAATTTTTTACATAGTTTTTTACTTCTATTAGCGTACTCGGTTATGTTTTTTTACTGTTATAAAGGCAACACCTTCCTAGTTTAGGGATTTACGCCTCTGGTGCTAGTCGCCATCCCCTAGCCTATGGAAGGAGATCTTGGGAAAGTCATGATACAGGCCTCGGGGGACGGGTCGTGACACTATAACTTTTATGATTAAAAAATACAAAAAGGTTTAAAAAAATTCAAATAATATATATAATAACTAATAAAATAAATTTAAAAATAATTTTTTGGATTTATACAATTTATATTTTATATTATGGAAATTTATTTAATATTTTTCTCTATTTTTTAACCAATTTTATTAAAAATAATCTTTCATCCCTTTAAAAAATTTAATATATAATAAAAAGATTTTATATTTTAGATCAACATTAAAAGATTATATAATATGGTAATTTTTTTCAATTAAATATTGATTAGTATCTAAATTTTTAATGCCCATGATATTGGTAAAACTGTTATTTTTAATGTTTTGTTTTACTAATATTGTTTATTTTTTCAAATAAAGTAAATTAAAAAATTTTAATTATAGATATAAGGGAATTTATAAAAGAAATATATTTATATTAAAACACATTTATTAGTATATTAAAAACACATCATTTTTAAAATATTATTTTCTACAAATATATATATATATATAATGTTTTCATTTAAATGATAATTTTAATTTTTTATAAATTTAATTAAATTAATTAAAAATTATATCTCGGATAAGAATATATTTTTTTAAGAGTGTTTACCTTATTATTTTAGTATAATATAAATTACTTTGTTAAAAACTAGTTGGCATGGTAAAAATTAAAAATTGTAAACTGTAAAAAACAAATTATAAATGACTGGAAACATGTTGTAAACTTGTCTGTAAATATATGGTTATAGATTTATAAAACATATATCACCCATAAATCTAATATTTCTCACTTTTATTACCATTGAACCAAGAATTATGTCATTACATTATTGAAAAATAATAGATATTCCCAAATAATAAATTTTCATCACTCATAAAAGGCACACGTTCCCACCAATTCATGTGACACATATTATTTGAAAATTCCTGTTGAAATAGTGAACATATTTTGAAAATAGAATGAAAACCAAAAATCTTCAGCATTTTTTCCAAATGATATCCCAAAACACTTCGAATTAATGAAGGTTTCCAATAGACGATTACTTTTGTCTACGATTGTGTCTCAATTTTATTTTTTTATTCTATAATTTCCACACTTTCATAGAAATATTATTTTTAATATAATTATTTAAATATTTAAACTAGGATGAAATGTTATTATATTAATTCAAAAACAATTATTTATTCTTTTCAACCTGCTTAAAATAATTGAGCATGCCTTTGTGTGGGCATCCATATTCATGAATCGACGTCTTCCATTTTCACCACAATTACTCTTCGATAGTTATATGGATAATAATAAAGAATAATTGCGAATTAATTTAATATAATTATAATTATAAATATACATGTCATAATTATTTTTAATTATCTCTCATTATTTTTGAAATAAATATGTTAATCATGCATTCAGCGGACTAGCACCATTAAAATGTAATGGTTTTCTTTTTTCATCATGTTTTCAACTATTTAAAAATATTATATAAAATATGATTAATACCCATAAAAATATAAATAATATCATGATAATTATTTTATAATTATATTATGTCAAAATAATGAAATTTATAACCATACCCACACATCAAATTATGGTATTTTTATGTGTTTTTTAGTATAACCATTGACTTGTACAATGAGAAAACATTCTATACAAGATATCTATATGATCCTAAATAATAAAATTATAATATACTAATATGTAAATAATAATACTCTTATAGTTTTGGAAATCATCAATTTTCATATTACTTAATATAAAAATATAATCTTTAATTGTAAACAATATTAATCGTGACCGACATTGATTCTATTTTTTCACCATCCAACGAAAATAACAATGAAATACATAAATATAATTTGATGATAAATGGTTATTTTTAAAATAATTATATATTTATAAGGTTCCTAAGTTATATAAAATAAATATAATTTTATTATTTTTGAATTTATGTTAATTCATAAAATGAATCAAGACTATAGAAAGGGTTTCTTGAATAAAATTATCTCTCCATAAAACATATTTTTTATTTTATAATATGTTTTCTATATAATAGTGTTTATAAAATTGATTAAATATTATTTATCATGATCATCTAATATTTCATAATATTTATCAAGTCATAATATTTAATATTTTATTATATTTAATTTTTTATTTTAATTCATATAATTTAACAGGCTCTGATAATAAGTATTCTTATGATCTATGGTTTTCTCAATCTCATTTTTAAATCCTTGGGACATTATTGATAGTGTGGACTATAATTTCCTTTATTGTGAATTCTTATAAAAAAATAAATTTATTTTCATATATTCATTTCATAGGATTTTGGTATATGTATCATGTTCATTATAAAGATTATATTTGATTCAAAATATACCTTTGTTGGAATGTTTTTTGAAAAATTAACTCCCCTAAATGAGTTATGATTTGTCTGGTTGAATTTATTCTTTCCAAGATTGGTTCATTCCACACAAAATTTTGTTTAATGGAAATTTATCTTCATATATTGAAGAGTTAATTTCATTTCATTTGTTTTTAATTGATTGATTTCTTCTTCAAAAAGTATATTTTTGTTAAGAGTAATTCTCATCATCCCTAACAAGAGTTTACAATACTTATCAATATTATTACATTCCCAATGGAGTTTAACATTATATTTGAAAAAATAATTATTTTTCATCAAAAATGGGATTTATATTTCACTTTTCAACTTTAAAAAAATATTTTTTTTCTCTTTTTATTATGTGGGTTATAAGTAAAAGTATTTAAACATCTTAAAAAGGGGGTTCCTCATTTCAGTATAAAATGTATTATTTTCCACACTAAATTTAAGTTTAATATATATATTTCTTTTTTAAATGTTAAATATTTTAATATCATTTTATCAATAAAAAATTTAAAAATTTTATTGTTCATTTTAAAAAATTATTTTCAAAGTGGTCATAACATTTTCATTTATAGTAAAGAATAAATTGTTTTCCAGAATTTTTTACCATTTCTGTAACATTTTATTCTTCTTCCAAAATTAATTATATCCCTGGATGATATTTTTCATGAATCGTTATATAATGATTCATGTTAAATAATAATATTTCGGAGGTATCTTGTGTAATAATATTTCATATTCTTGATGATATTTTTGGTAATGCCGTATAGAACTATTACAAAAAAACCATTTTTCTTTTCATGAATTCTAAATGATTTGATGAATTATTATTTTAAAGTGGAATGGATATATATGGATTAATGAAAGTAAGGGACTTATATTTCGCATAAATAGTTTAATATTTTATCTCCAGAGATGAAACTGGTACATGGTAGGATTTTTCCTAACCTAACGTTTATGTGGGATGATTTATCCCATGTCAACAGTCATGTAAGAGGATTTATCCAATGAAAAACGGTATATTAATGGATTTTTACCATTCCAATTGGTACATGATCTTATATATATAAAAAATATTGTAAAACATAAGAGTTCACCCTAATAAAAATTGTAAACTTGAGGATTTATCCCAATCTCAAAAGCTACATTGGAATATTTATCCAAATAAAAATGGTAATGGGATGATTTATCTGAAGACAAAGTCTACATGAGAGGAATTATCGCAACACATGGGGTACACCAGAGGATTATCCCAGGACCATGAATGTAACCTAATAAATATCCCCAAACTACTTAGTGACGAATGTTTTTGTGGGTTTCCATGATATATGATTTATACTCTAATGATAATTCAACACATTTATATAAAAATAATATTCCTATGATTAATATCTTTTAAACGTGTTTAATGTATGATTTTTCTAATGACATTTTCCATAATATATATTAATTAAATAGTGAATACATGTATTTATATCATAATTTATATATTACTGTTATATTTCAATTCCCTTTAAATTTAGATATTTATCCTATGACATTTTATCATAATATACATATAATCTTACCATTTATGAAATGTTGAAATGTTTTACTTCATCTGTTATTTGAGTCCACCCACTTCATATTTTTTATCCTAGGTTAGAAGTATGGGTATTTCATGTAGGTTGTTTTTAATGGAAATTAGAGTTTAATAGATATGAAAAAATGATAATTATTTTAGAAAAATAATTTGAGTATTTAAGTAATATTCCATGACAATAAAACATAAGTTTTACGTTTTATGAAATTATTTATGACATGGAATTATTATTTGTGTAACATAATGAAATAAGTGTTTTTATTATTATGTGTCTCTTTATAAAATCTTGAGTATCATTATAGTATTATTTTTATTATTTTCACAACTATTATATAATCTAGAGTAATATGTCCACCACACTCACCATATGATGGGTTAATAATTAACAATCACTAGTTCAAGCCCTAATAGCGGGCAACACTGGACTATCTGTGAGTATGGATGGGTGGAATTTGATGAGTAGCTGGGATTACCCTATATTTTATCTATCCTTGTGTTGTATATATGTGGACCAAATACGTTTTATGCACCTACCTAACCTAACACTAGTGTGTGTGTGTGGGGAAGTGAATTTTACATCCATTGGTAATATGAGGGAAATTTTAGCAACTGTCGGCATGTTAGAATAACCCTCTAACCTACCTAACCATGAATTTTGTTGGGAAATGGTACCCTCAATCATGTATGGACCAACCCAATCCATCTTAAGGATGAGATGTGTGTAGAGCTGTACTCCTATAAACCCTATCTATGAATGGATTTACTTATAACCTAGGGGTTCATTGTCTTGTGTTTAAAACAATTCATATCTTCTCTTAGGGGCCATCACTTGTAAAGGAATATCAATTTAAAGTTATTATCATCCTATTCACACAAGGGTCCCAATTAGTCAAACATATATATTATTAAAAGTATTTTTCCATGTAGAATTTAATGTTAGGGTTCTCTTCCCCTTCATAAGATAACAACTAAATTCTTTATTTATTTTGATTATTTAATATTTTTAAAAGATGATGAATGCGTTTGGGTGAATAATTTGAAGAAGAATGATGTATTATTTCACCTATTTTTATGTGATAATGATAATTTTGGGGTTTCTATATAGAATATGAAGTTAAGTATTCCCTCAGAGAATCAGGCAAAGGGTCCTCCCATTTCTACATGGGGTTATGTAATTCCCTGATCAAATTTCTCATGAAATTGTATAGGTCGTCCATAATATTTTTAAATCGATGACGTAGTTTCCTCAAAGAAGGGATATTGGAGTTGAATAATTGCTTGATAATAATATTTTCTGAATTATTTCATTCCCATTTCTGTATTAGTAAGTAATGATTTGGTTCTCAATGAGAAGTATTATTTTTTAATAGTATCACTATTCATAGTCTTAGAAAGAAAATTTAGAATTAAAGACGAGGACTGACCTTTTTTCAAGACCCCTAAATACGATATGAGATTGTTTGGGAGTGAAATACTAATTAGGGGTAATTGAGTTTTTATGATTTAATGAATTTTAGTCTATAATGAATGAGAATAAATATTTATATAAATATTTGGGATATGTACTTTCTATTTTTTCATCATTACTGAGGAGTGGGGACCCTAATAAGTTATTATTGTTGAAACTGCATCACGAGTTTTGACGTGGGCCCTCATCATTAAAAATATTTTGGAGAAACTAAATTAGTGGTAACATTATGGATATGTAATTGTTTTTCATTATGTCTTATTGGGTATAGATCTTTCCAATAATACGGGGCATCACATAATGAATCAATATTTTATTCCTCCCATATTCTATAATTGTAAACAAAATTTGTATTGTAAATTGGAAATCAAAAAATATTTCATTTACCATTTTGATCCATTGTATAATGTAATTTACTTTTAAAAGGGTAATATATATTTTTATAAATTTAAATTGTTTATTGATGTGATTTGTAGTTTTTAATATTATTTTGAAGAAAAATATTCCAAACTTCATGATATCCCCAACACACATGTCCATAGATTTTACCATTCAGAGAAATCCCATAATACAATGGGAAAAAAACATCTGTATGGAACTATAACTATTTTTTTTAAAACTACCTTTATGAAAATTAATCCTAGTTCATAAGTCATGAGAAAAAATAAAATATATGTATAAATCTAAAACAGATTGGTGTCAAGATTAAATAAAATTCTTATAATAATATACCACATTATACATCTCCAAGTATGGTCATATTATATAGGGAGATAATAAAGAGTATTGTAGTGTGTCTCCAATTAATTGAATGAAGAGATATGGATAATAAATTTTCCAATGAAATGAAAATAATTTATAATGAAATATATATGTAAAAACGAAACATCCAATTTCCTTTAAATGGTAGACTAATTTAAATATTCAACTAGAGTGAATAGTTTAGTAATATTTAAAATATTTAGTTTTCATATAATAACTCATTAGGCTCACAAGATTCCCAACCTCAAATGTACAACTAACATGAAGAATGACAGAAACCTAATCCACCTTCTTCTCTCGATGGGAGATAAATAGTGAGTGGTCATTTTTAAGGGAGACACACATATTAAGCGAGTTTTGTCACATATATTAGTTCTTGGTTATGATTATTTTAGGTTTTAATTCCATTAATTTGGTTTTATATTTATATTAATCACATATATGATATTTATATTTCTTTTTTTGATTTAAATTCTTTTTGTTTCTGACTGATAATTGTGTGATTTGGAGTATTTTACCTTTTTGTTCTAATTGAGTAACAAAATAAACCTATTACTCCCCAAGTGTTTAACATATCAATGTTATTTGAAATATTTTATACTATTCCTAATGAAAAGTCCATGGAAAAATTATTTTATGTCATTTTTTTACAAATTTCATTAATATAATGTCTTAGAGTGTAATCAAGATTCTAGTTACCCAAAAAAATTACACTCAAAACATAAATGTAATTGTAAGAACTATAAAGATGATTTATTATGTAGTAAATTTTTTTTATTTAATTATTATTCTTCTCTCAAAAAGAAATACATTTATTTAAATCCATAATATAATTTTAATTCCATATTTTAAATTATACTGATTTTTTGATTCTCGTGACCTAAACTCATAGGCTGGGTTCTAAAAAATCATTCGGTTTTTTAAGTTATATAATATTATTGGGTACTAAATCCACTGAAATAAATTAATATATATATCTATATTTTCTTATTTAAAAAATAAATTATTACATTCATAAAATATATTTTGTAGTCTATTTTTAAGGAATTGGTATTTTAATTACAAAAAATACAAAATGATATTAAATGAGATAAATTTTTTTATTATATTTAATTTATTCTCAATAAATAATAATCTAAAATTTATATATTTATAATAAATATTTCCATTTAATAATCAAATAGGGTCGACACAAAGAAAAATTTTCATAAAAACTTATGTTTTGATAACATTAATTTAGAATACCTAATATAATAGAGAGAAACTTCTTTAAATGATTATAAATATTAATATAACAATTTTTATTATAAAAGAGAAATTATAATTTTGAAATATAACTTAATTATTTTATTGATAATTAAATATAATGATACAAAAAAATCATTTAACGAAATTATTCTTGCCACTTTGTAAATTATTGGGTAAATAGAGCTCAACCATCAAATTGTTGAAAAATTACCATCAATTTTCAATCTCTCTGTCGAAAATAATATAGTCCAGATGAGTTCCCATAAAAAGTCATATACCAAAGGAAAAAAGTAGTGTGACATAGGTATGAATTGATGGAGGATCTATGTATTATCAAAATTTATTAGTTTAAATATATGATGCATCGGTCATAAGGAAGTTAAAATAGAGAAATCCGAGGAAGAACATACCATTATCTTGTGGACAGACACTGCCTTATTACACATGTTCAAGGTTCAGAGGAAATTAGTACATGAATATAGAAGCTATTTTCATTCCATAATAATTTAATACATTTACTGAGGATCATATATTTCCTTTCCACATAGTTGGCTATTAAATATGTTACCATTTAAATCACTAATATATTAATATTACTATCCCTATATATGGAGAGTCCATATAGAATGGAATTTTATTAAACTAATAGTGGGAGAATGAACTATAAGTAACATTGTTGAATGTAGAAACTATACCAAGAGGATCATGGATGATTCCACCTCTACGAAAATCCCATAAATGCATAGATCATCCAAATTAATATTCAGACTGATTGAAAGAGGGATTTGATCAATCCAATGAAAATACCGACCAATTAATGAATCGATGTTACAAAACAAAATAAATTGGCCCATGTCATCGATCATTTATATTAGATATAAATATAAAGAATATGTTAAATCAACTTCAAGTTAATTTGGATGTGATTTAAGAGAATACCATAGATTTTTTATGTGATTTAAAAATAATCCCAAAGTTATATACCAAATAAACCTTACACTCTATGCACCTATCTACAAGTGAAAAACATCCCCCAAGTCAAGAACCAAAAAAATGGCATAATGACACAAGGACTACTGTGATTTCCAGTCATCTCTCAAAATTATGAAAAAAAAACAAATCACTATGTAGAATCACGTTCTACATCAATTTTAGGAATGGCTTTGAGAAATATGACAATTTGGAAACCAATTAGACACATATCAATTATAAATAAATATCCATAAATATATAATGGTTATTTACATTTTAAAATAGGTTGATTGACATAATAGGAATCACTGGATCTCAACACCCAGACCACCAATTACCGCCTACTAATAAGGAACAAAAAATCATTGAGCGGACTTTCTAGTTGAATAGGATTCTTCTTGTAGGAGAGAATAATCACTGAAGAACATTATATTTTAGATTAATTTTGTAAAATTGGTTATATTGAGAATCAAGAAGGACATACAAGCTAAATATGGGAATCACATTGTCTTCATTTAAATGTATGTTTTGTGATGGCCTGTAAGGGAAGTATGTACGAGGGTGGGGTGGGGTGGGGGGTCCCATCCCACTTTTCCTTCTATACTAGGTTCTCAATAAAACTATTAACCTCCACTTAGTTATCCAAAATAATTCATTTAAATATTCTAGTTTTCCAACATATTGTATATGAAAACAATGAAACATTAATAGATGAATTTTGGGTGATCCCGTTTTTCAATTATAAAATTATATCAAAGTATGTCTCATTCAACAAAACCCCATGATAATTTAAAAATAAACCCATGGATGAAAACTTCAAATATTATGAGCCTCATACCTCCCTCTTGGATAAGTTTGTCAAAATGGATTTGATGAGAGAGTATCATCCTCTAAATTGTAGAAGCTGAATTTTGTGTTAACTATCTTCCCAATAATCCTTTAGCTTAGTGTATTGATGTTATCTATATTGATAATTCTGGATGAAATTGAGGCACCCATGTAATATGTGGGTAAATAACCACCATTTAATTCCATCCCTTTATTAAAATCATTAGTCTCTGTAGAAACAAAGTAGGATTCTATAAAAAAATCTCTTGGGTTGATTAACTCATTATCCCTTCCATACATAAAAATAATCCATATTATTATTGAATATTTCTATGAATATTTTAATTTCATTCCAGAAGAAAATAACATCATTAGAAAATAACCATGTGAGTATTTCCAGGGGTTTCATAACATACTTTTGTAAGGGATATTCATGTTGTAAATAATGGAAGAGGTTTAGTTTCCACAATAACCAACTTCATAATTAATAAAGAAGTATCGAGACATGGGATATCCTTGTTAAAATCATCTAGTATATCTTCAGAATCAGTATGTATCATTCCATGAGAAATAGAGAAATATAAAGAATTATATCTTCATAAA